>OU426946.1:0-2500000 GCA_911387765.1 Pyrgus malvae | reverse complement strand
TTGTTATTAAAAACTGTTACTTATCTACTTCAATATAAAACAGTAAATTAGAAACGTGATACTAGCATTAACCAACCAGTAGAAGTACGTAACCATACTAGAAAAAATAATTATAAAAAAGCTTAACAAAAGTTGGAGTTTTTTTAGCAAATTAATAAAGAAATACTAAGTAGCCTTTTACAATTATTAAAATAATGAGCTTTGGTAGATTAGTATAAAACTTAATAATAATACAACACCACACACAATCCTGTTTATTTATCCTATCTTGCCTTCTCCATAATCCTCAATCCTAAACTTTCCTTTCCCATACATTGTGTGTTATTGCTGTATATGTGTGGCCTAACTAATAGTAAAATTAAGATGCAATATCATGTCACAGTGCATTATTTTATTGTTTTAATATATAACTTAATCTATTTTTTATCAAGACGATTCTTCATTCTATACATTTTTTATACTTATTCGTACATCTCTAAATATATATTGTCATGTAACATTGTCAACGATGACTGTCTGTAATATGTATCATCATCACCCATTCTGATACCATTCAATCTTACGCTAACATCAGCACGACGTTTAAATTTCTTTGGATACGTACGTATCACTACCAAAATTGACAGATTCTTACTAGCACCATCGTCATCGCCGCATTTGCAAGTGGTGTGTCGATAAAGGATTGATGGGTGACCGGTGGCTGTTGCTCACACGGTCATACATCTCTTCATAGATTTCTCCACAAATAAATATACCATCTAATACACCATCTTTGCTACGACGTGTGACTTTCTTCAGCTACATTTTTTCACCACCAACCTTACATAGATCACCGTCAACATTAAAAGCACCAAATAATAAATCTCGCATCATCGCCATCCCGATGAGGGAAATCCCTCATCGTATGTGGTTGTGTGATCACTACTAACTTACATTGACAGCACCTTGCTAGCATCATCCCTCATCCAAAGTGGTGTGTCGGTTGGTGATTGGTGACCGGTGAGTGTTGTGCAGAATTCGGCGAGTGGGTGAGCCGGGTTGCAGTGCCCGCTCTGCTGCGCTCGCGCCGCTGCCTCAGCGAGAGGAGCGCCCGCGCGGCCACGCTCCGCATCGAGATGGAGGTGAGCTTTCGTTTCGGTTGCTTTATTAGTACCGATGGATAGGTAGTGTTTTTTTAGATGATTTTTAGATGGAAATACCGTAATAAACCATGTAATGTTAAGTGGTCGTATCAGCCTATGGACGCCTACACTTTTCCAAATAGATGCACAGGTGGAACTTCTCCGGTAGCACCATTAATAAGAAAATAACTAGTACGGTAGAACGGCTAACTCAAATACATACTTTTCATGATATCATATCGTATTAAGCCGGTGTACTTAATCTTAATACATAATAATATGAAAGCCAAAGATGAGTCCATTCATCACGAAATCTCGAAATACGCTTTTAGTGTTTAACCCTGAACAACCCAGTACGTTTTTGTAACGTAACCGATCAGTAGGTACTAAATATTTGAAAACTCTTCAGTAGGTCATTGTGCATTTTACAATACCTGGTGAAACAATTCTGATCATCATTCTTAACATTCTCGTACGATCCTCACCAATTTTTTATGAGATTACCGCGGGACTTCCATTTATCACTGATTTATCAGGTAAAAAATCAAAAGAATCGATCAAGGCGCCTTCGAATACATACACATGCATACATACATGCTTGCATGTATGTGTTTTATGTATGCAAAAAAATGTATTTGACTTGGTCCACGGGGAACTCGCGGACAAATAGAGAACCTCCTCCTTTTTGGAACACGGTAAAAAAATACTACCTCAGGCATGGCGCGGGCTTGCCTGATGTTGTGTGTACGTGCCCATGAGCTTCAGAAACCACTAACCATCACGTGACCCGCATGCTAGTCTAGTAGACTATACTATACTATATAGTTTAGTAGACTGTACTATGAGCGATGAATAAAGCGAAAACTGTTTTAATTAACAATGATGTATCGCACCAACATTCGACTGATGTGGTAGACTATAGGTGATGATGGATGACGATGATTAATTAACTGCTATTAATTATAACGAGCATAATCTAGATAGATACACGAAGTCAAATTCGTTTCATCTCTCTATATATAAAAATGAGTTGCTGTTCGTTGGTGTGGCTAAAACTCGCGAGAACGACTAAACCGATGGTGCTAATTTTGGTTTTGAAATATTAGTATAAGTCCAGGGAAGGTCAAAATGGTAAATCAAAACGAGAAATTGTACAGAAATTGCAAAATAGGTAAATAGTGAAACAACCAATTTTATTTTCCCTTATAAACTGTTATAGTTTGTCCATTAATTTGACACAATCAGGATAACAACACAGTTCATAATATTTATTTATATTATAATTATTTTATTTTCATTCTAGTAACATAAAATCTCTTTAAGATGATAACGAAACTAATCCTCTTTCAATACTTTTAAGGCAGGACTACGTCTGAACTTACGGGCCCACTGGTAGTAGATAGTTATTTGTAGATCATCGCTGGTTTATATAGCGTGACTCTTATTATTTCCATTAATATTCCTCAAACGTCGGATGCTTCATTACTGCCAAAAGATTAATCCTGTGCTTAAATTTAGCTATTTACTATCCTATAAATACAGTCTCTACTCATGTTAAGATGTAGCGACATCTGTTGGATGTGCCCTGTTTTAATTTGTGCTGGTGTGAGGAAACTCCCAACACTATGCTCCAACATTAAATTTAGACTCAAACCACAAATGATGTTTTAGTTCTATGCGGCGCCGCGAGATGGCGTTGAGGTGGTAATTTGTGTAACTTTTACGATGTAAAAATAGAAATCTCAAGAAGAAGGGATTGATTTTTAAGTTCACTTCTTCCGTCAGGCTTAAAAAGGAATAAAGATACGAAAGGCAGACGAGGGGCATCGAGACGGTCTTATAAGCTTTGTCCAAAAAGTCCAAACATTCTATAGACTTATACAAGGTAAAGGTGAAGCCCGAGAGTAGTTGAGGGCTGAGAATAGGTAAGATTTAATAAAATAATGTCATTAAAAATAACCATAAATTGAAAGCTTATCAATTCGTGAATTATAGATATCGTAGACAACACGCCGTAGCAGTTTGCTACGAGACCCTTTCGTAGCTCGTAGCACATACGTAGTGGGCACCCGCAGACATTTTAATCGAATTTGTCAATCAGTTTATCAATTTCTGATAAAACAGATTTTTTTATTTCCATGATATTATAAATTTTCCATTTTTTTTTTCGAACCTAGTGTTCATGGCTTTTTAATCTATAGTTTCAGAATTTCCTTGTATAAATAAGAATATTTAAAAGAAATATTTATGAACACAATCGATCACATTAGCAACCTAACATTACCGGCTTTCTATGAAACTGAAAATGTGATGGGCGCTAAACATTTTTATTGCAATAAATATATTAGCACGTACTCGCACAAGTTCTATTTTCTCTGCGTCTATTTTGGTCACCAGTTCGACACGATTTAACAAATGGCTTTAAAAGTGCACACAATTTTGGCCAGTAACGCTTAAGGATAAGGCGTATTGTAGCGTGTAAGTTGCAAGCAGGTGGTACCGACAGTGTTTTGACGATACGTCGACCCGCTTGACGGATGACTTCGTAATTAACTCTTTCGTTCTCAAACATACATCCGCTAATTGTATGATGTACGAGTAGGACCGGTCATACAGATTTAACAACATTCGAGAAAGATGTTGGGGCTTTCTTTAGAGCTTCAAAACTTTTATTTCCGCCAAGGTTACTTAAAATACCTATATCGTAGAACAAAGCTACAGTGATGAAGAGCTAACGAAGGCAGTATTAAGACATGAAATTAAGAACTCAAACATCCGCGTATCTGGCTACAACCCTTTTTGCGTCCCACTACTGGGCACGGGTCTCTCTCCATTATTGGGGAGGCCTGGAGCTTACTCCACCACGCTGCTCCAATGCGGGTTGGTGGAGATGCGGGTTAGTGGCCAACCCGCTGTCGGATATTTTCAAACCGCCCATAAAGCCTCTGAAAAGGTTTAACGACTGTTATCTGTCGACAACAATCGGGACCGACGCCTTAACGTGCCCTCCGAAGCACGAGAACGCGCATGAAATTTTTTTGCCACTAGCGGTCACCCATCTCACACCCGAACGAGCCCGCTTGGCTTAGTTGCATAGATCGTTTGCGTTCTACGCTAACCGCCGGGCCATCCGCGTATCTAATACATCATAATTATCATTTACATTCCTTATAAGAATGGAACCCAGAACTGAGGGTCTAAGACATTCGTTCAGTGAATGTCAGCTGTGTTGCAGTGATTGGCATATTTCAAACATCTAAAGCAGGGTTTCTCAAAGTGGGGTACGCGAACCCCTAGGGGTTCGCCATTCGACGGCAGGGGGTTCGCGACAAGATTTTCGTAATGGTGGCTTGATAACTGGCAGGCACACGCGGCACACATGCTTTAGATTCTAAAGCATCTATACACAAGCCAGTTCCAATTCTTGTCACAATTTTTCTAAATAAGTCAAGTAAGATGTTGCTGTACCACTTTCTGAATCACGCTACCGATGTTACTGCGTAACATATATAAGTAGTATGTATATGGTTGTATAAATAGTTTAACAAGACACGTCGCAACGACAAGAGTTGATGTAACACGCTGCATTAATATTTTACATCAAAAGTTTTCTTCTAATTTTCTCTATACTTACATGAACACATCCAAACAAAACATTTATACATGTTTCCACGAATTTTATGGTTTAATTTAAAATATTTTTTGACACGGCTTGCGTACTTATTCAATTTTACGATGTCCTCAGGATAATAAAATCGAGCCATAAAACCTAACGTACGATTAAATTAAGAAATGTGCTAATATAATTTATGCATTTTATTGTGCACATCTGTGTTGTAAAACAATGTAACAAGGTCTTCAACCGACTAACATGACTTTGAGGTTGTAAACGCACGTACCTACATGTCTATAAACAAAAAGATAAATAATTATGACCCAAATCAAAATGTCAGAATTATCTATGAATGTCGCAACCTCTGGACCCATTTCGAGTAAAATATTGCTCCATGCAAGTTGTTAATGTTGAAGCGTTAATTGACAGGTAGTTAAGTCGTCGTATTCTCACGCATTGGTAATCCCGGCGCTCACTCACACCTCTCTTAGAAAGTATATTATAAGCATATACATATTTAGAACAAAGGATTTGTATTTTTGTATTTTGGTATATTTGTAATGAATAAACTCAAAAACTACTGTTCGGATTTCAAAAATTAATTAGAATGCTACATTCACCCTGAGTAACATAGGCTACTTTTTACCGCGGGAAAATGCTTCATTTTTACGTGAAACGGGTAATAGGGTCAACGCGGTAGAAGCAACTGGCTAAACGCCTATGATTTTAATATAGAAATGAAGCCTTGAATAGCACATAGGCTATTTTTTTCCTACGAGGACCCAATAAACGGGCACAAGCGGGCGAAGCCGCTGGCGAAAGGCTAGTTTATAATAAAGAAAGAGAAAAAGATGTAGTTTCCGAAAGCTTCTTAAACGTTATTGAGGTTATATTATAAGTCCATAGATTGGTGTTGAAATTAAGCTTAAATCATTTTCACTTTAGACACAAAATTCTAATTATTACTAAAGTCACGGAGACACATGACTTACTGAAAAAGGCTTAAAGGGATAATATTTTTTTGTCTTTTAAGTTAAAAGTTTAAAGTAGTTGTCAGTGGACACAAAAAATCGGACCAGCAGTTATCATAGTTATTTCATGTTGGTTCCTAGACGATTTCTTGCTCCACGGAAGGGCTTTATGATGCCTTTATATGCACTTAGAATATGCAAGTGTAATAATATGCTCATCAGAATCACTTCAACCATTGACATTACGAATAAATAATTAGTATTTATTTGTGTTGTTCTGGTATTCAAAACCTGCCTCCGCTAGGCTACTTCTGTTCAACTCTCATAGTAAAGTCTGACACATAATTCTATTTACAGAAATTCCACATTCCTCTACAACTATTTTCAATATCAACCTATCTCTTATCTCACGTGCAAGACTACTAATAGATGTCTAGTGTACGCATTTTGTTTAATTTTGGATGGCGTCTGTTTCTGTAAACTTTTGCAAAAAATGCCGGCCAGGAAAACTTTTCTATGTTGAAAATAATAAACTCGTATGAATGCTGTCTGTAACATTACAAAAAAAAAACCCGGTCAAATGCGAGTCGGACTCGCGCACCGGGGGTTCCGTAAGATGGTTTACGATTTATGACATATTTAAAAAAACTACTTAATAGATCTCGTTCAAACCAATTTTGGTGGAAGTTTACATGGTAATATACATCATATATATTTTTTTAGTTTTATTATTCTTTTATTTTAGATGTTACAGGGGGGGACACAGTTTACCACTTTGGAAGTGTCTCTGTATTCAGTTCAGAAAAAATGATATTAGGAACCTCATCATCATTTTTGAAGACCTATCTATAGATACCCCACACGTGGGTTTAATTTTTAAAAAATATGTTTTTCTGCAGACTCCCTGTAAAACAGTCCTTATAATAATTTTTGTTAAGCCTTCTAATCGATAGAATTTATTTTGAAGCTAAAAGCAGAACTCATAAAGTCATCTCTGTTATCAGATGCAAGAGAATTACAATACGGAAAATAATTTCTTTTGTTTGTGCTGTTGTCAGCTAGAAGGTTGTTTCTTTTTATTATTTGGAGTAACAGAAGACCGTACATTACACATGGACCACGTAGCACCATGTGTAATGCTGCAGCCCGTGAACATCTATATAACCTCAAGCAAGCCTGAACCTTGCCTGAGGCCACTTGCAGTTGCGGTGCTACTCCGGAGGTCGCCTTATGTAAGGCTGGCCAGGAACGGCACCTTTCCTTTGAAATGAAATGAATGTGCTTCACGACAGAAATGGTGCACTCATTTCTGCCTTGAAGCAGTGGTAGGTACTTCCTCGTTCGTAATATGAATGTCGTACCAACAATTTTTTTCCAACCTTTTTTATGTCCCACTGCTGAGCACAGGTCTCCTCTCACAAGTGAGAGGTATTTAGACCATAGTACACCACGTTGGCCAAGTGCGGATTGGTGGATATTATGCTTTCGAGAAATTATGATTTTCTCTCGGTCTCTTCGGCCACACTTACATGAGGCGACCACCAGCCTCCAGAGTAGCAGTAGTAGCAGTACGACCTGCATGCTTGCTTGAAGTAGTTGTATGTAGATGTCCATGGGCTGCAGCGACCATTTAACACCACGTGGCCTGCATGCTCGTCTGCTACTCCATTCAAATAAAATAAATGAATTTCTCTCAGGCATGCACGGCGCACATTACAAATTTTTTTTCAGAGGTGCGCGCCGAGGGTTTGAACCCGGTATCAGTCGCGTTGGAGACAGTGGTCTTTTAACAATCGTACTACTAACTATTAAATTATAAAAACACTAGCTTTCCGCCCGGGATGCGTGGATTTTATGTTCCTGTCCATAGGAATGAGGTATTTTACCCGGGTAATAAGTAGCCTGAAGCACGCATGGCCCGGCAGGTAGAACGCAAGCGATCTATACAACTAAACCAAACGGGCGCAGTCGGGTGTGAGATGGGTGATCGCCTAGTGGCAAAAAAATTTCATGCGCGTTTTCGTGCTTCGGAGGGCACGTTAAGCCATCGGACCCGGTTGTTGTCGATAGATAACAGTCGTCACGCCTTGTCGAACGCCGGTCGGCGGTTTGAAAACATCCGACAGCGGGTTGGCCACTAACCCGCATCTCCACCAACCCGCATTGGAGCAGCGTGGTGGAGTAAGCTCCAGGCCCCCCAAATAATGGGGAGATACCGTGTCCAGCGGGACGTAAAAAGGGTTGCAGCCAAAAAGTAGCCTATATCACTCTGTAGCCCCTCTCCATCTGCATACAAAAAAGGTTTATCTGAAAAACTATTGCGATGTGAAAGTAGGTACACTACGAACGACAAACACACAGACTTACTTTCACCTTAGAATAAGTATGGACTATTTTGAACCGGTATTAACCTCGCTATTTCACGTCTTCGTGAGATGAATCAGTATTGCAATAACACATGTTTGCTGATACCGCGGTCCGCTTGTAAAACAGTCCTTGTGCATTTGTTTGCTCTTAACGTGAATTATTGCCGTAGCACTTAGAGTGGGTACAGCTTTTCGGAATTGATTCGACTGTGAATTACTGACGGAAGTGCTGCAAAAACAGAATTGAATTCCGTAAAATTCTGTTACGGACATGACATTTTAGGCGATTGCAGGTTAGTGTTAGGTGACTTTCGAAAAATTATACAGCTTGAAACTTTATTTGCTTTCGAAAATTCGAAAAAGATCGGGAAAAGTACAAAAGAAGCCACCTTAAAAGTCCAAACATGTGTAGATTTTTGACCGCACTCATAACATTTGTCCACCAAATAGCACTAGAGCAGCGTGGTAGAGAAAGTGGCAGGCATCCAAAAGTTATCAGGATCTTCCTATAATTTTCTTTCAGTCTCTACTTTTATCCAACAGTGGGACACACAAATAAAAGTTGTTTTCTGCAAGTCCCTCAAGCTGAATTTACATCATAAAATAACAGCATGTGTGGTGAAATTAATTTAATCAAACTAGTTACAGTATTTTGAAAACTAGTTTAGTTAAAATACCATTATCGCTGTGACCATGGCTCTGTCGGCTTTGAAGCTTTTGCGTACCTTCGTCTACTTCGCGACTAGAAAAAGTGCCCGTGGTAGACGTAGAATATTTTTTGTATCGGTGGGAAACCTTCAAAAGGTACCCCGCACCTTGGGAGAGAATACCGGGTTATGTGAGATTTATATCGCACTAAAACCCCCTTGGTGGCCTGCATCTGCACTTGGGGAGGACTTCGGGATGTCTAGTGGAACGCAATGGTGTCCTCCTCGCGGCGCCACAGAACAGGCCCATCTTCAGTTGTCCTTCTCGGGGCTTAAACTGTTAGCTTAAACTACTGTACCGAAGTACGTACGTGGCTACGGTGACATACGCATCTGCCGTATGGCACCACAGGGTTACCCAATACGCAGTCAGAAGTGCGCTCCTAAGATCTCAGCGCCAAGCCCTTATATTGCTGACGAAAGCTTATCGCTCCGTCAGCACTGCTGCGTTGCCAGTGCTTGCACCAGCAAACCTGCAAAACACCTGCCCGCCGACCTAGAGGTGGGCCAGCTCAAAATGAGCAGGCTCAGAATGAGTCATATAGGGAGATCAAGAAGCGCACCGTGATGACCAGCAGACCAAATTCCGCGGTGCGCCTCCCGTGTTTCGGCTCGTATAACGTGAAGGTTGATAGGGCCATGGGATGGTGGTGGGTGAGTGTCCTTCCCGGAGCTGCTAGCCGTGGTAGCACCGTGCATTTTTACAGCGTCGCACGGGAGCTTTTCTCATAGTATTTCTGATCAGTCCGAGTGAGGTTACATTGTATAAGAAGTATACGCGTCTTCACGAGAAGGTTCGGTCGCGTAATTCTCGGAAATAAAGTTTGGTGTAGTGTCATCGACGGTGACATAGATGACCGCTTTACTGGGCCAGTCCTCTGCCTTTTTCGGTTAATAAGCTCACTAATCAATTAATTTGTATATTGTGTGCACGTGTATCCGTTTTCTTTTTGGGCTTGTGGCATCGGGCTAGAACCCGCGTTGTTTACTACAGTCTGTGTCATTAGCTGTTCCAGAACATAACATTCGGGTTACATATAGGCGAGTTTCCCAGAAATCGCGTATTATTTCAGACGCCGGCCCTGAACTAGTTAACTAATAGCGGACGCAGCTCGAAATACTGCGGTTTTGTAACTTACTGACCTTTGTGTTCACTTTGCGAATTTAAATGGATAGAATCTTTTCATTTTATTAGAACCTGTCTTAGTCGTTAGCATCAACAACATTTTAAATGTCATACGGCATGGCCCGTATATCCCTTAAAAAGAGTTAAGGGAATAATAAAGAAAAAAAGAAAAATATAAATTCTGTATTTAGGAATAATATTGTTGACTATTGGCATACCCATAATAATATACGGGTTAGGATAAGCGATAAATGGCCATGTATATTTTTAACACGCTTTTATTAGCTTGACTTGTATGTAGTTATGTATGTATGTAACGGAATCTTTTAACTTCAATTTCACTTACTTCTAGGAGTCTGATTAACTTAAATTTGCACAGGGGTCAAGGGCCGATGATAATACAATAATCTCATAACTTTATATTAAAGTCCTATCTAGGATCATTAGGATCAAAAAAATATAAGAGGGGCGGCTGATAAGTTTGCGGCCTAAGGTACTTAATGAAACAAATATAAAATTTTATATTTTTAACACGCTTATATTAACTTGACCTGTATGTATGTACATATGTATGTATGTAACGGAATCTTTTAACGTCATTTTCACCTACTTCTAAGCGTCTGATTAACTTGAAAATTTGCACAGAAGTCAAGGGCCGATGACAATGCAATAATATGAAAAAAATTCCAACTAAAAAATTAAAAAATAAATCATTAAGTCCGCCCTTTGTACAACACTGTATAAAGTTGTTACAACAAAGAATAAATAAATAAATGTAGTTTAAAAAACTAAAAAACACTCTTTTGTGAAAATACGAACTAAAAAGTAAAAAATAAGAAAAAAAATGTATTTTACTGTAAAAAAAGCATAGGGTGCATGGTGTCAATAGTATCATTAAAACCACCCCACGCTTTTTTACGCGTGTTTACCCCACACGTGTTTTTTAGTTTTTTAAACTACATTATTTATTAAAATCGAATGTAAACTTATTCTGCAAATAAACGAAATGAAATGAAAGGTTTAGGTTCCGATTGTTAACAATGAATAACAGTCGTTGGCCACTACCTTGCATATCCACCAAACAGTATGGGCCACAGAGCCAAGGGTTATGTCTACGGCGGTCTACGTGCCCAACATTGGGGCACAAAAGAATTGTATGTAAGAGGAAACTAAACTAACGTAAAAGTTATGTTATCGCCAAAAATACCTCAATGCTCAAATTGGAGCTTTTGAGAAATGGTAGAAAATTTAAGGCAGACATTGAAGCTTAGAAGAAGCAACTTAATTTCAAAATTTTGATAATTAAAGTGAAATGAAAAATGTATTATTACGATTTAGTAAATTTAATATCGATAAATAATTTTAATTTCGATCGACGACCCGCGTGGCGTAATCGTTACCATACCGGACTGCTGATCGGAGGGTCCCGGGTTCGATTCCCGGCGAAACAGAAATTTGAATGAATTTAAAATTTCTGTTCTCGGTCTGGGTGTTTTTGTTTCTGTCTTTGTGTGTGTCCATGGTACCCACGACATAGGGTATATCTACCCTACTGTGGGGCCATGAGTGTGATACGTTTAAAAAAAAGAAATGTTTAAAAAAAACAGTAAAATAAAAAAATACCTCACCTAACCCCAAAATAACCACCAAATTCAGTGTAAAATAGTTCAAATTGATATGCATTTCACAAGCAGTCATTGTTGCCACAAGTCAGTGCCAAGAAACAAAGTAAAGACGATACATCACGCTTGTATGCGGGCTGTATATGAATCCGTGTTAGATTTTCGCCTTTATCAATTATACCTTTACACAGAGCAAGAAATCACTATTAGTGGACACTCCTAGACATGTTTCTCTATTTTAAAATCTATATTAAAGTTATTAAACATGTGTTATACCAATTCAACAGGGTATAATTATAACAAGGATTCAGATTCTTAGGCAGGCAATTTTTTTTTCAATCTTATTTAATGCCCCTCCGCTTTGCTCACGTCTATCCTCAGACTCCTGGAAGTGTATATTGTTGCATATTATTTGCTATTGAGATATTAATATATTTTGTATAGCTCACACACAGGCATGTTGAAGAAAAACACCGTAAGTATTATATTACTTTCAGAGTTAGTAGGGCGCTAACTAGGCTTTGAACTCCAAGTGGCAATAGCAGTGTGGTAACTACATGGTGTGTACCATACCATACCATACTGCTATTGCTGACTATTCACCCCACGTGATTTAATATTTTAATAATATTGATAATAAACCAATTATTGCCTTAAAACATAAAGAGTACAGAAGGGCACACAGATACAAACAACCATAGAATAGTATTAAGCCAAAAGAATATGACTCAGCTATTGCTGACACAGGATCGACACCCTATGCAGTGCTGTTTTTTCATTCGTATAATTTTATCTCTCCGATATTATGCGGGAGTACCTATGTCTGTATCCGCCACAGAACATTGTTAAGAGAGGTAGAACGGCAATAATGCGCCGTTCGTATGAAGACTGGTGTCGCCGATCAAGCCCCACCTTTCACCTCCATGGAAGAAGACAATGGTGTGCGTTATATCAAAGCCCGGTAAAAAGGATAAGAGCAACCCTCGGTCGTATCGCCCGATAGGCCTACTAGCAATGCTTGGAAAGTTGCTCGAGAGGATGATGATCAGTAGGATACGCTGGCATCTCTTTCACACCCTAAGCCCACGACAGTACGGATTTATGCCTCAGCGTGGTACTGAAGACTCTCTCTATGACGTTGTGGCTACAATAAAAACAGGACTGGACAGCAAAAAAACCATCTTGATGATTTCACTCGACATAGAGGGAGCCTTTGATAACGCGTGGTGGCCGGCAATAAAGCGGGGGCTCCGTGAGAGAGGATGCCCGCAAAACCTTTTTGGCCTCGTTGCATCGTATCTCAGTGAGCGTTACAATAGTATTCGATATTTGGGGCAAGAACTCGAAGTAGCGAGCACGAGTGGCTGTGTACAGGGGTCGATCGCGGGTCCTTTTTTCTGGAATTTAATAATAGATCCTCTGCTGACCGGACTTGAAGGCGAAGGAATATACTGTTAAGCATATGCAGACGATCTCACACTGGTCTTACCGGGTGATACGACTGAGGAAATTGAAAGAGCTGCATGCAAAGCGATGGCATTAGTAAGTACATGGGGTGTTAGCAACAAACTTAACTTTGCGGCTCAAAAAACAAAAGCTGTAATGTTTACGAGGAAACGAAATGTTGACATCCCTGTAGTCAGAATAAACGGTGTGGCTATAGAAGTAGTACCGGAACTCCGCCTTTTAGGTGTAATTATAGATAATAAATTGAGCTTTAAGCCTCATGTGAAAACTATCATACAAAAAGCAACAACAATTTACTATCCACTGGCTCGAGCTGCAAAAGTCACATGGGGCTTGAACTCAAAAATTATCAAAACAATTTATATCGCTGTCATCGAGCCCATTGTTTTGTATGCGGCGAGTGTTTGGGTAGGGGCAGTAGACCTAGTTATGGTGCGCAGATGGTTGGGATCGCTGCAGAGAGGCTTTGCGTTAAAAATCTGTAAAGGCTACAGAACAGTCTCCCTCACGGCGAGCCTGGCAATCACCGGCTTGCTACCCTTATATTTGAGAGTACAGGAAGCAGCCCAGGCTTACGAGATCAAACGAGGTAAGCCACTTCACCCAGAATCTGACGATCTCAGATTTGAGAGCAAAATACCGTTCCTCGAAACACCGCATCCATCTAAATTGACGACAATAAGTTACGAATGTCTTGACGATCCAGGCGACCACGGTGTGGTCGGGCTTTGCATCTACACTGACGGCAGCAAAATAGACGGTAAAGTCGGTGCCGCGCTGACAGTGTGGAGGGACGGATCTGAGATCAAGAGTAAAATTTACAAATTGGAGTCCTTCTGCACTGTTTTTCAGGCGGAACTGCTGGCCCTTCTGGGAGCGAGTGAGTTAGTAGAGAGGTTTAAGGAAACTAATATAAACATACTATCTGATAGTCGATCAGCTTTAGATGCCATCGTGGATCACACCTCACTGCATCCACTCGCTTACAGAATCAGGGAAAATGTAGCTAGGTTAATGTCGAGAGGTGTAGATGTGAAGCTGTTCTGGCTGCGGGCACACGTAGGGACGCCGGGCAATGAAAGAGCTGACGAACTAGCCAAACATGCTGCCTTGCACAAGAGAACCGCAGCTGATTACAAGCTCTACCCATTATCACATGTGAGGGGAGTTATCAGGCAGGAAACGTTGCGGAAATGGAATGACTTGTACACCTCTCAGAATCACAACAAAATCATACTCCGTTTCCTGCCTGATGGCTCCACTGCATATGAACATGCACGTAGGTATTGGCCGGACAAACTATTGACCCAAGTCTTGACGGGACATGGTGGGTTCGGTCAGTACTTGCACAGGATGAAGCTGCGCGACACTCCGTGGTGCGTCTGTGAGAATAATATAGTGGAGGACGTAGTCAGTAAATGTACTGACAAAGTGTCCAAGATTTGCATCACAACGCTTAGACCTTGAAAATAAGACTAACGTTGTTGTGAGTGCAGACAATCTTCGGACACTGCTGCATAATAAAAGAACCAGATCAGACTTCGTAACTTTCTGTCAAATCGTTACAGACAAAGTGTGTCGAGGAAACGGTAGTACAGTGAAGTGGCTTTAAATGTTAATTTAATACGATCGATCGTAACTACATACAGTTAATAAGTAAGTTTTAATACGCATAAAAATTTTAAATTATGGATATTTGGAAATTTTGGGACATGTTGGGCGCGCGTACACCTGGCTCGCCTCGCTCTGGCGGACGTGTCTCGGGCCCTCGCACGGCTTCCACCGAAACGCTCCGTAGGACCTGATGGTATACCGCCATTCTTTATCAAAGATTGTCGTTTTATTTTAGAGGAACCTTTGTTACACATATTCAATGCCTGCCTAGCTAAGGCGATTTTCCCGGATAAGTGGAAACTCACCCGAGTAGTGCCCGTGCCGAAGGGACAGGGCGGTCCGGAGCCGAGCGATTACAGGCCTGTGGCCATTCTGTGTGCCGTGGCCAAGGTGTTCGAGTCGAGCATCCACCATGCATTGTATGCGCAGGTGAAGGCCCAGCTATCTGACGCGCAGCATGGCTTCAGGCCTGGGCGCGGGACAACAGGCAACCTGCTGCACTTGATGACGCGACTGGTGCCAGCGATGGACGCGGGACGGCAGGTGGATGTCGCCTACTTCGATTTCCGGAAGGCTTTCGACACGGTGGACAACGACGTCCTGCTTGTGAAGTTGGCCGGTGTGGGCTGCACCCCACATACGCTGTCCTTCTTTGCCAGCTACTTGCGGGGTAGGCGTCAGTATGTCGACTGTGGCGGATGCCTTTCGGATCAGTATGAGACCAGATCGGGCGTCAGTCAAGGTAGTAATTTGGGCCCCCTCCAATTTGTTATCATGATAAACGATTTGCCGGAGGTGGTCCAAAATTCTACGTGCCTACTGTATGCTGACGACCTAAAGTTAGTACGCGAAGTAGGCGACATAGATGACTGCTCAAGACTGCAAGGGGACATTGACAGCGTTGTCGAGTGGAGTCGCAGCAATAAACTGCACTTCAACGTCGATAAATGTTCCCTACTCACTTTCAGTCGCGCCCGAGCTCCTATGCACTACTCGTATCACATTGAGAACGAGTCTCTACGACGAGTTTCTGAGGTGAGGGACCTGGGCGTTCGATTTACCTCTGATCTCAACTTTGGGGACCACATAGCCGAGATATGCAAAAAGGCGTTCCGAAACCTTGGTTTCATATTACGGCAAACGCGAAACTTTACCAATTTTGAAGCCTTACGTGCCTTATATGATGCCTTGGTTAGGAGCCACTTGGAGTGTAACTCGGTTGTGTGGGCTCCGGGTGAGATCAAGTATAAATTGATGATGGAACGCATCCAAAATAAATTTACAAGGTTCCTCTATCTTAAGATGTACGGCGTCTACCCGGGCTATCCTTTGCTGTATCCTACCGTGTTCGTAATAGGCATGGTAGGATACAATAAATTGGAAACACGACGGGAGCTTGCATCAGCGAAGTACCTATTAAGGGTTCTGCGTGGTGAGTTGGACTGTCCTGCTGTTCTGGCAGAGTTAAAGCTGTGCGCACCAGCTAACTGCGTGGAGCGTCGTCGGCGTGTGCCGCTGCTGGCGTTACCGCACGCGCGCACCAACTTGCTGCACAACGCGCCGCTTACGCGGGCAATGCGGGCACTGAACACAGTGGCTTGTCATACGGACCTCTTTGGCTGCACCCTGGATGAGTTCACTATTATTTTTGATAAATTATTCTGTAGGTAATTATTTATGATATTAATTGATTATTAATGGTATTATTCATAATTGTAACATATAACTTCATTGAAATTTTATAATTATATTAATGTGTATAATGTAATAATAGTATTTTGTAATTGACTTGACATTTCTTATTTATTTTGACGTACTGAATTTAATTTATTAATTTTCGCCTATATAATTTTATTTTCTTTTCTGTTATAATTTTATTTCTGTATAATTTTATTTTCTGTTATATTTAATTTTAACTCGAATGTGAATGACTTTATTTGACTACGCTAACGAATTGGTGTTACTGTAATGTTAGTGGTAAGCTTGTGAAATAAATAAATAAATAAATAAAAAACAGAAATTAAATGTTAAAATGTGAATGTAACTAATGTAATACTTAGAATTTATTTTTGTTAAAATCAATTATTGTTATACGATGGAATGAAATTAATTATCATTGATTTTCGTGACATATAAATATTATGGAATTTATTGTGTTGATAAAATAAGTTGTATATTATTATAATTAGTAATTAAGGACTCTGGTCATGCCAGGGGAGTTTTTTGTAATATAAATAAAAAAAAACCTTTCACCTCCATTACATTTGTACTTAAATAAATACAAAGCTTTCGCACATATTTGCAATTTCAAATCTAGTCAATCTTAGCGCCGCACAATCACGCGATTTCAAATGAACGAATCACACCCAAGCACGCATATCGTAGCACGATCGCGTGTTTCTGTAGAGATTTTGGAATTTTGAGCGGCGCGTCTGCCCCGCCCACATTACCATTCTAACTTCTTTTAATGTGTTCTGTGGTATCCGCTGTCTGCATTCCTTTTTGTAGATCCATGAAGTTTTAGATCTAATTTAATAATGTCTATTATTAAATTAGATCTAAAACTGCATGCACTAATATTTACAGTCACCTACATATAGATAGAGTAACGTGACTTGTACGATTCGTTTTTACAACACATTAAACGTGTCATAAATAGAGCTTTCTAGTTGAAAAAGTAAGAGTTTAGTTTCAGCTATGAAGCTCCGTAACCCAAAAACAATTGCTGCACAAATACCCCAGAAAGAGTTAAAAAAGAAATGTGGACAGAACAAAAAACGTGTACAGTAGAAAACATGCACATAATAATGATAAACATCTAGGGCGTGCGATAAATCCGTAAACAAATTAAGAAGGATGTGACGCGTAATGATTTTTCACCACGTCACGTATTTCAGCGGCTGTCGCATTAAAATATTTACGTTTTGCCCCAAAATGTGTGATCGGTGAACGGAATACTGAGATGCAGTATATTTGGGAAAAAAATCAAAATGTTCACGCTTCTGACTTCATTATTGGGTCACATATGCCGGAAATGGCGACAAAAAGCTAAATTGAGTGACTGAGAATTCCAAAATTTTCCAAATATATTATTATACCTACTCTAACTTTCGCAATGCAACCGAACAAAGCCCTTGCTTTGAAAATGATACTTGTATTTCTTAATTAGGTATATGATCATAATTTCAGATGCAATAATAAATTTTGTATACTCGCACTTACTTGCGCTGCAGGTCCCTGGTTCAAGGTGATGATTATTTCAATTTCTGTGTTCGGTCTGGTTGTTTGTTTTCTTGTCTTTGTATATGGCCGTGATACCCACGACACAGGGAATTTAAGTGTTGGGCTTTGAGTGTGCAACGTCATTCATTTATTTATAAACGGGTACAGGCAAAGGGCCGAACGATCAGTTAGAGGCATCAACAGGTCCCCTGTCCACATAACAATTAATGGATACACACGAAGGGCTGGACGGCGAGAATTTATGAGCTTATAATTAGTCTGGAGCCGACCCAATTCGCTGCAACTCCTCAGATGCATCGGGTTTGTCATCTTGATGTATTGCCGTTTCACCCGTTGATGGGATCACCGGTTTTTTGATGATCCTGGTTTGATAGTCTGGTAAAGATTTTAACGTTTACTGATATTCGGTATTGATCTGATTAATTTATAGATTCAACCTTTTTTTAATGTCCCACTGCTGGGCACAGGTCTCCTCTCACAAGTGACAGGGATTTAGGCCATTACGCCGGCCAAGTGCGGATTGGTGGACGTCATGCTTTCGAGAAATTATGAACTTCTCTCAGACATGCACGGTGATGAAGAACATCGTAAACAATTAAATATCACGATACATATTTTCCATCACCGTGGGGCAACGATAAATGCGCACATTATAAATTTCTTTGTCAGAGGTGCGCGCCGAGGATTTGAACTTGGGATCGCGTCGAAGACCGCGGTTTTTTACCACTGAGCCATCGCTGCCTCATAGATATTAATCCAAATTGTATTGACATGCAGTGGGTTTACATTCCGGCGAATCTCTACTAGAAATTTTTATTATATAGTGTTATTTACCGCTTAGCGTAAAGATTTAAAAAAGACGAAAAAGCGTTAAAAGCAAATATAGATGTTAAATGACTACCACCGAATTGAACAATTTTCTTTAAATAAAGCTGTTGTTGAACATATTCACGTCGTCCTTGAAACTTCCAAAAAATTTAAAAAAACTGCCATTCCATAATAGCCAGAGCTTATAGCTAATACCGAAGTATGAAAGTCGCATATAATTATTTTACTCCACCAACCCGCATTGGAGCAGCGTGGTGGGGTAAGCTCCAGGCCTTCCCAATAATGGGGAGAGACCCGTGCCCAGCAGTGGGACGCAAAAAGGGTTGCGGCCATATAATTATTTATTTCTGGCGACCGCCCATCCAGTTCGTGACAATTCTCGACATTGTTTAGTGTTTAAGATAGCTTAGTGCTTTCGGCTAACTCGTAACTCTAATCTAATAACAATTTATTTAAGACGACTGTTGCTCTAGATGATTCTAGCTCCATTTAATACCAGCTATTCGCAATAAAACCCTTACAACTGATCCTATTTGCATTCCATTAAATGTCAGATGTAAGTTTTATAGCTGTTCGGTGACCACTGGAGCATAGCCGCTAATTTTATGATAGGCATATAGTAATCTAGAAATATAACAGATCTGAAATATACAGTTGTCAACAAATGTTACAATGTATGTGAGCTAGAAGTGTGAAGGAGGACAAATACTTCTATTTGCACAAATAGGGGTGTTTACCAAAATTTTTCGCAATTACAATATATTTGAATAATCAAACTCACAAACCAATAGTACAATAAGATACTTTTTTATTGAACTGAACTTTTTTACTGTTGAGTTTTTTTACATTTACATGTTTTTCTCTTTATAAAGAAATTCAACTCAAAACAATATTTCAAATGATAATATAAAAATATCATGATTTTATTGACTCGCCTAACACCCACTTTTTAAGGAAACAGTATGAGTAAAATTGGTGTCGGCCAATGGCAAATTTCTTGCATTTTCGCACTTTGTTAAGCTATAATAGGCGGTTGTTATGGATAGATAGTAGTTATTATTCTTTGACAAAGTATAATTCTTTGATAAAGTAACTACAACAAAGAGAGAAAGAAAAAATGTTTATTTCGTTGTAGGAATACAAAATATTCGCTTAATGAATCATTTTTTCCCGGTTGACCTTTAGATGCCCGTTTGGGCTAGATGTTGAGTTGAGAGAAAAAAAACGGCGGAAAAAAAAACTCCCAGCAGCACTCTTTTTGAGATGATCGTGTGAGTCAATATAGGATGCATTGCATTCGACAATATTATACAGCGGGTTGGCCACTAACACCTATATCCATCCACCAGCATTAGAGCAGCATGGTGCCTATTTCACCACCTTCAGGCCTCTCTAATTTTACTAACTGTGGGACCCAATAACGATACAGCCAATAACAAAAGCTGAAATCCCACATCTTCAGAAGTGCATAATTTATTTTCAAAGACTCATAGCGTTTAGCCAAATAATAAAAATTATAATGTACAAAACCGCACAGTTCAATAAATCTTGGAAAACATTTTTTGCTAGACAAGTTTGCAAACATGCGGCCGGTGCACACTCCTAAATAACGTGCCGTTGAGATTTATTTTTCTAGGAAAGCTCTAAATAGGCGCGCCAGATACGAGCATGTCTCGTTGTAAATGGGACTGTATTTTTTGAATCGCATCCAGTGGTCCCACCACAAGAGGGGATTTTTAGATTTTCTCGAGCGCGACAGATTTAGATAATTATGTGGTATACCTTGCACCCTTTTTGTGGTGCACTTTGCACCCTATTCAGTACTTTAAAAAGCCCGCTATATAGGAACGCTATAGCTTCTGGATCAGTCTTTACTTCCGGTTGACAGAATGGGCGGATTAGAATATTACCGTTTCATGATTAGTTTAAAAAAAAAATATATATATAACAATTCCAATTCTCCTAAGAGTTCAAAATGTATGTTATTTAACAGGTTTGTTTGCACTGCACTCACTAGGTTTAGACTAAAATCGTCAGATACTGTAATTAAGTTACAATATAAGTTAGTACCAACCCGCATTGGAGCAGCGTGGTGGAGTAAGCTCCAGGCCTCCCCAATAATGGGGAGAGACCCGTGCCCAGCAGTGGGACGCAAAAAAGGTTGCAGCCATAAGTTAGAATGAATTTAATTTATTCTTCCTTATTTTGATAATCTCGATATTTTACCAATTTTTAAATACCTTAAAGTAAGGTAACATGGAAAACATCATATTAAATATTAACCTTTTTATCTTCCTATCGCCCATTCTGTGAAATGCACTAGGTCCTCATGATGCTTGAGTAAATCCACATTTAGCCTTATGGTATCCCCTACTACTATAATCTTACACAAAAGACTTTAATTTACAAGTGTTCAAACAAAACGCCTCAATTCTGAAGCACTCTTTTATCTCGATTTCGGACTGACGTCACAGTGTCACAGTCGTGTGAGTCGCCTTTACCGCCAAAAAGTAATTGACATATGTTTAAATTACTCCTCCGCACCTCTTTAGATGTTTCAACAAGTAGTCTTATTAAACATGCTTGTCATTAAATGCTTAAAGCATTTCAAAAGATGGAGAAACTAGCTTAATTCTCCTGCTTTTCCTGGCTGCATCTCTTCTTGATTTCCAACCCATATTATCAATTCTGATTGTCTCAATCTTATAATACCCACGTGACAAAGGTGACCCAACGCCCAAGTCCCAAGGTGACAGTTATAACACAGTTATAAAATGATACAGAACCAATGGCTCAGCTTACCTTCTGAAGCACGAAAAAGCGCATGAAATTCTATTTGCCACAAGCGATCGTCTATCTGACTTTTTGCCATGTCCGTTTTGCTGTGCCATACCAACCATAATTATATGCGCTCTGTTTTTCTGTGTCTTTCATATTTTGACATCAATATTTTTATCAGATCAACCCTTCGCCCAATAGAACATTTCGAAACAATAACCGTTTATCAAGCGACTATTTGTATCTTTCTGAAAATTAATACAGTGTTTTGAGTTTTCAATAACGGTACCCTACCTATCGTCTTTTCTATACTTCATAAAAATGTAGGTATGAAAGTGATGATCGGTTAGGTGAAGGCGCGGAAAGTAGCAACAATAACATACAACCTGACATTCACGTTTACAATGGTATGGACGTGTCCTCGTTTTCTTACTTTGAAGTATACACGATAAAATCAGGTAGACATATACCTATGACTAATCACATGGACTAAATGCCAAATCGAGCTTTACAGTAATATAATTATAGTACCGTTTGACGGATTGAGGAAAATTTATTCAAAATATTTATTTGTTTCACGGAACATATCCATCCGTCGTGTTAATAAACTTTAATGAACTTCGTGAAGATGAAGATTCGTGACTCATTTTCTAATATTCCCAAAACCATAATATGCTGTGACGATCTGACGATGCTAGTTTTCAGCGCATCGCTTCTGTTCCCCACCGAGGATAGCTTCTATGAACATGACTCACAAATCCATGTCATCATCATATTTTCACAATTTTTATGTGTCGCAGCGAATCCTCTGAACAGTGATAAGTGATTATATAGTATTTAATTCTTTAAATAAATAAAGTAGTTTAAAAAACTAAAAAACGCGGTTTTGTGAAAATACGAACTAAAAAGTAAAAAAAATAAGAAGAAAATGTATTTTATTGTAAAAAAGCGTGGGGTGCATGATGTCAATAGTATCTTAAAAACCACCCATGCCATGCCATGGCTGGCCGAGCGGTACAATCCGGGTCTCCGACACGGACATACCGAATTCAAACCTCCGACACGCACCTCTGACAAAAATGTGTTAAATGCATAAATATGGATTTAACATTCACGGTGAGGGAAAATATTGTGATTTAATTTAATTACATTGTTTTCCATCACACATGTACCTGAGAGAAACTTATAACTTCTCAAAAACATTAAGTCCACCAATCGGCACTTGTCCATCGTGGTGGAATGGCCTAAATCGAGAGGGATTGAGAGAGGGAGAGAGAAAGCAGACCTGTGCCCAGCAATGGGACATAAAAAGGTTGAAAAAATTTTTTTAAATACTATTTAAGCCCTGTGGCTCTACCTTCGTTTCTTTATTTAAATTTTGTTTCATTTTTCGTAATAATAATAAAAGAAGCGCCGTGACGAAGCGAGTTTTCCGCGCACCTCTACTTTCCTCCGTAACGTGATTAACACAAGCCGCTGTCATCATATTTTCACTATTTTCATGTGTCCGAGCGAATTCTCTGAAGGGTGATAAGTGATAAAAATATTACGATAGTTTTATAGTTTCACAAAATTCTCGTCGTTCTCATTTTTCCGAAAACAGTTACTAGGCGATTGCGGATAAAACAACAAAATTATACATCTTTTGTATTCAGGAAACACGTGTCACTTTTAATAAAGAACTGAGGATTTCTTTGTTCAAAACTCAGGTTCAAAAGCCGAAATTAAAAGTCTTTCGTGTCGGTTGATTTATTTAAAAATTATTACATGTGTGCTCCGTAGTTTCGTTTGCGTTTTTTCTATCAAATGAACAGACTGAAATAAGCAAATTTATGAAATCGTTGTACATCAAGAAGAGTTGAAAGTATTTTTTAAACTAATTAAGTTGTGGTTGTCGCTCATCGGGCCTGATCGGGCGTACATAATCCTAGTATCAAGGCAGCTTTAATTATTTTTACTAATGGCGAACTTTGAAGAAGATTTACGTAGTTTTTGATACGGATCTGAGAATTCGCGAGGTTGTGAAATCGGTTATCCCTTTGTAGTTATCAAGGTTCTCTTGATTCGACCAATTTATCAGTTCCAGCTGTCCAGTCTGCTAATATTAGTTTAATAATTACGTTGTGTAGATAATAAATTATAATGGATATTAAATCAGAGGAAGATAAAGTAGCTGTGAATGCAGATTGTTCTAGTGAAGCTTAAAAGGGTTCTTTGAATGAAAAAGCAATAATACAATTAAAGGTAATATGGTACAGCTTTTATGATTCGAGCGGGGAAGAACCTTCACTGTACTCATGGTGGAAAGGTGCGATTGCCAGGAAGATTTACATGAGGCAACCATCAGCCCCAGATTAGCAACTGCATAAGACTTTAGGGAAAACTCAGGCGTGTTAAAAAAGGAAAAGTAAAAATCTGAACAATTATGTCGACAACCATTTGAAATACATTTTATTGTTAAGACCGTATTTTATATGTTTGTTTTAGCAGTTGGTTTTACAATGTGTTGTATATATTGTAGCCATTGTACTTCATAGCCGTTGTAATTGTTCTAAACATTTTAGGAACGTAAAGGTGAGTTTTTTTTCTATAATGGCATCGCAAACTCTGTGCATATTGCCAGCGTCAAGTACATTTTTTGCATCAATGGATTTGCCAGTTTGGTTTAAACTGGATGAAGTAATAACAGATAATATCAGTAAGTCGTCAGTAATCAGTCAGTCAGATATTCAAGTAAAGCGATGGCTTTCATCGATCACGTTCTGGTGAAGACCAGAACGTGATCTATGAAATTTTGGAGGCAAGCTGAAAAATTTAATTATAGGCACGAAATTGATTTCACGCGTATGACACATGTATGATTACTATAATACTTACTAGAAAAACTATTATTTTATATATTTTTAAACAGAGAGACACTTAAAATATCGTAACTATGGTGTACATATTTACCTATTTATTGCTTGCTGACAAACATGCCAATAAAAAGTAAGCTTGGGTTTTAACAACTGGGTTTTACTATTACGAGGACATGAAATATTACAGTTATGTCTCCAAGACGTTGTTACCTCATAAAATAAATATTCTAACTGTCGTAGACTCACTGAACGTTTTCGACTCTGGTTTCTAGAATTTTCTAAGACCCTATATATGTAGTTGTAAGTTGAGTTAAAGCACCTTATGTTTTAAGCTTCATAAATCTATTTTCAATCAGCTATAAATACGATACTATAATGTTATGACCATTAGTTAAAAATAAATGTCCTATGTACCCAAACCAACTACCAAACCTGCGATTGCTACGTGTATATACATACAGTGTATATACACAGTACAGTACAGTGTATATAGCAGATTGGTTGAGATACCAGTCGCCGATACGAGCTCACCAATTCAAACCCCAGTACGGACCTCTGACTTAGAAATGCGTTATGCTCCTATAGGTATATCACTTTTTCACGGTGGGGGAAAACATTTCAATATTTCAATAAGATGTTTTCCATCACCGTGCCTACAAAATTTTCTAACCAAAACAATATCCACAATTTTACCTTGGTTTCCTGGCGACTACTGAGCCGAGCTTCCTCCAGTTTTCTTCACAAACTGTCGACGGAAATGTCGGCTTCTCGTCCTACCACTGTCTCGTAGGTCACCTTCGCCGTTTATTATGTCAACGCTTCTCAAGAGACTTCCCGGATGTATATAAAGAAGAGCTGTACGCTCTGTCCTTACAGCTGTGGGTGTCATGGACAGAAACAATATGTTAATGAACTTATTCTGAAGTACTGTCTTTTAACGGTCAGATGTCTAGTTTTTAAGGTTTACATGCAATTAATTGTTTGGTTTGAGCAGTGAGCAGCGATGGCAGAGTGGTATAAATCCGCGGTCTTCGACGCGATCGATCCCGGGTCAAATCCTCGGCGCGCACCTCTGACAAATAAATTTGTAATGTGCGCATTTATCGATGCTCCACGGTGATGGAAAATATCGTGATATTTAATTGATTACGATGTTCTCCATCGCTGTGCATGCCTGAGAGAAATTCATAATTTCTCGAAAGCATGACGTCCACTAATCCGCATTTGGCCAGCGTGGTGGACTATGGCCTAAATCCCTCTCACTTGTGAGAGGAGACCTGTGCCCATCAGTGGGACATAAAAAAGGTTGAAAAAAAATTGTTTGGTTCGATCGGGGAGATACTATACCATTGCTGCTTACATTGTGACGAATTTTGTTTTGATGGAAAGGTATGAGTTGCCAGCCACATTAGTCTCCAAATTAGCTGCGCAGCTGCACGCATGACAAGCATTCAAGTTTGCTTAAGTAAATCTTCTTTGAGGTCTTTTGTTCGGTATTTAAACATCCAACAGCGGTTGGTACAGTAGTCGACAACCTCGCATTTACACCCATTTTGGAGCAGCGTGATGGAGCTCGCTCAATGGGACCCTTGCTCAGTAGTGAGACGCAAAAAGGCTTGTAGGCAAAAGTGCAATTGTTTGAGCATTAAACATAATTTTAAACATTTTCTTGAACCTTTATTATGAGTGTTAGAACTACAACTACAAGTTACGTTTTTAATGTCTACCGGCTTTCCGCTAGCCACCCCAATAGCGTTTTTAACAAATTCAAGAAGATATTTAAAAGCAAATAAATGATTACGATAAGAGTAGTTGCTCTATATTAAGAGGTGTTAGATTTTGCCGGTTCCACCCGGGATTAAGTGCAACCGCCGCACCCATTTCTGTCGTGAACCCATTCTAAAGCGTCTCGGTGGAAAAGTGATGTTGCTGGCTAGACTTATAAGAGGTGACCATTAGCCTCTGCATTAGCAGATACATAAGACCACAAACAAGACTAGCTTGTTTGCTTGCTAACCCCATGGAAGGGCTACAGTGACTACTTAAGACCACATGGACTGCATGCCCCTCTACTGGTTACTCCAACTTAAAAAACTCTAAAAAGACTAACTAAACTAAACTAAAAAGAACTTTAAAATCATAATTTCGAGCATTTTCTAGTAGAGCGTTAACAGACAACCTCGATGCGGCTGTTATTTGTGAACCCGACCACGGACCTTCACGTTTAAGCGAGCGTGGAGTGCACGGCTATTTCTGATCCGTCCGTTCTTTTTGCGGATTTACCTGTCACCCTATAAATATACCGTCTTCCCGATAGACACTCCATCAGTTTCTTGACCAATTTACGAAGAAGATATTTAAAAGCAAATAAATGGTTATGATAAGAGGAGAGGTTTTATATGAAGAGGTGGTAGAATTTGAAGGTTTGAACAGTAAACTCAATTTATCGAAAAAGGTTTAAGGCAATATATTATTACAACACGCTGAAATGCGGAAAAAACTGCGGGACACAACTCCTATCCTATTACAATCTGAAGTACTTTAATAAGAGCTTTTTAGTTTTTTCTCACTTGGACCTAATAAGTTTGCATTTTAGGTTGATATCCCACCTGCAATTTTTCAAATAATGCTATAAAACTAGAAACTAGTAATATTTTATACGGTAACCTGGATATTTTTTTATTTTTATAAACAAGATCATATTTGTAAATGACAGTGTCCTCTATATGTAACGATCATTATAGAGGAACATAAATCTTAATAATGGCTATGGATGATGATAATGGCATTCGATTTCTATATCTCGCCTTGAAGCTTCTGTTAAAGAAGAGCTTAATAAATTTTACATAATACATTGTGAAATCTAATAAATAGCAAATCGGTTGCAAATGATAGTGTAGTACTTGCAATATCATCATTTTTTATTTTAATTATCACGCTATTGACCTTAACAGTCTTATAAAAATATCCTATAATCCAAAAATATGTTTAAAAAAATGATATTTAAGTAAGAGCTACATTTTTGCTTTACGCAGGCTTTTTTTCCTCTCAGTGTACAAAACCCTGCAAAATGGGTACCGGTACCCAAAGTTGACGATCGGTTCCGATCCGAAAAATAAAATTAGGTACAAATAAAAATTAATCTATAAAAAAGAGGGAATATGGGTACAAATAAAGATAATAATAATATAAGTAAATATAATAAATTAATCTATTTCAATGAAAATTTTAATATTTGTTTTAAGTTTTTGATTATTGTAATATTTGCATACCCCATAAAGGTAAATATGGCGGAGCAAATTTATAAAAACAACTTTCGTAAACACCCATATTTGTGCAAATAAAAGTCTTTGTCTTTGGTTTGCTATGGAGATGTGAGGGCACTAGGAAAGAAGAGGTATGTATAGAAAAATTTTGTAGGTACGTACGCAGACAGTACTCTACTATTGTTACTATTTTATATTACCTAAATAATGTTATGATAATTACTGTTGATAATGACCGTACCTAGATTGAAATAAGTACATATAGGTACATGTAAAACTTAAGTGAACTAATCTTCGTATAAGGCTTTCGGATAAACGACTTTATTTACCACCCGGCCCACCCACGCCTTGTTTTGTATGATAAATTTATTGTATTTTCACTTCTCTTATAAAATATTTCTTCCGCACTCGGACATAAAACAAAGAAGGTTATCCGTCTTTGTTATATCGTCGATATACCTACCATTATTTACAGTCAGTTATGAATAATACTTATTGAGTTTTTATTTTGCCAAGTAGATCACACTTTTATAAAGTAGCTATATGTACAAATTTAAGTAATGAGCTTTTCGGTTAAAGTAAAACAATGAATCAAATTAAGTTTTACTTAATTGAAATAAATGGTTGCGTGTGCCAGCAACATGCTATATTTTGCTGCAAAATCTGTGTACCTACTGTCAACAACTCGAAAAAAGATGATATTTTTCATCGGTTACATCCAAACGATCACACTTACTTTTTCCAATGTTTTTACCGTGAAACTGTGTCATATAATTTACGTAAATAAATACGTCTCTCTTTATGTTTATAAATAGCGCCTAACCGGAACAAATATACGGCACACCGTCTGCCTTCGCGAAGGTGCAAATCCAAGCTAAATCTCCGCTCGCAGACGCCGCCAGCGCAGTCGTCTTGCAACCACCGCACCTACCACACGCACCACTCGCGCCGCGATATAGATCGATCTTTGAATATTTTGTTTGTGATTTTATAACTTGAATCGTGTACTTTGGCTTGTAAACAAAATATAATATGCCGGCGTGATACGATCCGCCATGTCGTTCTGCAGAATTACGGGCCGCAGCCGGGGGCTGCCTAAGCCTAACTACTTCCCGCTCCTTGCTCCCATCTCACCAGCGGACGCCAAGCGTTGTTGCAGGATTACGGGCAAATCTTACGGTTTGCCTTCTCATCACTACATTCCAGTTCTACTTACGGCCGGTTCTGGGAGAGCTAAGTGTAAGATTACAAACGTTTCGGGTGAACTTGGCCCGCACCATTATTCGCCTGAAATTAACTATGGAAATAGAAGACATGAGTTACTTCCGGACTACAGATACATATTCCCTGTACTGGATGGGTCGACGGAAGCTCAAAAAGCTTTAATGGATATGCTTTTAACCAAACAAGTGATTGATGATAAGCGATATGTGTATACGGTTCAAGAGAGAAAATGTAGTTTAGTGTTTTCCGCTCGCATGGAAGCGGCAGTTCGTGACGGTGATGTGCGAGATGTCATGCTTGCTAAGGACTCTGACACAGTGCTAATAAAAACAAAACAAGGCCGCAGTGTTTCAATGGACTTTAAGGACTTTACGGAAGAAATTGAAATGTACGAAGGGGAGGGCCCTAATGCTGAAGTACTGAAACAAAGGGAATTAGAAGAATTAGAAGAGAAAAAGAAGAAAAGAAAACGAGCTGCAGGACTTTCTTCAATGAAGAAAATATTTGAGAGTAAGGAACGGCTTGCGGAAGTGCAAGAATTAGAGGAAGAAAAATTACGGCAGGAACGCTTAGCCAAAAAAGCAAAATTAGGAGAAATCAAACACGAGCGACAAGACATTAAAAGTTTTTCGTACAATAGTTTTGATGTGAATCATATGCGCTCAAAATCTAGTATTATGATGTGTAGTAGTGAATGGAGAGATCAAATGCATCCACTGGTCGAGTCTTGGGACTGGGATGTGTTTGAAAAAGATGTAACAGACGATCATTTTATTCATAAAGTGACTAAGTTACCAACGCCGGTTAAACTAACTCCGCACCATTGCGAAACCGAAATATATGAAGTAGATCGCAACGTAAGCGATATGTCCATTGCTTTGGAGAATGTGCCATGTGTTAACCCATTAAAGCCGATAAAATCTCGACCATCGGACGTCATTTTAAATGCTGTTAAAGAAATTACCGAAGAACGGTTACTTGAAACTTCAAACGTAATTGAAAGATTATTTGAAGCTGCCAAAGTAGATGTCCTTCCTACTGTAGATGATTTACCTGACGTTGTAAGAAATATAAAGAAAGGAAAAAGAGAAAAAATAGCTAAAATATCTGGTTTAACATTAGATATAAATAAGGCAAAAAAGTTTATTCCAGGACAACATGTAAATACTCCTCAAGGTCCAGTTTTCGTACCTGGTCAAACAGTTGAAACGCCGGCTGGTCAAGTATTTGTACCTGGGCTTAGTGTCAATACACCCAATGGACCTGGGTTAATACCAGGACATGTTGTAATTAATGAACATATGAACGAATCATTTTTCCTCGCTGGTCAAACATTAAAAACAACAAACGGCGAAGAGTTTGTTTGTGGACAAACTGTTAAAAATAAAGACGAGTATCGTTTCATAGAAGGCCAAACAGTTTTGTCAGAGGAAGGCTTGAAGTTCGTGCCTGGAAAAATTATTTCTAATGGGCCAGAAGAAATATTCGTACCTGGACAAACAATTATGACTCCGGAAGGTGTACAATTTATACCGGGACAAACCATATCAGAAAATGGCATTATTACATTTACACCTGGACAGAATGCTATTATAAACAATGAATGGCAATTCGTGCCAGGCCAAGTGGTACATCAAGATAGCGAATTGCATTTCGTTCCTGGAGCTACGCTAGCAACACCTAACGGTCTTAAGTTTGTTCCTGGCCAAACAGTTTCTATAGATGGAGAAACATGTTTTATACCTGGTGTTACAAAGGAAGGTAGCAATGGTATAGAATTCATTCCTGGAGCAACAGTAGATACAATCGATGGACCAAAATTCATAGAAGGACAAATAGTGCGCACACAATGCGGTGACAAATTCTTGCCTGGAAAAACTCTCGTTCAAGCTAATGGACATGTCGAATTTTCTGTTGCGAAATCAATTGAAGATATTAACTTTTCAGAAAGTGTTCCAACAGGTTTACCAATCGATATCAAAACCTGTTCGCTGTCAGAAGAATCTTTGTACGTATTTGGTCATATGATACAAACTCCTAAGGGTATAGAATTTTATCCTGGCCCTAGAGCGCCTGCAATCGAGGGTAAAGTTGTTCCAGGAAGACTAGTGAAAAACGAAGCTAATGAATCACGATTTGTCCCTGGGATGATGGTAGAAGGTATATTTGTACCTGGTCAGGTAGTGTTTACAGAAAATGGAGAACAGTTTGTACCAGGTCAAGTAGTTGACACCAAAGATGGTCCTAAATTTGTTCCTGGACAAGTGGTGAATACTAAAAATGGACCGAAATTTGTCCCTGGTCAAACAATACATACAATAGATGGCCCACGATTCGTTCCTGGACAAATTATAGAGACCAAAGCTGGTCCTACATTTATACCTGGTCAAGTAATATCTACTGAAGATGAAGGCTCAAGATTTGTCCCTGGTCAAGTTGTAGATACAGAAGAAGGTCCGAGATTTGTACCGGGCCGTGTAATAGAAACGGATGATAACGGCGTGACATTTATACCGGGACAAATAGTCCAAACTCCTGAAGGTCTTAAGTTTGTTGCACCTGATCTTGTGGAGGGCGAAGAAGGTTTAGAATTTTCAGTGCAAAGTTTTGTGGTCACTCCAGAGGAGTTAAAGCTATTAAAAGTAAAAACAAATCCTAACGATACAACTTCAACTAAAGGTGAACTAACTATCGACACCAGAATGCTTAAACAGTTAGCAGAAGCTGGAATGTCTATAGGAAGACAAGTACCCGCTGATTTACCAGCGATAAATGTGATATTAAATGAAACTAGAAATGCAGAAGCCCTTAAAGCATTTATTTCGGATTTTGGACTTAAAGATGATGTGGCTAACCAATTAATGGATGTTATTAAGTCTATAATTGAAATGAGTGCTCATCTGAAGACCGAAATACGTGAAGACCGTAGTAGTGAAGACACTAATTCAGAACCAAAAAAGTATAGAAGCAATAAAAAGCGAATACAGGAAAACATGTCTTGTAACGGTAATAACGGACAAAGTGCTCAACAAGAAAATGTGAAAAATTCTATCGCTGCAGCGGTCTTGGCTGCGCTAGTCACCGCTGAACAGTTTGAGGAAGTAAACAATAATAACAGTAAAGAAAAATATCAGCTCATACTGAAATCAATTGATACTATTTTAGGTAAAGCCATAGATGAAGATTTTGTTTCTGCTATGTACAAAATTCTGCAAACTGAAGAAGATAAAGAAATGCTTTGTGAAGAAATTTTGGAACATTCTTCCCAGCCAAAAGTAGAATTGATAAAAATTGCTTTAAACAGCACCCTCAATAAACATTCCCTGACAGAAGAAGATATTATTGAAAAATTCAGTGACTTTTTAAGTAGCGAAAATGAAGTTCTAGGGCCAGCCTTCAAAAATATTTCCAAAAATGACACAAGTTTGCTGCACCATGTTCTCGGTCATATTTCTGATTCGATTTCATTCATTAAAACAGATAATGAGGCAGCAGAAACACTCCAAAAAGCCATAGTTTTGGCAGTTCAAGAGAGCAGCACCAAAACCGTTGAGTCTCTGTTATTGAACACTGATAAAAAAGAAACAAAAGAACTTATTGTCCAGTCAATTGGGCTCGCTAGAGTATTGGGAATGAGTGACGTAGCTTCGAAATTGTTGGCTGTTATCAACGACGAAGATAGTTTGGCAAAACTATCTTCAGATACGACAAGCTTAAACATATTAAAAAGATTAACTGTTATGAGAAAACTTGCCGAACAAACACCAAGTTTGCATTCTGCTCTACGTAAACTAGAAACCGATCCAGAGCTCGCTCGCACAGACCCTAAACTTAGGGACTTGGTGCGAGAGAGTGCTGCACTCATGATCGTTCCAGAGGAACCGCCTTTACTGACATCAGCAGACGTTCCGTTGAGCTTGCTTCAACCTGAGAATAGTCTAGCGATGGAGGACTTCTTATTCCAGCGTAAAAAACATCCTGGAGCTTTGTTGATCATGAAGAAAGGACTGCAAGCGGTAGTTCCCCGCGAAGCTAGCCGTGCCGTCCTTACTGGACAAGTAGCTTACACAGTACTCGACGAGAGTGGAATACGGCACTTTGAACCTCTTCACGTTTTCTCCGCATTGAATCTTAGTCAGCCGACCGCACATCGCTTTAGCATGTACAGTTGCCCCATGGTAGATGATAATGACGAAGATCTTCAAACTTTTACTGGTTACTGCAATATAAGCAACGCTCAAAGAATTACTAAATTTGGCGGGTGGAGTCGAAGATATAGCGGCGTATTATTGGATAGAGAAAATACGCGTAGTAGAATGAGTAGCTTGGACAACACACCAAGTTATAAACGATATCCGTCACGATCTTCAACTAGATCTAGATCTAGTTGTAGTAGGAGCCCACCTAAGGTAATGGATATAATAAATCGATAATCTAAAATCTAAACTATTTAAAATGACTTTAACAGAACGAGTCAGAGATCGTTGCAAATGATACTATATTAATAGCTAAAATGAATTCAAAACACAACATTAAAATGAGCTTTCCTTGTTACAGGTAGAAGATGTGGTGGTGGCGTCAGCCGATTACACTGCAACGGCCGATGATGAAGTTTCCCTCAAAGCGGGCGACATTGTCGAAGTTCTCGACACAAAAGCCGCCCTTGGATCAAAGTGAGTAACTAAGTATTCCTATCCTGCTTTCTTCCCGAGAACCATATCGCTATTGAAACGTAAAGTCGAACGATCTACTTCAAAGTGCGGTTAATCAAAGTACTGGAGATATGGTTCTGGCGTACGAAAGCAATTATTGGCATGAGCTTTGCACAACGTGCCCTCATTGATGTATGTAGTTCATAAATGTATATTTAACCTGACGGACATCAGTCTTGTGAAACTAGTCGTTATTCCAGCTTTTAACAACCGTATATTGAGAATAACTGACATACAAAAATACTATTCCTGTCATCCTAATTCGCCTCTGACTGCTCATTATGACGTGCATATTCATAAATCAACGCTCTAATCCTACGCGATGATGTGAAAACATTGTTGTTTGGTCGTCCCACTTAATATTTTTAGATCTTGCACAGTAAGGGTTTCGGTGTTATATTTTTTCCATCTCCATACCTAGCTGAAACCAAAAAATACTCTTATGTCATCTAATTGCAACGACAAATATCTACACAACATTTTCAATTCAAAAATTACGTCTTTATAAATATTTATATAGCACCACTGGTCTATAAATATTCACGCACTTAAAATGTACAAAAATAAGTTAATGGCATTCAAAGAAACAGCAAAAGCATGATAGAGCGGAAAGAATGCGTTTTATTACGCCGATGCGACGATGCCGTTGTGCTGGACAACGATACGGGGTAAAATTAGACGGGGTCGATGCACCGTGGCGTAACTACGTACACTGCCCGAGTGCATTGGCATTTTACTAAAAATTTCCGTATTTTCGTTGTATTACCCAAAATATTACATACAAAACACACATATGTAGATTTGTCAAAGTGTGTTTTTGGGTAAAACAAGAAGACAGAAAGTTAACTTGAAGAATAGAAAGTTAACTTTACAGCTTAAAAAAGGACATCTCAAGGATTTTTTCTCAATTTCACAATTTCAATCTCAAGGAATTCATTACACCAATCTAAACGCTATCCTTGTAGTTAGAACTAGCACGTTTGGTTTTTCATCAACAAACATTCCCATGAATGAACCTAATCATACCTGAAAGTACTAATAAGTAAAAATTATCATCCGTATGTATCATTCCTACAACCATCAACATGCAATATAACAGAGCGTGTTCGTCATTAGTTTTACTACCATCATCCTCAATATTACCTGCATTATCATTACTTTGAGCATTATCATTCATAATTTCATCGTCATCGGTAGTTGAATAATCATTATCCTCATCCTGTGATGACGTAATGAGAATCAATTGTTTATGCAGGTACAGGGGGCGTGTGTATAGTTACGAGAACCATTTCTTCCAGTCCCGAGGTCCCTCCTTGGACTATGTGTTTAGCGTACCCACATATAAAATGTACTATTACTGATCATTTGCCATAAGAAGAAGATAAAGAAGAAACGCCAGAAGTCATTAACCATTGTAAATATCTCGCTTGTTGCCAAAGGAATCTTATATGTTGTATTTACCATTTACGTGTTGTGGTCAACATTATTGTGATAACTGTCATTATTACTATTGTCATTATATTAAGTGTCATTAAAGTTTTACTCGACAACACATCACTCGTGTGAGTATACTGTTTATAACAATTATTAAGGTTTAATAAAGACAATAAAAGTTTTGGAGTTTTTTTTAGCTAATAAACACTAGAAGCGATAATTTAGCGATAACATTATTTTGATTATATCTAGGTACTTCAGGAACTGAATTGCAACGCTGCGAAAGTGTAAATAATCCTTTACTATTTTAATATCTTAACTATAATTGTAGGTAGGGCCTTTCCGTTGTTTTAGTGCCTTTTTTCTTATAAAAACATATTTTAATTTATCAATAGGCTTTCACATCAATAAATCAAATCCAATGATATTTTTAACTTAATATTTTAAACGTTTGCTGGACGGAAATGCTAACGAGCCCTTAGAGTTGTCTATGCCGTTTGATCTATATATCAGATTGATGGCCGGAGCAGCTGACAAACTTACAAGATCATGCTATTTTGAAACATTTAACGTTAGTAATGAATGTCAGAATCGCTTAAAAGCTTATGTAAAAAGGGCGACAATGCACTATTTATGAGGTATTTGGAAAGTCACACCTGTTGCGTAAGAATAAGACTACAAATAAATTTTATGAATCACACCAAGAGCGTAGGGGCATCTATTGGGGTACTATTAATAGCAGAGAATCAATTACCTGGAATTTCAATGTTATGGCTCACCGCTCGTTGTTTTGATCACTTGGGCTGCTATTTGGTCCGAAAAATCCGATGACCTTTTTAATTTTGTCAAATTGAATCATACAAATTAATTTATTTCGAAATACAATAATGCGTAGGTATAGCAATGTTTAAGATGTTCAGCTTATAATTTTTACGGTTTTTTAACATTATCTATATAGTAAGTATCATAAGTTACCAAATTAGGTAGTAATCCCATTATAATATACTCGTATTAATATACGACTGAACTCTCCCGAATGAAATTAATTGGAAACAGCAGAAACTTAATAAATATTTTCTTTGTACGGTCTGTTTTAGTATACATTTGCATGCCGCTGACCGTAGAATATGCTGGAATTATGTTTAGAATATAAGACGTATGTAAAACCTTATCACGCAAATAAAGCTATTTGATTGATTTGATTGATTAAATTTTATATGTCTTCTGTTTTATCGCAATAGAAAGATCTACACTACAATAAATTATGTTTCAATTTTCTTGTGCCTAAAGAAGAATAATAGGCATGTCGATATTGCTTTAGGGCAAAGCAGGTTTTAAGAATTCAAAAAGCGTAAAGATAACTTGTACATTCTGCTTTTATCGTAGGTATAACAAATCCTATAAATATTATACCATCTTTTTAGTTACTGCTTCATCTTAGTACGGTAAATTTGGAACACTTATATAACGTGTTAGCTACAATAGGTCATCACTTTTTGCTGTACATATGACGATTTAAACAACGATATTGACTTTATGTACTTTTCTCGACGACCTTTCACTAAGGACGTGTTAATTACTTCATAAAAGTCAAGAAGATTTAAAAGAAGCCCCTTCACTGGAAATGTCAAAAATATGATATATGAGGATATAACGTACAAGGGAAGACCGTAATAAAGTGAAAAGCGACAAGTTTAATTGGTAATGACCGTTAACCTTGGCTTGAGGCCAAAATTTAAGGGATTCCTTGAATTGGATTAAAATTACAAGAGCCATGATTTTTGTACACTCGCAAGGAGTAATAATTGTGTTTCCTTCCGAGTTTTTAGAATTAATATAATTATCACGTGTTGATAATGGCTACGTTGTTTGTAACTATGTCACTGGTTGGCACTGTTTCGCTTTTTGATCAATCAATCCTCGTTATTGTAGAAGATTGTGCAAGAAATTTAGATTATCCAGACTTTGGATTTCAGCTTCATTATCAAGTATTTATAAACAATAATTGATTTTGTCTATGAAGAGTCTACGTAGCTTCTACGAAGGCTCTACGCGAAATGGAGGTAGTTGCTACGTACGTAGCATACATGCTATGCTGTACTACGCTACGACGTATTTCAACCTAGTCTCAACTCAAGTCAATAAGTAGTCCTTTTATTTGCGTTGTTTTTAACAATATTTTATGACATTGAAACTGAATTATGTACAAGCTTGATTAATTTTACTTCTAATCTGTCTCTCTCTCTCACACACAATCTCTGTCTCTAGTAAAATTTCATAAAGGCATTTTTAGGGTACCTTACCCGAAGGGTGCCAAGGGTACCCTATTACTAAGCCTCCCCTGTCCGTCTGTCTGTCATCAGGCTGTATCTCATGAACCCTGATGGTGACATTAGAAATTTTCACAGATGATATATTTCTGTTGTCTCTAACAACAAATACTAAAAATAGAATAAAATAAATATTCAACTCACTATAACAATGAAACTCGTCACAATAACAATAAAACATCCTTCCCTCCTCATAACGGTGCCCAGCAGTGGGACGCAAAATGGGTTGTATCCAGCCATTGATTTTATTATGTAAACCTAGTATTCAACAAACGAATATACATTTGAAATAGACTTTTTCTTCGAACTTCATCGATACAGTCGAAGTTATAGATACTCCGTTTGAAGTCGGTGCCAAACTTAGTCATTAATAAAACTATTGTCACCCCTAGAAATGCTTGTTACCTGTCTTTTACTGTAGCTGGCTGTACAGTTTTAGCTCCTTTGATAAGTTTTCAGTAAAAAAAAGAAAAACTAATAATATAGTCATTACAATTTTAATTTCTTCTTCATATTAATAAAAATTAATAAGGTGCAAATGGTCCATAGCTGCAAGTTGTCCAATCCATTTATGACGGATTCGTTACCGAACCGATATATCCATCCTATGTAAGTTTTGTAATAAAACAATGTTTAAGATGTTTAGAGTGCTAAGCCGTATTATAAGAATTCGTAATTTTGTTGTTAATTAAGAGGGTTATTAATTTTATTGTAATCTATAATAATATAATAAAACATTACACATTTTTTTGGTATCGGAGGGGAAAGGGAGAAAGGGAAGGACGGCAGTGTTGCGGCCACGCAACACTGCCGTCCTTCCCGGGGCTGCTGGCTGGGTGGATCGAGCTCCCACTCACACCGTCCGCAACACCGGAAGCCCCTTTTAGTCGCCTCTTACGATCAGACAGGGGATACCGTAGCTCTATTCTTAATCCCGAAGCTACAGGAACTACCTGAGTCAGTACCACTGAACCAAAAAGGTCCAGTATACAGAATCTAGACCACTAATTCAGTTCATTCAATTAATGAACTGAATTAGTGACCTTTAAGCATTTATCTACGGAGCCTGATGGTCGTAAGATGGTCTTATGAAAATGTGGTCGATAACCGATGACTTTCTTCCGAAACCCAAACAAATTTTACGACTTCCTAAGCCCAAGATTAGAAAACTTTCCACTGCAAGAACGAGTTTGTATTGGATTATTACAGGATGCATAACTCACAGGATAGGCAAGTAAGAGCACTGTATCAATGGCAATAGATATTTATTTCTGCGAAACAGTAAGATGCAAGGCAAGATATACAGTTGACTAGCCGATCGGAAAGCCGTTTCCGTTCATAACCCGGCATAATGACACTCGTATCATTAAAACAGTGGCCGGTGACGGTAACTGTGCCACCATTGACGTCACATCGTTTCTGGGCCAGCCTGAAATAGCGCCCGAAACTTGGCGAGCGTAACTTAGATTATTGTTTGGTTATACGCTAATTAACTTGTAAGTAGTTGAAAGAAAACAAGTCAGAATACAGAGTCATTGTGATCATAGATTCTATTAAACTTCGATTTCATTAATTTGCGATATTTTTTATATAAATATCAAATAGCTGCAATGGCCAGATGTTTTATAAACATATAGGTTCGAAAAGACATTTCTATATTTTCCTGGCCTGGCTGCAACCCTTTTTGCGTCCCACTGCTGGGCACGGGTCTCTCCCCATTATTGGGGAGGCCTGGAGCTTACTCCACCACGCTGCTCCAATGCGGGTTGGTGGAGATGCGGGTTAGTGGCCAACCCGCTGTCGGATGTTTTCAAACCGCCCATAAGGCCTCCGACAAGGTTTAACGACTGTTATCCATCGACAACAACCGGGACCGACGGCTTAACGTGCCCTCTGAAGCACGGAAACGCGCATGAATTTTTTTGCCACTAGCGGTCACCCATCTCACACCCGACCGCGCCCGTTTTGCTTAGTTGCATAGATCGTTTGCGTTCTACGCTAACCGCCGGGCCATCCGCGCTATATTTTCCTACTTCGGGTTAAACAGGGTCTTAGATCAACAAATGTTAAGTCAGCGGTGGAGTTCATTCACCTGGGTTGCCAGCAGTCGTGCCCTATAGGCACTCGGCAGATATGATAATATTATTGGTATCGATTGCTTAATGGTGCTGCTGAAAGTTCTTAAAAAAATCTATATTTCTTTATAAAACTGCCTTTTAAATAAGCAAAATTTCTGCAGACGTAGTTAATGGTGTCATGACCAGCGTCTTTTACCAAGTTCAGAAACGTGCTCGTGTATGAAGATGAATATATTTCTTTATAAATTTCAGTCTAGCCTAACTCTTGGTTATAATACTCTGAATACCCTATATTAACATTATTATGCACAAAGATAAGAAAGAAAAATATTGTTATAATTACCCCTGTGAGAGGCCGGAGTCTGCTCTAAGAAAACCTGTGTGACAAATCTCCAGGCCATCGCATTCAAAATTATGTTAACGTTGAATACGTATTGGTGGAAAAAGCTACAATAAACCTATCAATTTAATAATATTGAAAAATAATGGCTACATATATTTTACTGTGTAATATTTTACCGATAGTTTTAAAGTTTCGGTAGAGAGAATCTTTGATATTATCGAACTATTTGCTAAAGAAGCTTCCTCAAGCAGGTTTTTGCCCATGATCAAGTCTTAATCACACAGTTCATACGCCCAATGAGACATGAATAAACTTACTTGGCAGTAACACTACACCGGACCGTCAAACGCTCTCTTGACAGTCTTAATTCGCTCTCACGATGCCACTCAGAGAAATTCGCCGTAATTCTTAGACGCATTTCTTTCTTGGCACTTTAACTGAGATGTCTCGTGATGAAACCCGAAGCCTTCAGCCCTGACATTGAGGCGTCAGTTCCCGTAGTTGATTGATGGTAACGCCACTCAGGCCTCGAGAAACTGACCGGACACTTCATGTGGATATATTAATACGATGATGAATTGCGGCGTTTTGGACAACTGGATTTATTTGTACCTATGCACGAAGGAATGCTTTTTCCGTAGTGACAAGTCAATGTTGTGACCTTCTTCACGTCTCTTTTATTAAGACAAACACTTAGAAAAACTGGCAATTATTATTGTACTTAATTGCAAGTAAATTTGCCAAATATTATTTATCATCATAAAGACAAATTTTGTAAGGATATTTTTGTAATTAATATTTTGTCTGATACGTATATATATTTAATTACAAAGAAACCATACATGACATCAGATCAACACTCTATATACTCTAGAATGAGTCTAGAACATAGATTTTATAGATTGCAGAGCTTTCATAGCACATTGTGTATGTCTCTCTGTCACTCACTGGCACTCATAGTACATTGAATCCTAGTTAAGGCCAGTAAGGCCAAGGTTATTTTTTTATGAGAATAGAAAAGAAAAGAAAATACTTTATTGTTTGTGTACTGTTATAAAATTGATGTTTAAAATTATTATAAGAGTTTAAGCAGTCTACCATGTTCTGGCATACAGTATTATATTATTAATTACAATTAAAATAAACTAAAATAGTTTTATTTTAAGATCCAGTAAGAGTATTCTTAACGGATCATCGACTTTTGATGCCGTTTTACGCAAATACGTACTGATATGGAGACTATGAATTTCCTCTAGTTAGTTTTATTTATCAACATTTTCTTGTGTTCCACTGCTGGGCATAGATCTCCTCTCGGGTGTGCGAGGGATGTAGGCCATAGCCCACCGCGTCGGCCATGCGCGGATTGGTGGACGCTGCACGATGGTCCTCCACTTATCTAATAAATAAGTTTAAATTATTATGTGTAACTTTTTGTGGTACAAAACTCATTTGAAAACTACACCTTACGCCTTTGTACTGTTATGACACTCAATTTTATTAGGTTGGTGTTTAAAAAATACTTTACATTGTCCTGTTCTCAACAACGCAACTGTGTGTTTCGCACCATTATAGATCTCCCAACTGACCTTAGGAATAACCTCAATAAATATATAGCGCTAGTGACCCCAATCCAACATAGATAAAGCAGCTGTAATGAAAACAAACCCAACATCTGTTCAATAACGTAAATTGCAGAAATCTAAGCTATCTAAACACGGGCAGTGACGCGGCTCGAAACATGTGCAAATCCCTCGCATCGTGCTCTCCGCTGGATAAATATTGAAAGAAAAACTTTTTTACAAACATTCAAACTTACAAACATTCCATGACTTGGACTGGCTACTTTCCTATGAAAACATCTCTATGGTCATCACAATGCTGCGGGAATAAAAGTGATAATACACGTCGGTATCTATTAACACCTTAGAGCATCAAAGGTACTGAATCACTCTGACGGGTGTCATACCTGTCAATTTTGATACTCTAAGATTAACACTTATATTCCCATTCCATTTTTGGTTAAACGCAGATGTGTATATTGATCATGATATTGATTGTAGCTTCACTTCCTGGGTCAGTAAGAAAGTCAAAAATCTAATAAAATATAGAATACATAAAATTTTATAATTAGTGTTATAAAATGGACAAATTTAAATTTTGTGCTAGCTATGTTCCATTGTTTCACTTGAATTTGTTTAACCTTTCTGAAAGAGATTTTTTATGACTGAAGAGAAGAGTACAGTAATTAGAGTATGTCCTCCCATAACCTTCGATAGTGTATACGCAAAAGTTAATGAACACGAGCTGAAAGCGCCTGCAATGAAACATATTTATATGTTCATTTATAATAATATAAGCAAAAAATACATAATTAAACATTTTAGTTTTTCATCTCTTTATTGTCAAAACAAACAATAACTTACACAGCTCTAACATTATTTTGTGAAGAAAAAAAAACAGAATTTACCCTTTACACTTCTATCAAAATTTATTGACTTCGAGAAACCAGTTATTTTATCCTCCATGGTTGAATCCTTAAGTCATTAGAATCTACGCATTTAGTGTTTAGCCCCTAGTGAATAATGTACCCCCATCTACCGAGCCATGTACTCGTACTAACCCGGTCCCTCTCCCAGGGAACCCTGCCTCGACTCCTCGCTGGACGTGCCCGCCGAGCTGCTGGACACCACTGCCGCCAAGCACAAAATGGCAGTTCGGCCCAAGAAGAACCATCCTAAGAAGAAGACCAAGAAGAATAATGGCGAAAGGTAGGTTCTTTACCTCCTATTCACGCGTCCTGTGTTGATTTGAATGCAGCAAAGTGAGTCACAAAAGAGCATCCTAAATCTGTGCACATATTTATATGTTCCTATAGGTATAGGTTCCTCCTATATAATGTAGGAAGGTGATACTATTGTAATCTTATAACAATAACTGGACAATATTTGGACTGGACAATAACTGGACATATATTGGTTCACAATGAACACATAATTCAATTTTAACATTCAACTTTGTTTTATCTAATTCGCCCAATATTAATATGATTATGGTCACATTGTTTCACACTGAAGGGACTCGTAAAATGTTTGTGTAGAAAACACAGGATGATATTCTCAAAAAAAATGGACATACTTTGATGCCAAAAAATATTAACACCACTACACATATTATATGTTGATAACTTAGAGCATCAAAGTTACTGACTCACCCTTCAGTAGAGAGTAGAGACGGCAGCGGCATAGCGCCTCGCTTCGATACATAATTAATTTTTGTGCCAAATCTGGTGCGGGGGAAGAACGCACACATTTTAATTTTGTCACACATTCACAAATATTCTTTCATCGCTACAGACGCATACATTTCTAAATATGTCAACTTCGATTACCAACGTCATTTTCTATGCACCGTCAACACTGACACCGACCCACATAGACACACTAGTTGTATAACTAGAAGGCACATTGTGCATGGACGTTGGGACGAGGGGTTCGCCCGTAAAGTTCACTCCGGTGACGGGTGTCATACCTTGATGCTCTAAGGTTGATAACAGTGTGCGACAAAACAACAGAAGCAGATGTCAAACAACTTTTTAAGTAAGGAAAAACTGCACACCATAGCTGCACATATCATCACGAACCCATCCATGTCTACATATTTTTATTATATTTTTATTTACAATACATTTTTTAATACAGTTGCTCAAAAAGTGGCGTATTGCAGGGACGTATAGCGTTCGGGAAGTGGGCTATTACATACTCCTGCTTTTTCTTTACCTTTTCCGAACTCGTGCATTTTCTTTCCCAACTGTCAAAATAATGTCTATTAAAAAGAAAAAAAAAACCAACCACGAAGTTTTAGAAGTTTTTATGATTCATGAAAATATTTCTATAAAGAAGCTACTAATTTGTTTCAATATCAGATTTAATGATTTGATTCAATGAGTTAGGTTAGGTTTCATTTTATTTCATCTCATCATATCTCATTAACATTTTCATTTCATATCAATAAAAAAAATCTACTGAAGACTTGGCTGTATGGGCATAGTTCCCTTTGCCTACCCAGAATGGGTGAAGAAAACAAAAAAATCCTCTGCATATTCTTTTACGGTTGGCGCCATTTTTCAAAAATGTTCTTTGCGAGTTTAGATGATTAGTTAGCAGAGTGTATTGTGATTTTGTTATTTTATTAAATTGCTTCATTTTTTCGCAACTGTATTAAAAATAGTCGTTCAGTACACGTGCGGAACCGTCATTGGAAGGAGTTCCGACTGTCAACCCTCACCTTCACCTGCGCCTCGGCTCGGGTAGACATTTGTCGGAACTCCTTGCAATGACAGCCTTTCCGCACTTGTAATGAAATATACTATTTATTTACAACGTACATGCGTCGTTTAACCAAACCAACGCGCGAATCAAACGACCGCTTATCCGAACTCCCGATTCGCGCTTAGCTACCCCTTCCTCCTCTCGCGCCCATCGTTGGTTATTATCGCTTAAAAAATCTTATGCATCAATATTTATTTAGAATAAGTTTTGTTTCAAAAACTGCACTTTTTTTGTTCATTCCTGATAATATTAATATGTCAACATGACTTTCATTCACCCGTGGGTAAATATGTATGGCTATACCCACGGAGTTCCAAATAACCCGCACCTCACTTTTCTCTGTGGCTATACCAATACAGTTCGATTATCCGAAAAACCGGTTTTCCGAACACCCCTCAATTAGTTCGAATAATCGGCACTCTACTTATTAATCATTGCAAATATTCCAGAACTATGATAACATAAAATCTTTGTATGGTGTATGGGAACAGGAAACTTTTTTCATAATTTTATATATTTACATACGATATGATTATGTTATGCTTCTGAAAAAGTAAAATCAAAAGTGTAACGTAATCATGAAACTCTTACATTGTAAATTATATTCATAATCTTCTCTAACTAACACATGTTAAGTCGTATGTTACCTTGTAATAAAAGTACATACTTACATATAACAAATTCAAACTAGTCACGCAGCAACACTATCAATGAGAAATTCTATAAATGTAAAAGTTAATTCAATGAAATACAATCCATTTCATTGATAACTCTCAGTTCACTCGCCAAATTTTCCCTCCATTACTCATACAGATGCTCTTTTCATACATTAACTTGGGTCATCAGCACCTAATAAATTTCTACGCTTGCCATTACGGGCCATTACGGCAACGAGCTTGGACACGTGCCCTAAGTGCTCGACTGCTCTACCGACCAAACTACACAAACCAATGACATTAAACTAATAGAATTTATAGCGATTCATCGGAATAATCCATTAAAGTCCAATCTAAATTAATACTCACATAGTATTATCGATCGAACAGTTCAGCCTGAATATTGTTCAAAATAATAAATTGTTATTTGCGTCTTATTCTTCCATGGTCTTATTTGCCTCGTAATGTAACGGAAAAGTCCCGAGGGATTTCAAAACTCACATGAACTCCCTCAGGCCATCCCCTAACTACGGCTTCTGATGTTTACTTACTTACTATTTCGACTTTTATTTTACTCCAGCGGCCGCCCGCGACTTCGTCCGTGTGGACTTTGGTATAAGTCATAGCATGATGGTATAAAGCCTATAGCCTTCCTCAATAAATGGACTATTCAATACAAAAAGAATTTTTTAATTCAAACCAGTAGTTCCTGAGATTATCGCGTTCAAACAAACAAACTCTTCAATTTTATATATTAGTATAGAATATAGATTTAATATATTGCATGTTTAGTTCTTAATATGGTAACTTATCATCTGTACAAAATACTTCACATTATATTTGGTTAGTTTTTAAAGGGCTGAACATCCACTTAACCTTAAGATCAAAATACCACAGCAGACATATGTGTTACCACAGGGTTTATTAGCTATATTGCATCTATATGAGCTAAATTACCAGTCGCACAGTAATATTTAATGTGTTTAACTACACTTCTTGATGACCGCTCTCCGTGCCAACACTAAGTATTATTACTCACTGGACCTAGTGTAATGTTGCGTAACCATAAATATATCGCAAATATATCGCTTTTTAGGTGACCCGATTGCAAAATCGCAAAATATTAGTCATTGGAGACTACGTTTAAATATAGTGCCGCCGCGCGACGTCGTCTAGCTTGTTTTATTTAGCTTTTCGTATTCGCACTAATTGCTTTTTGTCGTTGCCATGTTAGCTTCTTGAAATATAAAATGAGTTAAATAAAAGAGAAGGAGGCACCAGATTCCATTAGACATTTTTAATTTAATATGTGTTGTATTTCATCAAAACTCACTAAACGTTTTCTTTGTTATGTTTCTTGAAATGAAATGAAATTATTTATTTGCTATTTATTTTTATTATTCAAATAGCCTCAATAGTAGCAGTTAAATTTTCACCAGACATCTCGCTGCCTTTCATTGATTTAAATTGCATCCAAATCTATTAATCAAATTAATGAAAATCAAAAGCGCTATATTTGCATAAGAATAAAAAATATTTTGAAACAGACCTAAATATAGCTTGTAAATATGATGATCTTAACAATTGTTCACGCCAATTATAAATTCAATTTAAAGCCAAACTGTTGTATTTTATGATTGTAACAATAGCAGATTGTCATAACATAACTCATTCACACTTTGTGTGTCAATTCTCTAGATGTAATCAGTCTTTGTTTAGTCCATGGGTTGAAAACATAATTCAATCTTTTTTTTCACTTAGCGATAGAACGTTTACGCCTACCAGTCTTAAAAATATTCCACCTCCTTCCCCTTGCTATATCATAGCTACGGGAAATACATACATATGTAATACATATAGTTGTAACTCAAAAATACATCAAGAAAATTTAAATAAAACAAGACTACGACATGCATATTTAAAAATTTCCTGTCACAGTGTTTGTTACCACACTCCTCCGAAAAGGTTGAACCGATTTTGATGAAATTTTATATTCACACTTGGTAGTTCTGAGAATAGGTTTTTATCTATATTTCATCCCCCTAAGTGATAAGGGTGACTCACCCCCAAACATTTAAACGCGGTACGGAGTTCGCGGGGTCAGCTAGTTTCAGTATAAAAACTATTTAGTACAATACAACAATGGACCTTTGTCTCTCGAAACTTTGCAAAAGCTGTGAAAAAGCTGAAAATGATTCTAAACCAATCAAAACACTTCTCCACACTTTCAGTACACGTGCAGTCGTTTCTTGTACCTAACTTCAGAGGAACAAAGATCCGAACTGTACCTAATTTTACCTTTGGTACCTGCTGCTCAAACACGCTATGTATTTAAACAAACACACAAATATCCAACCATTTACTATATGGAAAATTCAATAAATGTAGCAACTCTGACATCTAGTAATTGCTTCCTTTTTAAAGTTTCGACGTGGAAATATTGGTACATGGAATGTCTCTTGACAAAGTCGGCCAAGTGTAGGTTACAAGTACCACGGGTTATTTAAAATTTCATAATATATTACGAAACTTTACTATAACCTGGTTTTTGCCACAGTACAAGTAGGTCGATGGAATGGTGTCAAATTATTTATTTAAGCTTTTGTTACTGACTTGATAATAAATCGTATTTTTTTATAAACAGCCGCGCTGAATCATACAATCTCAGGGTGATAAAGTTATAGTTTTTATTTTTAACGTTAATGTCATCGTAATCTATTTAATACCTGCATATAACTTTAATTTCGGAAACGGCTCCAACAATTTTTATCTTTAGTATGCAGGGGATTTCGGGGACGATAAATTGATCTAGCAAGATTTCCTTTCCTTTTATCATTATTTTTATTATTATTTAAATAAATAAATCCGTGTTTACAGGCAATGAAAAGCTGCAAAATAATCATAAATTTTTTTGAGATTCGACCAAGACAATCGTCTGTTTTTATCCGAGCAAAGCTCAGTTATCCAGGTACTAAGTACTTAAACCCCATAAAAATGCTTGGTAAACAATGTTGTAGTGGAATACATAACATAAATATGTTAAAACACTGTTGAAGAGTAGAAGAATATTGAGAAAACAAAAGTTTGAAGTAAAAAAGCGTTATTTATACCGTAAGAAGAGCATTGCAGTTGTTTTAATCTACGAGTAACAATGTTCATCCCTCTTAACTTTACCTACGAATAGGGTTGCCATCCGTCCGGGTTTCCCCTGATTTGTCCTAGTTTAGAGGGCGTCCGGGGATTGTTCGGGCCGGATTTCATTTGTAGTCCGGGTTTAAAAAAATAAAGTCTTGGGCCACGCGCGACACACGCACTGTGCCCGCACGTCGCGATCAACCGATGAATCGACACGCTAAATTCACCGTCCAGCGGGGCTGTTGACATGTCCGGGTTTTGGGCTCTAAAATCCGGGGGTATAACGCGTCTTGTCCTGGTTCACAAATTTTGGAGATGGCAATCCTACCTACGAAGGGATTAATCAAAATCTGTTACTACGGTTACCAGCAGGTTTCTATAATAAACTAACAGGTTTCACGAGCGTGACTCAGTGATCGTATTTAGGTACACAGCGATAATATTATTTTTGTTTATATATCCCTTGCAAGATCGAAGGAAAGAGACCACGTGGAAGAAGCCCAATACGTTGGTCTGGCCAAATCCGCACCGCACTTGGCTCTACCGTCCCTGCCGCTTCAAAAACCGCTGAGAACAGAAGTGTATGGCACACCATCATACACAAGATAATGCTAGGTGATGGTCACGACCCTCATCAGTGAGGAATACGGCGCAAAGAGAGAGAGAGATCCCTTGTAAGTTAAAATAACTATACTAGTAGGTTAGTTATATAATTTGTTAGTTTATAAAACAACGTGTGGTTTATAATTTACATTATGACTGCTTTGATTCAATCGTGAGTTGACTAAAACTAGAAATCTGGACTTTTGAGTATAAATAAACATTATTTGGAACATTATATTAATAAACATTATTCATTTCCGTTCATCAAAGTTTTGTAAAAGCGTTAGACATCATACCTACACAATTTTCGTTATATGTAAATCGTTATGGCTAGCTATCATTCTAAATCTCGATTGTCGGTTTCTAGACCGAGTCTTATTAGCGGAAACCTCAAATATTGAAATGGCTGCTATCAAATAAATTTGACACGACGCGACGCTAAAAGGAGCGACCGCGTAATTCAAATCATACATTCAGAAAACAACAGAACGACCATTAATTTTATGTAACGCCTGTAATTTATCTTTCCTACAAATTCTTCATCAAATGAGATATTATTTTTCTGAGAATTTACAGAATCTAGATAATAAAGGTAGAGAGCTTTTCTGAAAACTGGGGAAATAAGGACACTCGTGGGTTTGATAGGATCAAAGGTGTTTTTGACAGATTGTTGACGTTTTTATTGTTTAAACGATGTAGTAAATGTTGTTGTCCTGAATTGCATGCGTTAAATCAACAAAATAAACCGTAATTTTCATCAAAAAATAAATATGTATCACCACAACATTCGGGTGACTTCCTTGAGAACAAAACGAGAAAAAACATTCAAACCATTAGAATGAATTAAGATTATTAACATTGTTTTATTGGAATGGTTATAAAGTTAGTTAAAAACTACTTTGCAACAATCCGCAATCGCAGAACATATGACTGAATACTTTTTCATGCAATAGCTCCTCCCTCCCTCCCACATAGGATACATGCACATGCAACAATAAAAATGAAATAAATAAAAAAAACACCACCACCATACGGTGTGGTACGTATGTTGGTGTATATTTTTTATTGTTGCATGCATGTATCCTATGTGGGAGGGAGGGAGCTGATATTGCATGAAAGAAAGAAAGAAAGAAAGAAAAAATATTTATTTCATATTAGGAATACAAAATATTCGCTTAATGAATTTCATTTTTCCCGGTCATCGCCTTTAGGTGCCCCTTTGGGCTAGATGTTGAGCTGAGAGAAAAAATGCGGCGGAAAAAACTCCCAGCACCCTTTTAAAAACAGTACATAATAATATATTTGAGATAAGAGAATGGCTATGGGTTGATAATGGTCACACGTGACAGCTGATCGCATGAGACACTATCAACCCACTTCCACCTGCTCACAGATGCGATTAATTACTGAAACTATACCATCTATGAAGAAATAGCCTTGTGTGAGCGAGATTCATTCCGCGAAAAAGTATACACCATCATACGTTTTGATTGCGGATTGTTGCAAAGTAGTTTTTACCTTAATTTATAACAGTGGAGTTCCGCAAATTAACGCCTGATTCTATTAATTTTATAGGAATGGTTTGCATACAAAAAAAAGGAAATATACTACGATACGAGTGTACTGTATCCGTATAATAAATAATATAATAAAGTAATAATAAATAATATCATAAAGTTGAACTTTATCCGTTATAAAACAAAACTAAACAAAGTGAATTGATTGATTTGGTCGTAGAACTTTTATGGTTCACTCAGGGAAGTACCACCACTGCACCCACTTCTGCCGTGAATTAATTTTATTGTGTTCCAGTGCAAAGGTACAGTTACCGGCCAGACTGCATATGACCTCAGACAAGACTACCTTGCTTAGGCTGCAACGACCACTTAATACCACGTGGCCTGCATACTCGTCTGCAACTCCATACAAAAAAGAAAAGTGCAACATTCTTTTCTAAACTTCCCGCCAAAACTCCAAAATATGTATATCTTAAACTCATCTAAATACAAGCTGTCAAACAATACTCAAAATAACTATAGATGTCCCATAAAACGCCCAAAGTCGTAGTTTTTATGTATTCTTAAGACTTGAAACCCCATAAAATCTTATAGCCGTTCGAGTGGCGCTGGCAAATAAAAGAAGTGTGTTAATGGGAGAATAATAATATTTTGGTAACGTTAGATCTGTACAACTCAATCTGGCTATCAGATACACTTAAAACATTAATTGTAATTAATGTTTCTAATTTTTTTTTGTATTTGCATATTGCCAGCGTCAAGTAAATTGTTCCATCAATTTTCTGCCATTTTCAATGAAGCTGAACGGTGTAACAGTGGATAAAGTCAGTAAGTCGTCAGTAAACAGTCATTCAAGTCAGTCAGATATTCAAGTAAAGCGATGGCTTCTTTGCTAGAACGTGTCCGATGGAATTTTGGAGGCAAGCAGAAAAAACATATTTTAGCACTGTTATTTTATTTCACAACACTCGTGCACTGAAATTAACGAACAAAACTGTATATCGAACAAAATGCCATCAACTTTATCACTCGAAAACACCAATACAAGAAAATGAAAATAAAACATAATATAATAAATATAAATAAATAATAATTTCATCACAAGTGCGGAAAGGTGAGGGTTGACAGTCGGAACTCCTTGCAATGACGGTTCCGCACGTGTACTGAACAACTATTTTTAATACAGTTGCGAAAAAATAAAGCAATTTAATAAAATTATAAAAACTCGCAAAGAACATTTTTGAAAAATGGTGCCAACCGTAAAAAAATCTATATGCAGAGAGTTTTTTTTTTGTTTTTTTCACCCATTCTGGGTAGGCAAAGGGAACTATGCCCATACAGCCAAGTCTTCAGTAGAATTTTTTATTGATATGAAATGAAAAAATGTTAATGAGATGAAATGAAATGAAACCTAACCTAACTCATTGAATGAAATCATTAAATCTGATATTGAAACAAATTAGTAAGTAGCTTATTTTTAGAAATATTTGCATGAATCATAAAAACTTCTAAAACTTTTTTGATTGGTTTTTTTTAACAGACATTATTTTGAAAATTGGGAAAGAGAACTCACGAGTTCGGAAAAGGTAAAGAAAAAGCATGAGTGTGTAATATAGCCCACTTCCCGAACGCTATACGTCCCTGCAATATGCCACTTTTTGAGCAACTGTATTAAAAAACCTCTTAAATGACTAATAAGTAAGATTATAAGAACTCCATCAAACCGTAGATGTGTATCAAGATGGTATCAAGGCTTCAGATGAATTTGAATGGAATAAGTGCATCTCAGCAATACTATATAATTTATATTCGTTTATTAAATTAAAAATATCTTATGTTCTTTATAAATTAGCTCTGGCATTAAACTTCGATACAATAAAGAAAGCATCATTGATAAAAAATAAAAATAAAGGATGGCGCGAAATTGGAAATGGAACGTTCGTAAAATAATTAGCAGATAGCGCTTTTATTAAGTTGCGTATTATTTCAAGATTGATAATGAAATATTCTAAATAATGATAATAAGAAAATATTCTTTCGAAAAGTAGTTACTCATACTGAACGTAGTAGCTGTCACAAATGATTTGCAGTGAGAGAAGATAAATGAAAATTTTCGACTATTCATTTAAAATATTTGATTTCATCACACGAATAAGCATTTAGGTACAATTACAAGAATCCATTTACGATATTAATAAACTGCCAAGTTACAGGTCACTAAAAACATCAAAACAACGATTTATCTCGTGTAATAATAATCGCCGATTATCTAGCGACTATAAAAAGATTTTCGCTCTATCGATGCAGAGGTTAATGTCCTCACTAAGCTTTTGAGTTTCGAATAATTGAAACCATTAACGAAACAGAAACGCGTACTTCTTGCTAATGCCAAAACATACTAATGTATAATTTTTATTACAGCACCAAAAATATGTTTATATTTTAGAAGATTAGAAAAACTGCACAGTTCGAGAATTTCACAGTTTTTCATAGTTTTGACGACGGATTGGGCGGTTTTTCAAGCAGTTACGAAACCGTTATAGTTTTTTCAAGGAGAAAGGCCTTTGCCCTGCAGTTAACATGTAACAAGCTAATATTTTCGTATAAGAGTACGCAATGGGTTCTCCAAGGTCAGTTATACGGTTATTTTGAGTAGTCTGTGTATTTATAGCGGTCGCGGTCTTTATTTCATGCATATTGCAAAACAATGACGACAATGTAGCAACCGCTACAAAATAATTTTCTAGTTTTATTAATTTTGAGCTCCAAATGAGCATTGCCCGATGCTGTTGAAGGTATAAAGCTGTCAATATATTTCACATGGTCACAAGTAAGCATAAAGACAAAAAAATATTCAAGACTAGCTGTGCCCGCGACATCGTCCGCGTGGAATAGGCTTATAGATAAGAAACGGATTATTGCTACCTATTTAGAAATAGCTTATGAAACAATGTTCATAAATATTTAGTAGACACCTCTTCGTAAGTCCTTACAGTCCAGACTGTACTCCACACTTACTATCCACTTTTCTAGTGCTATCATCAGTTTCTCTTTACAAAATATTAAACGTGTTAAAATAGCCTGCTCTTGTACATGTTCTGGTCTTTAGTTAATAGTACAGTGCTCACTACTGCTCACGGTACCCGCGTTAAAGAAGGTATAATTATAATTACGTGAATGTATGCTGCTATATAGCTTGAATCTATTGTGGAAAGAAGATGAACTATTCTATACTATTAATCAACAACGTAATGTCAGGTGTGGTTAGTAGTTGGGTTGGGACCAAAAATTTCTTACACGCTTTTGTGATTAGAATCGAAGACTCGAAAAATTGTAAGGCACGTGGATTCCACTGTTGTTAACCTACCGTCTATTTAAAGCTATTTAAAATTTTCGACAGTGGTTTGGTCATGTTTGGTCACTAACTCATACCTCCATCAAACTGCATTAGAACAGCAGTCAGCACGCTAGAAAAAAGTGCAAAAAAATTCAATCTAAATATCATTTATTCGGTCCTGTTAACAACACTACCTAAAACATTCAGTGGTTTAAGTGTGAAAGAGTAGCAGACAGACAGACATACAGAGTTACCTTCAAATTTATAATATTAGTATGGATAATGTAAATGAATTTTTGTGGCAGAAAATTAATCAAATCAAATCAATAGTATTCTGCATCTAAAACAGATGTGTCGTATTTTATAATAATTGTACTAGCGACCCCGGCAGACGTTGTCCTGCCTTAAAGTATCAGAAATAAATTAATATTGCGACTATAAATTGAGATGTAAGCTATCCTATCTTTCAAGTTGGATCAAACTGCACACGGTTTGCAAATTTCATAAAAATCGGTTAAGTAGTTTAGGAGTCCATCAGTCATAACAACGTGACACGTAATTTTATATAAACATTTACCTGACAGAGTCGCAAGGTTACCTTAACGTGTTTTGATTGAACAAGTTGCAGTGTTAAGTGCTAAGGTTAGGCTAACACTATATAAGGTAAGTGCAGTACCGGAGTTATTTGGAGTACAAAGCCAAATTGGCATCAAAAAAGCTTGGTGTCCTCAACAGAGCGAGGCAGTACTTCACTGCGGGGGAACTCCTGACGCTGTATAAGGCCCAGGTCAGACCCCACATGGAGTACTGCTCCCATTCCGTGGCAGGAGCACCGAAGTACCAGCTACAACCATTTGACTCCGTTGAAAAGCGCGCAGTCCGAATCGTTAACCCACCCAAGATTTACTGACAGGCTAGAATCGCTTAGCTTGCGAAGGCTCGCTCTGCGTGTTCTACCGACTTTACTATGGTGAGTGCTCCGAGGAACTCTTCAAATTGATGCCTACATCACCATTCCATGATTATACCACCAGACGAAGGTTAAAGTTCCACCGGCACCATCTGGACTCGTGGCGGTCCTCCACAGTCCGCTTTGCACGCTCCTTTTTACCACGGACGTGTAGGTTATGGGACAACCTTCCAGCTGAGGCATTCCCAGTGGACTATAACATGGGGTTCTTCAAGAAAGCTGTAAAAAAAGCTCTCCTCCAAAGCCGGCAATGCTCGGGCGGTTCCCCTAGGGTTGCCCGTGTCCATAGGCGACGGTGATCGCTTAATACCACGCGGCCCGTCTGCCTTATTGATAGGTTTATTTATAAAAAATAAATAAAAAAAACACTATATGTATAATTAGTATAAATTGATTAAACTCTTCTAACAAACTGAAGCATACTACTGAATGCACACGGAACCAAGGCGTGATAAATCCAGATGCAAGGTGTGTGTGTGGGCTGTTATGAGTGCTTCAAATGCTTCAAAACAAAACGTTTTTGTCGAGGCCGATGACACCACGCATACTGCATCTAATGGAGCTATGACCGAATCAAATATTTGGAACGCAAAATTTTTGCATTAATTACTTACTAATAATTATTATTAATGGGAAAATTTGGATGTTTGAATAAATGTATCGGGATGATATTCAGCGTAGGTATAAGCAGATTATAGTTTAGAATAGCATATTTATCCCGTAAAAAAATACTGTCCCCGTGGTCGAATTCCAGGTACCTATGTCTCTCATCTGTTCCCTCCCCCAATATTAGAACAGTTTCCAAAGGATGTACCATGCTTCTACGCTATTATTTTTACAAATAAAAAGCGCCAAAATCGTACAGCGCTTACAGGGCGAAGGCTTTAAAAAATATTTAAAAAAAGGGAATAATAGGGCATAGAAGTAGCAAAAGGCAATTTTGGTAAAAATGTCACTCTGATAAGTTCATAGTTGAATCTCAGAAAGTCAACTCACAAATTGCGTTTTGTTTAAATAGCTTAGTTATTAAGCGAATTATATTTATAGGATAATAGGAAGTAAAATTAAGGCATTTGTCTAGGCCTCGCTCCAAGTAAAGTGTTGATTAGTTACGTCCCAAGTAAAGTTAATTGGCAAGTAAAAGCTATGAGTACGGGTCAGTTTATCAATTATTAGTGCTACTCGAACCGACCGACAATTAGCGTACTTGTCACTTTACTTGAAGGTGGTGGCCCTAAAAGTAATACACAGGGTGTAGAACCTTTAGCATATTGTTGTGTTGTCTGTAGCTTCGGGATTAAGAACTACGGTATCCCCTGCCTGAACGTAAGAGGCGACTAAAAGGGGGCTTCCGGGGTTATGGACGGTGTGAGTGGGAGCTTGATCCGCCCAGCCAGCAGCCCCTGGAAGGACGTGTTGTGTGCGTGGCCGTACGCCGCATGCCGCCGTAAGCATCGGAAGGTGCAGGAGAGCATATCTGCTCTCCCGAAGTTAGGCCCATTCTAAGCACCGCGCGTGGAAGTCACCGGTGCGTTCCACTGGATCCCGGAGTCCCCTCAAGCGCAGAGGCAGGGCACCGAGGGGGTTTTAGTGCGGTCAAATTCCATATAACCCGGCATCCTCTCCCAAGGTGTCGGGTACCTTTTGAAGGTTTCCCCCCCGATACCAAAAAAAGGTACTATTTGTCTTAGCGAGTACCATAAGAAGCTGAGATCACAAAGTTTTCTGCCACTTGAAAATGATAAGTAAGTACTGGTAAATTGTGCTATAACAAGAGAAAATAGAGAAATCTCTCCACAAATGTGATTATCATAAAACATAATCATCATAGTATAGAACACGTGACTTTGATTTACGGTCATGGGATGACGTCGCTCGTCCCAAGCGACTCGGACGGCTGACCGGATTCGACACTCCAGTTAGAGTTCATGGCACAGGGTTAGCCAAACATCCGGGCTGATCAATTAGAACACATCTTGCTTGAATATTGTGCCATGATGTCCAGGGTAGGTTTTGAAGATGTCTTCATAGAGTAACTCTGTGTCGCAGTCGTTTTTGACTTGGCCTGAAAACAATGACAGCGCTGGTCTATTTACCCAGAAATTATTCAGATAAGTGAATAATTAGTTATTAATTTATCACGCATGAAAAATATCGATTGATATATGAAGGAAGGCAGGCTGTGTTATGTTTCCACTCACACGAAAAACAATTAATGCACATTATTATATGTGCATAACGTCAATTTTTACCCGACCGCGCGACGCAAATGAGGAAAAATGGTTTTATCTGTCTATGTATCTATGTACGCATACACACGTGTTTGTTTAAATTTTAATGAGTTGTAAAAGCCATAAATACACATAAAAAAAACAGTTTTTTTGCAAAATTAGCGAATTTACAGTTTAAAGAAATGACAAATTGCGCGTAGCTCTAGATTTTAGGTTACGATATGATTATATTTATACCTGTTATATGATGCCCTGTTATATTTTCCCGAGATGATTTTATTGTGTGATAAATCTCAAATTTGGAACGAACATTTTACTTTTATCGCAAAACGAGGAGGAAAATAAATGTAAACACTTACCTAGAAAAGTTTGGTTTCTAAGAAAACGTGAGTGCTGAATGTGAATAGTGAATGTTTGTTTTGGAAAGACAACAAATCCATTGTCTAATGAATCCGAGTAAATGTTATGTAATTGTGTAAGTAATTAGGAAAATTATTTAATGTTTTTTTTCATATTGATTATTTTTTACTAATTAAACATTTTTCAAATGTTTTATGTGAATTAATTTTATTTGAAAGTTTTAGTCTGAGGAATGACAAATCATTAAAATTATTTGTAGTACAACAAGAGAGGTTTCAAACGACCGTACCGTTTCGGCAAACGCGCTTACACGCACGTAATCTTCGCACCTGGAAATTTAATCTACATACGGTACATTTAGCGTACCTGCTTTTAAAACACAAATTTACGCGCCGAAAAAGCTAGTTCGAAGCCGCTCTTATACTTACATATTTCGAATCAATCCGGTCTTGGACTACCAATACATTTTGTATGAGAAGATGATAAGTGACGTCAATAATCAACTGACTTCATTATTATTGATTTAAGCGGTAATAAAAATCATGTATAAAAAATAATTAACAATTATATTGCTTTCCAAGCGTGATTTAGTGCAACCTTTTTAAGGTAAGGATTTTGAATTTTTTTGTGCATAGTTTCCAAGACCCTATTATATTTTAAAGTAAAAAATCTGTAGGTGCATTATAGCCATTCTAAAAATGTTGAAAATGTTACTTGTGCATGTTGTGCATTTGCTCTATACCTATTTCGTTTTCGCTCCTTACAAATTAAAACAAGATATATAGGTAACTAGCCTTCCGCCAGCGGCTTCGCCCGCTTGGACCCATTTTATAGGTTCCCGTAGGATAAAAACCATCCTATGTCCTTTCCCAAGGTCCACTCTATCTGTGTTCCAAATTTCATTAAAATTGGTTCATTAGTTTAAGCGAGAAAGCGTAACAGACAGACAGTTACTTTCGAATTTATAATATTAGTAGGGATAGAGGCCGCCCGCGACTTCGTCCGCGTGGATGTTTGATTGTTTGAACACGCTAATCTCAGGAACTACTGAAAAATTATTTTTGTGTTGAATAGTCCAGTTATTAGGGAAGGCTATAACCTATATAACATCATGCTATGCGACATTAAACTCCTCCAACGATGTATTCTGTGCTCCAACGCTCACACGCACACTGTTTTGATAGATATGATCTTTGACGTTAGGAACACACCTACATTGCTTAGACAACAGTGAGTGCTTGTAATTTAATATGAACTTTATACAATAGCAATAAAGCTCAAATTGACTACGTTTTAGTTAGAAAACATTTGTATGGGAAAAAGAAAAGGGCTGTTTTTATGGTTATTCCGGCAATTATTCGAATTTTACCGATACCAAAAAAAGGCTCTCACCCAGTATTCGTTCATCAAAAATTTCATATACTTATCTGTCAACGTAATTGTTATTTGTAATGTCATTGTTATAGTAGTAATGTAGTAGTAAACCAGTAATTTTTACATTCCAAATATACAAATGAACAAGTGTACTGGAAACTAAAACATGTTTTGAATCAACATTGTCTACAAAACGCTTTTTGTTTCCGTCTGACAGCAATAAAAACAAAGTTCCAATTTGCACTACATTCATGTAGAACACGAATATGAAATTGTATGCCTACACGGAAAACACTGTAGTCGTACTTACGTGTACGTGTACGCTTCGCACCATTTAATTCGTTTAGGGCTGCCAACCTTGCATGTTTTTAATTCATAGCTTTCTTTTGCCTTTTAGGGTTGCCTGGAAGAAATCGCTTTTAAGCGATAAGGCCGCCTATGTTTGTTTTACTGTTATTTTGTATTATTATTTTAATTTTATGTCATTATGATTGTTGTGCATTAACAAACAATAAAGTGTTTATCTGTCTATCTGTCTATACTTGCTTATATAGAACCTAAAAATAACGTACATAATAAAATTGTTTTAGGTATGATCAAGCGGAACTTTAAGCTATATTTTTTTTTATTGCTGGACGCATTAGCCGTTTCTTTAAAGTGACGCAAATTATACGTAAGTAACCTTCCGTACGTACGTAAACTATTAAAATAAATAAAATATTAAAAGTAAATAAATCAATAAAATTCTGAAATTTGATTATGATTAAAGAATTAAGTATTATTTTTATTACTTAGCGAGTATGTATTATTCATGCGAATTTGTGTTTGTGAAATAGTTTTACCTGGACTGAAAATACTGTTACTTAACTAACTAAAAAGGCATGCAGAACCGCGCGGAATAGTTAGTTTCCTATAAATGTGAGAGGTGTAAGTCAAGGGGCAATTTATATTTTTACTCCATCCATCCATACATCAGCCTTTTAGAGTCCAATGCTGGACATAGGCCTCCCCTAATGTTCGCCAGTCCGTCCGGTCCTGCACCCTCTGAATCCAGCGGTTTCCCGCTATCTTCTTCAGGTCGTCAGTCCACCTGGTTGGAGGGCGGCCTGTGCTCCTTTTGCCGAGACGTGGTCGCCATTCGAGGACCTTTCTTCCCCACCGGTTGTCAGTTATCCTATCTATGTGGCCTGCCTATTGCCACTTCAGCTTGCAGATTTTGAGAGCTATGTCGGTAACCTTCGTTCGTCTACGGATTTCATCGTTACGGATTCTGTCTGTGTATTTTTACTATTTCTAATTTATTAAATAACTAAGGATACACTAGACGGACGACGGACGGATCTAACTACTCCATTATCTTTGCAATTAAGAAACAAAAAAAATTAGAGAAATTGTGGAAAGTTTTCCCAGCAAGCATAGCCCTAGCACGAAGTTTGAGGAAATGTCATCCAGGCGTCCAGTGACCCAGTCCGATCATCTCTTTGATTAACTGGCTGCCGGAACCCGCAGTGCATTAAACCGACCCGCCACCGCCCGTCACTCTTATCTTACAGGAATATTCTAGATTACAGGCCACTTGCCACTTAAAGTTGACGCAACACGTCAAATTAAAAGTTTCTCCGGAAATGAGATTGTGCAGTATGAAAATAATGAGCTTTTAAAAATACTTTATTTTTCTTTAGACTCGATAATGTTGTACGTAAATTATAAACAACTAGTATATTATATACATTGTTCTGATGAAAGGAGGTTAAGCTTTGCCTTTAGTTAATTTTCCATTAGAAAAATTTATTTGCTAAACAGTTTTTTGCAAGACTGACTGTGAGCATTTACATTGCTCCTTATAAAATTTGAAAAAAATAATTCAATGTTTATTCTCAAGTTTAATACAAATTTCAGCACATTTCTAAGGTAAATATTCTGCTCTTAAAGTTTTTAGAAATTATTTAGATTAAAGTTGAAAAAAAGCTTCAATTGTATTGGATCTTTTTCTAAAACTGACTGAAACTTTTCTAATTGGATTTTCTCTTGATTTAGAAAAAATAGCACTAACCCTTTTTGTTCCAAAGGAGTCTCCAATGTAAATAAGTATTCAAATATTTCATATTTTATTGCAAGCTTTCCTTTTCTGCTTCTAGTCTTCAAGTGGCCAGAGAGTAAATTTTCTCAAGATGTGTCCACTTTTTGTATGCATCTACCTACCTCATTATTTTTTCTTTCCAGTTACAGTAAACTTTCAAAATTATACAGACCTATTATACCGACAGATATCCACTATATAGGTACGATTAACCCAGATTGTATAATTTTTTTTCGAAGCCTGCATGGCCCGGCGGTTAGCGTAGAACGCAAACGATCCATGCAACTAAGCCAAACGGGCGCGGTCGGGTGTGAGATGGGTGACCGCTAGTGGCAAAAATTTCATGCCCGTTTCTGTGCTTCGGAGGGCACGTTAAGCCGTCGGTCCCGGTTGTTGTCGATAGATAACAGTCGTTAAACCTTGTCGGAGGCCGTATGGGCGGTTTGAAAACATCCGACAGCGGGTTGGCCACTAACCCGCATCTCCACCAACCCGCATTGGAGCAGCGTGGTGGAGTAAGCTCCAGGCCTTCCCAACAAGTGGGAGAGATCCCTGCCCAGCAGTCGGACGCAAAAAGGGTTGCAGCCAGTATAATATTTTTTCTAGGTGTAAATCTGGACAATAATGAAACACAGAAAACATGTTTCCAATTTATGCCAGTCGCGTCTCATTACAGTTGTTGAAAGCCACAAGGTGCAAATTTCATCGCATTCAACAATTCCGAACCAAATAACGACTTGTCCACTCATTGGAGCTAATTTGTATCTTTTCATACAATGTATATCCGCTCCTGTTTAATACAAAATATCATCGGTGTTTATATTTAGATGCATTAGGTAGGACAAAGTAGGAGCTCAATACGTCCAGCCAGCGGCCTCCGGTGGTATGTGCGTTGCCGCATGCTGCCGTAAATATCTGAAGTGCAGGAGAGCACATTCGCTCTCCCGAAGCCGTGCCCGTGGGGTGCCGCGCGCAAAGGACACCGGTGCGTCCCACTGGAAATCCCGGAGTACTTCCCCAAGCATAGAGGCAGGCCACCGAGGGGGTTTTAGTGCGGAACAAATCCCACATAACCCGGTATCCCCTCTACTAAGGTGCCGGGTACCTTTTGAAGGTTACCTCCTCGATTAAAAAAACACTGATTTAGGCATGAAAATTGTATACGGCATGGTATGCTGAGGTCTTAGAGCATCAAAGGTACTGACTCACCCTTTAGTGGAGACGGCATAGCGCCTCGCTTCGATACATGTGATTTCTGCACTTGAAAATGTCAAATCTCGATGTTTCGCGAGTTAAAAAACAAACAAACGACGCACGAACGCGCTCTCAGAAATAAGCTCTCTTTGTATTGTGAAGGCGCCGAAAAATACGCTAGCTTTAAACCGCTACATAGGTAATGTAAATGATTAAATAACCGGTACGTCGCAAAAATAAGAGAGATTGAGGTAGTACCTAGTCTTGTTTACTTATAGCCAAATGTTTAATGGTTTCACTACCATTTTCTGGCTGCAACCCTTTTTGCGTCCCTCTGTTGGGTACGGGTCTCTCCCCATTATTGGGGAGGCCTGGAGCTTACTCCACCACGCTGCTCCAATGCGAGTTGGTGGAGATGCGGGTTAGTGGCCAACCCGCTGTCGGATGTTTTCAAACCACCCATAAGGCCTCCGACAAGGTTTAACGACTGTTATCTATCGACAACAACCGGGACCGACGGCTTAACGTGCCCTCCGAAGCACGGAAACGCGCATGAATTTTTTTGCCACTAGCGGTCACCCATCTCACACCCGACCGCGCCCGTTTTGCTTAGTTGTATAGATCGTTAGCGTTCTACGCTAACCGCCGGGCCATGCGCGCTTCTACCATTTTCTATGTTCTTTAAATAAAATGTGCTTTCTTGGGTCAAAACGGCTTCTCGACTTTCTTGGCCGATACAGTCTTCCTAACCAAGAAGTTTTAAAGGAGATGAAAGTATGGTTTGATAAGATTTTTGTTTCCACCCGTTCACTTATGATCAGCGTAAAAGCTCTCTCAATGGTGGCATATAAAAAGAGTAACAGGCAAAACTCAGTCTTCAGCCTTAGAGCATCAAGATATTGACAGGTATGATAACCGTCAGAGGAGTGGCATTTACGGGCGAACCCCTCGTCCCAACGTGCATGCACAATGTGCCTTCTAGTTATATACAACTAGTGAGTGTGTGTGTCGGTGTCAGTGTTATCGGTGCATAGAAAATGACGTTGTTAATTGTAATTGACATACTTAGAAATGTATGCGTCTGTAGCGATGAAAGAATATTTGTGAATATGTGACAAAATTAAAATGTGTGCGTTTTTCCCCCCCGCAAAATCTTCTAATACATACTTTTAGAACAACTTCAAACTAACGTATTATTCGGCGCCTTTACCGAAACGACCGTACCAGTTTAGTGCACTTGGCATTCATCCTGATATTCAAGAGCAGATCTGCAGTAGATACCACTAATGCCGTTGATAATAATCCCTTTCATCTTTACAAAGCTGCAGAAACAATAAATTTCGATAAAGTCATCATCACACCTGATATCTAGGCAACTAGCAAGGCTGTAGTGTCTAAATTTAAAACGAAACCAACATACATTGTATACTAATGCAATAATAATTATAATACAAGCCATTTTTTGGGAAAAAAATCATTGCCATAAAAGTATAACCGTGGCATTTGTGCATTTAAGGGATTTTATAAAAGGTAGATTGACTTCGATTATAGTATTGAATATTAACTAGTTAGTTTTTAAACAAACTTATAGTTATATCTACAAATTTACTGCATGCGAATTGGAAAAGAGTTCCTTAAAGAGAAGTAAAACTTTTATTTCATAGAAGTTCATTTCAGAGCATATTGCTCTCACCCTCAGTGGTCTCTCGTTCTAAGATTCCACTACAAAACAAGATTCATCACACATATCCAAATTATTGGTGATAATTGTACACAAAGTTCGACAGGTAATCGGAGCAAACAGTAGAAGCTAAAAGTACCATATCAAAACTTATAAAAAGTTAACTACATGTTCCTGGTATGTAATGCTCATAGTACCCACTACAAGACCTTAGTTTTGTAGTAGGTACCTACTATGATTAATCATCACAACAAAATCGGTCAATGCTACGCAACAATAATATAGAGCGGTGAATATTGAATAAATTCTGATGCAATATATCAGTCAAACATCAGAGGAGCGGAAACCGGTACCTCTTTCATCAGCTGTAATAACAACAGAGCAGAAATAATCCATTTGCACACTGCGTGGCGGCTACAACCTACAACTGCATGGACGCATTTAGACGTTTCAAACAATACCTACGTCCAACCCGCTAACATACGGGATGATACCGAACCGAACAAATGTACTTAAACATTCGCCGCTCCCTCGTATTTGCTCCAAGTACAATGAATTAAGAAGCAATATTATTGATATAGATATTTTCTTTGATTCCTCAATAACTCTTTAAATCAAAATATTTTATTACCTCAATCCAAACTAATATATACATAACCTACACTCATTTAAATTGTACCTAACTGTACTTAATGTGCATTGATAGTGTCAAATCAAACTATTAATAAATAAATAAACGATATGAGGGCTTTTGTCGAGCTTTTATATTTGAGAAAAAGATTTTTAGAACGCGATCTCAGACAATAAACTACATTTATAGTTAAAAATGATAATATGCGCTGAGACACTGAGAATCACATTGCCTGAATATGACAAATAGTTTGGGAGATCTGAAAGAACAAATCAACATATCTGGAGGGAACAGATAACATAATAATGTACATAAACTGTAAAAAACTTTAGGCTTTGCTGAAATCGAGTTCAAATAATAAAGGTATTTGAATCGCTGTCCTGCGATAACTCTGATTTGATAAAGACACCGGACATGTTCTCGTACCATGTCAAATTTGAACCCGACTACTACTACTTTCGACGACGATTACCTACTTTCTGAATGATTCAGGTACGGTGAAGTAAACGGACCATTTTGAATATCTTTTTGAAGGGAAAAATCAACCAAGTAGTAGATATCTGGCTTCGAAAACATTCTTCTAATGTCATAAAACAGAGTGCAAAGCAACAAATGCTTCTCGTATGCAAGACGCCCCATTTATAATTAAATTTGAATTGTATTTTAATATTACCAACTGACATATTTGTTCACATATTTGTATTATTTCTGTACCCAGGCTTGTGTATCCATTGCTTATGTTTTATAATCCACCAACTTTAATAAAATCGCTGGTTCGTCTAAGGACGGCGACACGAATAAACATTAAAATGTGAATAAATAGCGATTTTTTCCGGAAATATAATAATAAAGAGCAAGACAACTTGTAAGACAAGTTGTCTCTGGTTTATATTCTCCTGGCGAGCTAGAAACAACGGCAGTGAAATGTTATATTTTTAACATTAAAGGTAGGTATGAAAGATGAAAGGTTCTAAAATTATGAAATTAGAATTATTCGCTTGTCAACTATAAAAAAGACAAATTGAGGACGTCGCACCCAGGTCGTTGGCCTGATTACGTAGACCTACGTGTTATTCAGCACAAGTCTAGGTGCAAATCTTAGATCTGCGTTTACGTTACCTGAGACCATCCTAGATCTGAGTTTGATTATTTTCAGTTATTTTAGTTGTTCAAATTTATTCCACGACGTCAAACCAAGTTTTTTTTTCAACCTTTTTTATGTCCCACTGCTGGGCACAGGTCTCCTTCTCACAATTGAGAGGGATTTAGGCCATAGTCCACCACGCTGGCCAAGTGCGGATTGGTGGACAACCTAGATTATTGTGGTGTAATGTTAGTAGTAGCCGATCGAGACGAAGATACCGAGTTAAATTCTCAGCGCGCACCTCTGACAAAGAAATTTGTAATGTGCACACTTATCGCTGCTCCACGGTGATGGGAAATATTGTGCTATTTAACTTATTACGATGTTTTCCATCACCATGTATGCCTGAGAGACACTCATAGTTTCTCGAATGCATGTTGTCTGCTGATTCGCACTTGACTTGGTGGACTGTGCCCTAAATCCCGATCACTTGTGAGAGGAGACCTCTGCTCAGCATGGCATGAGGTAAAAAGGTTGAAAAATATATATTCTAAAGAGCAGTAACAATGGGCTTGACTTTATTTTATTACCGACTTCCAAAAGAAGGAGGTACTGTATTCGGCTGTATGTATTTTTTTTTTTTTTATATATGTTCACCGATTACTCCGCCGTGTGTGGACCGATTTTCAAAATTCTTTTTTTGTTCGTATGCTTATACTCCCGAGGTGGTCCCATTGTCACCAAATCAGGATCTGATGATGGGATCCCAGGGAAATCGAGGGGAACTCTCAAATTTTATAGGCACACACATTGATTTTCTTATAGTTTCTGAAGCTTATGAGATATTTACGCATAGAAATCATCATCTCATGTTGCTGAGCTGATGATGGAAGGTACTGCGACAGTGAGGAGTTGAGAGCAAATTCTTTCAATAAATAGTTTTTTATTCGAAATCTTACATTCCCCAGGTGGTCCAACTGTCACCAAGTCAAAGTCTGACGAGGGGATTCCAGAGAAATCGAAGGGAACATTCAAATTTTAAAGCACAACAAATGATTTTCATATTTTTACAAAGCAAAACAGACATTTGTGTATAATTATCGTCATATCATGTTGCTGAACTGATGATGGAAGGTACTACGACGGTTAGGAGTTGAGAGCAAATTCTTTCAATAAATGGTTTTTTGTTCGAAATCTTACATTCCTGAGGTGGTCCAACTGTCACCATGTCAAAATCTGATGATGTGATATTAGGGAAATCGAGGGAAACACTGAAACGTAATAGGCACACACATTCTTTTAGTCATATTTTTAACATAATACAAATATTTATGTCTGGTAATTATCACCTGCTGTTGCTTAACTGATGATTGAAGGTACAACTCCTCAACGGTTAGGAGCTGAGAGCAAATTCTTTCTTTAATTTATACGTTCAGGTGGACTGATAGTAGTTTCCTTTCAGACTTTTAGATGGCTATTAGATAAACATGATTATAAAAGGTAAATCTGTTTAAAGTTTAGAAGTAAAGTGAAAATTTTTCCAATTATGCTAATACATACAGAATTATTAAAATTACTAAAAAGAGTGAAATAAATTAAGTTTTTAACAAAAAAATAGAACCGACTTCAAACGGTAAAAAATAAAATTGTTCAGTACCTACTTCTTCTTGCTTATGGTAATGACTCTTAAAACTATTTTTGAAGTCGGGCCCTTAGTGAAATGTCCTGTCTTAGTAAATATAGTGTACCTTTCGTTCTGAATGGGCACCGACTCCAATATAGTTTCAGTTACAGTAAACTTTCAAAATTATACAGACCTATTATACCGACAGATATCCACTATATAGGTACGATTAACCCAGATTGTATAATTTTTTTTCGAAGCCTGCATGGCCCGGCGGTTAGCGTAGAACGCAAACGATCCATGCAACTAAGCCAAACGGGCGCGGTCGGGTGTGAGATGGGTGACCGCTAGTGGCAAAAATTTCATGCCCGTTTCTGTGCTTCGGAGGGCACGTTAAGCCGTCGGTCCCGGTTGTTGTCGATAGATAACAGTCGTTAAACCTTGTCGGAGGCCGTATGGGCGGTTTGAAAACATCCGACAGCGGGTTGGCCACTAACCCGCATCTCCACCAACCCGCATTGGAGCAGCGTGGTGGAGTAAGCTCCAGGCCTTCCCAACAAGTGGGAGAGATCCCTGCCCAGCAGTCGGACGCAAAAAGGGTTGCAGCCAGTATAATATTTTTTCTAGGTGTAAATCTGGACAATAATGAAACACAGAAAACATGTTTCCAATTTATGCCAGTCGCGTCTCATTACAGTTGTTGAAAGCCACAAGGTGCAAATTTCATCGCATTCAACAATTCCGAACCAAATAACGACTTGTCCACTCATTGGAGCTAATTTGTATCTTTTCATACAATGTATATCCGCTCCTGTTTAATACAAAATATCATCGGTGTTTATATTTAGATGCATTAGGTAGGACAAAGTAGGAGCTCAATACGTCCAGCCAGCGGCCTCCGGTGGTATGTGCGTTGCCGCATGCTGCCGTAAATATCTGAAGTGCAGGAGAGCACATTCGCTCTCCCGAAGCCGTGCCCGTGGGGTGCCGCGCGCAAAGGACACCGGTGCGTCCCACTGGAAATCCCGGAGTACTTCCCCAAGCATAGAGGCAGGCCACCGAGGGGGTTTTAGTGCGGAACAAATCCCACATAACCCGGTATCCCCTCTACTAAGGTGCCGGGTACCTTTTGAAGGTTACCTCCTCGATTAAAAAAACACTGATTTAGGCATGAAAATTGTATACGGCATGGTATGCTGAGGTCTTAGAGCATCAAAGGTACTGACTCACCCTTTAGTGGAGACGGCATAGCGCCTCGCTTCGATACATGTGATTTCTGCACTTGAAAATGTCAAATCTCGATGTTTCGCGAGTTAAAAAACAAACAAACGACGCACGAACGCGCTCTCAGAAATAAGCTCTCTTTGTATTGTGAAGGCGCCGAAAAATACGCTAGCTTTAAACCGCTACATAGGTAATGTAAATGATTAAATAACCGGTACGTCGCAAAAATAAGAGAGATTGAGGTAGTACCTAGTCTTGTTTACTTATAGCCAAATGTTTAATGGTTTCACTACCATTTTCTGGCTGCAACCCTTTTTGCGTCCCTCTGTTGGGTACGGGTCTCTCCCCATTATTGGGGAGGCCTGGAGCTTACTCCACCACGCTGCTCCAATGCGAGTTGGTGGAGATGCGGGTTAGTGGCCAACCCGCTGTCGGATGTTTTCAAACCACCCATAAGGCCTCCGACAAGGTTTAACGACTGTTATCTATCGACAACAACCGGGACCGACGGCTTAACGTGCCCTCCGAAGCACGGAAACGCGCATGAATTTTTTTGCCACTAGCGGTCACCCATCTCACACCCGACCGCGCCCGTTTTGCTTAGTTGTATAGATCGTTAGCGTTCTACGCTAACCGCCGGGCCATGCGCGCTTCTACCATTTTCTATGTTCTTTAAATAAAATGTGCTTTCTTGGGTCAAAACGGCTTCTCGACTTTCTTGGCCGATACAGTCTTCCTAACCAAGAAGTTTTAAAGGAGATGAAAGTATGGTTTGATAAGATTTTTGTTTCCACCCGTTCACTTATGATCAGCGTAAAAGCTCTCTCAATGGTGGCATATAAAAAGAGTAACAGGCAAAACTCAGTCTTCAGCCTTAGAGCATCAAGATATTGACAGGTATGATAACCGTCAGAGGAGTGGCATTTACGGGCGAACCCCTCGTCCCAACGTGCATGCACAATGTGCCTTCTAGTTATATACAACTAGTGAGTGTGTGTGTCGGTGTCAGTGTTATCGGTGCATAGAAAATGACGTTGTTAATTGTAATTGACATACTTAGAAATGTATGCGTCTGTAGCGATGAAAGAATATTTGTGAATATGTGACAAAATTAAAATGTGTGCGTTTTTCCCCCCCGCAAAATCTTCTAATACATACTTTTAGAACAACTTCAAACTAACGTATTATTCGGCGCCTTTACCGAAACGACCGTACCAGTTTAGTGCACTTGGCATTCATCCTGATATTCAAGAGCAGATCTGCAGTAGATACCACTAATGCCGTTGATAATAATCCCTTTCATCTTTACAAAGCTGCAGAAACAATAAATTTCGATAAAGTCATCATCACACCTGATATCTAGGCAACTAGCAAGGCTGTAGTGTCTAAATTTAAAACGAAACCAACATACATTGTATACTAATGCAATAATAATTATAATACAAGCCATTTTTTGGGAAAAAAATCATTGCCATAAAAGTATAACCGTGGCATTTGTGCATTTAAGGGATTTTATAAAAGGTAGATTGACTTCGATTATAGTATTGAATATTAACTAGTTAGTTTTTAAACAAACTTATAGTTATATCTACAAATTTACTGCATGCGAATTGGAAAAGAGTTCCTTAAAGAGAAGTAAAACTTTTATTTCATAGAAGTTCATTTCAGAGCATATTGCTCTCACCCTCAGTGGTCTCTCGTTCTAAGATTCCACTACAAAACAAGATTCATCACACATATCCAAATTATTGGTGATAATTGTACACAAAGTTCGACAGGTAATCGGAGCAAACAGTAGAAGCTAAAAGTACCATATCAAAACTTATAAAAAGTTAACTACATGTTCCTGGTATGTAATGCTCATAGTACCCACTACAAGACCTTAGTTTTGTAGTAGGTACCTACTATGATTAATCATCACAACAAAATCGGTCAATGCTACGCAACAATAATATAGAGCGGTGAATATTGAATAAATTCTGATGCAATATATCAGTCAAACATCAGAGGAGCGGAAACCGGTACCTCTTTCATCAGCTGTAATAACAACAGAGCAGAAATAATCCATTTGCACACTGCGTGGCGGCTACAACCTACAACTGCATGGACGCATTTAGACGTTTCAAACAATACCTACGTCCAACCCGCTAACATACGGGATGATACCGAACCGAACAAATGTACTTAAACATTCGCCGCTCCCTCGTATTTGCTCCAAGTACAATGAATTAAGAAGCAATATTATTGATATAGATATTTTCTTTGATTCCTCAATAACTCTTTAAATCAAAATATTTTATTACCTCAATCCAAACTAATATATACATAACCTACACTCATTTAAATTGTACCTAACTGTACTTAATGTGCATTGATAGTGTCAAATCAAACTATTAATAAATAAATAAACGATATGAGGGCTTTTGTCGAGCTTTTATATTTGAGAAAAAGATTTTTAGAACGCGATCTCAGACAATAAACTACATTTATAGTTAAAAATGATAATATGCGCTGAGACACTGAGAATCACATTGCCTGAATATGACAAATAGTTTGGGAGATCTGAAAGAACAAATCAACATATCTGGAGGGAACAGATAACATAATAATGTACATAAACTGTAAAAAACTTTAGGCTTTGCTGAAATCGAGTTCAAATAATAAAGGTATTTGAATCGCTGTCCTGCGATAACTCTGATTTGATAAAGACACCGGACATGTTCTCGTACCATGTCAAATTTGAACCCGACTACTACTACTTTCGACGACGATTACCTACTTTCTGAATGATTCAGGTACGGTGAAGTAAACGGACCATTTTGAATATCTTTTTGAAGGGAAAAATCAACCAAGTAGTAGATATCTGGCTTCGAAAACATTCTTCTAATGTCATAAAACAGAGTGCAAAGCAACAAATGCTTCTCGTATGCAAGACGCCCCATTTATAATTAAATTTGAATTGTATTTTAATATTACCAACTGACATATTTGTTCACATATTTGTATTATTTCTGTACCCAGGCTTGTGTATCCATTGCTTATGTTTTATAATCCACCAACTTTAATAAAATCGCTGGTTCGTCTAAGGACGGCGACACGAATAAACATTAAAATGTGAATAAATAGCGATTTTTTCCGGAAATATAATAATAAAGAGCAAGACAACTTGTAAGACAAGTTGTCTCTGGTTTATATTCTCCTGGCGAGCTAGAAACAACGGCAGTGAAATGTTATATTTTTAACATTAAAGGTAGGTATGAAAGATGAAAGGTTCTAAAATTATGAAATTAGAATTATTCGCTTGTCAACTATAAAAAAGACAAATTGAGGACGTCGCACCCAGGTCGTTGGCCTGATTACGTAGACCTACGTGTTATTCAGCACAAGTCTAGGTGCAAATCTTAGATCTGCGTTTACGTTACCTGAGACCATCCTAGATCTGAGTTTGATTATTTTCAGTTATTTTAGTTGTTCAAATTTATTCCACGACGTCAAACCAAGTTTTTTTTTCAACCTTTTTTATGTCCCACTGCTGGGCACAGGTCTCCTTCTCACAATTGAGAGGGATTTAGGCCATAGTCCACCACGCTGGCCAAGTGCGGATTGGTGGACAACCTAGATTATTGTGGTGTAATGTTAGTAGTAGCCGATCGAGACGAAGATACCGAGTTAAATTCTCAGCGCGCACCTCTGACAAAGAAATTTGTAATGTGCACACTTATCGCTGCTCCACGGTGATGGGAAATATTGTGCTATTTAACTTATTACGATGTTTTCCATCACCATGTATGCCTGAGAGACACTCATAGTTTCTCGAATGCATGTTGTCTGCTGATTCGCACTTGACTTGGTGGACTGTGCCCTAAATCCCGATCACTTGTGAGAGGAGACCTCTGCTCAGCATGGCATGAGGTAAAAAGGTTGAAAAATATATATTCTAAAGAGCAGTAACAATGGGCTTGACTTTATTTTATTACCGACTTCCAAAAGAAGGAGGTACTGTATTCGGCTGTATGTATTTTTTTTTTTTTTATATATGTTCACCGATTACTCCGCCGTGTGTGGACCGATTTTCAAAATTCTTTTTTTGTTCGTATGCTTATACTCCCGAGGTGGTCCCATTGTCACCAAATCAGGATCTGATGATGGGATCCCAGGGAAATCGAGGGGAACTCTCAAATTTTATAGGCACACACATTGATTTTCTTATAGTTTCTGAAGCTTATGAGATATTTACGCATAGAAATCATCATCTCATGTTGCTGAGCTGATGATGGAAGGTACTGCGACAGTGAGGAGTTGAGAGCAAATTCTTTCAATAAATAGTTTTTTATTCGAAATCTTACATTCCCCAGGTGGTCCAACTGTCACCAAGTCAAAGTCTGACGAGGGGATTCCAGAGAAATCGAAGGGAACATTCAAATTTTAAAGCACAACAAATGATTTTCATATTTTTACAAAGCAAAACAGACATTTGTGTATAATTATCGTCATATCATGTTGCTGAACTGATGATGGAAGGTACTACGACGGTTAGGAGTTGAGAGCAAATTCTTTCAATAAATGGTTTTTTGTTCGAAATCTTACATTCCTGAGGTGGTCCAACTGTCACCATGTCAAAATCTGATGATGTGATATTAGGGAAATCGAGGGAAACACTGAAACGTAATAGGCACACACATTCTTTTAGTCATATTTTTAACATAATACAAATATTTATGTCTGGTAATTATCACCTGCTGTTGCTTAACTGATGATTGAAGGTACAACTCCTCAACGGTTAGGAGCTGAGAGCAAATTCTTTCTTTAATTTATACGTTCAGGTGGACTGATAGTAGTTTCCTTTCAGACTTTTAGATGGCTATTAGATAAACATGATTATAAAAGGTAAATCTGTTTAAAGTTTAGAAGTAAAGTGAAAATTTTTCCAATTATGCTAATACATACAGAATTATTAAAATTACTAAAAAGAGTGAAATAAATTAAGTTTTTAACAAAAAAATAGAACCGACTTCAAACGGTAAAAAATAAAATTGTTCAGTACCTACTTCTTCTTGCTTATGGTAATGACTCTTAAAACTATTTTTGAAGTCGGGCCCTTAGTGAAATGTCCTGTCTTAGTAAATATAGTGTACCTTTCGTTCTGAATGGGCACCGACTCCAATATAGTTTTAACAGTCATTACCATAAGCAAGAAGAAGTAGGTACTGTCCCACTGTCTGTACTGTCGGTGCCAATTTAGAACGAATGGTACGACATTTACTAAGGGCCCGACTCCAGAAATAGTTTTAAGAGTCATTACCATAAGCAAGAAGAAGTAGGTACTGAACAATTTTATTTTTTACCGTTTGAAGTCGGTTCTATTTTTTTGTTAAAAACTTAATTTATTAATACTTTACTTTATACATACTTTATAAATTAAAATATTACTGGGTTACGAGAAATTGAGATGTGCAACTGTTTAACGTGCGCTTCTACTTCTAATAATAAGGGCTCTGGTAAAGCCGCTCTCGGCTCTGGTAAAAAAAGGAGATGTCAGTGTTTTTAAATAAATAAATAAAAACGTGCGCTTAGGCGTACTTCGACAAGAGAAATCGCAACGTTGAACATCGATATAAATGTTTCATATCAAAATCGTCTTCTATTCCAGATGGCTGGTGCGCGTGGTGGAGGACGTCCAGGGCGGGGAGCTGCGCACGCGGCAGGGCTACGTGCCGGCGCACGTGCTGCAGGAGAAGCAGCCACCGGAGCGCGACCACACTGCCTTGGCGGCTCGACGGCAGTACGTATTACCCTTCTGGTCCAGATGGCTGGTGCGTGTAGTGCAGTAGCAGCTGCCGGAGCGCGACTACACTACCTTGGTGGCTCGACGGCAGTAAGTATCAGTCTTCTGTTCCAGATGGCTGGTGCCAGTGGTGAAGAAGCAGCCGTTGGAGCGTGACCACACTACCTTGGTGGCTCGACGGCAGTACGTATCAGTCTTCTGTTCCAGATGGCTGGTGCGATGTTGGAGGACGTCCAGTATGGGGAGCGCGACCACACTGCCTTGGCGGCTCGACGGTATTACGTATCAGTTTTGAAAGGGAGGTGAATAAAAAAACATCTCCATTACAAGGACAATAAAGGGGTAATGACCATGCAGACTCCTATCAGCCAAAATCTCAGGGTGGTCCTCTTTCTTCCGTAGCCTATGAGAAATTGAGTAGTAGACGAGTAGGCAGAAACACAATAGAATCACCCCAGTGCAGTGTGTAAGGAAATCTATTACCTATAAAGCTATATTTGTTTGTCCTAAGCTTAAGGAAGGAAAATCTGACTTCAATATATAAGAATATAGCACTTGTCAATACCTAAATTTAAAATGTAAAACATAACAGCCCACATCAAACGTTGCTATAAAGGGAAACTACACACCTGATCATAAAACCGTCCAGCATCAGCCAATGCATCTCGTTGACCCAAATCTGAAGTTTGACGAGCATTTCCAGTCGATTAAGGACATTCTGATAGCTACCACCCGCTTGGTGACGTGGGTTCACGATCGGCTGTATCGTTGACAGTTTTATATCCTTGGCCTACATTAAATAAATTTGCTTCCTTTGGAGTTCCTTTCCAAAAATATTTAATTATAAGAAAGACCATAAGCAAGACTCTAGTCCTGTAGTTAAAACTTCGGAATGAAATTCTATTACCATAGGCAAAAATTACAACTTTGCGGAAATGCTCTCCCCTTTCTTCAACTTTTTTTCTTCAACTAAAGTAAATGTAAATTTAAAATTACTTCAACATTTTTCTATTATTTTCCTTTCCAACCTTTGAATTTCTACAAACCTGCCAGCTAATCATTTTATTGTTATCTAAAACATAAGCGTGTAGTAGGGAACCCACACCACACGTTTATAAAAAAACCTTATTCCAAAATCCAAAAAGGGAAGTACAGACATCGAAATATCCCATTGAAGACTTTATCGAGCGTTGGCAATAAAGTTGGTCGTAAAAACGGCTAAAAGCTTCCGCGGAGACTTTTACGCTTCCCAGCTGTATATTGCCTTAAACGATTGATATTTCTGGGTCAATAGGTCTTTCCCGCTGCGCCAAAACGCATCTAATTTTGTTTTTGTGGCATGCGCAACATGGCAGATAGTCATTTTTGCAGATTGATGTTTCTTCCCACTTAGATAGATAGTTAAGCTAGTGGTCTTCCATCAGTAAAGTCAAAAGAACGTTTTGCAATTTATATACGTACATTAGATCTTTCATGGTTCAACCGGGGAAGTACCACCATTGCACCTATTTCGGCCGTGAAAGGATTTTATTGTATTTCGCAGGCGCGGTCCCAAGGGGGTCACAGGGGACATGAGCCCCCCAAAATCCATCAGTCATGCGAAGATGGAAGACGAAACAAGCCAATTTTTGACACCTCTTCCCCCCAAATTTCGGGGTCCCCTCCCCTCCAATTCTTCGTGAATTGAAACCTCAAATTGAAGCCTGCGACAGCGTCTGGTATTTTTTTAATTGTGTATTTTATCGGGGATTTTTGGAGATATTCAAACGAAGCTTCAGATTTTATATGTTGAATTCTCTCCTGAGATAAATCGCATTCGACGATAATGAAGTTCGTTAATATTAGGCCCCATTATAGCATCTAGTTCTAATCATATAATGTGTGAGTGATACTTACGTTATTCTATCATTAGTGTCCGAAAACCACTAGACCCATACATCTGGCGGAATAACCTCTTCATCCACACGTATACATCGCGTCACGTTATGAGCCATCAAACCTGCTTTTGGCTCTTATTCAATGTACCACGTGCATGTGTTAGCACCTTGCTCGCGGTCTTCCTTTAATGCCCGTTTTATAACGATAGGAGTTTACAAACTCATTAAATGTTTATGAGTTGAAATAACCCGGTTCTTAGGGATTTAGGACTGACGTATTTCGATTTTATGGCTTGATTTTATAAGTATTATCGGGTCGTTTAGCTAAAATAGTTCATTAATTAAACACGGTGTTAATTATGATGATAATCTATCTCAGGATTTCACCACCGAGATAAGCGTGGAAGCGTTTCTGTAGCTTCGGGATTAAGAATAGAGTTACGGTATCCCCTGCCTGATCGTAAGAGGAGACTAAAAGGGGGCTTCCGGGGTTGTAGGCGAAAAGTTCCCACTCTCACCATCCACAACCCCGGAGCTCGCGCTCGATCCGTCCATCCAGCAGCCCCGGGAGGGGCGGTTGTGTGTGCGTGGCCGCATGCCGCCGTAAGCATTGGAAGGTGTAGGAGAGCACATCTGTTCTCTCGAAGATGGGCCCGTTCTGGGGCGTCGCGCATGGAGGACATCGGTGAGTTCCATTGGAGATCCCGGAGTCCTCCCCAAGCGCAGAGGCAGCAACCGAGGGGGTTTTAGTGCTGTCAAATCTCACATAACCCGGTATCCTCTCCCAAGGTGCCGGGTACCTTTTGAAGGTTTCCCTCCCGATACAAAAATAAAGGTTGTAGTTACGTAACGCTCTAGAACAAAAACAATTGATTTTTTACCTGAGATGGAAAATGTAGTGTGGTGTTATGTTTCTAGTGCGTGCTGCACCACAATTCATGTGAATACTTCATATCCAAATGCATTAGAATACTACACTAATATAAATAGGTAAATAGAGTACCTAATAGGTATCTATAACTTCATTTATATATTAAAATGTGAAGCAAAAACTTTAAATCTCTTCTTTAAGGCGTATGAAATTATGCACAGTCGAGGTTCAATAAAATAACAAAAAATAAACTTACAGATAAATTAAGTTTTTAACAAAAAAATAGAACCGACTTCAAACGGTAAAAAATAAAATTGTTCAGTACCTACTTCTTCTTGCTTATGGTAATGACTCTTAAAACTATTTTTGGAGTCTGGCCCCTACTAAAATGTCGTACCATTCCTTCTAAATGGGCACCGACAGTACAGACAGTGGGACGGTACCTACTTCTTTTTGCTTATGGTTATGACTGTTAAAGCTATATTGGAGTCGGTGTCCATTTAGAACGAAAGGTACACTATATTTACAAAGACAGAACATTTTACTAAGGGCCCGACTCCAAAAATAGTTTTAAGAGTCATTACCATAAGCAAGAAGAAGTAGGTACTGAACAATTTTATTTTTTACCGTTTGAAGTCGGTTCTATTTTTTTGTTAAAAACTTAATTTATTTCACTCTTTTTAGTAATTTTAATAATTCTTCACATATTATGTATAAGCATAATTGGAAATTTTTTCACTTAACTTCTAAACGTTAAAGAGATACCTTTTATAATCATGTTTATCTAATAGCCATCTTATAGCCTGAAAGAATACTACTATCGGTACACCTGAACATATAAATTAATGAAAGAATTTGCTCTCAGCTCCTAACCGTTGAGGAGTTGTACTTTTAATCATCAGCTTAGCAACATGAGGTGATAATTACCGGACATAAATATGTATTTGTATTTTGTTAAAAAATATGACTAAAAGAATGTGTATGCCTATTAAGTTTCAGTGTTTCCCTCGATTTCCCTAGTATCACATCATCAAATTTTGTCATGGTGACAGTTGGGCCACCTCAGGAATGTAAGATTTCCAACAAAAAACCATTTATTGAAAGAATTTGCTCTCAACTCCTAACCGTTATAGTACCTTCCATCATCAGCTCAGCAACATGATATGATGATAATTATACACAAATACCTATTTTGCTTTAATAAAAATATGAAAATCATTTTTTGTGCTATAAAATTTGAATGTTCCCTTCGATTTCTCTGGGATACCATCATCAGACTTTGACTTGGTGACAGTTGGACCACCTCAGGAATGTAAGATTTCCAACAAAAAAACATTTATTGAAAGAATTTTCTCTCAACTCCTAACCTTCGTAGTACCTTCCATCATCAGCTCAGCAACATGATATGATGATAATTATACAAAAATGCCTGTTTTGCTTTAGTAAAAATATGAAAATCATTTTTGTGCTGTAAAATTTGAATGTTCCCTTCGATTTCTCCGGGATCCCCTCATCAGACTTTGACTTGGTGACAGTTGGACCACCTCAGGAATGTAAGATTTGGAATAACAAACTATTTATTGAAAGAATTTGCTTTCAACTCCCCACTGTTGCAGTACCTTCCATCATCAGCTCAGCAACATGAGATGATGATTACTATGCACAAATATCTCTTATGCTTCAGAAAGTATAAGAAAATCAATGTGTGTGCCTATAAAATTTGAGAGTTCCCCTCGATTTCCCTGGGATCCCATCATCAGATCCTGATTTGGTGACAATGGGACCACCTCGGAAGTATAAGCATACGAACAAAAAAAGAATTTTGAAAATCGGTCCACAAACGGCGGAGTAATCGGTGAACATATATAAAAAAAACAAAATACATACAGCCGAATACAGTACCTCCTCCTTTTGGAAGTCGGTAAAAAAGGAACATACAAACATTGGTAATAAAGTAAAATAGTTATGAACATAAACAGTAAGCTGTTTGGCACATAGAAAAGGCGTGTCGGAGATATCATACATCTCTGTCCTTCCAGGTATTCACTGGAAGAATATAGTCACATCGAATACACCAGATTTGCTGTTAACTTAATTTGATTTACAGCGCATATATTTTACTCTAAGGATGATTTCACACTCACATGCTAACAACTCAGTATGTACTGGAAGTTTCAAATTGTTTATTTATTATTTAACTAGCTGTGCCCGCGACGTCGTCCGCGTAGATAAAGACTTGTACAAAATTAGCGTTGGATTGGATTTGCTTGATTAGAGTTGGATTATTTGTTCCTCCTCCTCCTTAGTCGTTCACTCTTGTCAGAGTGGTCGTTGCTGATGAGGTTGCAATTTCGTTCGTGACCGCTTGCCCTCCACTGTCCCTTGGATTATTGTTACCTTTTATGAAATTACTTATGATACAAAAGTTCATATTATTATGTTGAGTAGATACATTCTTCCTGAGTCCTTACAATCTTACTGTACTCCTCTTATAATCGACTTTTCAGTCGTTATCATCAGTTTCTCTTTACAAATTAAACGTACTATAATAGCCTGTTTATAAAGTGTTTAGATAGTACTGCTGTGCCCGCGGAAAGGATCATTATAATTAAATAATTTGTGCTGCAAATAATGCATAGATTCATTATCATCATGTAACTTAAATATATTGCAGAAAGGTCATTTCTACGCTATGTCAGGCGTGGTTAGTAGTTGGTTAGTCAAATTCTTGGTTGCTTAAACGTTGGTTGCAATTGTCGTTAACATACTGTCGTTCATACTTAATGGAGGTCTTTTGAGCGATTTAAAACTTGCGACAGCAGTTAGGCCACTAACAATGAAGACGTCATCAACCTGAATTGGAGCAGCGTGAGAGGATCAGGCCCTACGCGATTAAGAGTCAATTGGTCCTATTAACAACCCTTCACACAGCATCAGAAATAAATATATCGATTACTAATATTATTCTGGGCGTGACCACCATGCAGTGCTGCTGCCGTGACGCTTTAGCATATTAGTATAACACCAGTGCCAGTACTGCGTATGTATGTAATAGCTCTTATTAAATTAACCACTGAAAACGTCTGCTCATTTCTATAACATTTTTTTATTATACCCTCGGCAATTGCTTATTCGTTTATTCGAAATCACTTTTTTTATAAATAAACCGAACAAAGAGGCAGAAAGGCCGCGTGGTTAAGCGATCACTGTCGCCTATGGAAACGGGCAACCCCAGCGGAGCCACCCGAGCACTGCCGGCTTTCAAGAAGAGCTTTCTTTACAGCTTTCTTGAAGAACCCTATGTCAAAGTCCACTGGAAATGCCTCAGCTGGAAGGTTGTCCCATAACTTACACATCCGTTCAAATATCAAAAGGAGCGTGCAAAGCGGCCTGTGGAACTTTAACCTTCGACTGGTGGTGTAATCATGATATGGAGTCGTAGCTATCATTTTGAAAAGAACACTCAGCATAGTAAAGTCGGTAGAACACTTTGATTTTTTTACGTTTCACACTGATAGCGCCAGAGTAGGGGAAAATATACACTGTGTAATGGGTACCATGCGACACACAGAGACAGAAATACAAACACTTAAACCGAGAACAGAAAATTAAACTCATCATTCAAATTTCTGCTTCGCCGGGAATCAAACTCGAGACCCTTCGATTGGCAGTCCGGCATGGTAACCATTGCGCCACGCGAGTCCAGGCGCGGTCGCAGCCTTCAATTTGGGGGGGGGGGGTCGCCAAGAAATTTTGGTGGGGGGTCACTAAGAAATTTGGGGGTTGAGGTGTCTCAAATTGGCTTGATTCGCCTTCCATCTACGCATGAGTGAGGGATTTTGGGGGGGGGGGGTCATGTCCCCTGTGCTCTGTGTTGTTAATTTTTTATTAGATACTTTATTAAGTAAATATACTCTTAATTAATTATTTGAAATAATCTCCACCTATCCACTTTGTAATAGCGTTATTGGGTAAAATAATGATTATGTAACACCACCTGTAAATCTACCTGTAAAAAGCAATTAAATATGAATAAATAAATAACAACGATATCTATCGTATAGCATGTAAACTAAATTGTCGATATACCGAATTTGCAACAGATCACTAAATAGTTCTGAATGTGAACATAGATGTCGGCAGTAGCCTCGTTTTGTTAAGGTTTTGTACATTTTGTATTGAGGATTTCTTTGAATATGTGGTGATATGATATGTATGGTTTTTTTAAATGGTGAAAGTGAAGATGAAATCTAGCATAAGTGTTTGAAAACTTGCTATCAGAATATTAAGAGATGTTAGTAGTTATCGAAACTTGTGGTGTGACCGCTCGCATTAACTTTATTATAGCGTGCAGGTGTTCATCCATTTCATCATTCTTGAAATTGACGTAACTTTTTTGTTTGTGAACCGATTTAAATAAAACAAACCCTAAATGTTAATCCAAAAAAATACCAATACTTCAGTGAAAACCGCATCCTTCTACGTTAAGCCGTTCCTGAGATTAGCGCGCACAAACGAACAGATAAACAGACAAACAGATAAACAGACAAACAGACAAACAGATAAACAGACAATAATTCTAAAAATCATTGTTTTGGGTTCTATTACGCTAATAAATAGCCCTAGTGACAGTTTTTTTTTCAAATATCTTCAATGTACAGAAAGGGACTTGTTACAGATTTATTATATGTATAGATGTTAATTAGTAGCAAAATTACCACATATATACAAACTCCGAAATGAAGCTGTTGGAGCAAGGTCACTCTCTAGGCATGACCAGCGCATGCTGGGATATCTACTTTTGCCAAAATACCTATATAAACTACATAACCTAAGTTTTAAAATTGTACATAATGGAGAATTTTTTTTTTTTTGGACAATTCACACAACACCATCTGATTCCAAACTAAGCAGAGCTTGTACTATGGTAATCAGAAAGCTGATAAAAATTAACACCCAGACACAGAACAAATAGTCATGTTCATCACACAAATATTTGTCCTGGGTGGGAATCGAACCCACGACCTCACGCTTCGCAGTCGGCTCATCACCCACTACGCCACGGAGGCTGTCATGTCAATATGCATGATTTTTCATAGTATCAGTTAAGAGGCCGTATACGAAATTTTGCCGATTTCGCTGATTTAACTCATTTTATACAGGAGATTTTGCAGTTAAAATACAGTATTTCCATAACTTTTATTGCACAATATGACTGATCATTTCAATAATCCTCAGCATTCCACACCAGCAAAGGTGTTTGAATCGGCTGTCCAGCTAAGCATCCAACAGCAGGTTGCGTTGCAACTATCGGATGCCCAACATGGCTTTCGACCGGCGCGTAGCACAACCAGTAATCTTTTGAGTTCCATGGCTTACCTAGTTCCTCATATCGACGCAGGGGTGCAGGTGGACGCTGCCTTCATCGATTTTAAGAAGGCATTCGACTTAGTAGATAATGATATCTTACTGTCGAAGTTGGCGGCAGTTGGCTGCACACCAAAACTGCTCCAATTCTTTACGAGCTATATGAGGGACAGGCAGCAGTATGTGGAATATAGAGGTCACCAGTCTGAGCTCTATTTCACCAGGTCGGGAGTCAGTCAAGGCAGCAATCTGGGACCATTAGAATTCATAATAATGATTAATGACCTACCAGAGGTAGTAAAGGACGCTAAGTGTCTGTTATTTGCAGACGACCTTAAGCTGCTCCTGGCTGTTAAAGATGAAGAGGACTGCCGTCGCCTACAGAGGGACATCGACCGAGTAGTTGAATGGAGTCAAAACAATAAACTGCAGTTCAACGTTTCGAAATGTTCCATCCTGACTCTTAGTAGGGCAAGGGTACCACTTCAATACACCTACAAAGTGAATGGCGCACCCATGAAAAGAGAGGTGTCAGTGAGAGATCTAGGCGTTCGTATGGATGCACAGCTGACGTTCCGTGAGCATATAATTGGTGTATGCAAGAAAGCATACAAACAGTTGGGATTTGTCCTTCGAAGAGCAGTGACATTCACAAATATTAAGGCCATTTCTACATTGTATGATGCTCTAATAAGGAGCAAATTGGAATGTAATGCGGCAATATGGGCTCCACATGAGGCTAAGTATAGTCTGATGTTGGAGCGCATACAGAACAAATACCTTAGATACATGTACTTAAGGCTTTATGGAGTGTATCCCTTCTACCCCTTGATGTATCCAACCTTGTTCGTTTTAGGCATGGTTGGTTACAACAAGTTAGAAACAAGGAGATGTATGGCATTAGCGTCTTATGTACTCAAAGTGTTCCGCGGTTACATAAGTAATCCGAGTGTGCTGCAGTGGATAAGCTTGTGTGTTCCCGATAATTACGCACAGCGGCGACGTCGGCCGACTTTGTTCGCGATACCGCGCGGTACAACCAAATTACTACATAACACCCCCCTCACGCGCACAATACATACACTTAATCTGGTAGCGGAAAAATTAGATTTATTCTCATGTTCGCTGAGCGAGTTTACAAGAATAACACTATGCGTAATATGTTATTTGGAAAACTAATGATTATTTTTTTTTCATGGTTATTACTATATAGGTGTATATTATGGTTATTTTATTACTAATTTGTTATTAGGCAAAATGTAACTGCACTATCGCATTGGGAATTTCCTGTAATGGTAGCTGTATGTTGGAATGTAAATAAATAAATAAAAAATAAATAAATAATAAACTATTAAATGAGCCACTTTTTAATTTTTATTTCGTTATTTTGCTTAATAGACCTGAAGCCGGTGATAGTTTTGTAAATATTACTGTAAATAGGTATAGAATGTCACATATTTCTGGATCAATTTAAAGTCTAAACAGATCGACAAAAATGCCATGTATTGCTGTAAAAATCACATACATAGTGTATGAGCCACTTTTTGCCACTCTCATACAAAAAATATCAGTAAAAAAAACGTTGAACTTAGTCAATTTTGAGAGAAAATGGGCCAGAAATTGCATTTAATTTCGGCAAATTGGAATAATCTTTCGTAAAATTTATTTGACATAAATACTCTTCAGTTTATAATCAATCGTTTCCTGAAAAAAAATCTTATTAATAATGATGATTCGGCATTAAACATCTTTTAAATTAACCTAAATCTCGCATTATAATTCTTGACGCGAGCTATAAAAGTATCTAATGTATTAGATTATTAATGAAATTAAAAGTTATATTGTGCAATGATACTTGTAGGAGTACTGTAATTTATCTGCAAAATCTCATGTATTGTGTTAAATCGGGTAAAAAACCGGCAAAATTTTGTATACGGCCCCTTAATCCTATTTGGCATGCATAGCGATCAAGTGTTCTTAAAGGACCACGTCGATTGGAGCACCACGAAGGACAGTAATGTGAGCCAAAGTTAAACCTCAGCGCGTAGCGTTGAAAACCTAGAGTTCGAAAAAAAGTTTTATACATTTTGTCATTATTATTTGCAAGTTTGTAATAAATACATATATTTTACGTAAAAATAAAATTTATACATATTCCTTATTGTAAATGACACCCTTCAACACAAACATATTCATTCCCCACATGAGATGAAATAGTAAAATTAATCACTGTACAATCCATCAACGGCCCTCCCAAGCCATTACTGCCCACTTGCACTCCACAACTTCGCCAAGTCCGAAAACATACAAGCAATAAGTCAAGAAGTTGTCTTGAAAGGCGATAAATTAGTTTCATACCCAATTACCCGGGTACTTGTCTCGTTACCTGCCGTACGACAGCTGCTTAAAAATATTGCACCGTAAAACATGGACAAATTAATGCCAGATTTTCATCATCATTTATTTTCGTGTGACGCTTAAGGTCATGGGCTCATCAAAGTTTCTTAAAGTATGAAAACATTGGCGCCGTCGCGGGAGGCCTGGCAGATTTGAGACATCAAAATTATTTTGCATAGATAAAATATGCATACATGGATAGTGTATGAAAATTTTCAACGGTAAACGATTCTCATTCACGCACAAAATTATATGAAAATCGCTCTATGGTCTCTAAAATAAATTTAAGTTTTTTTTTATATAACCTCAGATTCACTATTTGTGGATTTTCAGTTTACCCTAATGGATATTGACTCTTATTAACTTAGAGTCTTAGAGCACAAAATCATTGACATCATTCATTCATCCTCGCTCCTTAATAATGAAAACAAAAAGTACAGATTTTTCAGGAAAAAAACAATATTACAAAGTAAAACTGAGTTAAGAGCTGAGAACAAATTTGGTTACTTTTAGTTCGTCATCTTCTAAAGCTATAACTAAGTAGACTCCTTATTTTGATCCTCTTTACATCCAACGTCGACGGGTTTTAAAATATCACTCGCTAAAAACACAGCGAAAGCTGCTTTTGGACCACACTTATCTTAATTGCCCCGATTTCCGAAAATGTACCGAACGATTATGTCTTGCTTGACTTTGATTTATTCAGGCCTTCTGTCTGCGGCTGATAGCTGTAATTTAGGATGGCGTTTTGGTAAAGTAATTCTATAAATATATAATTATATCCGTTCTACACACTAATTTTATTTTTTAAGTAAGGCCTGAAAATAAGAGAAATAGGGTCTTCTTTCTTGGGAAAAAAAGCAGGTCGAGTTTACATATCATTCTTCTCTTTCTGTCTCTTTCGGGATTAAGAATTTTGAGCTACGTTATACCCTGCCTGATCGTAAGAGTAAATATTTAAGGACTAATTGTAAAAAAATTAATGTTGCTTGTTACACCATTACCTATATTTTCATATACACTGTTCATTTGGTTGTTAGGGTTGCCTGGAAGAAATCGCTTTTAAGCGATAAGGCCGCCCGTTGTTTGTTTTTTTCAGCTTTGTGTATGTTTTTTTTCCTCTTCTATTACTTATGGTGTTGTAAATTAACAAACAATAAAGAGTTTTAACTAACTAACTAACTAAGAGGCAACTAAAAGGGGGCTTCGGGGTTGCGGGCGGTGAGAGTGGGAGCTTGATCCGTCCAGCCAGCTGCCGGGAAGGACGGTTGTGTGTGCATGGCCCATGCCGCCATAAGCATCTGAAGGTGCAGGAGACCACATTATAAGATGGGCCCGTACTGGGCGCCGCGCGCGTAAGACAGCGGTGCGTTCCAATGAAGATCCCGAAGTCCTCCCCAAGCGCAGAGGCAGGCCACCGAGGAGGTTTTAGTGAGGTGCAAATCCCACATAATCCCGTATCCTCTCCCAAGGTGCCGGGTACCTTTTAAAGGTTCCCTCCTGATACCAAAAAAATGAGATAGGGTCTCGAGTCTATGGTATTTTTTTAAATTTTGAACCCTTTCTCCCCTATCAAAATAGTTCTGCCGTGAAGCAATTCTAGTGCTTGTTGATGGAAACACGCAGTTGCCGGCAATACTTACATGAGGTGACCATCGGTCTTCGGAGTAGCAGCGCAACTGCATGCGATCATAAGCAAGATTTAGGTTTGCTTGATCGTAGATTATAGTCCATGGACTACAGCGACCACTTAACATATGTGGTCTGCATGCTCGTGTGCTATTCCATTCAAATAATAAAGCATTCTGAGACAACATTGGCACTCAGTAGTGGGATATTAAACAAAACGTACTACTTGGACGAATTAACATGCCATATACTCATATGGCACTCGCCTACTCTAAACGCCCGTATCCGAAACTTCTTAAATTTACGGGCCTCATTTTTGAGTAAGACTAACGAAATCCTCACAATATTATTCATCCAGTGGCTTTATGTTATCAGATGTCATGTTAACTCGCGCGAGTTTATATGAGGTTATTAATTTGATGTTTTTTTGACCACAGAGCGGTGGTTCGGGAGCTGATCGAGACGGAGGAGGAGTTCGGCCGCGACATGCAGCAGGTGGTGAACATGTACATGCGGCCCATGGACAAGGCGACCACGCCCAAGCCGGTCTTCGACAACCGCGAGCTGCTCTTCTCCAACTTTAGACAGATCTGCGAGTTTCATAATACGTAAGTCTAAGGCCTGTGATAAGGCCTTAAGAAAAAGTGGGAGGTCCTGTGCTATCGTGGGAACCGGTCGTGGTGGGGGGCCGGTCTAAGCCCCCACCATCTGTTATGTCGCCTTTACGTCGTCATGTATGAGTTTAACACTATGGAAATGAATAAACAAATAAACAGTTCTGAAACGACAGAATAAAAAATAATGAAATCCGTAGACACCTAAAGACACTGAAATAGGCCTGTAAATTTCTAAGCTCAAGTGGCAATAGCCATAAAGCATATAAAAACGATCACTTCTTGGCAAAAGAGGAACATAACAATAAAAAAAATGTCCATCACTGAACAAAACAGTTACGACGAATCACGATTATAAACAGTTATAATCGTGGAATTTTAGAAGCTGATGGATGCATGAATATTATAAAATTTGAAAGATGGCTGGTGTAGATCATGAGCGGATATATAAAGCTAACTAATGTCAGGCGTGATTGGGGGCTGAAAGCACATAGAGCCTGTCGATGCTTGTTGGAAGCATCATGGATGGTTTTAAAATAGAGTGTTGGTAACTGACTCATTTCCATCTGTTAAAGAAAATCTATGGGAGAAAGAAAAATATTCTTCCCTTTGTCTTATAAACTAAACGAGCTATGAGCTCTTCCTGAAATCTCTCCTGTACCATATATAATCTCTCGATAGAAGTACCTTAGAAGTACTTATTTACTACTTGTATTTCTTAAGTCCATCATACATAATTCTCACTACGTTATAAAACTGTGCAACTATCCTCCTCTGTCTGTGTGTTTTCGGGCGGGCAAGACGGAACAGCTCGTCTATCTGATTGCTTTCCAAAATTACAAACAGCACCAACCTATCAGTTTCTGTCGTCTTCCAGGAGCCTTCTAGAAGGCATCAAGTACTACGCCGGCGAGCCGCGCATGCTAGGACGAGCGCTCCTGCGTATGGAGCGCGAATTTGACAAGCACGTTGCCTACTGCCGTGACGAGCCACGAGCGCAGCACCTGTTGGCCAATGAACCCACTGTGCGGAAGTACTTCCAGGTCAGTAAAACTTAGAATTAATTTACAGATTGTATGACGGGTAATATCTTTGCCAGCTGAGAAATACTGGATACGAGGGACATAAATTTACCCACTACTAGCGGAAGCAGACCTTATCGCATCCCAATGGTAAGCACGGGTCCTACTATTGCGGAAGCCTGGAAGGTCCAGGCTTTACCACTCTACTTCAACACTCCACGCTCGCCTCTTGCTATAGTTTTATATTTTACTTTAAAGCGCCATCTCTTGAGTAAGCCTAATACTACTTCTCCAACGATGAAAAATCACATCATCAATCAAGTTGCTTTAGTTCATATGATGTAGTAGAGATGTCGTTAGTGTGCGTGGTTTGAGTAGAAGCTGAGGTTTAAATTTGTTATTACAGATGGCAGTACTTGTAGGACTTATTACACATGAAAAAGTGTTTTTTTTTTTGTAACCGGTGGTAATATTTTAGATATGTCATCTACTGTATATTTCTATTACCCGATTTCTTTGCAAGAAGAAATTGGATCCTATATGACGCCAAAGCTCAGCAGTAAAATCTGGAATAGTTGTTTCTTCTTCCAACTGTCCCCCTAACCCGCAACCATAACATCGTACCCACTCATCAAAATGCGAAACTTCCAAGTTATGATTGAAAAGTGAATCGCCATTTGCTCTGCGTTAGAGTTGAATTCAAGTCGGACACAGGAACCCGGGCGCCAGCGGGATTCTCTAGGCACGCGGCCAACTACGAGAATAGTTCGCGTGTTCGGTTGATGCCTGTCAATTCTGATCTTCATAAGCGGTCGATTGCCTTATTTTCTTATAATTAGACTATTCAATCGACTCCGAACATTATCTACCTACGTAGAAAGTGAAAGCTTCTGAGAAAATAAGCCACAAAATATGTAGGTACTTAAAATTTTATTTCATCATGTCTGTCAATTCGGATTTTCATAGCTACTCGAATTTTACATAGAAAATCAGAATTTCTGGAAAAATTTCCGTTAAAATGAAATGTTTAAAAATTCGGTAAACCTCGATCATACCTGTCAAGTCCTCCATATGTGACGATTGACTTATTTTTGCCGTAACTAGTCCAATCAACTGGCTTAGGACATTACGAAGAAAGGGAGAGCTTCTGGGAAAACAAGTGATGAGTTCCCACGATAGCCAACCCTACTTATATTAAAAACTAGCTTACCGCTAGCGGCGTCGCCCGCGTGGATTCGTTTTGTGAGTCCCCGTAGGATAAGAGGTTGCCTATGTGCTATTCCAGGCTATATCTCTAACTTTCTCCCATCCATTTGAAATACGACGTAAGACGATATATTGCTATATCAAAATCATAGGCGTATAGCCAGTTGCTTCAACCGCGTTGACCCTATTACCCGTTTTCACGTAGGAATGAAGCATTTTCCCGCAGTAAGAAGTAATCTATGTTACTCAGGGTGAATACAGCTTTCTAATGATGAAATCTCCACCAACCCGCATTGGAGCAGCGTGGTGGAGTGAGCTCCAGGCCTCCCCAATAAGGGGGGAGACCCGTGCCCAGCAGTGGGACGCAAAAAGGGTTGCAGCCAGCCAATGATGAAAGAATTTTTGAAATCGGAACAGTAGTTTTTGAGTTAAAGTAAAAGAAGTATGAATAAAAGGACCTCTGGAGAGCTTTGCCTGGAAATATACTTTAAATATAACAATTAATTTGGGTTATCGCAATTGTGCCTCTCTATAAACGCACGATCGTCTTCGCATAACTCAGCCATTTACATTGAAAACATTATTAATTAAAAGAAATAATAAATAGCTAAATAACGTACCATGAACACATACAAAGCCTGGAACACAAACACACAGACGGAGATCAGAAATTAAAACTCATCAATCCAATTTCTGCCTCGCTGGGAATCGAACCCGGGACCCTTGATTGGCAGTCCGGCATGGTAACCATTGCGCCACACGGTTCGTCAACCAAAGAACACTACTAATAAGATTACAGAAATCTTCTGAGAAATATATAACAACAAAAATTATTACAAAAATAATAACAAAAATTATTACCTTGATCATTTATTTATTTATTTATTTATAAAAACTTATCAACTAACATAACAGGGTCTTGCCTAATGCGTTAATTGAATTTGAACAATCATAATAAGAGTCAAGTACACATATTCAAATAATCATTTCAACAAGTCAATGTTGTCAATTATTAAATTTAAAAAAAAATATAAATGTCTAAATTAATTCCTACAAATAGAGTCATAATAATATATTAAAATTAAATCCAAATAAAATTAAAATAGCATTTCAATAAATAAAAGCAAATTAAAACAACAATAAGAATAATAATTAATAATAAAAATATATCATTAAATTACAATAAAATTAATTTAAATAAACTCACATTTATTGCTTTGATTACCTACATGTTATGCTGAAATTCTACTACATGAGATACGACCTTCATGAACTCATCTTTGTTACACAACAAACTCTCATAATTTTAATTTCTATTTTATTTTCCATGCAAACATTTGAAAAACATGTACCTACGAAATACCTTTTTTTCTAATTCAGTATCGTTAAGATTATGTCTGTCAATCTTTTTGAAAATATTTTGTTTTCATGCATTTGTTATCTTTGGCACAAAAATAAATTGTTTTTCTCATTTAGCTGATGATTTTAAAATCAGCAACTGCGCATTTGTTAGACAAAAATGAAAAAGTGTTTGCCGAATGCGAAAATGATTTGAATTTGAATTTGAATTTGAATTTGAAAATTTTGCATTTCACTAAAAGCTCAAAATAAATAATTATTGCACTTGCAAAGCTAAATAAGTGAACTATATGTAAAATTACGGATACCAGTTATAGCCAAAACTTATTACAGCTTTTTCGAAGAAAAGACCACAGTTTTACACCGGTATTATTATGTTGTGTATGAAAAAAAAATATGTTGACTTTTTAATGTCCCATCGCTATATTTACATACATATATAGGCACAGGTTGATTCGAGAGCGATTTAGTCCATGGCCCACCGCGCTGGCCAAGAATGTATTGGTGGTCATGGTGAGCTTTTGAGAGGTTTTGTGTAACTTCAGGCACGTTGATGGAAATACATGTTGTAGCGACCTTCCACTACTCATCAAGATATGGTACCATGGGTATTCTGAATCACACTATCGAAGTTTTCTGAATATCCGACCTATATACAAGCTCCGAATTGAGTCACCTGGAGCGCGGCCGTTCCCCGGGCATGATCACCTCGTCCGGCGGGAGATCTTCCTTTCGATGATTCGATGTAATGAATAATTTTAATGTTAGCAGCGATATATTTTGAACATTAAAAATTTCTTACAGATGATAGATAGCTGTCGTAAAACCTTGTCGGTAGTCTTATAAAGTCTTCAGTAGCCACCATGTATCAGTGTAGTGGAGTGGGCACCAGGTCTTTCCACTAATGGCAAGAGATTTTGTCCAGCAATGGAAAAAATATGGGGTGAAAAAACTGGTTGCAGCACTGGGTACGATATATATCTACGAAACTTTACATGAACGATCTGTCTGTCTCACACTTTTTTAAAATCATTTCAATGTCATCATTGAAATCAGCTCAAAAGTGACTAGGTCAGTCATACCTGGCGTAGACGAGCCAAATCTCCTTGCGACAATATTCGCAATTTGTTTACTTGGACAACGCAAGCCGGTGCCAAATTAGATATCACATCTGTTTACGTGAGAATACTTAACATTTACATTACCTTTAATAAAGTCACGAATAGCAACTTGTTTGAATATATTCTGATAAAAAAGCATATTTCATATTAAGAATACATCCAACATTATTGTTATTTTTGCTGATAATTAGATTTTTAGATGCGTCATTAGATGATCTATGTAAGTAGAACCACTCGTATACACTACAGTCATCAGAAAGACTCCGCAAAACAGTAGAACGCGTAAACTAACGTCACAATACTTCTTAGACTAAGAATAATGTATTTACGCAATACTTGTGCTAACGTCACAATACAAAGAGTATACTTATATCTCTATTGTGCTAACGTCCTGCCAGGTGTTTGTCAGACCTTAACTGTAAGGTTGATCAGGCTAAAATTAATAAAATATTACATGATGCACAGAATTGTGTGATCAGACGTAGTTTCTGTGGAAGAAACAATCTAAAGTAGATCTTGCTATTCCATAAATATTGACTAGCTGCAAGTTCTTGTCCCAGTCACTGGCATAATAACTTACTTCTTTCTTCTCTCTCTCTCTTTAGCGTTTATCAGTTCACTACCGAACATATTATGTATCCCAAGGCACTCTCTCCCAAGGCACGCCACTGAGCCTGGTCATCGGTTCCTGCCACCTGACGCAGATCGTAGTGTCACCTATCTCTTCTTTTTTAAAAATACTTGTTTACGTTACACGTGTTTATTACAATTATAAAAAACAAACCTACTTTATAATATTATTAGAGATTCGGGAATCGTTGATATTCTAACCAATGAAAATGCTAAAAACTATTCACATAGCATAAACTCTTGAGTGAGATCGTCTTAAAATACCATTTGCTATAGCGAATCATGGCGTTAAAAGATTGTAAAAAATGCGTGCCTACGTCTTCTAAATGTTTGCTTTACCATAGACAAATTAAGCAGATATCAGGTTTTTATTTAAAACACTCTTATTCATAGAGAAATGAAATGAACTTTGTATATCACTACCTACTCCTGTGTCACTACGATGATAAATAAAATAAGAAAGATGATTATAACAAGTATTGCAAACTGCTTTTGATTTTAACTTCAACAAAATATTTTCGCTTCAACAATTTTGACAGAAAATATTATACCGCAAATAAAATATTAACTCTTATTGTTGTTTTTGGCTGAATCTGTTCCGGAAAACAGTAAAAATGTAACTGGGGCGCTATACTGGACGTTTCCCATAGCTTCGTCTTTTATACTGGGTTTCTATTATTTTATAAAATGGCCACGTCTCTACCGTAGATACAGTAATTTCGACATTACGTTCCAGAATGTCTTTAAATTATTCAATAACAAGAACCCATAACGTCTCTACTACTCAATAGAAATATTAACTCTCAAAAGTCTATAACTGGAGAGATTTGTGTGCAAACTTTGTAAACACACTGCAACCTTAACGAAGCTCAGAACACGCCACCTGTCCTGTGTAAATTTGCCAGCTGTTTAATGGCCTTCTATTCTCGTCGAAAAACGTGTACTCATTGTTATAATTTCTGGAGCTAGTGTGGTTACTGGAAGCGTCATGTTTGAATTCTGAACTATTATCGTTTTATTTCAATATCTTATCGGTAGCAACGAAATCGTTTTCCTTGCAAAGTTTTTTTGCATTAATATAACTTGTTTCTTACTAAGCCATACATATACTTTTACAGCCCAATAAATCTTGTCAGATTCCATAGAAAAACCAACAAGGGAATTGATTCTACGTCTTTACACTTATTTGGAATTACGTCTGTTTTACCTTTGTTTAAAATCTCAGTGTGATGTTTGCTTATAATTGAACTAACATCGTGAGACGTTTTATTGCCGTTTTTAACTTTTTGTAAACCTTTATTAATATTGTACGTTTGTTTGGTTTCATCATCGAGTAATTTAATTTGCTGTAATATTGTTATAACGTCATTGCTGGTGTTAACTTGTGACTGAAATTTTATTTTCGTTTGTTTTTAATTCTATATTTAAATAATAATTTCTTTCAGTATTATTCTTCTTGTATTATCAACAGTACCGAATTTAAAATATTATCGTTTATGTCTAGCAGATTTTTGTTGTCATTACAACGAAATCTTCAAAATGAATTCTTTACATGTCTTTCTTAATCATCATATGATTTCAATGACTCCTCCACTATGTAAGCGTGATTCAAAAATAATGATCCTACGCAGTCTTCGTCTACGACCACCTGAGTCAATTCCAGAAATACATTGTATAATGCGCTTTCTATTATTATCTATATCCCCAATATATCTGCTCATTTAAACTGTATTTCCAGCACAAAATTACATTTATATTTAATTTATTGGCCAAAATTTCGTTTCTATTAGCAAAATATTGTCTGGCACAACAGTGTCACGCATATTATATTGTTGTCGAGCGCTGACCGCTTCGGAATGTTTGAATGTACTTGGTAACCAACAGATTTAATTACTATCATATATCTGTCCCAGGCTGATTAAGAATGTATTATTTATTGCTTACTAATGAGTGCCACATACGTTACGATTCTATATGAATTTCGACCAGCTACAAAGTTCTGATTGCCGTTCTAATATCAAAGTCAAAGCCAGCCATGGAATTGTGTAATGTACATTGCAACGTCGAGGTTCTTGTCGAGTAATCTCAGATGAACCCGCATTGGAGCAGCGTGGTGGAGTAAGCTTCAGGCCTCCCCAATAATGGGGAGAGACCCGTGCCCAGCAGTGGGACGCAAAAAGGGTTACAGCCAATCTCAGATGCCATTTAATATTTGTCTCTGCTGTGCTTGATATTTTAGGAGATACCATCGAATCCAACGCATTTTTGCGGCACTGGTGTTTTAACGCTGTTTTTCTTAATCATTTGTCACCCAGACCTCTACGACCTAAAATATTCTAGTCATAATAGTGTCAACGTAGCGCAGCATCAGCGACCTGAGCAAGGATTCCTCAAGGTTTGTTTGGCGACCTTGCCGGGCGACCGTGGGCCTCGCCGATAACACTACGTCACCGGAGAAATGGCGTTATCCTAAAAACCGTCGATATGATCGTTCTATCTTTAGCGGTGGACGGAACAGGGCCAGGGGAGGACCAGTCGCTTGGAAGCCGCGGCCGCGAACACCTCGCACGCTCCAGCGTTTCCGACCCTCGACCACTCGTCCGAGTGAAGTGTGTGACTGTGATTGTGTTTTCATCCCCGTGTCGACTGCCCCCGCTCAGGTAGGCCGACAGGTTCGATCACGGTAACCAGTTACGTAATAAGGCTGTCGTTGCGAAATTTGACTGTTTCCAACATTCGCGGTGAACGGGTGTAGTGTTTCAAGCAACACGTCTAGTTTATTTTGAGTCGGACGCGTGGGTGGTGTTCAGAGGCGTCGGGGCTATCTGACGCCTCGTCCGTCAGTTTCGTGTTCGCACCAGAAGGTTTAGGTGGTCCCACTAAAGAGCTTCCCGGTGACCTTGACCCAAATACGAAATGTAATTTTGGGAATGGACCGCTGCTAATTTAATCTGTCCACACATCTGTATAACTAGATCAAAGCTATTCTAACTGGGACATGACTGACTAACCTGTGTACATTTCGATAGTTATTTGATACACATTTTTTTTAATAAAGATAATAATAGCTAATATATGATCGAATATCGTTATCAATAGAAACGTATATGTAATAATATAATAATTTTTCAAAATGTACAAGTTAAAACTTAAAAAAACAACGATACTATCGTTGTTTATCCATCCAATGCTCAACACAACATCTTGGAGTCTAAAAAATATTATTAGATGCTTACATGTACATAAAATAATTTATGAAGCGTCATAAATTATTAAACGTACTTAAATATATCACAGAGATTTTGATGGAGAAACTTGCCAAGGAAGATTTTCAAAGCTATTCGATTTTTTACACGAGTACACATAATCTAGGCTTCTATTTGATTCTTAATTCACATTTGCCGTGAGTGCAGATGGCGGCCAGACTAACATGAGGCGACCATCAGCCTTCGGAGTAGCAGCGCAATTGCAAACGACCCCAAGCTCGTTAGGCTTGCTTGAGGTTGTCTGTGGGCTGCAGCTACCACTTAATACCACATGGCCTGTATGCTCGTCTGGTACTCTTTTCAAATAGTAATTCAAATCCAGATATATAATCCAGATCCAGATAGATAAAGAAATATTTTGACATAAACCCTTTAGTTTGTTCCACTATCTGATAAACCCATGGATTCATTGTTCGTTCTGGCACTATTGGTTGACAATGTCTGCCCACCGGGTAAAGCTTCCTTCACTTTGCTTTTCATTCACGTAGTCTACAATTGTTTGCTTTTCAAGATTGTCCCGGTTCTCGTCTCGCTACGTGACCAAAAAAGCTTAGGTCGATTAGGCAGCGTCACATTTGTGCGGCACGCTGTCCAAGATACCAGTTTATTCAGCATTATGCGCCATAATTACATTTCAAATACATCAAACCTAGAACTATAACGAACTTCTAGTGTTCAGATTTCAGAAACGTAAAGGAAAATAGAGAAGATAAGTTTATCTTTGGTTATACTCGTTCACCGATAACCTTCTTCCACCAGATCTTCTGTAGTCCTGATCTATGCACTTCCTAGTTGCTTCTTCGGCAGACTCCATCGCTAGTGATAACTCAGATAAACGATTTTGTTGACTAAGTTAAGATTTTTTAGCTCGTATATTCGTTGGCTTGCACATAGACGATCAAAAGTACCTAATAATCTTGAGTGCAGTACCTGACAATACTGAAAATACAGCAGATAGCATAAAGATAACAAATTAGTCGCGCTAGATGACAAATACTCGTAGAACGGAAGTATCTACATCATCATATTGCAGTCAAGTTTTAATTATGTTGATTGGAAATAGTTACAACCGCGTTAGTTATTAAAGGTACTAAGTTGGCAAACATAAACCCGATTAATGTTTAATCGCATCGATGTGAATGAAATTAGGTCCATTCACAAATTGTGTAAAATTTCAAATTTGTGCTTATGTATATAGATTAAATATACTTTAAAGTTTAAACTTACTGAGATTCTTGATAAAGATAACATAACGTTCCGATTAATTTATCGAAACAGAATAAAGGTATTATGGTATAGGCATAAAAATTTGGGATTTGTTTGGAATACTAAATAAACTGTAGCTTTCTTGGGCTACATCCAAGCCTCAAGATTTAGCAATTTAAATTGGTGAAACATCAAGTGATGAACAGTTCAACAATATAGCTGTCAACAATAACACCGAATATACAATGTAAACTGACTGCACTTTTATATGCAAAGTAAATTAACGTAAAGTAAAGTAAAAAAAAAAACAGTAATTATAAATTATTGGTTACATGATTATTTTTTTGAATTGAAGCTGAAGTGGCAATGGGCAGGCCATATAGTTAGGAGGACCGACAACCGATGGGGAAGAAATCCTTGAATGGAGACCAGGTCTCGGCAAAAGGAGTACAGGCCGCCCTCCAACCAGGTGGACTGACGACCTGAAGAAGACAGCGGGTAGTCGCTGGATTCAGAAGGCCCAGGACCGGGAGGAGTGGCGAACGTTAGGGGAGGCATATGTCCAGCAGTGGACAGTAAAAGGCTGATGGATGGATTATTTTTTAACTTTGTCAATAAGCAAAAAAATATCGGAATTGACAATGAAAGGAACGAAAGAAATTCACGAAAGCCTGTAGTTCGCAATGAAGCTAACTGCAAGTTAATTAACATAACGAAAGAGATATCATAAAATATTAAAACTTTGTTTATGAACAATTACGGCAGATGCTTATTCCTTAGTAGTAATAACTAGTTGATTATCCATAAATACTACAAATAGAAATACACTACAATAGAAATACCCATGCAAAATAATAATTACAGATGCATAGTAAATACTGAGATAAACATATAAGTGATACAACAGAAATGATAGATGGGAAATAACATGTTTTAACACATTAGCTAACTGCTGGGTATGCAGTCCATGGGTGCAGATCTCCAAAGATTTCCACTGAATATGACATCAGGACTTTCTGAAGAATATAGATTTAAGAGTATTCAATCTAAATTTTCATAAATTTCTTACGTGTTTGTTTGAATTGAATATTGAACTCTACTCAAGATCACGTAAATTCTATGATATATTATCTACCAAATAAAGAAGGCATTATTGCAACATAAAGATATTAAGATCAAGCATTTGGCTGACTGTTGTCTGTATTATTATTATGTATAACAATATTATAAAGAGGACAGATTTAATTCTTTATTTGCATTTAATAAGCTCGAAAACAACTGCACCGATTTAAAAAAATCTTTTATCATTTGGTTCTTACATTACCCTGATGAACATAGGTTATTAAATATTAATCCAAATGATAACTGTGATAATTTGGATAAGACTGTGGAGAATATTTACTTCATGCTACTACTCCTTTCTAACGAGGGTGAAACCGCAGGGCACAGCTAGTTATAGATAATTTTGTTTGGTACACGTTTATGAAGTTTTGTAGTATTCTTGGTTGGTTACCACTACACGCCCGCAAGGCGATGAAGATATTAGGTCTTTTCGAATTGCTCTAGCAGCTGTAAACATAATACGATCTACCTTTAATCATCGTTTTATTTTTCCAACACATCCAATATGAATTTCCGAGTGAATGAGTCCACATTTCCCACAAATATTTCGAACCTAACGTCAACAGCCCGGTCTGGAGGCGATGTGTCAAGGTGATCTAAATATACTCGAGAAGTTACACTTTTATGCGCGTTTTGACGCGTTTATGATGGTTTTACGATGGTTCACACTTGAATTAATGGGGACTTTTTATGGGGTTAAAGTGTGCAAATTTTAAGTTATAGTAATTGGAATAGTCCAATTATATAGGTCAATCTTGAAACTGATAGATTAGGAGGAACTATTTGATATAGGTTTACAAAACACAGATTATGAAAATTTGTTTTATTGGTTTTACTGTAGTTAAATGTCCTTAAAACGGCGACGACTCGTCTATTCACAGGAACTTCACCAATGAAAAAACTTCAGTTTCTTTAGTATAAGGGAGTCCACCGTCAAAAGGAATATAATGCACATTACATAATATTATTATTCTATTTAATTCCAGTCATTATTATTAAGACAGACTAAGTCCATTGATTGAATGTCTTGCTTCCGACTACACTACACAAATACGGTACCCAGAAGCTCTATAGTACCATTAAAGACTTAGAACAACAAGTAATGTCACCTTTGGGTGTCAAGTACAATCGTTACTCTCTGATATAAAAACACCTTCTCAAACACTTCGACGGCAATGAGTATAACCTCAACTGTATCTCTGTTAGCCGTTATCAGATTAATTGCGTTTCTAATGTCACTGTGCCAGCGACGTTCACACGCCAATTTGAATTAGTATAGCAATATGCCTCCGGCGTCACCCATATCGGTTGGCAGGTCGCCAACGTAATACATATCGACCGCCGATGACAGAATGCTTCATGTTACTTTCTGCTCAATTATAACTTACAAATTAAAGCTTGTAATCTCCCACGTACCCTTTCGATCTCTAGAAACATGAACCATTTTTTTAATACATGATAAATAAAACCAATTTACTTAAAATAATCTATTCAGAAAGAAAATAGACGTTTTCATTAATGTGGACTAGTGAAAACCCCAACCAAAACAAAAGACGAAACTAAGAGGAACATCAAACTGCAATGCAACCCTTGCTATTTCCATACTTATATTTTTTTCTGAACATACTCTACGCCTAAAGCCTTTCCAGAGTAAAAATAATTTAGAGTGTGTATTTACGTATTAACCTTTGTTTACAGAACTTATCAGACAAACTCGGCGACGACAAAGGTCTATCCGAACATCTCAAGCTACCTATACAAAGAATCAACGACTACCAATTACTTTTAAAGGTAAACCAACAGCATCCTACAGTTCATTAAACGTGGTCACTAAAGACATTACAGTGAGAATGAAAGGCTTTTCAGTTTCGTATTTAAACGCATTTACATCAAAGGCAAATTTCAGGATTTACAAAATTACCAACGTTCCTCGCAACAAATGAGGCTGCTATAACTGTGATCATGACGGCAGTCCTAAATTACAGTTTAAATACTACTCGCCAGCAACAAATCTGTAACTGGCGTTTGACGTCATCCGCAGACGAAAACAGCCAGCAATCAAAATCCAATGGTTTTTTATTCATAGAAGTCACTAACTGAATGGAAATTAAACGTTACATTTTGATCGTGTTATACGGAGGTTTATTATGTATATATGTCGTAAAATGGTATAGTTAACAGTTATATTTCTTTTCCCAGGAATTAGTAAAGTACTCCAAACGTCTCGGTGACGACAGTACAGATCTCCAAAAAGCTCTAGAACTATTCCTGGGCGTTCCTAATCGCGCTACCGATAATAAGTTCATTGCTAGCATCGAAGGTTACCGAGGGAATATCTACAAACTTGGCCGCCTGCTCACCCACGACTGGTTCACCGTTGATTACGAAGACACTAGCAAGGAGAGATACGTTTTCCTCTTCAAAGCGAGAATATTGATCTGCAAAGTTAAGAGGGTCTCCGAGGATCGCTCAGTCTTCGTGCTCAAAAATATCATAAAGGTACCCTTTGTTTTATATTTTTTAGCTCCTCTAAAGTTTCTGCGTTAATATGCTTTATGTGCCTATAATTCGATCTAATCTGTTATTTATCTTTTCAGCTTCCCGACGTCGAAGTTATAGATCATCCAAACACCGCAAAGTTTGAGCTTCGTCAGAAGTCACCTCCGTTATCGATCACCCTTACAGCTCACAGGGAACACGTTAAAGCCAACTGGCTTAAAGAAATCGGGCAGTACGATACTGACGTTGGTAAGTATTAGAAAGTTAAACTTGTAAAGGGAAATTATAACAATTTTTAATATTTATAATTATATGTTTAATTTTCAGTTGCGTTAGCTGAACACGCTGCTGACGATCTACAAGTACTACCACAAGATCAACCTGATTATAAATCACCTGAACCAGAAGAAAAAAAGAAAAAACGAGAACACGTACAAGAGGTACAGTTAGAAGAAGTCCAGGAAAAACGATCTCGAGTAGAAACCGCTGAAGCAGCTGAAGTACTTACGAAAGAAGAAACTCAAGTACTTCAAGGCAAACGAAAAGCATCTGCTGAAAGTCAAATAGCCACTAAGATCTCCAAACAGGAAGTTACTGAGATATCTTCTGTAAGCGAAGTGCAAGAAATAGTTAGTTCAGCAATTAGCACTGTCACAAGTGAAGTCACAGCTCATTTACACTCTAAATCGTCTGTGACCCAAGTTGAGAGTGCTGCAGCCACTGAAATTTTTCATGTCCAAGCAGATACTGAAAAATCAGCTGTAGTTATACAAACAGCTGAATCTAAAGAACAGAATAAGTCACAATCATCTGTTCAATCCTCACAAATAACATCGGCAGAAGAAACTGCTCAAATCACCTCAACCCAGGGGTCATCACAAGAATCTAGTCAAATTGTGCAACAAGAATCAGTAAAAGGAAGTATATCTTCATCGGCTAAAATAAAATCTGCGGAACTAAGAGTTGAAGAGGAAAGTCACTCAATTGTACACGCGACATCGACTAAAGTATCAGTTGAAGAATCGTCCTCCGAAACCCAATGCACTGAACAAGGCTCCATTGAACAAATTCAAGGCACGGTCCGTGAGAAGTCCAGTGAGTCAGTTCAGCAAAAACAAGAATCTATATCTTACAGCACTCAGACATCTCAAGTCTCTTCAATAGAACAATCGACTAGTGTAAAAGAAACATCAGTTGCAAGTTCTGAACAAAAAGTTCAACAAACATCGTTACAACAGCAAACATCTCAACAAGAAACTAAAGAAGCTGCCGCGACATCTGTCGCAGAAAGCATCACATCTGCATCTGAAACTGTTAGTGCACAGACTGTAATCTCTAAATACGACAAAAAGAACACTTCTGAAGTTCAAGGCACTGAAACTAAGAACACAGTAAAAGAGGACACTAACCCTCAAATACCTATTCAGACTCCAACTGAAAAAGTTTCAGAAAACGGCAAAACTGAAGTACCTCAAAAACCTTCAGAAACTCCGACTAAAAAAGATATAGTAAACAGTAAAACTGAAGCTAATAAAGTCTCTCAGGAAGCATCAAGTGAAGTCAAACAAACTGTAACAGCTGGGGAGACGACAGAAGTAGTTTCAGCAGACAGTCAAACTGTAACCACAGAGAGAGAGGCCGACGAAGAGATGTCGAGGTACAGCCGTAGTACGCGGCTCTCTGGAGGTATGCATATGTTGTTTTAAACACTTATTAACATTGGCACATCAATTTTGGAATTTAATAAATATAATATATTAATAACTAATCAATATACTTTTAATCCTTCCAGAGTACTCCAGTAGTAGCCGAAAGTTGTCTAGCGGTGGTCGCTATGAATCATCTTCTTACGACACCACGGGCACGTCAGCTTACTCTCGCCGCGAAAGTGGCTCTCGACTAGAAAGTGCAAGGTTTGAAACCAGCGGATCCATCGAGGCGGGCGCAGCTTCTCGATATGAATCTAAGTACTCCTCTAGCTCTGTCACCGAAGGCGGATCTAAGTATGGAATCGAATCGAACTACGAAACCAAAGAAAGCTCGAAGTATGGTCTTGAGGGATCGTACGATGCAGCTAGTAAAATCGATAGCATTGCATCCAAGTACGGATTGAACAACAACATTGAGGGCAAGGTTGAAGGCCGCTCGACGACTCTAAGCATCGAATCTAGCTACGATGGTAATGACACCACCAGCAAAATTGACAGTATCGCGCAGAAGTACCGTCGAGACTCTAAGAATGGACGGTCCACGCGACTGAGCATTGACGCGAACTACGAAGGGAATAACGTAGAAAGCGTTGCTAAGATAGAGTCGAGCTACGAACGGTCTTCTCGCAGCGGAGAATCCGTTTCAGACACCTCCTATTCTAAGATCCTGAACGGCTCCGTTTCCGAGGATATTGTATCAAAGAAGTCGTATAACAGGACCGAATCGTCCGACGGAAGACCAGTATTCACAAAGACGCTTGAAGGCCAAAACATCGAGCGTAAGTACAACACTATGTAGAGTAGAACACATCGTTTTAGAAGTAGACACAGTTAGCGCTTGTACATACGCTTCTAGTGAACTAACTTACACAACACATTTACCTAACACGCTTCGTTGTTTATCCTTTGAGGATTCGTACGGTTCTCGGCAAAGTTGAAGGCGATCATTCAATCAGTCGAAACATTCGCTGCGAACGAATACGTTGATAGAGCCCGTCAAGTTCGCCACACTCCGCTGACGTAACTCATAAGATGATACCCGTTTGCTTTCCGTACGGATCCTCCGTTAACGATGGTTTGATTCCTCAGCCGGTGAGAATGCGTCGTTCGAGTGCAAGTTGTTGGAGTCATCGGAGACGGTGAAGGTGACGTGGCTGAAGGACAACAAGCCGCTGACGGACCGGCTGATGGACCGCGTGAACATCGTAGCGAGGGATGGGGTGCACAAGCTGGAAGTGATGCACTGCCGAGAAGACGACACTGGAACGTACACGGCACGCGCGGAAAACGTCATAGGGAACGCCCACTGCACCGCTCAGTTAGTCGTCCACGAGCGTGAGTGATTTTGCACTATTAGTTCTAGGGGTTGGGCAGATTGGACGTGAACATACGAGCTACAATTTGCTTTTAAACTACTTTTAAATTATTAATATGATTGAACGGTGGGTATACACTTAATCACTTTACAACAACATAGCAGTGTAGTAGAGGACAAGTATTCTTTCCCTCACATTTAAAAAAAAAATAAGAACATTGTGGCAATGTTCTTTTCCAGTTTGCCCTACTCCGTCACACACTAAACAGATTTATTTTTCAGATTGATAGTTCAATTTTTTACTTACTTTTATTTTGAGAAAGCAATTTAATAGTTGAACCTGCATGGTTGCTGCAACATCATCATCGATTAAGGCATTGTATTTCGCGATAACCGTAGCTCTTCCGTCTACTATCCAATGTATAATTTTCCTGTATTTTTGCCTTTAAACTTGTACCGTAATTTATGAACAGCATGCTTCGGTAGATACCTATTTTTATTGTTCGTAGATGTGTATAGATACTTCAACTCAGTTGTGCGCGCGGCGCTATGTGTGGGTAAACCTGTATATACACAGTGACTTTGTGTGCGTGACAAGAGGTACAGTGAAGTTGCTCGGACGATCACGGCCGCGTCACTGTCACACAAATTTAAGCTGCATAATTACTAGCCCACGCACACATAGCGCCGCGCGCACAACTGAGTGAGTTGAAGTATACACAATAGATTGTTATTTTAAGTTTGAATAGCAACTTTATAATTCTCTATTTATTAGTGAAAACATTTATAAATTTCAGATTTCACTTTAAGAAAGTTATCTCAGATCAAAATAACTTTTGATGTGTTTTGGCAATTCAGGTTCACTTTACAACACCTACTCAAAATTTTATGTGTCTCTACATCACGTGAGGATTATAATTTTAACACAGACTTCTCTTTCAGGTGATAACTTCATACATTAATAACTTCTTTCTAATCTTTTGAAATGAAATTGTAGTGACTCCCGAAGAGCGCAGGCAGAAGAACGCTCTGAACGCCCCATACTTCTTGGTGGCTTTGAAGGACACGGAGATTCTGCTCAATACCTATCTGCGTTTCATGGTCAGGGTCAAGGGCGACCCCAACCCTGAAGTTAAATTGTAAGTATCTGACTACATCATTACTATCTCACTATTTGTTTTCCTTTTTCTTTTCGGGCTTTATTGATCTCGTAGTTTCTTACTTAATGTCTTATGTATTAAAGCTGTCTCATTTTGTTTAAATAAAATAAAGTGGGCTCAAAAAATAAAGAATAAGTAAAAAATGAAATTTATGGATGGTGATGGTCGTATGTGAATAAATGAAAAAATTGTTCCAAAGAAGTTTCACAAGAATTCAATGAAATAAGTTGTTCAGAGAAGTTTCATGAAAATTCACATAAAACATGGGGCTATATCTGACGTCAAACATCATCGTCAGTTCCATGTTCATTTTCTTTTTGAGCAGACATTAGACATTTTGTTATGTACTTCAATGTAAGATTCCACAAAAAGATGTCAGAGGTTACCAAGTCCCTAATAATAGTAAGTCAATGATTTTAAATTTATTCACAGCTCATGTTTGATATCGAACCCTTTCAACTTATTTTAGTTAAATTCAAAAACATGGTCAGCACAATGACAAAAACGTTTGATGATGAATAAAACGACAGTTAATTTCAAAACAAGCTCTACTCGTCACCCAGGCTTGGCTGGTAGAGAATGCCATTAGGCATTAAGCACGCACTTGTGTTCCTTATTTTAAGGTAATGCTATAAGATTAAATAAATAAAAAATATATAAAAATCGTTTCAATACATTCCAGCTACCGCGACGGCAAGGAGATCACAACTACGGCCGAAAGCGAGCGCGTGTCGATAGTGCGCACGCGCGCCGACCGAGGCTGCTATGAGCTGGTCATTGCTGATGTCAATGCTGGCGACGCCGGCAAGTACTCCTGCACCGCCACCAACATATACGGGGAGGTCACCACCGAGGCCACCGTCACCGTCGTTGGTGAGTTGAACTGTTACTGAAGTGAACGCTGGAAATGCGATGGACCGTTACTGTGCAATTTTATCAAAAGTTTGCAATGGATATTACGAGCCGGGCATCGCTCACATATAAGGCGGGGAAGCCGAGAAATAACTGCTGCACCGCCATTAACATCTATGGTAAAGTAGCCACCGAGGCTGCACCTCTACCTGCCAAATTGGAATGGAACCCAACATATTTGAATCATTACTCGTACGCCAGGACGTCCTCATGCACTACTACTAATACCTACTCGTACGTTCACCTTCGACGGCATTCTTTGTTCTCATACATAGTTTTGTATTTGCCTATTATTATTAATATCTATGCCAGTTTCATCAACGAGAAAACTGGTGCTATTATTACGAGTTATTCTGGTTTTTTTTTATAAACTACTACACTAACAACTAGTTGTTCTATTTTTTTAAATAATTCAGTAACCATCATAGCTTACATATGTCATAAAAAGGTCCTTCATTAATTTTTGGCTCCTTTTAACTTGCCTCCGTACCTCGTATTCCAATATTATTTGTAATTCTACTCAAGAAAAAATCAGTACATAAATTCAATAAAGCCATTTGCACAAGGTGATATCGGTTGTCGATCCTCTTAACTATATGTATGGCCTGCCCATTGCCACTTCAGCTTGCAGATTTTGAGAGCTATGTCAGTAACCTTAGTTCTTCTACGGATTTCATCATTACGAATTCTGTCACGTAGAGAAATACCAAGCATAGCCCTCTCCATCGCTCGCTGGGTGACCCTGGGCTTATGGAAAAGGCTAACTGTAAAAAACCACGTCTCAGCGCGTAAGGGTCATCACTGGCAACACACACTGCTCGAAAACTTTGGTCTTCAGGCACTGAGGTATTCTAGACGAGAAGACACTTTGTAATTTCCCGAACGCCCATGCCCAACCGAGTTGGAGTAGCGCCATCAACAACAACCAGTATAGTTGTGACATGGACGTTAGACATGATCTTCGTCTTGTCCATGTTCATCTTAAGACCCATCCTTTGTGAGGTGCTATGGAGGTCACCTAGCATAGTGCTGAGCTCTTCCAGGTTCTCCGGCAAGATTACTATAACATCGGCAAATCGAAGGTGTGTGAGGTGTTCGCCGTTGATGTTAATACCCAGCCCGTTCCACTCCATCAGCTTGAGTACGTCTTCCAGTGCAGCAGTAAACAGCTTCGGGGATATAATATCCCCTTGTCGTTCTCCAAGCTGCATTGGAAGTGTTTCCGTCGTGAACTCGGACTGTCATGGTTGCGGCTTTGTACAAACACTTCAACACCTTGATGTACCGATAGTCAATCTGGCATCGCTGAAGAGACTCTAGCACTGCCCAGGTCTCGATAGAATCGAAGGCTTTCTCAAAGTCTACATACGCAATACATAGCGGTAGATTATATTCCTCGGTCTTTTGTACAACCTGTCGCAGCGTGTGTATGTGGTCCATGGTACTGTAGCCTTTTCGGAATCCAGTTTGTTCGGGAGGCTGGAAGTCGTCTAGGCTGCGCGCAATGCGATTAGTAAGAAACCTTGAGAACAGCTTAGTACACGAACAGAGTAATTAAATTAAATTCTTATAGACATTAAATTATCATACACGTCCAACTCGTAAGCTCCTCTTATGTAAAGGTGAAATGTTTGTCGCAGTCAAAATTCTTTAAATCTATTGCTACTTGAAATAAAAGAATACAGCATACCTTATTCAACTTTACGTAATAGGAATTTAAGGAATCAGCAAGTTCAACGTAATTTTAGCAGAGAATATTTATAGCGGTCGCCCGTCATAAACAAACATTGGCACCCGTCCAGACTTTGGTAAAAATTTCACTCACAGCAATTGTTGTAATGGTACTTGCGGTAGTCGGCCGTCGTGACCTATAAACATAGTAATTTATTTAATTAGTCGAGCTTCGGACTCGAATAAGTATCCTACGCCCGTGGTTTGTGATGTAACAGTGGTACAATGGTGAAAGTTGTTTGTGAAGTTTGTGAAAGCTAATAGTGCAATTGCAACATGAGTGCAGGTACCTTATAAAGCAACCCATTTATAGTCCCTTTTCATGTTCATCCGAAACTGAAGTGAAATAATGTTCTAATAACTGAGAGCTCCTACGATATGGAGTTATGATAAATTGTCGATACTTATGAGTATGTTAATGTAAGAGAATTATATTTTACCCGTTTTCCCGCGCTACTTCGGAAAAAAGTGCTGCACAGCGAGTGTGCTCATGTATTATAGTGCACTAGATGTCCTTCTGCTGCTCGTTTCGCGTGAAATATACGTTTTTTTCTATGGAAATATGATATTTTCCCCGTGTAAAAAGTAGTTAGTCTTTGTCACACTCCAGCCCTCAAACTATACCTCAAAAAACAGGTCAATCCGTAGCATCGACCCAACCTGAAAGAAGGACAAACAATCAAACACATTTTCACATTTATAGTACTAAGTGTAAATTTATTTTCACATTTATAGTACATCATGCTAATGTTAACAGTTCTTTACACCAGGAGGAAAGCTTTCTAATTTATATATGAAAATATACTTAGCATCTTCAAGTATCAATCTTTAAACTTTGAAAAATGTTAGTGGCCGAAACAACCTATTAAGCCGGAATTGGTCTGATGTGGCTGCAACCCTTTTTGCGTCCCACTGCTGGGCACGGGTTTCTCCCCATTATTGGGGAAACCTGGAGCTTACTCCACCACGCTGCTCCAATGCGGGATGGTTGAGATGCAGGTAAGTAGCTAACCTGCTGTCGGATGTTACCAAACCGCCCATGAGGCTTCCAACAAGGCTTAACGACTGTTACCTATCTATCGACATCAACCGGGACCGACGGCTTAACGTGCCCTCCGAAGCACGGAAACGCGCATGAGTTTTTTTTGCGACTAGTGGTCCCCATCTTACACCCGACCGCGCCCATTTGGCCTAGTTGCATAGATCGTTTGCGTTTTACGCTAACCACCGGGTCATGCGCGGTTCCTGGTCTGATGTAATTTCTTCTTATTGTTTATTTACCCCAGGTAAAGCAAACATTTCACTAGACCTGGTTATTTTGTATCTAGATGACAAGAATATCTTCTTCGAGCTGCCGCCCGGCGGCGAGGGTCTGCTCGCGAAGGGCGAGAAGCCCTCCTTTGTGTGGAAGCGCGATGGACAGCCTTTCGACCCTGAAGAGAGGTTCAAGGTAAGCGTTCAATTAACAACTTCGTATTGAACAGGACCGTTTCATGCATTATGAGGTTAAAACAGATTGTTTTTAAGCTTATAGATATACTTATTTTCATATTCAATACTATGACAAGCAAAACAATAATGTGAAAGGAGTTTGCAAGCCAAGAAAATATCCATTGCCTGGAATAATTAAGTCATTTTCGACCGCTGAATATTTGTTACAAAAGAAATAAAGCATCTAGAGTTAACTTCCTAAAATAAACGCAAGGTTTTCCACTCTCCCCTACTCTACCTCATGTCATGTTTATGTCTCTTGCAGAGTCAGTGTCAAAATCTGTGCATTCAGTAATCAGTCAGTCTAGTCAATAAGATATCCCAGTAAAGTTTATCTTAGGTTTGAAAGCAACCCGAATAGCCAAATTTTTGCACTGTTATTTTATTCCTCAAAACTTGAGCACTGTTGGGCATCCCAAGGAAAATGCCATATTCGCGTTAGTCAAGAATAGACAAGACGACTTGCTTTTTTCCAGTTTCCACAATTAAAGTCTACTGCTCAGTGTTGATTACCTCAAAGTTTTGAACCCGGCTTGCATCTAAAAATTGGCCTTATCAGATATTCTGTGCCAACAATAAATTGGTAAAAAAATATTTCATCAGGTGCTTCTTGGTGACGATGAGGATTCCTTGGCGCTGGTGTTCCAGCACGTGAAACCCGAAGATGCGGGGCTATACACCTGCGTAGCCAAGACCAGCACTGGCAATATCTCCTGTTCTGCTGAGCTTACCGTGCAAGGTTGGTTCATTAAGAAGTTTATATGGGAATGGCGGCCATGCCTTGTCAAAAAAATAAAATATTATCATCCTACTATGAAAGAACTTATAGCTAAATTTTCTAATGGCCTATTTATCAAAGCCCTAAAATCTAGTTAATGTTGTCATTGATATAAGTACGATCATTTCGTATCAATCCATTAAATTACATTTTATCGTTTTATCCCTTGTATCGGTTTCTGAATCACGCCAACTATGTTACTGTGTAGGTTGTATAAGCAGTTTAATAAGATATGTCGCCACGCCCAAAGTGTTACTCGCCCATTAGATAGTATTTCACATTAAAATGTCATTTCTATGCAACTTTTCTACACTAAAGTTAGTCTAAAATCCACATATTCTTTCCCACAAGGAGCGGTAAACGAGCTCCATCGCGAGCCAGAGAAGCCCACACTTGTCATCGAGCACAAAGAAGCGATTGTCTCAGCGGGGGGCTCCGCAATGCTGGAACTCACCTGCAAGGGCTTCCCGAGGCCCTCCGTTGTCTTCGAGCACAAGGGAAACGTGGTCACGCCGGACGCAAGACACAAGTAAGTTCTACTAAATACACCATGCGAATCCTCCCTCCATGAGCCATTTAGGAGCTATAGCCAGAAAAAATGCCGGATCTGACGTGCAAGTAAGTCTCTCCAAACACGATGTAATATATTTCCTCCATGTGCGATACATAAGCTTCGCTGTCAGGCAGAGTAGCCACCATATCAGCGTGTTGGTTCGCTTTGTTGGAGCTGACGTACTCCTCCTCCAAAGAAAAGATATACAAAAGTGTATTTATGTACGGAAAGCTTCAGTTACTGCCATCGACCACGGTGTGGAACAGTACTCAGAAAATTAGCAATATTACTGCGTTAAATAGTTACCTTTTTACTTACCTCGCCTTTATTTATTTCGATTTACCTCGGCCAGAAATCTAGCCTGTCAGTCTTTTGACATCTAGACTATTAGTTTAGACAGATTCTTGAAAAATGCTCTGATCTCTCTGATGGAGAACCGGTCTTAAAGAATGTTATGGTATCTGAACTCTACGGCCTCATGGTTCCGGTGCCAAAACCCAAAAATATGTAGTCTTTGGAGTGACATTAATTCTGAATTTTGCAAAATCCTTTACTTATTTTTGCAATTGTGATGCAGGTTCCTATACGAAGACGAGGAGAGCATGTCGCTGGTGATTAAGAACGTCGGCGCAGCGGACGCGGGCGAGTACACGGTGACGGCCTCCAACGAGCTGGGCACTGACACCTCCACTCTCAACCTTGTCGTTAAGGCAGCCCCCAAGATCAGGAAGAAGATCGAGAACCAGAACTGTATGGTGAGTGAGTTTAGAGAAAATTAAAGTGAAATTAGAAAGAGATCGATTACACACAGTCCAACGAGCTGGGTACTGACATCTCACCCTCAACCTCGATATCAAAGCAGCCCAAAAGTGCAGAAAGAAGATCAATAACCTATTATTCTATTACCTATAAGGGTGAATTTCAACAGGTTCAATAAAATCTTCATTTCCGTGGATTTTTTAATCCTTCAATTTTAGAACAAGCAAAAATAGTTTTTACTCAAGTTTTTGATAATATATGTATTCTTACTTAATATCTAGCAGGCAGCTTAAAAAACTATTGAGATATACAAGATTAAAAATTTCGTGCCACGGCGATGAAAGATGCGTGCACGGCAATGAATTATGCGTCCACGGCAATGAATGAACTGTGCCACGGGAATGATAGAATCAATCCACGGTAATGAAAAGAATTACTTACCTGAAATAGATACAGTCCTATCTCTAAAAAGGAAAAGGCATACACAACACACACATACACTCTTTTTACCCTCTACTCAATAACATTCTCGCATCGATGTAAAATTATGTAATCGATGTAAAAGTTAATAGAATCAAAGCAACACAATCATTTATTAAATTTGTTCACATAAAAAATTACAGAATAGAAATTAACAAAATGAATATTAAGATACTTTTCTAAAGTATGCAATAGCTATTGCTACCAATATTTATGTACTTAACATAATGTTATTTTAATATTTGCGTATAAACAAAAGATATCATTCATAAAAATCTAGGCCTGTTGTGATTAGGTAGGCCCTACGCTTTGTTGGGCCTACCTTATAACAGCCTTATTATCAAAATTATGTTTTTTTAATCTTTTCCCTATTAAATCTTGTAATACAGAGTTACAGTAATGGCTTCACAAGCTTACAGCTACCCTTTGTCTATGGTTCGTTCTTAAATATGTCCTATAGCAAGAAACATAAACCATATAAAAGGGTGTAAACTTGGTAAATAGAATTTAGACTGTAGTATATGTGAGTGAGTGCGTGTGTGTGTGTGGTCTGTGTGCGTATGTATGTGGGTGTGTGTTTGTGTTTCGTGCGGTGTGATAGAGTACCAAATGTATAATCATTTTGTAAGGTTAACGTGGAAATTTTTTTTTGTAGTTGACTGTACAGTACTGACTGTTTTTTTTCTTAATCATGCCGTGGCGATGAAAACATAAGTCACGGAAATGAAACAACTGGTCATGGCAATGAAACTAAATTGTTTTAAAAGGCATGGCAATGAAATTTTGTTTCATCGCCGTGTCTTTTTTTCATTGCCATAGCAAATTTTGGCCACGGAAACCACGGCAATGAGAGCACGGCTATGAAAATCGAGGCAAAAACATCAAGTATCCAAAAATCTTATAATAATTCACAGTAATTAACACGTCACAAATAAACATAAGATAAACGCCATTCTATCAAAAGCCTAATCAAGAGGACAAACTTATTCAAATAGAAGTTAGACCTATCCACGGCGATGAAAGAAAAAATGTCCAGTGATATAAAAATCGAATAATTATATTTATGGCTCGAAAACGCAGGCACGTATAGACCTCCTTCCACGTCGAGCACCAAGCGGCACTAATAAGCAACGTTTAGCACATATGTGTGAGGGACGCAAGTCCTTAGATAAAACAATATTCTTAAATGTGTTTAGGACATGGCGATGAAAGGTAGTTCTAGGACAAATGCATTTTGATTAGCCATTCGTTGTATTATTTAAATATATGAATAATTTTGTTCCGTAACAATACTTTAACTATTCACGTATAAAATAAGACTAGGTTTTAATATAAATAACCAATACATTTTTATGAATGACATATAATACACATCAAGGTGATCTGTGGACAAACATGGCAATGATAGATTTTGAGGCTTAATTATTTTTTATGAGCAACTATTAATCCTATTTAATTAAATATTTAGTGCTCCACATAGGTTACTACTTCACCTAACCGGAAAAAAAACTTATAACATTATAACTATGTTTTATAGTACCGATTTTATTGATGCCACGTAATTTTTGTTCCCGGGAAATTCACCCATAAATACTTGTATGGTAATTGAACTTTGAGTGGATGGATAGTTCAATTAAAATGGGAACTAACACCTCCAAATGGGCACAATGCCTTGCAAGAGAGCCTGTATTCGATTTTTAGTAGAAATTGTCTTTGTGTCTCTGGCATTCACGACTAGATACAGTACAATACAGTACAATTAAAAACTTGTAATTTAATTTGTCTATACACGTCACATCTCCTATATAAAAATAAAAAGAGAACAGAAATTTCAATTCCACAACATTATTTTTCAGCTGGAACTATCTTACCTACCCGCGACCGTTTATAGGGCAGACCTACAGATAGCCTCGCTGTCTAGCCGTCTGTTCACAAAGAGAGATGTCATTATAAGCCACCTTTTAATCAAACTACATAATCATCAGTGCTTAATACGCATTTTTCCTTCTGTCCCAGGTCGGTGACACGCACACGGTGACCATTGAGATCGAGGGTGCGCCGACCCCCGAGGTGACCTTCTACAAGGACGGCGTGGAGCTCAAATCCTCCGAGAAGATTACCATCGTCAAGGAGTCCGACGAGGTCTACAAGATCACTATGAAGGACGCCAAGCTGACCGACACGGGCTCTTATTCTGTTGTAGCTAAGTAAGTGAATATTTTAAAACAGAGAAATTTTAATGTCCGGTCCGGTTTTCGGTTTGTCCGGTTGTAAAGAGCTTTTGCGCTTGATGCTCTGAGCTCAGAAAACTCAGCTAATTAATTTTCGCATCTTTCGTTCATATTCTTTGGGATTTGGTATGTTTTTCCCAGTAGATATATATTAGCGTTTGAAGACCAACATCATTATTTGTTTGTCAAATTAATTGGTAATGAGATAAAACTTGAACTTGACTCCCTATTATACGTCACTGCAGACGATGTTGAATACGAATTAAAACTTGTAAGTTTAAATACGTTTTTATAAAACATGTAATGTGTCTATTGATTTTCAGTGTATTACATTGCCAACTTCCAAGACGCGTATTATGCTATTGATACGCTTTATGCTATTGCTATAATGCTGTTGTTTGTCCGTAGGAACGAGGTGAACCAATGCTCGGACTTCTGGCAATGGCACGTGTCCTCCGCGCCCAAGATCCTCAAGAAGCTGGGCGGCGACCGCGATTGCAGCGAGAAGGAGACTATCACCTTCGAGATCAAGACCGAGGCCGATCCCGCTCCGACTGTCAAATGGTGAGTATTCACTATCTATTCTCGCCATCGTCGTCATCATCATCAACTGCCCTTTTTAAAATCACACTGCTAAGCATTGTAGGACAGTGTTCACCATGCTTGCCAAATGCAGGCGGTGAACTCAATTCAACTCAAACGACGTTTGGAAATTTTACAAAATTTTTGGGTTTCTTCCCAATGATTTTACGATAAGTATACCATGCGAGGAATATGCCAATAAGAAATTTTCTCAGCCACAGAACTCATTCAGAGTGTGGGCACTATTTAAACTATTATGAGAGCATGAAGCGCGCATGCGGCGGTTAGCGTAGAACGCAAGCGATCTATGTGACGAAGCTAAACGGGCGCGGTCGGGTGTGAGATGGGTGACTGCTAGTGGCAAAAAATGTCATGTGCATTTCTGAGCTTCGGAGGGCACGCTAAGCGGTCGGTCCCGGTCGTTGTCGTTAGATAACATTCGTTAAACCTTGTCGGAGGCCTTATGGGCGATTTGAAAACATCCGACAGCGGGTTGGCCACTAACCCGCATCTCCATCAACCCGCATTGGAGCAGCGTGGTGGAGTAAGCTCCAGGCCTCCCCAATATTGGGGAGAGATCCGTGCCCAGCACTGGGACGTAAAAAGGTTGCAGCCAATGTGAATACAAGTGTTATTTTCTATATTACATTACACAGCATTTAATAAAATTTCAATCATATACATATATATTTATTCTTTGATAGGTTCAAGAACAAGACCGAGCTGACGGAGTCCTCGACGGTGAAGATTTCGTCTTCGGGTGAAGCTCACTCCCTAGTCATCACATCCGCCGCACGAGCCGATGCTGGCGAGTACTCTTGCGAGGTATGACCTTTTTATATTACAAGTGTTGATTGAATAATGATTTATCTTTTCTGACATTTCAATCGCCATAATTACGTATATTAAAATTTTGTTCAAATCTTTATTAGACGATTTTCATTTCGGTTTTATAATACTGACTTTCTCCTTTTTTTAATCCTACTCTTTGAATGATCGTATTTAACACTACGTTTTTCTTGAAATGACTTTCATACTTCTTCAAAAAAAATTTTTTAAATATTTTTTTTTTTAAAGGAATCAAGTTTCGCTTCACACGAAATTTTACGTCTCCGCTGTAGATGGGTACCGTACGTAACAACGACCTGTATGATGCAAGTTACCATGCCGGACTGTCGTTCGAAGACATGAAGGGTCCCTGGTTCGATTCTCGGCAAGACAAAAATTTGTGTGTGTCTTTTTGTATGGCATGTTACAGGGAATTTCAGTGAAGGCTAGATAGCTTTTACCTAAGAATGAAATATTTTCCTCGGGTAAAAAGTAGCCTATGTTCAGTGCCCTAACTATCTTCATACAAAACTAGGTCAATACGTAGTACCTACCGTTGCGACGTAAAAGAAGGTCTTAATTAATAAGTATGGATTACTTTTTAATAACTTATGAATTATATTTGTCATAAAATTATGTTTGTAGATCCGCAACGTACACGGTTCGGCGAGCGACTCGTGCGTACTGAACGTGCGCTGCGGGCCCGTGTTCACGCAAAAGTTGAAGGACACGAAGGCCAACGAGGGAGATGTCAACGTCGAGTTCACCGTCGACGTGGAGGCCTACCCCGAGCCCAGCGTCAAATGGTCAGTGTTTTTATTAAAATGGAGTAGCAGACGACGTGGCGTTTAGTGGACGCAGCCCATGAACATCTACACACAGCTTCGGGCTAGCCTGAGTCTTGTCTGAGTTCGAATGCAGTTGCGCTGCTACTCCGGAGGCTGATTGTCGCCTCAGCAAGCGCACCTACTCACCGCAATAATAGAATTGGAGTAACGGTGTTACTTCCCGGTGTAGGATAAGTGATTGGTAGTGGAAAATTTCATAGTTGCTTTTGTGCTTCAGAAAGCACGTTAAGGCATCTGTTCCAGTTGTTATCGATAGATAGCTGTCGTAATACATTGTCAGAAGACGTAGGCGACGATCGCTTCAACGTGAACGATCTGGATGCGAACGCGAAGCGACGCGTTGCGGCACGATAAGCGAACATACGAGTATCAAACTTAACAGTCAATTCAGATGGCGTCCTAGTAAGCGACTCAACGCGAACGTGGTCAGGGAGCAACCTCAATAGAAATCGACTGTTTGATGCGTTCGCGCCGCACTGCGTATCTTCTCGTTTGTGTTGAGTCAACCACCTAGGATGCTACATTACGGAGGCATTACTTGACACAATCGACAGAAGAAAGAAGAGTTTTAGAGATTATCTTCTTGTTCTTATGTTAAATTGTCAGTTTTACCAATTTGTCGAACATCGAATATTACCGATACGCAGATATAGATCGCATACCAAAGTCATACACGTGCCACCAACAAAAACTCACAATTGAAATTGATTTAAATTCATAGGAATTCATCAATACTTGAAATAGATCTACCGTCTATCATTTTGCAAAAGATTAATATTGTAACATTTTTCTATACAAAAGATACTGTAATTTATGTAAACTTCACTCTCACAACCCAGGTATCTAGGCGACGTGGAGATCACGGAGAAGAAGTCGATCTACACTCGCGTGGACAACGGCAGCTCGCACAAGCTGATCCTAAAGGAGGTGACCGCCGAACTCTCCGGGAAGTACACCTGCAAGGTCTCCAATGAGCTGGGAGAGGACAGCTGCGAGGCTACCTTTACTGTTAACAGTGAGTGCTACTTTTCAATTAGCAGACACAAAATAAACAAAGACTGGTTGTAAATATCCAGCTGCAGAAATTTTACTACACTTATTATTTTTAGAAAATAAGCTATTAGCGGCTGAGGGCGACTTCATATCAGGGAATTATATGTTGAACGACATGCACAGAAAAATACGCTGATTTAAAACCGTATAACGAACTAACTAACGCTAACTTTTTAAATACATATCTAGAAATGAAATGAAGTGAAATGAAATGAAGTGAAAATATTTTATTTGCACAAATATGGGTGAAAAAAGGTTGTACAAATTATTTAGAACTCCCAGAAACTATTTACCCCTTAGGGTGTACAAATTTTAATTTAATTTAATAAACTATTTTTTTTCTATCATGATAATTATATGTTTTTTTTAATATCAGAGATTTTTTAATATCAATGCTTTTTTATCAACAACTGAGGACAGTTTTAACCTTGGATAATACATAAAAAATAACAGATTTAACCACTGTGTGTTTCCTTAGCAGAAAACAATTAATTTCATACTTGAGGATCACATTATGATCATTATAACATCAATATTTTCTCAGCAATACTGAGCTGATGATTAATTCGTGATTCCAATGAATACTAAACTTAGTACTGCCAACTCCAATTCGTTCACAGGAAAACCTCGCATCACCAAGAGCTTGGTGGACATGACGGTGGACGCCGGACAGACCCTCAAGCTGGAGGTGGAAGTGGAGGGCTGCCCCGAGCCCAAGGTCAAGTGGTACAAGGACGGCAAGGAGGTCACCACCGATGCGAGGATCAGGATCGAGAGGGATACTCAAAGGTTTATGCAGCAATAGAATCCGAAACGATAAAATTCGTAGACGAACTAACTCTCTTACTGACATAATTCATAAGCTAAAGTGTAGTAGGCAGGCCATATTTCGTTAGGAGGACTGGTAAACGATGGGTAACAAAATTTCTTAAATGGCGACAATGTCACGTCACGCGGAGTACAGGATGCCAACCAACCAGGTTGACTCACGAATTGAAGATGACAGCGTAAAACCGCTAGACTCAGAGGGCGCACGACTGGACGGAGTGGCAAATCTTAAGAAAGACATTTCCGGCAGTGTAATAGTGATGAATGGATAATGAATGGATGAGCAGCAAAATTAATATAATCCTTTCTAAATACCTAGCATACTTAATTGTCATATGCTTAAAATTATAGGGTTGGTTGTATTAGAACAGGATAGACAAAACTTTATTTCAGTTTCTTTTAAAATTATAGGTGACTGTGTAACCAAGCGTCATTTACACGTCAATAGTTTTAACAAATTTGCGTAATTATTTAAAATAAGTATAGGTATATTAATTCAAATGTTTAATGCCATGAAGGCAGCAGGCTACCAAGGTTGTAGGGGGTACGTACGTGCACACTGTCTTACTGTGCGTTACCCGAGAAACCGTTAGTAAACCATCAGTTACTATAGTTACAAGCAAGATACCGTAAACCAACATTCGTGATAAAAAGAGCTGTTTAACTTCAATCGAATAATCTGATATGCCTTTGTATTGTTACAGATTAGAAAATTACCACTTAACGGTAACCCTGGTAAAGGAAGAAGATGGCGGAGAGTACGAAGTGAAGGCCGAGAACGAGATGGGCAGCGTCTCATCCAAGAGCACAGTCACAGTGCACAGTGAGTATTGGAAAGGGCCTGGTCGGTTTAATGGGGCAGCTAGAGTAACGCCTGGGAAAGATAAAGAAGTTTTCATAAATGGTTGAGTCGTTAACTTGAACTTTTAAAATATCTCAATTTAATTTTCAATTCCATATTTGTTTTGATGAGGAAAAAGAATAAATTGTAAACTTAAATTGATAAAAATAATCTCTTTGGCTAACATTACATAGATTTATTACAAAATTTATTTACTATACCTGAAAAAATTGTTTGTATGTAAACATGTGTTTACATTACGTAGTACCATTCACCAATAACTTGTAAACTTAATGTTAAAAACATAAGAACTTTACACAGACATAGTAAACATAGTTTTACCAGTACAAAGTAGTCATACCGTAGCGTCTCAGATCCAGAAACAAAACCCACAGAACAGTACACCACACAATTGGTAAAGTATACAAACCCAACCGAATCAGTAGAACCACCAGTGAATTGGCAACGCTGGAAGTTCCTCTAGGTACAGTAGTAGATACTTAACGTAGCCTAGTACAAGTAGATTACCGCACTGCACGTTTTAGTTTTTTGTGATGTCCCCTTATGGACGTTCTGTAGAAAAAGTCCTTAGTACCGAAGCATTCCAAGGACCAGAATGCTCTGTGTGCACCCACAAACATTATTGCACCGTTTCCACTCTGTCCTCATTCGACATTTGTGACGTAATTAATCCCTGCCACCCATTTCAATAAACCATTTTGTTATCATGTTTTCATTGTGTTTAATAGCAAAGGAAGTTCATTCGCGGTTCTCGAAAGAAACTATTGTCGAAAACGAGCTCGAGGATGAAGTCAAGGCTAAGAAGAAACAAGTTGAAGAGGCGGTGGATACTGGAGAGAAAAAATCTTCAAAGAAGGGAAAGACAGAAGCTGAAACAATCGAAGAGAAGTCTATAGATGATGATGATGGTGCCAAAGCTAAAAAATCTAAACTTGAAGATACTGAACAACCATCTGCAAATAAAGCAAAAAAATCGGTAACAGAACCAGAAATTGCCGAAGAAAAGTCATTTTGGGATGATATTGCAGAAGATGATGCTAAACCCAAAAAACCTAAAGTTGGTGAAGTGGACAACTCAACGAGCAAGGCTAAGAAATCTGTTACTGAACCAGAATCCGCAGAAGAAAAGTCCATTTGGGATGAGACTCCTGATGAACAAAGCAAAAAGCCTAAAGTTGAGGACATAATAAGAAAGAAGTCTATAGTAGAGGTATCTGATAGTTCCAAAGACAAAAATAATTTGGTTGAAGAAGTCGAACAACCAGTTCCCACAAAAGCTAAAAAATCAGTAACAGAGCCTGAAGTAGCCGAAGTAAAGTCTTTCTGGGACGACATTAATGAAGATGATGTTAAGGCTAAAAAGTCAGTGATTGAAGACAATGAGGCACCGAGAAAAGCAAGAAAATCAGTTACCGAGCCAGAAATCGTCGAACAAAAATCTATCTGGGATGACAAAGAGGATGAACAGACGAAGAAACCTAAAGTTGATGACATAAAATCCGAAAAGCAAAAGGGAGACAAGGGGGCCACTGAATCTGAGACAGCAGAAGAAGTACCAGTAGACATTACAATAAAATCTCCAAAACGAAAGTCTGTTATAAAGGAGTCCATCAAGGAAGAACCATTAAGTGCTGAAACTGAAGGTATAAAGACAACTGCTTTCCGCTTCTCTCTTCAAATCAGCAAACAGCTTCTAGAATACACTCACGATTTCACGCATAGTTGTGCATGTCTTTAACTTGTGTTTTTAACATAACTAGTGTGATTTGTTGTTTAGGCCGAGTTTTCGAAACAGTAACCACATTCAAGAAAGGCGACGACGGTTCCATTATTGTGTCTAAAGTCAGCAGCACAAGATCGCATGGCGCGATTATCACAGGTCAGTGCCCAGCTTCCCTCCTTCTCTTCCCAGATTCTAACCTCATTTGTCATTGTATTACTAACGTCCACACGATATTGCTTTATTTAAAAAAAAGAATTATAACGCAGCAAATCCATCGCATGTCTAATTAGATCTCGAATAGATAATATCCAAATTCAACATAATACTATTTTAACTGGTAGGTCCAGCCGAAACGCGCACTTTACACAAAATGACCTCAACCGCCGTGTATTACGATGACGATGACGAATGCGACAGAAAGATCATCCAACCGAACAAACCTCATACCACGTCCTTGGAAGTCGAAGAGATTGCCAGCCACAGCTATTTCCTTACCGATTTAGGTTTTTATACAATACCCGATCATATAAGGAGAGGAACTTACGGAATAATCGAGGAACCGCAAACAGATTCCGAGGCGGAAAGTAATTCGAGATACGGAAAGATAGGGAATCGAACAACAAGCATGTCGATTAGATCGTGTTCAGAAGATGAAATGAGTTGGCACAACGATTCACTCTCTCGCGAGATATCCATCGAAGACCTTTCTAAATCTATTTTCGAGATAGACGAAACCAGGAAGGTTTTCAGCAAAGACTCTTACGTGCGTCAATCTTCGTTCAAAGAAGATTACTTTACGGACGAGGGCGAGGAGGAATCCTTAATACTGAAGGAGAAATCTGAAAAGGTGTTCGAGAACGACATTACGGAAAAGCTCATTCATATTTCAAAGGAATTCGATGAGAATGAAATCAAAAAGGTTGAGAATAAGATAGAAGATATAAAGAACCGTATCTTAGAGGAATTAGTTCTTGGGCCTATAAAGAACTTTGAAAACATTACCAAGGACAAAGCCGAAACGATAGTAGAAAGAAGAAAAAAAGCGAGTTTGTTTAGCGTTGAAGAGGAGGGGGACATAGAGGAACTGTTGAAACGAAGCCAAAGACAGAGGAGCATATTAGACGATATCATAAATCAAGAAGATGAAAAAGGTAATTCAAGTCAATAATATTCAAAGGAAAACATAAATTAATGCGCGCGGCTGATTTGGTTCATTTTGTAACGCTACGCAGTGTTTAAGCGGAATAACATTCATTGTTGCTTTTAAATGAATATTGAAATTGCTGTCGATATTTAATGGAGTTCTCATAGATCCTCTGTTAGTAAAAATTGTCTTACCAGAGGTAACTATGAGATCGATTCAAAGTATTCGATGAGCAAGTCGCCATTATTTTACTAATTTCTATCGTATGTCTGTTTTAGCACGCATGCGTAATAACATTCCCTTCTGGCATACTAATACTTGGATCCCGCTGCGCCGACGATGTTGACCGCCCGTTGCACTCGACGACTTCATCCAGGTAAATTTTATGTAATGCATTTGCAGGCATGGCAAAACGCTTTATAATGTTTTTGTAGTAAAAACTGTTTGCCCCTGATTCTCTACGAATACGGTATGTATGCACACAGACACACACAATTATACCTGCTTCAGCTACACACAATTCGAAAGTAAGTATAATTTTATATATAAGACACTGTATTTTTTACAATAACGTGCTGTATATATCGCAACACTTTATAGGTGAAGAATGTACATATCTATGATGTTTGGAAATAATAAGCTAGCTACAGAACTGCGCTTTAGTGATATTAATGAAAATTTTCTGTTACGAACATGTAAATATTTGGCTTTTCTAAATTTCCTCAAAGTGTCTGGCTTACTCGCAAAAATTCTTTATTTTTATTTTTTTAAAACAATCGTATTTTTTTAAATATGAGTCCTTTCTTTAAAAAATCTCTTTTGAATAACGATTACCTATTCCTTTAAATTTCCACAAAATATAGTCCATAAAATTATAGTCTTATTTCATTACTTATATTTTAAACACCACAAAAAGTAAGCAGCATATATTCTCCACTTTACGTAACGCTGTCCGTCCATATCAATATATCAACTCTTCTATTCATACATTTACGCTCTTCTATAAATACATTTGCGCTATAACTCCTCTGCTGACATAGGCCACATCCGACCACCGCAGCAACTTTCTAACACATATTTCCATATTTCAGCACCCCCCTCACTCAAAGAAAGCTCCATGAAGGACAGCAAGGTGTTCGAATCTCTGCCCTTGGTGTACACGGTGGAAGCTTCTGGAACGCCCAAGCCTACCGTCAAGTGGCTCCATGACGGCAAGGAGGTGGCCTCCAACGCGCGTGTGCACGTGGTCAATGAGGGCGACGTCTACAAGCTCGTCATTGACAAGGTGGAACTGGGAGACGCCGGTAAATGGCAGTGCGAGATCAGCAATAAGTTGGGCAAGAATGTGCAGCAGGCTCAACTTAGTGTTACACGTAAGTATACGGTCCGTTTCTATAAGGGCCTCGTTCGCCATTTTCAAGTAAAGAGTTGATTAGTTACGTCCCAAGTAAAATTCATTGGCAAGTAAAAGCTATGAGTACGGGTCAGTTTATCATATAAATAGTGCTACTCGTGAAATTGAAGTTACGGGTGACTTTAACCGACAATTAGCGTACTTGTCACTTTACTTGAAGGTGGTGAAAGAGGCTCTTAATGTAATAAAATAATACAATGTATTTAATTGAAAACAAACACAAAAATAAATATGCCTCGGAATTCGTGAGACCAAATCGGTCCGTAGTCCAAAAATAATTTCCTACTTATACAACACACTCGTTCTCTTTACTGTTTTTAATAGATGCATGGATGCAATCATGAATCTGACGAAATAAAATGTCAATAAACATTCGACATTTTAATATGACCAACTTGGCTGCAACTCTTTCTTCGTCACACTGTTGGGTAAAGGTCTCTTCCCATTATAGGGGAAGCCCGGAGATCACCACGTTACTGCAATGCGAATTAGTGCAGTGGTACTTCCCCAGTCGAACGATGAAAGTTCCACCACCTCCAAAATACAGATATAAAGACTTTATTCAATCCACATTGCTTGCCTAACAGCGGAGGCAGAACTTCGCAAGCCGATCTTCACCCAGCCTCTCGAAGCTCAACGCGTGATGCAACGCGAGCCAGTCACCCTCCAGGCGGTGTGCACGGCGGATCCTTTGCCTCACGTATCCTGGCTGCTGAACGGCAACCTGCTTATACCTGACGCCACCATCACTACCAGCGAAGACTCCAAGGACATCGAGCATGGGTTGAAGGAGTGCACTTTCACTCTTCATATTCCTACTGGTGAGTGGTGTAAGATGTTAAGATAAAGGATGATTGTTCTTACTTTATAAGTTACACGATTTGCCTGCAGATCCTCTGCCTCAAGTATAGTGGATGTTTACTGGAAATTAGTACATCCTTACTACTCGTATCATTATACACTATCATCACAAGTGAGGTCACTAAAGAGATCAAATATATTTGAATCCAACGTATGGACCAAAAATGCTATCGGTCGATTACTGAAGGCTGACATATGCACCACACATTCACATTTGCAAGTGTGTATTGTATGTGACGCACATATTTTACAACAGCTGTGCCGATGATGATGAGTGATTTGGTTGCATAAATCAATATGAAATGCATTTGTGTGAGCAGAGTAAGCGTGCAACTTTGAAATTCTGCATATACAGCACTTTATTTAAGTTTCAAAAAATGGTTCTGGTTACCTTCATCAGTCGGTGCTTTAAAGAATGGAGAATATTGCCACTTATAGCTGACAATATACCTAAGCAAATTTTGATTGATATTTCTGACTATAGGTCGTCATTCCGACACGGGAGTGTACACCATCCAAGCGAAGAACCAGTACGGCATTGGCGAGAGCTCAGCTCGGCTGGATATTCTGTTAAGACCCGAGGTTGAGGCGCTGAAGGATGTCAATGCACAGCCATTCGAGGAGACCACTTTCATCACCAAGATCATTGCCAACCCCATTGCTGAGGTCAAGTGGTAAGTTACATAAAAATAAAACAATAGGGCAACGAGTGCCATGCCATGGAAACAAGAGATAAAGAGACAAACACCCACACCTGAAAATCTTCTAAATTCACAAATTAAAGATTAATAAATCTCGTGGATTGTATATGGGACTGTACAACATTCAAAGTAAATAATGATGTAATTAGCCTTAAATCTGTCAACGCACATCCCTTAGTAGAGATTAACTTAAAATCATCAATACATAACTCCATCGTTGTGGTTTAGTACCTAGTTACTTTACCAAATAACTTTACTACATTATATCGATGGTTAACCGACAATACCTCGTATCCCACATTTTTTAAAAAAATGAGTTTATTATACCAAGCGCTTTCTTTTTTTACCGGCAATCTATCGCAACCCACAGAATATTTATTTGTGTTGCCATTACGGAAAAGTAAAACAAAGTAACCCACATTAAATAAAACATAGAAGCTAATAACTCCTAAGCCACTTGTGGTAGTATCTCGTTTGCTACCGTGGTAACACAGTGTTCGAAAAAGTTTACTGCAAAAACTCGCAAGCCACCAAATGTCAACTTCAAGTTTGACGTTTCGTAATGCGGTTGAAATTGCCGTGCCGTTGTGTTTTCGTATTTTGCTGTGTTTGACTTTAGTTATCAATAAAATAGTGATAAATAAGTAAGTATTGTATTTTTAAACATTAATATTACATTGATTTAGCAGTACTTGTTGTAGCACTAAGTTTAATGTTCATTTTTAGAAAATATGTCGTCGGAGGACGAAGCAGAGAAAATTCGGCATCCGAGAATGAAGTGGATGGAATCTTTGAAAAAAAACTGTTATTATTCCTAAAACTTCTACATCGTATACCATTTCGGCTTCAACACGATTTAATAGCAAGACTATAAATCGTAACAATTTGGATAAATCAAGATCTCAGAGCCTCTCAATCTCAAACAATGAACCTCAAGTTGAATCTAGCATTCAATATCCAGACCTATTCATGGAAACAAACGAAGAATTAGAGTACAGCATGTATGGACAGGCCATGGCGCAAGAAGGGCAACCCATGCGTTACTGATATAAGAATGCTAAAATACGACCCCAAAGGAAATATTTCGGTAAAACTTGACTTTGATGGGAATTTTATAGATCTGCCTCAACGACCAAAGCAACGGCGACGCGAACAGGATTGCCCTGTATTATAATAATAATAATATAATTTATTTCAAGATCTAGTCTCATTTTACAAATTTGTTAGTACGACTTACTCTAAGTGTTAGTGGTACTTATGACTAAATTAAAAACTAAAGACTTAAAACTAGGGTACCTACACAAATTAACTGCTGGGAGCATGCAGTCCACAGCAGTGAGACATATAGGGACAGTCCAATCTAGCCCCTATCATTTTTAGAATGCTGTTGGTGCTGGCCCGCACCCGCCGCACAAGTGACGCTGCTCGCAGCCGCATCGTGGCCCAGAAGCATGGCACACGAGCGTCTGCAAACATGCCAGATGCACTGCAGTAGCGAGGCAGCCCCATCAGCACCCTGAAAGCGTTGTTATATTGAACTCGAAGGGCCCCATAAGCCCTTTGCGTGTATTCTCTCCACAGGCTGCAGGTATAAAAGGTGGTACAGTATGCCCTAAACAGCGTACGTTTAACATATTTTGAGCAGCCTGCAAACCTGCGAGCAATCATATTTGCTCTGACTGACAGAGCCCTTCGTTCTCGCTCAATGTCAACATTGTCCTTGAGATCCGCGGTAACCATATGGCCCAAATATTTGAATTGGTAGACCCTTTCTAGTGGAACCGAATTTAGATGAATTTTGGGTACCTCAGTATGACTTCTCGACTGGATCTCAAAGACCATGTATTGACTTTTCCGAGCATTGTACACTAAACCATGTTTACCAGCATACTGTCAAAAGCCGTCTAAGGCCACACACCGAGGCACTCAGCAGCACCATGTCATCAGCATAGCTTAGGTTATTTAAGCATATTCCGTCAATATGACAGCCGACACGCATGCTGCTGAGTGTCCCGATCAGCTCGTTGACATATAGGTTGAAGAGAGATGGTGAGCTTAATCCCCCCTGTCTCACCCCGCACGTCAACCCATATTGGTCCGATGCAATCCCCGCCCATCTCACGCTATTGACCTGGTTCCCGTACCAGTACTTGAAAATACCTATAAGATCATTAGGAAGTTTTATGGACTCAAGTTTCTTCCATAATAGGTCATAGAAGACCATGTCAAAGGCCTTCGACAGGTCAAGGAAGCAGGCATAGACAGGCGTTTTACGACTTCGGTAGTACTCAACCGTATGCTTAAGACTCAATATAGCACTCAATATGCTTAAGACTCAATTATATCAGAACAGATTAAATTTAGCTGCGAGCAACTGGAAGCACCTACAAGAGCTGAAATTTGCTCTACCACAAGAAGTCCATAGTTTCTATGATGAGTTACCACATTTTGATTAATACCTAAATTAAAAGAAATACATAATTTGTTGTAAAAATGTCATTGTTTTATTATTATCTCATTTTTAACGAAGAATTTCAAAAAATAGTAATAGATAGTATCCCACATGTTAGTAAAAGTGTTGTTGTATAATCTGAAGTAATATCTCGTAAGCCACATTTTTATTGAAACTATGACCAAATTCAACTAGTTTATAATCTTTAATTAATATAAATTAATAGTAAAATAAGAACAAGTTACTATTACCATGTAATATTGGGTGTAAAAAAAAATAGGAACTTTTTTCTCTCTACTGCAAAATGAAGTCAATGTGGCTTAGGAGGTATTGAATGTTAACCGTCGATATGTCATCCATGCAAGTACAGCATTGATGAACGTTCAGCGCAGCTGGACATACGACTATTTCGGCGTCCAAAAATTAAAGCGCTGAAGGACAAATTGCTAGAGCTCTTTCTTTAAAAGAGAAAATTATTCCTTCTTTTTGTGTGCAGGAGCAAGGACGGCATAGTGATCCAGCCATCCAACAAGGTGGAAATCGAGGAAGACCGCGACAACGAGCTGTTCAAGCTGCGGGTGAAGAACATCGGCGTAGATGACGCAGGCGTATACTCCGTCATCGCCAAGAACGAAATTGGAGAGACGGCGCAGCAAGCTCGCCTTAGCGTTCACAGTGAGTAATAGAAATCACTGAAATTAAAGCGTTGCTGCAATTCTTTTTTCTGCAATAGTGTGCTGTGTCAAGCTCAAAAATATTATTTTTTGTCCCCGCCACCTCATTCCTAACACGCATTGTTAGTCTGAAGTCTCTTTGCAGATGGAAAACGTAATGCTTATTTAAGATTTTTTTAAAACTCGTAGCACACGTTACCTGATGGTCGATATTGGAAATATATGATACTTCCGCCCGCGGCTACGCCCGCGTGGAATTTGGTCATCAGTCCATAAGAATTTTGACGTGACAACGTCTTATAATTCGATGGAGCCGGCTGCATGCACGAAAAAAATAGGCTCGTGCGGCATTACGCGCTGAGGCGTTCTATTTAAGGCTTGAAGTGCAAGCGAGAGCGCGGAACGAGCGACAAACAGGCACAATCGGCCTCCGCGTTCGGCAGCATTCGACATCTGTCTCTTTCTTACTTACGATGCGTCCGCGTGGACAGCTGTTATAGGTACAATAATACATGTTTTTGTCAAGTATGCAACCATTCCATCAGTATTTTCTTATGACGTTGTCACATTCAACTATCGTCAGTAAACGGACTTTATTTAATTCCTATTTCTTCCCCATATAGGTCGATATCTCAAATACTCTAGTACTAATATTGATTTACTTCCTGTTCAACACTTAAATACAAAGTTTAATGATTTATCTTTGACGATGACAACTATACTACAATTCAAATTTTCATCCCCTCTTTTAACCTTTATAGGCTTACATTTCGCGATAAAAACTATTGTATGTCTCTATGTATTAATATGGATCTGTTATGTTTATAAAAGATTTCGGAGAGCAGCACATATGAAACTAGGCGCATGTAAAATGGATGACATTTATCTGCTGACTGTATGGCTAGCATCTAGTGTATACGAGTATTGTACGATGTTAATAAATGATATAATTTTATTTTCTGTCTGTCCAGAGACGAAGTTTCAAATGTGTTACCATATTGGGATCAAATTAGTTTTAAATCGATCTTACCTTTTTACAAATTAAATCCTTATGCCCTTTTCAATCTATTGACAGCCGGTGCGCCCGTGTTCACGAAGCCCCTGCAGAAAGAGATGGTGCGCGACTACGACGACGTCTCGTTCAAGGTGCGCTGCGACGGAGTACCAAAGCCGGCGGTGCACTGGTACGTCGACGGCAAGGAGATCCTCGACGATGACCGCCACAAGATCACCACGGAAGTCGGTGGTCAAGTTGACAGTGAGCTGGAGATCAAGAAGTTCAATGCTAGTGATGCTGGCAAGGTAAGGTTCTAGGCTATTAGTACAACCGTCTCTCATTGGCTGCAACCCTTTTTTTGTGTCCCACTGCTGGGCACGGGTCTCTCCGCATTATAGGGGAGGCCTGGAGCATACTCCACCACGCTGCTCCATTGCGGGTTGGTGAAGATGCGGGTTAGTGGCCAACCCGCTGTCGGATGTTTTCAAACCGCCCATAAGGCCTCCGACAAGGTTTAACGACTGTTATCTATCGACAACAACCGGGATCGACGATTTAACGTGCCCTCCGAAGCACGGAAACGCGCATGAATTTTTTTTTTGCCACTAGCGGTCACCCATCTCACACCTGACCGCGCCCGTTTGGCTTAGTTGCATAGATCGCTTGCGTTCTACGCTAACCGCTGGGCCATGCGCTTTTGTTTCAAGCATCACACACAGGTGCGGTCCCAGGAGGGTGGAGTCCCAGGGGACATGACTCCCCCCCCCCCCCCCACCACCCAAATCCATCAGTCATGCGTATGTAGTTGGAAGGCAAAACAAGCCAATTTGGGACACCTCTTCCCCCAAAAAAAGGCTGCGACCGCGCCTGATCACACATTATATTATTGAACGAATCGTGAGTGTACACTAACATTGTAGTTATATATTACACGACTGTACTCACGTTAATGATTATCTGATTTCTTGATAGTGCGCGATATTATAGTCTCATCTTCTGGGCTTTGCTAAATCGGCAGTTAGTGAACAATAATACAATTAATAGTTTATAGGTGGTAGAACTATTATGGTTCGCCCGGGGAAGTACCGTACCACCTCTGCACCTACTTCTGCCGTGAAATTCTATTGTGTTTCGGTGGAAAGGTGCAGTTGCCGGCCACACTTACATGAGGCGACCACCAGCCTCCGGAGTAGCAGCGCAACTGCATACGACCTCAAACAAGATTTTGCTTGCTTGAGGTTGTGTGTAGATGTCCTTGGGCTGCAGCGACCACTTAACACGTGGCCTGCTCGCTCGTCTGCTACTCCATTCAAATAAAATAAAACACCTTTAATAATGAGTTTGTCTGAAGATGTCTACTCCAATTTACAATAATGTTCACAGTACAAGGTCCGTGCAGTGAGCTTGGCAGGCGAGGCAGTTTGCGAAGCGGTCATCTCATTGGCACAATCGGCCCCGGGCTTCGCGCACAAGCTGGACAGGCAGAGGGACGTGGATGAAGGCGAACCGCTGGAACTCAAGGCCAAAGTGGATGGTAGCCCCATTCCTACTGCTAAGTGGTAAGTGTTCGTTGTTATACGGCATAATTTAAATCATAATAATTGATGCACACGCCGGAAAATATACAAACGTACGTCGACAAATGACGTGAATGCTTTGATTTGCTCTTGAAACTTAAAGACAATTCGATGGCTTTCAGCTCCAAAAAACTTATCTCTACGAGTAAATGATAGTATAACTATAGCTCCGATACACCCTCAGCTTGAATATAATAGTTATATTATATAATAGTTCTACAGATTAGTTCCGAAAATATTCAATAAAAAATACACAGGCTTTTTAAATAACTTTCCCCATAATTCAAACCAAATTCTCAAGTTTCATTTGCTCTTAAGTCGATCGAGTATATAATAGATCGAAGCGATCAATCACTTAAATAAAATCTTTACTCATTTTACGTAATTTACCGTTACGACTAGATCACAATTGTCTAGATCCCTGTCTTATTCATTCTTGTTATTTTTTTAATCTAACCTCAACAATTCCCAGGTTCAAAGACGGCGTTCCCCTGTCCCCTGACGACGAGCGCGTCAAGCAGACAGCGCTGCCGGACGGCACGGTGAAGCTGTCCATCGCGGCGGTGACCCCGGCCGACTGCGGCGCCTACAAGCTGGTCATCTCCAACCCTAATGGAGAGCATTCCGCCTTATGCGCCGTGGCCGTTAATCGTACGTATTATATTTCAACGTATTTTATTTTTTTACTAGTTTTGCCCCGCGGTTTCATCCGCGTTAGAGAGGATCATTAGCATAAAGTGAAGTCCCTTCTGAAGTGCCGCTGTACCGCCTTTTTGTAGGACTATTTAAGATAAACATTTCCATCATACATACATTACGTGTAACTCTAGCGGTTTTGGCAGCGCACGCCAGAATAGCTCGCAGATGTTAGACTTTTTTCTACTTACTTGACTCTTACGTTATATTTTGGATAATTCACACAATATCTTTATAAATTGTAGCCTATGTGTTATTCTGATGTATAAGCTATATTATTGTAAAGTTTCATAAAAATCCATTCAGTGGTTTTTACATGAAAGAGTAACAAACATCCATACTTACAAACTTTCGCGTCTATAATATCGGTAGGATTCTCCAAATGATTCGTTAAAATAAATTAAGATAGTTTGCAATTATTTAAAAAAAAATCAAATGAATCGAGAAGTTTCTGGAACTTTCTCGAACATTCTCAATAAAAAATATTTAGCTAGAAAATTTTGAAATTTTGTGATCCACCCAGAAGTCCCTATTGGTTAGAAAAGTACAGATATTTTTTTTCAGATTTTTCCACCCATTTCCACCCACCGCGATCAAACTCCCTAACTATCATCTACGTACTAAGGGGTATTTACAACCCCAACGGGAAGTTGATTGGAGTTAATGATAATAGAGAAAACCGTGTCTTTACGTACAAAGAAAACCCTTTACTTTATATATATATATATATATATTAAGACTTGAATGGAGTAGCAGACGAACATGCAGGCCACGTGGTGTTAAGTGGTCGCTGCAGCCCATGGACATCTACATACAACCTCAAGTAAGCATAGGTAAGTCTTGTCTGAGGTCGTTTGTAGTTGAGCTGCTACTCCGAAGGCTGATGGTCGCCTCATGTAAGTGTGGCCGGCAACTGCATCTTTCTACCGAAACACAATAGAGGTTCACGGCAGAAGTGGGTGCAGCGGTGGTACTTCCCCGGGCGAAACATAATAGTTCTACCACCTACAACATATTTTATTCAAGTATCTTCTCGTCCTGTATATCCGAATGTTTTCTGTGTGTGGTCTTTGCCCGTAAACTTTTTCCATTGGCAATGGGCAGGCCATGTAGATAGGAGCACTGACAACCGATGGGAAAGAAAGGTCCTCGAATGGTGACCACGTCATGGTTAACTGTTCAGTGCAATAACCGAATCCGATGACATAGTATTTTCCGACACATAGAAACGCGTATAAAAATTACCTCGAGCCATATGACTCTCAACCGCACCATTTTCGCCGAGCTGTCTATATCGTTAGTATTTTACTCAAACATTAGTAGTTATTGACGAATTTAATGTCCCTGATTTTAAAAAGCCAATAAATCCGTTTCTTACCTGCAGCAACGCCTAGGAAGCCATCATTCAGCCAGGAGCTGGAAGACACGAAAGCGGTGGTCGGACAGCCACTTAAGCTGGAAGCCAAGGTCATGGCGTTCCCAGCACCCGAAATCAAATGGTTCAAAGATGGTAAGGCTCGTCGTCTTCTTTCTATATTTTAAGTATTTAGCACAATTGTCATTCTTACTATAGAAGAACACAAGAAATAAGACTTTCTAAATGTCCTTAACGTTTCATATCATTGGCATATGAAAGATAGGTATTGGAAGTTTATGTAACATACTCAGAAGAAAATCTACGTTAAAGTCAACGATTACTGGATCCACTTCCCGAAGGAATAAAGATTGAAAGTCGCATGTCCTATTTTCCAATTATGTCATTCGTTGACAAAAACAGATCGCAATGACCACCAAACCAGTCCCTAAACCGTAAAAGAAATTCGAAAATTTGCTTCTAGATGTATTTTTTGAGTTTTCGTGTTTCATGACTTCAATTTGCATGATGATTGTATTGCTGATTTAAAAATTATATTTTTTTTTCACAGGCATTCCCATCCGTCCAACGCAAGCAATCAACTTCATCAACCAGCCAGGCGGCATTATCGGTCTTAGCATCGACAGCTGCAAGCCCGAAGACGCTGGAGTATACTCTCTTACCGTCACCAACAAGCTGGGAGAAGTGGCTTCCAAGGCCAAGGTGGAAGTCGGTCAGAAGGACAGAAAACCGGCCTTCATAGCTGAACTCCAACCGACCAAGGTCATTGAAGGGTTCCCTGTGAAATTAGAGGTCAAGGTGCTTGGATATCCGGCCCCGACTGTCAAATGGTAAGTTTCAAATCACTTATTTGAAAGTATGAACGAAGTAAAAGAAAAAATAGCGTGGAAGTGAGTCGCCCGTGTCCATAGGCGACGGTAATCGCTTAACACCACGCGGCCCGTCGGCCTTTTTGTTCGGTTTATTTTTTTTTTTAAAGTAGAAAGAGAAGAAGTATGAGCGAAGGGGCCAAGTAGCAAGAGCATGCTCGAAGTCAGCTAATCCACTTAACGAAGTTAGGTAATAGGTTACCGCTAGTGGTAGTATTATATGGTTCAACTTATACGGATGTATCTACGACCGCTGCCGCTGCTTCTACCATGAAGAAATTCTTTTTGGTTTCGGTGGAAAGGTGCCGTTGCCGCCCAAACGTATGATGCCAGCATCAGCTTCCGGCATACCAACGCACATGCATATGACCTTAGGCAAGACTCAGGCTTATTTTAACAAGCATGAGCCACTACTTGACACCACGTAGCTGGCATGTTGGTGTGCTACTCTATTCCTAAAAAATACATTTTTTATCTTCCACCGTCCACAGGACGCACAACGGCAAGCCGGTGGTCCCGGACGGCGACCGCATCCGCATAGTGGAGCAACCCGACGGCACGCACGCGTTGCTGCTGAGCCGCAGTGCAGCGGCCGACGCCGGCGCGTACGCCGTGACGGCCGCCAACGACAAGGGCGAGTCCACCAGCCAGGCAGAACTTACCATTGCCAGTGAGTTTTAATATAGGTCATTAATTTCAGCACCGAGGAGGGTTTCCGGGAAGGCCATCGAAAGGATTTTTATTAATATCGCATATAATCTAGTTTAACTCCAAAGGTATTGTGGTACCTCGCTGCCCCGTCCCGTCCTGTTTTTTATTCTTTATTCATATTTAATTGCTTTTTACAGGTGTATTTACAGGTGGTCTTACATGCTTCTGTAAATACCCATTGGGCGTGCAATTTCAATAATTAAGTACATTACATTCTTTGTTACTACGTTTACAAAATACCAATATTGAAATTTAATAGACATAATAATTGCACAATAAACACATTAAAAATATTACAATAAAAGGGCATGTGATCTAGGTGGGTAATTATTACTTTGATAACAAAAAGCGTAACTTGAAATATAATACAACTTCAACCAAGTTAAAGCACCGTTCGGCAATCGATTAATTTTTTTCTCATCCAGCTTTCTTCATTGTATGAAATCGTAAAAATTTTCACTAAAATGATAAACACGTTAGGCTGACACGCGGTTTTGTCCTGTCTGAAGTTTTTTTTTATATCTCAAAAAGTCACTACAAGAAGCCGTCGTACCTACTACTATACCTAGTTACCTTGTATTTCTCTACGCAACAGATACATACATAAAAAATTAAATGTACGCATTTTTTGGCCAAACAACTATTACTTAGGTACATTACATTCAACATTTGCTAGCTGAAGTGACATTGGGCAGATTACACCGTAATAAGAACTGTGTTTTATAATAAAAGTGCTGATTTAAAAAAATTCACACTATTCTATTAATTTAATTGTTATCTTTTCACATAATATCATCGTTTCCATCCCAGGCCGCGCCGACGACTCCTCACCACAAGAGCGGCCCCAGTTCATCCACGGTCTCCGCGACATCACCGCAGAGGAAGGCCAGCCGCTGGCCATCAGTGCGCCCTTCGTAGGCAACCCCGTGCCCGAGGTCACCTGGACCAAGGACGGCAAGGAGCTCAAGCCCTCTGAGAAGCTGCTTCTCACTTGCGATGGCAAGAGGGTGAGTACAACCATTATCTATGGTAAGATCCCGTGGGAAAGTTGAAAGGGTCGTGATGTACTGTCGTGATGATTATTACGTGACTTCACCGTGGAGCAGGTCCAGCTATGCCTACAGGAAAACAAACAAACTATTGTAAGGTTCACATAGTTCGTGTTATACCTGGTCCCGTGTCCTGTGGATTCATCCAAGTTGTAAATATTCTCCGAAAATTTTATGAGACCCAAATTCAAATTAGGGGTTAGAAAAACGCCGTAACAGCTTGTGTTATTTTTAAATAGATAGGTACAGTAGGCTTTTACGAAAAGCGGCAAATTAAGGCAGTTTTCAATAAATCCTCTAGACACGATTCGATGAGCGAATATCTGTCGGCACATTCATTCCTTCATTTAATACGGAAATGCAAGATTTTGGCCTGATTCTTACTTATAACTGGGTTTATATATAACTGTAGACACTGTTATAAACGTATTTTTAACGTACTCAGTCTAAAAATTAAAATTTATTTTATGTCATTACGTTTTTTAAGTACATAGCTTTTTCGTGGTGAAAAAAATTATCGTAACCGATTTGGCAAATCTAAAGTAAAATCAGCCCTACCTTACTATTGCTCCTACATTAAATCCTGTCCCCAGGTGGGCCTAGAAATCAGCCAAGCGGAGCTGCCGGACGCGGGCGTGTACTCGTGCCGGCTGGTCAGCCCGCTGGGCGAGGACGAGTCGCGGGGCAAGCTCACCGTGCGCAAGGTCTACCAGCCGCCCACCTTCTCGCAGAAGTTCTCCGACTTGCAGCAGGTGAGATACACCAGCATCATCATCATCATCATTCATCATCATCATCATTGTAATGTTTGCAATCTATACTTGCACACCATGTGTGGTAGAACATCACGAACTCGCAATAGATTTAAGGTCTTCACAAGAATTTTCTCAAGAGGTTTTTGATAATTTTCACTATTTTTTGTAATACCTATGTATTAATTTTGTATTCACTAATATTTTCTTAGAAATTTTTTCTATCTTTTTTAATTATGTGAGCTTATAATAATTACGTTACGAATATTATGTGAGTAAAGAAATTACCATGGAACTTTGATCAATATTTCTTACTAACGTACCACAACATCGTGTAGATTGTGTCCTCTTCCACATTTCATCTCTAGCCCTCTATTAAGGCAACCTTTCCAACGCTTCATGGACCCTGCTGCCGGCTGGGCGGATCAAGCTCCCACTCACAACGTCCACAACCCCGGAAGCCCCCTTTTAGTCGCCTCTTACGATCAGGCAGGAGATACCGTAGCTCTATTCTTAATCCCGAAGCTACAGGGACTTCATGGACCTACCACGAAGTATCCTTTGTTACTATTTAGGAGTATAAGGTATACAATTTCAATCAAAAATCAAGCATTTTTATATGTCTAACTTCTTTTTAGCGGCTTCGCCCACGTGGACCCGTTTAATGGGTTCCCGTAGGATAAAATATAGCATATGTGCTATTCCAGACTTCATTGCTATATTAAAATCATAGACGTTTAGCCAGTGGCTTCAACCGCGTTGACCCTATTACCCGTTTTCACGTAGGAATGAAGCATTTTCCCGCGGTAGCTTATGTTACTCAGGATGAATGTAGCTTTCTAATGGTGAAAGAATTTTTGAAATCGGAACAGTAGTTTTTGAGTTTATTCATTACAAACATACAAAAATATAAATCTTTCCTCTTTGTAATATTAGTATAGATATAGATACATAACACTTGATTTCTTTGCTGCCAAATTAAACGGAAATTAAAAGATAAATGTTCCATTAATATTAAGCTTGGGTCTCCTGCGCCCCTGGCAAAATTCGAATTCTTTAGGTCGGTTATATGCACTTCCTGCACCCCAGCTCTGTTGCCAGCCCCTTGATACGGCGCTGGAAATGGCTTTCAAAAAACCACGGAGGTAGCGAACTGATAAAAACTACGTAAAACAACTTTGCGCTATCCATGCAAATGCAAATAAATATTTTTTCATTCTTTCTTTCTACAATGTTAAATTATTTTCAGCTGCCAACGTTCGATGCGAAGTTCCCAGCACGGGTCTACGGCATTCCTACTCCCGACATCACCTGGTACAAGAACGGACAGCTCCTCAAGCCCTCCGAGAAGTACAACATGAAGCGGGACGGCGACGCGTGCTGCTTGTACGTGCGGGACCTGGTCCTGGAGGACGCGGGCCAGTACAAGTGCGTGGCGAAGAACAGGGAGGGGGAGGCCTCGTGCGAGGCTGCGCTCGAAGTTGTGGATAAGATGTAAGCTTTATAAATTAAACATTTGTGTTATTTTTATAAAACCTGGAGATGTGAGGACCTACAAAAGTGTTTAAAGTAAAATTTATAAACATTTTACTCTCAGCAAAATAGAACATGTGGAGTTGTGGCCGTAGTACGATTATATACACACTTCTTACCACCCATTAAATGTATCTTGGATAAGGACTAAAGGGTGGATAATTTCCAGAAGCCGCAAGCAGAAGGTGGAGCCGCCGTCGTTCCTGAAGCGCATCGGCGACATCGAGGTGTTCCGCGGCATGAGCGCCAAGTTCACCGCCTGCGCAACCGGCTCGCCCGACCCCGATGTCGAATGGTATTTACTAAATTGTTTTAAAATATTCCCCATTTCTTTTGCGGTTAGGGGTATGAAAGATTTTCACTCAATGGAAGTTTCTTGTCGGCACCAAGCATAACAGATTTTCAGTGGAATTCTACAGTTCTACTGGTTGACTGATTGAATCTAACCCGATGTTGAATGCTGATCCTATTACGCCCAGCTGGTTAACATCTTCCTACCAAAATACAGTAAAATTGCATAGTGACAAAAAAGTATCTAGTACTGCTGCCAAAGTTAATGGCCCCGGTTGAATATAAAAATGTACCATATACAACATGTACAAATTCATTCAAAAATTCTCTTAATTCATTAGCAGTAAGATTTGTCTTCGATGGAGCCAACCATACACGAGATGTTTTGGAATGCCAATCAGAGCCAGTGTTTGAGCCCACTCGGCAATCTCAAACTGCGTTTCTATCGTCTTCTACGCACTTATCGCCATGGCCCCAAATTTGAAGTGCACATACTACATTTACACGATTCTCATACAACCAGGTTCCGCAATGACGAGAAGCTGTTCCCATGCGAGCGTATCCGCATGGACAAGGAGTCCACCGGCCTGCTGCGGCTCACCATCAGCGGCATCGACCCCACTGACGTGGGTACCTACAGGTGCCGCATCTACAACCCACACGGCGAAGACTCCTGCACCGCTCAGCTCACTTATGATAGTAAGTATAGTGTGAACCGGCCTTAATTTTTTTGTATCGGGAGAAAAACCTTCAAAAGGTACCAGACTCCTTGGGAGAGAAGTCGAATTTTACTGCACTAAAGTCCCATCGGTGGCCTATATCAGCGCTTGGGGAGAACTCCTGAGGAACGCACCGGTGTACCCCACGCGCGGCGCTCTAAAATGGGCCCATCATCCGCAGAGTAATGGTGCTCTCCTGCTACTTCCAGTGCTTGCTACAGCATGCGGCCTCGCACACACCGCCGTCCTTCCTGGGACCGCTAACTTATGGATTGGGGCTCCCCCTCTCGCCGCCAGCAACTTTGGAAGCCTCTTTTAGACGCGTCTTACGATCGAAACGGGATATCGTAGCCCTAATTTGACCTTGACCTTGATTTGAGCTTGACCTAACCAAGGGTCATCAAGATGAAAATCAACATGTTCATAAGGAAAACCTTAATATCAAATTAATATTAAATAGGTAGGTATATCTATCCAATCAATCACACCCAAGCGACTATACTGGTTACTATAGTTTTAGTATAGGTCACCAGATGTTAGTTACATTTTACCGTACACAAATCCCATAATAATAATTCACTTAAAATATAATCTTGTGATTTTCAAGACACCAGACGTGGTGCTTCATCATTATCTTTACTGATTTCCGGAATATTCCGGATGACCTTCAATAATAAAACACTATTTCATTTCAGCCCTGGAACCCCACACAGGCAAGCGGCCAATCGCAGAGCAATACTCGGACTTCGACAAGATGAAGAAGACCGGAGTCCCCATGCCATTGTCAGACAAGCCCATCATCTCTCGTATGGCTGATCGTCACCTCACGCTGTCGTGGAGACCATCCATCCCGCATGGACCACGCTTTCCGGTCACTTACCAGGTGAGTCCTGTAATACATAATACTAAATCGATATTCTCAATTCGATATTATCAATAAGGATATTTGTTAAAAATATATATAAATTTATTCAGAAATTAATTATAAATCTAGGTATAAGGAAAAATAATAAAGAAATCCATGTAAAATCGATGTGAAAATAAAAACTGAATTAATGAAAAACAAGACAATAAATTAACGAAGAATTTATATAAGAAGCTATAATTATCGATTAAATGTGTTGTCACAAGTTTCTTTATTAATTTTATTAAGCTTTTTGTACATCGATTTCTTATTGAAAGACCTTTAATTTTTATAGATTATCATATCGATTTTGAATCAATTTTATATAGATTTTGAATCAATGTTATATTTTGATTAAATGTCTCCATATTATAGATTTTTTTATATCTACTTCATATGACTTCAAAATCGATTATAAATAGATGAAGAAAATCGATTACAACTAACCTTCATAAAATTCTTAAAAATTACTGTGTAAACTTCAAGGTAAAATCATACGTTCAAAGGCGGGTAAAACGGAAACCGCAGTTCTTTTAATAATCCAGCTCACTCATTGGTCCCGCCCCCAGGTGGAGATGTGCGAGGTGCCGGACGGCGACTGGTTCACGGCGCGCACGGGGCTGCGCTCGTGCGCGTGCGACATCCGCAACCTCGAGCCCTTCCGCGACTACAAGTTCCGCGTGCGCGTCGAGAACAAGTACGGGGTCAGCGACCCCTCGCCCTACGCCATCACGCACCGCGCGAAGCTCGAGCCCGACCCCCCCAAATTCGTGCCCTACCTCGAACCCGGCATCGACTTCCGCCCAGAAACCTCCCCCTACTTCCCGAAAGACTTCGACATCGAACGTCCGCCTCACGATGGATACGCTCAGGCACCCAAGTTCCTTCGCCAGGAACACGACTCGCAGTACGGCGTGAAGGGCCACAACGCGAACCTGTTCTGGTTCGTGTACGGCTACCCCAAGCCGAAGATGACGTACTTCTTCAACGACGAGCCCATTGAAATCGGAGGCAGATACGACTGGAGTTACACGAGGAATGGACAAGCCACGCTGTTTATCAATAAGTGAGTATAACATCTTTACTAGTTTTTATTTAACAAACAAAGACTCATCAATATTGTACTCGTAATATACACAGAAACGTCTGTTTCCTCCTTATTTCAACAAATATCTGAAAGTAACTCTTCCGCTATAACTACCTAATACAATAGGTTAGTTGAGTTATTTATCAATAAGTACCCGGATGACCAAGCATCGTTCGGATATAAACAATTGATTTTTTTCAGAGATACTAAGTTTTATTTGGATGAAAATTACATGAAAATCTCTCTAGCCGTTTCCGAAATTTAAATTATTATATAGTTATATACAAGAATTGCTCGTTTAAAAATACAAGATACGTAAATAGAACACAATAAATAAAAATAGATTTAATATTGCTCTCTCGGCCTAAATTTAATTTACAAGTAATACAAAATTATAAAAAAATTCAGCCTTTTTATATCCTACTGGGAGGCATAGTTCTCCTCTATGAGATATATTTAGGTCACAGTCCACCACATAGACCAAATGCGATTTGGTAGAAAAATTACAAAATAGGCATGATGACACTATTAAAGAATCAGAATCAGAATAAATGGTTTTACAGAAAAATATATGCTAAAAAAGTTCTAAAATATGATAAAAGTATTAAATACAGCAATCGGCCATGTTATCTGAAACGCCAATCAAAAGGAATGACGTCACGTCTCAGTAAATGTCATCGTGTTGCTTGAAGTTTGACGAGCACGCCGACGCCATGACATCTACGAGCGTTTTCGCGCTTAATTCAAATTACATAGCAGAAAATACATTAATTTACGTTAAAACTTAATTTTATTGCTAAAATAAACTTTTTTCCGAAACAAGGAGACGTGTACCTACAATAAGGAAAGGTACTTATTTAAAAAACTGTCATCATGCCTATTATAATCCATGATCCATCCAATCATCAGCCTTTTATAGTCCACTGCTGGACATATGCCTCCCAAAACAAAATTGTAATATCCTACAAAAACTCCACAGAATGTTAGAACGCGACGCCGGCTGGTACGAAGCGGTAGCAACAAACGAACACGGTCAGGCGCGGCAGCGGGTCCGCCTGGAGCTGGCCGAGTACCCCACCTTCATCCGCCGGCCAGAAGAAACCGTCGTGCTGCAGAGGAAGACCGCCAGGATCGAGGCCAGGGTCACCGGAGTGCCGTACCCTGACATCAAGTGGTATAAAGACTGGCAACCGCTCGCACCCAGTTCTAGGATAAAGGTAAGGTCATCAAAACTTTCTTCTTATACCTAGAATGTAGTCACAGTGAAATGTGATCACGTACTTGCGATTGATCTAAGAAGCAGTTAATCATTCATATCATTAGGTAGCTTGCCGGACTGCCGATCGAAGGGTTCCGAGTTCGATTACTGGCAAAGTAGAAATTTGATGAGTTTAAAATTTCTGTTCTCGGTGTGGGTGTTTGTGTTTCTGTCTTTGTGTGGCAACACGACACGGGGTATATCTACCCTACTGTGGGTATGAGTGTGAGGCGTTATTTATTTGTTAATAGTAATCTGCTGGTGACTATAGTAACTGATTACCAGCTTTTTAGCTAATGCATTAGAGACATTAAGTACCTACGTGAACAGATCCACACAAGTATAAAAAATCCGCATTTGTGCATTAAAAGTTACATATAGGTAATTGATTTCATTCGCAACTTCGTTAGGTGATACCACCAGAACTGTTAATTTCCGTCAATTTTGCGTAAATGGATTTTATAAGATTTGAAATTAAGTAAGTTGTAAAAGGTTGACAAAATACGTCGCCACGCCGATTTGTATAATATGCCGATTAGTTGTGTCGAATCGATAATATTTACTTACATATGTATTTAGTAAATATAATGCTATTTTCCTCACCTCAGATGCAATTTATCGAGCCGGACACAGTGATCCTGGTGATCAACGACGCCATCCTGAAGGACGAGGGCTTGTACTCGGTGTCGGCTCGCAACGTGGCCGGCGCCGTCAGCTCCTCCGCCATGCTCTATGTGGAGGAGAGCGAGCATGAGTACTCTGACAGGTAAGGACCTTACGCCATTCAGTGACCCCTGGACATGATTGAATGACAGTACCTGTTGAAGTACGATAAATTAATGATCAATACGAAAAATATATCTATGGTTGTACGTTCATAAGCGTTTTTACAGCTGTAAGTAGCTAAAATGTAGTGAGTTTCAGATAGATTCAGAAATAAAATCTGCGTCGATTGCTCTAATTATTAATCTCTACTATAAAAAAAACAACGGGTTGCACTCCGGTAGTGCCGGCAGAAGTGAAAACTTGAACATTAACGTTGTGCATTTTCGATATTTTGGAATGGTTAGGGAATAACTTTGCACGAATTGCTTTTATTATCAGTATTATTTTTCATCTAGTATTTTTATAAAGTACTCACTCATTTTCTTTCAGTATTTCTTCGTCACTTTTTTCATTAATAGATGCACTTTGTTCAATGTCCATATTTTAAATACTTACTTCCCGCCGTCATCAGCTGTCACCCCTCCGTCTTACGAATTTTCGATCAGGCCACGTGTCCTTAACACAGTTTAACATTTTTTACCCATCCCAAAAAAAGTGCACAACGCCGTTAAAGAAGTTTTCACTTCAAAAAACTTACGCCTTCCATGTGCCGATAAAATATATTTTATTTAAATTTTGTTTCTGTAAGATGTTGATTTTTAATGTAGCAGAAGACGTTATGCTTTTGAGAAATAATTCAAATCTTGTTTTAACCAATTGTTGTTTTACGTATTACTCGTAAATAAATAAATATCATTCAGTAAACGTACAAACGTAGTGTAACGGCTTCTCTTCATTGTGTGCTTGTGAATTGACTTATCTTAATAATCCAAATCATCGATACGTGTCACAAGTAATCGATGGAACCGTGACTAAAATAAGACTTTCATCTTAGGATCCGGGAACATCCACCACGTATCAAGCCCAGCTCGAAGCCGTTCGGCGACTTCTACGACCTTGGAGACGAGCTCGGCCGTGGAGTGCAGGGTGTTGTGTACCACGCCGCTGAGAGACTCACTGGTAAGATACTGCATATTTCTGTTACTGTTTCCTTACAGAAAATGAATGTGAGGTGAGAGAGCTGAGAGTTGATAGCCTACTGCTTGAGCATCGAATTACAACTGAGGCCTACGGAGGCCTGGGTAATTAATAGAATCAGGCGTTATTTTGCATAACTCCATTGTTATAAAGTTAGGTAAAAAACTACTTTGTCACAATCCACAATCAGAACGTTTGATGGTGTATACTTTTTTCATGCAATAGCACCTCCCTCCCTCCCACATAGTATACATGCACATGCAACAATAAAAAATATACACCAACAAGTGTTTCGCCCCAAAACAGAGCATGATCAGGGTTATTGACTCTACAACGGTTACTCGCAAAGTGAGGCAGCCCTCATAAATACGTTTACACCTCTCCTCCATCGGACTCGGTGAAATAACTTTTGTGATACGTCAAAATGTATTATGTCAAATGTCAAGATGATGTCACTCGAAACGTTAAAAAGAATCGAATGAAATCGACTGAACGATTAGTGGGTAAAAATACGCAATAGTGGGGGGTTGGAAACATCTATTTGTTTATTCAGTAATGTATTACAATCGTTGTTATTGCTTTTAATTATTTCCAACTGCTCAAGCACGCTGAGTCTTAGGCCCATCTTGCACTCAAATAGAAAGAAATCTTCTGAGCCCTTATTACGTCTTATTTCTGAGCACGGGTCTCTCCCCATTATTGACAAGGCCTAGGCCTCCAACCAGTGGAGTTTATACTATCACGTTTTTCCAATGCGGGTTGCTGTAGATGTGGGTGAGTAGCAAACCCGCAGGTGGATGTTTTCAAACAACCCTTAAGTCCTCCGACACGGTTTAACGACTGCTGTCTATCAATAATAACGTGGACCGAAGGCTTATCAATCCCCCCCCCCCCATGTTAAACTAATCTTCCAAATAAACAAAACAAAACGTTCCCCAACAGGTCGCAATTACGCCGCCAAGATAATGCACGGCCACTCGGAACTGAAGCCGTTCATGAAGAACGAGCTGGACATCATGAACATGTTGAACGACCGCCACCTCATCCGTCTCCACGAGGCGTTCGAACACGAGCACACATTGGCGCTGGTCACTGAACTAGCTGGTGGAGGGGAGCTGGTGCGGGACCGGCTGCTGAGGGGTCAGGGGTACACGGAGCGGGAGATCGCGGGGTACATTCGCCAGCTGCTGCGCGGCTTGAAGTACATGCACGACAACAGCGTTGCGCATCTTGGCTTGACGGTAAGCCATTTGTTAACCTCACACTAGGATATCGTGTGTCGTGCGTTAGCTGGTGAATCAGAGCTGGTCAAGAACAGGAACGCTGATGGACTGCTGCGCATCATAACGCATCACACTCATAGCCTCATTCTACGATTTCCGTATCATATAACAGAAACTTTATACGTATACGTTTACTAAAAGACTTATTAATTAATTACCTTAGCAACATTAATTATTATTTTTATTTTCTCTGTGACACTTAATCAATTACGTTGAAGTCCTTTAAGCTTACGAATACCGTCTTGCCATGGTTGTGGGGGTGTATAAACATGCAGTACCTACATTATTGTATCTGTGTGCGCTACTTAAGAAGCTGTCAAACATCAGTTGTCAGTTACTATAGCAATAGGCCATAGTTACCTGTTTTAACTATAGTAACCTGTTTAGTCACTCCGCGATTGATAGGTTCTTAGCGAACACACACAGAAGCAATATGCACAAGCGTATACGTCCACAACTATGATAATCCGGCATTCGTGCAATGAACTGATATCAAAATATCTTGTCCGCCAGATCGGCGAACTTCTCCTCTCCCACGCTGGCAGCGACGAGCTGAAGATCTGCGACTTCGGCCTCTCCCGCCGCATCCAGTTCAACAAGCACGCCGCCCTGGACTACGGCATGCCCGAGTTCGTGGCGCCGGAAGTAGCCAACGGGGAAGGAGTGTCCTTCGCGGCAGACTCCTGGAGCGTCGGCATCATCACCTACATCCTGCTCAGTGGAAGATCGCCCTTCCGCGGCGCCAACGACATGGAGACCCTCACCAGGTAATGTACAATGTTGTATTGAAGCGCGCATAGCTCTGCGGCTGGTGTAGAACTGAAACAATTTACGCAGCGAAGCAAAACGTGCGCAGTCGTTTCTTGCTTCGGAGAGCACAGTCGTTAAACTTTGCCAGAGATCTTATAGGCGGTTTGAAAACATCCGACAGCGGGTTGACCACTAACCCGTATGGAGTATCATGGTGGAGCAAGCCTCGAGAAGTGCCTGGAGACTCAATAATGGTGAGACACGCACGCCCAGCAGTAGGATGTAAAAAATGTAGTAAAGTTTTCAAAAATCCGCACAGTGAATAAAATATATTGATTTCATTTAATTCCAGGATCAGAGAGGGCAAGTGGGAGTGGCATGACGAGGAGTGGTGGTCGCGGCTCAGCACGGAGTCGCGCGACTTCATCTCCAAACTGCTGACGTTCAACTGGCACGAGCGCATGGACATCAACACCGCCCTGTCGCACCCCTGGCTGACCCTGGCCGACAAGATCTACAAGGACGAGTACATGATCACTACGGACCGACTGAGGAATTACTACAATTTGTACAGGTGAGAATTCCTACGCCAGTGTTGTGTGTGACTCATCACCATCAGTCATGGGCATACACAGAGAAAGAAATAAACACCCAAACCATCATTTTATAAATCAATTAAAAATTCTGGTATCTTCTTCTTTGTCATATTCTTCGGCCTGAATGAAACTCCTTAGCGGTTCTTATGAGTTGACTCCATTTTCAAGATGTTCGGCTTTCCTTAGGGCTCCGGTGACGGCAAGGCCGGATAGTGATGTCACCTAGTCACACCAACGATTAAGTGATCGACCGTGAGGTCTTTTTCCGTTACTTTGCCCCCTACTATCAGTTTGACCAGGACGTCATCGTTGACTATTCGTATAAACAGCCAGCATTAACAATGCAATATTTTTAAGCGTTATAACAAAATGTTGTTTATTAACCATCTACTATAAACTTATGTTAAAAAAATGTTTTAAATGTTTAAAAGTTAATTCTTTTTCACTCAAGAACAGAAATTTATATCTATCAAATTTCAACCTCACTGGGAATTGCCCCCGGAAACCTACGAACGGCATTCCGGAGTGGTAACCTTTATACCGTAAGGGTCGTCGTATTTTTAACTCGAAGAATGGATAGATATATGAAATTTGTAATTTTCCAGAGATTGGATCAGCAACGCACAATGCCGCACATGGTTCCGACGACGACCACTCAGCGGTGCATTTACACACCCATCCAAGATGGTCTACCCGCCCGGAGAGATTTACACACCGGAAGGTGACACCATTTTTTTATAATAATGTCGCTGGCTTTGTTGCAATGACTGCGTGTAGCGCGTGCAAGTCTTTCCAGTTATTGGGGGGAGGAATGGAGCTTAGAACATATTTCCATCATTTTAATAGTTGATGTTTTCGTCTCCAGGCACTCCAGAACGCACCCCGCATGACCGGTCGCCGGGCGCGTGGGACCTGAAGTTCCAGCAGTGGGATCACCCCGATTGGGAGGTCTCCGCCAAGTCAGAGAGCCAGTGAGTACAAAATAAGACAGACTCACTTAATCTGCAGGCTAAAGTGCTAGTTAGAAGGAGCGATAATTGATGGAGTAAAAGGATCATGACCATGTTGCGTCATATGGAGCACAGACCGCCCCCCAACCAAGTGGACTGACCACTTGAAGAAGATAGCGGGAAGCCGCTGAATACAGAGGTCGCACGACCGGACGGAATGGCGAACATTAGGGGAGGCGTATATGGTGAGCAGTGGACTTTTTAATGCTAATAGAGTGATGGGTCTAAAATAAAACTTAACAAATTGATGCCCACGTTACGATATCGCCATTATACCATCAGACGAAGGTTGAAATTCCAATGACACTATCTGGATTCGTGGCGGTCTTCAACAGCTCGCTTCCCTTACTTACTTACTTTGCATGTTCCTTTTTGTCAGAAAGGAATATGTGAGGCGACGGTGATCGCTTAACATCACGTGGCCATCTTTTGTCCGACTAGACTTCTTGTGTTCCGTAAATGTTAGGAAACTCATACTAAAATGTTGGAGAAAGTGTAACAATATTTGAACAGATCAATATTCTATGAGTAATTCTATGAGTTTAAACCATATAACGATTAGTCGTCGTGGTGGTGATATTAGTATCACTTTTTAAAATCTCCAATCTTCCATTCCTCAGCTACCAGAACGGTCCCGATACCTACTTACTGCAACTGCGTGACGTGTCGTTCCCGGTGAGACTGCGTGAATACATGAAGGTTGCGTGTGCGCGCTCACCTGCCTTTTCTGTGTCGCTCCATGATTCGTATGATCCGAGGGTGAGTACAATACAAAATGATACTGTCCACAAAAATATTTGAAACTAGTTGCGCCCAGTGTTCATCTCTTACCAGCGTTAAGAAGGAATCATTATCATGAACATACTCGTAATGCGCAATTGTTTATACAAACTAGGTCCCTTTTTGACTTCACTTACGTTGATGACATCAGTCAGTCATTCAGATGGTTTTCCTTTTAAATCTTCACTAATCATGAATTACTTTCATCAGGCTCCCATAATCCGCGAGAGGCGTCGCTTCACGGACATCATGGACGAGGAAATCGACGACGAGCGACGCGAGAGGATCAACAACTACGGCTCCGAGAGCTACACCATCCGCCGCCTGCGCCACGAGCTGGGCACGCGTCTCGACAGCTACGCGGAGGCCCAGGCCTTTATGGAGACCAAGAAGGACGGCCAGATGCCCTTCTTCCGCGAGAAGCCCCAACTCCTTCCCGTCCAGGAGGGAGTCCCCGCCCAGCTCTCCTGCTTCGCGGTCGGTGACCCTAAGCCTGTCATCCAGTGGTTCAAGAACGATATGGTCATCGCCGAGGGCCAACGCATCAAAATCGTCGAGGATGACGAGGGAAGATCGACTCTCAAGTTCGAGCCGGCGATGCATCATGACGTCGGATACTACAAGGTCGTCGCCAGGAATAAGGTCGGACAGACCGTCGCTAGGACCCGCATCGTTGAAGCGACCACTCCTGATGCCCCAGACAGCCCCACTGCTGCGGACGTATCCGATAGCGAAGTACTACTGAGGTGGAAGCAGCCGAAGTATGACGGCAACTCGCCTGTCGTCTGCTACAGCCTGCAGTACAAGCTCGGCGACAGCATCGAGTGGGTCACGGTGGCCGAAAACATCGACCACGAGTTCTTCGTCGTCCGCGACCTCCAGCCGGAGACCAGCTATCAGTTCAGGCTCTCCTCCCGCAACCGAATCGGATGGAGCGATAAAGGAATCCCGACCAACCTCATAAAGACGAAACCGTGGGGCGCCCCTAAAGTCGAAGTCACCAAGGCCATGAGACACCTGCAGCACATTACGGAGTGCGGCCAGGAGATCGTCTTAGACGAGGAACGGCCCAAATTGAACTACTCGATGGAGGAGAGTCCGCTGGAATGGGACAGCTCCAACTTCTCGAGTCGATACAACTTCATCTCGGAGCTGTGGCGCGGGAAGTTCTCGATCGTGGTGAAGGGCATTGACAAGACCACCGACAACGTGGTAGTGGCCAAGGTGTTGGAGGTCAGGCCGGAGACTGAGGTCCAGGTGCAGAGGGAGTACGAGTGCTTGAGGCGGCTCAGGCACGAGAGGATATCAAACTTAATGGCCGCTTATCAAACTTTAGGATCGCCGGTAGCTGTTTTAATTCTGGAGAAGCTCCAAGGGGCTGATATTCTCACATACCTGTCGAGTCGTCACGACTATACGGAACAGATGGTGGCCACGATAGTGACGCAAATCCTGGACGGTCTTCAGTACCTGCACTGGCGAGGGTACTGCCACCTGGACCTGCAGCCCGACAACGTGGTGATGGCCACCGTGCGCTCCATCCAAGTGAAACTGACTGACTTCGGCTCTGCGCACAAAGTGAACAAACTAGGAACTATTGTACCACAAGTAGGCGAATTGGAATACAAAGGTGAGCTAACGTATTATTTAATTTTGTTGTAGCAAATACCAATATAATCAAATTGAATTAATAAAAATCTTTAGTGCACATAACATTGTGCCGTATCAGTCTTTTCAGTTGTATTAGTATGAAAACGCATTCTTGTCGTAAAATTATAATTCAAATTCCCGGTATCTAATTATCTGGCAAGGATGCAGTTAGAACTACGTCTGTACACCTGTGAAGGATACTTTATGCATTGTTCTATTATTTTGCATGAGAATACGTATTGTGCGCAAACGGCTCTTTGGTCGCTGCCAACGATTCCCCTCACAAGAAGAGAGCACTAACCTGCATGCCACGTACGAACCGCCTGCAGCCGCTTTCTTCCACGGCGCTTTGTTTATCTTCTTGTCGACACTAATTAGTTTGCTTGAAAGATAACAGTTTTTATGGAGTCCACACATAAGAATCACACACAGTTTAAGTTCTAGGGTTCAGCCGGTCTAGAGTGTTCTATCACCACGAGGACACACACGGAACTCCTCTCGCGATGGAGTCCAGCGAAGAAGTCTTAACGTATAGTCAAAACCGGCTGTCGCGATTGGGCGAAATCGTATGAACAGTATCAAACTGTTCTGCAATTGGTCGGTGGCTCCCGCCTGCAAGGGAAGCGAGCCAACAGCCCCATCTTAAGCTACGGCGCCAAATTTGAAATAAGAAAATAGGACGTCGTAACTTACGGTTACGAAACACGTATTTTTATTCTAAAAAAATATTTTAGTATGTACTACCTACCTTATTTAAATTAAAAGACATTGTTAAGAGAGGTTAGAATGGAAAATGTGGGCGGGGCAGACGCGCCAAGGAATTTTGAGCAAACGCTAAAAATTCCAAAATCTTTACAGAAACACGCGATCGTGCTACGATATGCGTGCGTGCTTGGGTATGATTCGTTCATTTGAAATCGCGTGATTGTGCGGTGCTAAGATTGGCTAAATTTGGAATTGCAAATATGTGCGTAAGCTTCGTATTTATTTAAGTACATATGTAATGGAGGTGAAAGGCGGGGCTTGATCGGCGACACCAGTCTTCATACGAACGGCACATTATTGCCGTTCTACCTCTCTTAATAATTTTCTGTGTAAAAGACCATCGTTCAAACCGTATTTGCAAATTATAAATAAATAAAAATATCACTTTACAGCACCCGAGGTGATCAACGATGAGCCTGCGTACCCACAGACCGACATCTGGTCACTCGGAGTGCTCACATACATCATGCTCTCTGGAGTGTCACCGTTCCGCGGTGCTGACGACGTAGAAACAAAACAGAATATCTCCTTCGTCAGATATCGATTCGAACACCTTTACAAGGAAATTACACAGGTATAGTACAGATTTCTTTCGGTTACTGTGAAGCTAGGCTCAAGTCAATGTTCCTGTAGCCCGACTATAAAAATGTGAGCTACGGTATCTTCTTCCGGATCGCAAGAGGTGGCTAAAACGGGGCTGCTGCGGTTGCTAGCTGCGAGAGTGGGGAATCGAAAAGTTCCAGGAATCGCCAGCCTCCGGGGAACAATTGAGCGTGTTTCTAAACAGAGGTTTATTTGATTGGGGACACAGAGAGGGTTTTAGCGCAATACGAATCACACATAACCCGGTGTTTATACCTTTTGAAACTTTCCAACTGCCACCAAAATTGGCATAAATCGTAGAATAAATCGATGTGCCCTGAAATATCCTTGAAGAAATACACCAGTGAATTCATTTTAATATAAACACTGGTCAAAAAATACTAAGTACATGTTTTGTATTCCCAGGAAGCAACACGGTTCCTGATGTTCCTGTTCAAGAAGGTGCCGCTGAAGAGGCCGCTGACGGAGGAGTGCTACGAGCACCGCTGGCTTACGCAGTCCGACTTCATGAACAAGAAGCGCGAGCGGGCCGTCTTTCTCGGAAACCGCCTCAAGGTACCTATATACGTTGTGTGCTCGGCATTCAGCATAATAATAATAATAATAACCCCGCATAATAATAATCGCCCCGCTTGTGGTGAGCTGTTGGTGAGTAACGACACTACGGACCCGATTGCTCCCGGGGAAGTCCCCCTGTTCGTCTCCGACAGGCGGAGTGATAACCCAGAGGAACAGGTCCCCCACCTCTGGCTTGCCCATTGGCCGTCTAGAGTGGAGCTGTTAGAGCTATATGCTGGGTGGGTGGAAGTGTAACTAAGTAATTGGCGTAATAGCGAGGAAACCCGCTCCGGGTTGGATTTATCCCCCCGCGATGGTGTAATCGTTGCCGCTCCTCTCGACACCCCTAGCTGCTGCCTGCATGCTTCTCTGCTACTTCATCCAAATAAAAAATGTAGCGGTAATGCGGTAATGAACGGTAAAATACGTGTATTGCGTACGAGACACCACAAGTCAATAAAATTTATAAACAAATAATTACACAAGTAAATAATAAGCCAATAGAATGCAACTCTATTGTGCAGTACGGGCAATGACCGATGTCCGATCTCTTAAAATAAAATGATCGTGACGTCAGACATCATCCGATCTTTGTGCTCCGCTTGCATGCATTTCTTGATGAGTAACTACTTACCGCCTACATGAAGGGCGGATGGCCCGGCGGTTAGCGTAGAACGCAAATGATCTACGCAACTAAGGGAAACTTGCGCGGTCGGGTGTGAGATGGTAGACCGATAGTGGCAAAAAATTTCATGCGCGTTTCCGTGCTTCGGAGGACACGTTAAGCTGTCGGTCCCGGTTGTTGTCGTAAAACAACAATCGTTAAACCTTGTCGGAGGCCTTATGGGCGGTTTTAAAACATCCGACAGCGGATTGGCCAGTAACCCGCATTGGAACAGTGTGGTGGAGTAAGATCCAGGTCTCCTCATAATGGGGAGAGACCCGTGCCCAGCAGTGGGACGCAAAAAGGGTTGCAGCCAGCTACTTGTCACAAAAATAGTAATAAATGTTGTGTGTTCCGCAGGAATTCTCAGAGGAGTACCACGAGCGCAAGGCGCGCGAGGCGTCGCAGGCGGACACCGCGGCCGCCGCCTTCGGGCCCGCCGCGCCGCGCCTGCTGGCGCGCTCCAACAGCATCCAGGACGAGCTGCTCACCAGCTTCGCCTGCCGCTGACACACACCCTTCAATTTGGGGGGGGGGGGGGGGGTCACTAAGAAATTTGGGAGAAGAGTTGACCCAAATTGGCTTGTTTCGCCTTCCATCTACGCATGACTGATGGATTTTGGGGGGAGGTTCATGTCCCCTGTGACCCGGGACCGCGCCTGCCCACACCACTTCACTGCAGCCTGCCCACCATTGCGCGATTCGACTTGGAGAACATCGCACACGACTACCTTAGGCCTGGTTTAGACTACGCTTGATGACTTTACCAAACTTTATGTTATAACTACTGAACATTGTAGTTATGACAATATGTTATTTTGAACACATCAGAGCAAAACAAGACAAAAAATAACGAAATATCACATTTATACTACCTACTTACGTTTATAAAATATATGTCTTAAGTGAACGAACTGATTAAAATGTGTTATAGAAATTGTCCCTTTCAGCCCTTTTTATGTCCCAACCCTATGCTAGGCCTGTGCCTCCGTATTATTGAGGACAGAGATTACCTAGTAATTAAAATAGTCAATCTCAAACATGAGCCTTATTATCGCGAGGCTAATAATTTTTAGTGGAAAATCTAATTTAGTAACCATGTCATAGTTACCTAATTATTTGGGTTATATTCAACTAACTACCAACTTAGTCCAAACCAGACTTAAGTTAGTTACACAATACTCTGCAAAATAATTAAATATGACTATAGTTTTTTTTATCTTTCATGTTCTCAGTACATCAAGGAATAGATAATAAAACACTGTGCATTTGAGTAGTGAAAAATTATGACACTTGCAAAATTAATTAAATAATTGCTGGGTAGCTCTTATTTATTGGACTGTGGATATTGTTGGATTTATTTAAATTGAAAATGCTTGTAAATATTCGCTAATGGAGATAATTAAGGCTCAAGAATCAACTGGGAGTTGGATTCAAAAGATAAGAATGGAAGACTTCTTGGATGAGGGAATTTAGTCAATATCGTTATAGAAAATCATGCATTAAAGTATTTACCTATTAAAAAACAATACCAAAGCCATTTTTACAATTTTATATTGTACACTAATTTATTACTTTTATAAATAAATTTATTTAAGAAAAAAAATAGATTCAAATTCACGATTATGGGTCTACTCTAAAACAACACTAATCTCATGTTTTATCGACTTACACAATCACTTTACACTTACACTGTATAAAACATAAATCACTCACGATATCTAGTCAGGAGGGAAACGTTACGAAATGTATTTTTTATCCAAAGTTAATTAAGTTATTGTATTTATTTATATACAAAATTTTTACTATTTATTTATTGTTGATACCAACTGGTACTTGATACTTCGGTTATGAAGTAAATAAAGGGCATTGAGTTGCTAATAATGTGTTTTATTGATTGTTTTATGATACCCCTAACTTATATAAATATGCAGCGACTATTATAATCTATATCTATACTAATATTATAAAGAGGAAAAATTTGTATTTTTTGTATGTTTGTGATGAATAAACTCAAAAACTGCTGTTCCGATTTCAAAAATTCTTTCACCATTAGAAAGCTACTTTCACCCGGGTGGATCCCACTATTTCCATTATGTATTTCCATTGATGGAAATGCTGGGATAGATTCTCCCACTATATCCAATGCAACAAAAACGTGGCGACAAAAAAACTGAATCTTTATTCAATATTCTGAAAATCGATACCTACAATAAAAAAGTTATGAAAGTTCCCTATTATTTGCTAAAAATATTTTGGAGTACCTAATATATGAAGTTCCTCAATAATACGGAATAAATACAATGTGCCGTGTCATGGAATGTACAATAATATTATCAGTTGGAGCAAGGATACCCACACATATGCCATGCTTCTCCTAGGTAGAGAACCTAGGAGGAGCACGGTCCAGTCCCTGTAGCTTCGGGATTAAGAATAGAACTACGGTATCCCCTGCATGATCGTAAGAGGCGACTAAAAGGGGGCTTCCCGGGATGCGGACGGTGAGAGTGGGAGCTCGACTCGTCCAGCTAGCAGCCCCGGGAGGGACGGCGGTGTATGCGTGGTCGCATGCCGCCGTGAACACCTAAAGGTGCAGGAGAGCACATCTGCTATCCCGAAGATGGGCCCGTTCTGGGGCGCCGCGCGTGGAGGACACCGGTGCGTTCCAATGGAGATCCCTAAATCCTTACAAACGCAGAGGCAGGCCACCGAGGGGGTTTTATCAAATCCCACATAACTCGGTATCCTATCCCAAGGTGTCGGGTACCTTTTGAAGGTACCCGATACCAAAAAAAAGGAGGCGCACGGCCCAGACTCAATAAATAAAAGACAAATTAAAAAGAACTACTTATATTAATAAAGTTATTGTACATCATAATTCTCATTATCGAGGGTTTACTGCGAAAACCTATTAAGTGCAGAGAAGTTAGTTTTGAGATATTGCATCATAAAGGTTTACACCTAAAAAAATCACTTAAATTTCAGTAGATCCTTAATAGCACCAAAGTCATACAAAAGAATAGACGTTACAGATTACATTTTTCTGTAGTTTCAGTAAATATATGTCATTATAATCTTGTAATAAGGATATTCATGAGTAGAGTCGAGCAGTTAGTCGGTTTTATATGTAAATTGCTAAAATGTATTTTAAACTAGATTACTGCCAATTTTCAATAATCAATATTTACTTTTAGATAGTTGCTTATAAATGTATTTGTTTTACATGACAATATGATTTTAAAAGCTTAGACTTATTGTGTTATCTGTCAAAGAAAAAAAGTTAGTTGGTTTTACCTGATAACATTTATTAAGGGTTTAGAAAATAACAAAAATGTTAAATGCACAATAATATTTCTAAATAACTAGAAATCACTTATGAATCAGTTTTCTTTATTGAATTCTCCTTCTTCGTCTCCACTTTTATCAACATCTGGTTTCGGTAATTTATCTGTAAAATATTGGTCTGTTTTAAAATTTTCAAACCAGCTTTGAATTTCTTCTGGAATAGTCCTTTTTTGCACAGATTTACAAGATCTTTTTTTTAGTTTCAATAACTTTCAGCTGCTGCTTCATAGAGAGGTTTTAGTGTACCCGGAAATTAACGATTGATTGTTGAAATATTTTTAGTATATCACTTCTTCTTTCGCGTTGAATAGGCGTGATTTAACTCAAAAAGGGATTGAGAAGTCAATGAATTTTCCCCAATCTTTATAACATTGAAATTGTCACTCATATTATAGTTAAAAAATATCTTCCTGTACTCTCCTTTCACATACTTTATTCGCTTTATCTTCAGCCATTGCACTTGTTGTCCCTTGTCATCTTTCATTCTGTTTTTCATGATCGTATTGGCAAGGTGCTTCAAGTCAAGAAAGTTGTGTACTTAAAATCTTTTACGGTGTATGGTTCTTTTGTGATTTTTTCCCCTATCTACTTTAATAATTTTCCTACTTCTAGCACGTTTGAATATTGATATACATGCCATCATGGAAAAAACAGAGGTAGTTTTTTTAGCAGATTTTATGATGCTAAGAATATAATCTACTTCCATTTGGGTATGCCCTGATTCTAAAAAAATTTGTTCAATCACTTTGAGCTGATCAATTTTTTGAACTACCCAAAGGAGCAAGGAGGCCACAAATTGGTTTCGATTTTGACCACCACAAGTATCTGAAAATAAGCTTATTTCTGTGATATTATTAGGAACACAATTAAAAAGATAGTGTAATAGTATAGTTCCAATTTCAGAGCTACTTTTCTCTCATTTATTTCTAAAGTTTAACTAATGAGCAACATTTAAAAATAAATAACTAGTAGTTTACCATTAAGTAATGAATGTTGCAACTCGATAATATCCACTTTGTTACTGGATGTAGACGGAATCTCTTGAATATCTATAGGTAGGGCTTCCATTTAAAGTTGACTTTTAGAAATTGTATTAAAAGTTTATTAGAAAACATTAGCTCTAAACTAGTCTTTTTCCTCTTGACATCATTTTCACAAATATATTGACGACCCGCGTGGTGTAATGGTTACTATGCCTGACGGCCGATCGAAGGGTCCCGGGTTCGATTCCCGGCGAAGCAGAAGTTTGATTAGGAATTTAAATTTCTTTTCTCAGTCTGGATGTTTGTGTTTCTGTCTCTGTATGTGTCCATGGATCCCATGACACAGGGTATATCTATCCTACTGTGGGGCTATGAGTGTGAAATGTTATAATAATATTATTTACCACAAATAATACAGTACAAAACCATTTAAAAGTACACCGAAATAGTTCGCTGTTGACAGCACTTATTAGTTTTTTCCACTAAGTCATGACCACACATTCAGTCAACGTGTATTGATAGTTTACTAGCTAAAAGCGTTTAATCGGTTTTACAGGATATCATATCGCAGTAATTCTAACAATTATGTGCATGTATTTTGGATAATAATCATATAATAGGTTTTGCCTGTAAACTAATAAGGACAAAATGAAGGAAGTAATTCTGCTAAATAGGATTAAACACTGTTGCTTTCCTTTAGCTGAATGTGTGTAAGAACATTTAATATAATAATATTTAAAGTAAAAGGCGTTAAGAATGCATACAACTTTTTTCGTGCTAATATATTTTGGAAATTTATTAGTAAAGGGGTATAAGTTATTTTTGCATTAAATTTTTGGACACTTTGCGATATTTATCTGGTTTTAGCATGAAATATCTTCGAAACGGCTTAACTTAGCGCTTAGCCTGTTTTACCAGTATAAAGATCTTGAAAAAATAAGTTAATAGAGGTGTTTATCCAATTTTTTCAGAAAATGTTATTTAGCAGGTTTTCGCAGTAAACCCTCGTTATATCAATTCATGGTAGTTAAAAAACAGTAACTCTTTTTTTATACAGGACTACATATTCTTCACATTATGTAATTTTCTATAAAAATGCAGTACATGCAATGTAGCATTATGTATAGGTACTAATCCAAGTAAACAGCTATTGTGGGATTTGTATCAGCAGTAAGGCAAAGTTACAGTTATTGAATATTATTGCAGTCAAATTTACTTACATTCAACAAAGTTGGTAAAGACATAACTTATCAAGGCTCGGAAACCGGTTTTATTTCCAAACTGGTTTCGGTCATTGACCCCAAACCTAAACCAATATTGGTTAAAGGTTATGTTTAAAGGGTTTTGACCGGCTTAAGCGAAGTATCGGTTTTTCATGAATTTAGGTTTTGGTAGTAGCAATTAACCAGTTAAAACCAAGTTTAGTATTATTCTCCCGCGTTTTCATCCTGCTCTAAATGCTGCGCTTACTATCACGTAGTTTTTAGACATGTTCACAAGCACGTCAGTTGCATAAAAAGTCCTCGTTCATTCTTTTTTTTAAACATACTGAATTGTGGAATAAACCAGTTAATTTGGGCATCAAAACCGTTTGCACTGAAGTAACCAGTAACCTTTATCATTTGGGATAAACAGAAACCGTTTACCGGTTTAACCGGTAAACAATAGAGCGATATATTTACTGGTAACTAATAGAAATTAACCGGTATTTTTAAACCGGTTCCGAGCCTTGTAACTTATAATAAGCAGTAATATTTATATGTAGTATATTTATGTGTGTATAGTATATTTATGTAGTAATATATGTATGTAGTAAAATGTCAGATTCAAATCAGGTAGGTATTTTACAAATAATTTTCTAAGTGGCGAGTAACTATTGTACGGGGCAGTACTGAAACAAATGGGTACCAATAGCAAATGCTGCAGGACTAGATAGAAACACATTTATCTGGGCAAGTAAGAAGTACATGTCAGTGCCCGCACAAACTTTTAACATATGATGTGGTGTGGTTAAACTGCTGTTACAGTAATCATTCAACAAATACATTTTAAAGTGTTTATATATTAATTACGAGAATTTATACAAATTTTGAGTTCTTACTTCACCTATTGTACGCCATGTTATTTTACAAAAGTAATGCATTCATATGCCACAACACATGGCAGAATAATTTAAGACTTTTTTTTTCGTTATGACTCCATAGTTTAGGCTTATTTAGGTTTTTTGCTAACATAACAAATGAAAGACTAAGCAATGTTACATTTTGCATAAAATAATTAAAAGTAAGTTTATTGCTTAAAACATGAAAAATTATGTACAGTGGGCCCCCCGTAATCCGGCCCCTGTTTAATCCGGCGCCCCTTGTAATCCGACATGTCTGGCTGCAACCCTTTTTGCGTCCCACTGCTGGGCACGGGTCTCTCCCTCTTATTGGGGAGGTCTGGAGCTTACTCCACCACGCTGCTCCAATGCGGGTTGGTGGAGACATGTCTAGTACACAACTATTTCTTAAAAAGTTATTATTGTTTGTAAGTTCTTCAGCATTATTGACGTTAAGTTTATAATAAAACTTAACTCAATAGAGAGTTGTTTTATTTACTAAATTCGACATACATAATAAAGTATGATTTTGTACTTCAGAGTATGTTTAACATATAGAATCATTACAAGGACACTTGACTCTTTTGTAAAAAAATCCTAACTATAGGGGGTCTTAGGTAGTACTCTATAATCCGACAAATTCGATAGTTCGACACTGCCCTGCAAAACATTTGTCGGATTACCGGGGGCCCACTGTATGTGGAATATCGTGATATCCCAACATGTCATATATGACTTGAATCTCTGTTGTCTGAAGTATCTATGTCTGACTTTTGCATTCAAAAGTTGAAATGCTTCTGAATATGGTGCCATTTATTTATAAATATAAATATCTTACATAAAACAACATTTACCTCAGCACAAATCTTAGGGCACATAAATATTCAACAACTAATGTGATATCAACCGCATAACAACCAGAGTTCAATGTACTATTCATATGGATTCCATTGTTTTTCTTAATCATGTGAAAGAGTGTATAAAAATATCCCAACATTTACACAAGATACTACTGTAAACCCTAATTATATTAATGTATTTAGAGTATTTGCCTTGTCAAATATTACATTAGGAGATTTAAGATTTTTTTTTCTAGTGTAGCTAATTAAGAATTGTTATGTTTAAGCCGATCTCATCTTTTTCCTTTGGCTACTGCAATATATTCCTGGACTTTCGCCTGAAACTCTGTTTTGTTTTGATTGTACATTTCTGCAGCTTCAATGTTCAGAGGGTCATCAAAGTTTAGGAGATCCTGAAAACAGATTATAATAGCTATAGATAACATGTTAGCTTACACATACATACATCCTCTCGAAAAAAATATGTGAAAATAAATATTATGTACAGTATAACTTTGATTTTTCAATTCAAATTGGTGATAGGAGTGTCAGTGAACATCACAACAATGGTTGAGAAAATAATTCAATACCAGAAACTCTTGAAGTCTGTGAGATAACTGAGAAAAGTGTAAATCATAATGAGTTGTTTGCGTGTTTACTTTAATTTTAAGACTTTAAATGATATGATAAAGTTGATGCAACATACCATTATCTCATTAATATTTGCAGGATTAAAATTATACTAAAGATAATATTACTAGACTTCCGCCAGGGGGTACGCCTATGTGGACCCGTTTTATAGGTTGCTGTAGAATAAAAACCATCCTATGTCCATTCCCAAGGTCCACCTGAATACAACCTCAGACAAGATTGGACAGCAACAACCACAAAACAACCAAATAACAAATTAATTTGATCCTCAATTAAAAAAATGACTTACAGTAAATAAAGAGTTCAAGCCCCAGACCACATCCTTTAATCTCCGTGTGGGTGCCCAGCCATGTTCATCTATAGAGGTTTGTCGTAGTAGTGAGAGACAGATGTCTCCATCCACATTTATGTTAGGATGCCATAATCTAGTCAAACATTTGACTTTTGGAGGCTGAAATATGTATAATTACCATATTGCATTATTAAACAATGTCTCAAAAATTAGAGCCCCTAGCCAACCCCCTCCCTACTTCCCCCCCTAGATATCTAGTGGGTAATGTTAATTAAAAACAGATAATAAGTTTTTTGACTAGTATATTGACAATATTTGAAAATATTTAGGTAACTTATTGTGTTCTTTGATGCAAATAATTAATATAATGTAACTTAAAAAGTAAGAATGCATCTTATCGTAGGGTGAAAGGATATATGGTTTATTATGTTGATAGGAACTTATACTCATAATATTCATATTTAGTGCTGCAATGTGCACATTTTTTAGTTTTTATTATAATCATTTGTTGTTGAAGTTACCTGACATTTCATTTAGGTCCTGTAGCTAGCATTTTTGTACAATTTCAATAAGCAGTCCTTTAATACAAAGACTATTAAGAATAGAAAGACTATTAAGGAACCATTACCATGAAAATGTGAATGAATGGTACTTCCCACTTTGTGTGAGGCAGCCTTATCTTTGTAATCATCATTGTGTTTTGTTTGTTGTTATGTCAGTAAAGGTGACTTTAAATAATTATCAGTGAACTTTAAGCTATTTGATATCATAATTATTGTTTTATAGTCCACCACACTGGCCAGGTGTCATATCAGCCATATCATAAAAAAGATTCCTTAATTATTTTTCCTAAAATTTTAAACTTTAAATGACTCTCCTGTAAAGTTTCAATAATGTTGATTAAATCAAGTAGCTTGTCACCCCACATGTGTAAATGTACCTGAACACAACTAAATCTTGCTTATGCACCGGAGTAAAGCTTCCACCACCCAATCAAATAGTTCAGGTTAGACTTACAGCCATATTGTAGTCTTCAGTAACGACGATACTAAATTTAAATTTTCCTCCCTGCCAGTACCCTTCATCAGGTTTCACTATAAGCGTAAACTCGCTCAGAACGTTGGGGTCGTCAAAGCGCACAGAACACGTCGCGGGCAGGTTCTCATTCATCTCCTGGACTTCTTTCACTAATAACTTATCCCTCACTGAAATCCTTTTCACCGATTCTATAGCGACACCATTAGTCGGCTCAGTCTGGTCCTTTCTTATTTTCTTATTTAGCGTGATCATTATTATTCTAATTATATTTGAGATCAACCTTAATGTCACAACATTGATTACAGCTAAAATAAAAACAGCGTTTTCTAGGCTTTTCCTTGAAAATGGAGAAACTATTCAAATAAATAAGATGTGCCGAGATTTCGCCCGTCGTTTATTGACTAGAGGTGTGTAGGTCCGGATGGAAACGAAACCACTGACATGCATCACACTGGTTATTGATGGATGTACAACCCAAAAATATTTGGATACCAGTCCTCGGACACGATTGGTACTGAATCAGAGCAGTTCTCACATTTCTCAACGGCGAAACGGAACGTTCGGAACCGATACGCATTACAGACCCGCGGGTGTGCGGGGGCCGAGAAGGGGACCTGCAATTGATTTGAGTGGAATTGAATACAGTCCAGAGGGGAGCGGTGCGTAGGGGGCGGGCGGCAGTAGTACGATCTGTGATCTGTGGTCGTGTATGTGCATCGTTCTTCGTACAATGTCATACCTATGTACATTCCATTCGGTCGGTAAAGCGCCAATGATGCCAGAATATAGTCGTCTTCCCGCCAATTAGGATAATTACTTAATTAGTAGTAAAAATGTAATATGTTTATGTTTATTAATTTAATACATGTTTGGTATAAAACATATTTTTTTTATTTCCAACAGAAAACATAGTTACAAAATATATATTTTTTTTACATACTGACAAGTCATTGGTCACTTCAACGATTCTCTCTTTTCTTTGACAGACCGACCACGTATTTTACATTTGGGACTGTTTACTACTATTTCAAAAAGCAATACCTACTTACATATATTTTTTACGATACATAATACCATTTTGTATTTTTGAAATGGAGTTTAACCATAGAAAACAATAAGAAACACATAATATAGTGCATACGTGTCATTTGTGATCATCATAATTTTTTTATTGCAGAGTGGGTAAATATGCCTATTTTTAGTAAATTTAAAAAGATACCGAACATGTATTTTTTTTAAATCTTTTAGCGTGAACTATTTAGGTATAAATCAATTATCATCTATAACAGGAAAAAAGGGAGATTTATTTATAACACGTTGTATATTTTTGTAATAAAGTATAAATCTCCTTTTCCATAACTTAATAGAATAAACGTCAAGAAAAATAAAAAAGGATGGATGGTACAATGATTACTTTACTGTCTATTATTTTAATGTCTCTTTTTGACAACATGAAGCGTACTTCATATGACAACTCAGTGCGGGAATGATTTCATTCATTCGTATCGGTCGTTTAAAAGTTTATGTTAGTAATATTTGAACTTTTTAAGCGTTTGTTTGTTACAATTACAAATTGTTCACTTATGTATGTTCCGCTCGGTACATGTATTTGAGTTTTATAATGGATTTGTTATAAAATATTGTTTGTTATAAATACAGATACTTCCTAAAAAGTGACACGTATTTTGCGCTATAGAGAATTCTAACTAATATGATGGTATAAACTATTTTATACTTAATTGTCTGTTGTTGGGTTACGGCCGTTACGGGGCATGATGGCACAAAAATACATAATACACCACTGAATGAAAATATTTAGTATGAATATTTTAGTTTGATGTGTTTGCATTTTTAATAAGTTTTGTTCTTCGTTTATCATCTACCGTGAAGAATTAGGGCGATTGACAATGATCATTATAAAATATGAATCCTCAATTAAATTAACTTTTTTATTACAGATATATTTAAATTAATTTTTATCAAAAAAATTTTTTTTTGCGTACTAAAATCACTATTTTTGAGCTACGTGTCACGGACTTAAATTGAAACAAAAAAACTAAAGCTTGTGACGCAATACTTATGTATGTCTCAGTGGTCAGCGTTTTACGATATATACTTTCCTCTTTACTCATAAAATATACAATAGATAGAATAGCTATAAGCCTATTTTAAATAAAATATCAGCGCATCACAGGCATTGACTCGCGAGTCCATACCTTTGAGGCTCTAAGAGTTTAAACGTATTAAATTACACTTGCCACAGGGCCCAAGCTGACAGGCTGGGCCCTGTAGCAAGCGCAATTTACATATTACTGTTTGTCTGTTTAGTATAAACGGATTAAATTATATTTTGCCTACTGTATCGTTGAAATAAAGCTTTTGTTAGATAATATTATAAACATTATCAACAAAATACCTCAATTTCATAAAATTTATTCACAACATAAATAAATATAAGTGAGTAAATAATTCATCAAAAAAGGCCACTAAAGCCATCTGCAACAATTTCCATTAGGAAACAAATGCGAGCGGAATTTTTTTTGAAGTGAAAGTAAAGTCAATATATTATGTATTTCATACAAGGACAACATTAGTTTTACTATTTAATCGCGCTGTGTGTTTAAGTAACTAAAAGTTTATAGCATTGTACTCATAGAGTAATTAAACACTACGTTATAATTATTGTACTACGCATTCCGACTCCGCGGTCCTAAGTAATGAGTCCGGCGCGGCGGCGGACCCATGCAGGACCGCCGGACACGGAACCTGGATGTACATCACTAGAGCTGGTCATGCATCCGGATTCCACTCCGAATTTACAGCGGACCTGCCCATCTCTATTATTGACTGACAGTTCTTCAGCCGCTTTTTTTAATTCGTTTTACGGCATTGGATAAAAATCCTTTCAGCCATTCAATATTTTCTTTTCATTTTTAATAATGGCGTCGCAAACTCTGTGCATATTGCCAGCGTCAAGTACAACCTTTGCATCATTATAGTAATAGTAATCGTAGAAAAAATCAGTCAGTCGTCAGGTTTCAGTCAGTCTAGTCAGTCAAATGTTCAATTAAAGTGATGGCTACAGGCTACTTTACCAGAACATATCCGATGGAGTCTTGGAGGCAAGCCGAAAAAACATGTTTTCACACTGTCATTTTATTTCACAACACTCGTGCACTGTCATTAACCTTTAACTGACTATATCGAGCAAAATGCCATCAACTTTACCCGATATACATTGAGAAAATGAAACTAAAACAAAAGCAAGCACAACTTGTCCCTTAACCCCTTAGTGCATAGCATGCCATATCGGGCATTAGCCTTTTCTGATTATTTTCTACAATATGGCGAACATTTTTTTACTATGGCAACTCGAAAATGATTAAACTGGCAATTTCATTTGACTTATGATATGTCAGATTCTTTTCAAAACTAAAGAAAAAAAACTGTCACATTTTGAAATCAGCGTTGGTGACAAGGTGAGTTGTCCAACTTTATCGTAACTTTTTACTAGGTTTTGGTAACTATTTATGTGTAAGTTTTATTTAGCAGACTAATCAGTTCATAAAGTTTGCGTTTAGTGTAAAAAATAAGCAGATTGACAAAAGGTTTTGGATAAATCGCAATATTTCTGTAATGACATAGTTGTATTGCTTGGGACATATATGGCATTACATGCAGCTATGTCTCATATTGCTAGAATCCATATGTGGCATTTTATGCATTAGTTGGTGGGTTTATTATAAAAGTTTTTCACGATGCATGACTAACAAAACAAAATAAGTTTGAGCTTATACATATTGACTATTCTTATGGTAATGTTCTGGCTTTGCTTAATGTTTTCTTTACTTGCATTACAGCTTTTTCACGTAGATACGAACTGCTACGATGGCAAGAGATACTCACAATATTCATGTATCGGAAATACCGTTTGAGAGCGAGGATGAGTACCTATCTGATGATGAGGAGTACAGATTACCGCAAAGACGGGATCCATTATATATATCTGAAAGCGAAAGTGAAGTAGATACCGAAGACGAAGATGAGCCTTCACCAGATACTAGCAGACCTTCTCAAAATAAGAAAAAGAAATATGACTGGGTACCAGGATGCAGAGAGTTCAGTGAAGAAAACTGCACATTTTTAGGAGACATTAGTTTGACCGAAACCATAAAACAATTAGACACCCCTTTTGAATTTTTTTCTTACTTTTTCACTCAGGAAATGATCACTTTTATAACAGCTGAATCAAATCGCTTCGCAAATGATAATAATAAGGCAGCCAATATCACAGATTTGGATATCCAACAGTTTTTAGGTGTCGTAATATACATGTCAGTGGTGCACTTCCCCACAGTAAGACACTACTGGAAGAGAGGGATGGAATTTGAGCCAATTGTCAGAACCATGAACTGTAACAGATTCGAAGAAATAAAAAGATTCCTTCACTTCGTCAATAACTCAACCATACTTCCAGTAGGTAGTCCTAATTGCGACAAGCTGGCTAAAATAAGACCATTTCTTACCATGATCCGAGAGAGATTGCTGACAGTGCCAAAGGAAGAGTACCTAGCTGTTGACGAACAGATTATCCCGACCAAAACGCGCAAAAGCAGTCTTAAACAATATAACCCAAAGAAGCCGAATAAGTGGGGCTACAAAGTACACGTGTTAAGCGGTGTATCAGGGTTCTCTTATGACTTTGATATATACGCTGGTAAACAATCTGATGTTATACCCGAAAATGAAAAAAACTTGGGCACCAGCAGCAATGTTGTGTTACGCTTGGCACAAACGGTCCCCGAAAATCTAAATTATAAATTATTTTTTGACAATTGGTTCACGAGTGTCGAACTCATGGCACATTTAGATAAAAAAGGCATTTTGCCTTTGGGTACGGTTCGAGCCAATAGACTTCCTGGGGCTAAATTGACTTCTAAGAAAGAAATGACACGTAAAGGACGAGGAGCTTCTGAGGAAATCCAAACTTCTTTAGATGACAGTACTGTTACAGCAGTGAGTTGGTTGGATAATAAGATAGTGACTTTATGTTCCACTTATGTCGGTGTCCAGCCTACGACGTTCGTGGAAAGATATGACAGAAAAAGAAAACGTTATATCAATGTATCTTGTCCTAAGGCTGTCGAATTGTACAACCGCCACATGGGCGGAGTAGATACTCTCGACTCAATGTTGGGTTATTACAGGATAAAAATCCGATCCAAGAAGTGGTATATGCGAGTTTTTTTCCACTTTGTGGATTTAGCATGTGTTAACGCATGGCTTCTGTGGAGAAGAAAGAACCCTGACACATACATACCCTTGTTGGATTTCAAGTTACTTGTCGCCGATGTACTTACTCAAAAAGGTTCCCAGGTCTACACTCCTACAACAAGAGGCCGACCATCTAATGCAAATATCGAAGCACCACCACCGAAGAAAAGTCGAAAGCGATTAATAGAGGAGCTGCCTTCACGTGAAGTAGCAGAAGATGGATACCATCACTTTCCAGACTGGACAGAAGAACGGCAGGTCTGCAAAAATTCTGGATGTAAAGGAAAATCTTTTGTATGGTGTCTGAAATGTAAAGTGCATTTGTGTATTAATAAAACCCGAAACTGTTTCGTAGAATTTCACGTTGAATAAATAAGATACAAGACTTAGTAAAATATTTTTATTCATTATAACACACACACACCTAATATGAACCCACCCCCATAAATTTGTATAAAAAAACAACAAGCTGGTTGCTTAATCGTTAACTGCATGATATGCCATATTTGACTACTGCGATTTACCAGCTACTAATGCATGCAATGACATATTTGGCAGATGAACATTTTGAGTTTTTTAAGAAAAACAAAACACGACAGAATTTTATTTTTATTTTTCTCAGTTTCCCCAAAACCCATTCTACGACATAATTTTTTTCCAAAAGAATTTAAAAATCCATGCACTAAGGGGTTAAGACTTCCGGGGGGAGGTCATTATCAAGATTGTCAAAGAATGTCAATTTATTTTTTCTCCCGGCAATAACCTGTACATTATTATTTCCATTATCAATTAAAACATGAATATAATCAAAGCCCTTATAAACATAAGATATTCATTAATAGGTAATATCCATAGATATATAAGACTCTTTTAAAGTAAAATTACTTCACCTTCACCACAACATTCATAATTAATTTGTGATAACTCACTCAGTCACGTTCGGTAGAGACAGTATCCATCGCATTAATCCTTAGAGCATCATAGTTACTGACTCACCCTTCAGTAGATACGGCATAGATAGCGCCTCGCCATCGCGCCATAATTTTTGTGCCAAATCTGGTGCGGGGAAAGAACGCACACATTTTAATTTTATCACACATTCACAAATTCTTTCTTTCATCGCTACAGACGCTTACATTTCTAAATTTCAAATAATTGTCAATTTCAATTAACAACGTCATTTTCTATGCACCGTCAACACTGACACCGACACACTAGTTGTATAACTAGTAGAGAAGGCACATTGTGCATGGACGTTGGGATGAGGGGTTCACCCGTAAAGGCCACTCCTCTGACGGGTGTCATACCTGTCATACCTTGATGCTTTTTAAGCATTAATCTGATATACTAACTGGCAGTTGCTGACATCTCTCACTTACTCATTTTGAAATGACATAAAATGTATACTATAAAATATTGTTTTTTTTTATAGTATAAAAAACTTCCAACTTAAAAACATGAAATTTTAAAGCGTTTTTTTTTTAAGATTGATAAAATAACGGTAAACGGTTTTGTCTTCATTTACTACTAACCCCATGTCATAATAAACTATTATTGTATTATTTATTCTTATTCCTGTCATTGAAAATAACACTGTTGAAATGCTGTTGAAGGCACAGCATATAAATAAAAAACATTCTGTGGATGAAGGATTTTAGTTGATGATAGATTTTATTTATAATATATTTTATTTATATTTATTTTATTTATTTTTGATTTTATTTTATTTTTCTGAGATTTTACTTGATACTGCTCAGATGCAATTTCTAAAAGAAAAAAAAACTTTGACAGTCAGTGTCTTGTGATTCTTGTCATAATGTGATAGAATAATATGTACATCAGAGAGTTTCATACAAACTCTCTGATGTACATAGTGCGTAGATAGAGTGTTTTATTCCATTGTTCCGTGTGCTAAGTGCGAGTTTTTATCACCTACTCGATCGCGTTTGCGTTTACGCGATTTGTATGGAATCGAAGCAGCGCCATCTAGCTGTAGTAATATGAAACATTTTTTGCGAGTGCAAGTTTTTTACGTCTTCGGTTTCGAGCATCGAGTATCAAACGACACTCGATAGTGACGAGGTCAGCGCTCGTGATTGGTCAATGAGTAACGAATCCCCCAAAGTGATTGGTTGATTATGTGTTATAGCGAGTGCGAGTTTACATTTTTGACACTTCGCAAACTCGCATGCTTTCGATTGTCGACACGTTTGACGTTTATTCGATTAACGCGATGGTAAAGTAATTCGATTGGTTATTTGAAACTCGCACTCAGCACACTGAGCTTAGACTAAGAATAATGTACTTACGTACTATAGACAGAGGCCTATTTTCATTACGGCACGCTAAAGCGAGATCGAAATATACTTAAAGAACTTGTTAAAAAGAGATGGGAGCGAGATTTTCTGTCCTTTTCGGTGTAACCACATATTTTGACAGTGCCCTTTAATTATGTGGCAGGCAAACTGTGGAAGTCGGGGTGACATTGTTGTTTTATAATATTTATGTGTTAAAATCGATTCTCACAGCTGTAAATTGTGTTGTATTAAAAGCAAATAACATTTTTTGAGTTCCAGAATATGGTGAGCTGCAGTATTTTAGGTTGTAAGAGCCGCAGTGAGCGTAAACAGGAAGGCTGCCGGAAGGTATTACATTTTACGCGTAAGTTAAATAGGTACTTCTCTTTAAAATGTACTAAATATGTATTGTTTATATATAGATATTTAATTACTTTTGTCTTATAACTAGCCATTCAACGTAATTATAGTGAAATTCGTGAAAATAAACTTATATTTGTTCATTTCAAACATTGTCAAATTCGAAATTGTGTTGTCAGATCTCGAATCAAAATAATCCTGCCCATATTACTAAAAAATTAACCACCTTATTGAAATATAATAATTTTTAACAAAAACAGTGACCATAAATAATAAAATCATAGATTATGTGTTACCTCATTAGTAGTTAGTTACATTTTAAGCGGGAGGCTCAAATCCCACATGTTTATTTGTAACTATTTAAGTGGAGACCAGTAAAATGTTATAAGCTGGGTGCACATTATGAGCATTTTCCCAACATATTAAATTTCACTCAGACAGACTATAAAAAGTCCATACATTTTGTATTAGACATTATGAGAAGTTTACCAGACGAATTTCATCTCATGTTGCTGTCATATTTTTTTCAGTTTTACAACTGACGCTCTTGCCGAAAATAAATGGATTCAGGCCACTGGACGTATTGACTGGCAACCATCAATATAATTCCGAATTTGTTCGGTCCATTTTGAAAGCCATTTATTTACCAAAAGGATAAAGAGAAGCTAAATAAAAATAATAATAAAATTGAAATAAATGTACATTTTTATAAATTGCGTTATAACTGTTTACTTTTATCTTTGTAATATTTGCATACCTCATTAAGGTAAATATGACGTACTAAATATGTATTAACAGCTTTTGTAAACACCCATATTGGAGCCATTAAAAATCTTTGTATTTGTCTTTTATTTTCTCCTATATGTATGTCCTGTAATTTGCTGACCCAATTAACTTTATGCCAGTCAACCAATCTAAACTCACAAACAACCAACCATAATGCACAAGCATATAAATCCTTTCACAGTTTGGTCTGCCAATGTTTATAGTTTACTTGCTTGATATTGTAGATTACCAAATTTGGGGGAAAATATGATAAGTGGGTAACACTGGCTGCGAAAAAGAGATGCCAACAAAGTGGTTACACCGACCCGCTGTCTTTAGGATTATTGGTCTTTGGTTCTGAGTTTATTCCAAGAACAATAACTATAGAGTTTTTTTTTTTTCAATTATGGCATCGCAAACTCTGTGCATACTGCCAGCGTCAAGTATAATTTTAGCATAAATTTTTTGCCAGTTTCAATGAAACTGGACGAAGTAATAACAAAGTCAGTAAGTAAGTCGTCAGTAATCAGTCAGTCTAGTCAGTCCAACATTCAAGTAAAGCGATGGCTACTTTATTAGAACGTGTCCGATGGAATTTTGGAGGCAAGCAGAAAAAACATATTTTAGCACTGTTATTCTATTCCACAAACACTCGTGCACTGTAATTAACCTATATCAAACAAAATGCCATCAACTTTATCCGATATAACTCAAAAATACACCAAGAAAATGAAAATAAAACAAGAGCACAATACCTATGTCTTTTTCGACTTCCCGCCAAAACTCCAACTATAGAGTTTATTCCTTCCTCTGAGATGTGATATGACAGTGACAGTCGAGTCATATGATACGTGACGTTTGATGTTTGACTTTGATCTATGCGGTGATGCGTTTGCTGGTTTGCTTATATCGTAGTGTTTAATTTTATTTCTATGGGTTTGCCTTGCCTTGTTTTTCATTTTTGAGTTTTTCTGCTGCTGATATCTTCGCGCGTGTCTTGGTTTAGTTTGGTTTTTTTTGGTGTGGTTCGTGACAGTTTGTGTGGTGAATGATTTTTTAAAAGTTATTACGTATTTAATAATTTTGTTTTACTTTTTCATTTCGTTTTGTGATAATCTGATACTATGGCAGAGATTTCATGGCCCTGGCAGTATAATTTTCCACCTTTCTTTACGTAAGTAAATATGAATCAACTTATCAAAAAACTGAATATATTTTTATCCATATACAATTGGACGTAGTTAAGCTAAAATGTTCCAACCCACAAGTCATGCAAAATTGAGTTAAATAGACTAATCTACGTAGTTTGACATCTTCTTTCATTTTAGCAAAACAGTCTCAGGCCTCAAGTGATATTTTCTGTTATTTTTTATTGACCACATGTTCCAACCCACACTTTATCAGATCAAGCGCATCATTTAAAATATAAAATGTATTAATCCACCTGAAACGTTTAAGCATAATACTGTTAACCAGCCATATTTTTCTAAAATGACCTAAACGTCTTGAAACATTTTAGCAAAATTAAAAAACCTTCATTTTACTTGCAATTAATGTTCCAATGTTCTTGGAATGTTTTAGCAAAATAATATAATGCTTTTATTTCTTGAAAAGAATATTCCAATGTTTTTGGAATGTTTTAGCAAAATAAAATAAACTTCTTTTTTTTTTAGAAGAATGTTCTAATGTTTTTTGGCATGTTTTAGCAAAATATTATATGCGCTTTCTTCTGGAAACGAAAGTTCCAAGGTTTTTGGACCTTTTCAGCAAATTGATAAGATGCTCTCTCTCCTTGGAGAAAATCTTTCATCAGGTTTGGAATTATTTCGAAAACTAATTTAATGTTCTATTTATAATGGTCAATAATCTTCTTTGTCTTTAAATACAAAATAAAAAAACAAAATTTTATAATTTAATATACCTACCTATCTATTACCTAGCCTCTTACGAACATAGTTTTTGAGATTCACAAAAATATTTGAGTATCAAAATATCTAACTGAAATCTGCTCTATTGTCATAACAATAGAGTTCGTTTTCCGTAGCGCATTCGTAAATATTACTCTGCGTTTATTGCGTGGTAATAAATGTTTATACGGAATATCGTTATTATTAACAAAGTATTCAATTAAATACTGCTATAAACAATCATACCTACCTGGTTTTAGATTAAAATAATTATTAATTTAATAAAAAATAGATTACAACATGATTTATTTCCGTTCCCGCTAAAATCCGTTTGTTTCTTTAGCAAATAACTTTCGAACCCGCGTCAACTTAATTTCCCTTTAAATAATTATCATAAAAATCTATGCCCGACGCACGCTCCGACGCACGACTGGAGTTTACTCATTACGAACGATAATTATGATATACCTATATCGAATAGAAAAAGAGGGTAAATGAACGCATTTTTTAGACGCCCTCAGTTTTCTACGATCGTATTTTTTGAATCATTATCATCATCAGTCCACTGCTGGACATAGGCCTCTCCCAAGGCGTGCCACTGAGCCCGATCTTCGGCTCTACGCATCCAGTTACTACCAGCCACCCGGCTCCACTCCAAAAACCGTCTCGTCCAACGATTGTCGGCTCTACGACAGATGTGACCAGTCCACTGCCACTTCAGCTTGCTGGCTTTTAGAGCTATGTCGGTGACTTTAGTCCTCCTTCGGATCTCCTGATTTCGGATCTTATCTCGAAGGGACACACCGAGCATAGCTCTCTCCATTGCTCGCTGCGCGACTTTGAGCTTGTGGACCAGTCCCATCGTCAGTGTCCACGTTTCGGCTCCGTAGGTCATAACGGGTAGGACGCACTGGTCGAAGACTTTCGTCTTGAGGCTTTGTGGTATAGATGACGAGAATATATGACGGAGCTTCCCGAATGCTGCCCAGCCCAACTAAACCCTACTATCGGTTTCCTTCTCGAAGCTATTTCTGTCAATCTGGATGGTTTGCCCAAGGTAAACATATTCTTGAACAGCTTCGAGTGTCGTACCTTCGACGTTGATAGGGTCAGGAATAACGTGTGCGTTGAACATAACCTTGGTCTCTTGTCCAAGTTCATTCCTAGCCCTATTCGTCGGGAGGCTTCATTTAGGCTGGACAACATGTCCTGCAACTCCTGCGGCGATTCTGCCATGAGGACTACGTCATCGGCAAAACGCAAATGTGAAAGATATTTGCCGTCTATGCGTATGCCACGTCCTTCCCAGTCTAATAACTTGAAGACGTCTTCCAGTGCACAGGTAAACAGTTTCTGTGACAGAATGTCCCCTTGTCTCACGCCGACGCCTCTGTGCAGCTGGATATGTCTTGTTTGGACGGACATAATGGCTCACTTGTATAAGCATCTCAACACATCGATGTATCGATAGTCAACTTGGCATCGCTGCAGGGATTCCAGAACAGCCCAGGTCTCGATCGAGTCAAAAGCTTTTTCATAGTCCACAAACGCTAGGCACAGGGGCTGATTTTACTCATGTGTTTTTTGTATTATCTGCCTCACTGTGAGAATGTGGTCTATGGTGCTAAAGTCTCGTCGGACCTGGCCTGTGCTGGTGGCTGGAATTCGTCTAGTCTTCTAGTGAGTTGATTCGTTATGACCCTCGAAAACAACTTATAGACGTGGCTCAGGAGCGAGATGGGGCGATAGTTTTTTAGTAGTGTTTTGTCCCCCTTCTTATGGAACAAAACGACAATGCTCCTGTTCACCGCTTGCGAAGTTCTCCCTGTCTGCAAGACGAAATTAAATATTTGGACTAATTTTTTAATTTGTTTGAGGGCCAACGCGATCTCCTCAACACTGACTTCGCAAAGCTCGTCAGTATAGTGGCGTGTTAATGTGGCTCTGGGATCAGTGGATTGGTTCTCAGGCTGCGGAATACGTGAAACATACAATCGGCTGTAGAAGTCCTCAACCTCGGACAGTATCTCTGGCTTAGAAGCGACCGTTTTGCCGTCATGCTTCTTAAGTTTTGTAAGGTGACTTATACCCAGACGATGAGCGAGTACCTTAGACCCCCGGTTCTTCTCAATTGCCTGTTTTATAGCAAGTGTATTGGAGCGCCGGAGGTCTTTGCGTATGTTTTTCCGGATATCTTTTGTGAGACATCGGAGTTCTGATAGTGTAGCATTACGGTCTTCGCGTCTTTGCTTCATAAGCGTGAGAGTCCTATCCGAAAGTTTAGACTTCCTGCCCTTATGCTTCGTCCGACAAAACCTGTTACCTACATCCCTTGAGGGTTCAGCCACATTTTCATAGTCCTCGTCAATATCCATGGTGGGTTCCAAGGCATCAAACCGATTTTTCAGTTCCAGCTGAAATTCATTTGAGGATTTGCCTCGTTTTGGAGGAGATTTGGTCGGAGCGTAGACTTCAACATACGGCGTCTCTCGAGCTAAAGATCTATATTTAAAGAGCCTCTTACAAGCCTGTGATCACTGCCGGTGTTGAACCTATTAATCACGCAGACGTTTTTAAATTTCCGCTTGTAGTCCGTAATGATGAAGTCTATCTCGTTTTTGGACTTACCATCAGGGCTGCGCCAGGTCCATTTCCTCTGAGGTTTTTTCTTGTAGAAAGAATTCATCAAGAATAACCCCTGACTTTCGAGGAAATTGACCAGCATTTGCCCTCGATGGTTTCTCCTTCCATAACCGTGGGGGCCAATACTCTTGTATTAATGATACAATGATGATGTAAGATTCAATGCCAGTCTGTATACCCACCTTGGCGTTAAAATCCCCCATGACAATGTTGAAGTGAGCCTTTGTGGTACCGTTTAAGGCTCTATCGATGTCTTCATACATGGTTTCGACCTCCTCGTCTAAATGTGTCGAAGTTGGCGCATAAACTTGTACGATCTTAAGAGAATATCTTTTGGATAATCTCATTACAAGATATGCGATCCTGCTCGACACACTAGATATTTCAACAACGTTGTCAGTGAGGATCCTCCTCCTAATGCTACGCAGGAGGAAGTTAATACAGTAGTATTCGAAAAATTCGTATTATTGGAATTATTCGAATAATACTTTTTTTTCTATTCGAAATATCCGAATACCTTTTTCGAACGAATAATGCATGCCCTAAGTACAGCCAAGATTGAAAAAAATATAACTAATAGAAAGAAATTTACAGATAAAACTAAAGTCAATTGGTTGAATACTAAGGAAATTAAGATTGAGCAGAACAAAATGCTTTCTATTTTTATGAGATCTACTTTTGAAGAAGATGTTATGGAGTTGCAAATAGAGAAAAAAATTAAAGGTGAAAATCGACAAATACAAAAATCTGATTTATTGCCATTGTGGCCTAACGGCAAACCAATTGCACCAGCAAAATTAGCTGATTTACAATCAATGTATAATTACATACCAGCATATTGTCTCCAATTTTACCAAAATTTAAAAAGTTCCGATGACGTCATTGATGATATTGATGGGTTTGGCGGAGAGCCAGACTTCGACGTGCATGATGAATTGATGATGGAAATAATGAATAGGTTCTACCTTATGCATGAGTGCTATCAACTTGGATGTTTTTAGTGATCTAAAATGTGTTGCAAGAACCACACCATCTGCTTTGTTCATGAGACAATTATTCAAATGCATAGTTTTTTTTAATATTAAATATCGTTTTTTTAGTAAAAATAGATTTAAGAAAGATATAAGGTTAGAGGTTTATAACAAATATTTTCACCTTTTTAGCCATTCTAGACTTTCAACAAGCCATTATTAGTTAAAACTTGTTTGATTCCTTGTTGTTTTTCTTTTTAAGTTTAAGAAATTCTGTATTTAAGTAAATAGAAGTCATTATTTTACACCAATTTTCTTTTATTTTCATTTGAAAAATGTCATATATGGTGTGGAATGATTTTGCTTAATTAATTGCATACAAATTAACAATTTCGCAAAAATGTTCCAATACCAATTTTACTAATTACCTGCATTAAAATGAATATATTCGGCAGAAAAAAAAAGTTAATAGACAATACTTACATATTTTTACAATAAAACCTACAGTTTTTAAATAAAATAATTAAAACAAAAAAGTGTACCTCTAAAACACAAAATTGCATTTTTCTCAAATTGAAACCATTGTGGGTTGGAACATTTTAGCTTAACTACGTCCAATTTGCAATGGATTTTCGCGATGTACAATGGAAATACATCAATGAAGGTAATGTCCATATAGTTTTACAAATATTAAATACCGATTATGTTATCCGTCTCGTGAAGGAAGATGGAAGGGCGGTTAATATAGAAGCTTTAAGAGAAGAGATTGATTTTGTGAACTTTGTAACTGCGCCCCTTATCTGTAGTAGTAGCCAATATCGGGAAAGGCTAGTAGAGATTATACCCGATAGTTTGACTGTTTTGTCAAATGACTTAAATAAAATTCGACCTCAACACAGGAAGACCAAATCTATCCTTAGTAAATATGCAATCAAAGCTCCAAACTTAACTATGATTTATGAGAATGGTGTAAACTATTGCTTAGAAATTAAGCCTAAAGAAGGGATAAGATTCAACAAAAAACTCACAAGATGTTATTATTGTTTAAAACAGTACCTAAAATTACATGAAAACCAGATCACTGCTGTTAGTAATTACTGTCCCATGGACTTATTCTCCGGAGACAGGAAGAGGATGAAAATTGCCTTGCAAGGGTTACTAGACAACCCTCAAAATAACTTTAAAATTTTTAAAGATGGAGAGATAATATATGATGAAAAATCTAATATTTTACAGCTTGATGTGATAATAAAAAATATGCACATGTTTTCCTCTATAAATCTTTTCTTAGATTTTGTAATTGATATGTTGCTAAGTGATGGGAAAGAAGATATCAATACAAATGAAACTGAGCCTGTATTTTTGCAGACAAAAAATGATAAATGCATTGATAATAGTCAACTTATGTCTAATACATTTCTGTACAAGCTCTTGTTCATGCAAAAATTATCAGAAAATTCAGCTTGTATTGCTGAAGATATTATTAGTGATTTTGATTATGTACCAAGAGTATTAAAAGAAATAAAGTTGCAAAACTTTAATTTAAGCATAGAAAGTGACAGCAAGAAATTTCTAAATAGCACCAATCCATTATATTTAAATTTGATATCTGCAGTTGCTAAGGACTGCTCCATCATGATTAGCTTTTCTTCAGAATCAGTTGACAGAATGCCAAGTGTACAGGTTGGTAGTAAGAAAATATCATACAGAATCTCTGTAACAGATTTAGAACCAAAACCTGCAAGCACATTATCAAAGAGAACTAAAACTGAATTAAAGTTACTTGAAATTCATGATAAATATCTTGGAAGTGCATAAATAAAAAGCAACTGAAGTGTAAGTATAACAGTAAAAATAATTAATATAGGCTCAGCAAGCTGTGAGCTTAATCAGCCTAAGTACCATGAAACATAATACAGTGTGAATAAATGTTTAAAGTATTATTTTTTAATATATGTTCCTCTTTGCATAAGTTACATTTTCTTTTATAACATACTACCAAATTGGTAAAAATTTTCTATTTCAAAATAGTTACATTCCCTATCTATTAAGAGTTGTTAGAGGTACTATGATTTGCTTCTTTTTAATTCTTTTTATTTTAATTTTGGGGGTATTGAAAACTCTATAGCATCAGCACTCCCTTTTCCCAGAGGAATGAGGAAGTAGGAAGGAGAATTTGCCCCTTTACAATAAAACATTACATGATTTCTTTTAATTAATTATTACTGATATATTTTTTTATACAATATGATCTATGTTTGTGTTTAAGATTCTTCATATTTGTAAAGAAAAAGTTTATGTATGTCCATAATTATACATTAGTCCTCTATTTTTTCAGAATCCAACCACATTCAGAAACAAGAGCTAAGCAACTAGAAGCATGGCAGCAACTCATAGCAGAATACATGAAAGCCACAAAGCAGTCCACAATAGACATAAGAGAATCACAAAACAGCCCACTATTCAATAATGCTACAATCAATAGGAAATTATCACAGGAGTCCATTTTAACTATTCTAGAAGAAATGGCAAAGACTGGCAGAGCAGCGCCTATAGATAAGAGTAAAAACGTGTGGGAGATATACTGGCACTCACTGGATGAGTGGGGCAACATGGTGTATAATTGGGCTAGTAGCAATGGATTGAATAATACAGTGTGTACACTTTTTGAGTTGATAGAAGGCGAGAATACTGTAGGAGAAGGTATGTTTGTACTCATAATTAGTGCTAAAGCCTTGTACTATTTTAACAGTACAAGGCTTTAGCCTTGAATCATAGTGATACTTAGAAATTGACTAAACCATTATGCCCAACTTGTTTAAGGCTACAACCCTTTTTTGCGTCCCACTGCTGGGCACGGGTCTCTCGCTATTATAGTGGAGGCCTGGAGCTTAGTCCACTACGCTGCTCCAATGCAGTTGGTGGAGATGCACCCATCTCACACCTGCCTGTTTCGCTTAATTGCATAAATCGTTTGCGTTCTATGCTAATTTATAATGAAAATAAAAAATGGAAAAATTGTTTATTTTCCAAAATTTCAAATTACAAAATATATAGGGAAGTCCACCAATCCGCACTTGGCCAGCGTGGTGGACTATGGCCTAAACCCTCTCACTTGTGAGAGGAGACCTGTGCCCAGCAGTGGGACTTAAAAAAAGGATGAAAAAGAAATGGGGAAATACCACCACTGCACACACTTCTGCTGTAAAGCAATTCCTTTGCTTTTCAGTGGAAAAGTTCAATTGCCATTACTTACATGAGGCGACCATTACCCTTCAGAGCTGCAGTGCAACTGCATACAACCACAAGGTGTTTACAAAAGGTGTTTATACATGTGGTTCACCATATTTACCTTCATGAGGTATGCAAATATAAAATACTTGCTTCCGTGGGTTGCAGCAACCACTTAACACCACGTGGCCTACATGTTCGTCTGTTACTCCATTGAATAAAAAAAATATAGCAACATCTGCTTCCTTTTTTCCGTTAGGGTCAATTTTACCAATACCATTTGAATTTTACTTCAATATTAATGGTTTGTTGACGACCTGCGTGGCGCAATGGTTATCATGACGGACTGCATATCAAGGGGTCCCGGGTTTGTTTCCGGCGAAACAGAAATTTGAATTATGAGTTTAAATTTCTGTTCTCGTCTAGATGTTTGTGTTTCTGTCTTTGTATGTGTCCATGGTACCCACGATACAGGGTATATTTACCCTACTGTGGGGCTATGAGTGTGAAGCTTTATTATTCTTATTTAAATGTAATTAATGCTTTAGCTTTTAGGTATGTACTTTGGAACTTTCAGATTTTTTTGACTTGGTCATAAAAATCCCAAAGTCCCCACTGTAGCCCATAATGAATAACTGATATGAAACAGTTTTCCTTCATTCCAACATTTGTTTCAGAGTTCCATGGATTAGATATGAATATTCTCATTAAAGCACTGAAGTCTCTAGAAGTCAGGGGCAAATGTGAACTGATGCAGTTTGACGACAGCCAAGGTGTGAAGTTCTTCTAAAATCGCTAGACTGCAAGCCTAAATTACTCTTAAAAGATTCAATCGTGATTGTCCTTTGCACCTATTATATCACAGAATAAAGAGGTAAATAATAGTGCCTGCCTTATAAAAGTTTTGGTAGGTTTTGTTAATTAAGTCTGTTTTTGTAATGGTCCCTATTAAAAACAGTCTTAAAATATTATAATAAAAAATGTGAATGTCACAGTGAGAACTGTGTCAATAACCAATAGGTGGGGTGTACACAATGCACATGTACACTCTCACTGTTTGTGTTACATAAGTTGTAAATCAGTAAGTCACCTGTGGTTGGTTACTATAATAAACTGCTTTTAACTATAGTTACCAATGATTCAGTGACAGATCTGTATGGTAATCCACCTAGAGACAATGCCCACGTTACCTTTTCACCACTATGCCACCAGTGGAAAGTTGAAATTCTTAAAGAATGTAACAAACGTGTCCGCCAGCTAGCTAATCTGAGCCATGCCGCCATGACGTCTTCCTTAAGCCAAGCCAATCCCTAACCAATAAAAAGGGAGTCTTCGCTTTGCCAGCCATTAGTCTGTGTCATTCTGCTTGTCAATAAAAAAATACAAAAGCTGTGTCCGTTTTATTTCTGATTTTTATAAGACAGAAAAACTGACACCATATGGACTAGTGAGAGTCCTCCACAGTCAGCTTAGCACGTTGTTTTTTGCAACAGAAGTATAAACTTTCCAGCTAAGGTATTTAAAGTGGCCTATGACATGGAAAGCTATAAAAAGTCTCAAAGCTCCTTCAAAGCATTGCCAATGCTCAGGTGATTTCCCTGAAGTTGCTCGTATCCATAGGCGACGGTTATCGCTTATTATCGCGCGGCTCGGTGGCATGCCTTCTGTATAGTTTATGTATGAAAAAGAAGAGAATTTGCATGTGCATACCACCCTACACTATGTCACAGGCAAACAGTTATAATAAGTATATTTTACCTTCAATATAGAGATGTTGTTGCATTTTGTTAAGTTGTAATTACAATTTTTGTAATGTTGAAATATATTGCTTGATATTTTACTGGGAGTTTTGTTTATTTAAATTAACAGATCAATTATTTCATCTGAGCTTATCACAAATTTATCTCTGAATCATTGCAATATATAGCATGTCTATAAAATCTATATTAGTTCAATGTCTCGGGTGGTGAGGAAATGAAAAACATGTCTTTATTTCATAATTTTTAATTTTAATGTTATCAATCAAACGTGTAAAATTGTACAATTTCAAAATTGATCACTCTTACATTAGACTATACATATCATACAAATTGCATTGGTAAAGTGTATAAGTTTATAACGAACGTTCGTAAATACTGTTCGAGTCACAAAATGAGGTTCTTACCTCGTAAAAATATAAAAAATCTTGGATCTTACAAACATAAAATTTGCAACTTTTAATTGCAATAAGTTCATTTTGTAAGTAACATATTTAGAATTAAATAAATTACAATTTTATACACATCATAAAAATAACTTAACATTGTCTGCGTTTAGACAGAACGTAAATAAATAGTTTTTCATAATGAATGTCCATATCCTTAAATGTCCGCAATGGAATATTTTTATACATTAACCAAGCCCTTTTAAAAACGAACAAATAAGTTTCTACCACCTTAATATGAAATTCTTGGAACCAGTTTATAAAAAGTCAAATATAACACCATAATAATGTGTATATAGTTATTCACACCAGTATATTGTATTGTATTATGTACTGCTGTAGAAAGGAAATATTATTAGAATGTTTCCTATGTAAAAGGCAAGTACAGTTACCAAACCATTTTCTGTCGTGAAGCACTTACATATTTTGTGTATCGATGGAAGGGTGTGATTTGTTTCCCATACCTATGACGAACATCTCAGACAAGAAAAGCTGCAGCTTATAAAGCAATTTCTTATAAAAAAACAGGATTTTATTGTCAAACCCTCATAATAAAATACCCGAGGTATTGTGTTCATAGTTAACTAGCATCGCTTACGACCATTTTGATAGATCTCTCATTGGGGATGTCTCTAAAAACAACTACTAATTATTATCATTATGCCTGGGACTTAAGTTTTTTTTATATCTCACAAATGAAAGTGAGAGTATCTGCACGTATAACACCCATCGCATCTGTGTGCGTTACCTAAGAAGCTGTCAATCAATCATTAGTTACTATAGTTTTCAAGATTACTATAGTTACCTGCTGTGACTGACTATTTCTTAAGTAAGTAACAAGTGGTATATCATTTTCAAAACACTACCACAATACAAAGACTTCCTTTCGTAGGACACTACCGCGTCAACTTCATCACACACGCTAAGAACATAGATAACAATGCTTGAAGAGTGCAGGCGTAAATCGACGAGGCTACAACACTTTTAGACCTGACTGTACACATGCATGCATTCGTGTAAATTTATCAATAGATCACTATCTATCCTATGTGTTATCACTAAATAAACAATCAGTCTTTAACCAAAACACGCTTAAAATTACAATTAACAAGTAGTGATGTCCAAAATTCAACAAATAACTTAACACCTGTACAAGATATAGGACCTATCAAACATTGAAAATGACTAAGTATAATAATATAATGTAATACATACATCTATAAAAATTGTGCCATTACAAATTGTACTCTAATACAACACATTTTAAGGTTGAATTTATAAAAGTACTTACATTAGAAAAAAATATTCTTAAAACAAAAATAGAAAAGCCTTTGCTGATAAAGCTCTCATTTGGAATAGCAAAAAAATAGGAACCCGCGAATGTGGTTTCATATAAAAATTTGCATCAACCTATCCGCAGTTAATGGCAATGATGACCTAAAATGATGTAATTCAGCCCTTACCTTTTTGGGAATTTCAGTTTCTTTAAATTTTACCTAAAACCTGTAGCCCATGAAGGTATGTCTGCACACCCATCCCGCATTTAACCAGCGTGGACTAGGGCCTATATTCCTCTTAATTGCGAGAGAAGAGGTGCTTAGAAATGAGATATTAAAAAGGGCTGAATAAAATTTTATAGCATTTAGATGGAATGGTCAGAAAACTTAATTTTGGATACATTATAGTAAACAGTGACGAATCCTCTACCCTTAGAACCTTTTACTTAATAATTACCTAACATTGAAGTGGAATGCTACAAATAGTCCCTTAATTGAAATAATAAATGTTTATAACACTACAGTATGTATATTACAATACTAATGATAAAAAGATAGGTAGGGGTACAGTAAGGAAAAGGATCAAAAATAAAACTATTTCTATACCTTGATCTGCATTTCACAATGGTTCAAAATGGCTACAATTTTGACATATTGCATTGATTTCTATTTACAAAAAAAAATACATACAACCTAAAAAAGTTTAGTTTAGTTTTGTCAGACCTACGTGAAATATGTACTTAGTTGTACAATTCTTGAAGTTTACATTATACAGTAAGTGCATATTAAAACAAAAATCTTAGGTGATCTTAGGCCTATATCAAAAGAGATATAGGTATGTAGCTATCCTAAGATGGTGGCGGTGACGTCAGTTCTGCTCGTGTTTACGCGCTTTTCGTACTAGAGTGTCAATATCACGAGAACCATATTCCCGATTATGGCTACGCGCCAAAAGATCACAATATACAACAACCGATCGATACTAAAATGGATCAGTTGACATCAATTAAAACGATACGCTTTACCCGCCCTCAGTTCAAATAAAAAAGTAAAGATAGAACGCTGCGAACAACGATGTCTAGCCGGCTTAAACTGCACCTAGCCGTGTACAAACACATAGCACGCAAACACGTACATCGAAACTGCACCTGGCTTTGCTAGTCGCTGTCGAATATCGCGGCGCATAGAGCAAAACGTTGTCAAAAATATAATAAATCACAAGAAATAATGTCGAAATATGTTGTGAAAAGTTATAATAAATAGTATTCATAAAATAATAATATTAATAATGAGGAAATTTGAATTATGATCGCAATATGTGTACTAAGGTCGGTGCTAACGCACACATATTACAAAACCGGTCAAACATTGTTGTTCGCAGAGTTCCATCTAGGTATACTTTTTTATTTGATCCGAGTACCTACTATGCTTGCGATAAGTATACTTTAACTGAATCGATCCGCGATGATTAGACGAATCTTTGATTGGTAACCACTCAAACAGCAAGAATTCCGTCATCATGGATATGATCAAGTAGTAAGTTATTACAATGAGTTCACCACACCGTCCAAGGGTTTCCTACAGGTGGTCACTGCACTCCAAGGCGGCATTGCAGTAGCCATTGCTAAGGCCATTGCCGTTAACATTGCCGTTGCTGATGGTGCTTAGGGGAGCCCCGTTGGTCTTGTTGAGCGCGGGGCGGGCGGGGGCGGCGGGGGCGACGCGCGGGGGGCGGTAGCAGAACCAGGCGAGGAAGAAGAACACCACCGAGCACAGCTTGCCCACCAGCGCCAGCGCCAGCATGTACCTGTGACGTCACGGAGTAACTAAGTAACCAAAACATTACGTCTTAAAGATCCGCTGACACGTTAAACATAGCATTGATAACCCCAAGCCGGGGTAATCACTCTTTGATTCCCTTTGTACCCTGGACACAAATAAAGACATGCAACAACACATAGACTACTCGTAATTGAACTAAAGACCATCGAACGGCAGCCCAGAATGATAACCATTACACCTTGAGTCGTCGACCGAGTCTAATTAAAAATACGTATAATTTAAAATTGTATTCAAGACTAAAAAGTTGCAGGAAAACATTGAAATTTCAAAGGCATAAACCAAGTGCACTGAAAAACATTAGCGTACTTAATACATTTTAGTAGTTTGTCGCAGGACGGTTACTGTTAAATTTTGAAGGGAATAATTTCAACTTAAATAAATGCCTAATGTAAAAAGAAAACGTTCGCTGTGATTATATAAAATAAATAACTTAAGATACCTCCTACGAATGCGGCTTGCATTGGAGCAACGTCGTGGAATAAACTGCAGAAATCTCCAAGAAGTCCAACTGCAGTAAAGAAAAGACACATGCCCAACCCTTGGGCCGCTATTAGGATTGCACCCAAAGAATGTCTTCATTACCTGCTCATATTAATATTATCGTACAGCACACATGCTCCCGTGGTGCCGCAGGTCTTGGACCACAGCGAACACGACAGGTCGATGAGGAAGCCGAACAGCAGTGGCGCGGGGATGGTGCCCAGGAGCCGGACCTTGATCCACTGGATGCCCAGCGCGAAGGATCTTTGGTCTTCTCGGACGCACCTGGAAGAATATATCAAAATGATGGTGATAAGTGGCCACCAAAGCAAGAATAGTTATCGTGCGATTTTTGTAAGTTATAAAAAGATTTGAGGATCTGATACAAAAGCAAGAGAATTTACAGTAAAGCTATGTATAGAAAAAATACAGTGTATATTATACCGTTTTGTTACTTAAGTAAAGTATAAAAGGGACAGTGAAAAGGAGGAGAAAAGACATAATAATATGTAGCGTGTAGTAAGAATAATAAAATAGAAAAAAGATAACTTAAAGTCTATGGTACAGTAGAGATATTTTTTGAGCAGACATAAAGATTTTAAAGGCTTAGAGTATAATTAGAACGATAGTGTATAGGCGACAAAGTGTATAGAAGACACTATACAAAAAGGAGCTAGCGTAAGAACAGCGACCATAATATATAAAAAAATAATGTATGCAAGGAGACAGCATATAAAATATACTAAACAGAATAGGGAAAAAGACGTAGTATATTCACCGTAGAGTGGCAGAGAGGGCCGGCATGGTGGCCAGGAAGGTGAACAGCATGACACAGAAGGAGAGCCCCACGAACACCCACAGGTACGGGCACGCCGACCGGCAGATGCTGTTGATGGCTTCGTATGGTACTGACGTGTTGCTCACTGGAATAGAAACGAAGATACATATAAGTAGATATAGTTTTACCTCTAGTTGGCACAATATAGATGTGTAGATATGTATTAGTAACAATAAAAACTACAATTTTTTTAGGACAAATGGTTGTTTTCTTTTAGTGAAACTTTTCACCGAAAACTTTTTCATGATTGTAATGTGAAACTTAACTGAATCATTGGAGTTTTGACGTGATAACGTCTTTAAAATCGTTTTAGTCGGGTGACATGTTCAGAAACTTGTGTCACACCAAAACCTCACGAGCGCGATCGCAGGTATAACGAGAGAGAGACGGACCGATCTCCCGTCTCATCTCGAGCGCTGCCAGTCATTCCGTGAAACTTGTCACGCGGAATCCTCACGAGCGGAGGCTGGCATAGCGTTCGAGTGAGTGGACCGATCTTCCGTCTCTCTCACTCTAGCGGCATACAAACGAATGGAGATTTTCTCGTGCGGACGTTATCACGTAAACATCTCGATCGTAAACCTACTTTACAAACAATTTACCGTTTTTTATTGTTATAAAATCAACATCATTTTTAAAGTTTTATCGTTGGGTATGCTAATTTTTTTAATAAGTGAAAATGATTAAAAATAGGGATGGAGTAAATAAGATGGTTCTTCTTTCAAACTGAGATTGATTTAGAGTGGATTTTTGAAGATGAAAAGAGTCTGGCTAACATGAATGAGATTTTCCCTAAGTTTATGGTTTAATATCGGTTAATTTAGTAACTGTGCTTGTTTGTCAAGTATCATTATAATATTTTATTGAATCCTAATTTTTATTTAACTATAAAACTATACAAATACTAGTTTCAGTATGTATGGTTAGTGTTCGAAATAGAAACTAAAGTATTTATTTTGAGTTGTTCAGTAACTAAAATATTCATATTTAATTATTATTATTAATAGGTAAAATTATCTCAACCACAAGCTTTCATCGAAGGTGTAGCGAAATATTTCGCGGTTCACCTAACCTCATCGAAGTAAAGGGACAACGCGCCATTCCCGTAGTTTATACAGGCACAGTCGGTGTACAAGCGCGCGTTTCCGCTTCGTAATCATGCTTATAAAGAGAAGGTGTTTGAATTGAAGTTCTAACTTCTAGAAAAAAATACTATTCATATTCTACTTGTTTAGGTCTATTTCTTCTAGGTCAGATCTAGTGGCTGCACTGAATTTTATCGGCCAGATTAAAGCACACAAACGTTCTATAAAGCGAGCGTGCCTGGAGTTGCGGAGTCGCATTAATTACTCTACTCACCCTCATCAAAGTACAGAGGCAGAGAAGCATTGCCGTAGTCGATACAGGCGCAGTCGGAGTAGTGGCGCGCGTTCCCGTGCGGCGCGGCGCGGCGGCAGGCGGCGTGGCACGCCGAGTAGAACACGCCGCCCGCGCCGCACACCGGCGCGAACGCTGCGGCTTCGCACCCGCACGCTGCGTTGCACGACGCGATCAGCCGGTCCGCTCTGAAGGGAGACAATATGTTCATTGGGGAGGTGGTAATACCCGTGTGTTCTAAGGGACTGCCAGCAATAAGCAGCAAGCAAGGCAACATTACGACAGTGATGATAAATAATCAAGGTACGAGTATTAACGAAAATAATTCTTTTGCGTATATAAGAGACATATATTTTTTAATCAACTTAAAAATTTCAAGTGCTGGTGAATCGAAAGAGTACATGACCACAGACGATAAGTTATAAGTAAGCAATGTGTTTATTTATTATTATATTGTACCGATAACAATCGCGACCGACTACTTAAGGTGCTCCCCGAAGCACTTAAATGCGCATAAAATTTTTACCACCAACAGTCTCCCATCTCACACCTGACCGCGCCCGTTTGGTTTAGCTGCGTAGATCGCTTGTTTTCTCGTCGGGTCATGTGTACTTCTAACACAACTTACACAAAATATGTTTTCATATTGCGACATTGATACTTTCAATACTTACCTAAAAACAGACGACCTGCATAGCGCAATGGTCACCATACCGGAGTGCCAATCAAAGGGTCCCGAGTTCGATACCCGGCGAAACAGAAATTTGAATGATGAGTTTAAATTTCTGTTCTCGGTCTGGGTGTTTGTATTTCTGTCTTTGTGTGTGTCCATGGTACCCTCGACACATGGTATATCTACCCTACTGTGAGGCTAAGAGTGTGAAGCGTTATTATAATATTGCGACGATTAATGCACATTTGTTATTTATGTAGTGTATGTTCGTAGACAAAATACACCGTAAATATGAATGTGTCGCTCTTGCCAGCTTTCAAACAAGTAAATATAAAAACTCACCCCGGAACAGGTGGCGAGTTGTAGGGCACGGTGACGCCGGCGAAGGGGTAGTCGGCGCAGGTGAGCACGAAGCTGAAGGTGAAGGCGGCGGCCAGCAGCGACGCGGCCACGCACAGCTTGATGATGCCCCCGCAGGCCAGCTGCCAGCGCTTCACCAGCCAGCCGCCCGCGAACGTGCCGCCGCCGCCCGCCGGCACCGTGATTATGCCTGGGGAGGAAGAGGGCATACAGTTGTGTAATGCAGTAGTTTAATATCTTCAAATTATTTCGATAAATCTTACTTTTTTTTCATTCTTAATAATGACATCGCAAACTCTGTACATATTGCCAGCGTCAAGTATAATTTTTGCATCACTTAGTAGTTTAGTATTCATATAAAAACTTCGTGCACTGCCATTAACCTATATCGAACAAAATGCCATCAACTTTATCCGATATAACTCAAAAATACACCAAGTAAATGAAAATAAAACAAAATCACAACTTGTCCCTTCAGACTTCCCGCCAAAAACACTCTAAATCTTACTTAATTACTCAATGTGTCAGACTGACAACGGCTGAAATATGAAAATATCATAGAAAAATGTTAATATTTATTCCTCACTTAAAGCAAAATAACACCCATTAATGACAAACGGGTTTTAGACTTCTGGGCAGGAACTTAGAAACCCCAAAATATGTATGCCATAATATCTCTGGCACCGGCAAGCTTCAAAGACTGAAAGGAGTAGTACCTAGGTCAGCAACATTATTGCTCACAGACAACATTGATACTTTCAATACTTACCTAAAAACAGAGCAGACTCTGAAAAGTTGACAGCAAGTTGGTCCTCAATCAGCTTGAGAAGTCCACCACGAATCCATAGATGTGTATATCTTCACTGGTCTCACCGGCACCGAACGCAATGAGCATTCAGTCTTCAACGTAGTTAAACCACACCACCCAAATTAAACTCACCTAAGAGTAGAGCGGCCTCCGACGCATTGACAGCGAATTGATTCTCTATGAGCTTCGGCAAGAATGCGGCGAACCCAGAGATGAGCATGCCTTCACTAGCTCCGGCCAGGTTCAGGAACATGAAAGTAGGATTCTTTAGTAATGCTGCTGCAGCTCTGGGTAGTTCGTGAAACGCGCTGAACGCTGCTGATTTTGAAGCAGCTCCTTCGTGTGCTTCTGACACTTTTGATGCGCGGATTTCTTCAGCACCTAGAAAAAATGAAAGATTCTTCGTATATTACCTTAGATGGTAGCCTATTTCAGGTTAATTTTTTTTGAAGCTGTTTGTTAATGACCTTGTTGAGCAAGCTCTTAAAAGTATTTAGCCCACCATGCTGGCCAAATGCTATTTGCATGGTAGACATAGGTACGCGATTCTATTAGTAGATGCAATATAAAACGTTACACACTCATAGCTCCACAGTAAGGTAATTAATACCCTGTGTCGTGGGTACCATGGACACATACAAAGACAGGAACACAAACACCCAGACCGAGAATAGAAATTTAATTCAATTTCAATTCAATTTATTTAAAGTCAGGCATAGTCCATTAATGTGTTAGTAAGCATCTAAAAAAAAGCATTTAAACTCATTCAAATTTTTCTTTCGCTGGGAATCGAACCCGGGACCCCTTGATTGGCAGTCCGGCATGATAACCATTGCGCCACGCGGATCGTTATGCAATTGTCGCCTATGTATTTTGTTTAATTTAGTTTGGACAAGAAACTTGTTAAAAATACATAAGCAGATTTTGTGTGTATGACACTTATTTGGGAGTTGCCTTGTATCAGATTATTTGAATGAACATAACAGCTAAGTACACTTAATAGCTAAGTAGACTTCTTGGAAAATTTATATAATCAAGTTTAGTCCAGAACCGAGTATACGTTTATGTTAAGTATACGTGGATAACACATATTTTTGACGAGCTTTTAAAAAAATCTTACGTCTATCATCGATTGAGGTACAATAAAGCAGGTGATGAATGCTAAAAAAGCTTAGCATCTACTCTTAGTATGACTTACCTGGTAACTCATACGGGAAAGCCAACAACGGTATTGCCACTACGAGACACAGAATGGCGGAGAGTATGAAACCCACCCACCACGCTCCTATCCACACGGAGCTGAGAGGTGTGATGCCCATCCTGAAACAATCATCAATGTACAGTGAAACTTGGTTAAGTGGGACCTGGATAAGTGAGAAACCTCCACAACTGGAACTCATGTTGAGGTCCCTACACTTTGGCACGGAATTACCTCTGTTAGTGGAACGAGGTAAACCTCTATATCTGGGATTCGTTCTTTCGATTTATCATTATAATTACCTCTACAACTGAGACAGCGAGTGAATTTTATATGCATAAACCTCTGTAACTGAGATAACATCGTTTTGTTTGTTACATATTCCGCACTTAACTACGTAAGTAATTTTGAGCCTCAATGATCTCCAGTTTTAGTTTTGTTTTACTATCATACGGATGTTTATTTGAAAAATGTCAAAACGAAAGCTACAAACTTTATTATTACGTAAAAAATTGAAGTTAATATCCGTTTATGAAAGTGGGAAAATACGCAAAAAAGTTTGTGTCGAAAATCATCTAAAATCATCTGATGGCTGATACTTAAAATACAAACTAAAATGACAGATTTTTATTATTGATACTTTCTGTTTCCATATTTGTAATACATTTGAACTTGCTTGAATATTTTTGTTTATTACATTTGTATGATTACCTTTTTTTATTAAAACTCATATTGTTTACATAACTCAATATTTTATTTAATGATCGCACCTCTATAACCTGTATTCTGACCTCTATTAATAGAACCCTCTGTTAATGAGACAGATATTTATTTATACCTGGATATCTGAGACACTGGGTAAGTGGAATGCCTCTATAAGTGAAACAACATTGCAGGTCCCTTGATGTCTCACTTAACCAGGTTTCACTTTAAATCACCAAGGAATTTTATATTCCTCCACACTAGGTACTTATTGATAAAAAAAATCTCTCAGTAAGTGCATCGCACATCGCACAAACAAAAATGTTAATATTATCATCTTAAATTGACTCAAAAATAATTGAAATAAAATAAGAAAATGAAAATGAAGCAATGTCTACCAAATTAAAAAAAATAAACATGCCATTCAATTACAACAGGCTCCTTCATGTTCCCTCCAAAACTCGACAAATTCGTATAGGATTAAGAATACATAGTACCTATTGAGATATCATAATTAGATTTTAAATGTCTTTCGTTACAGTAAGGATGAATTTCGTTCAAGAAGTGACGAAACACAACTAATAAAATCCTAGGAAGTCTGATTTAAGCTCCTTAATGATCACTCGTCACGGCAAGTTGATCCTTCGAGCCGGATCAGTACATCTGAAGAATGATTGCAATTAATCATCCGAGGTGTCAACGGCCCATCTATTTTTGCAATGCTTATTTTGATGTTGCACTCTCATGTGTACTCAATATAGCGTTAATATACATAAGTAAGAGGCTGGCTGCAACACTGCTGGGCACGGGTCTCTCTTCTGTATTGTAGAGGCCTGGAGCTTACTCCACAATGCTGCTCCAATGCGGTTTGATGGACATAAGTAAGTGTTTCAAGTAAATTTTATTGTCATGTAATAAACAGTTACTATCTAACATCTTACATACACCTACATAGTATTGCAGCATCTTATACTACATTCTATTATCACAAACAAATGCTGCTTGTCAAGTTGGGTGCAATAAACAAGGGAATTCTTTTCGATAGAGGGCCATTAAACTGGGCTAATTAAAATCGTTTCATATCTAAATACAACGAGCTGTTGAACCGCGAAGTGAACTCTCAAGTACAGACTTCCATAAACATTGCGGAGACTTTCACTTAAGAAACGCTTATTTACAGGAACACTTGTTTTGTAAATTGAAAATTTTTACAAAGAACGGAGAAGGTTATTTTGAATGGGCTCTATTGGAGAATGGAAATGAAAATAATTCTATTTAGGACTACAATTAGCATAGGATTTCTTCATTAAAAGCACATTTATAGTCCGTTGTTAGCATTTTTTTGTTTCCGTCGAAGAAAAATCGGCAATAAACAAAACAAGGGTAAACAAGCTCTGCGCAGAAATATTAAATTACGAGCAAAAGAAGCCTCAGAAACTACCTTCTTTTATGGCAAAGTTACGTCGACGCCGGAGCGCCATGTTTTTTAAATCTACGCAGTTAATTTAGAAGTGAAACCGTATCAAAGAGATCGTTCAAAAATTCGTCGCACGGAAAATCATATTTCGCTGCGGAAGCCATAAAAGTATAAAATGGTGGAATTAATTTGGCTGAAAAGTTGCCCGAGGAGCGTACAATGAGATGAAAGCGAGAGGGCAAGTTGGCTGAATGAAGCCGTGTCGCTGCGCCGCTGAAATATTAAAAACGTGAACAAGGCACGCACAGATAATAAAGGTACGCCGGGCAATGTACCAAATGGCGCGAATTTGCGTGATTGACACTAGGTAGGTACATACAAACCGCTAGTCAGTCGCTCATAGGCGCTACTAGCACGATCGTCAGAATTCAGAAATCGATTGGATTTGTATTCTTGAAATTGATGCCACTTGATGATAACTAAAATACATAGTCTTAATAACACCATCGCGTGTTTCAAAAGTTCCAGAGGTGGTAGACCTAAAATTTCTGCAGAATTTTATTTCATACATTGTATACAAACATTTTTTCACAGTTCATCAATTGAGACGGTGTCAGGGATGTGGTCAGGAACAGGCGCGGTCCCAGGTGGGGGGGGGGGGGGGCACAGGGGACATGACCCACCCCAAAATCCATCTGTCATGCGTAGATGGAAGGCGAAACAAGCCAATTAACCCCCCCCCCAAATTACTTGGCGATCCCCCCCCCAATTTCTTGGCGACCTCCCCCCAAATTGATGGCTGCGACCGCGCCTGGTGAGGAAGTCAGAATCTGAAGCTTCATGAGATATTTTGTCTCTGCATAGTTCTCACCCGCCTTACTTTCGTCCGAGTGTGTTTTGAAGAGCTGGATAAATCCACTGCATTACACACCGTCCGTACGCTTTACAAATTATGAGGTTTATAGGAACTTGCAGGGCTCGACCGGAGAGAAAACATGTCTGCACTCATGTCAGTAGCAGCTGATGATCATTAGCTGCTTCATTTCAATGTAGTAAGCAATAAACAATAAGTAATTAATTTTTGTGAGTGTTCATGTACCCCAGTGCAAGGATCAGGTCAAGTGAGTGAGCCGCACGGCCTGCACACTTTAAAGCCCTACTTAAGGTTTCGGCCAGAAACTTCTTGACCCAGTAGAAAATGCTAATGCCAAATGAAACTGCTTCGTAAAAGCAAGAATACATGACATTCTTTTTTATTTTACAATTGTAAAGTCAGAGTTCGCCATTCGTTTTTTTACTAAGTAGGATAAGAGCGATTTAAAAGCTAAGCCATGTTGAAGTTGTTCAGTGATTGGGTGGGTGTATGGGTGACGTTAAAAATAAATGTTTCGAGCTTCTTTCCTTCTTATTTTTTCGCGCTTAATTTAAAGAAATAATTAAAACAGTACTAGGTAGAAATTGAACAATAAATACTTACGTTTCGGCGTCGACAGTGATGAAATCTGTGTAAATGGTAAGCATTTGCCCACCTAGGACGTAGCCCAGCGCTGGGCCAACCACCGCCATAGTGTAGTATACTCCTACAAAGAAATGAATAAAATTATTTACCAAAAGTAAGATTTATTAAAGTTACAGAAATATCAGTAAATCTTTAAATGCAGCTGCAGGCAGGTACCTACATATTATGATGGTATCAAAAAATTAATCCTATAAAATGTTATTATCATTATGATAATCTTATACCTTATAAGTATAACTATAGACGTACGACTTACGAAAACTATATAATTTTTTTATACTAAATTTTATATTTAAAATGCGAAAATTGCATGGTTGTTTGATGCTCAATCACGCAAGAACGAATGAAAATGAACGGATCAGAATAATATTTGTAACAGTGATAGATTATATATGTATTGGAATGGCACATAAGCTTTTTATCCCAGAAAAATGTTGATGGGCTGATATGTTATTATCATCATCATCATCTTCTTCTTCTTTTCTTTTCAGCCTTTCGTAGTCCACTGCTGGACGTAGACCTCCACTAACGTTCGCCACTCCTTCCGGTCCTGCGCCTTCCGAATCCAGCGGTTTCCTGCTGTATTCTTTAGGTCATCAGTTCACCTGGTTGGAGGGCGGCCTGTACTCCTTTTGCCGAGACGTGATCGCCATTCGAGAACCTTTCTTCCCCATCGGTTGTCAGTTCTCCTAACTATAACTAACTCCTGCCCATTGCCACTTCAGCTTACAAATTTTGAGAGATATGGCGGTAACTTCCGTTCGTCTATTACTATCATTATCATCATATAAACTAAAATAAACCGAGCTAAGCTAGGCTGGATTTCATAATATTAAAAGGAATACAGATGCATAGTCACAATCAGTTCTTATAGTTCGGTTGCGTTTACTTTTTAAATGGATTTTATCTTAATTCTCTCTAGTCTTCTACTTTATTTTTTATAGCGGCCTCCCGTGACTTCGTCCGCGTGGACTTTACTCTTAGAATTTTTCTAAAATAAAAGTAGCCTAAGTAGTACCTAGGCTACTTTTATTAGTAGTATTAGGCTACTTTAAGGAGCTGCCAGTGAAAGTCCCGTTAAAATCGGTCCAGCCGTTTCAGAGATTAGCCGGAACAAACAGACAGACAGACAAAAATTGTAAAAAAATATTTTGGGTATGTGTACCGTACCTATACATATATGTACATTCATATGGATATAGTAAAAAGTGTTATTTATAATATTACAAACACACTCCAATTTTATTTATTTGTATAGATTAAATCGAATACATATCACAGCCCTAAATTTGTTAGAAAAATAGGTAGGTACTACAAACGTTATATCTTGCTCCCATTAGACGAACAAAAATACACATTGTACCCTCTGTGTACACAACAAAACACGGTGGTGTTAATATTAATAGTATTCAAGTGCACCAATAGGTCCATTACGCTCTCGAAACATCCAGTCATTGTTTGTGGAGAGCTTAGGAGGTATCCCATTTCTTATAAACCCCTTCACATCGTGTTTTCACAGCTAAAAGCTCACGGAAAAGCAAGGCGAAGGCTTGTTGTTCACTGTTAGATTTGCTATGGAACGATATAATGAATAAATCTTCTGAGCACTATCTTGAGTGAATTTCTTAATAAATTCCCAAAAACGCTCGCAGCAATAATAAGGTACCTAATAGTGGGTTCGACGGCAAAACGACAATATTCTTCACAAAACGCATCTAAGACCGACTAAGTAGTCGACGATTGTTCATATTGTCGGATATAATACAGGGTATAGCTTCCAGAGGAGCGTAGTGATATTTCCGGAGAGTACTCAGCGGGCGAAAGAGGCGGCCGTAATGGCGGTTCGATGGCAAGTGGACGATACACTTCACCACACGCACCTGAGACGCTCATGTGAGTGATTGGAGATTTTTGATAGTGCTGAGGTAAAAGGCAGTGCTCGTTGTACTCGATCGCCTTTTATTTGTATTCATTTGTACACCAGCGGGAAAAGCCGCCTTTTAGACGACACTATTGTATCCCTGTCTACGATACAGCTCTGCCATTAAGGGCAAAAAGAAATGCAAATGGTGGCCTGGAGACTTTTATCTGAAGCAGACAAAAATGTAAGCCACGTGATGTTAATAGATAATTGATTACACACAACCTTAAAACCTCAAGTAAGGCTGAGTCTAGCCTGAGGATGTAAATTTGCTTCACGGCAAAAATGAGGGCAGCGGTGGTCGAACAATGAAAAGTCTAATATCTATAAAACACCTTTTTTGGTAGCGGGGGAAACCTTCAAAATGTACCCAGCACCCTAGTATCTCTCGTATTGGGTTATGTGGGATTTTTAATTCAAAAACCCTCTCTTCGGTGCATGTTAAGGGCGGATCTCCAGCGCAACATTCATGTCCATCACGCCAAACATAACATCGTTTCTTTAATAATAAATTGTAAAACGTTTCCAAAATAGATTAAACCTGAGACTTAAAACAACTAATAAAACGATAGCGCAAAGCAAAAGAGACTGACATGCGATTAATAGAGTAGCGACCGCGTTGCCGATTGGCTTGTATGCCGACTTTGTACTGTGATTCGTAAAGCGCACTAGTCTCGTGGTTTGATGTAGAACACGCGTTGATTTCATAGACATGCATTCATCCAGAATCATCATATTAAGTATCGATGCCAGTAGATCACTGGAACTAACTACTTGCAGAGTTGCAGAGCTAGTCCCGAGATCGGACTCGGATCTCGGAAGCGCGCCGGTGGTTGCATGCTATAAATCTCACGTCGCCGTTCGACCCGTCAGTATCAACCGCTTAGTTATATTGTGACCTCAGAATTGTGACAATCAAACTATGAAACCTGTGAGGGATTTTAATAGATTTAAATAACGGAAGTATACATGGGCGTACCCAGGGGGGGGCAGGGGGGGGCAGCTGCCCCCCCCTGGATCAAGGTCCAGATTCAGGGATTCAAAAATCCCAAAATATCTCCTAAACGAAAAAAGAAACCTATAAAGAGTACGCTAGATAATATGCTACCTCTTGCTGTTTCCTTTGTATATTTAATATTTTGTATTGTATGTTCGTGTAATAGACCAGGACCGATATTTTGAAAATGGTAAAAAGTGAAAAAAATCTATAGTAAGATGAAACCCATTGGAAAAGGTAGAGAATATAAAAAAAATAATGGACAAAAATTACGAAAAACATAAGTATACAATATAACATAAAATCTTATGTTTTTCGAGTAATTTAAGTATAAATTTTAATAAATTACCGAAAATTTGTCATAATGATTCAAAAGAAATTCGGATTTCAGTCTTTATTATTTGTATTTTCTGAGAACATTTACTGTAGTATTGTATATTATTATTAAAAAATTAATAAATTAAGTTTTTAACAAAAAAATAGAACCGACTTCAAACGGTAAAAAATAAAATTGTTCAGTACCTACTTCTTCTTGCTAATGGTAATGACTCTTAAAACTATTTCTGGAGTCGGGCCCTTAGTAAATGTCGTACCATTCGTTCTAAATTGGCACCGACAGTACAGACAGTGGGACAGTACCTACTTCTTCTTGCTTATGGTAATGACTGTTAAAACTATATTGGAGTCGGTGCCCATTCAGAACGAAAGGTACACTATATTTACTAAGACAGGACATTTCACTAAGGGCCCGACTTCAAAAATAGTTTTAAGAGTCATTACCATTAGCAAGAAGAAGTAGGTACTGAACAATTTTATTTTTTACCGTTTGAAGTCGGTTCTATTTTTTTGTTAAAAACTTAATTTATTTCACTCTTTTTAGTATTTTTAATAATTCTGTATGTATTGGCATAATTGGAAAATTTTTCACTTAACTTCTAAACTTTAAACAGATTTACCTTTTATAATCATGTTTATCTAATAGCCATCTAAAAGTCTGAAAGACATACTATCAGTCCACCTGAACGTATAAATTAAAGAAAGAATTTGCTCTCAGCTCCTAAACGTTGAGGAGTTGTACCTTCAATCATCAGTTAAGCAACAGCAGGTGATAATTACCAGACATAAATATTTGTATTATGTTAAAAATATGACTAAAAGCATGTGTGTGCCTATTAAGTTTCAGTGTTTCCCTCGATTTCCCTAATATCACATCATCAGATTTTGACATGGTGACAGTTGGACCACCTGAGGAATGTAAGATTTCGAACAAAAAACCATTTATTGAAAGAATTTGCTCTCAACTCCTAACCGTCGTAGTACCTTCCATCATCAGTTCAGCAACATGATATGACGATAATGATACACAAATGTCTGTTTTGCTTTGTAAAAATATGAAAATCATTTGTTGTGCTATAAAATTTGAATGTTCCCTTCGATTTCTCTGGGATCCCCTCATCAGACTTTGACTTGGTGACAGTTGGACCATCTCGGGAATGTAAGATTTCGAATAAAAAACTATTTATTGAAAGAATTTGCTCTCAACTCCTCACTGTCGCAGTACCTTCCATCATCAGCTCAGCAACATTAGATGATGATTTCTATGCGTAAATATCTCTTATGCTTCAGAAACTATAAGAAAATCAATGTGTGTGCCTATAAAATTTGAGAGTTCCCCTCGATTTCCCTGGGATCCCATCATCAGATCCTGATTTGGTGACAATGGGACCACCTCGGGAGTATAAGCATACGAACAAAAAAAGAATTTTGAAAATCGGTCCACAAACGGCGGAGTAATCGGTGAACATATATATAAAAAAAAAATACATACAGCCGAATACAGTACCTCCTTCTTTTGGAAGTCGGTAAAAATAAATAATGTACTTTAAAAAAACTAAAAAACACGCCTTTTGAAAACACGAACTAAATAGTAAAAAATACGAAGAAAATGTATTTTACCGTAAAAAAAAGCGTCGGGTGGTTTTTAAGATGCTACTGGCACCATGCTCCCCACGCTTTTTTTACAGTAAAATACATTTTCTTCTTCTTTTTTTTTCTTTTTAGTTCGTGTTTTCACAAAAGCGTGTTTTTTAGTTTTTTAAAGTACTTACATTATTTATTTTTTCTTTTTTAGTTGGATTATTTTTTCATATTATTGCATTGTCATCGGCCCTTGAACCCTGTGCAAATTTTTAAGTTATTCAGACACCTAGAAGTAAGTGAAAATGAAATTAAAAGATTCCGTTACATACATTGTATACATACATACAGGTCAAGCTAATAAAAGCGTGTTAAAAAAGCAGATAATTTGACGTGAGAATTTTCCATTGAAAACTATAACGGTATATTAATCTATAACGTGAAAGGCAAAAATACGCGCGGTACCCAGCTTGAAAAAATTTGACCCCCCCTGACCAAGAACGTAATAATCCCCCCCTCCCCCGACCAAATTTTTGCCCCCTCCTGGCCAAGACTTTGCCCCCCTGGCCAAGACTTTGCCCCCCCCTGGCCAAGATTTTGCCCCCCCCTGGCCAAAAACCTGGGTACGCCCATGGAAGTATATTAATAATTGAAGCACGCATGGCCTGGCGGTTAGCGTAGAAAGTAAACTATCTATGCAACTAAGCCAAACGGGCGCGGTCGGGTGTGAGATGGGTGACCTCTAGTGGCAAAAAAAAATCATGCGCGTTTCCGAGCTTCAGAGGGCACGTTAAGCCGTCAGTCCCGGTTGTTATCGATAGTTAACAGTCGTTAAACCTTGTCGGAGGACTTATGGGCGGTTTGAAAACATCCGACAGCGGGTTGGCCACTAACCCGCATTGGAGCAGCGTGGTGGAGTAAGCTCCAGGCCTTCCCAATAATGTGGAGAGACCCGTGCCCAGCAGTGGGACGCAAAAAACATTATGACTTTGACCTTCTATTCATATTGTCCCTAATTAAAAAGGAATTTAAAAGAGCCATTTTTTTGCTAATACGCTATATTTAAACACCCTAATTCTGATACATTCCTAAAACATAAAAAAAACTTTAATATTTATAGCCCATTTCTTATCGTTGTTCCTACCCTCTTGAGGTAACCCCGTGTGGTAACACGGTCGTTGCTCGCTATTACAATAAGAGCACCATAACACCACACAAGATTACTCTCGCTCGAGTGCTTTCCTGTGTCCCGGACGCCCGACCCGGGATATGGCCGCTAACAGAACGGCTGTTGCTTTTTATCGCTGGCCTCAAATGTGTTATCATCGCAACTCAGCCGTGTTATAATGTTATAGCCCTTTTAAACCGACTACAAAACAAGAAGGCTCTCATTCTTAGTCTTTTGAAGTTGCTTAAAAAGGGCTAAAATAAAAATAAAATCCTTTAGGCTAATTTAGATACGATATATCCGAATATCAACATTTTCAATTACGACCCCAAGCAAGAGTCATACCGAATTTACTTGTACGAAATATTGATGGCAACCCGCCTAAACGCCTTAAACTAAATTGTCCCTTACCATAATGGACTAATTCAGTATTCAACAACTTACCTAAATAAACAGAAGACATCTTCTTGGAAACGTTCTCGTCAATATAGGTGACACCCAGCGTGAAGAGCGGGGTTGCGCCCGCGCCGTGCAGGAGCTGCGCGAACACGAAGATGCCCACCGCCCAAGATCCTCCCTCCACCGGCTTCTCGCTGTCGCACATGCTAGACTGGGACAAAAAAAACGATATTATAAAAATATTGTCGTAACAATTAACATGGCAATAACATACACCAGGCTAGAGAATAAAATTCAAATAGCCTATTTTGGTGGGAGAGTTTAAATCTACCTTTTACTTTTTTTATTTAAATAGAAAGAAGAAATTAGAAAGAAGGAAAACCGGTTTTCCTTCCCCCCGCCCCCTCGATATCTCTTGTAGATCAAACTTTAAATTCCTTCTTAATTTTTCTTCTTACAAAACTAATTTTTATTCCAACGCCTTCTCTGTTTACGCTGTTGGGCTATGGAATTCACTCCCGCCTAAAATAAGAGAGTCTGAAACTCTCTCCATCTTTGAAAAACGTATTTTTGAGCACTATTTAGCTACATCTACTTCAGCTATTTATTTATAATTTTACTAGCTGTGCCCGCGACGTCGTCCGCGTGTATAAAGACTTTTATAAAATGGATTGATTAAAAATTAAAGATTATTTATTTGCATTGAATAAGTAGTAGGTAGATTATTATTACATTATAGTGAAATCACTTATAATACAATGTTCATATGTTCAGAAGAAACCTAATGTATTTTTTCGAAATCCTTCAAACCTAAAACAGTAAGGAATGCTTACTGTACTGATCTTACTATCCACTTTTCTCACGTTTCGCTTTTCTCGCGCAATCAAATTCTCTTTACAAATATGTACCTCGTTTATTAAAGTTAAGAGATACTGCTGTGCCCGTGGCTTCATCTATGTTAAAAATAGTATCTTTAGTAAATTGGGTGAATTTATACTGCAAAGAATGTATAGACTCATTCTATATACATAGCTTTAACCTACTGCAGAAAAGAGGTGCACTATACAACTACTTGTAGTTGGGAGATAAAATTTCTAAACATACACGTGCTTAGGATTAAACAATCGGAAAAATAATTGTAAGGTCAATTAATAAACTATAGGTTTAAAACTTGCGGACAGCAGTTTGGTGATAAGTCATAACTCATATAACATTGTGAAAACTAAAGCAGAAGGCAGGGTCTCTACACAGTGTGCTATCTGTATTTGGAAATAAAGAATATTTTTATAAAGAATCTTTAAAGAATCCTTAATATCTCCATCAATCAACGTGTGTGGATGAGCCCTCAGCCCGTACGCAATAAAGAGACGCAAAAAATGAGTTAAGTTATCATTGGTCCAATTAACAATGTTCAGCATCATACGTATACCTACCCAACGATGGGACAACCCGCGTGGCGCAATGTTTACCATGCCGGACTGCTAATCGAACTGTCCGGGGTTAGAATTCGGGCGAAGCAGAAATTTCAATGATGAGTTTAAACTGTTCTCGGTCTGGGTGGTTGTGTTTCTGTCTCTATGTGTGTTCATGGCACCCACGACACAGGATATATCTACCCTAATGTGAGGCTATACGTGTGAAATGTTATTTTTTATTTTTTTTACACTATGTACTTACTTTTATTAGACATAAGGCTTTTATTTGAAATTATCTCCATCGAATCACTTTGGAGAAGAAATGAATATTGCTCAATAACGCCATCTACCGTATGACATGTAAACTTTGTGGTTGATAAATCGAATGTCAAATTACCAATTAGGTAGATATTGAGATTAACAGTTGGTTCACTAAAAGTTTAACTATTCGTCACCTAGATGTCTGCAGTAGTCTCGTTTTGTTAAGGCTTTGTACATTCTGTATGAAGGTTTAGATTCCGTATCTTACAACCTTAATGCTGGATGCATTGAGATTGTAATATTTGGATTTCGGTTCATCGGAGCTAGAGGCCTCCTCAATATTGGGAGAGCTCCATGCTCAGCAGTGGAATGCTAAAAAGGTTGCAGCTTGATATAATGTAGCGATAATAATCGTTTCAGCTGCAGCCTGTTCATAATCTTCCACCCCAAAAGAAGACTAATAAGCTGAGCAACTAACTCAATGGAGCCTGTGATGTAGGGTTCGGCGGCGGTAAGGCTCGCGATGCACTTATTAGGTACCTATAGTCTAGCCATTCTCGGCCAACGAAAGAAAATACAGTAAGCTGATCTAAGTATATTTAATATAGTCGACAATATTAGTGAGAGTTCAAAATAATTTTAGGTACCTACTTAAATTTAAACTTTTATTTATGGTTTTAAATGGGCTGTTACCGAAACTTTCATACAAATTCCCCAAAGTGCCTTTTAAGTTTATGTCGCGTATTGTGTAAATGAACATATTTTTTTTGTTTATCACCCGATTGATATGAAATACACACTAATGTTACGGAAATTCATTCAACAATATATCAGTAAACACAACATTCAAAGAAGGGAAAAGAATTTGAGACTGAAATATTAAGTTAAGGTTAATTATTGTACGCTTGAGATACCAACTTTCGAATCCATTTTATTTGCTATTGAGGGGTAGTTTTGAAAAAAGCTTAAACAGAATTCTTACTATGTTAGTAAAGATTACAAATACAAAATTATAAGTATATTACTCTGCACAAAAATATTCTGTACATCAAGTTTCGACACTCAATTTTCAAAGAGTTTCAAAGAAAATTGACATTAAAAGGGTGAATTTCGGGAAATGCTGAAACACGTATTCTTTTATTTTGGTTAGAAAATATTTATACCAAATTTCAAGAAAATCTATTGAAAAAATCCAAGTTTTCCATACAAATTTTCATCGCTCATTTCACACCCTTAAAGGGTGATTTTTAAAATTATCTATAGCCTAAATGTTAGCGAGGATCAATATATATAAAACAAAAAAAGTTTCATCAAAATCCGTCCAGTAGTTTTTGCGTGAAAAGCTAACAACAGACAGACAGACAGACAGACAGACAGACAGACAATAATTTCAAAACTTATATTTTTAGCTTCTATTACTTATAAAAAGACCCCTAGAAGTATTTTTTTAAATTTATATGCAATGTACAGAATTGACCCTGCTTACAGTTTTATTATATGTATAGATATGTATGGTTTCTGATTGTTTATTGTTATGTATTATTATTACTTTATTTATTTATCTAATTTCTGTATCACTTCACTTTTACAAATATATTAATACCTATCCTGGGGCGGGCCTGCTGTAGGATATTTCAGTGTGGAATAAGTAGTGCCCTTGTACAAACATTATTTATTAATTATGACTGTTTGTGTGTACATAAATTAAATACAAAAAAGGTGTTCATGCAGGTTACGTGGTGTAAAGTGATTGCTGCAGCCCATTGATATTAACGCACAACCTCAAGTAAGACCTGTGGTCGTATGCAGTTGCACAGTTACTCCGAAGGACAGGAACTCGGAAGGTCTGGTCATGTGTCTGGTCAGCAAGCGATCGCACTATTGCATCGATACACAATAGAGTTAGTTGCTGCACGGCAGAATAGGCATGATGACACTATTAAAGAATCAGAGAATAAACGGTTTTACAGAAAAATATATGCTAAAAAAGTTCTAAAATATGATCCCGTTTTAATATAAACATTAAGATTAATAAGATTTTCAATAAAATAAAAGTATTAAATACAGCAATCGGCCATGTTATCTGAAACGCCAATCAAAAGGAATGACGTCACATCTCAGTTAATGTCATCATGTTGCTTGAAGTTTGACGAGCAAGCCGACGCCATGACACCTACGAGCGTTTTCGCGCTTAATTCAAATTACATAGTAGAAAATACATTAATTTACGATAAAAGTTGAGTTTATTTCTGAAATAAACTTTTTTTCGAAACTAGGAGACTTGTACCTACAATAAGGAAAGGTATTTGAAAATCTGTCATCATGCCCATTGGGTGCAGCAGTGGCACAGGAGTAGATAAACGACCAGAGTGCAAGCTTCATACAACCGCGCGAATCGGTTGTACTACTACAAGCACGCGGAGCATGTGTGCGTGACCACTGGCCGCTTGTCGCGTACGCGGCGAGACTGGAAAAAACCGGTTTACGTTGGCACAGCCAGTTGACAATCTCAGGGTTTGAGCGACGTACGTTTTTTGTTTTGTTATTTAATTTTGCAAGTTTGAATATTTACTTAATATAAAAACGTGGTATTTTATTAATAACAATGGTTGTACTGTACTGTTTGTATGAATAATACTAGAAAAAATAAAAATATATCATACTTTAACTATCCCAAGGAGTACAATAGCTAAGTAAATATTTGATTACTTATTACTTTTTCAAGTACACTACACAATGTGCTTTTACCTTTTTATTGTTATTACGAAATTTTACAAAACATTTGTAGGTATGAGGGTGGGTTGGTATGTGTGTGTGTTACGTTGAAATATCGCAAGTAAGATTTGAACCACTTCCCGATGTTGTATACTTACCTGCGGAACTTTGGTGACAATCCAATAATGATAGATATAACTCCTGACAATTTTATCGCATTTGTTGAATTGCTCGAGCAAAAGTTTCGCGAATGCTTTGATCTTGAAGTAAATATTGTCAATGTTGGCAACGAAATACTTCAACATATTAAAGATTGCAAATTTGTTATGCCATGTGAGTGTTTCCCATTAGATTACTTGAAAAAACTATATGTTAGATTTAGAATTTACCACACTATTAAAAGAAACAATAAATTATTAGAGTAAGTATTTTGTAAAGTATTCTATCATACTGAATAATAAAACTATTTAACAAATGTTTTTATTTTATTTTATTTGTCTTAACCTATTGTGACAACCCTACCAGAATAGGTAACAATTTTTCCCGTTCTTAAGAAGCTTGCACTCTGGTCGTTTATCTACTCCTGTGGCAGTGGGCAGTAATGTGCCTGGTCGAACCGTAAAAAATCGACCATATGTGAAAACATATACCGCGTGGCGCCATGGTTACCATGCCGGACTGCCAATCGAGGGGTCCCAGGTTCGATGCCCGGCGAAACAGAAATTTCAATAATGAGTTTAAACTTCCGTATATAAGTATATCTAATATTGTTATTCTTAATAAGAAACACTACAGTATGAAAACGAATCATCAAGTAGAATCAAATAGGGAGACCAAACAAGTAAAAATATAGGTAGGGAGTGCATTATTGTCAAGTTACAATCGAGAGGAAAAGCATTCATTGTGTACCAATATACCGCCAACAAGGCGAGTTTTATCCTCATTGCTGCGGCCACAGAGGGCCAAGGTCCTGCTCCCGACAATAGCCATAGTCTGAATGCCCTATTCTGGATTAATCAAGCCGAAGGTCGATAAACTCGCGCTCAATGTGCAGTATACGATAGCCGCCCATAGATTAAACTAGTTACTGCTAGTTAGATGGATAGATATGCGGTCTAATTGGAGTCTACATTAAAAAGGCGAGGGTGACCGTAGTCAAGAGCCTTCATCGCCATCAGACGCACGTTGGATATAAATGATTACTAAAGTACCTTACATTTAAACTTAAAACTTAAAATTTAAGACAACAAAAACAACATCGCTTACCATTGCAATTCAGAATGTGTCACGAAAAGTATGGAGATACCGGAGTTTAGTATTTAGGGTAATTTTTCTTTGTTATTAATACCTAAAATATAATAATTAACGAACACATTCGTAGGATGCACGACTAAGCAACAAAAGAGTTTATTATTTTATGGAACTATCCATTTGACTATCAACGTCAGAAGGTCCAAATCATTTGTCTTCTCAGTTGAACCCATACTCCATATAGAATATTTAATACTTTTCAATAAAAATAGAACGGAAACATGTTTACTTTGTAAGATGTAGTCAACAATGCGAGATTTCCCCTCATTGCGGCTCATTGGTCCACAAAGGACCAAGGTCCTCTGAATGCCCTATTCTGGATTAATCAAGTCGAACGTTGATAAACTCGCGCTCAATGGCTAATAAACGATACCCGCTCATAGATTAGACTAGTTACTGCTAGTTAGATAGGTAGATGTGGAGGTATGGGAATCTCCGTCCGTTGCAAATGCATAGGTGATGTGGCAGCGAGACACTGTAGATGCCATCGAGTATTTACGTTCAGCAATTTTTGTTGTTGTTTTTTTTATTTTAGAATGCATGAGAATTCTTATTAAAAGCGGATTTATCTTGAAATGAACTTACAGGTAAATTGTAAGTAGGAAGATTGTGATAACTATTTTTAAGAATGTCTTAGCAAAGAATAGTATATTTTGTCTATCATTCTTTGTAAAATCTCATCGTAGCTAAAAACTTTATCAACAATACCGTTACGATCGATCAACAACGCGATACTTACCACGTAACGCAAAAAATGTCAGATGTTCATAGGTTGCCCTGTAGTGAAGGAAGCTAGGAAGATTTAAAAGAAGCCCATCTTCACTGTAAAGACGACATTCAATTGGACTTAACCAATACGCACCATAGTCCGGTTAGCAATGCAGAGATCGTCGGGCTCCTCGCCAGCCACCTTGTAAGGCGGCACTAGGAAGTGGGGCAGGGCAAACAGCAGCGAGCCGGCGCCCATGAGCAGCACGCCCCAACCCAGCCAGCGCGGCTTGGACGAGCCGGCCCGCCCGCCCAGGTACGTCACCGGCGCCAGGCAGATGAAGGAAGCCATGTCGTAACTGGGGAAATGATGTTCAGTTCAGTCAATGGTTTTTGAAATGATTAGGAAAACAATAATGCTCGTATGAAAATGTTTTTACCTAATTTATTGAACTGTAAGGAAATAAGGTTGCTTTTCTGTATGAAAATGATGTTCGTGAAATCTGGATTGTTGTGCCAAAACGATTTCAGTCCTTGTCTAATATAATTTATTGCTGCATTTGACAATTTGGAGTTAAGATTTATTAATTTATGCGCTCTTATACCCCAAATCGAGCGGTACTTCCATTTTCCACAAACGCTACTGTGTAAGCCAGCAAATCTCAGATAACTCCCTTCAGGGAAGTTATTTGTTGCTCGTGGCCGCTAACACACGCACTATCTTTTTGTCCGGTTCATGTACAAAAAAATACGTTTAATATATCAAAACGGTTTTATTTTTAAAAATAAGAAGAAAGCTTTTTGATAAAACCTTGCTTTTAAGGAGCGTTCTACTACATAGAGAAGAGAAAATCAAGTTATAAAAATATGACATTTAGAACTGTTCAGAACTCACCCTCCCGCGATGACACCCGTTTGCATGGACCGCAGGCCGAACCTCTTCTCTATCGTAGTGATCACCACATTGACGAACCCGTTCACCACCATGCCTGTGGACAAACAAATATTTTTAAATACACCAGCTGTGAAACAGCTCTCTACTAAATTAAACTAAAATTTATTATTCTTAGTTCAGTTACTTACATTTACGATTATTCAGAATGAACACTTATAAACTTATTCTAAAAAGGATATTTGGAGCAAACCATCTAATCTAAATGTAACTTAAAATTGTATGTATGTAAGTAAGTAACAACTTAAGTTAAATATTACCGCTAACCCGCATTGGAACAACGTGGTCGATTAAGCTCCAGGCCTACCTCGATATAAGGGTCTCTACCTGTGCCTTTTTTTTAAATAAAGCAATGGGACGCAAAAAGTGTTGTAGTCAATAAATTGCAAACTAATAATTTAAAACACATTACAACTTTAAATGCAACTTCGCATACAGCATAAAATGGCTGAACTGCAAATAAGCAACCAACAGAGACGAAATAATTCCGATAGGTGGACAGTCCCAACCCCTATACTCGTGGGAGCTTTAGGTAATTAGGTTCTAATCAAACTATTTCGGGGCGCAGCCACATCCGACATAATAACAAATACATTCCCCTTGCATTCCGCACTAAATGGAGCGGTCAACAGTAATCCTTGCACCGGTCACTCCGGCCAGGGCTAAGCCTCTTGAGACTAAGTGTTGATTATGAATGCTCCATTGCTATAGAGTTTGCACTTATTCATAGAATTTGTGTTTTAGACGTTACTAGTAATTAAATTAAAGTAGAACGTGAAACAGTCACTTAGTATCTAGTTGAAAATTTTAAGTACCTAACTATGTATTTTTAACTTTTAGTGATCTTGTCTTCCTTGCTCAAGTACTCTTTTTACTCAAGTGTTTAAAAACGGAAAATCTTTGGAATTCGCATAGTATCGTCACGTCGTCAAGATTAAGCGACTAACTGCTATAACTAATATGCTGTACTAACAGAAGGAACCTAACAATAATTTTGGAGCTTTATGAGTATGAAAAAGTGTTAATTTTAATGTTCGTACTTCGATTTATAGGGAACTTTAACTTTAACAACGGGACACATACGATGGACTGTCAGCAGAAACTGAGGACTCAATCCGTAGTCCCAAAGGTATGCTCATTACGGAGCTTCATACTAGTTCATACGCTCTAATGATTGCGATCATTAATGATCTATTGTCAAGTAATTTAGAAGTCAGCGCGCTTATAATTGCTATTAGGTAAGCATACGATAAGTATTCAAAGAGCAAGATAGCCAACTGAGGCCACAATTTCCCAAGAGTTGCGATTTGCATGTGACCATGTGATTTGCATAGGACTCAAAACTTATTTGAAGTTGAGTATAGATTTCCATTATCACGGCTTATTTTATATATCGTTCCCAATCATCATGTAGTTTCAATTCTAAAAATTGTTATTAAAAGAAAAAAAACTCACGATTAACCCCTTTGAACCCCTATATTAAAAAGTACATAAATTATAATATTTTTGGATTTTTCTAGATCAGTTTATAAAAAGAAATTTTTATTCCAGATTTTGATTTTTGATTTGAGGATATTAAAATACTATACAAGATAGCAGAGTTGTCCTTTGCATCGCCAACGCCAAATTAAATATACCAGAAAAAAGTTAGCTATAGTGATGTCTGACGCAACAGCCTAACAAGCTGATCAGGGTACAGAATAGGGGCAAAAGATAAAAAAACACGTTTCTAAAATTGGATGGTGTCGCAAAAGTTGGTGGATGAACTTCCGGTGCTATCGTGTTCGCCATACTGTATTTTGCCTCCACGCCAAAATATGGACGTCCTGCTCGTCAGAGGTTTCTATTAGAGAGAAAATGATTTGCAAGTTTTATTATTTGGAACCTTTGTTATATATTCGTGTTCTTTTAATTTACAGGATACAAAACAGGACTTTTTAAGAAGTACCATCCCGAAAGCCAGTAAACAAAAATTCTAATCGTGATGATTAATAGATTGTATCTATGAGGAACACAGGAGGTGCAATGAAATGAAATGAAATGAAATGAAATGAAATGAAATAATGAAATGAAATGAAATATTCTTTATTCACTGTACGGTTCCTTTACAAACTCTTAGTGAACGTTATTTTTTGTTCTGTCTGCTCTGGGTGCGCTTAGGCAATGCTGAGCTGAAGAAAAGAGCAGACGGAGAAAAACTTCAGCCCTGTTTTAAAATATGGGGTATACAATAGCTAACTTTCTTACAGAGTAGCTATGGGCCGATAAGGAACATACGTGACAGCTACCGCATGTGTCAATGTCGTCCCACAGCCATCTGCTAACATAGGCAATTTAATTCATTTAAGTCTATTACATCAGTTATAGAAACAGCCTTGTGGGACTACACCTCAATCCCAAGCTTTTTTATCAATTAAATAGTCCGTAAGATCGTAAAAAGCCTTGCGGCACAGGACTTGTTTGACTTTTTTTTTAAATCTGTGAAAAGGAAGGGATTGAACATTTTCCGGGATTGTATTGTATATTCTGATCGACATCCCGATAAAAGAGTGGCTCTTTTTGCGGAGCCTACACTTGGGGAATGCAAGTTTGTGGCCATTCCTTGTCGAAACACAGTTCGAACTATGTAGATCCAAAAAGGTCATAAATTCGTGTTTGTTTTTACGAACATACATTATATTTTCATAAATATATTGCGAAGCAAATGTTAGTATATTAGTCTCCTTAAATTTTTCTCTCAGTGATTCTCTAGAATTTAATTTATATATTGCGCGAATAGCCCTCTTCTGCAAAATAAATATTGTGTCGACATTAGCTGCATTTCCCCACAGTAAAATACCATACGACATTATACTATGGAAATAACTAAAATAGACCAATCTGGCTGTATCGACATCTGTAAGTGATCTTATTTTTTTAATCGCAAAGATGGCAGAACTTAGTCTATTCTAGTCACAAAAGACACCTAAAGCATCCCGTGACCCCTCCCAAGCATCCACTATGGTCTTAAAAAGCTCTACTCCGGCATCTGTGGTTGAGCGACCCCTCGTAAAACCAAATTGATTTTTATGAATAAGTCTATTATTTGTAAAGTGTTTTAGAAGTTGTTCCAAAATTATTTTCTCAAAGATTTTACTAATGGAGGGCAGAATTGAAATTGGTCTAAAGTTGGAGGGATCTGAAGTATTGCCCGACTTAAATAAAGGTATCACTTTACTATGTTTCATTAGATCAGGAAAGTCACCACTCTTAATACAGTTATTGAATATTATAGCTAAGTGGGGTGCTATTAAGTCAATTATTGAACTAAGTATTTTTACAGAGATACCCCAAAGATCAGTAGTGTTCTTAATTTCTAAAGTCTTAAATATCTTTACAATGTGTTTAGCGTCTACGGGCCTGAATATAAACTTACATTTGCATTCGCTTACATTTTTCTTAAGCAATGATTCGGCGGCCTCAGGGGAAGACCTAAGTGATTTAGTCGTCGATACTGGAATGTCAGCAAAGTATTTTTCAAATGTTTTTGCTACAAGTTCGTCTGATTCAATGACGGTACCGTCCATAGTAAGTTTATAGACACGACTACGGTCATTGACTCTTCCAGTCTCGGCGTTAATAATGTTCCAAGTCGTTTTAATTTTATTCTTACTAGATTTAATTTGGTTACCAATATGCAATGACTTGGCCGCGATACATACTTGCTTAAACAATTGCATTCAGGCGCGGTCCCACATCAAACACATCAGTCATGCGTAGACGGAAGGCGAAACAAGCCAATTTGGGACACCTCAAACTTCACAAACTCAAACCCCGAATTTCTTAGTGACCCACCCCAAAATTGAAGACCGCGCCTGGGTGCATTGTGAAGTGCAGGCAAATTGCCTTAATTTTGAAAATTAAAACATGTACCTACAATTTTTAACAAAAAATGATTTGGTAAGTTCATTTGTGATGCTGATGACATTAAACGATGTGTTTTTTTGTTTTTACATAGGTATTAATTTTTTTTTTAAATAAAATACTTAATTTATTCTTATATATGACAAAAATATACAAAAGACACTAATTATTAAATTAAAATTAAACCATATCTAAATTTATATTATGAAAAAAAAATATGTTAAAAACATAAATTAAATTAAATATACTTAAGTATGTAATTTTACGCTGCAATTACGTAGCGTAGTCTTTGCGTTAGCCTATGGTATCTAGAGTAGCGCACCTTTTTTTGTATCGGAGGGGAACTTCAAAATGTGTCCGGCACCTTGGGAGAGGATACCGGGTTATGTGGGATTTGACCGCACTAAAGCCCCCTCGGTTAGCCTTTAGGTCTGCGCCTTGGGAGGACTCCGGTATCTCCAGTGGAACGCACTGGTGTCCTCCACGCGCGTATTACTGGAACGGGCCCATCTTCCGGAGAGCAGATGAGCTCTCCCGTCCTTCCCGGGGCTGCTGGCTGGACGGATCGAGCTCCCATTCTCACCGCCCGAAATCCCGAAAGCCCCCTAGTCGCCTCTTACAATCAGGCAGTGGATACCGTAGCTCTATTCTTAATCCCGAAGCTACAGGAAAATTAGTACAGTCAAGCAATAAATTAAATGAATACGCTGACATTACTTGCAATCAATTATTTTCATCGTCGCAGTATATACATACCTTTTTTACTATTTTTGCTGAATCCAGGTATAAATTTTCCGATTTAAAAATAACAGGAGCGTAGATTACGATGGTGTTAATGATTCATTCTGGACTGGCCGGATAGACGGATGGACTGCAGTCAGCTAAAATAGACGACATGAGCCGTTTTCATTAATCGACCGAGTGAATTAAAGTGAAATCAGACGATTTGTCCGTTGAATTGATAGCCAGAGACAATTTCATGAAGTGCCTGAACCTTTTTTAGCGCTTTTAATTTCTGTTCTTCTACAAATACGTGAAGCCCAATAGTTTTTATTCTATTATAGAGTCTGAAATAATAATAATAATAAAATTAATATCAAAGATATCGCTGAATTTTTTGTAGTTTTATTGTAGTTCTACAATTATCTGGTATATTGCTTTAATGTATTTCTGCTGGTTTACGCGGCGGTCGCAATTAAAAAGCAAGCCCAAGAGGCAAGATTTGCAACAGAAATCGTTATATTTGAGTCAATTTACATAAAAACATAATCAATTATACACCTAAACCTTCCTCAGGAATCACGCTATCTATTAGTGAATATTGTACAAAAATCAATTAGGTAGTTTTTGAGATCAGTGCGTTCATACAGACAGACGCTACTGGAGGAGTTCATTTTATGATAAGTAGGTAAAGATAAAGAAGGTTAGAGTCCAGGGCGTCAGCCTCAATGGTATGAGCCTATGGCATCTTTGTAAGTCGGTAGCCCTTTTGATAGTTTTGATGGCAAAACAAGGTCACACATAGCAAAATCGTTGGTAGTATATATTATATTATGTACCTATGTAGTCCCAAGTTAGATTGTGGTATAATTTGTGTGCCTAATAACGATAGTTATATGAAACTTCTGTGATTGATGGCGCGATATGAGACGGTCAATGTGCCGTGTAATTGTTTCCGTTCGGTTCAAACATTCAACTTTCAAGGGCGGACATAGGTTAATTTTTGGTGATTGTTATTACGCCTGTTATTAAGCCTAAAATTGGAAGGGACAGATTTCTACTTTTTTTACATAATGTTGTTACATATCGCGGGAATTAGCGTGTCTTATAAATATTAAGTAAGTTATAACCCCAGGGGTAGTTTGTAAATACATTTTGTAACTAGCCAATAGTACTTAAGAAAAAGTAATGTAATTGAAATAATGGGAATAGTTTATCGATTTCAAAATAAACACAGATTCAGTCCTGGATTTATAAATAGGCCGTATAGGCCGCGGTCTAGGGGCGGCAGCGTCCTATGGGCGGCAGATTTCAGAGGAGGGTCTCTCGATTTCAGAGGATAACAGTCAAACACGTTCACTAGTTTTTTCATGGTTTTTTATACTTTAAAAAAATCCCTGTAGAAACTCATTCCTATTGAAACCTATATTATCGTGTGAGTTATAGATAAGAGCAGCAAGGCGGGCGGACGGCAGTGGCAACGTAACAACCCCCGCTTTCCTTAGGTATGTACATGGAGCAGCGGAAATAAAGTGGCCTACACTCATAAAAAATATAAATCCGGCACTGATAATATTCTTCAGGCATTAAAGTTCAGGCTATAGGCTACAGATGGCGTAACAGGCGTTACGCTCTTTACAAAAGCTCGGTCAAACAGATTTGACATAGCTTTTTACGTGCTTTGTTACATGTTAAAATAAAAAAACCCACACAATATTTTCGTATTCACGTAACCAGTCGTGTTCTCGCATATACTTAGTGTTAATACGTGCTAATGCGGATAAACAAGAGAAAGATAAGTCACGTTTGGTTCAACCAATATTGGCAAGATTATTGATATTTAATATAAGGTTTTTTCAGGCTACGTGTTGTTGATTGGTTGCTGCAGCAATGGACATCTATGAACAACCTTAAGCAAACTGAATCTTGCTTGAAATAGTATTTGCGCTGAGAAGCGGGAGCTTGTGTGGCAAAAATCTGACCGGCAACCGCAACTTTTCATCAAAGTACAAAATATTTACCTACTGCTTCACTGCAAAAATGAATGCAGCGATACTAGGTACTACCCCGGTCCAACTGCAATTTCTACCTTCTAAAGAAGAAGTACCTAGACAGGTTTGTGTAAAGTTACAAAAACAGTAAGTCTTACTAGTTCCAAATATTAAGTATCGTACCCAATCATAGTAATTCCACTTCCAATTATAGCATACTCGTTTACAAAAAATACCAACTTTTCTTTCTCAGAGCCGACGATAATTTGCATATCACGGCTATCGTAACAAAAGGATGATATTTAAAGATCATGCTGTTATCATGAAATTTGTATAAAATTTTCAGAAAATTAAAATGCAACTCACCATGAACTTAATCGCATTTAGCCCCTTAATTGTTTGTCCCAAACAAAAGGCGACGTTAAAATCTCACTTAGCTGCAAACTTCTACGTCATACTGACTTGCAAGCTGAGGAAATTTAAAAAGTAACTTTTCATCGTCCCATGGACCTTGCCATATTTTGCAATTTTTGTGCAAAAAATAACAGAACAAACTTGTACAACTTATGTAAGACAACTTATTTAAAAGCCTATTTTGATAACTGATAAAAAGCCTACATAAAATCTACTCTACTTATATACAATATATATATCTTAATGTATATCTTATATATAAAATTCTCGTGTCACATCACAATGTTAGTTACCATACTCCTCCGAAACGGCTCGACCGATTCTCATGAAATTTTGTGTGCATATCGGGTAGGTCTGAGAATCGGCTACTATCTATTTTTCATCCCCCTAAATGATAAGGGTGGCCCACCCCAAACATTTAAACGCGGTACTGAGTTCGCGGGGTCAGCTAGTAGGTACATATATAAAAATTTCGTGTCACCATGTTTGTTACCATACTTCTCCGAAACAGCTGACCCGATTTTGATGAAAATTTTATATTGACACTGACGTCTGAGAATAGGTTGTTCTCTATTTTTCACCCTCCGAAGTAATAAGGGTGTACCCACTCTAAACATTTAAGGGCGATACGGAGTTCGCGGGGTCAGTCAGTAATTAAATAAAGATTGAAAGTAAGCGAAACGTCACAAACGCACCTTATTCATTGCTATTCTCATTCTGGACAGACTTGATCATTTTAGATTTGGCTTCAACTTGTTGCGTCCCACCGTTGGGCACAGATCTCTTCCCATTATTGAGGAGGCCTGTTTCTATGCGAGTTGTAGTGGAGATGTTGGGTTAGTATAAAATAATAATATTTAAACTTACATAATATCGCATATATTATAATAGGTTAATAATAATTATAATAGGTTTAAAATATTATTTGATAGTTTTTAGAGCTAAATTAAAAAAAATTACTTTTATCCAGAGTAAACATTCTTAAATAGAGAGGTGTTAAGTTGCAAAATAGTTTCAAATGCCTATTTTTGTTTTAAATATTCCACGATCCGTTATTCGATTACTTGCGACTCGCACGCTGAGTTAAGGTTAACGACTCGTTTATGACTTTTCTGAGCACCATTTACCGGCAATCTAACAAGCAACTTTTAAAAAGTTTCCTATAAGCTCATAGTTTACCAATAAAACTTTATACCACGGCACTAAAAAATTAAAATGGAAGATTAGATTTCCTTTAAAAATATTTTAACTTACGTAATATACCTACATATTATGTGACGATAATAATGTATAATAGGTTAAATATATTATTATTTGTTACTTTTTAGAGGTTATTTTTGGGAGTTGTTAAATTTTTTAATTTTACTTTTATTTTGTCCTTTTTAAAGTAGGTATAAATATTGGGAAGGTATTTATAGTGATTACTTAGTTGAGTTAGTAACTTAATATGGTAAAAATATATATCAAGTTTTTATATTTCATTTCGTTAGACACCCTTTTAGTATAGTGTACTTTAATTTACTATTCAAGACCTTTCATTTGATATCCATATTGAGTAAGTTGTTAAAAAATATATATTCCTCTATATCACTACCACCACTTCCAATATATACTTCAAACAAAAAAAAAACAAAATCTAAATCGGTTCATCCGTTCGGGAACTACGATGCCACAGACACACACACAGAGACATGTCAAACTTATAACACCCTGTCGGGGTTAATAAAAATGGAGTTTGTGAACGTAATGAAGGTGTAGAAGAGTCGCATTTAGCATTTTGCTGGAGATCCTGGATTCCTAATGATAGCGCCGTATCTAGAGGCTGGCAACAGGGGCGCCAGGGGCGCAGTATTGAGGGGGGGGTATTTTGATGACCTACAGCTTTAGGGATGCTAGGTAGTATACAGGCCCACAAAATTAAAAAGACGAAACTCATATATAAACGAATATTTGCTGCGGAAAGAGAGGTAAAAAATTCAAATCTTGCCAGGGACGCGTGGTTCAAATCCCACATAGCCTATCCGAAGTTGCCGGGTTTTTGAGATTCCTCCATGAAACGCAACTTTCCGAACGATCAGTTCTTTAGTCGATCTAATCTGATCATAAAATAATAAAAGTTTATTTTAAACCTTGAAGTCGTTAACCTTATTAAATCTTATTAAGTATATGACATAACGGATATTAATTCCAAATGTATAAAGTGGAACTTTTGTATGAAGGAGAAATATTATTGATATCACCAGAAAAACTATTATTTGATGCTATGACTGCTTCTGATAATCAAAGAGAAGCCAAGATCTAGAAGTACTATGACCGCTCTATAACCAAAAGAAATGAGCATGAATGCTAAGTAGTGCTTAGTGACCACTGCAGATACAATTTTAACAACGGATGATATATCCGTTGTTATAATTTGCGGCCTTGCGCTTCTAAGGTATAACCAGACCAGCCCAAACCAAAAAATATAAATCATTCCAATTATGCCCAAAAGATACCTACTTTTCCATTATTACACTAAAATTCTATATTGATAGATGTGACAGAATAAACCTAATTTAAATATTATAATTTTTTTAACAATTGTTAAACTAATTTAAGATTTATTGTAACGTGCTGAAAATCAACTTTCACGAGTCCAGATGTCTGTTATTCATTTAGATGAGAATAGAACAGAAAAATGTTTATTTCTTCTTTAAACTACAAAGTGCTTACAATTAATAATATGGACTATTTGATATTATTAATTGTAAGCACTTTGTAGTCGATGTAACTTAATTTTAAAAAGTCATACCTACTTAAAGTACTACTTGCAATTTATGCGAAAGCTTGCTTATTAGAATATACTATATCATCTGCCATAGTATTAATAAAACTAAATTTTCGACATATCGCTCCGTGCCCATCAATATTTCGGAGAGACGTGACCGGGCATCATATGGAGGCATTGTCCACCGCGGAAGGGCATTTTGTTTCGCCCGTTCCGTGTAATATTGTAATTTATGGGCGTGATAATGGAGTTTTACGGGACTCTCTGGTGTTGGTACACATTTTTATGTTAAATTGTTATCTATTGACGGTGCAAATGAAAAGTGTACGAAAATTGTACCTATGTATAGAAGCGGGGTGTCAATTTCAAGTAGCTTGCCGAGTTGCTTATCTACAGTAATTCGCGCCTGATGTTTAACTACTTGCCAATAGCTGCTAACTGGGGTTCTCTAGATTAAGCTTCTACGCGCACCTCTCTTAGTGGGATATATAATATATTATGTGCACATTAATATCTGTTCCACATTGATGGAAAACACTGTAAAATCTCATTACGACATTTTCCATGCACGGCGATGGCGGTGAGTTACACAAAATAGTATTTTCATTACAAGTGCGGAAAGGCTGTCATTCGGAACCACCCAGTCGGAACTCCTTCCAATGACGGTTCCGCACGTGAACTGAACAACTATTTCTAATATAGTTGCGAAAAAATGAAGCAATCTAATAAAATAATAAAATCTCGCAAAGAAAATTTTTGAAAAATGGCGCCTACCGTAAAAGAATACCTATATGCAAAGTTTTTTTTGTTTTCTTCACCCATTCTGGGTAGGCAAATCAAACTATGCCCATACAGCCAAGTCTTCAGTAGATTTTTTTATTGATATGAAATGAAAATGTTAATGAGATGAAATGAAATGAAACCTAACCTAACTCATTGAATCAAATCATTAAATCAGATATTGAAACAAATTAGTAGCTTCTTTTTAGAAATATTTGCATGAATCATAAAAACTTCTAAAACTTCGTGATTGGTTTTTTTTTTCTTTTTACTTAATAGCCATTATTTTGACAGCTGGGAAAGAGAACGCACTAGTGCGGAAATGGTAAAGAAAAATCACGAGTCTGTAGTGTAATAGCCCACTTCCCGCACGCTATACGTCCCTGCAATACGTCACTTTTTGAGCAACTGTATTAAAAAAATGTTTAAGCCATTTCATGTCTACTAACAGGCTACTAGTATTAGGGATCCAAAGCGCGCGTGGCCCGGCGGTTAGCGAAGAACGCAAACGATCTATGCAACTAAGCCAAACGGGCGCGGTTGGGTGTGAGATGGGTGACCGCTAGTGGCAAAAAAATTCCATGCACGTTTCCGTGCTTCGGAGGGCACGTTAAGCCATCGGTCCCGGTTGTTGTCCATAGATAAGTCGTTAAACCTTGTCGGAGGCCTTATGGGCGGTTTGAAAACATCCGGTTGGTCACTATCCCACATCTCCACCAACCCGCATTGGAGCAGGGTGGTGGAGTAAGCTCCAGGCCTCCCCAATAATGGGGAGAGACCCGTGCCCAGCAGTGGGACGCAAAAAGGGTTGCAGCCAAGACATTAGGGATTATGTCCTAATGCCCTTTTTATTCAGTTAGGAAACCTGTGCCCAATTTCAAAAACATTGAATCATATTTCTAGCAATAAAATCAAACATACTGATCGCACCCATGTGATGTACGCGCAGGGCTTGATGGGATCACGTTCGACAAAAAGATGGACAAATGGACATGCAATCAGAAACTGTATGAATTTCAGAAACCGTATGAATTTCAGATTCCTCCAGCGCGCTCCAGATGTTTTCAATTCAGCCTAATATTATAGTTCAACTTCCTTAGAGATCTTGTGAATTTCGGGAAAAAACTTTTGAGCCATTGAGTTTAGAGTTTGATCTATTTTTTCTTTTCCGGGGAATGTTTTTATAAATCTTTTTGAAACTGTCAAGTCAACCATTTTAAAGTCCTTAAGAAAATCGCAACATGTGATTGCAAATAATTTTGAGTTGCGGCTGGTCTTACTTACAAGGAATGAAAAGAATACACGATAAAAGCCTCATGCCTAAGACCTAAATTTTTTAAAGGCTTGTAAAATTGACAACCTATACTTCTGCATTCTTCTGCTGGACCCGGATCTTTGTCCATAATTAAAGATAGTACGCATACGTTCCATTATCCGGAATTCTCACTTAAAAGATAAGTCAACAATGAGTCTCAAAATAATACGATTCTTTACAAATAAGTGGTTGGAAAACATCCGATACTATCCCACTAACCCGCATCTCTACCAACCCGCATTGGAGCAGCGCGGTAGAATAAGCTCCAGGCCTCCCCAGTAATGGTGCCCATCAGTGGGACGCATAAAGCAAATAAGCGAATTTGCTTATTGTCAGCATTACCTTAATTAAACAAGTTCTCCTTGAGAGTTCATATACAACTTTAATTCCGTGGACTTTATTAATTTTCCGATTGATAAACACAATCACATTCATAATTTGCGGGGAGCTTCCGTTAATCCTCTTACAAGCTAGTATTGTTTCAAAATGGCGGGTGGACATTACAATCTGTGTACAGTATTGTTCTTCGCAACATGTCCTTTGCTAATCGGATCCGCGGCTTTGTTCCATTTTCATATGAATTTGATTTTAGTGCTGTATTCCACTGTTGCAAGTATTGGTTATTTGTAAAACATGGATATGTAGACTAGATTAGAACGACAAAAATTAATACGAATTTTTAAAATACCTAACTTAATGCTTACCAAAATCATAATACAAGAAAGATTTATGCTTTGATGTGTCCGTTTCGCCATGAATTGCCACGCATATTAAATTTTTTTTAATGGAGCAGCAGGCGAGCATGCAGGCCACGTAATGTTATCGCTGCAATGGGCTGCAGGCGTAGAGTGTCAAAATTGACAGGTATGACACCAGTCAGACCTTTGTTGCCATCGATATAATATGTTGCTCTAAGGCTGCAGGCTACATCTTTGCTCAACCTCAAGCAAGCTTAAGTCATGTCTGTGGTCGTGTGCAGTTGCGCTGCTTCTCCAAAGGCTTGGTCGCCGTTGTAAGTCTGGCCTTTCCACCAAAGGGTCGGCGATAGGTCTTTCCCAGTGAAACCAAATTATACCTATTAAAATAAATTCCACAGAAACAGACCACGCCGGTGGCCCGTGTAATATATTGGATTCGATTCCCAACGGGAGAGAAAAACTTTGAATTTACGTCTGTTTTCCTGGTAGTTGTTGGACACATATAAAGACAATTACAAAAACGTCCAGACCAGGTTACCCGCAACACAGAGAATCTAAAATTATTAACACGATTTTAAACCTAAAACAGACTAATTTCGGCAGTTTTTACACACCATATTTTTGGCTTGCATCAACAATCTAATAATCGGATTGTATCATAAAAGTGCATTTCGATATTAAGCCGAACCAGTGCACGACAGACTTTTACGAGTTAAGCCTATTGAAAATTGCCATTTGATTGCATGATTAAAATTGTTAGATTTATTGTCCATCAGATAAAGCTCCAACTTTCTGTCGCAGGTTTTCCAGCACTTTAGAATATTAAACTTTATCAATGAATTGTATCTCTATATGTTGTATTAATTCGAATGCGTGTGTATACTGTATGTTCTAGGTGTTATAAATATTTTTGAAACTGTCAACTGTCGTACCTTTAAAAAAATCGTAACTTTAGTTCTGAATGGGCACCGACTCCAAAATAGTTTTAACAGTCATCATTACCATAAGCAAGAAGAAGTAAGTACTGAACAATTTTATTTCTTATCGTTTAAAGTCCGTTCTATTTTTTTTTTTGTTAAAACTTAATAGTATTCTGTTTGACCGGGTATACCTATCTTTGTTAGTTAGACGGCGAATAAACCAGCTTATCAAAATACAGTCGACTCTCATTTAAATCCCAGGACCCTTACATCAGCCAAGCATGGAATGCACGGACATAACATTACTCATCATTCACTCTTCAAAAAGCCATCCATTCTACTAGGGGCAGTGCCTGCTACACTAAGTTATCAAGGCTTAACCCGACTATAAAATAAAAACAAACTACCTAATAAAACTATAGCAAGGACGGAGGCGGAAGCGCAAATACGATTCTTAACAGTAATAGCGACATTAATAAGTGCGGAATCTCAGAGCCGGGACTCGCGCAGTGTCCGTTGAATCTAAACGAATGACCAGTACTGCTCTTTACTTATTATACTGTCAAGCGAGTAACTATACTTCGAGCAGCGATAGCTAATAGAGTTGTTAATAAAATACAGGTTTTCGACACGTACATCCCCGGTTCAAATCCCAGTACAAACAAACCTCTGACAAGAAGTTTATTATGTGGTATTTAATTTTCGCTCCACAGTGGAAAACATTGTGATTGTGCCTGTGAGTCACAAAATTATCTTCCAATGGCGGTTTCGGGTTCGGTTCCTGGCGAAGTAAGACTGAAATGATGAATTTCAGTTTCAGTTCTCGGTCTGTGTATTTGTGTTCATGTTTTTATACGTGGAGAAACGTTACTTTATCTTATTTTATTTTTTCTTACGTATGTCGCACGTACACCAATCAGCACTTGGCCAGCTTGGTGGAGTTTGGCCTAAATTCCTTTTGTTTTCCAGAGAAAAAATTGTCACTTATCGCTCTTTATTACATTAAAAATGGTACAAAGAATTATTTTTGCAGAACAGTAAATTATTTCCAAATCTATGTTATACCTCGAATTTTCCTCGGTCCATTCATTTGTTTTCATTCCGCCTTATGTATTTTTTAAATTCTCCCCCAAAGATACATCGCCAAGGGTAGATGGAACCAGAAAAACGTTGAAAGACTTCCAGATCTATGTTACTAATGCCCCGAATGTTCCCCCGACTGTTCATTCGTTTTCAGTAAATTACAAATTCAAGTCTAAATGCAGTTTTCACCGCTCAATATCATATCGCCAAGGGTAGAGCCAGTTCCGGAAAACATGGAAAGGCCAGACACCGATGGACTGCCGGATCTATGTTACTAATGTCCCGAATGTTCCCGGGGCGTTCATTTGTTTTCATTCCGCTAAATGCACTTTTTGACTTTCGCGATCGATTGTAGCGCGGGATAAGCCGCTGGGATTTATTGGCTCGTACGTCTTCAGGGAATCGGTATCATAATAAATATGATATACTTAATGAAAAGTTAGGACTCATTATTTCTTACTATTCGCGCCTCTTAATACACTACACGATAAACTTACGGCAAGGCATATTTAGAGCTTAAATTTCAGCTTAAACAAACAGGATAAACAATTAAAAAAACAGTTAATGGCTTTTTAGCCTTTTTCACAAACACACATAGTCACGTATTACTATTATAATATCCGAATCAAATAATTATCGGGATTTAATTTAAGTGTGATCTACATACAAGGAATCTAAGACGGCAAAGTTAGCCTACTTAAACATAACAATTCGAGTAAAGCACGTGTAAGCAACATTTGATATAGTTGTCGGTTAGTCAACTAAGCACCAACAGATATGAAATTCGAGACAAACTTTAGGCACGCCTGCCTCATCTCCTAAACTGCAGTTGAATACACATACAGGTATATGCTTATTAGAAATAGGTTCATAGGTACGTGCTTTTATGCAACAATTACGACAGATTGAATTTTAGGATGATTTCTATGAAGCTAAAGATATTTTTGATCTATACCAGAACATTTAGTCGTAAACTATTGTATCTACGAGTATTTTGGTTACAATTGATTAAATTAAGTTAATCCGTTATTATGAACATATTATAACCTTGGAAACCATACGTATACTTAATTAAAATAAAATTATTGTGTTCGTTCATAAAGGCATGGTAAAGTTATTTTGTGGAAAAGCAAATCCTTACTAAATTAAATAAATTTTTAACAAAAAAACCGACTATAAGCTGTAAAAAATAAAATTGTTCAGTACTTGGCATATAATACTTTTTCTATATATGGTAATGACTCTTATAACTATCTTGGCGAGACCAAGTAAAATGGCCCTTAGTAAAATTTCGTACCTTTCGTTCTGAATGGGCACCGACTCCAAGATAGTATTAAGAGTATTATCATTAGCAAGAATAAGTATTATATGCCAACAATTTTATTTTTTACCGTTTGAAGTCGGCTTCACTTTTGTGTTAAAAACTTATTTAATTTCACTCTTTTTTGTAATTTTAATTTAATTTCTTTTGAATTAATTTCTTTGTACTGTTCTATCATAATTGGAGATTTTCCACCTAAATTCTGAATATTAATAAAATTTACCTTTTATAATTATTTAACTTTAAAAGAATACTACCATCAGTCCTTGTAAACGCATGAATTTATTGAAAGAATTTGCTCCTTACCTATAATCATAAGCTCAGCAATATGATGTGATGATAAGTATACACAAATATCTGTTATGCATTAGTAAGTATATTAAAAACAAAGTGTATGCCTCAAAAATTTGAGGATTCCCCCGATTTCTCTGGGATGCCATCATCAGATCTTGACTTGGTGACAATGGGATCTCCTCGGAAGTATAAGCTTTCGAACAAAAAAAGATACTTATTTGAAAATTGGTCTCTACAAATGGCATAATATAAAAAATACATACAGCCTCTGTACCATTACCTACCAGAGCACATTACCTCCTCCTCCACCTATAAAAGAAAAATAGGAAATAGAAATGTTAATTTCTCTGGGTTCGTTTTCGAAAAAAACGTGTAGGAATCAAAAAAGATTTTAAGTTATAGTCAAATTCTTAATTTATCGAATGTTAAGTTTAAATAAATAAACGTTAATTTATTAATTGCGGTTGTATTGTATTAGTAGTTTATTTAAAAATACTAATCACAAGAGCGGACCTACAGGTAAAACTTCCTAATTCCTAGAGATTGCATCAAGTGCTTGAAGTGTTCTCATTAACCGTTACTGAAGTGGTAACTCGATAACTCCTCCGCTAATTTGCGCCTTATTACATGTCAGATCGAATAACATTAATTACTCTAAGTGCCGGGAGGAGCAAGTAATAACATTGTAATATATGATGTTTAATTGCCTTTTAGATCAGAACAGGTTCTAAGTACTTATTAGTTCCGAAATTAATAAAATGTGCTTTAATTTAATACAGAGATACTTTGGAACAATGATATTATATAATTTGCTTTGGAATATATTTTGTTGTGAGCCTTTAGCTAGCTTAATTTTCTTAGGCACTGGCATTTGCTGTGTTTAAGGGCAGTAAAAAAACTTATTCATTAATGTTATTAATTGAAAATTGATTGAAATCATTGAAGTGGTACTAAAAATATTAAATATTTTATATACCATAAGTCTCTTTCTAACCAATACAAAATTTGATTAAGATTAATAGGACTTTACGTTCATATTTTTATGGAATAATGCGACATTCTCAGTATCAGCTAACTATATATACTCAATTAAAATTATCATTTTGGTATCAAAAGTCTAGTTTTAAAATAAATGAGAAATAGAACAGCGATCGATAAACTTGCGGCTAGATCCGATAAACGATATCGCTTGCTCGTGTCAGCTGCGTCCGACACGGCAAAATGTTTCCGTCCGTTATCGGCACTCTCCCCCTACCCCACTGATTAAGAATCTGTAAACTGAAAGTTATGAGAAGAAACATTTCACTTAGTTCAGTTGCCAATGCGTAATTTTATTGTATAAACAATAATATCGACAAGTCCATACTAGCCCAAATATGCTCTAGCCAAAATTCTTCTTACTAAAAATGTTCTTTCTAAACTCTAAAGTCTCACCGTATGTGGATGTTCGCATCTTGATCTCTATCGCTTATTTCATTTTATTTTTAATGTTGTTTTTGTTCATTATAATAATAATAAATAGGCTGTTATTATTAATGTTTAATGAAAAGTATACATACATATACTAGTAGTCTAGAACTATATAGATTTTTTTTACGTTAGGTATATTATATTGATAATGATAAACTTAATGACATATATTTAAATATTTACATAGTAACTAAGCAATTTTAACTATTACTTATTTTTTATTTATTTAGAGTTAGTGCAAATTATAAATAAATAAATTAAATATTCTTATAAGACATTCGATGTAATTGGACAAATGTGAAAGCGAAAATGACACACCCCTAATTTTCTATAAAAAATAATACACGAACACAGGAACACATCCATTCTTAGAGCATCGCAGGTATTGGACTCCCGAACACCTGCAATTCTCTAAGCATCCATTCCATAATCAATCCGAACAAATCATTGCGTTTTATACGTCGCAGCTCGTTGCAGTAAAATGTACAAAAGTTTGTGTCATAACTTCATAAGTCTGCAAAAAATGGTAAAAAGGAAGTACTTCAACTTTTCTCCATCAAGCGCTTAACAAAATTATGTTATGCTCAGAGCCCGCCAATCGCCGTGTTTTGCTCGCGACAAAAATAACAAAAATATTTTCTTATTTACATTCACTCATTCTACCTGCTTCAATTTCCACGCGTTCTTAATCACAGAGTAAGTACAAATAGAGAATATTTTCTAAATAATATAGCCAAATAAAATTATGTAAGATGTTATTCGAATAACAGCCCAATATAATATTGTTTAAAAAACTTGCGTCTTTATCATTTTCTCATATTATAGGTTCTTTTCTTTTGTATTTTTATTTGTTTTCGTTCCTTTTGTTTTTTATTTTACATTTTATTACTTCACAAAATATACCAAATTCTCCTAATCATGCTCTGTATTCTGGAACTCGAACGGTATTCAGCAAACTATCTAATCAGCAGTCAGCAGTGCTATTCATTGGCTGATGGTAGTCTCATTTGCCCGTGTTTGTACTGCCTCTAACTAGAAGCCATCACACCACGCTTCGTTAGTTCGCTCGGCTCACTAGCGCAACACTTGCGTTTAACTTTTAACTTGTGATGCTAACTGTTAACTCTCGTTACCACGATTTCGAATTCGATAGTAGCAAAGTTAATTTTATTTATTTCTGTTTTGTCATAAGCCACGTGTTTTTTTAAACTTGTTAATTTTCTTGTATGCGATGGCTTTTCTTTTATAACATTCTTACTTATCTAGCTTATTAGTAGATTCATGGCAGATGGCAGATTCATAGAATCGGCTTTTGTTTTGTTTTATTTTACCACATTTTATTTCTTCATAAAATGTTCCAAGTTCTCTTGAACATCATAAGAACACCTTGTGTCATGTCTAAAAACTACTTTGAATCAAATATGTCTCATATTTGTTCTTTTGTTTAGGGTATTTGTATTAGTTCAAAAATTTTCATAAACCCAATTTTAATGAAGCGAGTATCGAAAACAAGACATTAAATTAAGAACAACTTGAACGATATTTACCAAACTAGCTAATCAGTAGTCGGAAGCTACATTGACTAATTGCACTCTCATTTGCCAGTGTTTATCCTTTGGTTAAATAGAAGCCTTCACACCAAGGTTCGTTAGATCATCGTTTGACTCACTAGCGCCACTTCACAATCGAACTCTAAATGGTGTAACTTTTCGAGTTGCCTTAATGAATTTAAAGTTATTCTTATTGAAGTTATACTTCTTTTGGCGTCATTGGGAAAAACGTTGAGAGGGAATTATTTACGATACGCGCGCACACCGACAGAAAAAAGCAACAGTCTGAAGTTAGTTGCTATTCAAACCGATAACTATGTTCAAGTTGTTGTTGTCAGTACAATTAAACAGTGTGAATAAATAAAAAATATATTGGTGTTTTTATTAAATCAATTATATATACGACGGTGATAGATAGGCTGATAATTTATTAGTATATATATATTTATTTTGAATATTTGTGATAAATATTTGAATGTTTTAATAAACTGTTTTAAGTGCATTTATAAATTTGAGCTTAATTGTCGGTATGTATAATTTATTTACATCGTAAATTATAAACTATTACATTATTATCTAATAAATGTATTTTTATCACTCACTTCACTTTGGTTTTGTACTGCACTTCTGTTGTCTTTCAATTGGAGTCAGAGGCGATTTTTTTTATTCATATTCATTTTTTATCCATATTTATTTTATAATTTTATGTTACAAATGAAACGACCAATAAAATTATTAACGACTTCAAAAAATGAGAGGAGCCTATCAATTCGACTATACTTTTTTGTGAATGTTGTACAAACTTTTTTTATACTGAGAACCGTCTTTGAAGGATTTTTTTATTTATACCATAATTTCAAATATTGTAAATGTTGAATAAGGACTTATTAGATAGTGAAAAGATGTAGAGTAAGATTGTATTTTTTTGATACTTTGAAAAATATGAAAAAAAAATGGTTTGCCTCTGTTTATTGCTAGGCGCGGCAGAACTCTCTTTACACGGTTCGTTAGATCGCTCAGCTCTCGGCTCACTCGCCACTACACTACACTGTAATTGAAATTGAACCCAGTTAATAGTCGATTTTGATTGAGTAAACCAGCTGGGGTGAATTTGTAGACTTTCACGTCAAGTACAGTTTAGTATATTAAAAAGTTGGATTTAGGTCTGTTTGATTTTGTTATACGTTTTTAAGGTAGGGCCGTTCGGTCAGTTATATTACAGTCGGTAACATTTCCTGATATTTGAACTCCCTACATACAAGTATTTAATTATTTTTTAGGGTTCCGTACCTCAAAAGGAAAAAACGGACCCATATAGGATCACTTTGTTGTGTGAGCTCTGAGAAAATCAAACTTCTAAGCCAGCGCAATCAAAAGATACAGCCGTTTATGCCGCAAATTTTCGACACTCGCAAGGGAATCAAAACCTACAGGGTACTTCCCGTGAACTCAGAATCTTGTAACTTGGTACAAAGCAACGACTTATATCAAAGATAAAGTAAAAATGACGAAACCTGTAAATTTTAGTTACATCATACATTAAAAATATTTTACGGAACCCTTGGTGAGCGACGCGCACTTAGCCGGTTTTTTTTAATGTCGCGCGTCCGGCCATATTCAACTACGCTGCCTCAGGATATTTGAGAAATAGGCGTTTGAAAAAAATTGTCGATCCCTTCGGAATCTACGGGAGCTGAAATAGTTTTCACATGAAACGCAATTATGCGTTTTGTCTTGTTTAAACGGGACCACCTCGATAATTACGGATTTATTATCTGAACTGAGACTGCAAGTGTACATAAAACCGCGCGTTTTGCGGAGTTTAGTAGTTTTGCTGTAATATGAAGTTTAGAAGGCGCACTAACCGCAAATTCCATAACTCAAAATAGTCAAATAAATGATTAAGGCCTTACGAGTTGACTTTTTAATTTATTAAACAACATACCAGCCAAATAAAGAATCCCCTCCGATTGTTAAAGTCGATTAAACTAATATTGAAATAGAAAGAAACCACATTTTTATTGCTTTTCCGTTACCTAATAAAACATTTAAAAATATTGTAATTTTTTAAAAGGAATGGTTATGATAGCTAAACTTGTTTGTTTTATACTAAAAATAATAATAACCTTATGTTAAAGTCGGTTAAAAAATAATTGAAAATAGCTTTTGAAATTTAAACAATGTTTGCTTTGCTTTTGCATATTATTAAACCTATCCTACCTAAGAAGAAACATTTTTGAATTTTTTATTGTATTGTTTTGTAATGAAAAATTATGTTACAAGTAACAATGTACCTAACTAATATGAACATAAAACTTAGACAAAAATCATTCCAAATTCCGCAAATTAATTAAAAATGAGAACCTGCTGTAATCTCTCCTAGCCGCAGGTTACCATGACAACGGAACTTTTTCAATTAATTCGCGGAGGTGCTAGGTTCGTTACCGTGTGTACATTGACACACCAAGTTTTGATTAACCTCTGAATTATTAAACTTTGCCTTAGATTAGGTGTCTTACGTCGGAGGGATTATAAATTCATTTTTACCGGTATTATCTTTGTCACCACGTCTTGCCATTAATTTTAATGTTGGTGTCTTATTAAAGTGAAATAATCTGAACAGAATATGGTGCGACTTCAAGTACCAGTTATATGTTTTAGCTTACAAAAAATATGTTGGGTAACATTGATTAAATGTCTTTGTTCTCGTAGATACCTACTAGGTAGGCGAAAACTATAATAGCCTGATTAAACAGATGTACACTACTTAGAACTTAATAATGAGTATTTGGTAACTTCTTAACATTTTAACCTACGAGTGAGATTAAAAAAATACTTGTTATATTTTTTGATTTTATGAACTGAATAAATCTCTGTAGATAATAAAACTATGTTAGAGTTAACAAACACACATACGAGTAATCCCATACAGTTAAACGTAGTGTATTATAGCGAAACGCAAAGCCTCCAGTTTTCTCATACTCTGTATAATATTAAGTCACTAAAGAAAAATCATTAAGTACCATGTCTATATTCAAGTACATTACAAGTAAAAATATTCACCTTAAGAAATTTCTGCAAATATAGTGATTTTTAACACGCTTATATTAGCTTGACCTGTATGTATGAATGTAACGGAATCTTTTAACTTCATTTTCACCTACTTCTAAGCGTCTGATTAACTTGAAAATTTGCACAGGGATCAATAGCCGATGACAATGCAATAATATAAAAAAAATCCAACTAAAAAATTAAAAAAACTGTAGTTTAAAAAACTAAAAACACGCTTTGTGAAAATGCGAACTAAAAACTAAAAAAATAAGAAGAAAATATATTTTACTGTACAAAAAAGCGTGGGGTGATTTTTAAGATACTATTGACACCATGCACCCCACGCTTTTTTTTTAGTAGGATTTTTATTCTCATATTATTGCATTGTCATCGGCCCTTGACCCCTGTGTAAATTTTCAAGTTAATCAGACGCTTAGACGTGTTAAAAATATAAAACTTTATATTTGTTTCATTAAGTACCTTAGTCCACGAATTTATCAGTCGCCCGTCGTATATTTTTTTTATCTTGATGATCCTAGTTAGGACTTTCATATAAAGTTATGAGATTATTGTATTGTCATCGACCCTTGACCCCTGTGCAAATTTTCAAGTTAATCAGACACCTAGAAGTAAGTAAAAATGAAGTTCAAAGATTCCATTACATACATACATACATATACATACAGGTCAAGTTAATAAAAGCATGTTAAAAAAAGAAGAATATGTAATTTACTGCAAAAACAAGCGTGGGTGGGGTGCTTTTTGAGATGCTATTGACACCTTTAGCACCCACGCTTTATTTTGCAGTATACATTTTCTTCTTATTTTTTACTTTTTAGTTCGTATTTTCACAAAAGTGTGTTTTAAGTCTTTTAAAATATTTTAATTTAATTTATTTTTAAAAATTAAGCTCACACTGGTGAAGATAATAAAAGGGTGTTAAATAAATTTTTAATTTATTTAACACCCTTTTATTATCTTCACCAGTGTGAGCTTGCTTGTACCTCTCCTTTGGACTAAGAGCAGTTTCGTTTATTGTATAGAAAAATGACCATGGATGTTTTTTTAAAGTGAAAACGCGTTGTGCACTTTTTTGGGATGGGTAAAATATGTTAAACTCGAACACGTGGCTTGATCGAATATTCGTAAGACGGAGGGGTGACAGCTGATGACGGCTCGACTGTCTATACTTGTAAAATTAGTTTATATCAAGCAGGTATTTAAAAAATGGACATTGAACAATGTGCGTCCATTAATGAAAAAAGTGATGAAGAAATAGTGAAAGAAAATGAGTGAGTACTTTATAAAAATATTAGATGAAAACCAACTAAAAATACTAGATGAAAAAAACCCTGATAATAAAAGCAATTCGTGCGAAATTATTCCCTAACAATGGTTTTTGATAGGTATATGGAATGCCATATACCTATCAAAAATGCACAACGTAACACAAATATATTTTTTAAATAAACTTCACAATAACATATTTTCGTTCATTATTCTAAGCTTATTTAAAAAAATATTTTCAAGTTTTTAGTTTGATGTGATTTTAAAGCGTGTTTTTCTAGTTTTTTAATTAAATTAACACGGGTAAAAAAGCCCCCGTGCCACGTAAAGTCCACCAGAGAACAGGTGCGCCTCATTTAACTTTGGACATCTTTATAGCTTCTCCAGACTTTTAAAACAACCAATAAATACCCTCTAACTTTGCACTGTCTCTGTAAAAGTCTAATAAGTTTGGACAGTTTTATCGGTTGCTTTAAAAACTTTGGATATTCAATTGAATTCGTTTAGAATCTGTTTTTAATTATAATTTGAGTTTTCAGATACATTGAACTGTGTCAACCCTTAAACATAGAATCGGTTTCAAAGTATAGTGCCCTTTACAACGACGATGATATTCTAAAGTAAAAATTAAGTTTTTAACAAAAAAATAGAACCGACTTCAAACGGTAAAAAATAAAATTGTTCAGTACCTACTTCTTCCGGCTTATGGTCTTCAAAAATAGTTTTAAGAGTCATTACCATAAGCCGGAAGAAGTAGGTACTGAACAATTTTATTTTTTACCGTTTGAAGTCGGTTCTATTTTTTTGTTAAAAACTTAATTTATTTCACTCTTTTTAGTAATTTTAATAATTCTGTATGTATTAGCATAATTGGAAAATTTTTCACAACTTCTAAACTTTAAACAGATTTACCTTTTATAATCATGTTTATCTAATAGCCATCTAAAAGTCTGAAAGACATACAGTAGAACTCCAATTATCCGAATTAATGGGGACCGGGACCCATTCGGATAATCAAATATTCGGATAATCGGATTTTTTTAAAAAAAATTGCCATTGGAGAGAATAAAAGCTACGTTTTGATATTGCACTATTTTTTATTGAATTAAATGAAAGAAACATGAAATTTTCACATGTTTTAAATATAAATAAAAATTAAATGTACTTATGTACAAGTTTAGAAATAAAAATCATTGTTTTTTAAACATCTCCGTTAATGTAAGCTATTTTGCGGTCTTCAACCGTTTTCGGGCAGCCAGGTCACGCATTCGCTTGACGGTGAGCAGTTGCAAGTGGTCACACTCGGGCTGACGCTCCATCCACTTCAAAGCAGTCTCGAGGCCGGCAAATGCTTCACTAGCTGATGGTCCAGCGTTTACTTCAACATCAGCAGAAAGTTCTTCTTCCACTTCCACTTCAACATCTTCTCTCACACTTACAACAATTTCATCGTCATTGAGAATTTGAAAACCAGGGTCAGACGTGTCACTGTGCTGTGTGCCTACACTGACTTTTGTGATTCGGATAATCGGCGATTCGGATAGTCGGAGTTCGGATAATTGGAGTTCTACTGTACTATCAGTCCACCTGAACGTATAAATTAAAGAAAGAATTTGCTCTCAGCTCCTAACCGTTGAGGAGTTGTACCTTCAATCATCTGTTAAGCAACAGCAGGTGATAATTACCAGACATAAATATTTGTATTATGTTAAAAATATGACTAAAAACATGTGTGTGCCTATTAAGTTTCAGTGTTTCCCTCGATATCCCTAATATCACATCATCAGATTTTGACATGGTGAAAGTTGGACCACCTCAGGAATGTAAGATTTCGAACAAAAAACCATTTATTGAAAGAATTTGCTCTTAACTCCTAACCATCATAATACCTTCCATCATCAGTTCAGCAACATGATATGACGATAATTATAAACAAATGTTCGTTTTGCTTTGTATAAATATGAAAATCATTTGTTGTGCTATAAAATTTGAATGTTTCCTTCGATTTCTCTGGGATCCCCTCATCAGACTTTGACTTGGTGACAGTTGGACCACCTCGGGAATGTAAGATTTCGATAAAAAAACTATTTATTGAAAGAATTTGCTCTCAACTCCTCACTGTCGCAGTACCTTCCATCATCAGCTCAACAACATGAAATGATGATTTCTATGCGTAAATATCTCTTATGCTTCAGAAACTATAAGAAAATTAATGTGTGTGCATATAAAATTTGAGAGTTCCCCTCGATTTCCCTGGGATCCCATCATCAGATCCTGATTTGGTGACAATGGGACCACCTCGGGAGTATAAGCACACGAACAAAAAAAGAATTTTTAAAATCGGTCCACAAACGGCGGAGTAATCGGTGAACATATATAAAAAAATACATACAGCCGAATACAGTACCTCCTTCTTTTGGAAGTCAGTAAAAAAGATAATAAACTTTACTTTAATTTTACTGTACACTGTACATAAACTGTACAGTCAAATCGTAGTGTGCGTAGGCCAACTGAAAGCTGTACTGTAACAATAAAATAAACTAAAGCAGTGCGGTTATAACTGAAAGTCTATAGCCTGCTTAAGAAAATATCATAGGCGCTTTAAAATATCTCCATAAAATATTTCTACGTGGTGCATTTATCATATGCCTATGCCCAGTGGCGGCTCATCCTAAAGAGCGCTGGTGCAGTGCACTCCCACTTTAAAATTTAAATATTACATAGGAAAATTACATAGGTAATCTATATTCCTTCATAATACATACTATCCTTACATTACATCTATCATCTATCCTTACTTACATTATATCTACGCGTACATTTATCGTCATATTGTACGAGTGGAGCGCCAGCGATTGCGCTCCTAATGAAACGAAGTTTAGTACGATTCCTAGCGCTGTATTCAATGAGTGCGAAAGAGAAACATCGCAGCACATAGCCGACGCGTGAAACAAAAGATTTAGTATGAGAAATTAACTTAATCTGGAGCGCCGCTCACGCGCGACGTTGCCAAACCGTGGGTTCGGCCGTGACGCGTGCCGTGGGGCGTGGCCTCAACCTGCTTATGCGATGTTGCCGTTCTTATGTATACAAACAAACGTGTCGTCGGCTTTGACAGTTATATCGCAGTTTTTCTTTAAATTAAAATTAAAAAATAGTTTATGCGCGACATTTTGTTTTAAAAATGGAACAATACAGTGTATCTTTTATTAAAAAGTGTCAAAAACTATAGAAATACGCCTTGAACTAAAAGCTAAAGGGTCCTCAAATTGCACTTACACAAAAATGTAATACAAAAACTAAATCTTTTACGTGTTTTTAAGTTTGAACAATATTTTAAAACTCCTTGGTTGTGTGGTTGTAAAGAGACCAATAAATTATTTTGTTTTCCGTGTCTGGTGTTTGGAAACTGACACCGGCAGTGGAGGTGAATCTGCATGGATCACAACGGGTGTTGACGATTTAGCGCATCTTTCAATAAAACTGAAAAAACATTCGCAATCTCGATTTCATATGTTATGTGAAGTGCAATTATTGGCATCGATTGGCCGACAAGATATTCATAAAGCGCTCGATTCTGCGTATCGAAAATCTATTCGAGAGTTCAATGAACGCGTTGATGAAAAACGATATATTTTACGGCGTTTGATATTGTGTGGTATTTTGTGGTGCATTTCAAGTTGCTTTACGAGGGCATGATGAATCTACGGAATCCCTGAATCCCGGAATCTATAGAGGTTTGGTTAATTGTGTATTATTTTATTTTTTATTTTATCTATTGTGAAATGTGTATTATTATATTGAATTTATCTGATTATGACATGAAACAACATGATATTCTGACATGACATAAATTTAATTAGCTATTTAATAATTTTGACATTTTGACACGAAAAACTATGGCGCAAGAACGTCTCAATGCATTATGTATGATAAGCATTGAAAAACGATTAATTAATTCTATATCTGATTTTCACAAGAAAGTCATAGATGTCTTCGCTCGTCAAAAAGACCGGCGAATGAATTTTCTGTATAAATAATAAATGGTAAGCTCTAAGTTTTTTTTTTGTGAACCCCCATCAAAAAATGTCACGAGCCGCCTCTGCCTATGCCTTATTCGCTTCATAAATATTGAACATGCTATCTTATTTATTAGAAATAAGTTTATATATATATATATATAACTATAACAGTATCCACATTCAAGCGAAATTTTCTATTTTAAATTAAAACAGGTAAGAAAGTTCCCGTGCCACGTAAAGTCCGAGGCGGCATATCTCGAGCAGGTGCGCCTCATTTAACTTTGGACATCTTTATAGCTTCTCCGGACTTTTTTAAACAACCAATAAATACCCTCTAACTTTGCACTGTCTCCGTAAAAGTCTAATAAGTTTGGACGGTTATATCGGTTGCTTTAAAAACTTCGGATATTCAATTACGAGTAAGTTAGTTTAGAAACGTTTTTTTTATACATATTTTAATTGTGTCAAACCCTAAACACAGAACTTGTTTCAAAGGGACGATGATGTTCTGAAGCAAAAATGTGAGAAAATGTCATAGCCGCTATAAAATTGTACCCATAGAATGTTTCTACATTTACTCTATGCGCATACCTTGTTTGCTCCTTACATATTGAACATGCAGTCATCACTATTAGAAAATTGAAAATAATTATTTATTTATCCACATTCAATATCATATTTTTCATAAATCTATGTCCATATCTCACACCACAGAACATTATTAAGAGAGGTAGAACGGCAATAATGCGCCGTTCGTATGAAGACTGGTGTCGCCGATCAAGCCCCGCTTTTCACCTCTATTACATCTGTACTTAAATAAATACAAAGCTTACGCACATATTTGCAATTTCAAATTTAGCCAATCTTAGCGCCGCACAATCACGCGATTTCAAATGAACGAATCACACCCAAGCACGCACACAAGCACGCATATCGTAGCACGATCGGGTGTTTCTGTAGAGTAGGAGAGTAGAGTCTTTTGGAATTTTAAGACGTCTGCCCCGCCCACATTTCCATTCTACCTCTTTTAGTATGTTCTGTGTCCTACACATCCCAAGTTGAAACGTAAAAAGTTTTTACAATTGCCAATCCGTTTCTCTCTCAACTAGTTTTATTATTAAATTATCAACTTATTGTATCTAATACTTCACTATGATATTGGTAAAAGGCATAATAATTAAATTCCACGTATGCCCTACGTGTCGAGTCCCACCCAGTACCAATATTATAATATAGGCACGACGGAGTTACCGAAAATTGCAAGCAGTTTTAAAATAGATATTTTTTAATTACATTATATCGGTGGAGTAAAGAAATGGCCTGCAAGCTACTCAGGTACTTTCACTTGGCCGACGCGACGCGCCGGTTAGAAGTTTCGTATGACTTATGATCGTAAAATTTTACATTAAAATTTCAATTGCCAAAAAAATTTACTTGCATATAATTTTCCTTCCAAACGGAAAGGCCTACTTACTAATGATTCCAACTAATTAACTGAATCAAATCGAACAATATGTATAATACCTTAAAAATCTACCTCTAGAAAATACTCGCAGATTTTGGTAGCTCACGTCTCGTAGCACAATATATCGTTGTGAATTAAGTAACAAATTAAGTGTGAGTACGGGCGAGTGCGCTCAATAGATTCGTAAGCCCCCATAATTATAAGCACAGATCAAAGGAGGGAGTTAATAAACGACATTTATTGCACTTGCCCCGGCCGGAAGTCGCCATGTTGGATCCGACACTTCCGGATGGTATTAATTGTAACAGCGACACCGGGACAAAGGTTGAAGTATGAAGTACTTAATTGTTAGACAAAGTGTTGGAGAATATTTAACACTCAATTATAGTTAATGATTTAATGTTGAATAGACGGTAAAGTGGTTAAAGAAATTACAACTATGAGATATTTTAATACTTTAAAACCTTTTTTTTAAATGAAAGTTCCACCTATTTTTTGTGAAGGAATTATGTTGTTTATCGATAGAAAGGTGTGGTTGCCGGTAAACCAACGTGAGGTGAACAGCACCTCTGGAGTAGCAGAGAAACCCGGAAAAGTAAGACTTAGGCTTGCCTGAGGTTGTATGTAGATATCCAGGGGCTGCAACGATCAGATAACACCACATGGCTCGCATGCTCGTCTTCTACACAATAAAAAATGTTAAGCATAACAGATGTATGCAATAGTTGGGACACATTTCCATTTACTTATCTTTTTATGACCCGCGTAGTGTTAATGGTTACCATGCCGGACTGCCAATCGAGGGGTCCCGGGTTCGATTCAATCAATAATCAATAATATTTATTTCATATTAGGAATACAAAATATTCGCTTAATGAATATCATTTTTTCTGTCCTCGGTCTGGGTGTTGCGTTCCTGTCTTTGTATGTGTCCATGGTACCCACGACACACGGTATTAATTCTTACTGTGGGGCTATGAGTGTGTAACGTATTTTAATGTTTGTTTCCCTTGACTTTAAAATAGATAAAAATCCAGAAGATGTCAAAATACCTTAGAGGTAGGTAATGTGACATGCTGTTTTTAGAAAATTAACTTTAAAAAATGATTATTGCTAATCATTTTTAGTTTTTGTTGAAAATAGTGGAGGTACTCCGAAAAACTTGTACAGATTGCAAAAAGGCATCACGGCACTATTTAGCCAAAGGATATTATATTGAGATAGTCAAGTCTTCATTTAGCGTTCAGGACCTCGCCATCCTTGAAACTTTAATATTTTTGAGTAAATATTTGGCTTCCACTTTCCATTCTTTATGAGGCTGAATACCAAATTATTTTCTTAGACGTCGATGCGAAAATTGTGCATGCAAATTTAGCCTTTCAGTCCTTACACTAAGGTTTTAGTTTGCGATAAATCGAACTGTCTGCATGTTCGTATACGTACGCTAATGCAGTATGTTGGTACATATCGTCTTACGAGTGTTTGAATAAAAGGTTGGTCCATAGTGCCCCATTCAAACGTACACCCCTGCCAAGTTACTAAGCACTTTATGGCTATCTTGAAAGTGGTGTGAATGATTCCCTTTTAAGGCTACGATTCCGTGGCGTAGTACTCCGTAGCAACGTAGAGTACGTAGAAAAAAATTTACACGGCTAGTTGAAATTTTACGTTGCTGTAATCGTTCTTATTTTAGTAAAACTTTTAAGTAACAATTTTTATTAATGTGATAGCCTTCTACCAACGGCTTCGCCCACGTTAACCCGTTTTAAAGGTTCCTGTAGGATAAAAACCTACCTATGTTCTTTCCTAAGGTCCACTCTATCTGTGTTCCAAATTTCATTAAAATTGGTTCCGTATTATATTATTTATAGTACAATTTTATTGGTACAGTGATTTCAAACCTATAAAACATGATAACAAAACCCTGAATTTCTTTTCGAATAATGAACGTTGTAGCGGCGCGATACCTACAGCAACATGACACGCGCCTCACATGAAATGCTGACCATGCAAGACGACGCAAGCATCGAACATTGTAAATAATAGAGTACTACGTCACACGCGTCATACTGAACTGGCCAATCAGAAGACGTATCCTGAATCACGCTATCGAAGTTTCCTAGATTCTCAGTATATATACAAATTATCCGAAGTTAGCATTTGGACCGCGGTCCCCAGGCAGTGACATCGCCTGGCGGGAGATCTCCCCTTTTCCTCCACATTGGTGACCACCGTCGATTGAAGACGCCCTGCTGACCACATTTCAACGGTACCAGCACCTTCATCCTCGAAATATCTGACGTCCTTCAGTAAGTACAAGGAGTCATGGAGTCAAGCCAGCAGCAACGAGCACAATGAACAGGTTCCACGAGCAGCCTCACAAAAAGCGCCTTGGTTCCTTCATCCTGCAACGCTCAAGTTCGGCGATCCGCAGCACGCAGCAGAGGTTTCTGGGTTTCCCTCCCGTGCTTACGCACGCATCGCATCATTCCGGCAGACACGGCCGATGACGACACTGGCATACGAGAGTTACGACATCATCCCATAGTTGGAGGGGGAGTGATGTAGCGGCGCGATACCTACAGCAACATGACACGCGCCTCACATGAAATGCTGACCATGCAAGACGACGCAAGCATCGAACATTGTAAATAATAGAGTACTACGTCACACGCGTCATACTGAACTGGCCAATCAGAAGACGTATCCTGAATCACGCTATCGAAGTTTCCTAGATTCTCAGTATATATACAAATTATCCGAAGTTAGCATTTGGACCGCGGTCCCCAGGCAGTGACATCGCCTGGCGGGAGATCTCCCCTTTTCCTCCACAAACGTTGATAGCTAACCATCATAAACCTAATTTTTTAGCGGGGGAAAACCTTCTAAATGTACCTGAGCATTTTGGGAGAGATGCCAGGTTATGTGGGATGTGGCCTCACTAAATCTCCTCGGTGATCGTCCTCGGCGCTTATGGAGGACTCCTGGAGGAGACATTTTTTGAGCCGTCTTAAGGAACGAACCGGTGCCTATCCTAAATCTTACGTGCTTTAAACGTGAATAGAATGAATCTCGCTCACGCAATGCTGTTTCTCCATAGAATGTATTAGTTTTAGTAATTACTCGCATCTGTGAGCAGGTGGAAGTGGGTTGATAGTGTCCAACACGATCAGCTGTCACGTGTGCCTATTATCGACCCATAGCCATTCTGTTATGGCAATTATATAAATTGAAAAAAGAGTGCTGCTGGCTGCTTTTTTTCGCCGCCTTTTATCTCTCAGCTCAACATCTAGCCCAAATGGGCACCTAAATGCGATGACCGGGAAAAAATGACATTCATAACAACACACTATATTTTGTATTCCTAATATGAAATAAATATTTTTTCTTTCTTTATTTCTTTCTTTCTTTCTAGTGTACGTCACAGCATGCTTTAGCAAAATAATAGCAAGAAGCTAACTGAAAATTAGATAATCTGTTTAAGATAATATACAAAAAAGTATTGCCATCGTAGTGGGCAACAGGCCTTAGCAAGCTATCGCGCGCCGCAGCGCAATGGTATTTAATTTTATAAACCCATGATTTGTAGGGCGACGCGAATTTCATTTTTGCTCCATGAGGTGTTCAGCCCATATCATTTGTTCCCGAGTCGCTAAGCCACTTTCTTTTGATGAATTTTCCTTGTTTCAAATTAAATAGGAGCTTTTCGGGTGACTGCTACAGAAGAATAACAGATATTACTCAGTAGATCTAATTTATATAAATAATATTATATGTATGAATTTTGTTTTGTCCCGTTACCGTTCTCGTATCAAATTAAATTGTGTAATTTTTTTAAATCTTCAGGGTACATATGGAACCCTATTTCTAAGAATCCCTGTCCGTCTGTCTGTCACCAACCTGTATTTCATGAACCGTGATAGTTACTTAAAATTTTCACAAGTGGTGTATTTCTATTGCCGCTAAAGTAAATACTAAAAAAACATAATAAGATAAATATTAAAGGGGGATTCCCATACACCAAACATAATTTTTTTTGCCATTTTTTTAGGTAATGGAACCTTTCGTACGCAAGGCCAACTCGCACTTGGCCGTTTTTTTACAATTCACTACAAGAAACCCACATTTTCGCACATTGTCCCATCGCAATATTTTCGGGTCATGTCATTTATTACGGTCCCTTAGCTTCCTTATGATGGATGTTTTGGCTCTTAATAAAATTTATTGAACGTGTTTAGAATACGACGTTGGTCTGCTGCTTACATTTTAATTTAAGTACTTGAGAATTGTATGACATTTTTATCTCACTTTAAGTATATTACAAGGAAGGTCCTGAAATTAATTACATGATTCAACTAATGACTGTCTTGTACTTGCATTACGTTATTGAAATGTTTATATTTACTCTACGTAATAAATTTGAATGATGGAAATGAAAATGATTTAATGATAAAAAATTTCATTTCCATTTTTTTTAAATAGGATATTTGTCTAAAATATTAAAAATAAATTACAATTTTTATGTATCATATCTTTGTAAAACTGAACCGTAAACGTTGAATTTTTTCTTCGTTTAAACTTAAATGATGCGATATTGCTAAATTCATGAGAACAAATATAGTTTTAAAAAACTAAATAAATATAGTTCACAAAAACTAAACCTCTCACTTTTTTAGTATGATGTGCTTCAAAAGACACGTTTTTTAAATTCATTTTTTAGTTCGATTTATTGTTAAAAATATTTTTTTATAAGTACCTACTCCCTATTAGATAAACTCATGAAATTATTGTATTACCACCAATTCTTGATAAATGTCCAAAGTTTGATTTCAATCTGTCCGTTAAAACCATGTTAAAACTTGTTTAAAATCGAGTCCAAAAGACAGTTACAAACAAGCTCACAAACATACAGGTGAAGCTAATAAAAGCGTGTTAAAAATGTGAATGAAAATTGTATTTTACTTTATTTCCACTGTGCTTTAATTATAAATAAGTATTTACTTGTGTCTATGTCTCCATGGACGATATTGCATATATAGATGACCTAAACCGTTTTCGATGGACCAGCGCATTCATTTCTATAGCTTAGAGATTTTTCTTAGCATCGTATTCTCATTTAAATGGTCTTGTCGTTGGCTGCAACCATTTTTGCGTCCCACTGCTGGACACGGGTCTCTCCCCATTTTTGGGGAGGTCTGGAGCTTACTCTACCACGTTGCTCCAATGCGGGTTGGTGGAATTGTCATTAGTATACAATATAGCTATTCCTATTATGTGCAGATTACATCATGACATAACGATACATACATATATGTACGTAGAGCAAAGCACGAAATACATTTTAGTTTACAACACCAAGGTCCGGCAAAAACCCGGCGAAGAAGGCGTCGCTTACACCTGTTGGAAACCATAATTCCTGGCGGGAACTTAACGCAGATTTATAGCGAAACTTTTACACAGATTTAACACTACTAGAAACTACATGCCGTATAATAAAAACTCAAGCATAATCGACGATCCGTATGGCACATAGGCCAGTAAGTACTAGCCAGATACCTAAGTCAGTTAAGTTTAAATTCCAGTGCAGTAATAAGTGGAAAAATTCAACAGGTATTCACATTTCCTTGCCTGTGTGTTTGTGTGTATAACGACGCAAACGACACAGATAATACTTTCAGTGTTTTGGGACTAGCAGAGTAAATAGATCCCACGGAATAATAATAATCATAGTTAAAAAAATAATTCCTATTGAATGAAATACAAGACTTTTTCAGGAATAGGCGACACTAAGGTCACTGTTTAGATCTTAATAGATTAGGTTTAATGAAAGTATTTAGCATTACGATAATATGTTTAAGTTTACATGATTTTATAAGAAGAAAATTAAGACAACAAAACATTAAGTACTTCTTACACTGTTTGAACCTGTCTAATTTTAGATATTAATAGTTACTAAAGTAACAACAACGATATAGGCATTAAAATTTAAGATAAAATACAAGAACGAAACGTTTTCGCAGCTTTCATTTTTTCTCTTTCCTTGACTCGGCGCCTTTTAATGCACTACAACAACGTATATATATTGTAATATACAATACAACGAATCAGAATCACACTAGGCCAGCTGACAATGTTACAATATGTCCGTTCTAGACTCTATACATCGCGGGCAGGTTCACAGTGGTTGCACATAGCTAATGGGTTTTGAACGTCGGTGTAACAGAACGTGGTTAATATAAAAATATTGAATTTCTCGCCGTAAACCTTCGAAAATATACTGTTTTAAAACAATGGCTTCTTTAAAGTAGCCGTATTTAAATGTGTTGCGTATGTTTGACTTGCAAATAGTAACTTATTGTGTTAAAGTTTTTTTTATCTCTATATATAAAAATGAATTGCTGTTCTTTAGTCTCGCTAAAACTCGAGAATGGCTGAACCGATGTGGCTTATTTTGGTCTTGATATATTAATAGGAGTACAGGGAAGGTTTAAACGGTGAGAACATATAGAAAAATTGCGAAATTAATAGTAAAACAACTTATTTTATTTTCCTATATAAACTGTTAGTAACTGTCAAACATTGTTTCTTCGCGCCTGTGGCGCCATTGTCCAGAAGTTTGACATAGTCTGAATAACAATTCATCTGTCACTATTTGTTTTATATTTTTTAATTGACAGTAACATAAAAACTCTTTGAGATGATAAAGAAACGAATCCTCTTTCAATACTTTTAAGGCAGGCCGACGTCTGCGGGGTCCACTAGTTTTAACTAAATTTCTTATTCGCCCCACTGCTAGGTACGACTCATTACCTACTGTTTTATTAGTTCCGTACCGCGAAAGGAAAAAACTGAACCCTTATAGGATCACTTTGTTGTCCGCCTGTCTGTCTGTCTGTCAAGACCCTTTTTCACAGGAACGCGTGGAGGTATAAAGCTGGAATTTATATCTAGTTGATTATTAATTATTATTTTATTTGTTAAATTAGATCTGAGTATTTACTCAGGTATACAGTCCCTTGGAGCTATGAAAAAATCAAATTTCTAAGCCAGCAAAATCTAAAGATATAGACAGCCGTTTATGCCGCAAATTTTCGCAAACTTTCGTCAGTCGCAAGGAAATCAAATCCTATAGGGTACTTCCTGTGAACTCAGAATCTTGAGAAATTTGGTACGAAGCAATGTTTATAGCACAGATAAAGGAAAAATAGCGAACACCGTAAATTTTCAGTTACGGAACCCTCAGTGCGCGAGTCCAACACGCACTTGGCAGGTTTTTATTTGAATTGAGTAGCAGACGAGCATGCAAACCACGCGGTGGTCGCTGCAGCCCATGGACATTTACGCACAACTACAAGCTAGCCTGTCTTTTCTTCTTTACTAGAGAATAAAGATGTCGTTACTATTATTATTTCCAATTATCCAGTACGTCCAATATGTTTCAAGGCCGGAATTTCTCTAATGCCAATTATTTCTTAACTTACGAAAAATAGAACTTTACATTTCATTTTATAGTTCACCTACCTACAATATGTTCTACGTTTTATAAATATACGAGAACAACCACCGAGCTCATCCTAGCAGGACTCACTTACCATTATTTTTGGTCGGTATTTTATTACATTATGACGTCAATCCAACATGGTAATCCCGGCATCGCCCGATAGATTGCACTTCACTTTGATTGAAATTTATTCTGTAACGCGAAATAAATTGTTGCAGGGAGCTTGTAAGAAAAAAATGTAAAGAGACATAACCAAAATTCACAGCAACAAACATTCGACAAGGCAGTCCAGGCAAGGGTAAGTGAAAAATGAGAAATCTGCACATAGGCTGATAAAAACAATAATAGGAATTCTCAAAATCACTAACTTTAATTAGGTACATATTAATAGTTCCCTATATTTAAGTTCTTGAGGTAGGTATGTAAATATTACAAGAGCAAAATTTACAAAGACAAAAGACTTATATTTGCAAAAATATGATTGTTTACAAAAATTTTTTATATAGGTATATAAAATGTATGCCACGTGGTTTTAGGTGGGCCCTACAATATATTATTTTGGACAATTTACACCAAACATAACCAAACATCAACCAAGCTTGAGATCTGTATGAGGTTGCAAGCGGTTCATAGAGAACAGATATTATTATAGTTCAGAACTTATGACGACCCGCGTGGCGCAATGGTTATCATGCCGGACTGCCAATCGAGGGGTCCCGGGTTCGATTCCCGGAGAAACAGAAATTTGAATGATGAGTTTAAATTTTTGTTCTCGGTCTGGGTGTTTGTGTTCTTGTCTTTGTATGTATTCATAGTACCCACGACACAGGTTATTAATTACCTTACTGTGGGGCTATGAGTGAGTAACGTTTAACATTTATTATAGAACTTTTTTTTACTTCTGCTATAAAAGCTCTTGTTCGCCTCGTGTATGTGTGAACAGCACCGGCAATCGTAGTTTTCCGCCTAAATCCTAAACGGAAGGAATATTTTTAAAATGTATCCCTTTATCTTAAATACCAAACCAAAGGCAATGTCAGTATCTCCAGGCAAAGTCTTTATTATGTGTTCAGGGCTTAAAAATTTAATAATAGGGTGAATGCCAAACTTTAGTGTCTCACACGATCAGCTGTCACGTGTGCCCAATATAGACCCATAGCCATTCTGTTATCTCAAATATACATATAATGTTCCTTTTTTAAAAGAGTGCTGCTGGGAGTTTTTTTCCGCCGCCTTTTTTCTTGTATTTTCTCTCAGCTCAATATCTAGCCCAAACGGGCACCTAAAGGCGATGACCGGGAAAAATTGACATTCATTAAGCGAATATTTTGTATTCCTAATATGAAATAAATATTTTTTCTTTCTTTTCTTTCTTTCTGTCTTTACATGTACAACTTCGCATGCATACACAGCCTATCCATAGATATCAAGCAAACAAAACAAACTGAGAAATAAATATTGCACAATACGCCTTCCAGTCCGGAAGCTTCCATAAAAATTAATAGACTTTCAGACTTAATTATGTTGTGCTTTTAGCCCTTTTTCCTTGTGAAATAGCAACCACAATACTATATACTGATCAAGTATCGAGCGAAAAGCGATTTGACGCATACCTGTTTCATTATGTAAAATTATAGGAGTTCTGGCTTCTTTAAATTGCATTGATAAAAAAGCTTGAGATTGAGCTGCAGTCCCACAAGACTGTTTCTATAACTGTTGTAACTTAAATTAATCAAATTGCCAATGTTAACAGATGGCTGTGGGAGTATATTGACACATGCGGTAGTTGTCACGTATGTTCCTTATCGGCCCATAGCTACTCTGTAAGAGAGCTAATTATTGTATACTCCATATTTTAAAACATGGCAGAAGTTTTTTCCATCTACTTTTTTGTTGAGTTCAGCATTGCCTAAGCGCACCCAGAGCATACAGAATAAAAAAAATACGTTCACTAAAAGTTTGTAAACAAATCTTACAGTGAATAAAGAATATTTCATTTTTAAATTCTTTTCATTTCTTTTTCAACATTTTTATGCCTTACTGCTGGGCACAGGGTCTCTTCTCGGCAGTGAGAGAGATTTAGGCCATATAGTCGACCACGCAGGCCAAGTTCAAGGATGATTGGTGGAACATTATGCCGTCGAGAAATTAAGAGTTACTCTTACCTCCACCAACCCGCATTGTAGCAGCGTGGTGGAGTAAGCTCCAGGCCTCCCCAATAATGGGGAGAGACCCGTGCCCAGCAGTGGGACGCAAAAAGAGTTGCAGCCATGCATATAAAACATTGCAATTAATTAAATATCACAGTGAGTGTCAATGGCCGAGTGGTAAGAACCGCGGTCTCCAACGCGGGAGATGCTGGGTTCAAATCCTCGGCGCACACATCTGGCAAAAAGAAATTTATAATGTGTGCATATTATCGCTGCTCCCCGGTGATGGAAAATATTGTGATATTTAATTGATTACGATGTTTTCCATCGCCATGCATACCTGATTGAAACTCATGATTTCTCGAAGGTATGATGTCCACCAATCCGCACTAAGCCAGCGTGGTGGACTATGGCCTAAATCCCTCTCACTTGTTAGAGGACACTTGTGCCCAGCAGTGGAACGTAAAAAGGTTGGGGAAAAAATCACAATATTTCACCTCGTCGTGGAGCAACGATAAGTATTCACGTAACAAACTTTTTCAGAGGTTCGCGCCAGGGTTTGAACTCGGTATCTTCGTATTAGAGACAGCGGGTTTTACCGCTCGGCTACCGTAAGTATGCGTTAAAATATAATAAGTCTGTAATTATTTTGTTTAAATACTTAACTATAATATCAACTTTTCTCGCAACAATCTCACGATTTAAATAGTTAATGCAATGTTATATTCGTTTCAAGGTCTAAACTCTACCCATGAATTTCTTGTGTTTTAAGGATACTTCAGAGATATCATTCAGCATCTCACCAGTATGAAAGTTTCCAACAAATAGGCGACAATTGAAATCCCAGATACCTATTTGAAATTAATTCACTTAGTAGAGCCACAACGGATGGATGCCTTTGATTTTATACTTCTTTGTTGCAAATAAGATTCTAGGTACTAACATCTATGCTTCAAATATCAGAAATCGATACAGCTAAAGATATTGGATATCATTTATAGCACGTTTTACAACATTTATGGTTGCAGCCCTTGTCTCAACAAGCACAAGTCTCTTCAAATTATTATTGGGTAGATCTGGAGCTTACTCCACCATGCTAATCAATTGTGGGTTGGTGGAAATGCGGGTTACAGTTACCAACCGCATCAAGTTTTGCGATTAGCAGTCACCCATCTCACACCCGACCGCGCCCGTTTTGCTTACCTGCTTAAATTGTTATCATTCTACGCTAGCCGCTGGATAATGCGCGCTACAAAGCGCCACAATTATACAAGATAATTGACAGAAAAGCTACTACCGCTAACTGCTCGTAACTTAAGAGCCCCAAGTTAATTTAGCTAGCAAATCGCCCAGCAAATCTTGTTAGTCGCCCTCCCAAAGGTTTAGTTTGTTTTTTAAATTACTATGGTTTGCTCCGTGTTTGCTCCCGTTCGCACGCTCATATCCATGTGTTTTGGTATTTTATTCGAAGCTGTGTGTTGGGATTTTTAGTTGTAGGAAACATTTTATACCATACAGGAAGAATCTTTACTAATAGTCTTAACGTTTGTTAGTTGTTTTCACTTTGCAACGGGTCTGCGTATTGATGTCCCTTGTGGCACAATGTTTACCATACCGGACTGCCAATTAATAATCCAGGGTCCCCGGTTCGAATACCAACGCGGCAGAAATTGGAATGATGAAATTCGATTTCCTTTTTTGGTTTGAGTGTTTGCTTTCATTCTTTGTGTGTTTCCATGGTACACACAACCTATGGCCTATGGTGGGCCTACGAGAGCGTAGCATTTTTAAAAAATCTGATTTTTGTATGCATAGGATAGTTTTATTTAGTAGAATTAAAATGTCTCATTCGGGAAAATAAACGTGCAGCACACGCGGGCGAATTCACAGGCGGAAAACTAGTCTTATAAATACATTTATTTCTTTTCGTTTTTAATAGCTTCACCATATAATTAGATTATCTTATTTGTTAGTTACCTTGAAACGTAAGAATGATAATTATTTGTAGAGCATTTTATGACTACTTTTCACCTAAGTTGTGATAAGACCGTCGCCCTTGCGATTAATACGATTTATGGTTTTTATTTTGTTTATAGTGAAACAATAAAAAATGTTAATATATAATGGACAGTTTTATTTAGATTCTAATAACCTTAATATAATAGCATAATATCTTATAAAAGAATTCCCTATTTTGCTTGGTCACGGCATCACGCGTGAATGGCTGAACCGATTTCGCTAATTCTTTTTTGGTGTGTTTGTTATTGTCAGGAGAAGGTTCCTATGGAAGAAAGATAAGAAAATTTCACGGGGAAAATAAGTAACTTTAAGAATACTTAACCGCCATATTATTTTTTTTCATTAAATATTCAATATTAATAGTTAAGATAGGACAACGTCTGACGTGTCGGCTAGTATCAATATATATATAGCTACGTTACGGTAATATCAACAGGTAGCTGTATTATAAAAACGCTATTAAAGATACCATACCTATGTGTTCCTAACATAAACCGATGCGGCCGAACCAGCAAACATAATGTGTTTGCTGTTCCGCTGTGCCGTACCGTGGCCCGAAGAAGATCTCCTATACCGCGCCGCTCTCAACGCTCTCCTGGATAACGCGCCTCATATTGACTTATTCTCGGATGAATGGAAGACGATTCTATCAGAGTGCATGCGCATTGTAATTAGTTAATGCCTTTTTTTAAATATAATTTTAATATATTTTGACTGTAATTCTATCTATAATTAATTGTAAAATTAAGTTTATGTTTGTTAATATTCGTAATTCATTGTTCATTAGTGTAATTGGAACAATCCGTACTAAATGACTAAAATAAAATAAATAAATTTTGCCAATAGGTTCTAAATTTATTTAAAACTTCTAGAAGTTTCAAATGCTGCCATCCAACTCAGCAACGAGTAATCCCTATTTTAATGTCACAACTACTAAGGGCCTCTTTCACCACCTTCAAGTAAAGTGACAAGTACGCTAATTGTCGGTTAAAGTCACCACTAACTTCAATTTCAATTTCACGATATTCGAGTAGAACTAATCATATGATAAACTGTTTGTTAACTGACCCGTACTCATAGCTTTTACTTGCCAATTAACTTTACTGGAGACTTTACTTTACTTGGAGATTCACCATCTCCAAGTAAAGTAAAGTCGAGGCCTCTGCATAATAATCCCAAACACTACATTAATTAATTTCGACCAATTGATTCAAAGTAATATAAATAGGTACGTATATATCTACCATTTCATTGTTATATTTGGCACTGTAATTCCATTATATCAGTGCCGGAATTTGTATTCTGTTTCGATCTGGCCTATTATGAGCTTCGGCTGTAATAAGGCCTTGTGTTCGGTTTAACAAGAACAAATGATTATGCTCCATCCTTTTATTAAGGAACTTTGGCTTTGATTTTCTTTGCGAGGAAGGTAAGTTAGAAACTAATACGATTGTAATGTTGACACTTATACCCTATGAACGAGAATCTATTGACATAAAAACAAGGCAAAGGATATGGGCGTTATCCTTATATGTATCCCACTAAATTTCTTTTGGGATGTCTAGGATATAATTCTTTGCAGGTACGTAGATTTAAGGATCAACTGTTAATTATGTGTAAGATTCTGAGAGGCATAGTGGATGCCCCAGATTTAAACCAAGAGTTGCTCAGACTTGCCCATGCCCCCAACAATTACCGTCGAGGTAGGAAGCACGAGACCTTTGCTGTGCCAAGGTGTCGTACGATCGCTCGTGCAAAATGGGCAAAATCTCCCGTACCGCAGACACTGCGCTCAATGCTCTCCTCGACGCCACACCTCAGTGTGATATATTTGCGGATGACTGGAAAAAGATACTGATAGAATGCCTGCGTTTCTGTGAAATGAATGCGTGATGTATGATGTGTGTTATTATTTTTTTTTAACTTGATTTAATTTGTAATTTTATTAAGGCAAAGTTTATTAATATTTTTTTCTCAAAAAGAATTACAATATTCACTTACAAGGGAAACATAACATTATTCTTTACATATTAGGGCATGGCTGCAACCCTTTTTGCTTCCCACTGCTGGGCACGGGGCTCTCCCAATTATTGGGGAGGCCTGGAGCTTACTCCACCACGCTGCACCAATGCGGGTTGGTGGAGATGCTGGCTAGTGGACAACCCGCTATCGGATGTTTTCAAACTGCCCATAAGGCCTTCGACAATGTTTAACGATTGTTATCTGTCGACAACAACCGGGACCGACGGCTTAACATGCCCTCCGAAGCACAAAACGCGCATGAATTTTTTTGCCACTAGCGGTCACCCATCTCACACCCGACCGCGCCCGTTTGGCTTAGTTGCATAGATTTCTTGCGTTCTACGCTAACCGCCGGGCCATTCGCGCTTATGTACAACTACAACAACAACTAGGGCATTATGTACAACTAAATTTATAGGAACTTGAGGGTGAAAAATATTTGTTGGTAGTTCACTTGTTATTCACTGATACATTGTAACACAGGTTACACAGGTTTGGATAGGTTATCCGTGCTTCTGATGGTAACTTTGCCCATATCTAGAATGTTACAGTTCTTACTCGTATCTCCGCTAGGGCATATTTGTATCTCATTGCTACTAATACATTTGTCGACATGCCTATATGAGTAGATTATTTGAAGTTAAGAAATATTTGCAATCCAAAGAAATCTTTGGAGTTTTCAAGGAATTTTTAATTAAAGTTTAGATTCTATATAAGGTTGTGTATATTTGAGTATTAACTCTTGAAAACAAACTCGCATATCCCTACTAATATTATAAATTCGAAAGTAACTCTGTCTATCTGTCTGTCTGTCTGCTACGCTTTCCCGCTTAAACTACGGAACCAATTTTAATGAAATTTGGAACACAGATAGAGTGGACTTTGGGAAAGGACATAGGAAGGTTTTTATCCTACGGGAACCTATAAAACGTATCCACGTGGGCGAAGCCACTGGCGAAAGACTAGTATTTTTATAAATTTATTATCTTATATATAAAATTCTCGTGTCACAATGTTAGTTACCATACTCCTCCGAAACGGCTTCACCGATTTTTATGAAATTTTATATGCATATTCAGTAGGTCTGAGAATCGGCTACTATCTATTTTTCATCCCGCTAAGTGATAAGGGTGGCCCACCCCAAACATTTAAACGCGGTACGGAGTTCGCGGGGTCAGCTAGTTCTAATATGTATATATTTTGCCAACCAGCTGTTTGGTTAAATCAGTCACTCAAATGAAAGGCTAGCCTGTCCTCTCCAAGATCAGAGGCAGGCCACCGAGGGTTGCTGGTTTATGAAGGTCCCTCCCCCTCCCCGATACAAAAAAGCTGTATATGTCGCATACACTTACTTTGTGCATTTTATTTAGATACACTGAAAATGAACCAGCTTTTTAGATATACGAGTTGATTGTACAAACAAACAAGATATACGATCATAATTTATTCCCACACAGATAACATGGACGTAATTAGTACATCGGACGCTTGGATGCTTTTATATCTAGATGGCACGCTATTGTCTTTAGTCTATACTAATATCATAAAGAGGAAAGATTTGATTGTTTGTTTGTAATGAATACCCTCCAGAAATACTGGATCGATTAAAAAAATATTTTACCATTAGACTCCCTCATTATCCCCGATGAACCTAGGCTACAGAATATTTTCAAAAAAGTTATGGATCCGTATGAATCGTGTGAGAAATCTACCAAAAAAAACAACGGGTTGCACTTCGGGAGTGCCGGCAGAAGTGAAAACTTGAACATTAACGTTGTGAATGTTAGATATTTTGGAATGGTTAGGGAACAATTTCGCACGAATTGCTTTAATTTATAAGTATTATTTTTCATCTAGTATTTTCAGTAGGTTTTCATCTAGTATTTTTGTAAAGTACTCACTCATTTTCTCTCACTATTTCTTCGTCACTTTTTTTATTGATATATGCACCTTGTACAATTTCCTTAATTTAAACACTTGAGTACGTGGACGACCGAGCGTAGCTCGGATAAAAACCAATTTATTTTCTTGGTTTAATTTCAAACGAAACACTCATTTGCTTAGTGTTACTTAACAACGACATCTGAAATAGGTCCCAACAAAAAATCACAAAAAATAATGCATTGTGGTTTTGATTGATGTTGAACCCGGGTTTCTAGTTCCCCAGTCAGCCCACTTAACCATTCGGCCAAGGAAGCTTTATCTCAATAAACGAAATTTTATAGAGCTTTTACAAATCGACATTGCCATGTCTTTGAACGTCGGATTGACGGATGTCGCTTGAAGGCGTTCTACGCCACAATATTATTAATACTCTCCAATAGATGTCAGGAAGAGTCGTCTTTTTCCGTTTATATTTAAGTTGGTCATCACCGAAAATATTTTTTTAAATTTTAAATTTCTAAATTAAAACCTAGCTGGATCGATTTATCACCCCCGAAACCAGGGTACTAAATTTCATCAAAATCTTTGGAGCCGTTACCGAGATTCAAAAAATATATTTAGGTATATAAGAGAATTGCTCTTTTAAAGGTATTAGATATACACGAAGTTTACAAGTTTACAGACAGTCGAGCCATCAGCTTACGTCTTACGAATATTCGATCAGGTTGCGTGTCCTGACGCGAGTTTAACATTTTCCCCCATCCCAAAAAAAGTGCACAACGCCGCTAAAGAAGTTTTCACTTCAAAAACCTACGCGAAACAGCCTTCAAAACGACCTTCAAACAGCGTACGCGATATATCGCGTACGCTGTGAATATGATAGTAACCGTAAGTAAAATAATTACGGAGAATATTCAATTCGTGCTACTGATCCTTTCTAACGAGGATGAAACCGCGGGGACTAGCTAGTCAGAGATATTTTAGTGTCCGAAGCATTCTTTATTTTACATATATGATTGTAGAGCATATTTTTTGCTGTAGAGTATTTCAGAGATTGCCGCCGCTTCGTTAATAAATAATTTCTTTATTATTTTCTTTCAAGAGCAGATAAAATTAGTTTTCGCAGGAATACTAGAATTCTTTGTCTCCTTTTTAATATTCTTAAAAATCCATCTTCTCCTTCGTACCTAGTTGCGTGATCGCTTCTCCTACTCTCGTCCTTCTCACGCGCCCTGTAGGTCTAATATAAAATCCCTTCTATCTATACGTCTTCACAAAACCTCACTCCTAAGTAGTATAAGGCAGGCCGAAACTATTTTTTCCTTTAAAAGACAATTTAAGGAATACTATCTATCGCAAATTTAATTTTTAATTGATAGTGTTTTATTGGTACTTTAAGTCATACTCATATATTTATGTATATGGTATTTACATGTTTATAATATATATGTATATATATAATATTTATTATATGTATATATTTATTTAATATATAGTATTATTATATTATAGCATTATTTGTATTTATGTATAGAATTATTTACCTATTTATTATTTACATATTATATAATATTTTGCGTGCACACTAAATTTGTCATTTTCTCACAATTTCTATCCATTCCTGGTGCTACTGGAAGAAATTTCTTTTAGGAATAAGTAGCACCCTGTACATATATTCTTCTTTTAATGTGTTTTGTTTTATGTCTTTGTGTAGAAAATAAATAAATAAATAAAATAAAATAAAAGTGGTGTTATTGTCTACCTATAACCATGGGTCAACTGTAACAACTATAAAAATTCGTGAATGAAAGATGCACTTAAGTTTAAAATCTTTGCAGGTATTTTTTATTTCTTGGTCTTATTTCTCAATATCTGAAAAAGTATAAGGAATTTTGTAAATAATTTATTTACTTATTTGATGGCAAAATAGAACATTAAAGTGACCTATCGTATCATTGACTATACGATAGGTCACTTTAATGTTCAAAAACCCTTTGATTATCGTTTCCGAAAATATTTTCTCTTTTTTAAATCAATAGCCGACAAACATGTAAGTCACCAGTGACGATGAGTGAGTGATGTTTGACGGCTATACAGTTACTACGTAACATCCAGATGTTACGTCCTAGTACTCGTAGCTGTATAGCCCATGAATATCTACACGCGACTCACATAACAAAGCCTGAGCCTTGCTTGATGTCATATTATTATAGTTTAAGACATTATATTTCATTTAACAATTAAATTTGCTCTATCGTGAACGCTGTTCTAAAGTCTGTCTGACATGAGGATTCATGCGTAAGGTGATTCATAAATTACCCCTATCGCAATGTTAAATAATATTTGTGATAAAATGTAGCAAAATAACATCGAAACCAGCTGTTCAAACCAATGTAGCATACATTTAAAAAGGGACTTAATAAGCCGGGCGTAAAATATGAGCAATGAGAGTTGCTGAAATATCTGTCGACTATTTTTATGTCCCACTGCAGGACACAGGTTGAAAGGGATTTAGGTCACAGTCCACCACGCTGAACAATTGCGGGCATCTTGCATTCCGCAATAAATTACGAGTATGAGTTTCTCTAAGGCATGCTCGGTGATGGAATATATTTTGCCATCACCGTGAAGCAGAGATAAATACACACATTACATTGTCAGAGGTGGGCGCCAGGAATTTGTATTCGGTATTTCCGTGTTGGAAACCGCGGTCTTTGCCGCTCGCCCATTGCTGCTAAGTACCGACACAGATTACTAATACTGATTAGTAAGAATAACAAACATTGCTTTGACATTTTTTTTTTGCAAAAACATTAATAGACAATATTGAGCTACACGAAGTTTATAACTTCGAAGCTATTATTCAGTAACATTGTGAAGAGTTATTGGAATTATCTATATCCACTAGATTTTTCTATCCCTCTCTGTGCTACATTTCATCCCGCTGTTTGTTTTTCGCATTTATAGTTAATATTAGTTTAGCTTAAAATTAATCTTGATAAAACAAACATAATGACATTTAAAAATAGAGTATCATACGGACAACCAGTAAATATTAACTATAAAGGAAAGTTGATATCTGAAATAGAAACAACAAAATTTTTAGGACTATACATAGATAGCAGATTAACGTGGCAGTCACACAAAGAACACGTTTGTAAACAATTAAATAAGTTTTCTTTTGCTTTATATAAATTGGCCAAAGTTGTAAGCAAAACGGCGGTTCTAAATGCCTACCATGCGTACGTAGGTGCAACATTAAGATACGGTATAATATTCTGGGGAAACGCGACTGGAATTCAAACTGTGTTTAAGGCTCAAAAAAAATGCATTCGAGCAATATGTCAATTACAACAAACGGATACTTGTAGGCCACATTTTCAAAATTTAAAAATAATGACGCTCCCTTCCTTATACATTTACGAGATCTCTTTAATGGTCAAAACAGAAATCACAAAATATGAAACCCTTAAATCAAAAAGACATAACAGTAAATTATGTTCAATCGCTTCCAAAACAAAACAATATCATAACAGTGTCTTTTGCATGGGACCAAAAATATATAACGGTCTACCGGAATTCCTCAAAATTAAAACGGGCAACGAATTTAAAAAAGGACTTAAAACGTATTTACTGAAAAAGGCGTATTACTCAGTCACTGATTTCATAAACGATAAAACGGCATAAAGGAATTCCACAAAAACCTGGGAGGTTTTTTTTCCGCCGGCTTTTTTTCCTCTCAGTGTACAAACACCCTGTGATATGGGTACCCAAAGCTGACGATCGGAACCGATCCGAAATATAAATAAATAAATATTTTTATTTTTATTTATAAAAGGCGCAATATGGGACAAATAAAAATAATATTAAAATATATGTAAATGTACATTTCGTAATTGTATTATAGTTTAGTTTTTTTCCTTTTATATTTTTATCATTGTATATTTGCATACCTCATGAAGGTAAATATGGCGAACTAAATATATATAAACAACTTTGTAAACACCCATATTTGTGCAAATAAATGTCTTTGTCTTTGTCTTTGTCTTTGTCTTTGTCTTTAGATAATCGTCACACATACTCGTAAATCCGTTTAAAAATAGTTTCCGAAGAAACGATGTTCGTTGAAAAAATCGAACACTGAATAAATTCACTCAATTAATGTAAATATTAGCTCGCAATCAGAATCAATTAATGTTTAATTGAACGAAATGAGGTGTTAGCTGCCAGAGCGTATGCGACGTGTGAGCAGGATAAATAATCATAATTTAGGTTATTAACACACCACACAAGAATATTTTTCTATGAGAATAGAATATTTTTAACACGCTTTTATTAGTTTGACCTGTATGTATCTATGTATGTAACGGAATCTTTTAACTTCATCTTCACTTATATCTAGGAGGATTAACTTGAAAATTTGCCGTGGAGTCAAGGGCCGATGACAATGCAATAATATGAAAAAAATCCAACAAAAAAATTTAAAATGAATAATGTAGTTTAAAAAAGAAGAAAATGTAGTTTACTGTAAAAAAGCGTGGGGTGGTTTTTAAGATACTATTGACTATATATAGTAAAATAAATTTTCTTCTTTTTTTCACTTTTTAGTTCGTATTTTCACAAAAGCGTGTTTTTTTTAGTTTTTTAAACTATATTATTTTTAAATTAATTAACGGAACAAAAAGACTTGATGCGTGCAGGGGAGTCACCTGAGCATTGCCGGCTTCGAAGGAGAGCTTTTTTAGCTCTCTTGAAGAAAGCTGTAAAAAAAGCTCTCTTGGGGTTGCCGTTTGACTACGGTTTATTTATATAAAAAAAAAGTAACAAAAAGCAACGTTGCAAAACCTATGTTAAAGACTATGGAGGACGAAATCTCAACTTACGTCTGGTGGTAAATTTCGTCCAGACTATTCATCAAAATGATATTGCTACCAACCAACAGCGTGTCTTGATTTATGTTGGAATGCTATTTATCTTATATTGTGTTACTCTAATATAGAAGATTAGGTTTTCCTAAACTTCGCATGATTCCGCAATAAAATTTAAGGGAGCCATTTAAAATTTGTATTGAGATTACTTGTGTTTATATATTTTAAGATAAAGCCCTCCGGTATATAATGGTACAGTTTTTTCAGATTGAATGGTACTCAAATCGTAATAGTATAGCTTACATTACGTCTCTTATTAAAAAAAGTGCCTGAAAAGGGGCGATGACCGACAAAGAGGTAGTTTTACCCTAATTCTAACTAAACATTCATTTCAAAACAATAAAAAAATAATCTTTAAGCATGCCTAAGCCTAAACATAATTATGTTCTGTGGCCTAAACCAAACGCATGTTATAAAAATTGTTACAGGACAGATGCGTGTTTGTCACGGACTATTTATGAGTAGGTAGTAACAATGTTATTGAAATATTTACGCAATGCTAATTCGTTCAAGATATTCCAGTAATTCATGCATATCATGCTTTCTTGTCGGTCATGTTATCTTTGCAAATCGTAAGAATATGCGAGTAAGTAACGCCCGTGTTTCAATTTGTTCATACGGTTAAGTACGAAACTTCTTGTTCAAATAACTGATGACAAGGAACTATTATGACAAGATCAGACGAGGTTACCTGTAACTGATGTCCGATCTTCATTATACGAGCATCTCATCCGAAGTGATCACTTTAATTACTTGTAGTCGTGCTTATCTGGACTACTACGCTGCACAAAGTTTAAAAATAAAAAGGAAAAAACCTCTTCACTCCAATGTCATCTGTCCACATAAACGTCATTAGTTCAAAGACATCAGCAATTTTATACAGGGTGATGAAAAAATAATGATAATATTAGCATTGAATCATGGGTGGTTGAGGGAGTGATCACTTCGGATGAGATGCTCGTATAATGAAGATCGGACATCAGTTACAGGTAACCTCGTCTGATCTTGTCATTATACTTCGCATCTCATCCTCATGATCACTTTAATTACTTGTAGGATGTTAAAAGAAACTATAAAATTGCTGAATAACACAAAGTAACATATGTAAAATATGTTAATTAAATATAAAAGCCTTATTTTTGTTAATATTAATAGTATAAATAAAGAAAATGGGTTAATGTCTAATTTAATCATTTAGTGATTGTCAAGAATAGCTAAAGAGGAAATAGAATAAATTAGTTTTTAAGGGCCAAAAACTGGTTGACTCTTATACTTATATAATAGCAATATTTATGCACTGAAAAAATATTCATGATACACACGCATGGCGCGTACTACTACAAGAACTAAACATAGAAATTCAAACGCCGCAAGCTTCAAAAAATCCTTTATCCATCTGCTGATAGTGATGGGTAAAGCGGCGTGGTAAGGCTTCTTAAAAATAAGAAGTATCGTTATTTCGCCTGGAAAGTTCCGTAACTTGAATGTTATTGAAGAACAATGCTGAACAAATCATTAGATTGTTATCATATGTATAATAGTTTGGTAAAAATATTAATGAAACGAATGTTTCGATATTCATATCTATCCAATTTAAATAATGATCTCGTTACATAATTAAACAACATTTGACACTTCTAATAAAGCTATTGTTTGTTTATTTATTTTTAGAGGCCAGTATATAAAGCGATTGATGATAGGTTTTTTTTTTGTAAGTGACTGAAGACTAAGACGTTCATTTGGAAACTCAGAAGTAAGGTAATTTAAAATAATATTGGTTTGCAATCCGTTCGTTCGATTCCAAATCATTATTTAGGAGCACGTGGCGTCAACTTTGCTTTATACATGAAAAACGTTTGAATCTGTCATCATTGTCCTGATATTAATCTAAGGGCAGATCTACATCTTTTAAGAGACCTATGGCGTAGATCACTTTCATAATTACAAAGTAATGTCAAAAAGAAATAACAATAATAATTATAGTAACCGATCCTCGACGTCCTTCTTCCCATAAAACTTATTCCAAAGTTTTGTAAAAATATACTGTATCAGTTTTTCCTGAAATTGAGGCTTACATTACATTTAAGCATGCTCTACGATTCTAGTCGACTTAGCGATTTCCACATAAAACCGCTGAAAAGTGAAAGTAATTAATTAGTATTTGGTTTAATTTTCAGTTAATCATGTGAACAACCAAAGGTACAATGGCCGAGATGGTCAGTCTGTTACAACCATTATTTTTCGTGCATTATCACATCATCAAACTTATGTGAAGCTTTTAGCGTAAAATAAGTGCGAATGAGGAAAAAGCAATATAGTAATGCTTGGACCAATGAATAGTAAATGCATCTATATAAATTTAGCTTCTGGGTCGGTATGTCATGATACATAAAATGTACATTTTGATTTAGATTTGATGACAAATATATCTTCCTCCAAACTGATTATATAATATGGTAATTTCTTTTAAATTAACTTCAGAACAAGAACTTCTAGACATTTCCGTTTGTTTTCTTACAATGGAATGCACAATGCATAAATCCATATATTTTTAGTTTCGAGCCCTGCCATAAGTTAAAGCTAAATTACATATGTAAGTCTAGAATTCAAGTACCGCCCATTTTGTTGCCATAATGCGATTACAATAGGTATATGTATCAATAAATTATGATTAAGATTAAAATCACGCAATCATGCGATGCGGCCAATAACTCTACCTAGATTTAATAAATTACCTAAATGAAGTTGGGTTGTTCAAAAAGAAAACCTCATCCTGATATAAATTTTATGCGTTCGAGTAAATTTCTTCAGCAAAATAAAACGTTTGAATGGAATTGTTTGTTTTTAAAACACTTTTCTTCTACAATTCACTATGGTGGAAAATACAAATAAACACAAAGTTTATTGCGTACGGCTTTCAATATTACCAATAGTTCATCTTATCTTAATCTTAGTTTCATTTCAAACCTTTTAAACATATTTGTGTAGAGAAGGCTATAAATAAGGAAGGCTATGCTGACATTGTTGCGATGCCTGTAACAAACTTTTAATAAAATTTATTATGAATATCACATTCAGTAAACACCTGCTTTCTTGTAGCCCCTAGTCGCAAAATGTCATCTAAATAGATGCACAAAATGAAGTCCCGCGAATACATATTTATATGTGACACACTACTGGTTTCATATTTTTATTAATATATTATAATGGGGCTGTGTTTAACCCAAAAGGTAAACAGATTAATGCATATAAATATAAAATATTCTATACTAGAGGAAACGAAAGTATTTTTCTGCTTTTGCTAGATACAGATATTTAAAAATATGCATTCTTTAAATCTATTTTGCCACGTAATAACCTTTTTTTCTTTTTTTGATCGGCCGGACTGGCATGGCAACCATTGCGCCAAACAGGTCATCAGCAAGGCTTAATCATTTTAAATCTGTAATAATATCCTCTAAAATAGAGTGGTTAGTAGGAATAAAATGGTAATTTTTTTATGTCTATAAGCCTTTTAGTAGGCTAGTTTTGGAACCAGAAAAAACTAGAAAGAAACTGTCTTGCACTGCATTGCATTTGCAAGCTCTATGGCCTGGCCTGTAAAGCCAAAGTTTATGTAATTTCTTCAAAAATTATGTAAGATTCCTTTTAAATGAATTAATTTATTAATTAAAAATATTGTTGAAACTGGGGCTTCTCATAATAACAGGATTTCAGGGTCACAGGGCTTTTCACTAATTAACAAAAAATGAAAGCCTGCCAGCCTATATAGCTACGTCTCTGTTGTCGTTAACTGCTGCGTTAACGGCGGCGCCGGCGTAGTTGTACTGCAGGACGGAAGGGAGGCCCATTTGGACAAGGTTGCACTGCTAACCTCTCCCCCCCCTTGAGTTTAAAGCAACTGGCCTTTTACTAAAGGATAGAGAGTGAGATAGTTTTAAAACCTTTGCCGCTGTGGCCTTAATTATCTTTCGTAATTCATTAACAAACATATTTAGTAATATGAACCTTACCAAAGCGACTCTTTATATCGTTAGTAGAACTGATACAATAAGAGATCTTCCAGTAATTGTGTCTGAAAGAATAACATCTCATAGCAAGGGGTAAGAATCGCTTAAGCCTTAAGGTTTCAATAGTTTCCTTGTTCTCTTGCGAATTACAGTTTAACAGTTTATATATTATATAGTTGTACCCACAGCTGAAAAAAAATATTTCTCTTCGATTCTTATGCCTTTATTTATGACAGCACCGTTAAATACTTATTTTATAAGATCATCTATTAACGGAGGTGTTCAATCTGTACAGATTTTCGAAATCAGATACCTTTTTATTATCAGAGTTTTCCGGATTCTTTGTTGAGCCATCTTAAAGAATAAAATTAGGCGTGTAATATAGTTACTGGATATAATTTTCTGTTCTTTATTTACTTCACTTAAAAGGATAAGAATAGATTGAACCATAGATTCATCTAAGGTATGATCTTCTAACAAGACAATTCATAAAAAGGTTTTCCAGTACACAACCCTTCATTTCTGTTCCTTTTAAGATTGGCTTATTTTATACATAGTTTTCTTGAAAAGAACAGGGTTCTTTTTATGTACGAAAGTATTTTTCTGTTTTATATATGTATATAATAGCTAACAACTTGTACTAAGACTTGTACATGATTAACCTCTTATGAAGACTCTGAGATAAGTACATAAGTACATACTTATGAACAAGAAAAAAGGATAGCGATTAGTGAGTGTTCCATGGTCAGTCTCTCGTAAAGACTCTAGGATACATACTTCCTAAATTTAAAATCCATGGACAACCTCTTGTGAAGACTCTAGAATACATAATGCTCAAGTTTACACTCCATGGTCAACCTCTCGTGAAGACTCGAGGATATATAAGTACTTCTCAAATTTATACTTTATGGCCAGTCAACCTCTCGTGAAGACTCTAGAATACACACATCTAAAATTTACACTTCATGGTCAGTCAACCTCTCGTGAAGACTCTAGGATACATTCTTCTCAAGTTAATTTTCCGTGGTCAACCTCTCGTGAAGACTCTAAGATACGTACTTTTCAAATTTATACTCCATGGTCAACCTCTCGTGAAGACTCTAAAGGAAACATATATACATGCTTATCGTGTTTTCTTAATTATTTACCCAGGTCAACCTCTCATGAAGACTCCAGTGGGTCGAGACAAGAATAATTCTGTAGTTAGATTTCGATATAAGTACATTGTGAGTAAAAAATTAGATTTTGGTACAAATTCTTACAATTTAACCTCCCGTGTTGAATTGTAAATGTATGTTATGTACATTATTTATTACATAACGTATTCAGAGACTGATTGTTTCATATATTGAAACAACATAAACTAATCCATTTTTCTTACCGGGATCGTCGGTGTTGTTCGTAATTTTACCAACTTCTTTGCCGGTTTATTAAATTTTTCTTTGATTTTCCGACTCAACCCGGATGTTAGGCACTTCGATTATTATCCATTTTAAATGTAAAATGAGTTATATTGTATTTATAACACAAAATATACAAAAGCATTTCGCTAAATGTATTGCAGCGAAGGAGCACAAAAAACACAATGACGTTTATGTGGACAGATGACATTGGAGTGAAGAGGTTTTTTCCTTTTTATTTTTAAACTTTGTGCAGCGTAGTAGTCCAGATAAGCACGACTACAAGTAATTAAAGTGATCATGAGGATGAGATGCGAAGTATAATTACTATTTATTAATAGGGTTTAGGTCACAGGAAATCAAAGACAGCGTCACCGTTTGATACATCTCACTATTTAATACATTACTACTACACTTCACAATTTCAATTATTCACTACTACACCTGACTATTAAACTAAAATTGACGTAATCGTATGAATTAAATAGCAAACAATAATTATGTGATTTAATATCAATGAAATATCTTAATTGGGTAGTAATTGCCATGTTTAAAGGATCAATGTATTTTATTCTAAGAGCTCCTCTATAATAAAAAAATAACATAATAACAGTAAGATAATTAATTAATATAATTCAGGCGGGTATTATAGGTATTTATCCTAACATTTTGTATATTTTTCCACTCATTCCTTTAGCCAACATAGTTTTTTTTTTGTGAAAATATCCGTCAAACTCCGAGAAAAAACATGGAAGGCACGCTTACGAAACGCTTACGAATGGACGACTTACGAAAAAGACATCACGTGGTGGCAATGGTATTTTATTCCATAATTTTACAATTCATAGAAAGCTTTAAAATGGAAAACCATCTTGGCCAGTGACCTAGGAAAGCTAGAAGAGCAACAGAGAGACAAATACTCATATAAATTATTCTTATTCAGGCTATATTATTAATTATTTCTTAACTAAAGCTAACTCTTACCTTGTATAGCCCCAGCCCAGCAGAGCCAGAAAAGCGCCCATTTGGCGGTTCGAAACCGCTGTAGCCACTTGGGGCGGAGCACCCCCCAACCGCATCGCAGCGCTCGGGGCTCCGTCGCCCGCCCTTGCGAGTCCAACTCGGGCTCCGCTTCGTGCTGCAAAGGAAAACAACGTTATTATATTTTTTTTAGGTAAAAAATAGTAGCGGACCACCTGATGGTGAGTGGTCACCGTTGCCTATGGACATTTGCAACACCATTTAGCGATTAGGTTTGTTTTCAATGGCTCTTTTAACGCCTTTATTGAAGAAACCCATGTCGTAGCCCAACGTGAGTACCCTAGAGGAATTTATTTTTCCAACGCGCCCGTAAGGCCTCTGACGAGTTTTAATTTAGCGATGTAGCGAATGTAGCGATCACATTAACTGCCCTCAGCTTCTAGATTTGTTTAAATTCAGGACCCCCAGTAGAATTCCACGGCAACCCATTGCTCTGTTTTACCCGCCCTTCCGTAGGACTGTGTTTGGAAAAAAATCACCAATACCTCGTTTGTGTAACACACTGAATACTTGGTTCGCTAACGAACCTAACGATGTTTTCACCCTTAAACTTCACCAGTTTCGTGCACTTTTGTTTAAAAAGATCCCTGATTAATTTCAGTTTACTCCTTTGTTTTTATGTTTTAAGATACAAGCTGTAATGTAATAACTTAATAATGGTACCTAGGATCATGTTAAATTTGCATGCAGTGTTTACCTGTAATTGATTGTGCATTTAGTTCTTAATACTATGTAAACTTTAAGCTTATAAAATGTAACAATCGTTGGTAGACCAAATAAATAAATAAATGTCAGTACAACAACTAATCAGCTGACAACTTATTTTTTACATGCTTTTATCAGCTTCGCCTGTGAGATTGTGAGTTTGTGAGCTTGTTTGTAACTCTCATTTGGACTCGATTTTGATTCATTTTTAACGGACAGATTTAGTTCAAAGTTTGGACACTAACGAGTAACAAGAATCGGTGGCAATACCATAATTTCATGAATTTATAAAAAAATAGTTCATATAAATTGAACCATAAAATAAAAATAAATATACTTAAAAAATCTAAAAAAACACGCTTTTCAAAAACATCATAGTTTTTTCTATACTACTATTACAAAGAGGAAATATTTGTATTTTTGTATGTTTGTAATGAATAAATTCAAAAACTACTGTTCCGATTTCAAAAATTCTTACACCAATAGAAAGCTACATTCACCCTGAGTAACATAGGCTACTTTTTACCGCGGGAAAATGCTTCATTCCTACGTGAAAACGGGTAATAGGGTCAACACGGTTGAAGCAACCGGCTAAACGCCTATGATTTTAATCAATCAATCAATCATCAATATTTTTTTGACAATTAGGTTATACATAGTCTTACATATAGAAATTCATGCGCGCTTATCGTACCATTACATTGGCATACAAATATTAAAATATTATATTGGCATACAATTTTACAAATATTATTTAATATAGCAATAAACCCTGGATAAGCACATAGGCTATTTTTTATCCTACGGGGACCTATTAAACGGATCCACGCGGGCGAAGCCGCTGGGGAAGGCTAGTTAAACTATATTACGGTTACATTCGACCGCAAAGATGGAGTTTGTCCACCACGCTTACTATACGCAAATTGACGGTCATTCGCCTTAAGTGAAGTAAATTTTAGCAAGGAAGTTACTTTAATGTAGTTAATTAATACTATTATGACTCAGAAACCCAATAATCATTTAAACCTCTACAGCCCCAACTATGCTCCAGCTTTCAAATTACCACAGTGGCATCGAGATAGAAATTAGTCTTCAGAGCGAAAAACTACCAATTTCCTGTCAAAAGTTCGTCCTACCCACGCAAATTACACTACTTCATCTGCAGTATTGTACGACTATAAATACAACGATTTAAACAGCTCTATGACAGTTTAAGCGACTCCTTGTCAAAGTCCGGACTAAATTAAACAATGCTACGCCGGAACTAGTAATTTGGTTACAATTTAGATTAAGATTTAATGCCCTACGTACATTCCGTATCGGCTGTCTTTATATAGGGTCGCGCCATATTTCGATTTGATAGTTTTGTTATTCAATAGTATTTACAGTTTTTTTGGTATATGACGGAGATAAAAAAATAAAGTATCATATTAGTTCCTTCGTCATATCGTAAATATATTTTATTTAGATTTAAATACACATAGTATACTATAAGACTGATACATGAGGTGATATAGTTTAATATAAGACTGACAAGTTATGACACCAGAACTAAATTATTATATTCAAAACAAGCACAAGTACATAAAAGGTAAAATTAAACTTTTACATAGCTCTCCTTAGACTGTATATCCTTGTTGGATAAAGAAAGAAGGAGTGTGGGAAATACCTGGTTTTCTTTTTTTTCATAATATGTACAAAGAGATGAAGACAATATTTAAATATAATAAATGTAATTAATTAAAAATAATAAAGTTTGATAATAATTTATGCGCAAATTACTTCCCAAAGCCAAGTGACTTTCATCGCACATAAAATATAATTAATCCATGAATCATTCATTAAATTATATTATTATAATAATTAGTGGAAGCCAAATAAGTCACGGCTCAATGTTTTTGTTTTCCTAATTTAGAAACTGTAGAGTCAAATCAAAAATGGTATTGTTTTCCCAAATCAGTTTTTTTATTTATTTGAATGGATTAGATTAGCAGACGAGCATGCATGTCACGGGGTGGGCTGATGCATGACGTGTACTCAGACATCATAGACCCACAGTAAGGTAGATATACCCTGTGTTGTGGGTACCATGGACACACACAAACACAAACACCCAGACCGAGAACAGAAATTTTAAACTCAGCATTTAATTTTCTGCTTCGCCGATACTCAAACCCGGGACCCTCCGATCGGCAGTCCGGCACGGTAACCATTGCGCCACACGGGTCGTCAAGGGTCGAACCATTATAGTTCTACTATGGTTCTACCACCTACAGCCGTCCTATAATGTTGTCTAAACTCCGTTTTCGCAACCCTACTAGCCTAAATAAAGCAATGTATCGAATGATTAAAGTACCTCCTTACTTGGAGCAGGAAGACATATTGTATCTTCTGTGCTCGTATCAAACTATAATTAGCATGTGGGTGGGCCTTAACTCAATGTCAGGACATACCGGGCACGGTGGGCGTTCCTTATTGCAAGAATAAAGAAATGAGTAGTGCTACTGTCTTCAAAAAATTATATCTAATATATAAATTCTCGTGTCACAGTTTTCGTTGCCATACTCCTCCGAAACGGCTTGACCGATTCTCATGAAATTTTGTGAGCATATCGGGTAGGTCTGAGAATCGGCCAACATCTATTTTTCATCCCCCTAAGTGATAAGGGTGGCCCACTAAAACATTTCTACGCGGTACGGAGTTCGCGGGGTCAGCTAGTTACTAATAGATTACCAACTTTCCGTGCGGGGCTGCGACCGCGTAGGTTATATGTTGTTTTTCCAGAGGAATGAGGTAGTTTGCCCGGGTAAAAATTGCCCTTAACAATCTCCATACCAAAAAAACAGGTAAACTCGTAGTACCGTCGTGACATGGAAGAAGGACGAACAAAAAACAAACCAACGCACTTTACCAATTATAATATTAAGTATGAATTTACTCATAAAAGCTGAAATTGTAAATTGTACTGATTTTTTCCGATTTGTTCCATATTACTCAAATAACACGGTAAAATTCTTATAAAATTAAGAACATAAATTTGTACAGACTAAATGCGTTTATGACTACCGTTATTTCACGCTTACCAAAGGGTAATATTTTTATCAAAGCCTAATACAAGTTTTTTTTAACCATTTTTTGATTGATCCACGGACGGATTTTTTTTATAGTTAAACAGGCACCTTCAATATATATAAAAAATTATTAACTGTTGTATTAAAGGAGATGCAGGCTGGTGGCACACTTGCTGTCGGATGTTGTCAAACTACCCATAAGGTCCTGACAAAGTTTGACAGTTGCTATCTATCGATAACAACCGGGACCGACGGCTAAACATGCCCTCATTATGGAAACCCGTATGATTTTCACTAGCGGTTACCCATATCACACCAGATTTTCGTTCTACGTCATAGGCCTGCGCGCTTATGCATACATTATTGAAAATCATAGATATCAACGCAAAATGTGACCGCTAGTTACTTATTAATGAATTGCATTCGCGTTTCCCTGCACCAGAGAGCACGATAAGATCCATTATTACCGACAGATTACAGTCATCCCCGCAATCATCGGAGAGACTTAGCAATCGCAGGCAACAAAGGTTCCAACCAATTGATATAAAACCGAGATATCCACAAATCATGGACGGTACAAATAACATACGGATCACACAACAAAACGCAGGATATCAGTTGTATGGCTCGATTTAAAGCCATTATGCCACCGTTACAGGCTGTCCATTCAACACGACCATTCAGCCGTTCAACACGTGACGCAGCGATGGCCGACGAGATTTGCGCTGTGTGACCCGCTTCTGGTCTTTTGACGAGCTTCTATAGAATTTATAGGCGGGTTTGTCTATGGCACGTGAAATGGATCATACCTTTGGATACTTTAGCATACGTCCTTTAGTAGCCACATGTTACTTAATATTGTTGTGCCGAAGTACATATACCGTCAATAGAGAACATAACAATTATATTTGTCTACATAGTCAGCGTAATGACTATTTTAATTTCGGCAAAAAAAACTTTTTATTTTACTCATGTAAAATTTTAGGGTGGAGCTTAGCCTTGCTACCTACTCGCACATACAGCGATCAAAATACTTTTTGGAAAACCTTCTTTTTATCCATATTTCAGCGTATAAAATAATTTTAATTTAATTTTAATGTAATGTTTCATTTAAAAACCGAAAAGAAATGAATTAATGTAACTATCCTTGATGAGCTCTGTTCCATTTCAAAATCTGGCAATTTAAACACATTAAATCATGAAAAGAAAACCAATTTTCCCGAAGTTGAAGAGTAAATACGTTAATACCGCGGGTCATTTCAGGTTGAGGTCAGATGTCTTTGACCGATAATTCCAAGGGCTTCTTATAGAATATTAAGGCAATTTTCGCTCCAAATTCCACACTGTTACTACGCACAGCAAAGTGTATTTGATATTATTGGTCTTCTAATATTTCTATACAATGTGATCCAGTGTGGTCATACATTTTCTAAAATATATTTTCATGAAAAAGCTATTCTGGTGCATTGAAATAAAAAGATTTCCATATTAAATACTTTTTTATATAATTATATCTAATTCGCATAGGCAGCGGCAGTAGGCAGCTGGTACTCTAGCGTTCTACGAAACACAAGCGATCTTTGCAGCTAAGTGAAACGGGCGCGATCGGGTGTGAGATAGGTGATCACTAGTAGCTGCTTCGAAGGGCTCTTTAAGCCGTCTGTCCTGGTCGCGGTTATTAATGATCAGCAGTCGATAAACTTTGTTGGAGGTCTTATGGGCGGTTTCAAAACAACCGACAGCGAGTTGACCACTAAACCGCGTCTATACCTTCACGTATTGGAATAGCGTGGTGAAGTAATCCGCAAGCCTCCCCAATAATGGGAGAGAACCATGCTCAGCAGTACGACGCAAAAAGAGTTCCAACTATACTTCATCAATGTTTTCATTTTCATTTGGTTTTTTGTCCAATATATTATGAGTATTAAAACCGATCGGTACCATGTTCAAAATACTATGGGGTTTATATTACCACAATGCATAGTTTATTAGTTTTATGACTAGCTATGTTTAAATCTGATAACTTCACACATGAAAGTCATTACTGCGAAACAACACCACGGTTATGGTTCCATGATGATAACGCGGATTAAATACTGTATATTGGATTTTCATGTTACTGTATGATGTTAAAGCAATTAATGTCATATTTTTGTTCATCCACGCCGCACAGTAGGAGCATTAATTGAATATTAGTAAGTAGGATACATATAATAGTAAGTAGCTGAAAGCTGTAGCTGGTAGCTGAAGTGGCAATGGGCATTCCATATAGTTAGGAGGACTGACAACCGGTGATGAAGAAAGGTCCTCGAATGGCGACCACGTCTCGGCAAAAGGAGCACAGGCCGCCATCCAACCAGGTGGACTGACAACCTGAAGATAGGGTTAAACCGCTGGATTCAGAGGGCGCAGGACCGGACGGAGTGGCGAACATTAGGGGAGGCCTATGTCCAGCAGTGGACTTTAAAAGGCTGATGGATGGATGGATGGATGGAGGATACAAATACTAGTTTTGTGTTGTAATAAACCTATGCCGTTGTATATGATGTAAGAACATCACTCGTCAGCACAATATGGAAAACAATCTAAATGTACATTAAAAAAGAAGTTTCTTGTTGGCTTACGTTATTAGAATAATTTATAAGCTTTCTTATTTTTATTTTTATATTATTTTAAGTTATTTAAAGATAAGCTAAAGGATATCTTAAAGTATATCTTTCAAGATGCTATATTTTTCTAAAAAAATTTAACCAACTTCAAAACGAAGGAGGTCCCCAATTTGGTTGGCATTTCACCCGATAAAATAGCAGGATCAATATCTATTTGTCAAAACCTTAGTCGTAACCTTAAATATTCGATTTTACGAACTACTTACGATAAGCAACTGCGTAATACATAAATAAATTTGTAAAAATAACTCCATTAAACACAATTTTAGTTAAGCAATTAGGCATTAAATGACGACCCGTGTGTCGCAACCGTTGATACGCTGGACTGCCCATCGGGGGCCACTGGCTCGATGCCCGGCAAAGCAGAGATTGAAATGAGAAGTTTCAGTATCTGTTCCCAGTTTTGGTCTGTGTTTGTGTTTATTGCATCTACGACATATAGCATAGGGTAGGCACTGTGGATAAAATTTCTAATTTGTAATTTATACACACACGGGTACTTGACCGCATTGAACACACCGGCAAAACAAATCTAATAGCTCGATGGTGGTGGCCACACCTGGCTATCATTTTCGTGAATCACGCGAGTTCACGCGAATACTTGATCTAGTGGTAAATATCGGAATAGTGCTCCGACAAAATTATTAGTGGCTCGGCAGTTTGGTTTTCAATATTAAAAAGAAACTTAAGTAAGTCAAAAGCTTTAGTAGTACCTATTTAAAAATGTATATTTATAGAAATTTTATTTTTGTGTTTTGTCCCATGTTGTGACTTGTTAAAAATTATTTTTTCGGATCGGATCCGATAGTCGGTTTTCGGCACCCTTTTTACCGGATTTTTATTCACTGAGATGAAAATGGCGGAAAACCCCTTCCTAGTTTATACGGAATTTCCCATGCCGCTTTTCACTAACTGTACTTTTATAAAATTGATATTTAATCTTCAAGTTCCCTAAATAAACTTTTTCTTATTGGTCTGTTCTGAGTGATATTTCTGAGTTTCTCTGATCGCAATGGGCAACTGAAAATTGCCTCTCTATCCAATCTTAATCAATGAATTAAGTCCATATCTAAGAGCACTTCCTTGTATATTATGTGAACATAAGTTCAAATTATTGAAGTTTGCCATAAATAATATTACTTTAGTTTATGAAATTGTCATTGTCAAGTCCGATGCACAAATGATGTGTTGTTAACCGTGTTTACGTAATTTGTAAATTAAAGATAAAACTTGCATGAAAGTAAGCGAATATCATTATACTCGTATATAATAAAAAAACCGTACAAAAATAAAATGTAAACACAATTATTGAGTATAAATTTTTGCCTGTCATCATAACATATTGTATACTTATACTCGTATGTTTGATCTTACAAAAGATGTATACTTATTTTAAGTTAGCGAAAAATAAAGAAATTACCATTATTCCCACTTCCAACTCCCAAAAAGATTGTGTGTTTAACACATGTCAAGTTCACAGACCAACAATGAGCATAAAATCAAGTCCGATACAAAAATGTTTTCGTATTGAGATCGGGAAAAGTTTGTAAGAAAGGGCGGCGCTGAGTCGGGTGTGCCGAGCAACCCCACGCGGGAAACTGAGGGCTCAAACATCCCGCAACAGTATATAAACAAATCAGAGCACAGTACACTCATGAATCACAGATCATTCAGTCTAGTCTTGTTACAGAATTTTCATAGAACCTGAAACAGGGGGAAGAATCTTTAAATTTAATGTCAAGAGTACACTTTGTTATGATGACTTTGTGAAATTATGAAAACTCAGTAATGAGCATGGTGAATGATATCTAAAAAGTATCGGTATAAACTTCTATAACTTAATTTAAAGCTCGTGCTGTAATAAAATCATAACTAAATTACGGTAATAATATAATTATAGTCCATAGAGTCCTCAAAGTTTTTAAAGTAACATTTTTCTACTTGAATAATAAATCATATTCATAGCATCTTAAAAGCATAGCATCATTTTTTAATTGCATACCAAAATTATACAAAACTTATATCATCATGCTATTTAAATTATAATAAAATAATTATTCATAAGTAATTATTGTTTGCGGTGAAGACTTCGCCACTTAATTACAGAGCATACTGAGTCAACACTGAAATATTCAGCTCATTATAATTCTGGACTACTAAACTAAAACTTTTCACTATCAAAACTTTTAAATGAATGCTCTGTTTTTAATCTGTATTCTGTGCAGCACTGCGCACGTGCGGGAACTTGACGTGACTTTAATTTGCTTTTCGAACGGAATTAAAAGCGCGCCATATTTATGGCTTTTGGAGGGAAATAGAGACGGGCAAAGGTAATGTAGGCAAACTGCCTGATGTGGAAATGAGTTTTCTGTTTATTTTATAAAGATAAATGTTAATGTTATATAAATGTTAAAGTCATCCCAATCATTGTAATAAATCGGTTAGATTTTCTTACGAATATGTCATAAGGTAGAGATTTTGTAGAGCTTTGAGAAGTGTTATCACAATAATAACTAGGCAACCAATACAAAGCTTATGTAATGTAAGTACGTTTCTTATGTCTTTTATATAAAGTTGTATGCAATGTAATAAACACAATAATATTGTCCTGTCCCGCAAATGTAATAAGCAAAATATCTTCTGATTACTGAGATAAGCTTTTTCAGGCACGGCCAGAAATTAGATAGATACCTTCAAAGTGACAAAATATAGTATAGGTTTCGGATCATGAGAATAAATAAGTAAATTATCACACTCATAGCCCCACAGTAGGGTAGTTTTGCCCTGTGTCTTGGGTGCCATGTACACACACAAAGACAGAAACACAAGCACCCAGATCGAGAACAGAAATTCGCCGGGAATCGAACCCGACCAATCGATAGTCCGGCATGGTAACGATTACGCCACGCGGGTCGACATACAATACATTAATTAAAATTTTAATAAAGGGTAACTTCAACACGTCTCTTCTATCAGACTTACTTCTTCTATCACTTCAGAGAAAGCTAACTTACGTTTTAACAATGGAGATCAGTGCCCGTCCCGTATGGTCCTGCAACAGGCGCATTACGCAAGCAATCTACGCGGCTATTTGTCGATAAATCTTATCGAAAGCTTTTAAGGGGCGGTTGGATAACATCCGAACACGGTGTCTAAATTACATCACCACACATTCGCATTGGAGAAACAGGTAAGCTACTGGCCTCAACTAATATGAGGAGACTTTTTGTCTCACAAAGATTATCAGCCATGCGAGCTTAATAGTAAAACTAAAAAAAGTATCGTTATATTTACCGGTAGGCGACGTGTATCCCGTCGCGACCTGCGCAGGTCGATGGTGTGGAAGCCATCGTCCACGGCCTCGAAGGCTTTGTTCACACAGCCACCCGTGTCCTCCGTCATTTTAACCTGTAACATAATAATTAATTGTGAGGCACATTTTAAAAAAATGGCGAAAAAACGCCAGAATAACATGTCATATAGAAACTCTACCTAACGAAACTTTACGAACATATTTAAAGTAGCCTGGAATAAAGTGAATGATGTTAAACCTGAACCAAGCCTGAACCTCTAAAAATTCAGTCTCTTAAGATTTAGTTGTTACGTACAACTGGCAGATTTTTTAAAAACGGGATAATATTGGTCAGAGTCTTAGGATACGTACAAACTTGTATGGAAGACGTTGTCCAAGTCCCTGTAGCTTCGGGATTAAGAATAGAGCTACGATATCTCCTGCCTGATCGTAAGAGGCGACTAAAAGGGGGCTTCCGGGGTTGCAGACGGTGAAAGTGGGAGCTCGACCCGTCCAGCTATCAACCCCGGGAAGGACGGCGGTGTGTGCGTGGCCGCATGCCGCTATCAACACCTGAAGGTGCAGAAGAGCACATCTGCTCTCCCGAAGATGGGCCCGTTCTGGGGCGCCGCTTGGAGGACACCGGTGCATTTCAATGGAGATTCCGGAGTCCTCCCCAAACGCAGAGGCAAGCCACCGAGGGAGTTTTAGTGCGATACAAATCCTACTTAACCCGGTATCCTCTGCCAAGGTGCTGGGTATCTTTTGAAGGTTTCCCCCCCCCCCCCCCCCCCCGATTCTAAAAAAAGAACGTTGTCCAAGACGTTGCAATCTATTTCCAGATAAATCTCATCAGGATACTTATAGGTACCCTCGATGCCTGTATGTTTTCCTACAAAAAAAAGATGGCCACGGCAGACGGACAACAATAGAAAGTTATTTCTATCATAGTCATTCATTAATTCTATAATAATCCTTAAATTCCTTAAACACTGTCTACTGCGTATATAAATACACTAATTTTTCAGATTCAAATCCTCGGCGCGCACCTCTGACAAAGAAATTTGTAATGTGCGCATTTATCACTGCTCCACAGTAATGGAAAAAATCGTGATATTTAATTGATTACGATGTTCTCCATGGCCGTGCATGCCTGAGAGAAATTCATAATTTCTCGAAAGCATGACGTCCACCAATCCGCACTTGGCCAGCGTGGTGGACTATGGCCTAAATCCCTCTCACTTGTGATGTCACTTGTCCCTCTCACCTGTGCCCAGCAGTGGGACATAAAAATGGTTAAAAAAATATATATATACGCAGTAGACAGTCCAAAATCCAAAAGTCCCAAAAGGCCTACTGTATATGCCTGTATTCAAAAGTTTGTGAATTTTCGGGACTCAGTTATGGGTAAGACTGAAAAAACTCTAGCAATGTTATTGATACAGGTCTTCAATTGCAACCCTCGTCTTATATATTCGAGAAAAAAATGATCTAAGTACGTAATGGGTGCCCAAAGCTGATGACGGCGAACCTCGTATGGTTCAAATAAAATAAATTTAAAAAAAAGCACAAAATTGGGTCTGCCTAATTTAAAATTAAAACTATAAAACTACTTTAATGTTTCTATGTACCCTTCTGTAACAGTCATTTAAGGATTTAAGTTTAAATTACTTAAGTCATTTCAAATTAATTAGTTGATTAAATTAAATTAAAATTTGTACACCCAAAGGTTAAAATATTTAGATCACCTTATTTACCATAATTGGAGATCTAAATATTTTGCATAACCTTTTTTCACCCATATTTGTGAAAATAAAATATTTTCATTTTCAGTTTTCATTTTCCAAAAATGTTAGAACTTAGGGACGTATGCGTACAGACAGAGTAGGCCCTCAGCAACGAGACACAATAGTGGTAGCTCATGGTCTTGTGCACATGACACTGACAATACAATCATGGGAACCAGAATGACTGCGCGTGCGCATACCGCGCCTTTCTATTTAATGAGTGACGTCACATCGTTCCATGTTACTAAGTAAATCTGCCAAAAGCACCTCCAATAATTGTGCGACCATTACATTACTAGTTCAATGACCGGTATTTTTACAGGTGAATTTAATTTGTAATACCTATCTACTGTTTTTTTTTAAAGAAGTAGTCAACAGGCATGCAGACCACTTGATACTTTATCGTCGCTACAGCCCTTTGATATGAAATGAAATGAAATATTCTTTATTCACTGTACGGTTCCTTTGCAAACTCTTAGTGAACGTTATTTTTTTTGTTCTGTATGCTCTGGGTGCGCTTAGGCAATGCTGAGCTGAAGAAAAAAGCAGACGGAGAAAAATTTCAGCTATCTAACTTGTAGTTAATATTCAGTCTTGTTTGTTCTTTCAAAGTTGGAGAAATGTAAAAAATATTTGGAACACGGTTAATGAGCCCGTGGTGACCTTGTCTTTTTATTTTTTATTAGAATGGAGTAGCGACGAACATGCAGACAACGTGGTTGCAGCAGCAGGACACTTACACACAACCTCAAGTAAGCCTTGTCTGCAAGTCTTGATATAGGCTACTTTTTACCCAAGTATCATCAAGGAAAAGTATCAGATTCCTATGGAAATACGAGACGCTCACGCGGGTCCCGCTAGTTACATCACTATTACTGAAATAACTATATTTGCCTGAAGTTTAGTGTATGCAATGCAACGAGAGAAACACACTTAATATTAATTTTCAGTTCAACGTTATGTTTTATCATCCATACTTCCATACTTAATAATATTATAAATTCGAAGGTAACTCTGTCTGCCTGTCTGTCTGCTACGCTTTCCCGCTTAAACTGCTGAACCAATTGTATTGAAATTTGGAACACACATAGAGCGGACCTTGGAAAAGGACAAAAGATAGTTTTTATCCTACGGGAACCTTAAAAACAGAAGGGGAGAAGCTAGTACTGGAGACTGGGTGAGGTCAAGTAGGGAGTCGAGCCTTCTATAAAATGCCCCCAGACACTTACTGCTCCGTACTGTGGTGGTGAAGTACGCATAAAAGCAGGTACTAGCCAGTCCGAATTGTCCACGTCCCCGGCGTACCCCCTTGGGACCTTCTACGACGTGTCACCACACGGCCACCACCTAAAGATGGATCGTAGATGCTAAGGACATGGGGCGAAGGGCGAGTAACTGGCGCCCTAAAACCAGTTCATCTCGACAGGGATGATACCCGATATAAACGGAGTGCGGTCTCAACGCTCGAAGGTGGCAACCCCATCAGAGGCCTAGGGTGCAGAGGGCTAATCACCTGCTCACCTGAAATTAATCCCGATTACGAAAGGAAAGAACAAATTAACGGATAGGATTGACACTAAACGATCTGGCTTTTCTAAACGGACTAACGAATTTAGCCTGTGCACATGGAACGTGCGATCACTATACAGACCTGCAGGCTTTAAGCTTCTATCCCAGCAGCTCAGACAGCACTCCGCCGACATAACAGCCGTACAAGAACTAAGGTGGATAGGTCAAGGCTTTATCGACAGGCCAAACTTTTCGGCATACTACAGCTGTCATAATAAACACCATGTACTTGGAACGGGCTTTGTTGTGAGCAAGCGCTTGAAACACCTAGTGATTGGGTTTGAAACAATTAATGGGCGTTTGTGTAAGTTAAGAGTAAGAGGACGATTCCACAACTACACTATCATAAATGTCCATTCACCAACAGAAGATACTGATGCGGAAGAAAAAGAGCGATGGTATTTTGATCTGGACAGCACATACGCAAAATCACCTAGAGGGGACATCAAAATTATCATTGGGGATATGAATGCCAAAATAGGAACTGAAGAGGCATACCAACCGACTATTGTTCGACATAGTTTGTGCAATGCAATACTGTAGCTAATGGCTTAGGCCGTTATCTCGATCTGGTGCTCGTTAGGTCCGATTACGGAGCTCCAACCGTTAGTGAATCGATTTGGTCTTTGGTCGACAAAGAAACCCACCATCCTCCTTTGAAAATCTCTTTTTCAGTAGGATTCTCAAATTCTATCTGCACCAATGAACGCGGAGTTCATCGTAGCAACCTAAGTCCAAGGCGCAACTTTCATAAAGCCGACTATAAAATGTTATACGAACGTATAGGTTCAATAGAATGGGAAGCACTTTATAAAATACCTACCTGTCAGGAGGCGGTAGCATTCTTGTATTGTAAACTTAACGCAGTTTTCGACGAAATCGTTCCACTTACTAAACCGACATCACATAACTGGCACTATCCACCATGGTTTACTAAGAATGTTATTAATTTAATCCAATTAAAACAATTTTATCATTTATTATATAAAATCTCTAATAATCAATTATTTCAATCATTCTTTATTTTCTATCGCAAATTATCGAAAACACATATATCTATTAGTATGAATAATTATTATAATCAATTAGAATATAATTTGAAATTTAATCCATCAATATTTTGGAATTATGTTGGCCTGAGTAGGCTGTCGAATAACCCAGCATCCTTTATGATAAACGACCCGCAGGACTTAGTCAATTTATTCGCTACCTATTTCCAAAGCGTTTTTCTAAAGCGTGTTCCTGCGCTCGACTATCGAGCAGCACTACAACATGCGGCGAACACCAACCCAGTATATTGCCAGAACACGAGTATTAAACGGATTAGTAGCAATGACGTTCAACGAGCTATCAAAAAACTTGCGCCTAAGATGACACAAGGCCCTGATGGTATTCCACAACTAATAATACGTGACTGCTATAAAATATTCCTTGAACCGCTATGTTACATCTATAATCTCTCCATTGAACAATCAATGTATCCCACTGAATGGAAGGTGTCAAGGGTCTTACCTATCCATAAAACAGGTCCTAAAGGCGAAATAAGTAATTACCGTCCAATTGCGATACTTTGTGTTTTTGCTAAAATATTTGAAACCATACTACACGCGCGAATTTCTAAACAGCTGCAGGGTTGGTTTTGCGATGAACAACATGGTTTCTTGCGGGGTCGCTCTACTACCTCGAACCTGTTGAACATAACTACGCTGATATCTGAGGAACTGGATGCCAAAAGACAAGTGGATGTCGTGTACTTAGATTATCAAAAAGCATTTGACCAGGTGGACAATGACATACTGCTGCGCAAGCTGGCTACATTATTTTCTGCAGATCTCACCCAGTTCTTTGCTAATTACCTTGCTAACCGCAAGCAGTATGTCCAGTACAACGGTCACAGGTCAAACCCTTATGATGTCACATCGGGCATCGGGCAGGGCAGTTGTTTGGGTCCTCTTCTCTTTTTGATCCTGATTAACGACCTCCCTAAGGTACTTAGACACTGTTCCTGTCTCATGTTCGCAGATGATGTGAAGCTTGCACTGCCCATATCGTCCGTTGATGATGGAGTGCGCCTCCAGTCTGATATTAATAATGTTAATGCTTGGGGTCTACTCAACGGCCTACAACTTAACACCAAAAAATGTGCTATAGTGTCATATACACGACGACATCAGCCAATAAGCATCCAATATTATATCGCTGGTCAATCCATTAAGCCTGTAACATCAATTAGGGATCTCGGTACCATCTACGATAGCAAGTTAACGTTCTGCGATCAAATAAACAATCTGCAAACCAGTGGACGACGAAATCTAGGGTATGTACTCCGTCAGTTAAAACATTTCCATAAGTCTTGCACATTGAAAACCCTTTATAATGCATTTGTTCGCAGCAGACTTGAAACAAACGCTATTATTTGGAATCCACATTCAGCAATCCAAAATCTAAATATCGAAAAGATCCAAAAAAAGGTTTGTACGGTATGCTTACAATAAAGTGTATGGGTACTATCCCCACCTATATCCCACGCATTTCTTATTAGGCATGCTAGAAATGCAAACATTAGAGGTGCGTAGACAAATAACATTGGTAATGTACTTCTTTAGCTTAGCCCGTGGAACCACCTATAACCCGGAACTGCTAAGTAGGCTCGGATTCGCAGTACCAACCTGGAGTTCAGTGCGGTCCGGCCGACTGCGGGTATTTGCGGTACCAGCGGCGCGTACATCTCTTGGACACTGGGCTCCACTGACAAGGGCGATAAGACTGATCAATTCGATCACTAAGAGCAACCCTAATCTGGACCTATTCGCATGCAAACCCCGCTGTTTTCGCACAGCTGCTAGTCGCCACATAGAAAGAACAGTCATTAGTAGCAGTATTGCACCTTGAACTTTTTTTTTTTGTTGAATGTTATTTATTATTAATCATTATTATTTGTTATTAACTTCGTAATTAATTCAGTGTATAATTATTTCTATTGTTCTTTTATATTAAAAATTCACATATGTGTTTGGTATATACTGTAAACATATGTAGACAAATAAATAAATAAATAATAAATAATAAATAGTCTACACAACACAACCAATGATAATGGACATCGGCTTATTACCTTGGCAACCTCCCTAAACATGGTAATAGGTAGTACGTGTTTTCCACACAAAGCTATACATAAGGAGACATTGATATCTGCGGATGGAGTCACACGTAATCAAATCGACCATATTTTGATTGACAGCAGGCATTTCTCAAATTTGTTGGACGTCAGAAGCCATAGAGGAGCTAACATAGATTCGGATCACTATTTGGTTGTCTGTAAGATAAGAGCCCGTATATCGACAGTAAAGTACACTAAGTCTGTGAGAGAAAAGAAGTTTAATACTGAACGATAGAAGACTGAACAACACACAAGATTCAAGTTCATGGATACAGTTAGTAGGGAGCTCGCGACAAAGGACTGTGTGACCGATAGTTTTAAAAATCCCTCTATGGTTTGGAATAGCTGAAAAGACGCTCTAACCACAGCAGCGAGTGAGGTTCTGGGTGAAAGTTCGAGGCCACCTCGCAATGATTGGTTTGATGAAGAATGCCAAAGAACTACAGACGCAAAAAATGAAGCGTTCCGCCTACTTCACCAAAACTTCACACGAAACCGAAAGGAAGAATATAGAGAATGCAGAAGAAAAGAAAAACGACTTCACAAGAGAAGAAAAAAGATCTCCAATGAGGCAGAACTTCAATCCTTGGAATCGAAACACTCCAACAAAGCTATGAGGAGTTTTTACAAACGAATTAATAAAGGGCGAAAAGATTTTATTCCGAGATCTATAACGTGCAGAAGTAGTGAGGGGCTACTACTCAATGAGAAAGAGGCGATTTTAAAAAGGTGGTCCGAATACTTTCAAACACTACTTAATGGAGAATACTTTGAAACAACAACATCACAGCATCAAGAACTTAACACCGAAGTTACGCAAGAACCCTGCTTATTAGAGCCGACTTTAGAGGATGTCAGTCATGCCATAGAAAATCTTAAAAATAACAAAGCCCCGGGTGCTGATAATATCCCCAGTGAGCTTATTAAGTATGCCGGAAGACACTTTGAGAGAGAAATGCACCGCCTAATATTGCACATATGGCAAACTGAAACAATGCCGGATGAGTGGAATGTGGCTGTCATCTGCCCTCTGCACAAAAAAGGAGACGTATTGGATTGTCAAAACTATAGAGGTATATCACTGCTGAACACTGCGTACAAGATCTTCGCTAATGTTTTGATCTCTAAAATGAGCCCTTATGTAGATCCACGATTAGGCGAGTACCAGTGCGGATTCCGCCCAAACCGATCAACTACCGATCAAATTTTTTCTCTCCGACAAATTCTGGAAAAAACATTGGAATTTAACGTCGAGACCCACCACCTATTTATTGACTTTAAGGCTGCATATGATAATATACGTAGACCTTTCCTGTACATAGCTATGTCGGAGATCGGTATCCCACCTAAACTGATATCCCTTACAAAAATGACGCTCGCAAAGACCAAGAGTGCAGTTAGGGTACAGTCCGATTTATCAGAGTCTTTCGAAACCTATAACGGCCTGCGGCAGGGGGATGCTCTTTCCTGCGTTCTATTTAACATCGCCCTAGAAAAATGCATCCGTGATTCCCATATTGAAGTCTCTGGCACTATCTACAACAAGTCTGTTCAGGTTACCTAGACTTGATAGGCAGAACTTACATAGATATGGAGGCAGCGTATCTCGCCCTGGAAGGAGCTTCACAGCAGGCTGGTCTTTGCGTCAATGTGGCAAAAACCAAGTACCTAAGAACCTCTAGGGATCAACCTTATCACAAACAGGATGTCATTGGCAATAACACCTTTGCGAGAGTAGAAGACTTTGTTTACCTTGGCTCAACCATCACAGACAAAAACGAAATATCCACCGAAATAAAAAGAAGAATAATGGCAGCTAATAGAAGCTATTTCAGCCTCCGTAGGTATTTCTGTTCCAAACGTCTGTCGAGGAAAACAAAAATCCTTCTTTATAAAACTCTATTACGACCAGTGCTCACTTACGGTTCAGAAACTTGGGTCCTGAGCAAAAAAGACGAAAACGACCTATTAGTCTTTGAAAAGAAGATCCTAAGACGTATCTTTGGTGCTGTTCTGGATGGCGAATGTTGGCGGATTAGATACAATCACGAGCTATATGAAATGTTTTCCGAGCCGAACATTTTAAAAACTATTAAAATCGGACGCCTCAGCTGGCTAGGCCACGTTGAACGTATGAGCGGGACCAGAACTCCTAAGCGTCTCCTAGAAGGAAAACCTGATGGTCGCAGAAATCGCGGAAGACCTAAACTACGGTGGCTAGACGGTGTCGAGCAAGACCTAAAAGCGATTGGTGTCCGAGGATGGAAGCAAAAAGCGAGAGATAGACCTGTCTGGAGAGATGTTCTTAACCAGGCCAAGGCTCATAACGGGCTGTAGCGCCACAGATGATGATGATGATAACCTTAAAAACAGGTCCACGCGGGTGAAGCCGCTGGCGGAAGACTAGTAAATTACTAAATACGTAACAAACGAATAACCGTATTTTTTTAAACTCTTTACGATATTATTTTGAAGTGATAACTTCTTTAGCGGCGTTGTGCACTTTTTTAGATAATAAAATACTGATAATTCAACCAATTCGAGCGGAATTATTCCCTAACGATTCCACAACGTTAATGTTTTCACTTCAAATTCAAATTCAAATCATTTATTGCATGAATACAGTATACAGGATGGTCATATAAGTAAAACACAAAGATCTTGTATCCTACCATAATCATGGTGTGCAACAATATTAACATTTTTTTCAATTTAAAAATAATAATTTATCAATTTACAAACAAACCAAGTCAATATTTCATTAAGATTATAATTTTATTATTTAACATATGTCAATATCTAATTAATTCTTATTATTACTTAAAGTGTCTTCTGCCAGCACTCCCGGAGTGTAACTCGTTGTTTTTTTTTTGTTTAGTTTACATCGCAAAACTCATTGTTATCTCGCGAGTATTGTGTAATAAATAATATATTTAAAAGATAAAAGAAAACAGTTAAACTTCATTCACGTAACTAACTGAGGTTAGTATGTCTTGCCAGAACTAACGCAATGGCGTTACAAATGGAGACAGTTATTCCCCAACCGAGACTAACTAGTCGTGGCGAAGTAGGTAAGTTCCGTGACGAATAGGCTCACAAAAACAATGCATTAACTTACTATTACAATGCAATTTTCTCAGCCTTTCAAACGTTCCCCTACCGAGCATAGGTCTAATCTCAGAAGTTAGGTCATAAACCACCGCTCTGGCACAGGCTCTGGCCAATTGCTGCTATACTAAATGTCTCAAATTTATGTCCTGGTTGGTCTAAAATGTCGTACCATTCTTTCTAAATGGGCACCGACAGTACAGACAGTGGGACAGTACCTACTTCTTCTTGCTTATGGTAATGACTCTTAACCTCGTAAGACCGAACGGTAATTGCAAGCAAGTTGAAGATTTGACCGAAGGTCCTCTGAAAAGGACTAACTTTTTATACTAAGTAACGCCGAACACTTCAAGTCCATATTTGAATATGATATAGTAATCCTATGAGTGTCATACTCACTGGGGCATTATGTTAGAGTATATGGATTTGATATATGGGTAAAAGTATTTTTTTTTTAGTTCTTTTAAAAGGACTTTCGGTCATATTGATTATAAAAAGTAATTTTTTCTTTTTTAAATTTTATCAACGCAAATATGAATTTCAGGATATACTATGCAAGTTTTTTTTAAGCTTAATTGTGCCTATATTAAAGCGTTAAAATATTAGAAAAATTATTAAAATGAATGGAATTATTTCATATTTTATAGTTAGTCCCTTTAAAAGTACTTTCGGCTTTAATAATTTAACATGGTATCAAATTGCAATATTAGTTTAAAACAAAAAAAAGGTTAATAAAACAAAAAAATAAAAATTAATTCCGATCTCTATTTCACACTTTCATCTACAATCTCCATTTCCACACTCAATCAAAAATTAAGACATTCCTATTTGTAAAATTATTGTTAATTAGACCGATAGTCCTTTACAAAGGACTATAAAAATGTCGGCTACATTCATCTTTGTTTTTTAATGATTTACTAATTGAGCGTAAAGAACAATTTAAAGTTACTCATTATATTGCAAAAAAGTTTGAATTAATATCGCACACACAAGCCGAACGGTCCCTTGCAAGGGACTAATAACTTTTGATACGATTAACGTTTAAATTCGATACGAAATAAGCAAAATAACTATCCCAAATGTTGATCATTATTCAAAGGTATACGACCAGATCTTGATTTTAGCACAAAAACTCAAAGAAGTCATAAAAATTTATTAAAATACTCACTACGTCCACGTGTGCGTACCATCTTCACGAACAAAATGTCAGATTTGACAAGCAGCAATATTTTTTTTATATGAAACCCCCTATACACAAAACTTAATTTTATAAGGTCATAGACAATACTCTGTTCTTTTTCGGAACGCGCGAAATTTTAAAATTACGAAGCGTCAAATATTTGGTACTCTTAGAAGGACCGGCGGCGTTACTTCGTAGTTGACTTTTAAAATTCGCCGGACTTACTGACTACAAACATATAGTTTTAAAAGGACCGGCGGTCTTACGAGGTTAAAACTATATTGGAGTCGGTGCCCATTCAGAACGAAAGGTACATTTGTTATTTAGATTTAAGTCAATTAGTTATATATGTAGATTTAAGTATATTTTGATTTCTTTAACATAAAAATAGTATTTTTTTTATTTATTTAAAAATATTTGCATACCTTACTGAGGTAAATATGGCGGACTTTAAATATATAAAACAACTTCTGTAATACCCATATTTGCGCAAATAAATCATTTTTCTTTCTTTTCTTTTTTTACACTATATTTACTAGGACAGGACATTTTACTAAGGGCCCGACTCCAAAAATAGTTTAAGAGTCATTCATTACCATACGCAAGAAGAAGTAGGTCCTGGTGGGATCCCATCATCAGACTTTGACTTGGTGACAGCTGGACCCCCTCAGGAATGTAAGATTTCGAACAAAACCCCATTTATTGAAATAATTTTTTCTCAACTCTTAACCGTCGCAGTACCTTCCATCATCAGCTCAGCAACATGAGATGATGATTACTATGCACACATATCTCTTATGCTTCAGAAAGTATAAGAAAACCAATGTGTGTGCCTATAAAATTTGAGAGTTCCCCTCGATTTTCCTGGGATCCCATCATCAGATCCTGATTTGGTGACAATGAGACCACCTCGGGAGTATAAGCATACGAACAAAAAAAGAATTTTGAAAATCGGCCCACAAACGGCGGAGTAATCGGTGAACATAAAAAAAAACATACAGCCAAATACAGTACCTCCTCCTTTTAGAAGTCGGTAAAAATACATACAGCCGAATACACCTACCTTTTGGAAGTCGGTAAATAAGATAAATATCTACAAAGCGTTACGCGTCTGCCTCTAACATTTAAAAAAACATTTGTGCCTGTAATTCTTTGGTGTTTGGCTAGAGCTGTCAAAGAAAGTATGTTTCCTAATTTTTAACGATTGAAAAATTTTCAAGCTTCTAATTTTCATATCACTTTACAAATAAAAAAGTACCAGATTCAAAAGATTTTTTGGGTTAATGTCGAACAAAGTAATCTAGTTAGCAGTACAAAAGTAAGTAGGTATCAGAGTCTATTATATTATCCGGAAGTGAGCACTAATAACAAAAAATCAGTACTGCGGTTAAATAGGTTTTGGAGTTATTGTGTAAGAATGAGTGCATCGCGTTCAGAGTTCGATTGCGTGAGTACTTCCAAATGTGCCAGTAATGTAGGCAATGTACTTTCTACAAGGCATATATCGTACCTTAACTTGCTTTTGTTTTTATCACCTTCGTTATTCACAACACTGAGAAGCACGGTCATTCTTTGAAGAAGTAAATAAATAAACGTTACACACTCAAAGCCCCACAGTAAGGTAATTAATACCCTGTGTCGTGGGTACCATTGACACGTACAAAGACAGAAACACAAACACGCAGACCGAGAACGAAAATTTAAACTCATCATTCAAATTTCTGTTTCGCCGGGAATCGAACCCGGGACCCCTCTATTCAGCCTGCGGCAATCCGGCATAGTAACCATTGCGCCACGCGGGTTGTCAAGAAGTGCTGTTTTAGTTGGTAATACTTTCGTAGTTCGAACGCTGAAGAAGAACAAAAAGTTATTTTTAATTTGAATGGAGTAGCAGACCCTGGTTGCTGCGGCCCATGGACCGCAACACTACCTCAAGGAAATCTATGTCTTGTCTGTGGTCGTATGCAGTCGCGCTGCTACTCGGAAGGGTGATGCTTGCCTCACAGTGGTGGAGGATTTCAGTTTGGGGGGGTGCTTGATTTAGTATTATGGGTCAGGTGCGGGCTATATTTTTTGAGGAGGTCAAAAAAAATTTCGAAGTGATGCATGACGTGCACTTGAACCCCACTCTTGGTTTGGTGGGGGGGCTTGATTTTATTTTGGAGAAATTAGAGGTTCGTCAAGGGTGAACCCGAATGGTTTTGGGGGGGTTTGAGCCCCTTAGCCTACCCTGGATCCGCCAGTGTTGCCTCATGTAACTCTTGCCGGTAACTGCACCTTCCCACCGAAACGCAGTAGAATTCCTTCACAGAAGAAGTTGGTGCAGCGGTGGCACTTCCCCGGCGGAACCATTAAAGTTTTACCACCAACAAATTAAAGATAGAGTAATGTAGAGTAAGGGATAAATGTAGTTCTGCAACCCGCAGTTTATGCAGCATCATAAATTTAACAACCTTTTTAATTGTGATTTGAGACGTGTGCAGCAGTAGGACGTTTAGTCCAAGGCATAGACAGGAAATCGACCAACAAGTGAGAACCACTTGGCTAACGCGAGTGTTGTCGGGCGATCCATGCCTAGTAGTGGAACAACAGAAGAGTTGTTGTTTGTAGGTCTTTTATTCAAGTAGAGTGGAATAGCAAACACAACTGCAACAAACCTCATTCAAATATTACTTGTTACAGATATAAGCTATGGTATGGATTTTCTTTGAGAATTGATAACAAAAGAGAAGAAGTAGTTTTAAGATACTTACTAGAGCAAACGGTATGTCCAATGGCATTCGTTTTTTTTTTAAATGGCATCGCAAACTCTGTGCATATTGCCAGCGTCAAGTATAATTTTTGCATCACTTAGTAGTCGTAATAGAAAAAATCAGTAAGTCGTTAGTAATCAGTTATTGCACTGTTACTTTATCTCACAACACTCGTGCACGTCATTAACCTAAATCGAAGAAAATGCCATCAACATTATTCGATATAACTCAAAAATACACCAAAAAATAAAAATAAAAAAGAGCACTACATGTCCTTTCTGACTTCCCGCCAAAACTCAAACCAATGTCCACTGTTAATTATTACAAAGTCGCATGCAATCTGTGGAGATAGGAATTAAACTTTAATTTTACAGCAGCAATAAGAATTATAGACCGATCTCAAAGCTGTGCTTAATAGTTAAAATATTTGAACGTATTATATATGACCAATTATATCCGGCATTGAAAACTTCGTTTGGTCCCTTTCAGCACGGATTTTTGAGCGGTAGGTCTACAGTGTCTAACCTTGTGCACCTTAATGATTTTATCACTGATGCTATGAATGTTGGCAAACAAGTGGACGTGGTATATACCGACTATTCCAAATGCTTTGACCGGATAAATCATAATCCACTCATGCTCCAGCTTGCGTCAATAGGCATCAGTGGTGATCTCTTAAGATGGTTCTCGTCTTACATTGACCATAGGTCTCAGGCGGTCGTAGTGAAAAACTATATTTCCAGTTGGGTTGACGTTCCCAGTGGTGTACCCCAAGGCTCATTGCTTGGGCCTCTTCTTTTCAATATTATGATCAATGATATAGGCCATTGTTTAGTTTCATCTCAACTGCTTTGTTTCGCGGACGACATGAAGATTTTTAAAACGATCTCATCTCAAGCTGACGCATCCGCTTTGCAAGCTGACATCTTCCGCCTCGAACATTACTGTTCTCGTAATGGATTGGACCTTAATCCTTCCAAATGTTGTGTAGTAACGTTTACCCGTAAACGGAACATAATTCCAACTTCATATACGCTCAAACAACAAACTCTTCCGCGCTCCACAACAGTCCGTGACTTAGGAATATATCACGATAGTAAATTATTGTTTGATACCCACGTCGACAAAATTATTTCTAAAGCTTATAGAGCACTTGGCTTTGTTTTAAGATGTTCGACGTCGTTTAAAGATATTAAGACCTTGAAAATACTTTACTGTACCTACGTGCGACCGCACCTCGAATATGCCTCCCAGGTGTGGAATCCAATGTATACCGTGTACATAGATCGCATTGAAGGCATTCAGAGGAAGTTCGTAAAGCACTTATGTTTCCGTCTCAATATTACCTACAGTTCTGAGAATTATATAGATCTTTGTAAAAAACATCATATTGTTCCCTTAAATATTAGACGCGATATCGCCGATATAACTTTCTTAATGAAGATAGCCACCGGAATAGTAGATTCTCCCGAACTCTTATCCAAAATAATGTTAAATGCTCCCTCCAGATCACTTAGATTTAACCCACCTCTTTACATCCCTGTAGTTTCGACGAACTACCGCCAGAACTCGTTCATTTTGCGTGCAAGTAGCAACTTTAATAACATCTCCAAGACGGTTGACATTGACTTATTTGCTTCAAGCATAGCTAAAGTGAAAAGGTTACTTTATGAATATTTGCTCCGTTGATATAATGGCTTCATTTCTGACTATTTTGTTTGTTTATGTTTTGCATTCGTTTCACTATCCATGCGATAAGAACTTATAAATATGTATTAGGTAATTTCTTAAAGGTACTTATTTGATAGTTTGTATTGTTGACTCTTTCGTAAGAATCTCAATTTTCCTTATATTGAGATTTATTGTTTTTCTTTTTTATTTTTCTCTTGTAATAGCGTGTAGTATAATGTTCAGCTATTTGAAACTATACTATTTCTAGTGGTGAGAACCTTTAATTGGCTCTATTACTGTAATGTATTATGTTTCTTATTGTTATTACTTGTAGCTGTTGGTGTCTCCATGTAAATAAATAAATAAATAAATAAATAAATAAATAAAAATGACGAGTATAAATTGTTTACTTCGTAATTAAAATTTTATAAGCTACCTACGTAACAAAGCAAGCAAATCATAACATAGAAAAAACAGTTAGCAAAAACCATACGGTTTCAAACAAACACCTACTCGTTCGCGCATATTATTTTAGCGTTAGAAAGCAAAGATAACAATGAGTTAAAGTAAATAATGCAAATGAAATATTATTTTCATTGGGAGATGCGAACGTTGAAACATGCGGTCATACATAATTCATTCTTCCAGGATTCTGTTGCGGGTATCTCTACTATAAGACTACATGCTTTTTGTTTATGTAGTATAGTATATAGCTATGAGCTGCCAAGTAACATTTTACAAAATATAAAATTTAAATAGGGACTTTAAACACATTTTAAAATTTTATCTAATACCTTTAAACGAGCAATTCTTGTATGTATCTAAATATATTTTTTGAATCTCGGAAACGGCTCCAAAGATTTTGAGGAAATTTAGTACCCTGGTTTCGGGGATGATAAATCGATCCACAAAATTTTTATTGATGGAAATTTTTAGCTGTATAAAAATATTTTCAATGAAAATCAATTTAAATATAAACTGAAAAATACGACTCTTCCTGACATCTATTGGAGAGTATTAATAATATTGTGGCGTAAACGCTGTCAAACTGGGGAGCCCACAAGGCTCATTGTGGATTTCCTCAAGCGCCATCAGGACCTTGTGCTTTTTATAGGTTGGGTGGTAGTAAGATTAAAATATTATATTATTTAATATTATTATACTTCATGACGTTTTGCGTTTAACCGGTGGAGAGGGTGCCTATAGGTTTTCAAAAATTTTATACGAAAGGTCCAGGTAAAATAGTAGAATAAATTAAATGCATGCTAAGTCATATTTCAGTAACTTAAATGCATGGTAAGTCATATTTCAGTAATCTGAAGATTTTAGTATGAATGTATACAAAACAGCGAAATAAAAAACGGCATTTTGGCAAACTATTGAAGAGTTCGAATTTTTATTATTTAAAATTCATGGCTCAACGGTAACGGGGTTTTCTAATCTGACCATTTTGACATCCAGAAGTAAAAAAAAAAACTGTACCTACATAGAAGGTCTTTTTTAATCGTGGCAGCACTGAACAGGATGCAAGGTGTACCCCATATCTTAATCTGACGCGCTCGAGTAAATCCGTAAATCCCTTCTTGGGCTCCCCTATTACCATACGCCAATCCGACGTTCAAAGAAATGACAATGTCAGTTTGAAAGAGCTCTATGAAAATTTCGTCCGTTGAATTAAAGCTTTCGTGGTCGAATGGTTGCGTGTGTTGACTGTGGAACTAAATACCCGGGTTCAAACCTCAATCAAAACCATATTGTGTATTTTTTATTTTTATGAAAATTTAGGAGCTATTTCAGATGGCGTTGTTAAGTAACAGTAAGCAAATCAGTGTTGCGTTTGAAACTAAATCAAGAAAATAAATTGTTTTTATCCGAGCAACGCTCGGTCGTCCAGGTACTAAATAAAATGAAACGAAATAAATTTCAAATGTAAAGATAACTTTTTCATAGGGTTTCCACAAATTTAGTAAATCATACGGTAAAATTCCAAGCTACATTGTAAGTGTAAAGATAATAGGTACTATCAGATGTTATTACTTAAGACATACATAGGTCGTAAAAGAGACAACTTCAATTTTAAATATCTTAAAATTTAAACCGGACATGTGTACCAAGTACCAACAAAACAGGCTGCTAGAATGGTAGTGAGGTAAAAATATTATTAAAAGATTCCCGTATTTAGAAATCATTATTTTCAATGTTTGGACTGTATTTATTTTTAATATTTGACAAACGGTTATACATTGTATACTGCGTAAAAGAGCTCTACCAAAGCTTGTACCGGGACAGACGGATGCGGACTGATGGATTTACGAACGGTCAGAGCTCTCAAAACTTAGTAATATATAATCCATAGATATTTTATTTTGACTAACGTAGTATATTATAAAAAATCTACGATATATTCAGGATTCATAATTTGCATAAAACCTTAAGAAATCTTATCATTCGAAAAATAAGAGACAACTCTATCTGCAATTAAGTACACGTTCAGAAAGCCAAATTAAAAGATTTTTTGTGATACGCAAAATATTCTTGGCTTCGTGAGAGTTCTACCTACATAGTCTAGAAAAGTAGTAATTCAGAGCGTTTATGTTGTTGACTAGTTTTTCTGGTTCCGTTTGTTGTTTAACACACAGCATATTTCAATTATTTAGGTGTTTTTAATTCCAGCTCTGTTTTTTCATCATTAAATTAAATATGGATATGTGTGATATAAAGTGTAATGCAGCTATTAGTGCTATTACACCATCGATTTGCAAATGAATTTTCTAATAATCTTAAGTTTAACGTATGGCTTAGGTATACATACTTAGGACAACAATCATTGAGATTTATTTGACCTACAGTTTAATAAAATGTTACCTCTAATCACTTGTCTTGTTTATTGTCACTTCCTCATTCTTCTTTTCTTCGTTAATCCAATAAGAATCGAGCACTTGATTAAACAACTTATTTGCACATAAGAGCAACATCCACTTTTCACGTATTTAACCTTTAATTAAAGCCCGATGTAATTTAATTGACCGCCGACCGATTTCATAGGTTTATGATGGACCTTGGGTGTTTGGCTGTTTGCGCGGAATAAAGTTCACTTAAAAACCAGAAAAAATACAAGTGACGTTTAAAATGATATCAGCACAGATTACAAAACCGTGTCACATCTGTCATCATTGGTAAAAGTAAAAGGGTGGCGCGCGCGGCCGTGGTCCGAATTTTGAATCGAGTTGTGCGCGCGAAACGTGCACCTTTCTACCTGCGCCGCGGTAGACTGTGCTGGCGCGCGCGCAGGCTTTGCTCTATCATCGATATTGTCCCGTCACTTATGAATGTAATTGTGTATAGTAATTAAATTTATGATTAAAACATGTTTCAGTCCTTTCTATGTTTCTTTTAATTTATGATCACCGTAATCTTTAAAAATGATTTTAATCGTAACCTCATTTGTTTTTATTACATGGGTGGCTGCACCCTTTTTGTCATCCATTGCTAAGCACGAATCTCTCCCGGAATTAAAGACATGAAAGTTACTTGCCGATCCAATAATTTAAAGGGAGTGTTTCATTCCATAAGTAACGAAGATAATATACATATTTCTAACAAGCAAACAAAACCTGGATTGTCAATGTTTACAAATTACTTATTTCAAAAGTATGGGAATCGTCCGAAGATCCCAATTGCGCTCCCAGTTATATTACAATTTTATAAGATATTAGATTATTATCGTAATTAAGTAGCTTTACAGCTGTAATTTACATGACAGTGCAGTACTGTCCAAAAAGTAAAACTTAAATATGAAAATAAGAAAATCCACATCGACATATTGATCCCATCCCTAGGAACCGGTCAAGGACCGTGCGGCAACCTGTTTGACCGGATGTAGGGTAGCCACCTTTGCGGGGAAATTATGGATTTTTATATTGCCCTGCTAGATTGAATTGAACTGCATAATTATGTAGTAAGTTACTGAGGTGTGACAGAATACAGAATTATAAGGCATGTTTTCTTACATTTTAAGAGATAGTTAATGTTTTGCCTTTAGAAGTGCCAGAGAACTATGTAGTGTAGAAACCTTTTTTGTTATTTTTTTAAAAGTATACATTAAATTCTATTTAGAAAGACTACGTATGGAACTGAGAGTAATTAACGTTTTGTCGTTTCTATTGTATAAATGTTTGTGGTAAGTAGTACAAAATTTTCGTAAACTCACAAAATGGACAGTCTTAATCTGTCTCTGGATAGATTTTTATATGTTTCATTCATATTATTTCTTTCTACCAAAATTATTCAATATAGTATTGAATGTCAAACTATAAAAGAGTCATTATTATTTAATTAATTTTATTTACTTATCTAGTATCTAAATCTTTCACAAGAACATGTTCAGTAGAGGTTTGCAAATATTTATATAATACAAATTATAATCCTTTCCACCACGTGTAAAGTCATATTAATTGTAATATCCATTATAACTGTGAGTAATTATGAGGTTCTATCAGTCAATTCAAATAGTTTTATCTTATCAGTGGATTTCAAGATAGAGACATGAAGGTTTCTCGGTACGTGACATTTCTAATATAGGCTTTACGTGCAGTCATTCAAAACATAGATGATTTATAGTTGCTTTACCATTGATAACAATAATATTATACTAGATGAACAGAAACCTTGATTCTCCAAGACATGTGCTTGTGTCTTCCCTTGCCTTATCAGTTCGTCTAATATTTACTACCCTTTTTGTGCTCCACTAGCATGCTGCTCCAATGCTGTTTGGTGGATATGCGGGTTAGTAACCGCTGTCAGATGTTTTCCAACCACCCATAAGGCTTCCGAAAAGATTTTGCATTCAATTTCATTCGAATTGCATTGTACTTCAAACTACAACTGAGTGTGAACTCAATTTCAGCTCAATCCCGTTTTATGGGTCCCCGTAGGATATATATAAATAAATATATGCTATTCCAGGCTACATCTCTAACTTTCTTCTATCCATTTGTATATGTATATACATATGTATACGACGTAAGACGATATTGCCATATTAAAACAGTACCTGAACGACCGAGCGCTGGTCGGATAAAAACAATTTGCGAACACTCATTTGCTTAGTGTTATTTAATAACGCCATCTGAAATAGCTCCCAATTTAAAAAAAAAACACAAAAAATTAAAAATGAACGCTATATGGTTTTGATTGAGGTTTGAACCCGGGTCTCTAGTTCCACAGTCAGTCCACGTAGCCATTCGGCCAAGGAAGCTTTAATTCAATGAACGAAAATTTTATAGAGCTCTTTCGAATCGACATTGTCATTTCTTTGAACGTCGGACACAATATTATTAATACGGGGAGATTAATAGATGTCGGGAAGAGTCGTATTTTTTTAGTTTATATTTAAGTTGATAATCGCTGAAAATAATTTTTAATAATTTAATATTTCTAAAAATAACACCTGGCTAGATCGATTTATCACCCCCGAAACCAGGGTACTAAATTTCATCAAAATCGTTGGAGCCGTTTCCGAGATTCAAAATATATATTTAGGTATATACAAGAATTGCTCGTTTAAAGGTTTTAGATAGGCGTTGGCTTCTACCGCTATGTCCTTTTCCAAGGTCCACTCCATCTGTGTTCCAAATTTCATTAAAATTGGTTCAGTAGTTTAAGCGGGAAAGCGTAGCATACAGACAGACAGAGTTACTTTCGAATTTAAAATATCGTGTGAATTACAAGTTAAAAGCTTGTAAAAATAGTTGCCTTGGCCCTTAAATCATCAAAGGCACTGACTCACCGATGTCTTACCTGTGATGTACCTATGATGATCTAAGCCTTGGCCACCCTAACGGACATGCCGAGGCTGTGACGTACGTCGCAGTGGAGTATGCTCTCGCAAAGCCTACTTTTTCAACAAAACACAATAAAGCCTCCTTTGTACGGTCGCATGCAGAACTTCTCACGAGAACTTTGTCTTTGTTGCTTTTTGTAGCCTAGATAATTAATAACGGATTTATATTCTTTTAATCTATATATATAAAAGAAAGTCGTGTTTGTTACAACACTTATAACTCGAGAACGGCTGGACCGATTGCCATGGTTTTGGATTTGTTGGATTTGTTTCCATCCCGAATAGCAGAATACATCTTAAAAACAATGAAAACTCGATATGTGTAATGAATACTTAATCATTTCAATAGATACTATTTATTACATGTCAAACATTTAATTTTGTTGTCCAATCCTGTCAAATAGTGTAACAACATTTTTTTTTGGAGCTTATGGATGCTTATGGCCTGGTTGCTGAGACCTTTAAGCCACAACTTTATTTTTTTCTGAAGACATCATGTGTGCGTTCAGAAATTTATTTTTTGTAAAATGTGTACAAAGTTCAGGTACTGTTATATTTGTTTGTTTTAGACATTAATTTTCGAAAATTATTTATTAATTATTTAATTCCCGAAAATAATACCTAAGATTTATTCTACAGTAAAAACATAAAATCATCGGAAAGGAACGGAATTTAGGGAATAAAAATTCAGTTGGTAAAGGATAAAAGATTAAGGAAAAAAAATCTACAGGTTAACAAAAGTGTAAATGTCTTTTTATAGGTTGTCTATGATTTTTCTTGATACGTAGTGGTTATATACTATATATACTCTTTGAGCTATTGTCTATGTCTCGAAAGTTCAGGCACTGTTATTATATTTGGTGGTTTTATGCGAGTGCACATTTTAATAACAATGCCGCGTCCTAGAAGATCTAATATTTCCCAGCGAAGCCGTAATGCAATTAGGCAACGGAATATCGCGAGTCAATTATCTGATGGAGAACGAGAAATTGCACGAGAACAGCGCCGCGTTAGTATGGAGCAAAGAAGGGCCTTAATTCGTGCTTCTTAAACACAAGAGCAAAGAGAGGCAGCCCGTGAAACGGCTAGGTTAGAAACGAGAAATAGTAGAGCTTATCGTACAGATGAACAGAGGAATAATCTTCGAAGTGCAAGAAGAAATGGTTCAAGTATTGAACTTAAAGTTGGCTCGGTAGTCATCATGCGTAGAAATTTAAACCAACCAAAACTGTGTAATGGAACGCGTTTGGTGATAAGAAAACTGATGAGCAATGTGTTTCACGCGTCGATACTTAAAGGAAAATTTAAAGATGAGGAAGTTCTTATTCCAAGGATTCCGATGATCCCAACGAATATGCCCTTTGAGTGTAAACGAATTCAATTCCCGATTCGTCTTGCCTTCGCCATGACGATCAACAAATCACAGGGCCAATCCTTGACTATTTGTGGCCTCAATCTAGAAAATGCATGTTTTTCTCATGGTCAATTGTACGTGGCATGCTCACGTGTCGGCAAACCATCCGCTTTATTTGTTCTTGCGCCTGACCAAAAAACAAAAAATGTCGTTTACCACAAAGTGCTTGAATGAAATGAATTAATTCGAGTTTTTTTTTCCCAATCTGCACAACAGTTTTCAATCAATCATTTTTTTCTGACATGAGTTTGAAGTACTTAATTTTTTATTTTTATTTTTATTCTCATTCTGTATGTATGTTTTCATCATCATTCATCATAATAATATACTTTTTTGTTTCTATCTATACAAATATATATAAATATATTATTTTGTATCGTTGTTTTACGTTCATCAAAGCCTAAATTAGTTCAGCTAAAAAGTAACACGACATTCATTGACTGTTAGGCGGTACGAAGTTCGCCGGGTCAGCTAGAACTTTTTAAAAACCGTTTGCTATTATCTTGTTCAAGATTTTCCTTGTTGTGGAAAAAAATATTTTATTCAAATTAAATTTAATTCAAGAAACTATTTACTGTAAATAGTTTCTTGAAACTCGGTCGTTATTATTAAAAACGATAGTACGTCAAATTTATCAACGGCACATTGCTAACAGTATCAAGTACTTTCAATACACTTTAAAGCCTGCATTGCCAGGATTCATTTTCTTGAAGGCACAAGTACCTAATTAAAATAAACACATAAACAGTAGGTATAATTGACAACCAGTATACATATATATATATATTTATGCTTTACATATGTATATATATACATATGTAAAGTATATATGTGTATATATATATATATATATATATATATATATATATATATATATCATCAAAGCATCCAGTGAAATACATCAGGATTTAGGATGGTAACGACACCTTCATAACGAGCTGTAATCTTCGCGCTGTAAAGCACATTTCTTAGCACAAAAAGCGTACCGTACGATGAGCGGTCTTACTTACATCGCTTAGCAAAAGCGCTTTTATTTTGCCCACAAGGTGCCAATATGTTGAGGCCTGAAAAGAAATCTGGTAAGGACGCGTACATGGGGAGTAGGCGATTTTGCGCTTTCTTTCTCATTCATGTGAGAATTCGTTTACGTGGAAGTAGACAGAAGCATAATATTTCATTCATCCTAAGTGATATTAAAAATGAAGCGCGCATGGCCCGGCGGTTAGCGTAGAACGCAAACGATCTATGCAACTAAGCAAAACGGGCGCGGTCGGGTGTGAGATGGGTGACCGCTAGTGGCAAAAATAAATCATGCGCGTTTCCGTGCTTCGGTGGGCACGTTAAGCCGTCGGTCCCGGTTGTTGTCGATAGATAACAGTCGTTAAACCTTGCCGGAGGCCTTATGGGCGGTTTGAAAACATCCGACAGCGGGTTGGCCACTAACCCGCATCTCCACCAACCCGCATTGGAGCAGCGTGGTGGAGTAAGCTCCAGGCCTTCCCAATAATGGGGAGAGACCCGTGCCCAGCAGTGGGACGCAAAAAGGGTTGCGGCCAAGTGATATTAAGTAAACCTTAAATAATTACCTGACCCAACAGCTAACGATATTTTTTAAGAAATAGTGGATGAATTTCCGAGCTCATTTTCATTCTGTGCCCACGAACAATGGACATCTACACATACCTCAAGTCAAGGTATCTTATCTTTATATTCCTCAAGGTATCTTATATTTATATTCCTCAAGGTATCTTATATTTATATTCCTCAAGGTATCTTATATTTATATTCCGGTGCAGTTGCACTTCCTCTCCGGAAAGCTAAAGAGATCTTCCTAGTCGAGAGTCGAAACATACAAATTATATATCACCACCTCAATTATATCATTAAAAATTTGACTTACAAAAGAGTCAAACGTTATCATAATATTATATTCATGTATTTGAATTACGAATTAATTATTATAAATTAATCTTTTTTTTTAATATTTATCGTAGGATGTAAGATATAATACACACAGTCGATACTTTAGTAGCGTCGGTTTATCATGGCTGTAGTTCCAATCCCGACCGAGGTTGTTTTTCGAGAGGTCCAACCGGTCATAGTAAACCCCAGAGAAGGCAGAACTGAAACTACCCTGCGTGCCACAATACATGATAATCAAGCCTGTAAATAAACGTAAGTTCGTACGACAACACATAACAGCCTGACAGAGTCTTTACGTGTCAGTTATTTTGCCCCAAGTAAGCCGAGAAGATGGGAATCTAGGGCAGTGTCGAGGCTTTTGTTCCAAAATCTAGATACAGAGCAGCCCTTTGCACGGGATGATGCATCGACCTCATTGTTTTCAATTACAAAATGGTGTGCCGCGAGAAACACTCGTTCTAGTAACATATTTTATTCTGCGAATTTTTTTATATAAAGTGCAAGCAATATGTTTAGAGTTTGTGCTAAGGACCGAGGTGTGACCCGTATGGCGCAATGGAACCCGTATGCCGTGGATACTGGGTATGACTCCCAGCGATGCAGATATTTGAATGATTGGTTTATATTTCTGTTGTCGGTTTGGTTGTATTTGTGTGCGTCCATGGTACCCACGACACAACACAAGGTAGCCTAGTGTGAAACGCTATTGTTATCTCTATCGGTTAATTCTAACCATACCTACCAAAAGAGGCCAGTGGTAAAAGTGTCCTTTCTTTCATTCTTCTTTATAGCCATTTTATTTACCAAAATTTGCATGGTATGGAAGTTAAATATAAGTAGGGTGAAATAAACATATTAAAAAAGCGCGTTTCTACCCCACTATACTATAGTACTATATACCTAATAAACATTTACCTAACTCCTGAACAGATTTTAATGAAATTTCCCAAATAGACACATGCACAGTCAAAATCGAAACTAACTACTTCTTATTTTGTTAAATTATATTCATGGATCTACGGGCTTAGGCTTGTTTACCATACGCAAGCAAAATTATATAAACAGTGATACCGCAATAATCATTACTTACAAATACATCCTCAGTAGACACAACAGTTTATTACATAGAATGCATTCACGTATCAATGTGCCAATCATTTTTAATCAGCTGTTTCCTCCTCATTACACATGCATAGGATATAACTTGAAAGAAATAGGTGTATAGATTCGTCATTATACTGTTCATTGGTAGGAACGAAACAAAAAATATTTTTGCCGCAATAAAACACAACATAGTTTTTTTCGTTATCCCACGTCTGGTCAACACTTTTGACAATTACACAAATTTGAAATTCCCAAGTATTTAGTAAGTTATGATCTTATGATTCATTCTAAAACAATTGGGCTTAGCTGACTGTCTTGGCTGAAACCCTTTTTGCGTTCCACTGTTGGCCGTGTGTCTCTCCTCCCTATTGTGGAGACCTAAAGCTTAGTTTATAGGTATGCTCCAATGCGGATAGAGATGCGGGTTAGTGCCAACCCCCTGTCGGATGTATTCAAACCGCTCACGTCACTTTTCAGGTGATCATAAATCCTCCTATAATATAATCCTCATATATTCTCGTCATCTATACCACAAAGCCTCAAGACGCAAGTCTTCGATCAGTGCGTCCTACCCGTTATGACCTACGGAGCCGAAACGTGGACACTGACTATGGGACTGGTCCACAAGCTCAAAGTCGCGCAGCGAGCAATGGAAAGGTCTTTGCTCGGTGTGTCCCTTTGAGACAAGATACGAAATCAGGAAATCCGAAGGAGGACTAAAGTCACCGACATAGCTCTAAGAGCCAGCAAGCTGAAGTGGCAGTGGGCTGGTCACATCTGTCGTAGAGCCAACAATCGTTGGACGAGACGGCTTTTGGAGTGGAGACCGCGTTCGGGCAAACGTAGTGTAGTACGCCCCCCTGCGAAGTGGCGCGACGATCTGCCGAAGATCGTGCACAGTGGCACGCCTTGGGAGAGGCCTATGTCCATCAGTGGACTGATATGGGCTGATGATAATAAATCCTTCGACAAGTTTTAACGACTGCTACATATCGTTAATAATCGCGACCGAACGCCATTACGTGCCCTCCGGAGCACGGAAACGCGCATGTACTCGTAATTTGGCACTAGGTACTGGTAACAAATGTACTCTGTGACTAGCGGTCACCCATCTCACACCAGTAGGTACTTTTTATTAGCTGCCCGCCAAATATACTCAACCGAGGAAATGCCAGCCAGACTTACATCAGGCGATCATCAGTTTCTGGAATTCAAGTAATTTTATTAATTAAAACACTAACATCTCCTCTGGATTTACCAGATTCCCTGTGGATTTGGATTTAACATTTATATATTTCGAAAAAATCTTTCCTGTGGGTTAACTCAACTGCACATGACCTCAGACAAAACTCAATATCTCGGGCAGCGACCACAAACACTTGAGAAGCGACTGCATGTTCGTCTAGCACTCCCCCACTCTTTAAATTTAAATAAAAATGCCTAGGTACCTACCTAAAGATAAATTATTATCTATAATAATGTTTCGACGTGCTATGGCACTTAGGACCGCTAAACAATGCATAAGGCGAGAGTGTTCAGGTGTAGAGACAAATAGTGTGAAAATATACTGCCGAAACCACTGAGGATAAAATAACACCCCTAAGCAGACACCACCGTTAAATCTCGATAAATTTTTGCCTGTCTGAGTATTTATTATAGAAGGTTACTTTTAATTACGTGTATTATGAAAGTTAATTACCAATAAGAAAAAATGGCGTTTAAGGTTACCTCCGTAATAAAATGTTCTAGTTAAGTAGACATCGAACAAATCGAAAATATAATGTAATATATTTTTTATAACTAATATAACTGTTTTGAGTTTAGAGCATCAAAGTTACTGACTCATCATACATGTCATACCTTGATGCTCTAAAAGGTTTTGAGTGAATGATTTTGACTATAATATGCGACTTTGACGATATGTACAAATCATGCGAAGCCATAAACAAGAGTAAAATAAATCAATCCGTTCATTGCCATGGCAGCGGCAGTTATTGACAAAATCTGACAGTAAAATTTTGAAACCTTTACAAAAATAGTCAACATTAAAAATGTTTGTTATTTAATAAACGATGAAGTTGCTGAAGTTTCACCTTAGGTATCATCCTCCAGGCATCGTGCTGGAGTATTCGCAAAAGGGGGTGGTGAAAAACAAGGATATAGACCTGTTAGATCTCAATTGCAAGTAAGTTATGTCACAAAAGAACATTGTACTAAGATAGAATTTAGGAGAGCCAGTTGAGTATTACTTCTTAGTTACATCGTAGAGATACGAATCCTATCCAGAGATGTTAAAAAGGGCATATACTCTACGAGGGCATTCTTTGGAGTAAATTGACAGGAGTCGACTCCTGTCATCGTGCCTCTCTGATAAAACATGTAAGGCACAAACTGTTGTGTATACGGTCTTTCAAGTCCTATTTTCTCAAGATTATTAACGAATTTATATATCCTGTAGCTGGCGGGCTCCAACTACACGTTTCTATGGAAACGAACCATTCCCTCCATAAATAGGGTGACTATGTCACTATCACTTACCCATTCGAATAATACAAGTTCTACCGCTCTAGATAGTAAAGAAATGATAGCTAACCTTTTTGTGTCTGTATAGAACTTTATCATTTAGGGAGACTTAGAGATTACTCCACTACACTGCTCCAACGCATATTGATGGATGAAGCCTTTGAAAAAAAACGTACGCTATCTAAGACCCTAATCAACGAAATAACGTAGACTCTACGAAGCCCAGAAATGCGCAATATGGCACTAGCTGGCACAAATCTCTATCATAAATATGTACTTTAATTGTTACAGCGAATCTACATTCCATTGAATAGAACGTAGATAGAACATAGAATAATAATAAATAATAAAAAGATAACATTTCTCACACATAGCCCCACAGTAGGGTAGATATACCCTGTGTCATGGGTACCATGGACACATAAAAAGACAGAAACACAAACACCCAGACCGAGAACAGAAATTTAAACTCATCATTCAAATTTCTGCTTCACCGGGAATCGAACCCGGGACTCTCCGATTGGCAGTCCGGCGTGGTAACCATTACGCTACACGGGTCGTCAAATAGAAATATAATAGAACCAAATATAGAACGTTTGACAAGATCTAAGTAAATTATATTTCTGAGAAAAGAATTTATGCCTTCAGAAATATTTCTTATCGTCTCGCTGGCAACATTTTTGTTATATATTTTTGCATTCGGATATCCGTTACAGCATCTTGATAACAATATCATATTCGCTGCGCCTTCTACGAAAACTTTCTAATAGGACGACGGATCTTATCACAACAAGCAATTTCGTATTTTAAACGGTTGGAGCATCCTTGTTTATAGGAAGTGGACATCCATAAAATATATTCCATTCGTTTGTGAAATATACAGTATGTAATAAAATATGACGAGTTTTTAAAAAGAAAAGATAACTTTATTTTCTGTGCATGTTTATGTATAACAACAATATATTTATTATTTAAACAACGTGGCCCTAATATACTAATCATGGTATGTTTATACTTACTTAAAAAAACATAACTTCTGAATTAATTTAATTTAATTATTTAAATTAATTATGTATAATTAAATAATACATTAACTAAGTCTGCTATAGTGTGCAAGTTTGTTTGCCTATAAGTAGTTATAAATATTGTAATAAAATGTAATAACTTGTTCGCGAACTTTTTTAAACAAAATAAAAAATAAGATAAATTACAATTGTAACTGATTTAAATTTGTTATTTACTTATTATCATTAAACTACTTAAACTAACCCTTAAAGTGTTAGTAAACAAAAAAATCAATTCAAATGTTTATATTATAATCAACTTACATTCGCTGGTTACGCCACACTCGTTGATGTTTTTTGACCTGTTAAAAGTAATTTAATGCTCTCCACAATTTTTGTTATTTCTTTGGCAATTTTTGTCAGAATGAGTCCAGTAATTACATGTATACACAAGGAAAGCTAATGCTTATGCACTTACAAAAAAATATTACATAATATTTTTAGTATTAGGAATACCAGCGTGTATGTTCTTATGTAAGGCTACCTCACATGCAACTTTACATTCCAGTTCAGACATAAAAGAGATCGCCTCTCGGCTCTACCACCGAGAGGTGCTCATCACCGACGAGGTCCGGGAGCAGCTGGAGCAGTGCCTGGACACTCTGAAGAAGCGCATCGAGCATGAAGGGCCCACCGGGAAGCGCTTCTACATATACAAGACCCTGCAGACGCACGTGCTGCCGCTCACCAATGTTGCCTTCGATAAGAACGGAAAAAGGTACTTAGTGTTATTATAATAGCAAGTTTAGTAGGTGCATTATGTTTAATGTTTATGTTGTAAACTACCTACATATAAAAATAAATCAGTCGTAGTCGAGCAAGCGTTGTTTCATTACACTTAGTACCTTCAGTTTTTCACTTTATTAAGTATTTTAAATGAAATAGCAGTTACGTAGTCACTGCAACCAGTACTACGTCATACAAGGCTTGATTCTTGACTTTGATGTCGTATGCAATTGGTCTGCTTCTCCGGAAGCTGATGGTCACCTATTGTTAGTATGGCCGACAATCGCACCCTTTTTTCCTTTTTTCGAAACGCAATTGTATTTCATCATTGCAGAAATGGGTGCAGCGGTAATCGCACCATGCTAGTTAGAACGTGAGAAATTGAACAGACTCCTATAGATAGCACTGCATGCAGATTCAGCTTTTGCTTTGAAATGAAATGAAATAGTTTATTAACATCCTGGGTAATGTGCACTTGATGTTTGTCATTGCACGGCCATCGGTGCGCTAAGACTTATGTATATGGGCTAGAAGAAAGAAGCGAACGGAAAAATACATCAGCCCTATTTTAAATAAATTTTCAATTACAAAGGTATTTAAAATCGCAGGTACAAAAAAGTACAAAGCATGCTTGTGGGGCCTGTGGGGCTTTTGCATTACTTTATAGCTTATGAACGCATTATTTGCATTACTTTATAGCTTATGAACGAATCATCACTATGTTTAGTGGTATTATTCAGGCATTTCACCCATTGTGCAATTATCGAGCGATTCGAATAATGTATGCATTTTTTCCCTTTTCCCGCGAAAGTATCCGCGTAGGAGAAGAAAGTATGCAACGTCCCCGTCGCCGTCGTTTGATAGAGTCATCTTGTAAAAGGGCCATGCCCACCGACAAGATGCTTTCATTGCAAGATTTTAGACTGTAAGATACTGGGGAAGGACGATTATTGATGGAGTCACAGAAAAGCTGTAAACAAGATCGCTTTTTTTTCTAGAAAATGAAGGATTTGATCGTGAGGTGACGGAAAGCCGTTTCGCCTTATCGCTATAAATCATGTTTATCGTTTTACTTCTAATTCTTTTATTAAACTGTTATGTATGTTGTGGTCTTCGCAGATGCCTCTCCGGAAGCTACGACAGAACATGTAAAGTGTGGGATGTGGACTCGGGCAAGGAACTGAAGACCCTGGCTGGTCACAACAATGTCGTGTACTCAGTCGGGTTTAACTTTCCTGCTTGGTAGGTAGACAGTTGCTAGGTGCTAAGGCTTCTAATCAATAACAGCAAAGGATGTTATTTTCAACCCGTACTTTCATATCCTACAGCTAGGAACATGTGGCCCATTTTAGCCATAACCACCACCACAGTTACATTCGTCTGACATTTTTTATGACTATCAGGTACTTAAGTTTATTTACAACATCGTAATGTAACATTTCTTTGTTTTTCCTCATTATGAAGCAGTAATAGACAGGACCGCGCCGACCCCCCACAGCGCCTGTGTGCGAAACCTATGAAGTGCCTCTTTTTTTCACGAATCTTTATGTATCAACTTATTACATAATATAGGTACTATACATATTACATATAGTTACGTAATACATAGTTTTGTTGTTTACGAGGCATTTGTTGCGCCTATTACTACTCTGCTTACTTATCGATACACCACTACAAAGAAATATGTTGTTGTGTAACTGTAACAAAAATAATTTCGATAGCGGCGCCCCTATTGTCTTGGCGCCTGTGTGCGCCGCACACTTCGCACATAGGGGCGACGCTGGTAATAGATACGCACATAAGAAATTCTCTTAGTCAGAGATGCGCGCCGGAGCTTGAATTCGGAGCTATCAAGTAGAAGACATCAAAATCATGCATTGACATATCGGGCAAGTCCAGGTGCACTATTTTAACTACTTTGGCCAAGTTAACTTCTTATTGCGTAATTATTGTGTGAAACTGTGAAGCATAACAGCTACTCAAAAATTCTTTAGGATATATGAAGCACTATCTCGTATTCGGCCAGCGTGAATGGTAGCGCTCTGAAATGGTAATCAGTAAATCTTGTAAAGTTGGTTAATCTTGTAAAGCGACCGCGTGGTGACCGGCTCGTTCGACAAATCGGCCAAGATCTGGGAGCCGGAGTCGGGTGCGTGTCTGGCCACTCTGTGGGGACACGGCGGGGAGGTGGTCGCCGCGCAGTTCAGCCCCAGGGGCGACCACGTCGCCACGGGTTCCATGGATTACACCGCTAAGTTGTTCGATGTTAGGACTGGTAAGAGGACAACAAACATGCATTTTTTTGGAATAGGTAGTAGAGGAACATACATGCACGGTAGCGGTTAGTGATCGCCAACCCACAACCTCAAACAAGTCTTGCCTGTGGCAGGCGCGGGCCCGCGGAGGGGTCACAGGGGACATGACCCCCCTCCCCAAAATCCATCAGTCATGCGTAGATGGAAGGTGAAATAAGCCAATTTGGAACACCTTTTCCCCCAAATTTCTTAGTGACCCCCCAAAATTTCTTGGTGACCAAAATTGAATTGCTGTGGTCGTATTGCATTGCGTTGCTGCTACTACGGAAGCTGTTTGTCGTCTAATGTTAGTTTGTGCAGTTGTCAGTTTACAATCTTTCCTCGAAAACAAAATGATTGCTTGAAAACAGAAATGGGTGCATCGGCATCGGTAATACTTCGCCTAGTCGTGTCACTTTTATCACCAAGTCGTATATTTAAATAAAAATTGGGTTTTTGGCTCGTACATTGCTTAAATGAATTTATACCACGCTGCTGCAATGCCTGTCTGAAAGTCTTAAATGTATTTATCTATACTAATAATAAAAAGCTGAAGAGTTTGTTTGTTTGAACGCGCTAATCTCAGGAACTACAAGTAGTAGTTCGAATTGAAAAAATATTTTTTTTGTAGTCAATTAATTGAGAAAGGCTATAAGTTATATAATGTAACGCTACGCGGACGAAGTCGCTGGCGGCCGCTAGTCTAAGTAGGTTAGGTAATAGGTTTTTACATTTGCAAGCACCAACTTTTTAAGAGATAGCAATAACGTAGTGGTTACTATTGCAGATCATAATAGATAAGGCTCTCTAATATTTTCAAACAAATTTAATAATTTGTTACACTTGTTAACTTGTAGAAACTACTAATAGTAGAAACAGATTATTGACCTCGGTAGTTTGTATCCAGGTGCTGAAATTCACAACTATACCGGACACAGAGCTGAAGTCATCGCCCTACAGTTTGACCCCAATGAAGGGCAGAGGCTCATCACGGGGTCCTTCGATGGCACCATTGCTATGTGGGACACGAGGGTCAAAGAGTAAGTCTAAGTATTGAAATAAAAAAAATTGACAATCCACGTGGCGCAATGGTTTCCATGTCGGACTGCTAATCGAGGGGTCCCGGGTTCGATCATATTTATCTATTTATCAGATAATTTCTGTTCTCGGTCTGGGTGTTTGTGTTCCTGTCTTTGTATGTGTCCATGGTACCCACGACACAGGGTATTAATTACCGTACTGTGGGTCTATGAGTGTGTAACGTTAATTAAAAACCTTATTAAGAAAATCTAAATATTATTATAATCTCCTACATTGGGGACTAGCCGATAGCCGAAAGCCACGTGGCGTTAAGTAGTCGCTGAAGCCCATGAACTATCAACACACAACCTCAAGCAAGCCTGAATTTTCTTCTGAGGTTGTATGGAGTTGTATTGCTACTCAGGAGCTGAAGTCGAAGGTCGCCTCATATAATTAAGTCTGCCCAGCTAACGCACCTTTTCACCGAAATTAAACTATAATCCTTTGGGTGAACTATACAATTTTTACTTATGTTATAGTTAGGTAGGCAACATTATACACTTTTTTGGAGTCATAATGTCTATAATTTTTTACTTATTGTTTTCTAACGGCAGTGACATGATAGATGGTATTGCTTGGATCAAAATAGTAGGCTCTGCAATAAGGAGCTTGCAAGTAGAATGTAATTAAAGCGTAAGACTTTATTTTTTATCATACTTGCGAATGTGAATGTTAATCCAAAAGCACATGAGCTTATTAATAATGACACCTTGAACTAAAAATGATTTAACAAAAGATGATTTAACGCAACTTAGCTAGGTTGGCTGGCTGTCTGCAACCCTTTTTTATGTCCCACTGCTGGGCACAGGTCTTTCCCCATTATTGGCGAGGCCTGGAGCGTACTACACCACGCTGCTCCAGTGCGGATTGGTGGAGATGCGGGTTAGTGACCAACCCGCAGTCGGATGTTTTCAAACCACCCATAAGGCGTCCGACAAGGTTTAACGACTGTTATCTATCGACAACCAGGACCGACTGCTTAACGTGCCCTCCGAAGCACGGAAACGCGCATGAAATTTTTGGCCACTAGCGGTCACCCATTTACCCACCCAGTTAGCATGGCACTTGACATAAATTTACATCCCGATTTGTTTTTGTTACGCCTACAGTCGAGTATCAGTATTCGAGGGCCACAACGGTGAGATATCGAATGTACAGTTCAACTGGGACAGCTCCCTGGTTGGTTCATCGTCGCTGGATGGCAGCGCCAAACTCTGGGACGCCCGCAAGACTGCCTGCCTCGCCACCGTGGCTGGACACACCGACGAAGTAAGCAATATAGCATGGCATCCTTTCAGTAGGTTATGAGAATTGTCGAACGTAGTCCCTGCAGCGTCGGGATTAAGAATAGAGCTACAGTATTCCCTGTCTGATCGTAAGAGGCGACTGAAAGGGGGCTTTCGGGGTTGTGGGCGATGAGAGCGGAAGCTCGATCCGTCCAGCCAGCAGCCCTGGGAAGGATGACGGTGTGTGCGTGTTCGCATGCTGCCGTAAGCATCGAAAGGTGCAGGAGAGCACATCTGCTCTCCCAAAGATGGGCCCGTTCCAGGGCGCCGCGCGTGGAGGACACCGGTGCGTTACACTGGAGATCCCGGAGTCCTCCCCAAGCGCAGAAGCAGCCACCGAGGGGGCTTTAGTGCGGTCAAATACCACATAACCTGGTATCCTCTCCCAAGGTGCTGGGTACCTTTTGAAGGTTTCCCCCCTACCCCCAGATACAAAAAAAAGGTTATGAAAATTTGTCGAACGTACAGTTCAACTGAGATAGTACGCTGGTGATGTCCTCCGCGCAAAGTAAGTAAAGCAGAGTTTACCTTTCTGAACTAAGTTCATTTTTTTAACATTTTCCATCCATCCATTCATCACTTTGGAACTCTGGTTCTGTGCCTTCTGACTCCAGCGCATTCCCGCTGTCCTCTTCCGTTCGTCAGTGGTCATGACCAGGTGGGGTTGGAGGGTTGCCTGGTTGAAATTGAGCTATTAATTACACCTTTCATTACAAATCATCAAAAAGCACAAGTAAATTATTCTTTTCTCAGGTCTTAGACATATGCTTCGACTGGGCGGGCCAGCGAATGGCGACATCCTCAAGCGACTGCTCGGCGCGCATCTACGACGTGCGCTCCGACTTCAAGGAGCTGGCCGTCATGAAAGGACACAGGGAGGAGGTGTCAAAGGTGAATATTGATTGAGATTGAGAAAAGTTCAATATAAAGCAATTCCTTTACTTTAAATAAACCGTGCCCGTATAATATGGAAAAGGTAATTATGGGCAGTTATAGTACAGCGGACTTCCACACCGAGGGTTTTTCATGAAGCACATTCTGGCGAAACCTGCCTCAGAGTTTTCCAAAAGGGTTGAAAAACATATAAAATTCGAATTTCGAATTTCAGAGCTCTTCTCCAATGTGGTGCACTACGACCTAATTTCTGCTCAATTTAAAGGATATCTTGAAAAAAGAATTGACATATTTCGCAGGTGTGCTTCAGTCCAGCCGGAGGATGTCTTCTCACAGCATCGGCAGATAGAAGTGCCAGAGTTTGGAACACAAATACGGGAAATTGTATTCAGGTAGTACTTTTTAGTTGACATAATGTAAACCATTACTTGGCTTCAGCCTTTTTCGCGTCCCACTTATGGGCACGGGTTTCTCCCCATTATTGCCTGGAGTTTCCTCCACCATGCTGCTCTAATGCGGGCTGGTGGATGTGTGGATTACTGACCAACCCGCATTCGGATATTTCTGATAACAACCTGGACCGACTGCTTAACGTACCCTCCGAAGTACGGAAACACGCATGAAATTTTTGCCACTAGCGGTGACCCATCTCTCACCCGACCGCGCTCGTTTCGTGTAGCTACATAGATTGCTTGCGTCCCTACGCCAGGCGATATTCTGCAAAAGTAATAGTGTAAATGTGCAATGTTTCAAGTCGAATATGTCGTTCAGATAGATATTCTAGATACTTCAATAAATTTTAGCATTCTGAAAATTTTATCTTTCCTATCAGGTCCTATCAGGTCATCAGGGCGAGATCTTTTCCTGTGCGTTCTCGTACTCCGGAGACGCCATCATCACCGCCTCCAAGGACAACACCTGCAGGATCTGGAGATGATTGGACTGGTGGTTCTGCTGAGCCAACTTCACCAATTCTACCTCATTAAACTTGTATGGAATTGCATTTCAGCATGAACCAAACCCTATATTTGGGCATTTACGGGCGTCTATTCTGGACAGAATTGATGAATATTTGATTGGATAATTAGACAATATGCGACAATATGCTTTGATTACCTATAAACTATACCTCATATTACATTGACTTAGCTCCAACATCTTCATCAAAAGCAACAATTTTCACTATAAATGTCGTATAGATGATTCTCAGTATCTAGCTAGAAATAGTTAAAATCACTTCATAAAGAAAATAGACTTAGATATTGTCAACTCATAAAAACTTTTTAACTCTAAGTACTGCAAAAGTGTTACAATTAATGAATAAATTTTGTAACTAATTAACTGTAAGTTCATTCATAACGTTCATAAATTATTATCATTATCACTTTGCTTGAGATAACTAAAATAATTTAATGGTATGTTCATACCTATACCCGTAAAATGCTATTTTGTATGGTTTGTTGGTATTAAATAAAGATGGTTTAATATTTGCGATGTTTTGTTAAAATTAATGAACCTAAATTCCACCAAATACCAAAGCATAACTTTGAGCCCTACAGTTACACGTTGGTATATTTAATTATATATGTATGTATAATATACTTACATCGTGAACTCGTACGGAACCGTAATTCGTAAAGCTGTTTATTTTGGGGATGGGTGAATTTTTGACAGATTTAATGCAGTGGTGATGTGACAAAACTTACAAGGTTCGACCGGCACCTGCACCCAATTCTGCCACGATTTTTTGGTTCATTGCCAGGTTTGATTCCTGAAATGATGAGTTTAAAATTTCTCTTCTTGATCTGGGTGTTTGTGTTTCTGTCTTTTTGTATTTCCATGGTACCTATGACACAGGGTATAACTACCTTACTGTGGGGTCATGAGTGTGAAACGTTTATTAAAACAAGTATAGGTATGACATGTCTGAGGTCGTATGCAGTTGTTGCCCGGAGTAGCAGCACATCTGATGGTCGCCTCAATACGTCAGGCCGGCAACTGCACCTTTCCACGGGAACACAATAACATTGATTTACGGCAGAAGTGGGTGCAGCGGTGGTACTTCCCGGGCGAACGATAAAAGTTCTTCCACTTACATTTCAGTTTGATTGATGCCAATTGCAGCGTACGATGTTTTATTTACAAGTCTGACTGACTTCACTGACTGATTACTTACTGAATTTTTGGTCGTCCAGTTTCAATGAAACTGGCAAAAACGTGATGCAAAAATTAAACTTGACGCTGGCAATATGCAGAGTTTGCAATGCCATAATTGATCATACCGGTAAATTCCCTATACACAGATTTAGGGAAATTCAGTTTCCAATAAAATTACTATGACAATCATAATAAAGTAGATGTAATCCTGACAGTCAGCTATAAAAGTATAGGCATAACCTATGAAATTTATGAGTAAGTGGAAAAACGCACATTGTTTTTATTATTTAATATTGTAATAAGCAATTAAAATAAATTAAACCAATTTGTGTATCTATTTATCACTGTCATAAGTATTTCTTTAGATTTTCAATTAATACCTAAAGGCGATAAGTGGGCTAACGAAATAGCTTTGATAATGATATAGCGTCTACTAAATTTATTTACAAGTTATTTAAAAGATTTTTAGAAGTTACTGAAGTAACCTCAAACACAAACTACGATAAAATAATTATTTCGTTTTTTACTTTACACAAAAAGCAATGATAGCAGAAAACCATCGTTCTTAGGTCAATTAAACGTTCTTGTAAACTACAATTTTATTAATGCGTTGAATCAGTCAAGTATTACTACACAAAGACACAAAGACTGGTTAATGTAATATGGCAATTAATAAGTATAAAAAATTGGTATACTGTTTACATAATTTAACTTCGCAGAGACTAAATTTCTTAAACTATAAACATGAAATAAACAAAAAAAAAACTAAAAAAATCCCACAGTGTTTCTGTGTTATTTGGAAATGTAAAAACCCTAACACAAGAAAGTTATCATACCCGATTGCACTTAACTTAAAAGTCGAGTAACAAGGATAGGTGAATTATAGAACAGGAGCTCATTGTATATTTAACAATATTTTTAAATACAAGAAAAATTGTAGTAGTCGAGACTAAGAAACGTTAACGGACGCATTCTTAGATATAGTGTATTTAGCAGTTTAAGTTAGAAATCAATTACTCATAAGTCTCAAGACTAGATTGTAATGAAAATAGGGTCAAAAGACCTTAAAAAAATTGAGCTTATCACATACACTTTCGGTGTTAAGTGTACATACCTCTGACATAACGGTCGGCTCTCCTATTCCATCATCATTTTCACATTGGACACCAACGTCATGCGGAGATACATTTGTTTATTGTTTGTTAGCTGTGTATTCGCGGAGTATAAATACGAAACTAAGTGGTTTGAAGTCCCACTGGCTACTTCCACTTCGGCTATCAAAGGAATGAGACGTTCAAAATCAAGTATCTGGTAAACGATGACCACTGGGACAAAGAAGGTGGTCCTATTTTCTTCTATACGGGCAATGAGGTAAGATATTCATGAACACTTTAATTCAAAACATGTAGGTAATGCCAAGCCATGTTGTTCTTTTTGAAAAGCTTTGTGAAACTTCCAAAGCTTTGGACATGGTATGTTCTTAACCAACTAGATGCTCTGTTCTCTTTTTCTCGTGACTCTCAAGCATATAGGCATAGTGATGGAAATCATCGTTACAAAAATATCATAATGTTCTCTGATCGTGAGGTTGCGATAAATATGCACATAAATCTCTCAGTCAGGATGCGCGCCGGGACTTGAATCAGGGACCACAGATATCTTTGTCTTAAACGCTCGCTGGGTACGAATAAAGGGCCTATTGAATCTTGTAGTCGTGTAAAGAAATTGTGACCAGGGCACAAAGCTACCATCAGTGGGGAATGAACGAAATAGATAACTATGCAGTATCTCCAAGATTTTCATCTAGGATTGCTTAGAGCTTACAACCTAACAAGATTTAAATTTATCTGAAAATCGCGAATCCTCTCGATGGATTGGTGAAACCCAATTTAAGTAGTTCTTGCCTGGAGCAATCAGTAGTGTAATGTAAATATTATAATAAACAAACTATCGTAGCTCTCTCAATGAACAATCATCACATTTCAGGGCCAGATAGAGTTGTTTGCACAACACACAGGTTTCATGTGGGAGATAGCCGCCGAGTATCGTGCAAAAATCGTTTTCGCCGAACATAGGTATAATTATATTGCTTTTTTCTTAACGCAACAGGAAGGTTAAAATCTACCTCACGATTAAAATTATTAAAAGCTTACCATGTTTTACATACAATGTTACATTACTAGAAGGAAGTTCTTTTAGTTACTTATATATAGATAGATTGGCCAAACTTAATATACAAATATAAATACTTACAGAAAGTAATACATTACTGACAAACTTTCTACAGAGTTTCGACATAGGGTGATCCATCAGCCAAGTAGCAAAGAAAAGTGCTACCAACCAAGTGCAAAATATTTTTTCAGTTCTCTTAACAGTTTTAAGAAATTTGGTCAAAAAACATCAAGCAAGCCTTAGTCCTGCCTGTGATGTATGCACATGCTACTTCGAAGACTGATGATCACATCATGTAAGACTGGCTGGCAATTGCACCTTTCCACGGAAACAAAATAGAATTCTTCACGGCATAAGTGGGTGCAGCAGTGATACTTACCCGGTCAAACCATTAAAATTCTACCACCTTTTTTGGTATCGGGGGGGGAGGGGGAACCTTCAAAAGGTACCCAGCACCTTGGGAGAGGATACCGGGTTATGTGGGATTTGTACCGCACTAAAACCCTCTCAGTGGCCTGCCTCTGCGCTTGGGGACGAATCCGGGATCTCCAGTGAAACGCATCGGCGTCGTCCATGCGTGGCGCCCCAGAACGAGCTCATCTTCAGGAGAGCGGATGTGCTCTCCTGCACCTTCAGGTAGTCACAGCGGCATGCCACTACGCACACACTGCCGTCGGAGGCTGCTGGCTGGACGGGTCGAGCTCCCACTCTCAGCGTCTACAACCCCGGAAGCCTCCTTTTAGTCACCTCTTACGATCAGGCTAACCGGAGGATACCGTAGCTCTATTCTTAATCCCGAAGCTACAGGGATTAACACCCACGAAATTTTTCACTGAAATCTTTGCTTAATATAATGCTTAATAAAGGACCTGGTACCCGTTATCCCACAGATATTATGGCGCTTCCATGCCATTTGGCAACAAGTCCCTGGACAACGAGCACATCGGCTACCTGACGTCCGCCCAGGCCCTCGCCGACTACGCCGACCTGATCAACTTCCTCCAGGGAAACAGCGTTCGTCCTATCTACCCAGTTATCGCTTTTGCAGGTTACTTGACTTGCTTAGTTAAAAGTGGCAAAGATCCCATAATTCATTTATCTCACGAGTGTTCGTTTCGGTGGATACACCCCCTCTTTAAATTGGATAATAAATACACAACATACTTAGACCGGCTTGGCAGAATTAGCTTGCCTCGAAGCTGATAACTCCTTGTTGAAGTGTGATTGAATGATTGACTTCGGTATCGCACATAGTGTCTCCAACCAACCCGCATTGGAGCAGCGTGGTGGAGTAAGCTCCAGGCTTCCGCCAACAATGGTACGATACCAGTGCCCAGCAGTGGGATCCAAAAAAAAGGTTGCTCGTAGACGTTACAAAGAAATAAAAATATTTATTCAATATTAGGAATACAAAATACATATTCGGATAATGAACGCCATTTTTCCCGGTCATAGCCTTTAGGTGCCCGTTTGGGCTAGACGTTGAGATGAGAGAAAAAAATAGACGGAAAATACTTTAAAAAAAGTGCATTTACATATTTGAGATAACAGAATGGCTATGGGTCGATAATGGGCACAAGTGACAGCTGATCGTATGAGACACTCATACTTGTAGAGTAGACGCTCATAGAGACAATATGCACGTGTATGAACCCCTACAATTTTGCTAAATCCGCGTCTGCGAGGTAAAACAACTATACCTGATTTTAGAAAAATCAAACGTTTTTGTAAATGCTATACGGAAAAACCGATCCACTGGCCTTGCTATATATGAGCTTTTAAAATATGTTACTGAAAGTTTGAATGATAGGGTACCTATATCAGCAATTTTTATGGGTATGACCCGAGCTTTTGACTTTGTAAGTCACAAAAAGCTTTTAGAAGAGCTCTCTGAGTATAAGAGGACCAGCGCTCAGTCTAATTAAAGCTTATTTGGCTGGCTGGCTGCAACATTTTTTGTGTCCCACTGCTGGGCATGGGTCTCTCCCCATTGTTGGGGAGGCCTGGAGCTTACTCCACCACGCTGCTCTAATGCGGGTTGGTGGAGATGCGGGCCAACCCGCTGTCGGATGTTTTCAAACCGCCCATAAGGCCTCCGACAAGGTTTAACGACTGCCATCTATCGACAACAACCGGGACCGACCGCTTAACGTGCCCTTCGAAGCACGGAAACGCGCATGAATTTTTTTGCCACTAGCGGTCACCCATCTCATACCCGACCGCGCCCATTTGACTTAGTTGCATAGATCGTTTGCGTTCTACGCTAACCACCGGGCCATGCGCGCTTCTATAAGCTAAAGCTTATTTATCGAACCGAAAACAATACACGGTGGAGTCTCACAAGGTTCCACACTATTCAAAGGACCATTGTTATTTATAATATACGTGAAAGATTTCCCAAACAGTACAAACCACAAAATGATGTTATTTGCTGACGACTCCACGCTACTCGTGAGGGCAACTAATCTGGATGACTATGAGAATACTCGTAGCTTAAACGCATCATTAAAAAATAATATTGCGTGGTTTAAAAAAAAATCTTTTAATAAACATAAATAAAACAAAAGCAATACACTTTCAATTTTACCAAACTCAGAAGACATAGTTAAATATAAAGTATAGTAATGATAAAATGGAGCAAGTAAACAAACATAAATTCTTAAGACTTGCGCTGGATAATAACATGAACTGGAAAGCTCACCTTAATTCTCTATGCCGCAAGCTGAGTAGATTTGTGTTTGCACTAAGAAGGCTCACTAAATATGCCTCAAAACAAACTGCTTTAACTGCAAGTGTCCAACTTAAGGTATGGAATAATTCACTGGAGGAACTCAGTTGATGCTATTAAAGCTTTAAGGTTGCAGAAAAGATGCATAAGAACGATATTTCGAGTAAGCCAAAAACATATAGCTGTCAGACACTTTTTATTAAACTCAATACATTGACTCTACCGTTATTATAAAATACGAGTATATTATATGTATGACGTGTGCGTTTTCGTAAAAGAAAATTTGCATTATTTTGATAAAAAACAAATAAGATTTAAATAATTAAAATAAAATAATATTAATTTTTTTTAAGATTTAAATATAAAAATGAATCCCATTTTCCCTTGGTCACGACATCACGCGTGAACGGCTGGACCGATTTCGCTAATTCTTCTTTTGTTGTGTTTGTAATTGGCAGAAGAAGGTACTTATGTAATAAAACATTAAGGAAATATCACGAAAATTTAAAAACTATTTTCCAATTCAAATGAAACATTAACATTTAAGACAAGACAGCGTCCTTCAAAAATGTGACTCACATGAAATATTCAGAGAGCTAAGCAATGAAAACTTGCAACCATTTTCTAATATTTTGTTTTAATTACGTCACATCAGCTAAATTTCTTAGTGTTTGAAATCCATGATGAACTGTTGCACGGTATTAAAAAATTAAGCGTTGATCATCAGTTATGGAAAAGATTTTGATTTTTTATATGAAAACTCTTGAACTTGCAAAATGTTAGTTACTATTTTTATCGACTTTCATACGTGATACACCGAGTTACAAGTTTTGCATGACTGAACACTGTGAAACTTATCATTAATTGACTGCTTGCTTCTTCTTATTTTTTATGGTTTTAGAAAAGTTACTGCAGTGAATATTTATTTTTAAATTGAGGTAAGTACCTTCTACGCCAAAGGTTAAGAAATCCTGCTGACTGACAAAAATATTTCTATGCTCCACCAATTTGACGGAATATAAAAAAATTGCTATTTGAAAACATTTTCAAATAGCAATTTTTTAGTAAATAGCAACTTTTTTGTCGCTTTCTCTCGAAATAGCTCTCAGAATCAAACGTTAAAACGAGATCTGTCATTATTTTATTTTCTTCCATGAGTTTATTGGACAGTAACCTAAAAACTTCATAGATAATATAATATGAATACTTAAAAAATACTCTTCATACATTTGTTGTAGGTTTCTGTACAATGTAGGTAGTTTCTTCAAGAAGCTAAACTGGCTAGCTCGTGATTGCTCTCCGTAGGTGGAAGTTATGAATATGAGCTACAATAAGACTAGATACAGTAAGAACAGATCAGCTACCTAATCGTAAGAGGCGAATAAATGTGAACTTCTGGAGTTGTGGGCGGCGATTTGGAGCACCGCGCATGGAGTCCTCTGAACGAGTGTTCAGCAGGCCACTGAGGAGGTTTTAGTGCTGTATAAATCCCACATAACCCGGTATCACTTTTCAATCTGACACGTATCTTGCGAAGATTCCTTTTTTTTGCGAGGCTTTCACGGTTATACTGGGAGTCGGACCAACAGCCACGGGTAAAACAACGGCGTATTCGGCCGCACGACTCATGGCAGAGTTACCTACATTGCTCACCCAAGAGCCCATTTGTAACGCCGCGCCACAGAGTACAACGCTGCGCATGGAAGACATTGGCAGGTAAAACTTGATTGATGATATTGACATGTAAAACAAAATTTTTTAGGAATAGTATCTATGGCATGGCACCTAAATTGTATAATCATTTACCTGACAAATTAAAAGAACTTGAGCCGTCGTGTTTTAAAACAAGATTGAAAAATATATTAATATGTAAATGTTACTATAGAATTGACGAATATTTAAATGATAAAGGTATCTTAATATAATTAATTTTAATATAGACATAAAGTTGACATTTTACATTTGATTTATTATATTATTATTATTATTTTGGATTTTAATGTAATAATTTTTATTATTTAATTGATTATTATTATAAGCTGACATTTAATGAATTGGACTTTAATTTCTAATTTTAATAATTTGAATCATTTTTGTTATAATGTATTTTTTAATTTGAATCATTTTGTTACAATGTATTTTTTAAATGATTTGCATACCCAATGGGTAACAACAGAGCACTTTTATGTAATTACCTGTCATCATTATATTACCAGTTTTGTAAGCAATAAACAATAAACAATAAACAATAAAAAAAAATAAAAAAAGACATTGGCAGGTTTCGCTGAAAATCCTATTCAGTGGGTTTTAGTGTGGTTGAAATTTTAAATAATTAACTCGCTGTCTCTCTCGGGCGTAGCCTCAGTAGTATACCGTAAGAAGGTAGATTTAAGTGAAAATAATTAATTGTTGAATAAAGTTATTAGGTAAATCAGGAGCTGGCTCTGCAACACGATATTAGATTTACTCAAAATATTTTTGAGCCTTTAAAAAGTAAACTAACTCCTACGAGAGTGAAATAGGAGAGTGAAGTTTACATGGAATTTTCTCATTTCTGGACCTACTCTATATATATATACCTACTCTACTTATACTTCTAATAAGTAGAGTAGGTAATATACATACGAGTATGTGATTGATTACAATTTAAAATGATTTGTGCAGGTGAAATGGATAAACTTCCGCCTAAAAGGGTAAAAAGGCGGGGGAAGGGTTAAGTAAAATGTATAGAAATTAATTATCATCTCATTTCTGAACTTAGCAGTATAAACATTGGTCTATAGGGCCTGACTTTCTTATTTCTTAAAAATATAATTATGACAACCTTTATATTTCGTCGGACTAATTTAAAAAGGGGGCTGTTTTTCTCACGGTCTGGTTTATGTGGCTTGCTAGCGGGTTAGTGCACCAAATAACTTGGTCATTTTAACACCAGCTTCAAAACGAAGTAGGTACTGTGGTAACCTGTTACCTATCTTTTATAGCAGTACCTACTTACAGACGCAGAACAGATACGTATGACACAATTATAACGGGGTTAATTTAAACTGTGTCCTGATAACTAAAGTACACGCGGAAGAAGTCGCGGGCAAAACATTTCTCTAACTCTATATGTATAAAACTGAATTCCTATTTCCCTTGGTCTCGGCCTCACGCGTGAACGGTTAGACTGATTTCGATAATTCTTTTTTGTTGTGTTTGTTATTATCAGGAGAAGGTTCTTATCAATGAAAAAAAATAAGAAAATTGATAATTAATATATTTTTTTTACAAATTCGATTTTAATATCCATAGTTAAGACAGGAAAACGTCTGTCGGGTCAGCTAGTATTATATATATATCAATTTATTATACATTATCAGTTTCAAATTTATTATTATACTTAGGTACATTAAATTAATCAACATTTAAAATTATATTTGGAAATCAATACATAAATTATGACATGGCTATAAAATTATTAATTATTATTTGTCAGTTAAAAATTCGTCAAGCTGTATAATATAATAGCATTTTTTTTTTCATAAGTAAATTTCGTAAAATTGTTTTAAAGCGGAATAATTCAAGTTCTTTCATTACATCTGGTAAACGATTAAATAATTTCGGTGACATGCAGTACATGATGCTTTTTTATATAATTTACATTTTGACATTTGTGGAGGTATTATGTGTGTTTTACTCACTTGTACTGGTACTTACCTCAATTTAAAAATAAATATTCACTGCAGTAACTTTTCTAAAACCATAAAAAATAAGAAGAAGCAAGCAGTCAATTAATGATAAGTTTCACAGTGTTCAGTCATGCAAAACTTGTAACTCGGTGTATCACGTATGAAAGTCGATAAAAATAGTAACTAACATTTTGCAAGTTCAAGAGTTTTCATATAAAAAATCAAAATCTTTTCCATAACTGATGATCAACGCTTATTTTTTTAATACCGTGCAACAGTTCATCATGGATTTCAAACACTAAGAAATTTAGCTGATGTGACGTAATTAAAACAAAATATTAGAAAATGGTTGCAAGTTTTCATTGCTTAGCTCTCTGAATATTTCATGTGAGTCACATTTTTGAAGGACGCTGTCTTGTCTTAAATGTTAATGTTGCATTCGAATTGGAAAATAGTTTTTAAATTTTCTAAGTTTTCGTGATATTTCCTTAATGTTTTATTACATAAGTACCTTCTTCTGCCAATTACAAACACAACAAAAGAAGAATTAGCGAAATCGGTCCAGCCGTTCACGCGTGATGTCGTGACCAAGGGAAAATGGGATTCATTTTTATATATACAGATGTAACGTAAATTGATAGAATTGAATGCATAGTTGTAAACTTGATATTGATAGAGAATATTATAATTGCAGTTATTAAATTTATTGATTGAATTACGAATATCAGCTGTTAATCATATTTTACCTTAAAAAGCTCGTAATTTAAATATTACACGCCTAAAAGAAACAAATGTGAGATCCCATTTTAATTATTTTGTCACCTGTAAACCACATTTATGCGAATAAAAATCTATTCTATTCTATACTAGGCTACTACTCCATCTACGCAAGTCTCAACTCTGTCGACAACGACAATAACGTATAGATGAGAACTAAACTGGAAACTGAGAAATGAAACGGGGTGAGATATACGTTATTTTATCTGCCCAGAGTCAACTGCATCTACTATTCTTATATAAACGCTACAACCCTTTTTGCGTCCAACTGCTGGGCACGGTTCTCTCCCCGTCATGGGGGTGGCCTGAAACTTACTTCACCCCGCTGCTCCAATGCAGATATCGATTGATGAAAATTTATTATTGTGAAAATACAACGTAACCGTAACTAACCGAGTCTGTTAAAATAAATAATCAGCAAATTGTAACAATTGACATAACACTTCACATTATACCGACTGTTTACCTTGAAAAGTCTAAGGAACTCTGTTGTTTACGTTATCCTACAGTAACTAAACTATTAATTTATCTGTTGCCATCTACACCTTTTTCAATACTATGTAATACTAATATCAACTCCATCGATAACGACGATAGTCATTACTGTTGGCTCACAGCTCAGAATGCGGGTTTTTGTTAAATAAAAGATAAAACACTTTACAATTGCACGTATATTTCGTAGTTATGCAGTATACAAATCACATATGTAAATATTTCAAAAACGAATAAACCACCAACAGAACAAAAATGGAGTACTTACATATTAACAATCAACTTAACTATTATTCCTTCAATCCTTTACTTGTTTCACTTATTATTTTATCAACGCGTTAACACTTTTACTCTTTACTAATGCTTTTCCTTAGCCACGTCTCGATCCCTCAGTGCTTCCAACACGAATGCTTGCAGCTTGGTCGGAGAAAATAACGACATTTCATGTGACCGGAAGTTGGCTATGATTAACTGACGTGTCGGAAACGGAACAATGGAATTACCGCTACTAAAAATATCATAATAATACGGAATTAGCTAATACAATATTCTTCATAAATAAATAAAAGCTAACAGCTCGGCCATCCTGCTTATAGCGTGTCCTCACGCTTTCTTACAAGTACAAAAGTACTATAAATTTTCTAAAAATATTCCTATAAATTACATTCTTTAACACATTATTTAATTATCTGTATAATGTACAATGTAGTTTATATTTATCGAAAGCTCTTAAATAAAATAAAAACAAGAAATTACGTTCATTGTACTCAATAATTGTATTAATAGCAATTGATGCAGTAAATCATTATAATATATTTTTAATCGTATTTTTAATTTCAAACATAAGCTTTCTCATTTATATTGTAATCTTTTTTTATATAAGTAGAAAGAACATTACTTTTATACACTACACAAAAATAAATTGGCCTTAGTTTATTTATCTTAAGAATCCATTACCCGTAAACAAGCAATAAATTACTTCATATTAACATCTGAAATGAAATGTCAGAAAAATCATCATGAAATCTCAAATAAAGTCATAAAATAATTATATACCTAATATTTGGATTTGTATTTGGAACTTTTACACACTACACAAAAATAAATTGGCCTTAGTTTATTTATCTTAAGAACCCATTACCTAATTATATAATTTTTTGATTTGTATTTGGAGTCGAATTAGTTACATAAACATGTTCAATTGAAGACCCCACATGAGTGATACAAAAAGGATCCCATTCCCAACTGGAAAAACTTATTGAATCTCGCCCTCGTCCCCTCCACCGGGGCACTTTCACTCCATCCCATTACTATATTATTATGGCCCCTAGAACTCCACTAAAAGCTTTAAATAACAACAAAGTCACCAACTCCACATTTCCCGTCAGACCTTTTGTCAATTTTTCTTTCAAAAACCCGATCAAATGTGTTTAAACGACTCACTCGACTCAACAGCGAACTATTAAACTATATATTCTACTCAACCTTCATAGCAATCAACTCTAAAGCAATAAACATGTCCAAAAATTACTTACAAAGACTAATGCGAGACACCTTCTCACTCAGATGAAAGACCCAGTCCGCAACTACATTACCCATAACAGACAAATTTCACTTTATTATCATTTTATTTTCACAAAGTCGAGGATCGGGTTCAGCCCGAAAAAACAAGAATCCATTTTCAAGAAGTGCATAATGAGAACAAACAATTTTATATCCGTGACCAATCCCTGTAATATGTGCAAGCCTCATGAAGGCAAACACGGCTAACTAAATATACAAGAACAACCCTTACTATCACATCAATCCGTGCAAAGTTTTTAGTCCTTGAATAAACAACTTTTACCCCAATATCAGTAAAACCAAGGTACCTCAAACAAGTAGAGAAGCAATCCCTGTCTATTAAAACTTCCAAGCGAAATCGGCCTTTTTGTCCTAACCCTTACCGCAACTCAGTGCCCGCTTGCATTCCTATTGCCAGTCACAACCACTTGACCGCAATTCATAGTCTCCCCAATCCCCTGCATTTGTAGGCCCTTGCTGCAAGTGAATCCCCGTAAATGTTTACATCAAACTTGGATGCACAAACAGTTAATGCCGAACCTCTACTACTCTCGAGATTCACTATACTCCATAAGTATCTATTACATCCACCTAAGATAATTGGGTAGTTGACTGATGTCTAGAATGTGCCACTTATAAACAAAACACGAACACAGACTACCCACTATCACATAAATTCAAATAGTTGGAATATCAAACATAATTAATTATTGATCTATCGCTTTCTAGTAAATCGAGTCCCACCAACATCCCGTACCATAACACAGGCTAGCGACGTCACTAACCAGCACTTTTCTCTCTATCCTCCAAGTTGAAACGATCACATCCCGCACATACACTTCTCAAATTTATATGTTTGATTATTATGTTTTATTATTTGAGGCGCCAACTCTACAACAAAATTGCCAAATCCCCTACCAAGATCAAACCAGTTTAAAATATCAGTCAATACCCCAATTCCCTGCCCGTACCAGAGATACATTTTACTTATAAACACTATTACAACCAAAATAGGAGTTTTAAACAACTCTCATGTATGTACGTCCCACAATCTGTAAAATAACAGGCTACTGCTACGCAATATGATGTATTACACAACACCAGAGAGGACGCCATTAAATCAGTAAATCGACCGTCCATATCTTACACTTGCTTTCTACACCCCCGAGCAATCCATGTTTATAAACGCCTCCTTCAGACAAACTAAAAACTAGGGCAATAAAAATCAGTTCTTGATTCGCTCTAAAATGCAAAACGGATTGTTACCAATTTCTGATTGGTGTACTTTCTATGTTCATCCTATCAATAATTATTAATGTCGAACTCCCAGTTATTTCTATAGAGAACTAAGCAATCTGAAACACTCATCTACATCATAAAAGTCAATTGCTTCGCCAATAATATGCAATAACCTGCACTACAGCAACTTTAGTGGCCCTTCACACCTAACGGTACAATTGTATTTGTGGCAATACCTCTTCCTCACCTTTATCAGTTTGTGAATCTAATTTAAAAGACCTGAACCTATTCTGCTTTCAAACCAAATCAAAGCTAGTCTCGTCGCACAAAGAACACTTTGCCGACATCTCGCCACAATGAAAAACATATTAGTGTTTTGCAAAGAAGGTACCAGGCTTCGATTAATACTATAATAAATATAATACTATAATAATAATAGGCTTCAACCCTACATTCAATACCGTAAGTTTGATACACTTTTCGATGTCCCACAGTGACTGTCCCAAAATAATTTCGCACCCGCCCAGGTTCGGTAAATTGGCCACTTGAATTGACTGCGACTATAAGGTTACTTACAGCTCTCTACAAACATTGCCAAGCCCGACCAACTTTGGAAAAGAGCAGCGAATCATATCCCCCCATCTTATACATAGATATATTTCTGAATATTCTTCCACCTTCTTAATCCAGATTAAAATGGTTTGCTCTTTACACAAAGGATCAAAATCCGGTATTACAGCGCTATTAAAAGATTTTATAATCAGCGACCCAGCCCAGCCAGGGCGACTCAAAGACAGGTACTCCAGTTTTACCAATTTAACTAAAAAAACTTCACCAATTTAACTTAAATAACCTACGGAACCTACCTATTTCAACAAACTCTACTCCACCTTAACATGGTACGTATAACGCCACTGCGATTCAGAATTCCGCTCAACGCCGTACCACCGCTTCGAAAACATCGCAGTACTTCGAATTCATATTCCAAACATTCAGCATCTGTGAGTCAACCTCAGGAGATAGAGACATCATGAACTCCTTCTCAGCGTTGTTGTAGATGTGCAATTCCCCAGCAAATTACCCCAATGTATGTCTGCTAGACCACAGTGCACGCATACAAAGCTCCCAAAAAGCAAGGCTCCCAACAAAGCCTCGTTATACTACAATTAGTTCGAAAACGAAACCCTAATGACTTATACACCTATCCCTTTATCAAAATTCACACTATTGGTGAGAAGCGCATTGAAATCTGTTAGGTAGTTTGAGACTACCTAGTTCATATAGACAGACAGACAGAAAGACGCGTCAGCGGGACTAAATTTTATACGTTAGGATTGACAAGAACTTATCTAAAATTATCTCAATTTCAAAATCCCCTTGACTACCACTACAACTCACCGTAGCTCAAATACAATATATAGTATATAAATATTACAAAATAATTTGTAATACTATAATTTCAAATAATGTTAAATAGAAACTTTGCACACCAATGTTTATGTAATTCAATTTTTTTTCTCTTTTTTTTTGTAATTTTGCTCACTAAATTTTGGTTAATGTGAGACTAATTTTCTAAACAAAACCAACTATTCATATACCACATTTTGGCAAATAAATAATATCATTTCATGATTTCATTACATTTCATTTCAAATTACCGCTCAGATGCTGCTTCCCTCTACCAAGACGTTGCGAGTTGCGTTGTTGAGTCTTGAAGGCCTTCTCTGCAAACCTTATCGCTCCTTTGCTCCTGAATAATCTTATGCCCTCTAACAGAGGCTTTCGATCTCCCTCCATCCTACGCATATCGCTGCTCACCGGGCTTACTCCTGCTCGACCTGAGCGTCCATTGCCTCGGCTCGCTCCTGCCCGACCTGAGCGTCCTTTAGCCCTCTAATCCTGGGCTCATTCCTGCTCGACCAGAGCATCCTTTGGCGCTCAGACCTGGGCTCATTCCTGCTCGACCAGAGCATCCCTTTTAAGTCCCTCATTCCTGCTCGACCTGAGCGTCACTTGGCTCTTAGGCCTGGGCTTACGTGTGCTTACCTTAGCCCTGATCGTACCTCCAATCCTAGGTAGTCTTTCTCGGGGGTATTCGTCCATAATATTATTATCTGCAAAATTACACATTTGAGTACATATTCCATTTTAATCACAATAAAAGTTAACAAAAATGAAAAGTGACACATTTGAGTACATATTCTATTTAAAATCGACTTTAGAATCGAAAAGTAAAAAGAGAACAAATTAATATAGTATTGAATTATCCAAAGCTAAAGAAAAACATCACCAGACTTCTATATGTCTATAATCAGACAATGGAATGTATTTTTCTCGAAAATGACATCATCGTAATTATCATCACCATCATCGTTGTCTTTATCATTATCACCATTAACACCATCATCATTTTTTTTTTCATGTTAAGCACCCCTAGGTGCAGTACAGCACCCACCACAAAAAATAATTGAGGATATGCAAATCTGTAAGCCATCATTTCTTAAACACTAAGTTTTAACCTTACCTTCATTGTATATCAAAGTCTCATGCTTGTATGTATAGATATCTGAATAAATTTACGACAAAATTTACGTTACCAATAGAACCGCAAGACAAATACGAAAACATGATGTTGGCACCCCCCTTGTAGATTGAAATTATGTAAAAAAAATACAGTGTTACCGAATTCACGAAACATTCAAATTTTTGGCTTACAATCATTTTAGGTCCTAGTTGGCATTGTGGCACAGTGGATACGTTTTCCTAGAATATATAGCGATTGCTGCCTGTAAAATTACATCAATTTACATGTAGATAAGGTAGAATAAGTGGAAAGTGTACATACTCGTATCATTTCAGCATTTTTTTGTATCCTTATTATCGCAAAACAAAAAAAAATATGAATTATGAATTATAAGCATCAAATAAATACTTTACTAGTTCTATGGTATCAGTTTTCATTCATATTTACAAAGGTCAATGTCAAATTTCAATTAATATGTGGATTATGTCGATGCAATACTAAATATAACATGAAAACCTCATCCTTTTTGTTGATGTTGGTAAAATAAGGTAGATCAACTCAAGCCATTGTATATTCATTTATCTTATAAAAAAAAGTAAAAAAAATGGGTACCAACTTCCTGTAAGGGCAATAAATTTAAAAGAAAAGTCACATTTATAAAAACCTTCATCAAAACTAGTTGTTCACATCTAGTGTACCACAGCTGTAAAAAGATATCATTAATCATGCATCTTATTAATCTAAAACAATATAAATCTTTAACGCACTAAACATATACGTAACATCCATTCTCAGGTCTTCAAATATTTATATCTAAGTCTATACACCACGGCGGTGTTTCCGATCCAGAGAAAAGAAATTAAGTTGATTTCATAAATTACGTATTTTAGTTCTTTAAATATCTGCGTTTTTTCATAAATTATTCATATTTTGATAAAAAATAAAACTTCACTTTGAAGTGGGTTGATAAGTATACTGCAAATTTATTACAATAAAAGTTAATAAAACATGTGGTTGTAAAATAATTGACGTTCACCCCTAAGCGTTCACCGGTTCGATATTCCAACAAATTCAAGAAACTTCAATATATCAGAGTATTTACAGAATTGGCCGTTGTGGACGTGAAAGAAAACAGTAAATTCTCTTATTATCCCACTTCTGAACTGTTGGCTCACAGCTCAGAATGCGGGTTTTTGTTAAATAAAAGATAAAACACTTTACAATTGCACGTATATTTCGTAGTTATGCAGTATACAAATCACATATGTAAATATTTCAAAAACGAATAAACCACCAACAGAACAAAAATGGAGTACTTACATATTAACAATCAACTTAACTATTATTCCTTCAATCCTTTACTTGTTTCACTTATTATTTTATCAACGCGTTAACACTTTTACTCTTTACTAATGCTTTTCCTTAGCCACGTCTCGATCCCTCAGTGCTTCCAACACGAATGCTTGCAGCTTGGTCGGAGAAAATAACGACATTTCATGTGACCGGAAGTTGGCTATGATTAACTGACGTGTCGGAAACGGAACAATGGAATTACCGCTACTAAAAATATCATAATAATACGGAATTAGCTAATACAATATTCTTCATAAATAAATAAAAGCTAACATTACTGTGGTTGATCTGAACAGTTACAGGCCATTTTATATGGTTCGAGACTGTTAAACCTAGCGTCTTTTACACTACCGGCTTCAGGGGGGGAGGGGTGCTAGGACCCAAACCAGGTGCAGTACGTGTCAGTGTTGGCAAATATTTTAACCTCTTCCAAAATTTCAGCCTTAACTAAAATCAAGCCCCCCATCCCCCAAACTGAAATTTTAGTGCCACCATTGATCTTTTACATAATAGAAGCATGAAAATTTAGCACTACAGACCCATAATTAAAGACGCCGTCACGTTAGTAGCCCGAAAATCGAACTTAGGCAAATTATCGAGCATATTAAATAAAGCCTATTATATAGTAAATGTAACCACCGCTAAAAAATTACAAGCAACAATAACCTCGATAAAAAGCTATAAGGAAAACTGTTGTTTACATAAGTGTTTACGTTTTCCCTCAATAAACAGGTAGGTTTTGTTTAGTGTGTTGCCAACTATACTTACCTAACTTTTCTTTCAGGTTCATATGGTGGGATGCTAGCCGCGTACTTCCGCATCAAGTACCCACATTTAGTGGCGGGTGCCATCGCCGCATCAGCTCCCATACACATGTACCCCGGCATGGTGCCTTGCGGGGTGTTCTATAGGATTGTCTCGTCCAGTTTCAAGCTAGCCAGCAATAAATGCGCGGAGAACATTAAAAACTCGTGGGGTGTTTTGAGGTAGGTGGTCTACAGGTTATACCTAGTGGTCAGTGAAGAGTTATCAATACTTTAGGATAATCCTAGTGGCTGCAATTTACTGTACCACACTGTCTGTAAGTTGTTAGGGTGTAACGAGGTAGGGTCAGCCCTGAGCACGAAAATGCACATTTTATTTGCCAACTTTCTTTATAGTTAATAGAAGGTAAACAATCAATGGGATAGTGATTGTCCGCAGATCTATAAGCTCTTTCATATTTTATTTTTAAATACGCCAATGAACCACGCTTTTTCTTCGAAACTAAAACTATTTCAGCATTATCATAGGTGATGTGAGTCCAAAATATATTTCAACTGATTAATGCATTAAATTTAAATCGCTTTTCCCTTATTTTTAGAACATTCCTCGCATCCCAAAACAATTCCGAAGGGTTACATAAACAGTGGAAGCTATGCGCGCCCGTCAAAACTCCCGAAGACATCAGTACTCTAATTGCGTTCCTGAAGTCCATGTACTTCACTCTAGCGATGGTCAACTACCCCTACTCATCAGACTTCCTCATACCACTGCCAGGACAGCCTGTGAGGACTGTCTGCCAATACCTGAACGAGACTTTGACCGGAAATAAGTTATTAGATGTAAAATAATGATCAACGTAATAATTAAATGACTCAACATTTTTTATTTGAATGGAGTAGCAGGCGAGCATGCAGGCCACGTACTGTTAAATAATCGATGCAGCCCATGGGCATCGTGTAGAGTAGATCAACCTCAAGCAAGCCTTACTGATGTCTGTGGTCGTATGTAGTTGTGCTGCTACTCCAAAGCTGATGGTCGCCTCATCAATTCTCCGTAACTACGTTCCAATATTTTAAGACTAAGAGCTTATTCTCTCTTTCAGGGAATAGGAAAAGTTCTGGAAACTTCTACAAATTACAACGGAACGAACAAATGCGTGGATTACAAGAAAGGCGTTGTTTATGGCAAATTCATCACCGCATCATGGGGATATCAGGTTCGTGGAGATTTTCCAAAATCAAATTTCCCCAATTTTTTGGGGCCTAAAGCAATAAGTATCTCTCACCATCAGTCAAATGAAATAAAATTACATATGTAGTGCTATTTTTTAAGTGACATTAGTACTTATTTAGTAAAATTATAATCATAAGGTAACAACTTTTGAAAGCCTCCGTGGCGTAGTGAGTGATGAGCCGACAGCAAAGCGTGAGGTCGTGGGTTCGATTCCCCACCACCCAGGACAAATATATGTGTGATGAACATGGCTATTTCTTCTGTGTCTGGGTGTTAATTTATCTATTTTAAGTATGTATTTAGAATTATATAAGTATGTTTATCAGCTTTCTGATTACCATAGTACAAGCTCTGCTTAGTTTGGAATCGATGGTGAATTGTCCAAAGATATTGATTTATTTATATTTATTTATTTTAACGTCAAATGTATGAACATTCTCATGTGAGAATAGTCAAACTTTTTATACAAAACTTTCTTGTTTCATTATAATGTGTCTTTTCAGCCTGGGTATACTATATTTCAACAAATAGTACAACTTAGCGATGCGTGTCGACGACATGGTACTGATTGTTCCCTGTGATACTATTGCTAAAAGTTGGAAGGAGCCTGTAACTCGGGTTCGATTTCCAACATAAAATCTATATGAGGACTTTACACTTTTGTGTGACTTGTAGGTTTTTGTATTTGCACAAATTCTATACACAATAGTGAAGAGATATGATAATAAGATAAGAGAAATGTAGAGCTCTGATTATATCGGTTTATTTTTCTTCACAGGCTTGCACAGAATTGGTGTCGCCAAAGTGCATGACGGGCAAGGACGACATGTTCGAGCCGAAGCCGTGGAACTTTACGAAGTATGCGCAGGATTGCCACAAGAAGTACAATGTGTACCCCCGCGAGGAGGCCGCCCGGATCCAGTACGGCGGTGACCTGCTGCAGGCGGCTTCTAACATCGTGTTCAGTAACGGACTGCTGGATCCTTGGGCAGGAGGTAAGCATTGCTCTTATCATTATCTAAAATAATAGCGTCAGCGGAATGGGATATCCAAACTGGGGTGAGATTAGTAGTTTGGCTGAAGAAGAAAAAGGTTTGAGCAATATTCTGTAAATTATATAATTATCCCCTTTTACTATCTGACTATTTCACGTGGATGAGGGAAGGATGTAAATAGATACTTTTTCTTAGAACAAAATTATCTACCTATCCCTACCCAAAAGACGGCTAAAAGAGCTTGAGATTGGAGTCTTGGAAAAATGATGGGTGACTGTAGGTATCGCTAGTCGACATACACATAATATGTAGGTGATAATCATGGGCATTCCCAGGTCCTTGGTCAGGGAGGAGGGCAATTTTTTTGGTCCTTGGTCAGTGGGGAGGAGGGGTCAAATTATTTTCAAGCTGGGTACCGCGTGTACATTTGCTTTTCACGTAACACGAAGACACGCACACAAAACATTAAATATACAAAAGAAACAGCAGGAGGTAGCATATCTAGCTTATTCTTTATAGTTTTCTTTTTTCGTTTGGGAGATTTTTTGGGATTTTTGAATCCCTGAATCTGGATCTTGATCGGGGGGGGGGGGGGGGCAGCTGCCGTACGTCCATGGTGATAATTATATTAAAATTAAATGCAGACAACGTGATATCTCAATGTCAAACAATCTATCTGAAGATGAATGCACTAAACGGAGAGATACGCAAAACTCGTGCTAATTATAAAGTCGTAAACAGTGAAGTAAATATAGTAAATATCTTGGAAACAGTTAACATCTGCAATGAATAATTATTCTGTACAGGTGGTATCCTGAACAGCATCAGCAGCACAGTGAAAGCAGTGGTGATCGTCGACGCGGCTCACCACCTTGACCTCATGCCCAGCAACCCGCTCGACCCGCCGACCGTGATAATGGCCAGGAACATCCACAAGGAGAACATAGGAAAGTGGATCGGGGAATTCAGGGAGCGAACCAAAGCCAAACACTGATTTTTGTATTTTTGTAAAAAATGTGATAAATTGTTTCATTCATTGCTGATTTTTAATTAAAATTGTTAGGTACACAGATTTCAGTTAGTTGCTAAATAGCACTTGTTCCTATTTATGAAAATAAAAGTTCACAAATTTTATTAAGGTTATTAATTTAAAAGCCGCAAACACATTTTTTTATAATGGAAGCGGCGTGTAATTTGATTTCATTATAACTTATATTATTGACTTAGCTCCAACATCTTCATCAAAAGCAACAATGTTCACTATAAATGTCATATAGAAAGGCGAACCACTAAAGTACTCTACCACTTACACTTCACTTTGATTGAGGACAATAATTATTGTTGCATACGTTATTTTATTTACAAAAACAATAAGGGTTTATTTTGCCACCTTTTGCCTTTTTCTGTCAATCAGATGAGTCAGTCAAATTCCCTAATAAATGTCTACTCGATCTGCATTGTAGCGTAACAAATTGATGACGTCACGTAAGCGTTGACATCCTGAGCTCGCCGGGTCACATTGCGCCGATAACTGTGGTACTTGTAAGTCCAACTGGGTTATATTCCTTCACCCGTACATGGCAGATACGATAGTTATCGACTGGAGTATCGTTATCAATTGAAGTCTAAGAAACGTATGTAACAATTTAATTCTTCGTTTATCCTGTAAAACTTTCGAATAAATTAGGTTCGTTCATAATTTGAAGCCAACATTTAGTTTCCAACTATGTTACTATGACAATCATAATAAAGAAGATGGAATCCTAACAGCCAGCTGTAGAAGTGGTTATGCCTACAGTAATTATGAGTATTGAGTGTTGAGCTCCACCAACGCGCATTGGAGCAGCATAGTGGAGTGAGCTCCAGGCCTCCCCAATAACGGGGAGAGACCCGTGCCCAGCAGTGGGACGCAAAAAGGGTTGCAACCAACCAATTATGAGTATGCGGAAAACGCACATTGTTTTTTAATTTAACATAGTAAGCAATCAAAATAGATTGGACCATTTTATGTGATGTATTTATCACTGACATAAATATTTCTGTAGATTTGGAATTTAGTGGACTCGGCAAAATAGCTTTGATATGTTGTAGCGTTTACAAAATTAATTCCAAAATTCAAGTGAAGTACATCTTTTTAGATTTTTAGGATTTAAGTACTCAAATAAGTAACTTAAAACACAATTTAAGTAGTACCTAACAGAGCAAAACAATTTTTTATAACTTAAATCAACTAAACTTTTAACTTGTTAACTTAAATAAAAAAAATTGACGCGTTTTGCCCATGGTCCAGCATGACCACCAGATAAGTTCTGACGCCACTGGAAACATGAAATGGAAGTGCACACGAGGAAAAACACAGCTATTGACTTTTGTGGCCTTTTTTTCTTTATTTAGAGAGCTTTATAGGCAATGTCGCTCTGTAATATAATTCTTATTATACTACACAGTACACACATCCTAATTATGCTAATACATATTATCTAGTTAAATCAATGCACTTACAATTTTTTTTTCTGTTCAAATTATACAAAAACAAATAAAATTTTATTACTCTATCATTCGTGGTCTACATTTAATACAAATATTTGCTACATACAACCGCAAACAAGCATAGGTAAGTCTTGTCTGACGTCGTATGCAGTTGTGCTGCTACTCCGGAGGTTGATGGTCACCTCATGTAAGTGTGGCTGGCAACTGCACCTTTCCACCGAAACAGAATAGAATTGGTTCACAGTAGAAGTGGGTGCAGCGGTGGCACTTCCCCGGGCGAACCATAATTGTTCTGCCACCTACAATTGGGTGATTGTGTTTTACCAATTAAAAAGGCAAATTCGTTTAATGGGGCAGAATTTCAATGTGGTTAATATAATTATAACGCTTTACACTCATAGCCCCACAGTAAGGTAGATATACCCTGTGTCGTTGGTATCATAAACACACACAAAGACAGAAGCACAAGCACCCAGACCGAGAACAGAAATTGAAACTCACCATTCAAATTTCTTCTTCGTTTTCTGTTTCGTCGGGAATCGAACCCGCGACCCTTCGATTGGCAGTCCGGCATGGTAACCATTGCGCCACACGGGTCATCAATATAGAATAATGCAACTTTATTTTTGAGTTACTGATTAAATTGAAATAGTATACACCTGTTTCAGTGTTTTTGAAAAATCAGCCTAAGATGTAAAAATAATGAAACTAGGTCACATATTCACTTAATGGTAAAATGTCTGAAACTGGTAAAACTGCGGGACACAGATAGTTATAAGTTAACAATAACAAAGATGCAGTTCCTAGAACTTTATCATAACATCCATCTGAGTTGAACGATCGACCATAGCATTGAGTTTATCTCATACACTTTCGGTCTTAAGTGTACCTCTGACATAACGGTCGGCTCTCCTATTCCATCATCATTTTCACATTGGACACCAAACAGGTCAGACGTCATGCGGAGATACATTTGTTTATTGTTTGTTAGCTGTGTATTTGCAGAGTATAAGTACGAAACTAAGTGGTTTGAAGTCCCACTGGACCACTTCGGGTATCAGAGGAATGAGACCTTCAAAATCAAGTATCTGGTAAACGATGACCATTGGGACAAAGGAGGTGGTCCTATTTTCTTTTATACCGGCAATGAGGTAAGTTTTGATCGCTTTAATTCAAAACACGTAGGTAATTCTAAGCCATGTCGTTCTATTCAAAAGCTTTGTGAAACCGAGTTCCGAGCTCATGGGCATGTTACGTTCGTAACCAACTAGATTCCCGATAATAAATGGTTCACTTGCAAACAATTCGTTTAATTTTAGAAGTCAAAATGTTTTTGATAGTATTAATGCATTATTTGTAGTAGGTAATTGGTAACATTGTAAAGCAGTATGAAAATATTACCCATTTAATGTAGTAGGTACATGTCTAGAGTAGACAATAGATGTATAACATTTTTGGTGCTATATTTTTTTCGAAAGATATATCTGAATTTAGACTTGCGTAAAAAACCTTCATACCAAGTAAAAGTAAACTGTTTTTAAAACTGTCTCATAATTTTGATCATTGGTTCACATAATTTGATGGGAAAACATTTTCATGTACATTCATACTTATCAACATCGAAATGTTCAATTACCAAACGTAACAAAAAGTAATCAGCTACTGATACTGTATTAATATCGGCGTAATATATTATCGTGAGAGGTAATTAACCCCAGACTAGGAGTTAGTATAAATTAATACATTAATTGCTTTGTGATTTTGCTGAGTTTACACTTTCATTCAGTTATTTTGATGTCAATTCTCCACCAATAAATTGCACATAACAAATTTCTCAGCCAGAGATGCGTGCCGGGGCTTGAATCAGGGACCACCGTGTTAGATATCGTTGTCTTAAACGCTCGCTAGGTACAAACAAAGGACCTACTGATTCTTGTGGTCGACTAGTCGTGTAACGAAACTGTGACCACAAAGCTACCATCAGTGGGGAATGAACGAAATAGTTACCTATGCAGTCTAGGATTGCTTAGAGCCGCGATATTTAAATTAAGCTTACAAACTTACATACTTTCAAATTTATCTGACAATCGCGAATGCCCTTCGATGGATTGGTAAAACCCAATTTGAGTAGCACTGGGAGCAATCAATCAGTAGTGTAATGTAAATATTATAATGGACAATTATCGTATCTCTCTCAATGAACAATCATCACATTTCAGGGCCAGATAGAGTTGTTTGCACAGCACACAGGCTTCATGTGGGAGATAGCCGCCGAGTATCGTGCAAAAATCGTGTTCGCCGAACATAGGTATATATTGCTTACGTTTACTATAGAAATACAATGTTTAGACCAATTTTCTTAACGCGACAGGAAGGTTATAATATTCCTGACGATAACGATTAACAGCTTAATAAAGCAAGCTGTTTTACATAAAATGATACGTTAAAAGAAAGAAGTCCTTTCAGTTATAGATTGGTAGATACTCTTACAGAAAGTAATATTTGTTGCACTGTTAAATACTAGAATAGCCACTAGAAATGTAGATCCGAACAATCACTCTCACAAGATAGCCCTAAAGTATTGCTTACATTTTAAACTTTCTACAAGGCCCTGTAAGAAGGGCCAAGGTGTTCTAACAAGAGTCTAGAAGGTAGATAAGGTCTATCGGCAGAGAAGCGAATAGAAATAATGCAATCAAACATCAAATGTTTCAGTTCTCTTAACTGTTCTAAGAAATTTGGCAAAAAATCCGTTAAATAACTTTCATTGAAATGCTTACATAAAATAAGGCTTACAAAAGACCTGGTCCCGTTGTCCCGCAGATACTATGGCGCTTCCATGCCATTCGGCAACAAGTCCCTGGAAAACGAGCACATCGGCTACCTGACGTCCGCCCAGGCCCTCGCCGACTACGCCGACCTGATCAACTTCCTCCAGGGAAACAGCGTTCGTCCAATCTATCCAGTTATTGCTTTTGGAGGTTACTTGACTTGCTTAGTTAAAAGTGGCAAAGATCCCATAGTTCATTTTTCTCACGGGTGCTGGTTTTGGTGGGTACACTCACACCCCCACTTCAAATTGGAATCGTTTATATAATAAATGCACAACATAGACCGGCTTGGCAGAACTAGCTTGCCTCGAAGCTGATAACTCCTTGTTGAAGTGTGATTAATGATTGACTTCGGTATCGCACGTAGTGTCTCCAACCAACCCGCAACGTGGTGGAGTAACTTCCAGGCCTCCCCAATGATGGTAAGAGATCGGTGCCCAGACGCTCAGTGACAATACGCACGTAGAACCCCTACAACTACCGCGGTAAATCCGCGTCTGGAACTGGAAACTGAGAAATGAAAAGGGGTGAGATAGACGTTATTTTATCTGCCCAGGCTCAACTGCATCTATTCTTTTCTATTGTTTATCTATCTACAACCCTTTTTGCGTCCAATTGCTGGGCACGGTTCTCTCCTCGTTATGGGGGAGGCCTGAAACTTACTTAACCCCGATGCTCCAATGCAGGTTCGTGTTTAATAAGAGCATAAAAAATTATTTTATTTTGTTCTATTTTCAAAATAAAATAAATTAGTAACCGTAATTAACCGAGTCTGTTAAAATAAATAGATCAGCAAACTGTAACAATTTAAGCGACATAACACTTCACATTGCACAGACTGTTTACCTTGAATAGTCTATAAGGAAAATTGTTGTTTACTTTGTCCTACAGTTACTATACTATTAATTGATATGTTGCCACCTACATCTTTTCCAATACTATGTAATACTAATCTCAACTCCATCGATGACGACGATAGTCATTGCTGCAATTGATGAGTTAACAAATAAATCTGAACAGTTAGAAACAATTTTGTATGTCCAGGCTCGCGAATAATAATTACACCTTTTACATAAAAGAAGCTTCAAAATTTAGTTCTGTAGATGTATCATACCCCGGCCCGTTAGTATCCTGAAAATCAAATTTAATCAAGCTATAAATGTTGATCAGTAAATGTAACCTAACGCAAAAAGATTAAAGCCAACAATAACATTGATAACACTATAAGGAAAACAGTTGTTTACATCACATACACACACACACATGTTACAGCCCTAGCCTGTTAGAGGATCGCTGATGCCGCGCACCGATCTGCACCGTCAGTACGCGTGTGCCCTAGATAAATTGTTTTTGCGAACTTTCTTAATAAATGTAATTTCTAGAATTAGCATTCAATATCAGCTACCAGAATTGTAGTGTATTGTCTCACTGATTATTTAAATTGTAATTTTAAATTAATTAATTAAATAGTTTTAGAAAAGTTTTGGTTTTTTTAAGTCCTCCGGCTGTCGTTAACGTATTTGGCGCAGTCGGTAGGATAATTCGAAGCAGTGTGCGTTAGACGCGAAGATCCAGACATCGACCTCAAGCGGACCTCAACCACCTGCTTGCACTCTCAAGTGTTTTATCGAGTTATCCAGAATCTACGTACGACCCGACCGAGGACGCACTCAGCATCAGTGCAGGAAGAAAAACCAATGTAAGTACATTAAAGTTTTCTATAAGTGTTGTCTTCCTTTCCCACCATTTTCCATCCAAGAAAACTCGGGGAAGAATCTGTCTCCTCTAGACAGATTCATAGAAATAGTGTGTTAGATAATAGTAGAAGTATAGGTTCAAACTTAGAATCTGATAGTTCGAGTTTATTAGATAATAGCTTAGATTTAAATACTTCAGCAGATTTTAATTCCACGATGGACCCAGACACGATTTTTAAGGCCTTACGCCCCGTTCCCGAATTTGACGGGAACCCTAATATTCTAACTAGATTTATTAGAATTTGTGACCAAATAGTTTTACAATATATTAAAAAAGAACCAGGCCATGAGTTATCGAATCTTAGTTTAATAAACGGCATTTTGAATAAAATAACAGGTGCCGCTGCCCGCACTATTAATGCCAACGGTATTCCGGAGAATTGGTTAGGAATTAGAAATGCATTAATTAATAATTTCGCTGACCAACGCGATGAAACAGCCCTTTATAACGATTTATAAAGATAAATCGTTATAAAGGGCTAACCAAAGGGTTACCCAAGGAAATGACAGCCCCCAAGAATTTTATGACAAATGCCAGACCCTCTTTAGTACCATAATGACATATGTAACACTGCATGAACCTGTGGCTACTACCGTAGAAGCCAAGCGAAATCTTTATCGCAAGTTAACAATGCAAGCATATGTCAGAGGTTTGAAAGAACCGCTTGGGTCCCGTATACGGTGTATGAGACCCGAGACTATCGAAAAGGCTCTGGAATTTGTTCAAGAGGAATTGAATGTAATGTATCTACAGGATAGGAATAAATCAGCTACGGACCGGCGTCCACCACCAGCTCAGACGCAACCCCATGTACCGTTCCCAATTCATAATTCTGTGCCTAGGGGATTTAATTTAGCTTCTCCTGGACCAAGCTGGCAGAGATCACCCATCACACCAATTCATACACCTCAGTATTGGCGTCCCCCTTTCCAATCTAACCAACCTCCGCAGCGTACGCATATGCAGCCTACTCGTACGCAGCAAATGTTTAGAGTCCCTCCTCCAAATTATAACACTGGTTTTAAAATTCCCCATAGTAATGTACCGCACTCTAGTGGTCCTAAACCCATGAGTGGAGTTAGCCATTTTGTGTCGAAACCGTTACCCCCCAGAATCCCCCTCCATCTAACTATTTTAAGTCCAAGGAGGTAAATTTTAACCAGACTTATGACTATAACTATGACTATAACTACGACTATGACTATGACTATAATTACCCTTACTATTATAATGCTGAACCCCAATATTATGCGGAATTTGGATACCAAAATAATTGCGACTATTACAATCCCTACGATTACCATAGCAGTAACTCTATGCCCCTCGAGTACCATTTAGCCAGTGACCCTCAACACTATGACCAATCTCCCGACTCAGCGATAGAAAACCCCAAGGATCATAAAGAGCAGGATTTTCCCAAGGGCCGCAGCAATTTAGAACCAAAATAGAGTTCAACTTGCAATCTAGAAAAGAGCTACCGTTCATAAAGATTAATAATCCCCCGCTTAGATTTCTTATAGATACCGGAGCTAACCAATCTTTTATTAGTCCCGAAGCTGTAGAAATTTTTTATTCACATGTAGAAAAAAAAATTTGAACCTTCGAAGTAACTAATTCATGTGTCACTAGTATTCATGATTATTCTATTACAATACCAAGTTTTTCAGAGTTTAATACGCAAAAAGATATGAAGTTATTTATCTACAAATTTCATAATTACTTTGACGGACTCATAGGTTTAGACTTATTAGAAAATTGCAAGATAGACCTAAAACACAATATACTATTTACAGAAAATGCCAGTATTCCATTATTGCGGTATCAGTGTAGGAAACCTTCATCTGAAGAAGTAATCCCCGCAAATTCTTCCCGTTTAATTAATTTCCCTATTTGCCACCCCGATGGTGATGTGTTTATACCTGAACAATTTTTATGTAACTGCTTAATTCTCGAATGTATTACGACCGTAACTGACAGGACTTGTATAGTAGAGATTAAAAACCCGACAGACAGAGACATAACTATTACATTTGATCGAAACATTCAAATAGATTTATGCAATGCCGAACTTACACGTACTGAACAAGACCCGAACCGAGTTAAAGACGTCTTATCCCGACTTAGAACTAAACATTTAAATGCCGAAGAACGTGTTAACTTAGAGACTTTATGTGCCCGGTATGCCGACGTATTTTATATTGATGGTGAACCTCTAACTTCTATACATATAATAAAACTGTAAGCAGGGTCAATTCTGTACATTGCATATAAATTTAAAAAAATACTTCTAGGGGTCTTTTTATAAGTAACAGAAGCTAAAAATATAAGTTTTGAAATTATTGTCTGTCTGTCTGTCTGTCTGTCTGTCTGTCTGTCTGTCTGTCTGTCTGTCTGTCTGTTGTTAGCTTTTCACGCAAAAACTACTGGATGGAATTTGATGAAACTTTTTTTGTTTTATATATATTGGTCCTCGCTAACATTTAGGCTATAGATAATTTTAAAAATCACCCTTTAAGGGTGTGAAATGAGCGATGAAAATTTGTATGGAAAACTTGGATTTTTTCAATAGATTTTCTTGAAATTTGGTATAAATATTTTCTAACCAAAATAAAAGAATACATGTTTCAGCATTTCCCGAAATTCAACCTTTAAATGTCAATTTTCTTTGAAACTCTTTGAAAATTGAGTGTCGAAACTTGATGTACAGAATATTTTTGTGCAGAGTTATATACTTATAATTTTGTATTTGTAATCTTTACTAACATAGTAAGAATTCTATTTAAGCTTTTTTCAAAACTACCCCTCAATAGCAAATAAAATGGATTCGAAAGTTGGTATCTCAAGCGTACAATAATTAACCTTAACTTAATATTTCATTCTCACATTCTTTTCCCTTCTTTGAATGATGTGTTTACTAATATATTCTTGAATGAATTTCCGTAACATTAGTGTGTATTTCATAAACTTAAAAGGCACTTTGGGGAATTTGTATGAAAGTTTCGATAACAGCCCATTCAAAACCATAAATAAAAGTTTAAATTTAAGTAAAATTATTTTGAACTCTCACTAATATTGTCGACTATATTAAATATACTTAGATTAGCTGACTGTATTTTCTTTCGTTGGCCGAGTATGGCTAGACTATAGGTACCTAATAAGCGCATCGCGAGCCTTACCGCCGCCAAACCTTACATCACAGGCTCCATTGAGTTAGTTGCTCAGCTTATTAGTCTTCTTTTGGGGTGGAAGATTATGAACAGGCTGCAGCTGAAACGATTAGTATCGCTACATTATATCAAGCTGCAACCTTTTTAGCATTCCACTGCTGAGCATGGAGTTCTCCCAATATTGAGGAGGCCTCAAGCTCCGATGAACCGAAATCCAAATCTTACATTCTCAATGCATCCAGCATTAAGGTTGTAAGATACGGAATGTAAACCTTCATACAGAATCCGTGTACAGAATGTACAAAGCCTTAACAAAACGAGACTACTGCAGACATCTAGGTGACGAATAGTTAAACTTTTAGTGAACCAACTGTTAATCTCATAATTTGACATTCGATTTATCAACCACAAAGTTTACATGCCATACGGTAGATGGCGTTATTGAGCAATATTCATTTCTTCTCCAAAGTGAATCGATGGAGATAATTTCAAATAAAAGCCTTAAGTCTAATAAAAGTAAGGACATAGTGTAAAAAAAAAAATAACATTTCACACGTATAGCCTCACATTAGGGTAGATATACCCTGTGTCGTGGGTGCCATGAACACACAATATAGAGACAGAAACACAACCACCCAGACCGAGAACAGTTTAAACTCATCATTGAAATTTCTGCCGGATTCGCTGCCGGATTCTAACCCGGGACAGTTCGATTAGCAGTCCGCCATGGTAAACATTGCGCCACGCGGGTTGTCCCATCGTTGGGAAGGTATACGTATGATGCTGAACATTGTTAATTGGACCAATGATAACTTAACTCATTTTTTGCGTCTCTTTATTGCGTACGGGCTGAGGGCCCATCCACACACGTTGATTGATGGAGATATTAAGGATTCTTTAAAGATTCTTTATAAAAATATTCTTTATTTCCAAATACAGATAGCACACTGTGTAGAGACCCTGCCTTCTGCTTTAGTTTTCACAATGTTATATGAGTTATGACTTATGACCAAACTGCTGTCCGCAAGTTTTAAACCTATTGTTTATTAATTGACCTTACAATTATTTTTCCGATTGTTTAATCCTAAGCACGTGTATGTTTAGAAATTTTATCTCCCAACTACAAGTAGTTGTATAGTGCACCTCTTTTCTGCAGTAGGTTAAAGCTATGTATATAGAATGAGTCTATACATTCATTGCAGTATAAATTCACCCAATTTACTAAAGATACTATTTTTAACATAGATGAAGCCACGGGCACAGCAGTATCTCTTAACTAGGTACATATTTGTAAAGAGAATCTGATTGCGCGAGAAAAGCGAAACGTGAGAAAAGTGGATAGTAAGATCAGTACAGTAAGCATTCCTTACTGTTTTAGGTTTGAAGGATTTAGAAAAAATACATTAGGTTTCTTCTGAACATATGAACATTGTATTATAAGTGATTTCACTATATGTAAGAATAATCTACCTGCTACTTATTCAATGCAAATAAATAATCTTTAATTTTTAATCAATCCATTTTATAAAAGTCCTTATACACGCGGACGACGTCGCGGGCACAGCTATTCACTAATAAAATAAAACATAGCATTAGAACTCATGACGAAATTCCAGTATACACTAAAAGCTATCGCTATCCCCATATACACAGACAAGAAGTTCGAGATCAAATCTCTAAGATGTTAGAACAAGGCATCATACGACCTTCTGACTCAGCTTGGAGCTCACCCATCTGGGTAGTCCCAAAGAAGGCAGACGCGTCCGGGAAACAGAAATGGAGACTTGTGGTAGACTTCAGAAAATTAAATGACAAGACCATTGACGACAAATACCCCATTCCCAACATAACAGACGTACTACATAAACTCGGTAGGTGCCAATATTTTACCACCTTGGACTTGGCATCAGGATTTTACCAAGTAGAAATGAACCCCGATGACATATCCAAAACAGCATTTAATGTAGAGCATGGGCACTTTGAATTTTTACGCATGCCCATGGGTCTTAAGAATTCACCCTCTACCTTCCAGCGAATCATGGATAATGTACTCAGAGGATTACAAAATGAGATATGTCTAGTTTATCTCGACGATATCATAGTGTTCAGTACATCACTCCAAGAGCACATGATAAATCTCGAAAGTTTTCAGTAGATTACGCGAGTCCAATTTTAAGATACAAATGGACAAATCAGAGTTCTTGAAGTTAGAAACCGCATATCTTGGTCATGTTATTAGTTGTGAAGGTATTAAGCCAAACCCCGACAAAGTTAAAGCTATCGAAAGCTATCCGTTGCCCAAAACCACTAAAGAAATCAAGCAATTTTTAGGATTATTAGGATACTATAGGAAATTTATACCCGACTTTGCCCGTGTGACTAAACCAATGACTAAATGCTTAAAAAAATCTAATAAAATTACCTTAGATTCCGAATATATTAATTGTTTTGAGAAATGTAAGACATTACTAACTAACGACCCTATACTGCAATACCCGGACTTTACAAAAGACTTTATCTTAACGACAGACGCTTCAAATGTAGCCATAGGTGCCGTTCTTTCCCAAGGGCCCGTAGGATCTGACAAACCGATTTGCTATGCCTAGGACTTTAAATGACAGCGAGCTAAACTACAGTACCATTGAGAAAGAACTTTTAGCAATAGTATGGGCTACTAAGTATTTTAGACCCTACCTATTTGGCCGTAGATTTAAAATTCTTACTGACCACAAGCCCCTTCAATGGATTATGAACTTAAAGGAGCCTAACTCCAGACTGACTAGATGGCGACTAAAACTAAGTGAATACGACTATAGTGTAATTTATAAAAAGGGAAAATATAATACCAATGCGGATGCTCTCTCTCGCATTCAGATTAACAACGAAGAGATAGAATCCCTCCTTCAAGAATGTGGTATTGATACTTCGGTAGTACCTGAACCACCAGGGTCTTCAACCGCCACCATACATACATCAGCAGAGGACCCCATTCTTGAGATACCCATAACTGACGAACCCCTTAACAAATTTCATAGGCAAATCTGTTTTACAATTGTAGGTGACATTAAAAGACGGACAACTGTGACAAAACCTTTCGACACCCATACACGGACCCACATACAAGTATCCGAATCAACATTAGAGCAGGACGTAGTTAACGCCATTAAAGAATATGTAAACCCCAAAGTAAAAACCGCCCTTAAGATTACCCCACCATTAGGCATGTACTCTATCATACCAATTCTACAAAGATGTTTCAAAAGCTCATCTATGAATTTAGTTTTGACAAAAACCGAGTTAGAAGATGTGAAGGAGTATTTAAGACAGCAGGAAATAATTAGACATTACCACGAAGGAAAGACAAACCATAGAGGAATTAATGAATGTTATCTAGCTCTGTCCCGTCGCTATTACTGGCCCAAGATGAGAGAGGAAATCACTAAGTATATTAACGAATGCACTATATGTGGACAGACGAAATACGATAGGAACCCTATAAGACCTCAATTTTACGTTGTACCACCAGCCACTAAACCATTTGAAATTGTCCACCTCGACTTATTTACTGCTATGAACGAGAAATTCATAACCTTTGTAGACTCTTTCTCGAAATACGGACAGGCTTACCACTTACGTGATGGTACAGCAGTTAGTATTTTACAAGCACTACTAACCTATTGTACACACCATGGGCTACCCCTGACTATAGTGACAGACAATGGTACCGAGTTCACAAATCAACTCTTTGCTGAATTCATAAGACTACATAGAATTAACCACCATAGGACTTTAGCTCACTCCCCCAATGATAATGGCATTATAGAAAGATTTCATTCGACTCTACTTGAACACCTTCGAATACTCCGACTAAGACATAAAGACGAACCGACTATAAATCTAATACCCTATGCTATAATAGCCTACAACAGTTCAGTACATAGTTTTACCAAATGTAGACCCCATGACATAATAAGAGGACATTTTGACCCAAGAGACCCATTAGACATCGATATTAATGAATACCTAATGCAACAGTACATTATGACACATCGGGAGCAAATGAAGACGGTATATGACTTAATTAATGAATCTACAACAATTGACCGTACAAACTTAATGACTAACCGAAATAAAAACCGTGAGCCAGAAGTCGAATACCAACCTGACCAACAAGTCTTTGTTAAGAATCCATTAGCCACCAGGCAAAAATTAGCACCCCGATATACTCAAGACACTGTTCTTGCTGACCTCCCCATACATATATATACCTCCAAAAAGAAAGGACCCGTCGCCAAATCCCGCCTTAAGCGTGCCCCTAAGAAGTGTAAATTATTACAGGTTTCGACTGGTACTCCTAGCGATTCACCTGACAATGGCGAGCGAGATAAGACTTGAATCACTGGACAATGGACCTGGACTTCTTCCCTTCAAACTTGGTCAAGCCAAACTCATAACCCATTATCATTCCTTCATACAATATATAGAACTTTCGGACTTAGAACATCATCTTAATTCTATTAATAACCAATTAGATTATTTTAGAACCGAATTAGATAATAATACCTTGGCAATATATGAACTTCAAATAGACTATCTGACTTCTAAGCTTAACAAAATCGATTCTCAATTAAAAACTTTAATGCCCAATCGTTCCAAAAGGGGACTTTTTGATGGACTTGGATCTTTCATAAAAAGTTTAACAGGAAATTTAGATCATTCAGACGCTGTAAAGTATAATAATGCAATTAAAATATTAGAGAGCAATGAACAAAAACTTTTATCTGAATTCAATAACCATATTAGTTTGAATAAAGCCTGGATGACCCAACATACACAATTAATAACAAGTTTAGTAGATAATCAGAATAAGATAAACGATACCTTTAAATTAATTTTGGATAAAGGATATATTTCGGAAATTAAGTTTGCAAAATTCGCACAGCTTTTAGCAATTATTAGTGAGAACGCTGAAGATTTATATTTAGAGTTAATTAGATTAGAAAATATTCTAGCTTTTATTCGTGCATCGAGCACACATCATAGCATGTTAGGGTTAGCTAATTTAGAGAATATGATAATTAGACTTAAAGAAATTTATGGTAACAAAGAAGTAGTGGATGCAGACATAAGAGAATACTACGATATTATTAGACCTGGTAGTTATTTTATTGGTAAAAGATTGGTAATTATATTTAAATTCCCCATTATATCCCCCGATACATTTGAATTATTCCGTCTCTCCATTGTTCCTAACAAATACCAACAGACCTTTTTACCACCACACCCTTTTATGGCAACCAATGGAAAATCTTTTATGTACATGGAGGCTGAATGCCCGAAGTTTGGTCTTCAACTTCTCTGCGAGGAAAAGGGCAACCTGCAACCAAGAGACCACCCCGATTGCATCCAAAGTATCATAGCTAACCAACGAATAGAGAAATCGTGCAACCCTACAATAATATCATTCACAAACGAAGCCATGGAACGACTGGATGACCGTCACTATACCCTCATCTTTCCACGACCTACGAAAGTCGAATTACATTGTGGGCGCGACGAATATCTATCACTATCCGGAAGCTATCTCGCCACTATTCCATATGAGTGTTCGCTTCGTACAGATACACTTACGATTATTAACATCAATGATGAAGTGAAAGGTCAACCGTTGAAAATTACTGAGGTCTCAAATAACTACGTCACCAGAGAAGATCGCAATACTCCTGAAATAACCCTCAATACTATCAATCTCAAGAACTTGCATAACTTGGAGGACAGAATATTCTTGCAGAAACCAATGGAACTGAGCAATATAGACCCAGCATTGTACCATACAACGATACCCCTATATGCCGTTGTAATTGGTGCATTAACAGTCGCCGCAGCTATAATTATTCGCCGTTACCTACAAAGAACCAGACCAGGCATCGCTACTACAAAGGAAATTTCAGAGAAGAGCAAAGAGCCCATATATGCAGTTCCTGGTGGAACAGATATGAGTGAACCCGTGCCAGCAACATTTTCGCTCAAGGTTCTCAAATAGTTGCTGCTCTGGGGGTGGAGGTGTTACAGCCCTAGCCTGTTAGAGGATCGCTGATGCCGCGCACCGATCTGCACCGTCAGTACGCGTGTGCCCTAGATAAATTGTTTTTGCGAACTTTCTTAATAAATGTAATTTCTAGAATTAGCATTCAATATCAGCTACCAGAATTGTAGTGTATTGTCTCACTGATTATTTAAATTGTAATTTTAAATTAATTAATTAAATAGTTTTAGAAAGTTTGGTTTTTTTTAAGTCCTCCGGCTGTCGTTAACGTATTTCACACACACACACAAACACACACACACACAAACACACACACACGCCCACACACACACGCACACGCACACACAAACTGACAGACACACGCACACATACACACTATATTCATTACTTACACGAATAAATACATACCTCCGTATGCACATATGTACACTTACAAACCCCCTGGTCCCTTTGTAGTCTGTGACTTACAAACACAAGCACACACAAACATACACACAGTATTTTTAATTTAAGTAGTATATAATAAATCGTTCAAATAATGAACCTCTTCACATGTATATGAATCCAAGCTATAATCTTATAGTTACTAAATATTTTCGGCATATTGATAAAACTGTAAAAACTGTATAAACTCATTTGTATAAAGATCATAAATCCTTCTTGTCGCGGGATGGGCGTAAATGGCTGCAACACAGTTATAACTAGTGCAGTTGTTTACGAACAAATATGTTTATTGTAAGTCTGTTTATTGTTCAATCAATAAATGAAAATGAAAAAATTATTACTCGCGTAATTTTTTATCGGGGATGCCGACATGTTTCGGTCCTGACCGAGGACCTTCTTCAGGAGCACCCGCCGGTCGCGCTGCGGAGTCTCCGCCGCGATGCCACTACCAGTGTACACTCACGATTCGTTCAATAATAAAATTGTTTACATCATTGATTTCGTTTTCCCTCAATAAATAGTTATTGTTTAGTGTGTTACCAACTATTGTTAACTTTTCCTACAGGTTCATATGGTGGGATGTTAGCCGCATACTTCCGCATGAAGTACCCTCATGTGGTGGCGGGTGCCATCGCCGCATCAGCTCCTATACACATGTACCCCGGCATGGTGCCTTGCGGGGTGTTCCATAGGATTGTCACGTCCAGTTTCAAGATAGCCAACGATAAATGCGTGGAGAACATCAGGAACTCGTGGGGTGTTTTGAGGTAGGTGTGGTATGTGATCTACAGGTTATACCTAGTGGTCAATAGAAAAGTTATCAATAGTTTATGGTAACTGTCTAAGGTTGTAAGGGTGTAATAATAAGGTAGGGTCGGTCCTAAGCACGAAAACGCATATTACATTTATGCAATTCTTTTCTTTTCTTTATCTTTTCCAACTTTGTTTAGCTATCCCATTGATTATATACCTTCTATTCCAGCCGCAGATTTATAAGCGCTTTCATATTTTCTTTTTAAATATTCCAATAATCCACGTTTTTTCTTCGAAACTAAAACTATTTCGGGCATGATCATAGGTGAAGTGAGTCCAGAATATATTTCAACTGATTAACACAAATTTCCCTAATTTTCAGAACATTCCTCGCATCCCAAAACAATTCCGAGTGGTTACATAAGCAGTGGAAGCTATGCGAGCCCGTCAAGACGCCCGAAGATATTGGTACTCTCGTAGAGTTCCTGCAGTCCATGTACGAGACCCTAGCGATGGTCAACTACCCCTTCTCATCCGACTTCCTCATGCCACTGCCAGAACAGCCTGTTAGGACAGTATGCCAATACCTTAATGAGACTTTGAACGGGAATAAACTATTAGAGGTAGGATAATTATCAACATATTTTTTTATATAACAACACTTTTTATTTGAACGGAGGCGAGCATGGAGGCAACGTAGTGTTAAGTAATCGCTGCAGCCCATGAACGTCATGTATATCAACCTCAAGCAAGCCTTACTGTTGTCTGTGGTCGTATGCAGTTGTGCTGCTACTCCGAAGCTGATGGTCGCCTCATCAATTCTCCGTAAATTTGACTACTTAAGGGCGTATTCTCTCTTTCAGGGAATAGGAAAAGTTCTAGAAACTTTTACCAATTACAACGGAACGAACAAATGCGTGGATTACAAGAAAGGAAATGATTATGGCAACCTCGATGCCGCTGGTTGGGGATATCAGGTTTGTTAGAAAACATTGTTAAAAAACTTTTTATGCCTTAAGTACCTATAGATCTTCTAAAATCAAATTCCCTTAATTTTTTGAGGCTAAAACAAGTGTCTCTCACCCTCAGTCAAATGAAATAAAATTAGTGTCATTATTTCTAACATTATAATCATTACATATGTTAATTAAAATTTAACACTATAACGTGTAACGTTGGCGAATTCATAAGCATTTAACATTGCACAAAAAACTACTGTTCCGATTTCAAAAATTCTTTCACTATTAGAAAGCTACTTTCACCCTGAGTAACATAGATTACTTTTTACCGCGGGAAAATGCTTCATTCCTACGTGAAAACGGGTAATAGGGTCAACACGGTTGAAGCAACTGGCTAAACGCCTATGATTTTAATGTAACAATGAAGCCTGGAATAGCATATAGGCTATTTATCCTACGGGGACCCATTATACAGGTCCACGCGGGCGAAGCCGCTGGCGGAAGGCTGGTCCTATATAATAGTGTAGGTACAGATATAATTGTCAGTCACTAAAAATCCTTTATATAAGTGAAGAGCTCTGATTGTAATAATTTATTTTTCTTCACAGGCTTGCACAGAGATGGTGATGCCAATGTGCATGACGGGTAAGGATGACATGTTCGAGCCGAAGCCGTGGAACTTCACGGAGTACGCGCAGGAGTGCCACAAGAAGTACAATGTGTACCCGCGGGAGGGGGCCGCCCGGATCGAGTACGGGGGTGACCTGCTGCAGGCGGCTTCCAACATTGTGTTCAGTAACGGACTGCTGGATCCTTGGGCTGGAGGTTAGCATTTCCTTTATTTATATACCGTTACTCTGTAAGAAAGTTAGCTATTGTATACCCCATATTTTAAAACAGGGCTGAAGTTTTTCTCCGTCTGCTCTTTTCTTCAGCTCAGCATTGCCTAAGCGCACCCAGAGCAGACAGAACAAAAAATAACGTTCACTAAGAGTTTGTAAAGGAACCATACAGTGAATAAAGAATATTTCATTTCATTTCATTTCATTTCGTTATACATATAATACTGAGCTACGGTCCCAACCTCAAAGAAGCTCGAGTCAAGGCGTTGAGCTGCAAAGCTGGAGACGAATGAAACAAAGAAGTGAATGTCGAATCGTGTAAGTGTGGTCGGTAAGAAGCAGTACTGGCACCTCCATGTATACGTATGGCTGCAACCCTTTTTGCGTCTCACTGCTGGGCACGGGTCTCTCCCAATTATTGGGGAGGCCTGGAGCTTACTCCAACACGCTGCTCCAATGCGCGTTGGTGAAGATGCGAGTTAGTGGCCAACCCGCTGTCGGATGTTTCAAACCGCCCATAAGGCCTCCGACAAGGTTTAACGACTGTTATCTATCGACAACAACCGGGACCGACGGCTTAACGTGTCTACGTATATTTAAGGTCTATTAAATTTAGACTATTTGCTGCTGCCTGCAGTAGAGAAAGCCGAGCAGGAATACGGTGATATTACTGTTCACATCAGAGCTTATTTCGCTATCTTTGTAAGTAAAATATCGCGAGGTATGCACTTGTTCCCACAGCGGTCAGCACATACCTCCAGGTCGCCGACCTGAGGTATGTGTGTCCTGAGGACCTGAGGTCGGTATACTCGCGAAACTTCATACTATGTACCTGAGCGAAACGCGCGCGGTATGTCGAATATCGCTAATGTTTGAACAGGCCTTTAATCTTACCTCAAGGCCTTTGGTCTTGCATGCAGCCTTAAGTCATTTACCTACAGTTGCGTTAATATATAATAATATGGTTTTGAAAATGATTTATATCCATAATACGTATTTATCCTGTACAGGTGGTATCCTAAACAGCATCAGCAGCACAGTGAAAGCAGTAGTGATCATCGACGCCGCCCACCACCTGGATCTTATGCCCAGCAACCCGCTCGACCCGACGACCGTGAAAATGGCCAGGAACATCCACAAGGAGAACATCGGAAAGTGGATCGGGGAATTCAGGGAGCGAACCAAAGCTAAACACTAACTTTTATTATATTTTTGTAGATAAAAAAAGTGATAATAAATTGTCTAGTATACCACCTTTTTAATATATATTTTTTTTATCTTTAAGTCCTAGGTTATTAAATTAAATATTGTTAAGTACACAGAGTTCAGTTTTATAAGTTGCTAAATAACACTTGTTTCTATTTATGAAAATTAGCAACGAAGGATGGCTGCATGCGCGTTGCACCTTAGATGCTCTACGACAGAGCAATTTCCTAAAATTAGCCTCTGAACTAGACCTTGGAGCATCAAAGGTACTGACTCACCTTTGTGGAGAGAGGGCATTGCGCCTCGCTTCGATACATAATTTTTGTGTCAAATCTGGTGCGGGGCGAAGAACGCACACATTTTAATTTTGTCACACATTCACAATATTCTTTCATCGCTTCAGACGCATACATTTCTAAATATGTCAATTTCAATTAACAACGTCATTTTCTATGCACCGACAACACTGACACCGACACACACAGACACACAAGTTGTATAACTAGAAGGCACATTGTGCATGCACGTTGGGACGAGGGGTTCGACCGTAAAGGCCACTCCTCTGACGGGTGTCATACCTGTCAATACCTTGATGCTCTAAGGAACTAAACTATAAAATTCATTAACTATGTCAGAGATCATATTAGCGTTGATAATATCTTTAAACCTTTTTTAAGTCCCACAGCTGGCTGCGGGTACAAACAATCTTTATAGGTTGAAGTACCCTGGGCTGATACAGCCCGAGCCACTTTATTCAAATGTGGCTGCAACCCTTTTTGCGTCCCACTGCTGGGCACGGGTCTCTCCCCCTTATTGGGGAGGCCTGGAGCTTACTCCACCACGCTGCTCCAATGCGGATTGGTGGAGATGCGGGTTAGTGGCCAACACGCGGTCGGATGTTTTCAAACCGCCCATAAGGCCTCCGACAAGGTTTGATGACTGTTATCTATCGACAACAACCGGGACCGACGGCTTAACGTGTCCTTCGAAGCACGGAAACGCGCATGAAATTTTTTGACACTAGCGGTCACCCATCTCACACCCGATCGCGCCCGTTTGGCTCAGCTGCATAGATCGCTTGCGTTCTACGATAGCCGCCAGGCCATGCGCGCTTCTAATTATTCAAATAAGAAAAAAAAATGTCCCACAGCTGGGCACAGGTCTCCTCTCATATACCTAGAGCATCAAAGTTACGGACTCACCCTTCAAGAGAGACGGTATAGAGCGCCTCGCTTCGATACATAATTTTTGTGCCAAGGTGCGGGGCGAAGAACGCACACATTTTAATTTTGTTACACATTCACATCACACATATTCTTTCATCGCTACAGACGCATACATTTCTGAATATATTATGTCAATTTCAATTAACAACGTCCTTTTCTATGCACCGACTACACTGACACCGACACACACAGACACACTAGTTGTATAGAAGGCACATTGTGCATGGATGTTGGGACGAGGGGTTCGCCCGTAAAGCCCACTCCTCTGACGGGTGTCATACCTTGATGCTTTAAGCTCATATATGAGAGGGTTTTTTAGGCCATAGTCCACCACGCTGACCAAGTGCGGATTTTTGGACATCATGTTTACGAGAAATTATGAGTTTCTCTCAGGCATGCACTTCATAAACTAGTCTTATTAAAGAAAAAATCTAAATCTATGAAAGAAACCCGTTCCTCTTACAACCTGTATTAAAGCATGTCTTTACAATCTTTGTAAGAGTCTCGTGCCAAGCAGAGGAATGCGGAAAGGGTTGTTGCCACTCAGTAAGGCAGTTTACTTGACATTGGCAAAATAGTCAAATGAATGCGACACCAGAAGAAGAAGACACTAACGACGACACTTGACGACAAGTCACAGTCAGTAACATTTTACTTTCTTTGGTCAGTAACAGCTGACAGGAGTTTTGGCGGGAAGTCGAAACAGACATATTGTGCTCTTGTTTTATTTTCATTTTCTTGGTGTATTTTTGAGTTATATCGGATAAAGTTGATGGCATTTTGTTTGATATAGGTTAATTACAGTGCACGAGTGTTTGTGAAATAGAATAACAGTGCTAAAATATGTTTTTTCTGCTTGCCTCCAAAATTCCATCGGATACGTTCTAGTAAAGTAGTCATCGCTTTACTTGAATGTTGGACTGACTAGACTGACTGATTACTGACGACTTACTTACTTACCTTGTTATTACTTCGTCCAGTTTCATGTTTCATTGAAACTGGCAAAAAATTGATGCAAAAATTATACTTGACGCTGGCAGTATGCACAGAGTTTGCGATGCCATAATTGAAAAAAAAAACAGCTGACAGTTTCTTCTGTATTGCGTTGAGACTTTGAGAGAGGTTAGAATTTTGATAAGTTGACAAAATATTCAAAATAAAAGTTCACAAATTATTTGAAAAGTTAAAAGCCTCAACACATTATTTTATAATGGAACCGGTGTGTAAATATTGTAACGAAATAGAGGACAAACAAGTAAATCCTGGTCTGAAGTGCGTGTCTTGTAACAGTCTAGTACATTTGGTCTGCTTGAAAAGGCAAGGAACGCCGGGTGACTTCGCCGGCGATGTGTTTTTCGATTTCACATGCATCGATTGTTCTGATAACGGCGAAGAACAATTCGTGCGAAACAAAATGCCATGGTAAGTACTATCTACATTTATTTAATGTACAGTACTCGGATTATGAACTTCATAATCCAGAATGGTTTTAAGAATATAGCGCAAAACTTCATGCTATTTTTTTGTAGAGTTCAGTGCTGTGTCTTTGGGCTATTGAAATCATTAAGGTACTATGGTTGAATTGTGATCCATCTAAAAGATCAAGTAAATTACCTATATAGTCCTTTAAATCTGTAAGCTATAAATATTAGCAATGGGTAGCTCATATTCAAAAGTGAAGACAAATTGTTGTCATCTATAGACTTAAATTATAACATAATGTCAGATAGTTCTTGAACTCATTGAACTTGAACAAATTTAACTGCTACAAACAAACATGAAACAATTTATTTAATTTCTTTTCACTACACAGGGCAGATACTAACGTACTGTATAATATAATGTGTATTACAGTTACATATAATATGTATTACATTTTTTATTCCAGGGTGAATGTAATACTACTGACAATCCACCACCTGAATAGTCAATCGCTGGGAATCAGTCACCATGGCTTCTTCCATTACAAGACTCACATCGCATCCTTCATTGATAGGAACTGGCAACTGCTCTTTGGAAGTCAAGTGTAAGTTTGAAGAGTGACATTTCTCTTATCACTCCTATTAATTACCTTCTGCTTGGAACAGGTCTTAGAATTGAGAATGAATAAGGCCAAAGTTGAATCCACCATGTTTATTTGTCTAATACTCTAGCATACATGGTGAAAGAAAACATCAAAATTCATCATATATCAACATGTAAATAAAATAAGCACATAACAAATCTACTACTCATGCGTAGTAGCTAGCAGTGTGTGTGTCAGGATTAAAACCTAGATGGATTCTCATCTATTTAAATGACCCTTTTAAAAAACTGTTATATTTTTGGATTGACACTACTCCTTTTTATATGCTGCAGTAACCTGTTGCTGAAGCTGATGCACAAAAGAATTACTTAACAGCACAAATGGGTGCAGTAATAGTTCCGTCATACTTTTTGTTCCAGTAAACAAAAGAAGAGCTGGATGGGCACTATTGCGGGCACATTATCTGTGTACAATGGACTGATCTTTCGTTCGGGCTCTGTAAAGCTGGGGGAGGCGGGCTGGTGGAAACTGCAGCATATGTTCTCACCTGCACTTGCTGCTTACATAAGTAAGTACCATTGTTTTTAAATTAGTGATCCAGCCTAGCTTTGCTCAGGTGATTTGAGACATTGAGTATATTTTTCCAGTATCCTTTCCGAAGGTCCCTCTGTTTTTTTTAGGCATTTTAAGGTCCCTTTGGAAGTGTAGGGTGAATGTGAATTATTTTCTTAGTTATCATTTAAAATATGACATATTGTTTCTTAACATCAACATATTTTGTCTTAAGTATTTTCTTCATGAGTTTGCAAACATGCACAGACATCTGCCATTTGTAGTCATCTTTCGTGAACTGTACTATACTCACATTCACACAGTTTTCGAGATACATTACAGTGATGTCACAATGTTTAATTTTGTTTACAGTTACTGCAACAGCAAAAGACAAAAAGCCCAAGCAAAAAGGACAAACAGGATTGGATAGAACACTATTCTACTACAAAATCAGAGCTCTGGGTAAGCATTTTTGTTCGGAGAACAAATTGCATTTAAGTCTGCGCAGGCGCTTGCTCCTCAATCTACGACCGCGCGGGGTGCACGGGGAGAAGAATCCACTTGGCCATGTTGGCGCTCTGTGCGACGGACGACTCCATACTAATAATTTTTCATTTTTTAATTCAAACAAAATACATTGTATGTCAAGGATTATTTCAATTATATCTTTTCCTTTGGACTACTGAATATCATTGAAGAGCCCCACCAATTATCAAAGAATTAAAAACTTTAAGCTTTTTTTTATTTGAATGGAGTAGCAGACAAGCATGCAGGCCATGTGGTGTTAGGTGGTCGCTGCAGCCCATGGATATCTACATACAACCTCAAGCAAGCATAGGTAAGTCTTGTCTGAGGACGACCTCAGTTGTAAAAATGCAGTTGCGCTGCTACTCCGGAGGCTGGTGGTCGCCTCATGTAAGTGTGGCCGGCAACTGCACCTTTCCACTGAAACAATAGAATTATTTCACGGCAGAAGTAGGTGCAGCTGTGGTACTTCCCTGGACTAACCATGATAGTTCTACTACCTACTATACTATTGCTATACTGCTTTTATTCACGGAAATTGATTTTTAAAACTTTTTCTGCAATTGCAGAAATTAATGTTACTTGGTGTTACTATTTTTTATCAACCTTTTTGAAGTTATACTTCTTTAGGCGCGTTATGAAAAACTGATGAGAGTGAAATTTCAAGATGCGCGCGCATCACTGTAACACAAAATTAACAAGATGAAGTTGCCCACTCAACCGAATAGCTACCAACGAAATAGAAATAAAACCTCTCTTAGTCGCGCATGTTGGTACGCTTGTCGCCTCTGATCACTGTTTTCATATTTATTTATAATATAATATTTATCCACATGGTTTTAGTTTTTACAGTCACAACACGTGTTTTATTTTCATACAAGTGCGAATTATATATGTGGCAATAAAATATATTCAGTAGTGATTTAAATTGAATATTTGGATTATTATTTAAGACAGGACAACGTCAGTCGTATTTGTCAACCGTTGGTGCGTCTCTGGTCTCGGCGTGTCGTTCAAAAATTTGACACACATGAAATATTCAGAGAGCTAAGCAATGAAAACTTGCAAACAATTTTCTAATAATATTTTATTTCAATTACGTCACATCAGCTCAGTGTTTGAAATCCATAATGAACTTTTGCCCCCACGATACCTATTAAAAAAATAAGCATTGATCATCAGTTATGAAAATATTTAAGGAATGGCGAAAGTTGTGAATGATTTTTTATATGAAAACTCTTGAACTAGCAAAATGATAGTTACTATTTTTTAACGACTTTCATACGTGATTGATTAAACGTGTCTACATGAATGAAGACCGTGAAACTTATCTTTAATTGACATACTGCTTGCTTCTAAATTTTCTGATTTTAGAAAAGTACTTGCAGTGAATATTTCATTTTGAATTGAGGTAAGCACCTTCTGCGCCAATTGTTACCAAATCCTACTGACTGACAAAAAATATTATATACTCCACCAATTTGACAGAATATAATTTTTGTACTTTTTTGTCGTTTACCTCTCGGAATAGATCTCGAATAAAACTTTAAAACGACATCTTTCATAAAAAAAAATTCAATGACAGTTTATTGAACAGTAACCTAAAAACTTTTTTAATAGTCTTCATACATTTGTTGTAAGTATATTATTGTACCATGTTGGTAGTTTCTCCAAGAAACTAAGCGCACCGCGCATGGAGGATATCAGCACGTTCTACTGGAGATACCGGAGCCCTTTCTGCGCTGGCAGGCCACTGAGGAGGTTTTAGTGCGGTATAAATCCTACACAACCCGGTATCTCTCCTCAATCTGACACGTACCTTGCGAAGATTCCGTCCCGAAAACATAATTTAAGCATTAACAATATGAGATACGGTGTCCCCCAGGTAATCATAAAAGGCGATTAAGTAGAGGGTTTCAGGTGTTTACATGGCTATAGTGGGAACTTAGACCAACAGCCACGGGAAAAACGACGCGGCGACGGCGTGTTGGGCCGCACGACTATAGGCACAGCTACCTACATTGCTCTCCCAAGAGCACATTTGTAACGCCGCGCATGTAAGACATCGGTAGGTTTCGCTGAAAATCCTGTTCAGTGGGTTTTAGTGAGGTTGAAATGTTAAATAAATACATAAGTCGCTGTATCTCTCGGGCGTTGCCTCAGATTATTTATTAATTATTAATTCAGTCATTACCGGAAGATGCTATGGCAGTAGACATAATTTAAAAATAACATTTGAATAATAAGAAAATTTGTGTTACACTTAATGTAAGAAAATCAATATTTATTTATTTAATTTTTCAAATTTAAACTGAACTATATTGACTGTGTTGACTATTTTTTTCCAGTCCTTTTATAATTTTATCCTAATTAATTATTTGCATGCAATTAAAAACTATTTTTTAATGATGCCAAAGAAGTATAACTTCTCACGCGCGTACATAAGTACACACACCCATTTTTATATCCTACTGCTGGGCACAGGTTTCCTCACAAGTTAGAGGGATTTAGGCCATAGTCCACCACGCTGGCCAATCGCGGATTGGTGGACGTCATACTTTCGAAAAATTATAAATTTCTCTCAGGCATGCACGGCGATGGAGGACACCGTAATCAATTAAATATCACCTTATTTTCAATTAAATAAAAGGTATATTTGTTTCGTAATTTTAGCAGTGGTTGTCAATCTTTTAAATTGTGGTTAATGTTAAGGTTATATTTTGAATTTCTAATACTTGTGAATAGACAATTTTACCCTGAAACATTTTATTATTTTTATTGTGGATACGATTAATTTAATTGATAACAATTAAAAAAACGTTTAAAATCTGCCGAATTAAAATTAAATGATAACTTTTTAATACGCAATAATAATGTCTAAAAGTAAAACAACCTTTTTATTACCTACGTTCGAAATTTGTTTAGAAGTGCCTGATATTTTTTTAGCGCGGTTTGTGCCAGAAACTGAGCCCTACGATGACGATTTAACATAGATGGAGGAGGAGAGACATCTCAAATATTACGTTAACTTTGTATATCTAAAGCTTGTTTTTTTATTCTAATGAAACTTGTTTGTTGTATATTAGTTCCATATCACAAGTATGTAGGTAGTCCATGTACTATGTTGACGTCGTTGTCTAATATGTACATATTTACTTTAAAAGGTTGAGGATCTATGTCAGGGAACTCGCATAGCGAGGGCAAGGCATTGCAGAATAGTTTCTTTTTTTTTTTCAAATATAACCGGGGTCTCCACACCCGGCTCACTACGTAAATCTTTAGCTTAGCATATATTTACTCTAAACTATCGTTTTAACCAGAAAATAATGATGCATTTTGGAAATATTAGTGAAAAACACTGTACTCGCCAGGCGAGTCGTCGGCACTGGAATAAGATTTACGTGAACTCTCCGGGCGAGTCTGTGGCACTGAACGTGTTAATACTTGAATGGCGCCTAACACCTTTGTCTCTTATCAAAATTGCTTTGGTCATATTAAACTATGTTTTCTTTAATGATACTTCTAACAGCACCAGATACTAGGTCTTTAATAATGCATTATTTTAGGTTACATAGACTATGTGGTGGTAGAGAACGACGCGATTGTAGTGCACGAACCAATAGCCAAGAAGCCAAGACTGAACTCCGACAACCAATCGGAAAGTAGATGTTCCACGCAGACGGAACAGAGTGGTCATGCTGCATCCGACTTTGAGCCCAGGTAAGATTCAGTAGAACACTCTGTATTTGTTAATGTGAAACAGCTTTGTGTTGTTTATGAAATTAATTTTGTTGATCGCTAGTGGTTTAATTGAATTAAAAAAAAGAAATCCAGTAAAAAAATAAATTTACAATACTCTACAATCAGACTGTGACCTGAAGAAGACAGCGGGTAGTCAGTGGATTCCGAAGGCCCAGGGCCGGGAAGAGTGGCGAACGTTACGGGAGGCCTATGTCCAGCTGTGGACTATTAAAGACGGAGGGATGGATGGACTCTACAATTTAAAAAGAATATCAAAATTGTACTACTCTGTAAAAAGTTCTGAGTGGTCATGGTCATACATTACAATGAGTGAACAATCAATTATTTCCCTGTTTTCCTAACCTTGGGGTTCGAAATACTCCCTTTGGAATAAATTAATAAATATCAAAATCTGACCACTCTCTGAAAAGTTATGTGTACTTACACAAATATGCGTTGACTTTGAACCCCCTTTGCTTCTTTCTACTACTATATTTTGCTCGTAGTAGAGTGGCATACCAACCAATCATTCTAAATGTACCGCAACTTCAAAATAGTCATTACTATTAGCAAGAAGAAGTATGATGAGAATTAACCATTATTTTTTGCTTTTTATGATGGTATATTTTTTGTTTAAAATTAGTTTTTTCACTCTTTCTAGTGTGTGAATAAAATGAAACTACTTATATTGTTCTTGCGGTTAGTTCCGCCTATTTCATTTCTTTGTTTCTACATAGGAGCGAACCAGACAGTATGATTTTGGATGAGTCGTATGCCTGTCTGACAGCAAAGAATTCCTACTCAGATGTAGAAAGCTTCTTCAACACCTACGAGTTCGACTTTCAATCGGCTGACGTAAGTTTTATAAGTAAAGCAAAGGCAATATTTTCAGGTAACACTTTTCATTTAATCAGACAGTAAAAGCCACTAAGTACACCTTCTAAATTATTCAATCTAAACATGGATGGAATCATTTTGGGCTAAAATTTGAATCAAAATAATATTATCCTTTTTTGTACAATAAAATATAAATTATCATTTACTTGTCAAATTGAACTTAACAAATTAAATAAAGACCTATTTAAGTTGTTTGAAAAAAGGAAGGAATTATTTGTAAATTGGAAGTGTCCATGGCTCAGAAGCAGGTGTAGAATGCACTTTATATTATTTGTATGACAGGCTCTTACAACTAGTGATGTGTTGGGTATCCGTATCCGTATCTGCGGATATTCGAGGCAAAAGAAAGGTTCGTATCCGAGCCCGTGAATTTTTTGACAGATTTGTTGCCTTGTTAATTAAATTTTGTAGGCAAAACATTATCAATCCTAGTAGTTTTGGCGGGAAGTCTGACGGTTCACGTTGTGCTCTTGTTAATAGTTTAATTTTTGAAAATACAAACTAAAAAGTAAAAAATAAGAAGAAAATGTATTTTATTGTAAAAAAGCGTGGTTGCTCTTTGAGATACTATTGACACCATGCATCCCACGCTTTTTTTACAGTGCTCGAGTGTTGTGAAATAAAATAATAGTTCGAAAACATGTCTTTTCGGCTCGTCTCGAAAACTCCATCGGACACGTTCTGGTAAAGTAGCGATCGCTTTACTTGAAAATCCGACTGACTAGACTGATTAATAACTGACTTTTTTCTATGACTACTAAGTAATTCAAAAATGATATTTAACGCTGGCAATATGCAAAGAGTTTGCGATGCCATTATTCAGTAATGAATGAATTCTTTATTAGAGCAGCGATGGTAGAGTGGTAAGAAACCGGGGTCATCGACGCGACCGATCTCGGGTTCAAATCCTCGGCGCGCACCTCTGACAAAGATATTTGTAACGCATTTATCGCTGCTCCACGGTGGTGGAAAATATCTTGATATTTAATTGATTACGATGTTCCCCATCGTCGTGCATGCCTGAGAGAAATTCATAATTTCTCGAAAGCATGACGTCCACCAATGGGCATGATGACAGATTTTTAAATACCTTTCCTTATTGTAGGTACACGTCTTCTAGTTTCGATTTTCAGCAATAAACTGAAGTTTTAACGTAAATTAATGTATTTTCTGCTATGTAATTTGAATTAAGCGCGAAAACGCTCGTAGGTGTCATGGCGTCGGCGTGCTCGTCAAACTTCAAGCAACACGATGACATTAACTGAGACGTGACGTCATTCCTTTTGATTGGCGTTTCAGATAACATGGCCGATTGCTGTATTTAATACTTTTATTTTATTGAAAATCTTATTAATGTTAATGTTTATATTAAAACGGGATCATATTTTAGAACTTTTTTAGCATATATTTTTCTGTAAAACCGTTTATTCTCTGATTCTTTAATAGTGTCATCATGCCTATTCACACTTGGCCAGCGTGGGGGACTATGGCCTAAATCCCTCTCACTTGTGAGTAGGAGACCTGTGCCCAGCAGTGGGACGTAAAAAGGTTGAAAAAAAAAGAATTCTGCAGTAATTGTTAGTTTGGCAGGGCGATCGCAACGACTCGTCGAGCGAGCGCACGACGCACACGGACGCGCCGCACGAGGACTCGGACTCGCGCAGCTCGCACCACCACGCCGAGCCCTGCTCCGAGAGCGAGGAGCGCGCCCTCAGGGACGTCCGCGCCGTGCCCCACGATGTCGCCGCCAAGAAGAAGGCCGAAATTGTGAGTCTTAATCAGTTACCTACTACGAAATCAGACATTTTTATGTGTGTAGTTTGTAATTAGTTAAGTTTTAATTTGTAATATTTGCATACCTCATGAAGGTAAATATGGCGAACCAAATGTATAAAAACACCTTTTGTAAACACCCATATTTGTGCGAATAAAAGTTAGTTAGTTAGTTAGTTAAAACTCTTTATTGTTTGTTAATTTACAACACCATAAGTAATAGAAGAGGAAAAAAAACATACACAAAGCTGAAAAAAACACAACGGGCGGACTTATCGCTTAAAAGCGATTTCTTCCAGTCTTTGTCTTTGAAATTGACAGCCTTGATTTGATTTGCCTCCGTGGCGTAGTGGGTGATGAGCCGACTGCGTAGCGTGAGGTCGTGGGTTCGATTCCCACCCAGGACAAATATTTGTATGATGAACATGACTATTTGTTTTGTGTCTGGGTTTTTTACCGACTTCCAAAAGAAGGAGGTACTGTATTCGGCTGTATGTATTTTTTTTTTTTTATATATATGTTCACCGATTACTCCGCCGTTTGTGGACCGATTTTCAAAATTCTTTTTTTGTTCGTATGCTTATACTCCCGAGGTGGTCCCATTGTCACCAAATCAGGATCTGATGATGGGATCCCAGGGAAATCGAGGGGAACTCTCAAATTTTATAGGCACACACATTGGTTTTCTTATATTTTCTGAAGCATAAAAGATATTTGTGCATAGTAATCATCATCTCATGTTGCTGAGCTGATGATGGAAGGTACTGCAACAGTGAGGAGTTGAAAGCAAATTCTTTCAATAAATAGTTTTTTATTCCAAATCTTACATTCCTGAGGTGGTCCAACTGTCACCAAGTCAAAGTCTGATGAGGGGATCCCGGAGAAATCGAAGGGAACATTCAAATTTTACAGCACAACAAATGATTTTCATATTTTTACTAAAGCAAAACAGGCATTTTTGTATAATTATCATCATATCATGTTGCTGAGCTGATGATGGAAGGTACTACGAAGGTTAGGAGTTGAGAGCAAATTCTTTCAATAAATGTCTTTTTGTTGGAAATCTTACATTCCTGAGGTGGTCCAACTGTCACTAAGTCAAAGTCTGATGATGGTATCCCAGAGAAATCGAAGGGAACATGCAAATTTTATAGCACAACAAATGATTTTCATATTTTTATTGAAGCAAAATAGGTATTTGTGTATAATTATCATCATATCATGTTGCTGAGCTGATGATGGAAGGTACTATGACGCTTAGGAGTTGAGAGCAAATTCTTTCAATAAATGGTTTTTTGTTGGAAATCTTACATTCCTGAGGTGGTCCAACTGTCACCATGGCAAAATTTGATGATGTGATACTAGGGAAATCGAGGGAAACACTGAAACTTAATAGGCACACACATTCTTTTAGTCATATTTTTTAACATAATACAAATAGTTATGTCCGGTAATTATCACCTCATGTTGCTAAGCTGATGATTGAAGGTACAACTCCTCAACGGTTAGGAGCTGAGAGCAAATTCTTTCATTAATTTATACGTTCAGGTGGACTGATAGTAGTATTATTTCAGGCTATAAGATGGCTATTAGATAAACATGATTATAAAAGGTATCTCTTTAACGTTTAGAAGTTAAGTGAAAAAAAATTCCAATTATGCTTATACATATGTGAAGAATTATTAAAGTTACTAAAAAGAGTGAAATAAATTAAGTTTTTAACAAAAAAATAGAACCGACTTCAAACGGTAAAAAATAAAATTGTGCAGTACCTACTTCTTCTTGCTTATGGTAATGACTCTTAAAACTATTTTTGGAGTCGGGCCTTTAGTAAAATGTCCTCTCTTTGTAAATATAGTGTAGGCTTTCGTTCTGAATGGACACCAACTCCAATATAGTTTTAACAGTCATTACCATAAGCAAAAAGAAGTAGGTACCGTCCCACTGTCTGTACTGTCGGTGCCCATTTAGAAGGAATGGTACACCATTTTAGTAGGGGCCCGACTCCAAAAATAGTTTTAAGAGTCATTACCATAAGCAAGAAGAAGTAGGTACTGCACAATTTTATTTTTTACCGTTTGAAGTCGGTTCTATTTTTTTGTTAAAAACTTAATTTATTATTTATCTATTTGAGTATTTATTTAGAATTATATATGTATGTTTATCAGCTTTCTGATTACCATAGCACAAGCTCTGCTTAGTTTGGAATCCGATAGCGTTGTGTGAATTGTCCATAGATATTTATTTATTATTTAAATAATCGAATCAAAGGTTTAAGGTAAGTCTAGGAACCTAACAGTGCAGACACGTCCTGACAATACAGGACGATGTCGCAGCCAAGAAGAAGGCCGAAATTGTAAGTGAGAAATTCACCTACTAAGGCCATTTCGCGAGCGTTTTATAACTCAGACGAATTAGTCGAATCAACGCCTTCAGAAAAGTCTAGGAAATTAACAAGATTCCTGGGCGCTTACTCTGTATGCATTCGTCCGAAGTAGAATAATTTTTGCCATATTCAGACCGATATTTTTCATGAAATTATGAGATCAAAATGAAAAAATCAAAAATCATTTATTTCGTTTCAAACGGTTTAACAAACAAGTGGCAAGGGCCCCTGTACTGGGTTGGTGAAACCTGTGTTACGGGGTACCCCGCTCTACCAACAGACAATTTTTCTTTTGTTGACACTAATCTATAAATAAACAATATGGCTAGAATTTTGTCAGTCTTACTCAAAAATGAGGCCTTAAAATTTAGGTGTTCGCAAACTCACACAACGTCACACGAGGACTCCGATTAGCGCAGTTCCCACAACCAGAACGACATAGGCTTTCCGGCCGTGGCTGCGCCCTCGTGGGCTACACCTCTTTTCCATGTCTCTACAGAAAGAAAAAAAGAAAAGATATTTATTTCATATTAGGAATACAAAATATTCGCTTAATGAATGTAATTTTTTCCCGGTCACCGCCTTTAGGTGCCCGTTTGGGCTAGATGTTGAACTGAAAGAAAAAGGGTGGCGGAAAAAAACTCCCAGGAGCACTCTTTTAAAAAAATTATATATTATATATTAAGTACATAATTGTATATTATAGGAATGAGATATACCTATACATATCGTATAAAAATTTCAAATAAATATTAAAGCCTAAAAACTAGCAAAGCAACAAGCAAAAAAGATCGGTTTCCAAATTTTTTCATATTTCTAATAGAACATCAGTGGTTTTACTAAAACTTTTACTTACAGCCAGTGAGACAAAGATCGCTATTTTCAAGCCAACTGAACTCAACCGACAGCCCCTGGGAAGTTAAGGAGGTGAAACAGCCCAAGCACATAGTGGAGCTGACGGAGTACGAGGAGATACAGCTGCTGAAGCAAGTGGAGAACCTGATAGCGAAGATCCGGGACGTGGACAAGAAGGCATACCTGAGCCGCCTGCGGGCCAAACTGGCGTTGCGGAGACTGAAGAGGCATAAGCACCTGCCCATCTTCGATTTGGACAAGTGAGTATATGACTGCAAACCTTTTTTGCATTCCACTGCTGAGCATAAGTCTCTTCCCCCCCCCCCCTCACTCTTTCTCTCTTGGGGAGGTCTAGCAACTTAAATTACCTACTTCACAATACTGCCTCAATGCGGGTTGGTGGAGATGTGGGTCATGCGGGCTAGTGGCCAACCCGCTGTCGGATATTTTCAAACCGCTCATAAGTTCTTCGACAGGGCTTATCGACTATTATCTATCTGTATAATGATTGTCACCCTTTCTCGGTCATTGCCTTAAGAGGAAACGCGGCTTCACCCGAATTAGAAAAATAGGTATTTTGGAGTGACTATTGCTATCGCGCTGCTCCCTCCGCTATACGCTGCGTGCGATAGGGACAGATGCAGCTCAGACCGATTATACCTACAAACTTTCTGACTAAATCGAGGTTTTGTATTCTCCTGTTTCCTCCTTTAAAATTGAGTTTATTTAAAAAAAATCACAATTATCAAGAAATAGAATAAATCTATGACTCTATGTTTTTATTTGATTGTAAAAACCTTGCAAATTTGTTTTGCAGTGGTTGGATTAGGGCTGTATGAAAGAGGCATTTTCTACGATTTTTGAAGAGTCATATTTTCTGATCTAATTAGTTGATTGAAAAAAACAAAACATAGGGGCATAGCTTTAGCAGACTTAGATATTGTCACAAAAAATCATTCCTCTAGAAACATTATCCACGGAGAAAATAGGAGAATACATTTGTATGGGAATACGGCGCTAGCGTTTCCTCTTAAGGTGCCCGTTTGGGCGTGATGTTGAGCTGAGAGAAAAAAGGTGGCAGAATAAACCTCTCAACACCACTCTTTTTTTTTAAATATTACATGTATATTTGAGATAACAGAATGACTATGGGTTGGTAATGGGCATACGTGACAGGTGACGCTAAAAAAACTAGCAAGCTTCAGCAAGTTCATACTGAAAGTCTTTTTTACGCAGTAAGGGTAACGTGTCCTTTAATTTTGTGAAACAAAAATGATTTGGGCAAATTTTTCAGATACTATAAAGAAATATGCTGTCCAACGTGATATGAGTATCATAACTTTCATCTTTTTTTCAACCTTTTTATGTCCCACTGATGACCACAGGTCTCTAACAAGTGAGAGAGATTTAGGCCATAGTCCACCACGCAAGCCTAGTGCGGATTGGTGGACAAAAAAACGTATCGATAAATATTATTTTAGGTAATAGAGCGATCTAGGTCTCAATAATTCTAATGTTTTTTACAGGACAGTAAAGGTTTTGGGCGGGTATGTGACAGAAGCTCCCAAAGTTGTGGCTGACGTGGAGAGGGTGCTTGATAGATTCCAAAGATCGGTGAGTCGTTGAAACTTATATAAACACAACTATTAAGTTTCTTAAAAAAATACTTTAATATAGGATACAAGATACAAATTACTATCTTTTAATTCCTATTGCATCATAGAAACTCATACATACATACATATAAAACCGCGACATATTAAAATAATTTCGAATTGTTTCTAAAATGTATATTATGTAAATAGTAATCAGTTTTTAAAAAATATAAAAGTTGCTAGTAAATCGATACACATAAATTATGACAGCCTCAGCAGTGGCGTTGTGGGTGATGAGCCGACTGCGAAGCGTGGGGTCGTGGGTTCGATTCCCACCCAGGACAAATATTTGTGTGATGAACATGACTATTTGTTCTGTGTCTGGGTGTTGAGTTATCTATTTAAGTATTTATTTAGAATTATATAAGTATGTTTATCAGCTTTCTGATTACCATTGTACAAGCTCTGCTTAGTTTGGAATCAGATGGCGTTGTGTGAATTGTACAAATATATTTATTTATTTATATTTATTTATATTTATATGAACGTACTGTTTGTATTGCCTTAAAAATACCTCCAATCTTACCGACAGTACACTTTAGATTGTGGATGGATTATATCCGTCCGATCTGTTTTATGACGGATTTTAACTCACTAAATCTCCGTCGCCTGTTTCCCTGGCTCGAGGTTCAGAACGGGCTCGGCTCTTCTTCATTTTGAGTTCAATGCAAACAATTTCTTTTTATCAAAATTGCAAGTATGACTGATATTATTATCTTTAAAAAAACATATTTGTGTATGTCGACTAAAGTTACCGTTCCCCGCAGTACCTGATGGACAGCCTCTCCGGCACGATATCGCAGCCCACGTACGGCACCATCCTGTTGCCGCACCTGCAGGCCACACCCATCCGCTCGGCGTACTCGGGCGCCGTGCTTAAGCCTTACATCCGGAGGGACTGGCACTCTGAACCACTCTGGTTGAGGCTCACCGACGAGCTGCTCAGGAAGACTAATAGGTGAGACCCCTCTCCCACAATAAGAAAAGAAAATTTTATTTGCACAAATATAAAGAAATAAACATTAGCTCCACAGTAAGGTAATTAATACCCTGTGTCGTGGGTACCATGGACACATACAAAGACAGGAACACAAACACCCAGACCGAGAACTGAGATTTAAACTCATCATTCAAATTTCTGTTTTGCCGGGAATCGAACCCGGGACCGCTCGGTTGGCAGTCCGGCATGGTAACCATTGCGCTACGCGGGTCGTCATAATATGGGTATAACAAAAGATGGTGGGCAGGTACACAGACACCCAGGCTAACAAACCAAATTTAAACTTTTCTTTAAACTTTCAGTTTTCTCTCGACTTTTAATAAATAGTCGTTCTTGTTAACCATCACATCAGATTAAGAAGATAATAATTGAATCTTTTGTGGCATGGCTGCTCGTTGCCATGGTAACCGTCGCCACGCGTATGTAACTCGAAAGCTACGTAACGAGCTGCATAAACAACGCATACGATCACAAACGACTACTGACACAGTGTCAGTCGTTCGTTCGTGAGTGTCAGTGACACTTTCGCCTAGGAGCGAAATATTTATGTCTGGCTGAGGTCCGTCTCGCTCTTACGCATGTATGCCGTCTCGTTCTCGCATTCAATCTACCCACATGTACATTCATCTTCGAGTCACTCCAATAACTGAGCGCTCGCCCAGAAACGCCGCATATTTACGTGACTGTTAGAAAGATGTTAGAAAGGGATCGATTTTAACAGTTAACTCCATGTAGTAGTAATAGTTGCGCGACTAATATTTCAAATAAAGATACTTCACTGTTTTGGCTGTAAATATATGAACCTGAATTACTTCTGATCAGCGTTTTATTGAACATACTACTGAATCCCCACAGAGCCTATGAATACATACCATGAGACGCTAAACATGTTTATGAGCAGGCCATATAGTTAGGAGAACCGACAACCGATGGGGAAGAAAGGTCCTCGAATGGCGACCACGTCTCGACAAAAAAAAGTACAGGCCGCCCAACAACCAGGTGGATTGATGACCTAAAGAAGACAGCAGGAATCTGCTGGATTCAGAAGGCGCAGGACCTGGAGGAGTGGCGAACGTTAGGGGAGGCCTACGTCCAGCAGTGGACTACGAAAGGCTGAAAAGAAGTGAGCATTAAGAAATAATTTTTTAGAAATTCAATCACTAAGGGGGTAAAATGGTGAGGTGAAATTTATATGGAACTTTCTCATTTCAGGACTTAGCAGTATAGGGTCGTGATCTAGTGTTTGTTTGTTTGTTTTAACGCGCTAATCTCAAGAACTACTGGTTCAAATTGATAAAATATTTTAGTGTTGAATAGTCCATTAAATTAGGACGGCTATATGGGGTTGCGGACGGATAGAGTTGGGAGCTGGAACCGTCCAAAAGAGAGCGGCCTCGTGAAGGACAGTGGTGTGTGTGGCCACCACCGTCGTAAGATCGAGAGACATAGGAGAGCCATGCTCCCCAGGATGGATCCGTCTTTTAACGTTGAGTGTTTAAGTCTTAGAGACTTGGAAATTGGAGGGTACGTTTGTCTTAGTACGTAGTGGTGTACTAAGAAAGGATTTTTTTAAATTCCATCTAAAGAGTTTAAAAAGAGATCCCGGAGTCCTCCCCAAGCGTAGAGGCAGGCCACCGAGGGTGTTTTAGTGCGGTCAAAATACAAATAAAAATGATCTGCGTAGGGAGAGCCAAAGAAATTAAATGCACTGATAACTAAAGTACACGCGAACGAAGTCGCGGGCAAAAGCTAGTATATAGTATCAGTATGGATGGACAATAACAATAAGCAGTTGTCCCCAGGCATATAAAAGACTACGAGCCGCCGCCGCGCGCGTCCATAGACTACTCGTACGTGCGGCCGCAGCACATCCCCGCCATCAACAGCCTGTGTGCGCAGTTCTTCTGGCCGGGCATTGATTGTAAGTGTACGGACATTAATTCCTGACAATCCTTACACTCCTTCCGCTTCCTTTAAATTTTTAAATCTGCATCACACGACCGCACCACGCCGTGTGATTGGCTGATCGCGAGCGCGGGAGACAGTTTCACTCCTGCGCGCCATCTATGTCATTCGCGGTTCGCGGTGATTCTCGTATGAAGAAAAAATATGGCCGAATCTTCTTAACAGCGCGGGGGCGGTCAAATAAAATAAAAAACTTTTTGGCGGAATAACTGACCGACCGTCAATCCCGTAGAAGATTTCCATAGCTGAAGTCTAGGACTCAGTGTATCGAGAGTGACAACAAGTCAAACAGCAAAAAGGAAGAACCGTCGGTCGGCCGGCCGGCACGTGTCCCGTAGGCGGATCTTTCGAGTCCTGCCTGTTCCCTTGGATCCAGGTCCAGGTTAGTGCTGTGTTTTTTTTCTCTGCTGAAGTTCTAGGGGTTAATCGGAGAATGCAGTAGCCGCTCCAGGAAGTTCACCCAGTAAGTATACCGGGTTCAAATCCTCGGCGTGCACCACTGACGAAAAAAAGCGGCATTTCATCGTTGCTGCACGGTGATGGAAATATTGTGATACCTATATTTTATTGTTTACGATGTTTCCATCACCGTGCATGCCTAAGAGAACTTATAATTTCTTGAAGGTATGATTTCCACCAATCCACATTTGGCCAGCGTGGTGGACTATGGCCTGAATCCCTCTCACTTGTTAGAGGAGCCCTGTGCCCAGCAATTTACATCACCGTACATAGGAGTTATAAAAAAGGCTTCGCGCCTTTATAGACAACAACTGTGCACAGTTCCTCTGGCTGGAGATTGATTGTAATTACTATCATATCATCGTACGTTGAAGTTTTTTTTAATGTTAGCTTAATGTGTGATCGTATGCAGTTGCGCTAACCAATGGCTGATGATCGCCTCATGTAAGTCTAGCCGGTAACTGCACCTTTCGGTTTATTCTCGGTTGTCCCCACTGGGTACGAGTGGGAAAAAAAAAGTTTCATTCGTCATAAAATCCGTGAAATCTCTTATTGAAATACCCATGTTTTTTATGTATCATGTTTGATATTTTGACTCTCAGTTTATAACGGAACGAGTGGGAAATAAAAAGATCCAATTGTCACCACTGGGGATGAATTTAACTTTTTTTTCCCACTCGTAACCAGTGGGGACGACCGGGAATAAACCCACCTTTCCACCAAAATACAATAGAACTTATTCACAGCAGAACCACACTTCCCCAGTCAAACCATTAAAGTATGAGTACATAGGGAATTACACAAGATTTGTTCAAAGGCTTAGAATAATTACAATTACATATTACATTATAGAAACCAAGTTCGCGCACCTAAATTGAAGCATGTTGATTGGTGCCGTAAAACTTTAAATTTTATCACAACACTTTTTTAAAACAAAATAAATCTAATAAAATAATTTTTCACAGTGTTTTCAATATTTTGTAGTATTTTATAATTAATTTGGTCAAAATAAAAATATTTTGTTTGTCAGATTTGACAGCTGTAGGAATCTATTTAGTGCTTCAATTTTGACAGCGCGCTTGTATGAAGACTGACGTTCTTAACGTTATTATTCTAATTTGAAAGGCAATATCCCTCTTAATCTATGGCTTGAATTCCTCATTGCCAAGGAGAGATTTGTGCCCAACAGTTGGACTTACTGGGTAAAAAAAAATCTAAACTATGTTAGTAAATCATAGCAGAGTAAAGTACAAAAAAATTAGTTAAAAAAAGTCCAGTGCTAGGCTGTTGTGTTTTTTAATTTCTCTTATTCAGATTTATTTAACGTTGCTAATTTCCACCAAATGTTCCGTGCGCAGTGACAGAAGCGCTGCAGCAGCCCGAGCACAGCTGCGTGGTGACGTACGGGCGGCTGGTGGTGGCGTGCGCGTTCCTGGTGGCGGACGCGGCGCGCGGCGACGCCTACCTCTCCTTCCTGCTCACGCGCCCCGCCTGGCGCCGCGCCGGCCTCGCCTCCTTCATGCTCTACCACCTGCTGCAGGTACCCAGCGCCTGCCTGTAGCTTCCGGGTGGAGAATACAGCTACCGTATCCAATGCCTGATCGGCTGTCTACACACCAAAGACGCCGACCCGGCGGCATTATTTGTAACAAGCTTGCCGGCGACTTGTGCCCGCACGTGTTTCCCGGCGGCACTCCCCGCGCTCATTAAGTTGCCTGCCGGCTTTCGAGGAATAGTGACGTGATTGTTTTTTTTTTATCAACAAAAACAATGGTAGGACGAAAAAGTGATTAAACTAATAGAACTCTATCATTCAAAACAATTACTATAGGACCCAAAACACAGTGACTATAAATTGCGACCAAAACGCTACGACGCATTTAATGACCTTGCGACTGAATTGTCTACATCCGTTAATGAAATAGAAAGAACAATAAAAAAAATAACTAGTCACTATTACCGTGAAAAGAAAAAAAATGATAGTTCGATTAAATCAGGAGCGGGTACCGACGAAATATATCAAAGTAAATGGTTTGCCTGCAAATCATTAAATAAGTACAAATCACTAGTATTATGAACAACATGCCGCGACTGTCATGCCGCCGGCCAAGTTATCCGAAGCGCAACATTCAGAAGCTTACCCGCTGGCACTAACCCGCCGGGCTTGTGCCGCGTTGCCGGCGGCTTTGGTGTGTAGACACCTTAAGAGGCGACTAAAAGGAGGCATCCGGGATTGCGGGCGGTGATAGCGGAAGCTCGATCCGTCGAGCCAGCGGCCCTGGGATGAAAGGCGGTGTGTGCGTGGCCGCATTCGCTCTCCCAAAGATGGGCCCGTGCTCGGCGCCACGTGCAGGTCACCGGTCGTTCCAAGTTGGAGACGAGTAAGTTCCCCACGCGCAGAGGCAGGCCACCGAGGCCTGTCTGACAAATCCCACATAACCTGGTATCCTCTCCCAAGGTGCTCCCAAGGTACCTTTTGAAATTTTCTCCATTAGAAAAAATGAATCATCCTATAAAAGTTTTGGTTCTGGTTATTTCGTATGACAATCATAAAATAAAATGGTAAACTGCTACCTTTCATCATCCAGTAACCAATGCTTCATCTTTACAGACTTGCACAGGAAAAGATGTGACGCTCCACGTGTCTCCAACTAACCCCGCCATATTTCTATATCAAAAGTTTGGCTTCAAAGTGAGTATTGACAACTCGTCCCATGTAAGAACATCTTGACGATTCCTTTCTACATCTATAAGCCGATCAAAAGTAACTAAACTATTTTTAGTTACTATTGATAAACTATTGTATATTGTGGGATAATAAAAACAATAACGATTATTAATTGGCAGGTTTATTTATATTTTATAGAATAAGCTGTCACTGTTTTAATCACTTCCGCGATATATTGCTATGTTTTTGGAAGATATAAAACACGCTTATTTTTAACACTGTTATTACAAAATTTTAAAATACAAATAATTACCTTTTAGGTTTCAGGATGCTTAGTTTAACTGCAACCAAGTCTGCAAAAGGATGGCTAGATTAGTAGTTTAATTTAGCCAAGTATCTGTAACTAGTGGTAGTTTATATTTATTTACCTATTATTTGTTATATGTTAATTCATAATTCAAACTCTTTGTTACTTGAGTAAGTGTGAAGTAATTTTTTAACTTACAACTTATGTTTGACTTGGAATCTAAGACATAGAAGGCACTGAGAACTATTTGAGATTGAATTGGGGCAAATTTAAATATGTAGGTGGTAGAACTATTAATGTTCACCCGGGGAAGTACCACTGCTGCACCCACTTCTGCCGTGAACCAATTCTATTGTGTTTCGGTGGAAAGGTGCAGTTGCCGGCCACCCTTACATGCGACCACCAGCCTCCGGAGTAGCAGCGCAACTGCATATGTCCTCAGACAAGACTTACCTATGCTTGCTTGATTTTGTATGTAGATATACATGGGCTGCAGCGACCACTTAACACCACGTGGCCTACATGCTCTTCTGCTACTGCATTCGAATACAAAAAAAAATAATTTCATGTTTTTTTTTACTTTGGACTTATCAAAACCTGCTTCAAATTAGGCTATAATTAAATTGGGTGTCACTCTCGTATTTTCTACTGAGGAACCCGGATGATCAAGCTTGCTCAGATAAAAATAATTGATTATCTTGGTTTCATTTCAAACAAAACACTCATTGGCATATTATTACTTAACAACGCCATCTGAAATAGCCTCGATTGAAAAGAATGTCACAAAAATAAGGAACGACTTGACACTGTTCTACGCCACAATATTATTGATATACTCCAATAGAAGAGCCATATTTTTCAGTTCATATTCAAGTAAATATTGCTGAAATTACGAATAAAACAACGATTTCTAAAAATGAAACCTAGCTGGATCAATTTATCACCCCCGAACACCTGGGTACTAATTTTCATGAAAATTGGGAGATGTTTCCATGATTCAAAATTTATAGGTATATGCAAGAATTGTTCGTTTAAATAAAGTCTTTACATGATTAGTAAATTATTCCAAGGCAATAAGCAAAATGCATTTAGATTATTTTCCTTAATCTCATATTTTTTAACTTTATTAATTTCCATTCCAGTCTATTCTTCTATTCTCAACTACCAGTATAAACGAAATTACATTTCCCAGGCACTTTTTATTATCTAGCAAAACTACTTAAATTCTATAGAGCACATATTATTTATTATCAGTTGATATATCAAAATGCACACAGTAAAAAAAGCATCACAGTAATATACAGTATTTCAATGTATGATTTAGCTGTAGGTACATAATAAATTCTTGTTAAGACTTTTGTCATGGCTATATTACTTTAAACAATCTGAATATCATCAGTGTTTAGCTAAGATAAACCTTCACTATTTTTACAAACAAAAGTAATCAAATTATTAGGTTTAATCACATTTATCTCCAATATGTTACACACATTCGTTTTCTATCAGTGTAAAAATTTATTAAATCAATAGAAATATATCTTTGCCATCCCACAGATGTGCTATTTTCTAATGAAGAATTATAATAGTTGCATTGTGTTTTGGCGGGAAGTCTGAAGGGACAAGTTGTGCTCTTGTTTGATTTTCATTTTCTTGGTGTATTTTTGAGTTATATCGTATAAAGTTGATGGCATTTTGTTCGATATAGGTTAATGACAGTGCACGAGTGTTGTGAAATAGAATAACAGTGTGAAACATGTTTTTTCGACTTGCCTCCAAAACTCCATCGGACACGTTCTGGTAAAGTAGCCATCACTTTACTTGAACATCTGACTGACTAGATTGACTGATTCCTGACGACTTACTGACTACTAAGTGATGCAAAAATTATACTTGACTCTGTCAATATTCACAGAGTTTGCGATGCCATTATTAAAAATAAAAACTAGAGTTGCATTAAAATTAGAAGGATGGTATATCCTTCTAATATTAAACTATTACTTTAGATCACAAAATTTTAATATAGTTTTTTTAGAGCATTTTCCTAGTAAAGGTCATTTCTGAATAAATCCTTCGGAAATTAAATGGTCATATATCTTCCTTGTTTTGTTGACATCTATTTTCAGAAGTCTCCTTGCATCAAGCAAGCGAAGAAAGCCCATCTTATTATTTTCTGCTACCAATACATCCTTGATAGACATGTAGTTTTTGGGTAATAATCTTAAATGAGAACACAGTATTTTTTCTGAGTCAGACAGAAGGTAAAATCCTGGCAGATCAGAAATATCTAGGGGCATTTTTTTCCTTCTATCTACCTTTCTCATTTCAGAATCATTGGGAAAGTGCTCAGACATAATTACAGACTGACTATCAAACTTTTTCATCATTAATGCTGTAGCGAACTTCTGTTCTTTTAACATTGAATCACGTTCTCTCTTTAAATGTTTGTATAATCTAGCAGTGTGCAAAGTTTTAATGCCCTTTTTTCTGTATTCACTTAGAGAAACCAGGCGCTGCATGAGATCCTTCTCCAGGCTCAGTGATTCCATGAAAGCGTCAAACTGCATACCAGTCATAAACTGCATAAATGGCAGCAATCTTTCTGGTTTATGCATCATAAACATACCATCGAATTTTTTCAACCATGATAAAAGTTTATTGGGCATCACGAGCCCATGATTCTGCAGAACTCTATAACGTCGCTTTCTTTCACTCAGCCTAGTGTTGAGAGCCTTGACCAAACTGACTTTCAGACTATCCATGCAATCATCTTCTTCATCATCAGAGTAGTTATCCTCTATGTTAAATATGCTCTCTGCATTATTATCATAACTTAGCTCAAACTCTGACCTATGGGCATTGTATCCTGCCAACTGCTTGTCATTATTGTTTCTAGGTGGATTTAAAGTGGGTTCCAAGTTGAACAGATAAGGTACAATTGGTTTAGGAAACAGGGACTGCTGAGTTTCAGGCAATAGTTTCAACTCGTTGTACTGCACGTTTTCTACATAATACTTCCTGTAGTGTTCCTGGCATTCTAGTTTGGACCGGGTGTGCACGCTTTTTGCTATGTCCTCCCAGTTGCCGTAACCGTACGATGACAAGGCAGCTAGAAGCTTGCACTCTTCTTTCGCGGACCAGTTGCAGTTATCAAATAACGGAAAGTCGTTCCGTCTGACCGCGTAGCTGTGAGAGTTCTTGTGGTTTTGAACCTCCTGGCCCGTCGCGAAGCACGATGTACACAAAATCGCAACGCACTCTACGCACTCTATGTACGGCTCGTGAGCCATTTCCCCGCAAGCGCAGCACTTCACCAGTAATATATCGTTGTTCATTTTTCAGGTAGAGGAGCTGGTGCAGGATTTCTACGAGAAATACTACGACATCGACCACAAGGGCTGCCGGCACGCGCTCTTTTTGAGATTAGTTCGATAATAAACAGAATCTTCAAAGCAACGTTGTTTTATTTTTTAATATAAACTTGCCCTTTCAGTCAGTACTCCAATTAATATTTAGGTACATACATACTTTGAATGCAATGTGTTTATTTTATTTAATATCAAATTAACAAGGACTGTAATTGTCAAAAACAAATGAAATGACAAAATGACAACCTTTTTTTTTGACATTGACATGACCGACTGTCATTTGCATACATGTCATTTGTCATTAAGTAGGTACTTTTTCAATATTGGCATCGTAAACTCTGTGCATATTGCCAGCATTAAGTATAATTTTTGCATCACTCAGTACACTCAGTAGTCAAGAAAAAATCTGTAAAGCGGCTTTCAGACTACGCTATAATATAATAGTATATAGCTCATACTTAGAATACATCACAGGTATTGACTCGCCTGTGAGTAGTACCTTTGATTTGATGCTCTAAGTTATTTGTGGTATATTTCTTAATGTTAAGTTACCTACAAAAAATACTTACAGGTGATAGGAAGTGTTGTCATTTTGTAAACTGGACGTCGCTGATCTTTTTTTGCACCAAATAACACTGCAATTCGAATTTTTTTCCGAGGTCGTTCCGCGCGCACTGAATCCAAATGAATGGTGCGGAACGTGCGGCAACTAGTTTTTATTAGTTTTATTATTTTTTATACAACTAGAAGGCACATTGTGCATGTACGTAGGGACGAGGGGTTCGTAAAAGCCACTCCTCTTTAACGGGTGTCGTACCTGTCAATTTTGACGCTCTACGTGATTTGCTCAAGCATAATTATAACCAATGACGTTTATATAAACCTAAATATAAAATATATAAAAAATAGCTCATAACTGCGTCAATTTTTGTCATAGAAAAAAAATGCACTGTGTATAAAGGATTTCGTAGCTCTACAAATCTGCATTCTGAACTAAAAAGTTACTGATCCTCACCTCATTTTTTTTCTGACGTTTATTTGAGAAAACAAACAGTTACAAATTATAATTCTTATGAGCTAAACATTAGTGTGTAAATTTATGTATAAAATACTAGAATTCATAGGTACCTACTTAATATTATGATGAATAACATAAGGATTTGAACTGAAGTCAGTTAAAACGAGATCTGTTACAATAATAATCCGAGCGCCGAGGATGTGACTGATGACCTTATTAATGAAACAAATTAAAACCTAAGTGTTATGTTATGAATTTCACTGCAAGTAATAATTTCATATTATAAATAAATTACGTTTCACACTCATAGCCTCCACAGATATATACAGAAACACCGGAAACATACTGAAAGTTGAAACTCATCCTTTTTATCCTCTGCTTCACTGGGATTCGAACCCCGGACTCTCGAATTTTATCTGAGATCCCGGCTAAACGCTGATCCGCACGAGACATCAAATATGTATCATTTGATTTCATAAATATTACGAAAAATATACCGACATGTCTCACTTTAAATAAACGTAAAAAATAACGTTTATAAGTATTCTGCCGAATGAGAAAACCTGTGCAGAAAACCAAAGAGTATATAGGTAATCGCAGAAAGCTGCTGCTGTGCTGATTCCCCTATGTATAAATGTACTCTATGGTGCTGACTGCTCAATGGACGGACATAGGAACGAAAAGAAAAGTTAACGAAAAAAAGGTAGGTCTAGGGTTTAATGGCACCAATCAACATTCTTCGATTTGGGCGCGCGAAATTTGTTTCTATAATGTAATTGTAATTATTCTAAGTTTATAGTGTTAAAAATTACTTCGAAGTACGTAAGACATTTTATCAATTTTACAATAGAAATAAACTTGATGTTTTTCAATTTTTCAATGTCAATTTCAATTTCATTTATTTGCAAGATAAGGTTAAACAGTTACTGTTGTTGCAAGTAGTGAATACATTACTCTTATACTAACCCAAAAGGTATGCAAATTTATAGAGAACATTTGATTTTTACTATTACGTAATAAATTAATTTATACATGTGAATACAAAAAATCACTATTTCAATTACAATTAATTTACCTTAGATATAATTTAATAATGTCAATCTTAAAGAAAAATATTACATTTACATCAATTAATTTATTAAATTAGATTCTTTAGTCTACTTTGTTAATAATGTCAATTAGAAACTAAATTAGTTTTCAAATGCATTTAAATATTCGTTCAATGTTTAGGGCCGCAGCGCTAGAACATTTAATAAAATATTTTTTACGGTCCATTTTTTGGGTACTTATAAAATAAACTTTCACAATTAAAGTGGTTTAATTTCTGTTAGTTCATGTATCTACTTTCTTATGGTTTTGTCTTCTCATGTTTATTATTTCTTATCATTTGTTTAATTTCATTTTAAATTTTAAATAAATCAAGTAGGTAATTGATTAAAAATGAGTAATAAGGAATTAATTGACGCCTGCTGTGGCGCAGTAGTTACTACTGGACTGCCAATCAAGGCGTTCCCGAGTTCGGTCCTTGGCGAAGCAGACATACCTAGTTTATTCATCTGTGGTTTTAATTTTGTTTGTCTTGATATTTGTGTTCATGTCTTTATGTGTATCCATGGTGGCCCCATCACAGAAATCCTAAGCGGGGGGCATTGAGTATGCAGCGTTTTTTAAATTATTAATTTATTGAAGCAGGAATTGATATAATTATTAATTATTAGTAAAATATCTACCAGTACCAGCCCTGCAAAAAAAGATAGATCTCGATTACTGTTTTATAGCAACTTCTTGAACGCTATTGGCTGCATCTTTTGAATGTTTTATTTTGATTGGTTAATAGCTTTATACGAGAAAAGTCATTGGCCGTAGTAAAGTAGGAGAGAGTAAACATTATTACTGGTCATACAGAACAAAACATAGACTTAAAATGTATAGACAAGGCATACGCAAAATAAACCGAATTATTGATCAAAGCGAAATATACCTGTGTCCGTTTATTGACACAGCATTGTGTTTTTAGTAAAAAATACTTAAATAATTGTTCAAATTTAAATAACAAAATATAATTATATATATATTTATCTGGGAATTATATTTTTATTATTAAATGTATTAGGTACAACAATATAAAAATTAAGAAAAAAATAAAGGATGTATTGCATTTATAAACTACTAGCTGTGCCCCGCGGTTTCACCCGCGTTAGAAAGAGAAGTGAACCAAACTTTACAGGATTACTCGTTGGACCAATCTGAAGATTCTCCGAGAATTTCATTGAAATCGGTCCAGCCGTTTCGGAGTCTATAAGGAACATACATACACACTTTCTCTTTTATTATAAACTAAGTAATAAATAATTAGTAATTAAGGTGTAAGTAACAAAGAAATCTATGAATAATAAAAGTTAAGAGAACTTGCAACATTTACGTTATTATTCTTAAATGAAATTGAACTGTATAAAATAAAACATGTGTCTTTAGAGTAAAACGAAATCCAAGAAATATAAACAATTTCGGATACGTTATGCTATGTTTAATATTTTTATCATTTCAACATAGTCTTGGCCTTTAATTCATTTCATTACACTGTTGTTTAATTTAACTTATCTGCCATTAAATAAGTCTATGGAACAAACTCTCTCTCCCCGCGACGTCAGACGCTGAACTCATTATTCATTGGAATTTGAACAGCTAAAATTATATTTATCTCTGTTTGACGCGCGAATTTCCACGGTATACTTTGTGTTGTCTCTCGCTCTTACTTCGAGTGAAGGTCCCAGAATGTTCTAGACGTTTTAATGTATATATTTTCGCGCGACGACAGCGCTACGTTTCATTCATTTGTGAAGTTGAAGTGTGAAGTTGTGAGTTGTGTTGTGTGTGAATATTTTTAGTATTTCGCTAAAAACCAGTGATTTTGGGATACCAAAAGTTATTAACAAGTAAGTGTATATTTTTTTACATTTCTTAAGTGATTAAAGTGAGAGAAATAGTAAAATTTTATTACATATGAACCTTCTAGACGTAAGAGTAGGATTGCGCGGAAGATCGGTCTACGTCTCCAAAAATGGTGTCAGTCGTGTGCTAACAGGAGTTATTTCTTTGTTTTAGGTACCTAAATCGTCAGAATGGGAAAGGATTATTACAAAATTTTGGGAATCGCGAAAGGCGCATCGGACGACGAGATCAAGAAGGCGTATCGAAAATTAGCTCTGAAGTACCATCCGGACAAAAACAAGGCCCCGGGAGCGGAGGAACGTTTCAAGGAGGTGGCCGAAGCTTACGAAGTTTTGTCAGATAAGAAGAAGAGGGAGATTTACGATGCTCACGGCGAAGAAGGCCTGAAGGGAGGCATGGGAGGCCAGAACGGTCCAGGAGGCGGCCAGTCGTACTCATACACATTCCACGGGGACCCGCGTGCTACATTCGCCCAGTTCTTCGGTTCGGCGAGCCCATTCCAGGCGTTCTTCGATCTGAACGGCGGTGGCGGCGGTGGCACTACGATGTTCTTCGACAGAGAGATGGACGTGGATATGGATCCGTTCGCAAACATGGGCATGGGGCAGGCGCGGCAGGGTGGCCCCGGGGGCGCCTTCCGCAGCCACAGCTTTAACTTCCACGGCTCGCCGAACAGGAAGGAGAAGACCCAGGATCCGCCGATCGAGCACGACCTGTACGTCTCGCTGGAGGACATCGCCCGCGGTTGTGTCAAGAAGATGAAGATCTCGCGCCGCGTCATGCAGCCCGACGGCACCTCGAAGAAGGAGGACAAGGTGTTGACGATCCACGTGAAGCCCGGCTGGAAGGCTGGCACCAAGATCACGTTCCAGAAGGAAGGGGACCAAGGCAGGAATAAGATACCGGCTGACATCGTGTTCATCATCAGGGACAAACCCAACCCGCTGTTCAAGAGGGAGGGAAGCGACATCAGATATACGGCGAAAGTCTCACTCAAACAGGTAAGCATGTGATACTGTATGTTATAAATTAATTCGTAAATCATGAAAAAAGACATTAAAACTAATGGAATTCCATCTGTTGAAGTATTGACAGAATAAACATGTTTATTAATTATTATTTACTTCTGATATTGATGGCATGTAAAGTAATGAGTAATCACTGTTGTCACACTACTGTTTAGCAATTCTTATAAGGAGAAGTTTGTAAAATATATATTACCCATCTAATCAAATGAACATGTTGATGAGTCAAGCTTACTGCATACATAAATAAACCCAGTATTAAATTAACACACTTGATCAAAAGTTACAAGAACTTTATTGCATGATTCATAGTACTGTTGTCTAACTGGTTGTTTTCCTTCCAGGCTCTCTGCGGAACCATCATTGAAGTGCCAACTATGTCTGGTGAGAAGTTAACAGTCAACCTGCAGGGAGAGGTTGTCAAGCCACACACTGTGAAGAGGTTCCCTGGCTACGGTCTACCGTTCCCCAAGGAGCCGACGAGGAAGGGTGACCTACTAGTTGCCTTCGACATCAAGTTCCCTGACAGATTAAGTCAAGGAGTGAAGGAGATCCTGATGGACACCCTGCCCAACTAGTAAAGACTGGTAGTCATCTATGTATTAGAACTGTTAGTATATAAAACGTAGGTCACGAAGACTGCGCTATTATATGCTCAAACCTGCGGGCAGGTCTAGATGTTTACTTGTAGGGAGTATCGCCTATGTATATAGTGTCCGCGCCTCACATTAGACATTTTAGCGTTGAACTCGTTATAATTCGAGTCTTTTATTAGAGAATCGCGTCGTTTCGCCCGCGACGCCGGCGGCTGCGGTCGATCGAGTTGCGAACGTCGCCGCGTCGGCACGTGCGCGATTGTAGGTCAACCGCGTGCTGACGCCGGCATTCGAGGCTTAGTGAACCATTTGAAAGTATAATGTTGTCTAGATTGTTTTGCGAGGAGAGACTAGTTTGTAGATCGCAGCCTCCATATGCGTTCCTGGATGCATACTATGTTAGCCAATGTGTGAACGAGGGTTCTTCGTGCGTTGTAGTACGAGGAACTTGAGTTGTTTGTGAATCTTATGTTGATTGTGTGCATGTTTATTTAAGTTGTAAATATTTTTACTTATGTAAATACCAGACTAGGACAGCGATTGTAAGTTTTAGGTTTCCGAACAATAGCACAATTCCAATTTCATTTCATATTTACTAAAAATTATGTAGTTTTCCATATTATGTTGTCCGGAAACGTAATCTGACAATTGCAATAAATTTTTGAAATTAAATTTTGTTATTGGTCTAATAACAGGATTAGATTTCAAAAGTATTTTTTTGACGCTGTAAACTTTTATGTAGTGGTTATATTATTGAAAAGCAACAACTTAAAAAACTTATCACTTATAATTGCTGTTAAAAGAATGACTAATAAAAAATGATATCTATGAGTTACTGTATTTTTGCTTTCAACCCTCTGTCTCCGTTGAGTAAACTCAATATTCTACAAGAAATTCACACAAACACAAATACATTTCCTGAATTTTATTGAACACAAGTTGAAGTTACAGAATAGTCTGCCACTTAAAATAGATTCAGAGGACACGCAGTTAAAAATTGAAGCACTCATTTTGATCGTGGGGTATTAAATGTTGACTAGAATAAACTCCGCGGGACATTATTCAGTGGGAGTGTAAACAGCTGTAAACGAGAGCGTCATAGCAGTTGGCACGCTCGTGAACCTTGGCGAACGCTGGAGACGCGCGGCCAGGCAAACCGCGACTCAATATATCTATTTATTTATCGCCCTTGTTCATAATTATTCATAAACATCAACATTGTACTCCCCTACTTGTAAAACTAAATTATCTTACGTCTTTTTCGTCGAGACGTCGTTTGCGCTATAAGAAGACAATTAGTACTCTTATTGTTAGGTACCCCATGCTTCTATAATCTAAAATTGCGCGAGTTCCCCGTGGACCAACCGTTGGTCCAACTAGTTGGACCACGGGGATTTTTTTTCCCGCTGGACCAACTACTCTGTAGTTCAACTAAATTCATTCCCGGTGGTTCAACTTGTCAATTTAAGAGCCAATAGCTGTCTTCTTTTATCGCTTAAGTGATTTAATTGACAAGAACGAGTTTTTTTTATTTGGTTGATAAATAAAAATAATAAATAAATAAATATCTTTGGACAATTCACGGTTCGGTCAATATTCGGTTGATATCCGGATCATCAGTAGATGTCAGTAAGGTATAGGTACCACTGACTAGTAAGTACAATTTTTTATTGCACTATGAGAGTTACAAAACTTATTTGATTTTAATGAGGAACAGTGTACCTATAATTCATAGATTTATTATGACTGTCTACGTCATTATAAAAAATCTGATATTATAATTATTTATTGAGTGCTATTTTAATGTGGTTTTGTTTACTAACTAAAGTCGATGGTCAAGGAAAAATAGATCACTGCGTTTTTCTGTTTATGAATTATGTATGTAGTAACTATTAGGTGTCGGAAAAATAGGGAATGAATGCATTGGAAACTTCCACAGTTCTATATGGTAAATAATAATACACGGTGAACAGCAATATAGGCTTGTTTTATCTTTTTTGTATCGTTTTAGACTGGCGTTATCCTATCACTTCACCGGCCATGCTCCCAGAGGCTACGTTTCCACCAGATATGTGCGATGCGAGTATGCGTATGTAGCGAGTAATGTGTTAAAAACCAATAGACTCTCTTGACATACCCTTCATTTATTGTCAAGGAAGGGATTACTTTGGTTCTCAACTAATACATTCCTCGCTACGCATGCTCTCACATCTCTGGTGGAAACACAGGCTTACGATAGGCTCCACACTAGGTAGGTACTCCACAGTGGACATGACTCGGCTTAACTGATGTCACAGAAGTCACAGTATTCATTCATCTACCAGTGCTGTAGAATAAAATAATAGGTGTGATGAGTGACTCCAAAACATCGTAAGATATACACACCTACCTACATTCTGATAAAGTACTAATAGGTTTTGTCGGCCGACAGACTTGAATAACTGATTAATATTACGGACGACTCACTAATTTTGTTTTGACTGTACTTCAACTGTCAAGCTCGTGCGATTATGAAAGATAAAAAGGTTACCTACCTGCAGCGAATTCAAACAATATTTTACACTAGTCTTCCGCCAGCGGCTTCGCCCGCGTGAACTCGTTTCAAAGGTTCCCGTAAGATAAAAACCATCCTATGTCCTTTCCCAAGGTCCACTGAATTTGTGTTCCAAATTTCATTAAAATCGGTTCAGTAGTTTAAGCGGGAAAGCGTAGCAGACAGACAGAGTTACTTTCGAATCACACTATTCATGTTAGAATTCGGAATGATATTTACGGGTAGGTATTCGCTTTCCTGCTGCCATTTGTTGACGTTGAGTTGGCGTGTTGCCCAAACTATAACAACAATTACGCTCATACGGTACAAACATCCAAATTTGATATAATGATAATATCATTAATATTATTACTGCGTATGTAATCTTGAACAATTAATGATTAAACGAACTTACCTTAAGTGAAGTTCTATCATAATTATACGATGGCTTCGTCTGAGAAATTAGATTACTTGTAGTAGACGTACTGTACTAGCCATTCATACACTAAAGTTGAGAAATACAACCTAAAAAATAAAAAGGTTGTAATAAAAAAACATAAAATCACTCAAAAGTCTGTACACTGACAACACCTGTCATTCGTCGCTATCTTCATTTAGTTTAGAGAGCAATGCACGAATTTTATTTTTATGACAAATTTTTCCCTGGGGTAGGGTGGGAGGGACCTAATTTCTCAGACGAAGCCATCGTATAATTATGATAGAACTTCACTTAAGGTAAGTTCGTTTAATCATTAATTATACTTTGCTTCGTCCTCGAAATTAGATTACTTGTAGATCTTGAGAGTCGAAAAATTTGTAAATAAAAATTAATTTAAATAGTAAATAAGTAATTTTATTTACTTCTTAAATTCAATTATTAAATAATTTTATTTATTAGTAAATAAATTATTCACTATATAATTATATTAATATCATTATATTAAAAATGTTTTTTTTTTTGTAGTAAAAACAAGCAAAAGAATATAGGATGCATTTTTAACACAACTTGGTATTTTTCTAAAACAAAATCTCCAGTTGTTATATAAAATATACATATCAACAAAAGTAAATATATACTTTTTCCTTAAACAGTTATATACAGTCACTGTCACTTATGATATGACTTATGACGCATTTGATTGTAAAATGTAATTTGATTGTAAAAACAAAAACGCATTGTAAAATATCGTGAAGATAATTATATCGTTCGTCTGCAATAATAGACGGTTACGGCGGCTTTTCGTGTAAGTTCCAAACTAACTATGTACTTGTTACGTGCAGAAGACGTGGAAGTATAGTCTGGTGGAATGAGCAGTAAATATTTGTATCTATACCGCTAAATATATAATACTGTAAAAAACAATTATATAATACTGTAAATATTTAGACAGAACTAAAGTTTTACAGTATACCTTATATTTTCTGTTTCTATTTTTGTAATCCAATATCCATCTCCGCCGCGATGCCATGCCACCGCGACCGGCAGGAGCTCCTGAAGAAGGTCCTCGTCAAAACATGTCGGCAAATCCGATAAAATTTACGTGAATACAGCCGTGTCATATATATAACTACAATGTTAGTGTACACTCCCGATTCGTTCAATAAGAAAATCCAATAAAACAGTTACTGGGCTAATTTGAATTTTTTATTTAAAAAATGAGAGAATGAATGTGGGTTGGATATAGTCACTATCTATATGTTTTAGTTAAATCTGGTATTTAGTAATTATTTTTATTACCTCCATTTATGACCTCAATATTATTAGTACTCGCAAGTCTACTACTTTAAGTAGTAGTTTGAACTCTATAAACAGTGACTAGTTCTAATAAAATGACAGCTTTAATACTCAATAATTATTCTAAGCTGATATGTGGGAACCAATTTTCTAAAAAAATAGCCCAGTTGTTGGATTTCAGGTAACTTTAATTTTGATAAAGACAAAAACGTAAAGCCGGTAATAAAAACTTTAACTACTACGGCTAATTCTAATATCAGAACAATTTTTACGTGTAATCACTCCGACACAATGCAAATCTGTAACTATTTAATGAACTTAAGTGAGCATTATCTATCATAGAAGCATAGTGTTAGCAAGGATATACCCCTGAGAAAAAAAATGCTTCATACTATTAATTTAAAGAAAGTTGCAAAAAATAAAACTATTTTTTGAAAGCAACACCATTTCGTTTTACCGAGTTATCAGATAAGGAGGTACACAAAATATCTAAGGCTTCGCGGCAACTATTTTAACTTAACTTTTGACAACCTTGTTTCAGAGGTTCCTCTTAGGAACAGAATATAATATTCATTTGTTTTTGTTCCGGGCATAATAATTAGACTTTCAAAAATAGAAAACAAAGGTTGAGAGTGCCTTTGGTATTCTCAACCACTGAACCTTCAGCTTTGTCTGTAACATAACTCAAATTATAATCAGTTAAAATAGTTCAAATCTTATAGTATGATTCAAATCTTATTTTTAAAGTATCTAAAATCGTTGGAAAGGCGTAAATATATAGATTATTCTAATTAAAAGTAAATAAATTGATAGCTAATGAGACTGGGTCTCCATGAAATATCAAGCTATGCTATGCCAAGATAGCAACTTTTTACATTTCGAATCTTGTGGCAAACAAGTCTATGTCAGCCATTTCTAAAAGCTCGACTATTTTACTGAACACAATGGTCGGTTGGTTCACATTCTATATCAGGACATATAGGTATGCACATCGCGATTTATATATGCCTTTCACTGTCTTGGAAACTAATAAGAGGCAAAAACATAAATATTTTTGTTGTCACATCATTTCCAAGTCATCTTGGTGATTCTTATATGATGTGGGCATATGGGAAACGCATACCAGCCTTCTTAATATACGAAATGGAAGTTATGTTATAGATACACAACTAATGATTGCGAAGAAGAATTTAACACTTCATTATGTGCCGGGCAAATAATTTTAAACGAAAATATGCAGTCAAGATCTCGTTCCATATTCTCATCGCATATCACAGCAGCCTTCCCCCCCCCCTGTCCAGTTTTACTTGCATTGGAATAAATATTCAGGCAAAAGCTATCGTCTCTTATCGAGCTAATATGTGTCTGTTATTAAGATCATTATGAAACCATCATAATCATCAGTTTCTATAGCAAGATATGCACAACTCTCAATACTAGTATTATACAACCAGCCAGGCAGGACAGGAGGCGAGGAAACCAACTAAATGAGCGAACTGGCGTATCGTAAATACGCTTTAGTATTTAAAAAAAAATGTTTACTTGTTATATTCTAATTTGTTTTATATGAGTAAGAGCGATAAACTAATCATCTAAGCAAATTGATGATGTTAAATAGCCTTATTTGTATTAATAAACAAAAACTAGGGATGCTGTATTGAATCCAAAAAGAAAAATGTTAAATTCATATATGTAAATTGTTGTTGAATGTGAAGCGTAAATATTTTTGAATTCATTATTAATTGACAATAAAAGATCGCATCAATCTTTTAAGCCAATATTTTTTGTAATTAAATTTAAAATGGTTTATAAATATCAATTTTAAAATAATTTGTAATAATGAGTTTGATTACGAATCTGCTTTACTCATTGATACTGTGAATCAAATGAATAGCATTTAGATATTGCACCAGAGTATAAAAACTCAACTATGATGTTAATATCGCCTGAAATTGATTTGTTTCGACGGATATACGATAATATACAAATAATTTTTAGAGGCGGTACAAAATTTTGTATTGCTATGGTTTTGAAAGATATTTTTAGTATGACACGACACTATTATTAGTGATGTACTTCCATCTGGTGTGAAAGAGCGCTAATCTTCCAGGAACGTGGTGTACCTCTGTTATCGGCGAGTCTGTGTGCGCACTGGTGCAGCGGCGTCGGAAGCATTGGGTGTGCAGCAGCCGTGGCTTGTTGTGGCAACGTGGTTGCTGCACCAAAAAATGGTAGACTTCTCCCCGCTCGTGCTTGTCTCGCTAACATGAGCGGGCTCTCGAATTTAAAGTCTTGAGAGTGGTAGAATTTTCTGCTGTTGATATTTTTTATAGCGTCTTTATTATTAGGTACCTATATTATTATTTTTTACCTTGATCCTGAATAAATCTGGAGCTTTTATAGCTTTTGCTGATTAACCCTTCAGCCAATTTTTCCCCAAATGCATAACTGTTAGTTTTGGTAGAAATTAACTGATATTTTATACTTAGGTAATAAATATCTTTATTTGATTGTAGACGACAGAAAATTCGTTGCGACAAAGATTCTACATAATGTGAATCATACAAAATTCTAGTTTCATCTATCATCGGCTTCAATGGTCGTTCGATAGACGGGTCGACGGGACAGTTCTGTAAAATTAAATATTATCTTAAACTCATTTCTTTCGAAAGACCAGAAGTAGGTATAGTAATATGTTCCCAACGAACAGCCAGTTCATCCTGAAAAGGTGAAGTCTTTCTCTTATTTTTAGAAAGAGAAACACCAATGCTTGACGCTAGGTTCTGATGGTGTCGATGGTGCCAGTGAGGCCGAATCCAAAGACTATAGTGGGGTCAATGGGTCGGAATATGAGGTAATTCCGAATTAAAAGGTTCGGTATTCGGTTGGCGACATTTAAAGTGTATAAAATTAATTAATCTCGTCAGTGTTTGTTGAATCTGCCAACTCACACATCTGATTGCCTGAAATGATAGAATGTACAAAATATAAGTTTTGCAGTATACTTATGAAAGCATGATTTTTTTGCATATAGATACAAGCCTATACTCATATAGCAAATAACCTATACTCATGCATTCATGCAATGAAGGAATCATCCGTAATAGATGAATCTCATCCTTAAATCGTAGATGAATTTATTCATCACATCACTTATCATTTCATTATATCAAAAATGTTTTACAAGGCAACACTCCCTTGAACTCAAGTAATTCCTGCGAACGTAACATTCTCAAAAGGAAATGTACCCAACGCATATGTATTTGCTTGTAGGAATGTTTCACAAAAGATTTTGAATACTACTTAATTCGTAGATAAATACATCAATTCCAATTTTCGTTATTTCATATTAACGATTTTACAAGGCGATAGTCCCATGAACTACCCTCAAGTAATTTCTTGCGAACGTAACATTCTCAAAAGGAAATGTACCCAACGCATATTTATTTGCTTGTAAGAATGTTTCACAAAAGATTTTGAATACTACTTAATTCGTAGATTAATACATTCATTACATTTTTCGTTATTTCATATTAACGATTTTTATTACAAGGCGATAGTCCCATGAACTACCCTCATGTAATTTCTTGCGAACGTAACATTCTCAAAAGGAAATGTACCCAACGCATATTTATTTGCTTGTAAGAATGTTTCACAAAAGATTTTGAATACTACTTAATTCGTAGATTAATACATTCATTACATTTTTCGTTATTTCATATTAACGATTTTTATTACAAGGCGATAGTCCCATGAACTACCCTCATGTAATTTCTTGCGAACGTAACATTCTCAAAAGGAAATGTACCCAACGCATATTTATATTGTTACTACATACTTTACACAGCGCGTTAAAAAACGCATGTATGTCTCACCCAACCAGCATTGGCACCCGTGCCCAGCTGTGGGACGGAAATAGGGTTGCAGCCATCTTTTACAATAGGTGGCTTACGTGGTTTACGTGGTGGAAAAAGCTGCAGGCCTCCCCAATGGGGAGGGAACCGTGCCCAGCAGTGGGAGAGAAATAGTGGTGTTGCAACCATGTCGCGCAATAGTTATTGTATACTATACATACCTTTCTGTGGTAACAATTTCATAATAGAATTTTATTTTCAGAAGATTCACTCGATATCCATTATTGATTTTGTTTCTAACATTTTTTCCTGCTTTCTTATTTTTCGTAACACATTAATCAGTAATTCACATCTTTATTTTTCCTGTTTAACAACTTCACTTATAAGAAAATACTTTCACGTGTTGAAAGGCTAGCACTAAAACGCGAATGAAGATAGCGACGAATGACAGGTGTTGTCAGTGTACAGACTTTTGAGTGATTTTATGTTTTTTTATTACAACCTTTTTATTTTTTAGGTTGTATTTCTCAACTTTAGTGTATGAATGGCTAGTACAGTACGTCTACTACAAGTAATCTAATTTCGAGGACGAAGCAAAGTATAATTATTATTATAGACATTCCACGTTCAACTCGTTTTGTTTTTAATTAGTAGATGGGTAATTTTCAAAATAATGGAGCAGCGTGGTGTTGGCTTTAGGCTTCCCCAATAATGGGGAGAAACCCGTGATGTGAGACGTGAGGCGGTCAATAAGGATAGTCAAGACGGCACCCATAATGTATACCCAGAGTGGTGCCAGCCACAGTGCAGCCAAGCCATTACGTTAAATTAAATCCCCTTCCATCCATCCATCCATCCATCAGCCTTTTACCGTCCACTGCTGGACATAGGCCTCCCCTAACGTTCGCCACTCCTCCCGGTCCTGGGCCTTCTGAATCCAGCGACTACCCGTTGTCTTCTTCAGGTCGTCAGTCCACCTGGTTGGAGGGCGGCCTGTACTCCTTTTGCCGAGACGTGGTCTCCATTCAAGGACCTTTCTTCCCCATCGGTTGTCGGTCCTCCTAACTATATGGCCTGCCCATTGCCTTCAGCTTGCAGATTTTGAGAGCTATGTCGGTAACCTTAGTTCTTCTACGGATTTCATCATTACGAATTCTGTCGCGTAGAGAAATACCAAGCATAGCCCTCTCCATCGCTCGCTGGGCGACCCTGAGCTTATGGAAAAGGCTAACTGTAAAAGACCACGTCTCAGCGCCGTAGGTCATCACTGGCAACACACACTGCTCGAAAACTTTCGACTTCAGGCACTGAGGTATTCTGGACGAGAAGACACTTTGTAATTTCCCGAACGCTGCCCAACCGAGTTGGATTCTACGAGTTACCTCTCTCTCGAAGCTGGACTTACCCATACGGATCGCTTGTCCCAGGTAGATGTACTCGTCGACAACTTCGAGAGTAGCGCCATCAACAACAACCGGTATAGGTGTGACATGGACGTTAGACATGATCTTCGTCTTGTCCATGTTCATCTTAAGACCCACCCTTTGTGAGGCGCTATGGAGGTCACCTAGCATAGTGCTGAGCTCTTCCAGGTTCTCCGCCAAGATTACTATGTAAATACTTACATACTTTACTTACTTACTTACTTACTATGCAAATCGAAGGTGTGTGAGGTGTTCGCCATTGATGTTAATACCCAGCCCGTTCCACTCCATCAGCTTGAAATCCCCTTAGATACACGTATTTATGTTACTAAATTTTAGTTCGTTTATGTATTAAATTGCGCAAATTATGCTTCATCATTTGTCGTATGTACAAAAATGGTAAATAAAAAGCGGAATTTGGTGAAAACAGCTAAATGGAATACCAAATTAATAGCCGCTTATATCTAACGAAATGAAATTTTATTGTGAGGATTTGTGATTTTCCTTAAATTGAACTGAAAATTGACTGTATTGGTCATACGTAATTGGTTAAAAGTTATTCAACTACATATCGACGTCTCCTAATCTGTAAGGTTTTCCTTCAGACATAACAAGCTGAATTATCGTTGATAGAATAAAAGAAACAACTAACTATTAAAGCAGAGTCTAGCAGTAAAAATATGATAACACGTACCTATGTTTCAGGCAAGTGCCAAATTTTTTGAATTTCGTATTTCTTGAATCGCTATCCAGTACGCTTCCGCTATAGTGGCCCAACCCAACAAGCATGGCCGCTTGCGACTTGGGAAGCACGTCACTCGTAAAAATACTCTGCGCCCGCCCCCGCCCAGAGAGCCACTATAACCGATAACTCGGATGAATTCATCACAAGAGTAATTAAAGCTGATTGCTCTGATGGATTAACGACTTACATAACTCACTAGCTAGATAAGTATATTTTTGTTACTGTCTATCTAGAAGCTGTGTCTAGGTACCTGTTTTTGTTATCGGGGGGAAACCTTCAAAAGGTACCCGGCACCTTGGGAGAGGGTACCGGGTTATGTGGAATTAGACCGCACTAAAACCCCCTCGGTGGCTGCCACTGCGCTTGGTGAATACTCCGGGATCTCCGGCAGAACGCAACGGTGTCCTCCACGCGCGACGCCCCAGAACGGGCCCATCTTTGGGAGAGCAGATGTGCTATCCTGCACCTTCCGATGCTTGCTGCTGGTTGGACGGATCGAGCTCCCACTCACACTGTCCACAACCCCGGAATCCCCCTTTTAGTCGCCTCTTACGATCTGGCAGCGGATACCGTAGCTCTATTCTTAATCCCGAAGCTACAGGGACTTGTCTAGGTACCTAGTCGTTACTAGTAAATCACATTCCTAGCTGTACTTAATACCTAGTTCTCTTTTTTAAACAGGTTTAGTTACTCGGCCAACGATTGCAGTAGAAATATTTACCTAGTTACATAAACAATTTTGTTAATGTTGAGTAAAAATTATTACTTATAATAGTAATAAATGATCATAAATATCATAATGTAAAAGAAGCAGATGACCGATATGGGACCAAAATAAATGGAATTCTAAGTACCTAATCGGAATTGAACAGAATTACACAGTCAGAGTGGCCTTCGACCAACAGATTTATGTCAGGTATTTTTTAAAATACAAGGAACAAATACCTACCCATTTTAAAGTCTGATAAAGTGATGTCAAGCTTACGCAATTTACGCAAAACGCCGTTCGTACTGCAGAAAATCAATACCTCTACCAGTAGTAGTACCATTTTAGTATGGCGTTTGATACGTTTGTCTCAGGTTGCCAAAGCTTTAGATATATACCTACTTACCTATGACCTATGACTATGCATTCATCCGTAGAGTACTGACACCAACGAATTGGGACGATGACTTCCTGTGCCAGTTTTTAAATATAAGTAGGTCTGTAATATTGTTAGGTACCTACACACCTTGTTTCAAATCTCTAGATGTAGTAAATCGATATTCTCCCTTTCTAAGTATGGGATCGAAGATGAAACAAAATTACTAAAACTAAACTTGTGTTTTGCTTCTGCTACGCAATATGCTATAGGTACTTATTATATTATATTCATATAAAAATAAAAAATATATAACTATTCACACTCATAGCCCCACAGTAGGGAAATACCCTGTGTCGTCATGGACACATGCAAAGACAGAAACACGAACACCCAGACCGAGAAAAGAAATTTAAACTCATCCATCATTCAAATTTCTGTTTCGCCGGGAATCAAACCCGGGTCCCTCTGATTGGCGGTCTAGCCTGGTAACCATTGCGCCACGCAGGTCGTACGCAAATAGCTATTTGTTTATAAATAAAATACTTTTTGTGCAGAGACCGCATGAAAGAAAAAATACCTCGAAAGGTATTTCTGGAAACAAAATAATCTTTACCTAAAATATTTACATTATTGGGGACAAAGTCGTAGGCATTGCTTAGTAATAAACAGAGCGTAGTATTAGATCTAACAGTAAGATGTTATACATAACGTCCAGGATACCTCTTGAATAACTTTAATAGTACTTGTAGGTACTCAACTATAATAGCCTATATTATGCAGTCGTGTTTGATTTGAAGTACAAGACAAACCTAGGTCCTTAGACAAAGTAACATCGCTTCGTAGCGAAACGATATCTAAATTCGTCATCGTCTTCGAGATATCGAAAACAATTTCCTAGCCAACGTAACAAGAATGTCGCGATCGTTGTGTCGAATTGTTTATTCGATAAAAAACAGAAATATTGGCTATGGTATCGGAAATTTAGCTGTCCGTGTAAGTCAAGAAGTGTCAAATCAGATCAAACCCGCGAACTTTTTTGTTGTTTTAAAAGGTTTTAATGTGAGTGTTGCGTAGAATCGTTTTCAGATTATAATAAAAACAATATTTTGAAAGTGGTAAGTGAAAAGAGTGTTAAGTATTACTTTAAGATGGTCTCCAAAACTTATTGCTATTTAAAATAGATTCAGTTTTATGTGACGGATGTTCAAACGATGATGGAGTGATCTTTATTTTAATTTTTAGTGATAAAACATGGAAGCGAGCAAGTCCCGAACAATGTCAACGTTGCTTGAGTATATAGAAACGTAAGTAAATCAAAGTTTTATTCATGATCATGTAATGTAAACAATGACGCGAACTCAACAATGAAACACTAGTTAAGGATCGGCCACAGCCAGGGTGAAATCAGCAAGTCGAGACATCACTTATGAAATACTTTTATTAACTCCATGTTAGAGTTACATTACTTATCCTAACTTAAACATACTTTTTATTATAATAATCTAAATCTATCCTATATCTAAAGTGGGTGAGACCCGTCCAAAGTTAGGTACGGGAATGCACCTTCGTGGGAACGATGCGCGACACCTGCACGGCATCAGATGTCGCCAACGTCAGCACTTTAACTTATCTATATTCACAGAGTCACTTTGTCCGTACGTAACACGTCCCCCCTGAAGATCAGCAACTATTGGAGGATGACGACAATATTGCTGAATAGGATGATGTGGCACGTAGAAGATCTGATGATAATGATGACTGGTGCTGTGTTCCATTTTTCTGGTTCGGGTACAGGTCTGTAGATTTTAGCGGTGACGGAATCCGAAGAGCGAGTAATTAAGGTCATAATATGTATAATGTGTGGTCACCAGGTCGGAGTTGGTCTTCGGGCATTCAGCCTCCATTGTACATAAAATTTATTTCAGTGATCGCTTTAGGATAGAAGGGATTGAGGAGACTTGGTGAAGATGGTTGGATGGAAATGATAGACTGTCTATAATATTTAAAAACCTAAATTATTCTACATTAATTTATTTTAGAAAAAACGTTACTGAAATCCTAAAGTAATGACAACCTGATTTAATTTGTTCCTAAAATTTGTTCCTATTTATAATTATAACTATTCATTTATTTAATTTACTTTTTAATTATTTTATGTATCTTATATGCTGTGTTTTATTACACATTTTATTAAATTTTAAGGTATTCAATTCAATATCGCAGACTATCGCACTGCCATCGCTATAATGGGAATACATAGTCAAGATGAATAAGATATTTGAACAATACCTATATAATTCATTTCTATAATTAATATTTTAATTCATGATTAATAAATTAGAAATGAAAAAGATGAAGATTTTTAATTAACGAAACGTAATTTTTGTTTTTTTTTTAAGAAATATTTTACCTGATTGAATAATTATATACCTAACTGTACCTACAGCCCTTTTAATGAATTTGAAATTGAAGTACATTAAGATTGATGTGAATATTAAATTGGATAAATTATAGTAACATACGGACAAGATGAATCTATATTATTAATTAATTTTACTTTAAAACGTAAAAGTTAACTTAATATTAACTTAAATTAATATTATACTTATTTTAATTTTAAAATTCTAAATCAAGATTTTCATTTATTTGTTGAATTATTTTTATCATATTATTTCATTTATTAAAACATTATAACTTAACTAAAATTCCACGATGGAATTGAATAAAATGGGAAATAGGTAAGGCGAATCACTTGAAGGTCATTTTATGCACTTACTTATTTGTCATTATATCCCAATTTGAGTCCCGAGTCGCTGAGTCGTGTCAATGTTCGGATCACTATGACACCCTGCTGCAGCACGACGTGTAGGTTCGGTAGACCGGCGGCATCCCTGGGGAGCCTGCCAGCCTATCCTCTTCGACTGCGCCAGTTAAGGATCGGCCACAGCCAGGGTGAAATCAGCAAGTCGAGACATCACTTATGAAATACTTTTATTAACTCCATGTTAGAGTTACATTACTTATCCTAACTTAAACATACTTTTTATTATAATAATCTAAATCTATCCTATATCTAAAGTGGGTGAGACCCGTCCAAAGTTAGGTACGGGAATGCACCTTCGTGGGAACGATGCGCGACACCTGCACGGCATCAGATGTCGCCAACGTCAGCACTTTAACTTATCTATATTCACAGAGTCACTTTGTCCGTACGTAACACACTTATATAGAAATTTGTTTGTTTATGTTACAGTCATGGTGACCTGGCGAGGCCCCTTGCTGGATCACAAGGTCGGGTAAGATCACACCGACTATGGACTGAACTGCAATGCAGTCTACAACGCCTTTAACACGGAATAAATACGGATACGAGAAATAATCACTCCGTGACACTCCGTGTCAAAAATCAGCTGAATGAAATCCGGCCATATTGTTTCGATAACTACAGTGTTTTACCATTCGTTTCGTCATCTTTTTTGGCGATCGCGATCGATGCGAAGGCGAACACTTAAAGTGCTGCTTGTCTACGCATTTATATGGGATAACCACGAAAACAATTCGTTACTTTATCGTTTCGTTACGAATTATAACATTGTCTACCAACTTGCGATAACGATGTCGATTGACCACGTGATTTAACGCGGCTTATGTCAATCCCATACATTTTAGTATTTTCTAACTTCGTTATCGTTTTTAAATTGTTACTTTGTCTAAGCCCCCTAATGCATTAGTTCCGTATACAGGCAGCAATACGGCCAGAATAGTACTTATCCAGCTCGTATTACTATGACTTCTTCGATTTCTGAGGTACTCCCATCCATTCATCAGACTTTAGAAGTCCACTGCTGGACATAGGCCTCCCCTAATATTCGACACTCCGTCCGGTCCTGAGCCCCCTGAATCCAGAGGCCGCTGTCATTGTTTGCCGAGAAGTGGTCGCCATACGAGGACCTTTGTTCCCTATCGGTTATCAGTTATCAGTTATCAGTCTTCTTAACTGCTTGCATCGAGCTAAGTATGTCAATAACCTTCGTTTGTTTCCTAATTTTATCGTTACGAAATGGATTTTGTCGCGCAAAGAAATAGCTCTTATTCAGCTGATGGAAAAGGTTAACTGTAAAAGACGTCCTACGATGATAGATAACAATCTATTGTGATAATTTCTAGGTAGCAGATATTTGATAACATATCTCCGCTAATCAAGTTATCGTCATTAATTAATTTCAATGTAACGAGTATGACGTTGAATGATGAATGGAAATAAAGTGGCAGAAAATTGTCCGAGAGCCACAAACCACTACTTATGTAAGTAATTAAAAGACGGCGTAATGGGCTGAAGTTTCTATCTATTCCTTCCACAGCTAGATTAGTATAACTCGAGTAAGTAGTCAATCTATAGAAGCATTTCAATTTTTTACACGCTTTATATTAGCTTCACTTGTATGTATGTTTGTATGTTTGTAACCGACTCCTTCAGATGCGATTTTGACCCACTTTAAACGACAGATTTCATTCAACTTTGTAGATTTATCGACGACCGACAAAACACACTAATTTGATAAGATTATTTTATTATTCAATTTGCAAAATAAGATTTTTGTCAATTTATAGAATTTTTGAAAATTATTTCCAACCATTATCTTAAGACATAAGCATAAATTAATAATGGTATAAATAATTAAAATATGTATTTTATTTAAAAATAACAGTTTAAAAAAACACTCTTTTAAAAATAAACCAAACTAAAAAGAATAAAATTAATAATAGTTTTAAAAACCAAAAAACACGCTTTTATAAGAAATCTAGCTAAAAAATGAAAATAAATTTGAATTAAAATAGTGTAAAAATGCATTTTATTGTAAAAAAGCGTGGCAGGGTAGCTTGCTGAATGTTTAAGTTTTAGAGCACTTTTACTCCGAAGATGAAACACCTACAAGTTAGATGTTTAACGACGTGGCGCAATGATCACCATGTTGGACTGCCAATCAGGGGTCCCGGGTTCGATGGATGCTCCAGGGAAACTCAAAATGCTAAAATGTTAAAATTTCTGCTCTCGGTCTGTGTCAACGTAATAAAAACAAACGTTTATATCTTGGCGTGTGTCCATGGTACCTACGACACTGGCGATCCTATTGTAGGTCTAGGAGAGATATTTATTTATTTATGACTTTCATAGAACATATCTTACAACATAGTCTGTACAGAAAAATAATAGGCACAGTGCTGTTTGATGTTTTTCTTAGATTCGTCCTTTGCTATATGTAGTTTTCATAAAAAAATTAAAAATAAAATCAATCGAAACATTTAAATAGACAATAAAGGCCAGATTGCACATTATACCTATTGACACAAATAAAAAAAAACAAAACATAGTCGAATTTGTCTGTTAGGTCAACGAACCCTTTCTAGTATAGACGGCTAGACGAGACGTGTAGCGCATTTTGCACCCGATCTAATTTTTCAGCCAAATCATTGACTATTTTTAGCATTATTTGGGTATGCTCCTATATTAAATTGGTTTTTTTTTTGTTAATATTTGCAGTATTTTGCAGTGTATTTTAATCGAGATTTTTATTTCGTGGTTAGCTAGCTAATAGCTAGGACGGCTACTACACCGCTGCAGTCAGCAGTCAGACATCTCAGTTACGTACTCGAGTAGGTATCTGTATCTGTACTGCAAAACGATGGATATGTCGCAGTCGGATTGTATATTCCGCCGTATTACATTCCGGCTAGCTATTTCATAAAATAGGGCTGTATTGTAATACATATTTGTAATGCGGCGCACTCTCGTTCAGCCGTATTGCAATTCAGCTAAATTAGCGAACGTTGTATTGTATGAGAGCTCTTCGCGTTCGTCAAAGCGGCGTTATATCGTGCCACCCTAATTGTGTATATGCTACAGCCAAAGTAATAAATCCGGATATTATATAATATCTAGCCATTATTTATAATATCTACTCAATTTAGATAAAGTGATAATTGACAATGAATTAATCACATTAACTAGCAATTTTATATAATATCTTCAAGGCTTGGATAATGTAATAAAACAAGTGGCTCTGTGACATCTCCGGCGCTGCGGAAAGACCACTCCCTCCGCCCCAGCGTAAGAAAGAAAGCAAGGCACCTGCGCTCGCCTTCGCAACTTCGGCTTTTTGGTCGCCTTCGGTGACCTGCCTCAGCCGCTACGGCTCTCTTGATGCCTGCGCTTTCCTAGCGGGCGGGGAGTGGTCTCCCTCCGCGCCTCCGGCTTTTTATATACACTCTAGGGGTAGTACAGACAAGACCACGTGGATAGTGGGGTGCTCTGATTTGGTTTGGGTATTTTTCGAATATAAATAATTATAGTGAAAATGTGTTTCAGGGACATTGCTTAGCTCAATGACACCTGCCATGTGGTTGCCGGCGTTAGAATAGCACCACTCCGATTCTTCCCAGGAGGTCGTAGGAGGCGACCAAGGGACACATTCCATGAGATGGGCAGCAGCGTCTTCCTGAGTAACGTATCATCTACTGCGGTCACCAACCCGCAATGCCAAGCGTGGTGACTATGGCAAAAACCCCCCATGGCAGTCACAATTAAACCTCGGCCCCCAGTCCCCGGCGGCCCCGCTATCCCTGGTTACGACAGCGGCCATGGTAACGGCGAGGCAGGGGGTGCTAAGAATCACCGGCAGAGATTCGGCTGTCACAAAAGAAAACGACCTCTGCACCTGGCAACATACAACACCAGGACACTGAGAACCGACGAGAAGATACATGAGCTGGAAGCAGAGATAGATAAGTTACGCTGGAGTATCATAGGATTATCCGAAGTCCGAAGAGAGGGGGAGGACACGGTAATCCTTAAATCCGGTAACTTATTCTATCACCGGGAGGGCGAACATCTGTCTCAAGGTGGTGTCGGGTTTCTCGTCCACAGGTCCCTCGTCAACAACGTGACGAAAGTCGAAAGTGTGTCAGCAAGGGTAGCGTACCTTATACTCAGAATATCAAAACGGTATTCGCTGAAGGTCATACAGGTATACGCACCGACCGCGACACACCCAGACGATGAGGTTGAGGCTATGTATGAGGACGTCAGTAGAGCCATACATGCCTCTAAGACTCATTTCACGGTGGTGATGGGGGATTTCAATGCAAGACTGGGCACGCGAGACGGCGACGAGCAGAGAGTAGGGCCCTTTGGGTTTGGACAACGGAACCACCGAGGCCATTTGCTTGCTAACTTCTTGGAGAAGGAGAGCCTCTTCATGATGAACTCCTTCTTCAAGAAGAATCCACAGCGCAAGTGGACTTGGATAAGCCCAAATGGTTCCACGAAAAGCGAGATAGACTTCATTTTGGCAGACAAACGGCACATATTTAATGATGTCTCCGTGATCAACAGGTTGAAAACCGGAAGTGATCACCGAATGGTACGAGGCACATTAAATATCAACATCAAGCTGGAACGGTCACGCCTGATGAAGTCTACGCTCCGACCAACACCTGTCCAAATCGAGGGCTCCGAGAACTTTCAGCTCGAGTTGCGAAATCGTTTCGCGGGCCTGGAAGAATGCGAGTCTGTGGACGAATACAACACCAGGATGGTACAAACCGTCCACGAGGTAGGGTCCAAGTTCTTTAAGGCCACCTCCAGTAGTAGACCTCAAGTGCTCTCTGAACACACCCTCGGTCTTATAAAGGAAAGGCGTGAACTATGCATCCGGTCTCCGTCTTCAATGTTGAAATACAGGCAGCTTAATAAACAGATCTCTTGCAGCAGACGACGCGATCTGCGTGCTCATAACACAAAGCGCGTCAAAAACACTATAGAGCGGAACCAAGGCACTAAAGTGTTCTCAAGGGATCTGAGTCATTCTGAGTATTGGGCAAAGCCAGTTGACAAGATTGAAGACGGAGTCTGGCGCTATAGTTTCGTCTAAGCCTGAAGCTCAGAGAGAAATTGAGAGGTACTACGGACGGTTGTACAGCTCCTCAAAAGCTCCCGTCACCAATGTGGTGAACGATACGATAAGAGAGCCAAATTGATCCGACACTATACCGAAGATATCCCGGACGTCAGCCTGTACGAAATTAGAAGGGCCCTTAATCAGCTTAAAAACAACAAAGCACCGGGCGATGACGGTATCACATCTGAGCTGCTGAAAGCTGGAGGGAAACCCCTCCTAGTGGCGCTCCAAAAACTGTTCGATACCGTCATCAGTAGCGGAACTGTCCCGGAGGCGTGGAGCAGAAGCGTGGTGGTACATGGTACTGTTCTACAAAAAGGGCGACAAAGCCCTTTTAAAGAACTATAGACCCATCGCGCTTCTGAGCCACGTCTATAAGCTGTTCTCAAGGGTTCTTCTTCTTACTAATCGCATTGCGTGCAGGCTAGATGACTTCCAGCCTCCCGAACAAGCCGGATTCCGAAAAGGCTATAGTACCATGGACCACATACACACGCTGCGACAGGTTATACAAAAGACCGAGGAGTATAATCTGCCGCTATGTATTGCGTATGTGGACTATGAGAAAGCCTTCGATTCTATCGAGACCTGGGCAGTGCTAGAGTCTCTCCAGCGATGCCAGATTGACTATCGGTACATCGAGGTGTTGAAGTGTTTGTACAAAGCCGCAACCATGACAGTCCGAGTCCACGACGGAAGCACTGGACCTATTCCAGTGCAGCGCGGAGTGCGACAAGGGGATGTTATATCCCCGAAGCTGTTTACCGCTGCACTGGAAGACGTGTTCAAGCTGATGGAGTGGAACAGGCTGGGTATTAACATCAATGGCGAACACCTCACACACCTTCGATTTGCCGATGACATAGTAATCTTGGCGGAGAACCTGGAAGAGCTCAGCACTATGCTAGGTGACCTCCATAGCGCCTCACAAAGGGTGGGCCTTAAGATGAACATGGACAAGACGAAGATCATGTCTAACGTCCATGTCACACCTATACCGGTTGTTGTTGATGGCGCTACTCTCGAAGTTGTCGACGAGTACATCTACCTGGGACAAGCGATCCGTATGGGTAAGTCCAGCTTCGAGAGAGAGGTAACTCGTAGAATCCAACTCGGTTGGGCAGCGTTCGGGAAATTACAAAGTGTCTTCTTGTCCAGAATACCTCAGTGCCTGAAGTCGAAAGTTTTCGAACAGTGTGTGTTGCCAGTGATGACCTACGGCGCTGAGACGTGGTCTTTTACAGTTAGCCTTTTCCATAAGCTCAGGGTCGCCCAGCGAGCGATGGAGAGGGCTATGCTTGGTATTTCTCTACGCGACAGAATTCGTAATGATGAAATCCGTAGAAGAACTAAGGTTACCGACATAGCTCTCAAAATCTGCAAGCTGAAGTGGCAATGGGTAAGCCATATAGTTAGGAGGATCGACAACCGATGGGGAAGAAAGGTCCTTGAATGGAGACCACGTCTCGGCAAAAGGAGTACAGGCCGCCCTCCAACCAGGTGGACTGACGACCTTAAGAAGACAGCGGGTAGTCGCTGGATTCAGAAGGCCCAGGACCGGGAGGAGTGGCGAACGTTAGGGGAGGCTTATGTCCAGCAGTGGACAGTAAAAGGCTGATGGATGGATAGATGGAATGACACCTGCGGTCAAAAGTCGGATGGGTGGTCATTAACCAACATGTTGTGCAGTCATAAGAAGTGTGGGTGTTAATAAAGCTAAGCAGTATCGAATGCGGTCAAAGGTAGGATGGGTGGCTATTAAGAAACATCTAGTCCGGTCAAAAGTAGGATGGGTGACTTAGGCAACATCTTACGCGGTCATAAAAAGGATGTGTGTCAATAAAGCTCAGCAATGTCGAGTGCGGTCATAATCATAAGAAGTGTGGGTGGCTACGAGCCTTCATTACAATGAGGCTAAACGTGAGCCGCCATATTGTAGAACGTATCGCAATAACAATCCGGCCAATCGTGGACCCGCCACAATACAGAACGGCCCTGTTTTAGAAACCGGAAAGCTGTAATGTTATACGGCGGATTAAACTATCCAACTGCGACATATACGAGTAGAGCTGCCCCGTGGCTATACCAGCATTATAGCGTGATGTTTAATAGCCTAAAACCTTCCTTGATAAATGGACTATCCAAACCAACACAACATTTTTTTTATTCAAACTAGGAAGTTACCGAGATTAGCGCTTTCAAACAAACACTAAAGATTTATAATATTGTTATAGTTTTGTTCACAACACAACGATATAATCTATACTTCTATACTAATATTATAAAGAGGAAAGATTTGTATTTTTGTATTTCTGTATGTTTGTGATGAATAAACTCAAAAACTACTGTTCCGATTTTAAAAATTCTTTCACCATTTTAAAGATACATTCACCCTAAGTAACATAGGCTACTTTTTACCGCGGGAAAATGCTTCATTCCTACGTGAAAATGGGCAATAAGGTCAACGCGGTTGAAGCAACTGGCTAAACGACTATGATTTTAATGTAGCAAGAAGCCTGGAATAGCACATAGGCTATTTTTTATCCTACGGGGACCGATTAAACGGGTCCACGCGGGCGAAGCAGCTGGCGGAAGGCTAGTAGGAAATAAATTAAGAGCAAGACACGCCTCTTTAAAATTCCCGCCAAAACTCCTAGTAAACACCTACCTACCTACATATTATATTCAAAGAAATAAATTATAGCAAAATTGACAGACGGTTTTGTAAATTGGTTTTTGGTGCCAAAAATTTTTCATGCAATTTTACTGAGTGTTCTAAAAATATATCAGTAGTTATTTTAAACGACTTTCAATTCATTTGACGACCTGCGTGGTGCAATGGTTACCATGCCGGACCACAAATTACGTATCGGCGGTTGTGGCCGGACTGCCAATCAAAGGGTCCCGGGTTCGATTCCCGGCGAAACAGAAATTTGAATGCAATCTATTATAGATTGTGTTTGGACAAGATGAAATAATCTTCCTGCGAAGTAACAAGCTGTACATCTGTACATAGATGAAGGACTTGAATCTTGCTTACGTTACTTATCCTCAAATATATCACATAATTTACTTTTGTTAGTATGTTAGGTTAAATAAATAAAGCACAATGAAATTAAGTACATACAGCTAGCTATAATGAACATGTAACATTCAAAATATTAACATAACTATGACTACCTAGGTACCTATATCAAATTCAAAGAGCATTGCATCGCACGGCCTCACCTACCGTAAAAATCGATATGCTGCAGTGACTCCGATGTACTGAGCTATAACGATATAAATGTGCAACTACAATACAGAACTACGTTGGTACTTCTGAAAATAGAAACACCATCTTTTGTGATCTTTTTTTTTTCATTTTTGACATCGCATCTGTGCATAAAGCCATATCAAGCGAACATTTTTATGCAGATTTTGCCTGTATTGTTGATAGACAGTAGAGTCAAGTCGTCAGTAGTCAGTGGTTTGTAAGCAGTGGTAGAGAGTTTTGGCGGGAAGTCGAATAAGACTTATTGTGCTCTTGTTTTATTTTTACTTTCTTGGTGTATTTTTCAGTTATATCGGATAAATTTGATGGCATATTGATCGATATAGGTTAATTATAGTGCATGAGTGTCGTGAATTAAAATAACAGTGCGAAAATAGCTTTTTTCAGCTTGTCTCCAAAATTCCATTGGTTACGTTCTGGTAAAGAAGCCATCGCTTTACTTGAATGTCTGACTGACTTTCACTTATGAATAAATTCAAATAATTATACATTTAAAAGCAAAAATTTTCGTTTTTAATAGAATAAAATAAAATGAATAAGTAGAATAAAAAAAACTTACCTACCATTATTTTATTTAGTAAGTAATCATAATTATAACATTTGCAAAGCGGATATACGCGGATTGGAATACGTGACAATGAAAATACCTACGTGTTAAAATATAATAATAATATATAAACGTATTTTGCGAACTACATACGTAATGTACCTTAAAATAAAGAACACAAATGTAGTTCGCAAAATATGTTTATATATATTAATATAATTATGTTATGTTTGTGCTTGTTCATCAATGCATTATGAATTACACTATGTAAGAATTATAGCTTATAATTAAGTATATGTTATGCGTTTTGTATCAAATTAAATGTAGGTTTTAATTTTATCTTCATAGGAATTGGTAAAACCCGGTTTTTTAGTTTAGCTTGCTATAAAGATCAATTTGTATGGTTCGGCTGAGAGAATTGCTTCGGGAACTCCCGCCGTAATAATGCAATAGTTACTGACTGTTGTGTTACGATGTAAAATGACTCGTCGGTACCTCTATTAAGTACTTACGTCAAATGATCATCATTAACCAACTATCGCCGATAAGGGCGTCTAGTAGGGCTTGAGCTCCGGAATTCCGGAATTCGCATAATTCCGGAATTCCGGTAGAATCCAATATCGTTTCCGATTCCGGAATTGGCGAGACCAATATCGAAATTTCGATATTGAAAAAAAAAATTATCACTAAGGACATAATGAACCGCGATCACGCGATCTGCGTGCTCATAACATAAAGCGCGTCAAAAAAACTAAAGAGCGGAACTAAGGCACTAAAGTGTTCTCAAGGGATTTGAGTATTGGGAAAAGCCAGTTGACAAGATTGAAGACGGAGTCTGGCACTATAGTTTCGTCTAAGTCGGAAGTTCAGAGAGAAATTGAGAGGTACTACGGACGGTTGTACAGCTCCTCAAAAGCTCCAGTTACCAATGTGGTGAACGATAAGAGAGCCAAATTGACCCGACACTATACCGAAGATATCCCGGACGTCAGCCTGTACGAAATTAGATGGGCCCTTAATCAGATTAAAAACAACAAAGCACCGGGCGATGACGGTATCACATCAGAGCTGCTGAAAGCTGGAGAGAAATCCCTCCTAGTGGCGCTCCAAAAACTGTTTGATACCGTCATCAGTAGTGGAACAGACCCGGAGGCGTAGAGCAGAAGCGTAGTGGTGTTGTTCTATAAAAAGGGTGACAGAGCCCTTTTAAAGAACTATAGACCCATCGCGCTTCTGAGCCACATCTATAAGCTGTTTTCAAGGGTTCTTACTAATCCGAATTCCGCCGGATTCCGAAAAGGCTATAGTACCATGGATACACACGCTGCTACAGGTTATACAAAAGACCGAGGAGTATAATCTGCCGCTATGTATTGCGTATGTGGACTATGAGAAAGCCTTCGATTCTATCGAGACCTGCGCGGTGCTAGAGTCTCTCCAGCGATTCCAGATTGACTATCGGTACATCGAGGCGTTGAAGTGTTTATACAAAGCCGCAACCATGACAGTTCGAGTCCACGACGGAAGCAGTGGACCTATTCCACTGCAGCGTGGAGTACGACAAGGGGATGTTATATCCCCGAAACTGTTTATCGCTGCACTGGAAGACGTGTTCAAGCTGATGGAGTGGAACGGGCTAGTAGGTCTTAAGATGAACATGGACAAGACGAAGATCATGTCTAATGTCCATGTCCAACACCCATACCGGTCGTTGTTGATGGCGCTACTCTCGAAGTTGTTGACGAGTACATCTACCTGGGACAAGCGATCCGTATGGGTAAGTCCAGCTTCAAGAGAGAGGTAATTCGTAGAATCCAACTCGGTTGGGCAGCGTTCGGGAAATTACAACGTGTCTTCGCGTCCAGAATACCTCAGTGCCTGAAATCGAAAGTTTTTGAGCAGTGTGTGTTGCCAGTGATGACCTACGGCGCGGCGCTGAGACGTGGTCCTTTACAGTTGGCCTTTTCCATAAGTTCAAGGTCGCTCAGCGAGCGATGGAGAGGGCTGCTTGGTATTTTTCTACGCGACAGAATCCATAACGATAAAATCCGTAGAAGAACGAAGGTTACCGACATAGCTCTCAAAATCTGCAAGCTGAAGTGGCAATGGGCAGGCCTATAGTAAGGAGGACCGACAACCTATGGGGAAGAAAGGTCCTCGAATGGCGACCACGTCTCGGCAAAAGGAGTACAGTCCGCCCTCCAACCAGGTGGACTGATGACCTGAAGAAGACAGCGGATAGTCGCTGGATTCAGAAGGCCCAGGACCGGGAGGAGTGGCGAACGTTAGGGGAGGCCTATGTCCAGCAATGGACTATAAAAGGATGATGGATGGATGGATGGATGGATGGAAGGATGGATGGAAGGACATGTCGCGATAAAAAATCTACCCTTAGTAAATTATCATAAACATTCAAATTTTTTGTATCAGAATATTATAAATCTCTTTTTACTATATCATCCTTTTGCCCGTCTACTTCTAAACCTTAAAAAAATCGTGAAATATATTGTCTATATTATCTCCAGAATCTAATCTCTCCTATTCAGTACTTAGGCTTTATAGTACCTATAATTATTTTCAAAATCTTGGTTTCTCTTTTTGGCAGTCTTAAGTTTGTGGGCTTGATCTAGACTTTTTTAATTCAAACATCTACCGCAGTACCGCGGCACACTTTGTCTGCATTTAGTGCTTGCATACCATTTAATTTTTCAGTTTAACAGATTATTAAATTTTTCAGTGTAACAGATTATTAAATTTTTCAGTGTAACAGATTATTAAATTTTTATAGACTGTAGCATTTTTTCTAACAAAATGTGAGAGCTTAGTCAAAATAACTTAGAAATGAATTTTGTTGTAACACCAACAGTAGTGATGCATGTCATCTTTTAGGTTTCAGACTGTTTTTGGAACTAATAATAGACACTCTTTTTTAGAAATATCTAATGGGACCTAGAAATAAATCTATTGTTTTCTTCAGAAATGATCCAACGTTTCCAATCAAAAAAAATAGAGGAAAAATTTTATAACAAAAAGGTTAAAATGATACCTTTTTATCATAGAGTTTGAAGTCTCCTTAATTGAAACAATAAGAAATGACAGCAAATATGTATTTTTCTGTCACATTGTAAATAACAAATGTTTGTATTGTAACTTTTAAAGGGGAACTGCATTGTATTCTTGCTTTATCTTGAAACCGATGATGCTAGGAGTCTCTTGTCATCAAAATAATTGGCATTTAAACAAGAACATTCTTATTATTTGAGTTTTTTCCAAAGTGTCATCCTTTGGTTACCTGTCGGGCATTGGTGCTTTTACCTTATGATATTTTGACAATTTCTTTACACTTACAGTCTTCTTAGAGTCAATTTCAACTTTTATGTATCACTATTTTGTACAAAAAGACACTTGAGTTCCGGAATTCCGGAATTCCGGAATTGAAATATTGAATATCGAAACCCAATTCCGGAATTGAAAAAGCGTCCGATAGTCAAGCCCTAGCGTCTAGTGCCAATAATTGTGAAATAATTTACTATACCTATTCAGCGAATATTTGTGTTCAAAAAATTAATAAAATATTTTGACTTTCCATCAAATATTTTATGAAAAAAAAACCTCGTCTCACACTCTGTAGGGCGCTATGCTCAGAGGCTCAATAAACGTTATGGAAACATAACGAGTGGATTTTGTGTGGCAAAAACATAACGTATCATTAACAGAAAGACGGGCATCTTTAACCTTCGGAGGAATCTTCAAAAGGTATCTAACAAATAAATTAGGATCGAAACCGCGTTATGTGGGGTTTGTACCGAACGTACTGTTGTTCTTTAGGCGAATTAGGAGTGATACCCAAGTAGGTGTTTTCACTTGGGTATCACTCCTAATTCTCCTACATACATAAACATAATAAAAATTATAGTATACTTTCCCGCTGCTGCCGCCGGCTATCTACGCCTTCATATTATCTGACATCTGACTTTAGATAGGCACTGCCGTGATTGGTTACATTACCTACATTGACTCGCAGTAAAATAATGGAATTAACCTCTCCCCTGCCTGACGTATATAATACCTAACCTACGTATAATAATTTAATTATTGTTCTAGAAGACACTTCTTTCTTACTACATTAAACGTTATCTATAAAGTCTAATAATAACAGTGATGTTGGACGACAAAGTGAAAGTGAATATTTAATATGTCAAGTACCTACGACAATCTACGTCATTAGATTAAATATTAACAATACCTAAACATTAATCCATTATGTAATATATTTTATAATAATGCGCATACCTATATGTATACCTAATTTTTTTTCATTTAATTAGATTTAACTTCACAATAACAGTTTTTAATAAAGGTATATATGGGTCTTACGTCCTACTCGTACCTAGATATACCTACTTAAATTTTTTTAGCTTATGAAATTATTTTGATTTATAGTAAGTAGATTATTATTATTATGAGTTATTTGGCATACATGTAACAAAACATAGTTTAGTGTTAGGTATAAATAAATAATAGATAAGAAGACTAGGAAATCTCATCTAGAAGCCCTGTTCTAGACGATTTAGGTTTTTAGGCCCCTACCCACCAACCATTGAACTACGATAATGATAATAATATTGTATTATGATACTTTTTATAAATTAAATAAAAATACAGTCGAATTGAGCACCTCCTCCTTTTTTCGATTATAATATAAATAAAAAGTATACCTACATATAAAGTATATTATACTTAGTTTATGTAATATATAAAATTATAAAGAATGCTATGTAAATAAATCCGTAGCTGTGAATTAAAATATCTCAAGTAGGTACCTCGGTAGGTATTTGCAATAACTGCAAAGCGAGAAAGTATTTTTATAGTAGTAGTAGAGTAGTACCTACAATCTTGAGCAGATATTGAGTAAAACATATTTACGACATAGGTACCATAATAAAATCCTAACAAACCTAAAAGATAAGATAGGAAAAAAATATCTATGCCCAGCCTCCTATTACGTCACTTCACGCACGTCTTTCAATCCATAGCGAAGCAAGTACTTCTTTAGCTTCGGTACAAGCAACGTGTGTACGACAATTTACGACATTACATACACACTTAGCAGCAGCTGTTGAAGAAAGAACAATCTGGACGTTCACGTGTTCTGTTTATGTTTCTACGCGCATAAAGGCACTCTTATTACGTCGCATTAAGACCTCTATTAGCATGTTCAATGAAGGACCTAACGAGCATGCAACTCTACACTTAACTGAGTCGGCCGAGTACAACCGACGACAACCGAGTTCATTCGAGAAGGAACGCCGTTCGTCGCCCGCTAGAACTGCTTTTGCTCAGGAACCGGATTGCTATATGCCATATTGATACTGAAGATTAGATAGAGACGTGAGGTATTAAAATTTTTGGGTGTACAGCAGAATAATTGGAAATACCCTTTGAAGTTATTTTTGTTTTAATTTACAAGTTGTTTCAGGAATAATTTTATTGTTTTTTTTTTATCTTTTAGTTAGGTAATTATTAAATCGATTTTATTTTATATTTAGGTAATTAACCTAATATTGAAAAACAAAAAAAAATCTGATGAAATATAGTTTCCTACAAGGCTCTGTAGGGCGAGCACGAACAATTTGCGAAAAAGTATTCGTATAGTTAACGTAAGCAATTTGTAGGCGAATTTAACAGCGCCTCTGCCGGACGTAAAAGAAACTAAATTCCGTAGCACGAACACAAAGTATTACTTTCGTAACGTTATCGTATCGTGACCTTGATCGTGACATAAACGATACTTGAGTATTTCTACGAAGATTGGTAGCACGAACTTTTTTTTGACGTACGTTATCGTATACGTATCGTCACAAGTATCGTGAACTTACGAATATTTTTTCACGTAGAATTATTTCGTGAGACAACTTGCGTTAGAGTTTTCAACAGTGATTTCCAGTGTTTTAAGTGATTTTTAACAACCAATTTCTACATAAAAATGCAAGGACAACGTAGCATTGAACGTAGCACATTATATTATTACCTTGCTGTAAGATTAATTATTGGAAGCAGTGGCGTAATGGAATATAGGCACTAGGTACGTAAGTTAAAAAAAATATAGGAAAATAAGCTTAATTTTTTTTTCAACCTTTTTTTTATGTCCTGCTACTGGGCACAGGTCTCCTTCTCACAAGTGAGAGGGATTTAGGCCATAGCCCACCACGCTGGCCAAGTACGGATTGGTGGACGTCATGCTTTCGAGAAATAATGAATTTCTCTCGATCGCACGGCGATGGAGAACATCGTGATCAATGAAATATCACGATATTTTCCATCAACGTGGAGCAGTGATAAATGCGCACATTACAAATTTCTTTGTCAGAGGTGTGCACCGAGGATTTGAACCCGGGATCGATCGCGTCGAAGACCGCGGTTTTTTTCCACTCGGCCATCGCTGCTCAACTTAACATTACGTGACTATAATAAAATAAAATGAATCTAATGAAACAAAATTTAATTGTCAAGTAATGAAATATAATTTAAGCTTTTAGTGAAATAAGTCGCAGGGCTAAGCAAAGAAAAATGATCAATTTGCTAGATGTTACTGAATTTGAATTTAGAAAAAGATATCGTCTTTGTAATACAGCTTATAAATTTCTCTGTGATTGATAACCTTCGTCGGAGTACAGCTTTAAGATCAAGCAAAAGAATTAGCTAAAGACTCATTGGCTGCAACCTTTTTTTATGTCCCACTCGGGTCTCTTCCCACAACAGGGGAATGCCTGGAGCATACTCCAATGCATCAATCCGCATACCTCATTAGAAATATTAAAGACAGCCTCGAAATAAAAAGTATAGTAAAATACTAACAAATATACATATATTTGTTATTATTTTTATAAATAAAGCCATCATGTGTGTTACATGTAGTAATTGGTATGACAATGTATTATTTTATAGGTTCTTTGTGCGCTTGCCGCTGTAGTAACAACTAACTCATAATACGATTTGAAATACAAACAAAAGAATAGTCACTTGACATTGTTAGTCGTTCGGAAACCAAAATGTTTCGAAAATATTTGTCTTTAATGAATCTTATCATAAAATACATGTTTTATGAAATGTTAATACAACTTTATGCAATAAAATAATGTTTTATATTGTTTTAGATGAAGTTTTAATCAAATATCCTCACAGAATTCGTGATTTTAAATAAGCTTCTAATTTCAGAACGCATCGTTCGTTCCTTGTACAGTGTTATTCATTCACTCGGGCCCGTCCTTGTTTACGTTAGGATGACATCACCTTCGTCATCGTGTCGAGTTCACGTTACGATGACGAAAGTGCTTCGTGCTGCTTACTATCGTTACACTGCGTAATCGTGTAGTAAGCTCGAAACGTTTACGTTACGAATACTTTAAATGTTCGTGCTCACCCTACTGGTCAGAATGTGGTCAAAAAAATTAATGTGCTCAAAACTAGATCATAATGTAGTTCAATGAACCACACATTACATTTAGATTGTCTAGAAACAGTTGCCGGCGCTAACTTGCTTTAGGTACTTCTTATTTGGTAAATAGAGCAAAGCGCTCGAGTTTCGTTGCACAAGTGCTATCTTCGCGAAGTTTCCAGAGCCAAGCCCTAAACCTTGACTAATAAGTAAGACAACGGAAAATTTCCAAATAAACGTTTGAAATGTTGTTTATTTCTACATAATTATCAATGATTTTATTATATCGATAAATATTTTTCATTATGTAAATTTTGGAATGCATTCCAAAATGTATACATATTATTTTATACATTATTAACTAAAAAAAGATTTTTATTATTTTTTTACTATTTTTATTTTTTCTTTTTATATAGGTACAGTTTTTTCATTTAATTTAATGTTATTGTATATAGTTAGAAATCTTTTATTATTCTCTTTGTTCTTAATATGAATAATAGTTGTAAATAAAAATATTACACTTTTTAAAGGATAGGAAAATTTCTGGAGACATTCAGAATTTCTAGATACCTCAGTGTCTTATGCATTATTTACAGAAGTGTATAAATTAATTATGGATTTTTATGCATCACACATATCACGCTTCACTTCTTCTACGTTTTAAAGAATTAAATAACATTATTATTTTGACTGAAGTACATTTCGCTTAGATTGTTCTAGAAACATTCGCGCTAACTCCCACAAACAGGGGTAAAGTCCTCGATTGGTGATGCGCGGATGATAGCGTTTCCCTCGAACGAACACGTGCTCGCTGCGTCACGTGTACCCAAGGTGACACGAGACCGAGACCGGGCGCCACGCGATGCGTACCGACCGAACTACCGATACCGAACCGCAAGTGTAAGCCGTCCGATTTAAAATGACTTAATAATCTGTACACACGTACTACGTTGGGTTGGCGGTAACTTTGAATTGATCGAAAATCTTAGCCTTATAGCAACTTTACATCGCTTACATACATTATACATTCATATTTTTTTTATGTCCCACTGCTGGGCACAGGTCTTCTCTTACATGTAAGAAGGATTTAGGCCATACTCTACCACGCTGGCCAAGTGCGGATTGGTAATGAAAGAATGAACGAAAGAATGACGGTCGACGTCATGCTTTCGTTCGAGAAATTATGAATTTCTCTCGGCCATGTACGGCGATGGAAAACGTAATCAATTAAATATTACGATATTTTCCGTAACCGTGGAGCAGCGATAAATGCGCACATTACCTACAATACAAATTTCTTTGTCAAAGGTGCGCGCCGAGGATTTGAACCCGGTATCAGTAGACCGCGGTCTTTTATTTCTTTTATTGGTGTTGTTGACCAAACGTAAGAGTAGCTGCAACCATTGTTTGCATCCCATATACACGGATATGTCCCGATAATTAGGGAGGCCTGTTGCTTATTCTCCAGTAACTACTCCAGTGCGTGTTGGTGGAGATGCAGGTTAGTGGTCAACCCACCGTCGGATGTTTCCAAACCGCTCATAAGACATCCGACAAGGTTTAGCGACTGTTATCTATCGATAACAACCGGAGCTAACGCAACGCCGAAGAACGGATACGTGCTTGAAATATGTAAGTACTCGCGGTCACATATAACATCATAGAGAAAGAATATCAACTCTATTACCTCTGTTATTGATTGTTCGTTCCATCTGTACGTCGACGACCTCTAATTATATGTTCATTCAAGTCTTGATAAATTAAATGATGCAATCAGTGCTATGAACCGCAACCTGGAAGCTGCTGCTGTAAAGATTTGGTCATCACAGTATGGAATTACAGTAAACCCTCCGAAGTGTCAGAGTATTCTTGTCGGTAGCTCGAGATTACTAGCCAAAGTTGACAAATCAAACCTACCTCCGATTGTGTACGATGGCAATGTGGTGGCGCTCAGTAATACTGTCAAAAACCTTGGTATAAAAATGGACAACTGCTTAAATTGGCAACCACAGATTACTGAAATTTGCCGAAAGGTCAACGCTACCCTGCAGGCCTTATCGGTTTAAAAACTTTCTCCCATATAACACTAAGCTAACGTTAGTGCACACTTCGTTCTACCCATAATCGATTACGCTGATGTGTCTTACCCTGATCTCAACGAAGAACTTCTAAACAAGTTAGAACGCCTTCTCAACAACTGCATTCGTTTTATCTTTAATTTACGTAAGTTTGATCATATCTCCAAATTTCGAAGCCAGCTTAAATGGCTTACTATTCGGCAAAGGCGTGACTCTCGTATTCTATTGGCTCTGTACTCTGTGTTGCATGATCCAACTTCTCCTACATATCTTAAGGAAAATTTTCAGTACCTCTGCTCTGTTCACAACAGAGGACTACGTTCTTCCGAAAATCTTACTCTTTCTCTTCCGCCGCAGAAAAGTGGTTTTTTCCATCATTCCTTCACAGTTCAGGCTATACAACTCTGGAATATCTTGCCCGAAATTGTAAGAAAAGCACCAAGCAAGTTATCGTTTAAGAAACTGGTTCGTAATCATTTTCTGAATATCTCTACCCCTAAATAACATATTTATTATCGATAAGAGTTGTATCCATCAACAAAATTTTATAAATTATTTATATTTATTTTAGAATATATATGTTTATAATTAAATTATTACATAAGTATAGTGTGATACTATATCTTACGCTGATATCAGGAAATCACACTCCAAGCTTTCCTTTAAAAAAAGTGTAAAGGCTCACTTTCTCAAAGAATATGTTTTATAATCCTACTTCTATTCAATTTCATTTTTATACATATATATGTATTTATGGATATATGTGCTTTTTTTATGCAATATATATTTACTTTGTCTTTTTTTTATTTATCTACATACAATTTTATCACTCATATTGTATCTATTTCTCTTCTCTTGTCTCTTCCTTAACCGCCTTTGAATTTCTCTGCACTCCCTTGGGTAAGCTGGTAGATAATGCCACCTGGCATTAAGCTCGCCTATTGTACCACATTTTATGGGTTCAATAAAGTTTTAAATAAATAAATAAATAAGTGTGTATATTTATGTATATGTGTATATAATGAGAATATCCCAACAAACAAATACGTCGTATAAGTCTTGACTTGTACGACTTAAAGTTGGGTAGCAGTCTTACAATGGTAGTGATATGACTGCCAGGTCCTATAGATGTTTTTAATGTAACTAATTAGTCGTGCGACAAATATGTCATAGTAAACTGGTCTTAGCAACGTTGGGGTGACTTAACTATATGACGTTATATTACGTCTTAGCTAAAACGTTTGTACGACAACGCAATAGTCATACTAACGTTATAGTCCGATAAATGTTTTGAACTGACCAAATTATGTCTTTGGAAAACCTTTATATGACATTTATATAACGTGCATATTGTATAGACGTTTTCACAGAGACGTTTATATAACAACCTCTATCTTGTTTTATAGCGGTCAATTAAAGACTCTTAAATGACTTGGTTGTTTATTGACGACTCAAATATAACCTTTATATTACATGATGTCCGTTTAATGTCATGTCCTGACTTTAATCAAACTTGCAGTCGCATTTAAATCAGGTTTTGACTTTATAATGACTAGGCGGCCATATTTACGAACTTTTGATGAAATTTTGTTACGAAAATGGAATCAAAAAAATCGTAGAGACGTTAACGAGACTTAGATTAACGAGAATTTTGGTGAATATTCACAATATGAAAAGGGTTTTTTTATGTTTCTTGAGGAACCCTAATAGCTATCTGTCATGGCGACCATTATCATCATCATCGGGTCGTACAGAGGTAAGTTTGCGACAAAAGCAACATGTCGGACATTTTTAGAAAAAAACCTATTTTTATTAATAAAAATCTATTGATTTTAACACAAAATTACGAGGGGGCATGAAAATCTTAATAGTATTCACATAGGTATATTATCATAAAACTTCAGTCCCCAGTCGAACTAAATAGCATAAGAGACAGATAAAGTAAGTAAGATATGAAAATGAAATAAACTCAGCTAGCATTTATTTCCTTGTAATTATTTATTTTACACTAAAATCTTGAAAAGAAACCACAATTACGCGTTGCCACGAACAAGAATACGAATAAGTCTTACAGGTATTGTCTCTTGACTCAAATAAAACGTTTTAGTCATTCAGTAACACCTGTACGACCACAATACAACAAAGCGACGAAAGTTATTGTTATCCCATAACATTTGTACGACTTTTGAATGACGTTAACGAAGTTGGCTCGAGACTTCTGTATGACCATTATACGACCATTGAGGTCGTATAACTGGGGCCATTTTCGCGTTTAGTAAACGTTATTATAACGTTAGTATGACTTAACTATTGCGATGTATGGTATTCAGATGACGTTTACTAAACCTTTATACGACATTAAATTGTTACTTGGGTATGTATATCAGTGTATATGTATGTATAAGTTGTATATGTGTACATATTATTATACTATTATACTATTTCTTTTGTTTTTCTTTCTCTATGTCTTTTTTTCTCTTTCTAAACAATTTCTTAGCTTTTCCTTTATTTCTCAAAAACAAAGCCTGCCACACATTTTCACCTTCACCCAGGGTTGACTGGAAGAAAATGCCAAAATGCATTAGGTTAAGCCCTTTGTAACCCCTAGCTTAAGGTGTTTGCAAAAATAAATAAATAAATAAATGTGAAACTCACAGCCGACCGCGCCCGTTTCGCTTAGCTGCGTAGATCGATGAGCCATGCGCATGCGCGCTACAAGAGTACGATTTTTTAAACCTTTTTTTACTCTCACTCACTCTCCGACGAGTACGATTTACATAATGATAATTATCATCATTGAAATTACATAGGATACATGTACAAACCAAAGCATGGGAGCATTTAGGTACGATACATAAATACAAATGAATGCAACAATTTTTACCCATTACCCATGTCTGGAGAATTCTACTGCAATAATTACACAATTATTATATAGGTACATTGTAATTATATATAATTACAATTATTGTAGAGATATAATTAATAATAATCTGTGAAATATACCTCTTCATACAAACTCTTTTCAATTATGTCTTCATTACTAACATTTTATCGGAATGATAAGAAAATGTTTTAGTAGTGGTATTGTTGATAATCTCATTATATTATATTTATTCCTATTTATAGCACCTATGCTATGTTTACATTATCTCACGTGTTTATTAATTTTAAAACGATAGAGAGCGTACGTAGAATATTCTGGATTGTGCTTTGTGTTAAGCTTATGCGTTCTTTCCTCTTCCTTTCTTTCTTTCTTTCCAGTTTCTTTACATAGGGTAATCTTGCAGAACTCTATAAAGCAGGTTAGTAACCTGTTCACCAACGCTTGCTACTGGATTTGCTGGTTCCTTCAACCGGTGCATAAGTTGATAATAGCAGCTCCTGTCTGCGACAAAATGTGATATTTCTTAGGAATAGGTAGGCTTTTGATTTGGTGGCGTCAATTTTTTAATATGTTGCTAAAGCAGCCGCCTGGGGCAAATGACCCGTATTGCCCTCTCCACTAGTTTCAGGCTTGATAATGGATATGATGGTGAGCAAACAGCACTCGATGACCATTTCTGAGACCTTGTCATGCAGTTTTGAGCGGTCAATTAGAAGGTGGCTACTGAATAGCTACAGTTAATTAGCAGCTTCAAACAAACATACTCTGAAAACAGTGACTTTGTAACGCAAGCGAAACCACTAAGAATTTTACGTACCTAATGTAACAATGAATCTCATGGCGTCCAAAATTTTCCAAATCTACACAGTTAAGCGACTTCCCTATATCATTTTATAACTTTATCGATCTACGAGCTATATTGAAACATTAATCCACTCGTACTCTCAACTCAGCGTGCCTCGCATTGTTTTTTTATTATAAAGTAGGTACCTAACTACAATAATTTATTGAATTTCAATTTCATCCTCAGGTGTCATAACCTGACGACTGACGTGACGACAGAAGTGGTGAGAACGTGACGTATCAGTCCATTGCCCGTTGCTCGCCGGTGTATCATTAGCTTATCACAACTGCAGCTCATATTCGCCAAGGTTTACCTTTACGTCAAGCCACCGAGTTAATAACGCCAGCACCATAGCCACATAGCCCTAGTAAGGCAATGCACAGTAACCTCACTTTACTCATTGCGTAGCTACTTAATTATTTAATTGGCTTAAAAAGAAAGACCGAAATGAAAGTAGGAACAGCACAATTTTTATAGTAAACACTAGCCTTCCGCCAGCGGCTTCGTCCGCGTGGACCCGTTTTATAGGTCCCCATAGGATAAAAACCATCCTATGACCTTTCCCAAGGTCCACAATGGTTTCCAATTGAAATGTTAGGAAACGAATAACTTATTTCACAGTGAACACAACTCATTTTCCCGCTTTTCTGTTGAAATTTTTCCTGAATTTTCTTTACTATAAACCTCAGACCTTTCCAACAAATGCAAAACCGTGGAAATCGGTTCGTGCGTTCTGGAGTTATGGAGCAGGAAGGAAAACCCGACTTATTTTTATATAGTAGATTAAATTAGTTACTTTAGTTTTAAGAAGTACTTTGGTTTTCTCCATTAATTATTGTCAATGAGTCATAATGATAATGAATCTTGGGGAATCAACAAGGAAATGTGTAATTACGATAACTTTGTCATGAATTTTGTGTTTCTTACACGTTGCTTACAAGCATTTGTCCATTCTAATCGAATACAATACAAGAAATATATATTATTTTTATTAGGTTTAATGTTATTGGTGGTATCGTTTAGAAATAGACGCTTTGTAGTCCGTATCCGTACCCCCTTGCTTATTTTCTAATAGGTCGTCGTTAGATCGCAATTCAACACTAGGAAGGTTTCCAAGAATAATTAGAAGTGCTCTGTTAATACACATTTTTTATGCCTAATCGTCTTACAATGTACAAACAGCAAACTTTACAAATACCTACCTAGGTACCTAGCTTTTAAAAGTTTGTAGGGTGTGACCAAAGATATTTGTAATGGGTGTGACCCAGTGTGACGGTGTAAGTTTCATCGGACGCCGCACCTGTTTCTACCGTGCTGCTAAACAATTCCTTAGTGTTTAGGTTTGAAGCAGGGCCGGATTTAGAGGTCTGGAGGCCAAACGGCAACAAAGGGATGGAGTCCCCTTGGCTCCAAACTATTTTCCAAATAAAATTGTCATTTTTTTTGTCAGTGATATCTGATTGCCTGATTGGAGCGAACAAATATAGATCGATGTTAATATTTAATGAAATCATGTTTGAGTACAAAGTACTGTAAAACGCGAACAAAAATATGAAAGGAAAAGTAGTTTACTAGTGTGTATAGTCTGAATTTGTTTTTTTTTCCGAAGTCTATATTGTGGGGGCCCCTCTTTTGTGGAGGCCCGGGGCTGGAGCCCTGGTTGACCTCCTCTAAATCCGGCCCTGGTTTGAAGGCGTGGTGTCGCCTTATTTATACCATACTGAAACCGAAGTTACTTGTGGTAGAGAACGGTATCTATACTAATATTATAAAGCATGTTAGGAATTAACGTCGGTAGTTGAATAAAAAATGTGACTAGGTAGGAGAAAACGCCTATAAAAGCGAGGCCTCCTCTAAGGGGGGATTATTAGTGTTGTGATCGTATAGTGACAGTAACTCTGCCCAATTGCGTACTGAAATTCTGTATCTGTGCTTACTTGTTATTTAATTGTGATTGTATAAGGAAATGTTAATTAGAAACCTTAAATCGTTACCTGTAAATTGTATCAAAGGCTTTGTGAATTAAATGGTGATCTAAATATTCTGCTTCTGGTTTTCATTTCTAAAATCAGAAGTGGGATCTGCTCGCGTCCCACATTTAACGTTGCATCCTGAACAAATGCAGAAATCAGTACGCACGGTTTTTTTTTTTTTTACATTCTTCGTGTATCGATTAAACAATTTGTACCGGTTCAGTGATAAAGATAACTCGAAGTAATTGATTTGAGTGAGTCTTACTTGAAAACGTTGGGTAAGGTCAGAAACCGTAAGTAAAAAAAAATTTCTTTTAAGAAAATATTTATTTGCTCGAATGTGGTATAGTTTTGTTTCATATTAAATTAGGTATTTCAATTAATGTTCATTACAAGGACATTTGCTTATTTAAGTTGTCATAGATTTTATTATTAATTATGCAAATATATGTAATTTTTCGTATAATTTTATAATTTATGTCGCAAAGTATCAAATTTCTGTTCACCCATAAATTAGTAATTGTAAAGATATTTATTTATTTATTAATTTTAGATTAATTGGTTTTTAAATTTTACCATAGTGAAGTTTTAAATATTTGTCGGTAATTTATTGATAATTTTGACACACATGTGGTAGCAATTTTTTTAACCTTATAGCTGACTAGGTTATTGGCAGGCACCAATAGTCTTATCAGGAAAACAAGTAAGAAATTTACAATATTCATCTTTCCTTGTAAATAAAAAGTTGTGTCTTTACAATTAAACGGGCTTCATATATGTACAGACAGGGCACACTTAATATTTTAAACCTTTTAAAGAGAGGCTTGCAGCTTGTTAATGGAGTGGTATTAGTTATAGCGCGAATACATCTCTTTTGTGCTATAAACGCTTTATTGAAATCTGTAGTTTCCCCAGAGTAGTATTCTGTATCTAAGATTCGACGAGACGTATCCATGATAAAATTTTAATGCTACATTTGTTACTTTAGTTTTGCGAATCCAAGTGAAAAAGCAATTTTTTTTTGTTACTTTAAAAATACTCTGCTTATCCTTTGCTTATGAGATAAGTTTATGTATGAGGAAAATGAGTACCTAGTTGTTACAGTCGGTTACTTTTACCTTTTCAAAAGTATTTATTTGTACCCAACGAGGTCACTGGGGAGTAAGTAATGGCAACATTTTTGTTAAATATTTCCGAATCGAGAGTGCACGCAATCATTTCCGTGAAACAGTGTTTTTGAATATTTGTAGTCATTTCAAAGCAAGAAGGCAATTTATAACTTGGTATGTGATATTTTTCTGAATACCTACAAATGTAAGACATTAAACAAAGACGTTTAATCTTTACTTTAAAAATTGAATTGGTTGGTCTGTACCAAAAGTAAATTTGGGCAAACTTGCATAACCGAATAAAATCTTAAAGTTAAAAGTGACCGTTGATATTTTATATAGATTGCATATGCTATGAGTATTCGTATAATTAACTATCAAAGTTGTGTTGTTTGCTGAGAGTTAAGAGTATCTATCAATTTTTATTCAAGTAACATGGGACAAAACCTTGAGATTTTTCTTGAGTTTTCAGACTACTTCCTCTAATGAAGGAAGCAAGTTGAGAATGGGTGATGGAAGCTTAAAAATGACACTCTAGATCAGTGGTTGAAGCAGTGTTGACAACCAAGAATAACAGTTCTAAAAAGAAAGTTGATCTTTACCTATTACTTACTTTTTATGGTTAATGAATTTTTAAGGTAAATAAGTGACACTAAGCAAGCTCAATTATAAACCAACGGTATAATGTGATATAGCCGTTTTGTCAGATTTAATTGATGTCTAGTGCATTTACAGATAAGGTTTATGCTGGATAATATTGTTCTTTTTTGACTACCTACCTACTTTGTTAATCATTTTGTTAACGCACAAATTGCTAAACCATTTTCAGATGAAATAGGTACAGGGAATTTTTTTTTTCGACTACCTTCATACCTTTATCGATGACCAATTTGAACATTTGTTACTGGCTGTGATTAGTAAAGATTTTATCAGAAGCGGTTTTGTAAGTTGTAGCAGAGTAATGTCAGGTAGGCCGAGCTTCAACCTATGTACCTTTACTACGGGAGAACACGAGGACATGTGATTTAGTCGGTTCTGACTGTGCACATTGTTATTCTAGCTGGTAGCAATAGTGAACCGACAGTGAGTTACATAAATCTTTTCGTAATAACAAATTACTTTTCCTATAAAAGTTTGTTCATAAATTTTCATTTTCTTAATGTTACGCTTGTTTCAATGTGCAAATAAGTTTTTTTTTTTTCGCGTGATACTAAACTTGTCATTATGTCTGCTATCGAATTTTTATTTTGGTAGATGACAGTGTCGTCTGTTGGCCAAGACTGTGTAATGCCTGGGTATTACTAGTGATGACAGCGTGACGATATTGGCTGAACTTGAAATAAAACATTCTACCTATTGACAGCAAGTTCAAAATATTAAGAAAAATGCTAGCATACAACCCGCGGGCTCTGTAACTCCGGGGGCTTTAGACTTCATTTTTATATTTTACACCCTATCGGACCCAACAGTTTTTCTCTATATTGGTAAATTTTTGTTAGTTTTATTGGACCTAAAAGTACTTCGAAGTACGTTGGTCCTAATTTATTCATATACTAACCTTCCGCTAGCAGCTTCGCCGGCGTGGGCCCGTTTCACGCTTTATTGTTATATTAAAATCATAGGCGTTTAGCCAGTTGCTTCAACCGCGTTGACCCTATTACCCGTTTTCACGTAGGAATGAAGCATTTTCCCGCGGCAAAAAGTAGCCTATGTTACTCAGGGTGAATGTAGCTTTTTAATGGTGAAAGGTAAAATCGGAACAGTAATTTTTGAGTTTATTCATTTCAAACATATAAAAATACAAATCTTTACTCTTTATAATATTAGTATAGATATATTAATTTTTTCAACATGTCATTTTTGAGAAACCTGATTCTTATTTTTATATATACATATAGTTAAGTGTTCGAAACTATTTCCTTTCACTACTTAATAATGGCCTAATGCATTTTCTGCAATATCTGCTTACCTATAAAGAGTGCCTATGAACAATATATGTACAACAGAAATCTGATGAACACTGTTTTTACAGATTAAAATGCGGTGATACACGACTAGTGTGATCCTATATGAACATTACCTAGTTAAAGCCGTGTTTTTGTTAACCATGTGCAACAGAAATCTGTGGTGAACACTGTTGTTACAGATTGCAATGCGGTAATACACGACTAGTGTGATTTTATACGAACATCACCTAGTCAAGCCGTGTTTGTTAACAGTTTGGGCTACTAAAGTTCATATGCGAGCCGGTATTGTAAGAATAGTCATAAAAAATTAAGAAATTTTTTAGATTTTAACAGCACTTGCTTTATTTTGCAGTTCTTGCGTCAGACCATACACGATCGAGGACGAACGTGTGAGCAGGACGGCCGGATGTAATCGTGGTTAAAAAGGAGCTCAGTGATATATACAAAATTTTTATTTATAATAATTATACTAAACTTTTGAACTAGATGGTGCTACTAGTACATTTATTTAAAAAAGCAACAGTGCTTTCTTGTTTCGAAATAGTTGGACAAAACTCATTCTTTATTTTACTGATTAATAATTTTGGTACTCGTACATGTTAATAATTTTTCCTTTCACAAAACAAGTTGGTTTTAATGGTTGTCCCAAAACTTTAATGAAATATCTCATTTATAAGCTTAATTCTTATCTAGATGCGCCTGTTATAAATTGCTGTTAAGTCACTAGAACATCTCAAGCTTTATGATTCAAAGCCTAATTGTTAGATTTATTACAAAAACTTTAAATTCCAAAAAGTGCTTCATACGACAGGCCGATCTTTAAGTTTAGATTTAGTTTGGTTTGTTCTCATTTGCAGAAGCTAATCTTTGTGATGTCGGCATGCGTTCGAAGGCTGCTGCCTCTGGTGTGCTCCTGGGTGGCACCGGGCGCTCCTTCAGTGCACTGCTACTTAAGTGCAATGGCATTGAAGGATCTTCACCGCCTGGCGAGGACGCCAGGATATCAGGAGGGCCGTGTTAGGAATTAACGTCGGTAGTTGAATAAAAAATGTGACTAGGTAGGAGAAAACGCCTATAAAAGCGAGGCCTCCTCTAAGGGGGGATTATTAGTGTTGTGATCGTATAGTGACAGTAACTCTGCCCAATTGCGTACTGAAATTCTGTATCTGTGCTTACTTGTTATTTAATTGTGATTGTATAAGGAAATGTTAATTAGAAACCTTAAATCGTTACCTGTAAATTGTATCAAAGGCTTTGTGAATTAAATGGTGATCTAAATATTCTGCTTCTGGTTTTCATTTCTAAAAAGCATTTGAAGAGTTTATTAGTATAAAGGAGACGCTGTGTTTGTTTGAAAGCGCCAGTCTTTAGAACCACCGGCTTGATTTGAAAAATCCTTTTGTGTTGATTACTCCATTTATCGACAAATCTACCTGATTTATCGAGAGAATAAATTTAGATATAAAGGCCTGCACCCTTGTTTTCATCATCATTTTACAGTTGAAATTTAAAAGGATTTAGGTTATAGTCCACCATGATGGCTTATTGTAGGTTGGTTTACATTTGATATTTTTTACACAATTCTCAGGCAACAAATTGTCTTAGAGTTGAATGTCGCGCCGGGCTTTGAACTTCATTATTATACCACACAACACAACCCGGTGTGAGTGCTCAAACGAAAAAGAAAAGAAAATATTTTATTTGCACAAATATGGGTAGCAAAAAAGGTTTTACAAAAATATTTAGATCGCCATATTATTTACCCTTTAGGGTGTACAAATATTATTCTGAAAGTTATATGTATAATTACAAGTTAAATTATAAACTAATTATGTACAGTAAACGCTAAAATACACACACAAATACGCATGCATTAAAATACAGTATACTTAAAAAATTCTACATTATTATCCTTTAGCTACTTAAATTAAATTTAACCCAATTTTGTGCTTTTGTACAAATTTATTTTATTTGAACCGTACGTGGTGGACCGTCATCAGCTTTGGGTGGCTTTGGGTACCCACCATGATGGGGCGTACAAAAATACGCTGAGAGGAAAAAAGCCTAGGTTAGGAAGAACAAAACTTGATTGAAAGCTAGGTGTAACTCCCGTTTTCTTAAATCTCTGAATTAGAATCTTCCAATACTGAATGTATCAGCTTCACGTTAGTTTGAGTTGATTCTTTGCGCGTTGGCGACTATGACATAATCCCGATCTGGTGCACTTGTCGATTGCGCTAACGTGCCAGTCGTAAATGGCGGACTAGTTTGCCTAACGACCAATGCCAAGGCTGTTGGCTGTTTGGCTTTTTGGATGAAATTATAATATTTCATACCTGTCATATACTACATTCTGCTATCGTGGGTACAATGGACTTCAAAAGCAATCTATAGAGTGTAGAACTCGCGCGGTTTGACCACCGCTTTCTTCAATCTTTTTTACGTCCCATTGCTGGGCACAGGTCTTCTTTCACAAGTGAGAGGGATTTAGGCTATAGTCCACCACGATGGCCAAGTGCGAATTGGTGGACGTCATGCTTACGAGAAATTATGAAGTTCTCTTAGGCATGCACCACGGCGATGGAGCAATTCTTGTATCTATATTTGTACTAATATTATAAAGAGGAAAGGTTTGTATTTTTGTATGTTTGTAATGAATAAACTCAAAAACTACTGTTCCGATTTCCAAAATTCTTTTACCATTAGAAAGCTACATTCACCCTGAGTAACATAGTCTACTTTTTACCGCGGGGAAAATGCTTCATTTCTACGAGAAAACGGGTCATAGGGTCAACGCGGTTGATGCAACTGGCTAAACGCCTATGATTTTAATATAGCAATGAAGCCTGGAATAGCACATAGGCTATTTTGTATCCTACGGGGACCCATTAAATGGCGGAACACGGAAGGCTAGTGAGTTTTGAGTGCGTGTCTTCGTGTAACGTGGAAGGCAAACGGTGCCTAATTGGCTTAATTGCACATTTTTATTGCACGTTTCACGATGTTTTATCTTAAAAAAATCGTTTATATTGTACTTAATTCTAGAGCAGCTTCCAGCAGCAGATTCCAGCGGACCTATTGGTCGTATTGGCATTTGGATTGGACCTGATCCCTTCTCACACTTCAGTTTCTGTGTAACACTAATAAGTACCTAGATTTAATTCATTCGGATTCTCATTGTACAATGTACCTAGTCTCAGGGTAGATTAGGGTTTTAAATTAGACACTAATTCCAACATTGAATTAGTTTAGATATAATAATGTAATAATTAATTTAAGGCAACCTGGTGCCTAACATCGGGCCAGGCTGTCCCAGTTAATTATTGTTTTTTTTAAATTAAAATACATTAGTTTTTCTCGTAAGTTTTATTTCGCTTTCTCCCTCTGCAGTCTTACATAACTCCTGTCTAAACTCTGACTAAAAAACATACCAACGTGTTTATGTTAAAATATACATACATGTGCATTCCCAGTGTAATATGATAGTGCGGCTATTCTCCCAGCAGCCTTGGCATTGAGCTGGCTCCGATGATTGACACGCTGGCGCGCGCACCAATGCATGCAATTGTGTTGTAACTGCTTCGCGGCGGAAATATTATTATGGCGCCTCCTTATTACGTTATACTTAGATCTCTGCGTAGTTGCGGACTTTTATGGATGCTGAATAATTCAGGAATTTTGCGTTATGCTCTTTGGCAATATCGGAAAGAAATTTTAGTCTGCATACTCTGTTGCTCGAAGTAGCTCGAGCTAGCAGAAGCTGAAACTTTTTCCTTGCCCACTAAAACTATGTCTATGTTCTAGTTCTAGTTATTTATGTATTTACAAGCCTTTCGTACCGCTACTTGCTAAAGTCACGACGCTGTGGCGTAAATAAAGCTATCATAATTGTAGGTACCGAACTGCCAGTCGAGGATTCGTTCGCGGTTTCGACTCCCATCAACGAGATAGGAAGAATAATAAATTTCAGTTTCCGTTCTCGGTTTAGGTATGTATATCTTTGAGTGTGGCCAAATACCCACGACATAAGGAATTTTATATGGGCCGAGTCGACAAATATCTCTTGGTACGAGGGAAAAGTATTCGCATTGCTCCTACTTACCAATAGGGGCACTGATCGGAGCAAAGAGTAGTAGACAGTAGTCGTATTTCTCTGTAGTCAAAGAAATATGCAACGTGTAGAATAGTATAGGACTATATAGGTAATCACCGGATTCTCGAATAAAACCCGCAAAATATGCATGTACGTGACTCCTCAAAAGCTAATAATACCAATCATATAAGATTATCTATATTGAGCAGCAATGGCCGAGTGGTAAAAAACCGCGGTCTTCGACGCCACCGATCCCGGGTTCAAATCCTCGGCGCGCACCTCTGACAAAGAAATTTGTAATGTGCGCATTTATTGCTGCTCCACGGTGATGGAAAATATCGCGATATTTAATTGATTACGACATTCTCCATCGCCGTGCATGCCTGAGTGTTCTTCATTTCTTCATTTCTCAATTGTCATCATCATTCTCATTCATAATTTCTCGAAAGCATGACGTCCACCAATCCGCACTTGGCTAGCGTGGTGGACTATGGCCTAAATCCCTCTCACTTGTGAGAAGGAGACCTGTGCCCAGCAGTGGGACATAAAAAAGGTTGAAAAAAAAGAGTATCGTACCTACCTATTTAGTATATATTCCAATAGTTAGTTGCCCCTATCGTGTCTCTCTCCTAATTTGCGTTGTTGCAATATAGTGGAGCGTGGTGGAGCTTTCTGCAGTCTTGACCTTCCTCACCAATGATATTAAATGTTACTATTTATAAGCTCACTGTTCCTCACTGTCAGACCCGTTCCCAGCAATGAAAGAAAAGCTGGATAATCTACAACTGCACAGTCAATTAGACTGGTTGAGTGTACAATCCCTGTCAGAACATTATTCTCGTGCAAAATTAGATTCCGGGGTCAAATTATTAATGAACACACGCCCAACATGATTTCCGCAAGAGTGAGCAGTACATCACAAAGAAAGCATTTAGTGGTCATTCTACTATAGACCTTAACTAATTGCAATAGGGCTGCATTTCCTCAAATTGAGAAGTAGAGATAGTCCGTTTTCGGTGGACGCACTGATTATATCACAAGTCCTCAGAATACTTCAAGGCTCAGGATACGCCAACAAACCTGACGTCAGCTGGCTCCTTATGAATCCAACAAACTTATTTCCGCTTCTCAAAAATTTGCAACCTTTACTGTGCTACAAATAAGGTTGATTATAGCATGGTTTGTGTGAAATGGGTGTATTTTGAAGCAGTGAAGCAGGTCCAAGGCAGCAAGGCCGACACCTTCCTACGGCTACCCAAATAACAATGCGGCTATATGAGTCATATATGGAATCGTCCGAGGACCTATTTTTTATGCAGAAATGTGGATTTTGTTTTTTTAGTTCTTTGATAGCAGACCTTATTGATTTATCATTCAAATCGGTATCGTGATCTGATTGAAGAATTTTATATGGACGAGTGGTTGTTCTTTCCTGGACAAGTTTTATTAACATTTAACTTCATTGTAATACCTACTATGTATGAAAACTTGCTTGCATTCTGTGTCATTCAAGTTCAACGACAGGATAATGACCAGTATGGTTACGTGGTCGCTGTAGCTCATGGACTTTTACACATATCTAACATCAAGCAAGCCTGAGTTTTGCCTGACATCGGATGATCATCAGCTTTCGAAGGTAGCAGCTTCTTACTTTGCTGCTGCTATCTCCGAAATACTACTCTGTTAAAGAAATACCGGGAAAAGATCAATAATACACAAAATATTTGTTATTCATCAAATTTATTTTATCACCTTCAAAGTATGCTCCTTCAGAAACGATACACTTACGCCAACAAATAATCAGTTCAGTTCTCGCCGCGAATTCTCTTTATGTCTTCCACGAGCCACGAAGTGATAAGGAGTTTAGGAAAAAGAAAGAAGTAGGCTGGAGCCATATCTGGTGAATATGGTAGTTGCTCGATGGTATTTGTGTGGTCAAAAATTCGTTCACGTGATGGCCTTGTGCGAAGGCGCATTATCGTGGTGCCAAATCCAAGAATTTTTTTTCCACAAATCTGGCCTTTTTCATCGAATTTGCTCTCTTAAATGCCGCATAACGCTCAAAGCTGTAAAAAGAGCTCTCCTCCAAAGCCGGCAAAAAACACAGCATTCATAAATGTTTTTTGGACACGAGTTGCTTTTAGAGGTGCGTTCCTGGATATGATAACCGATGCTTTAATAATTAAGCTATCACTGTTTGTTGTAAAAAAATAACCATGCAGGTAATATATTGCGTTCCTTCCACTTGACACCACCAGAACGGCACCACCGGTGGTGTCATATGGAATCTCTCGTCCACATGACACCACCCTAGTGATGTCTAGAAACGCGTTTTTGACAAACAGCTCCCAATTCATTATTTTAAGTTATCTATTGTTAAACGATAAATAATAACAGAGTTTTTGACATATTTATTTTTATTTAAGTAATTTTCATTTTAATGTATTTATTAAATTTTTGAAGTGAAAGCTTCTTTAGCGGCGTTGAGCACTTTTTGTGGGATGGGTAAAAACTGTGAAACTCGCGCGAGGTCACGTGTGCTGATCGTAATATAGTAGAAGAGACGAGGAAGATCGACCTTCTCCGATCTAATAATTCGATGAGACATATTTTTTACCAAATATAATTTATAAACATATATGCCTATGATAACTTGACTATCGAAAAGTGTTCATAGCTATTTTTAATTTAAATAATTTTAATCAATTTTCTTTCATATCACCTTCACTCTTGTAATAACCGAACGAGTGAATATCTTCACCGGCTCTTAGACCAAGACGGAGGGGTGACAGCTGATGACGGCTCGTCTGACGGCTGTCTATACTTTTTTTTCTTCAGTATTAGTATCCATGTCAATTTTGAAAAAAAATTAAAGACGGAAAGACCATAATATTCAATTCAAATTGCAATGAACAATGTCAAGATGACCATTTGAGTGACAGATAAATATATACTTTTTCAAACTACGTTATCTTAATTGCAGTTTTCATATCAACAACTGAGCAACTTTGATGAGTTGTTCTTATAACGCCCGGGATGGTTCCTAGTAGGTAAAAGTCAATTTTGCTGTATGTAACATCACTAATAGTCGGTGGTGTCATGTGGACTAGAGATTCCATGTGACACCACCGGTGGTGTCGTTCTGGTGGTGTCAAGTGGAAGGAACGATATATTGTACCTTCATGATAATAACACGTCGCGCAATAAAGCATGCGCGATATTAAAAACATTGGACATTCAAGGCTATGCTTTTCAGAATAAATTATGCGACCTATTAATATTTGTCTCACAGGTCCCACACAATTATGTTGGCACATCTATCAATTTTATTTAAGTACAATAGGTAGGTATGTTCCCAAATTGTATATATGATAATATAGATGTATAATTTGCAAACCGCCCAACCATAAGGTCTCCGGCAAGGTTTGGCTGCAACCCTTTTTGCGTCCCGCTGCTGGGCACGGGTCTCTTCCCATTATTGGTCCGGGAGGTCTGGAGCATAATCCACCACCCTGCTCCAATGGGGTTGGTGGACAAGGTTAAAAACTGTTAAAACCACCGCAATAACGATAACCGCCGAGACCAACCGCTTAACGTGCCCTCCGAAGCACACACAAATGCGCGGAAACGCGCATATTTGTGTCAAGCGGTCACCCATCTCGCTCAATCGGCGTTCTACGCCAGCTGCCGGACTAATCGGAGCAATTTGAATATAATATAAAGACACTAAACATAAAAATAATAAATCCAAATCAATAAAAAACATTTTATTTAAAGTTCATAGAGTGTAACAACACCCAAGACCTGTATAGCAAGGACAAACACAGTTTTACATAAAATTTACACAAACAAAATACTATCGCAAACAATTAATTGAAATTAACACTTACTCTAACTAACAACTAAGTAGTTAACCTATGTCTCAAAAATTCACACAAATTAGCCTTTTGGTTCCGATGGATTCATAAAAGTTTTTAAAAACAAGGACATTACAAAGATTAAGATAATCATAATGAAATTCAAATATATTTTTGGATTGTTGGCTTATTACAGTTATTACGAAACTTAAATCATGTTATCGTTACCAGGATCACATACATGCCTACTATGCCTAGGTACGAATCTATAGATATAAAAGTTTCTTTCTAAAATTTCGTCTTAAAAAGGTGACAAACATTGCTTCTTTATATCTTCTGAGGATTGATGACGAAATTTGTATGATGATGAAAATTGTCTAGAAATCACATGAAGATACTATTTAATATCATCAAATAATTACCTATCTATAAGAGCAACGGCGGATGCTACCTCGTAGCGCGTCAGGTACCTACAGGAACCCACAGACAAAGGAATTTGCCCGTTATCGTTGACGCCTTAATTGAAACCTTTTTACTCTAAAATATCCATAGATTTATTATGATTTTGACTACGATTACTACGATATAAAAAAACTATGAAAATCTTAGAGACTCAAAGTTACTGGGGTGTCATACCTTGAAATGAAATGAAATAATTTATTTGCATAAATGTGGTTAATAGTTCGTAAATACATTGGTATAGAGTAGCTCACATTTGCCGTAATACGGCGTGCAAATTATTCGTCAGTTTACAGTGAGTTTATAAATAATCGCCATACAAGACCACATAATCATTTTTAAATTAGAATTAGGTATAATAATTAACATGATTAAATTCAGTTGTTACAAGAAGATGTCAAATTTACATAAACATGATATAATATTGAATTAAATACATAATAAAATAAGTTAATGTCAAAAGAATTAAAATTTAATATCGTCTCTAAGGTCATTATTAGCATAAACTATAACATTTCATTACAGCAACTCTTTAATTGAGTAAAATCAATTCTCAATAAGCCACTTATGTATTTTCTTTTTGAATTGCGAGAGTGGTAGATCTTTTAAATTATCTGGTATTTTATTTTAAAACTTAATACACATATGGTATGCATTTCTGGATCGCATAACTGTTCTATTAAGTGGCAAACGTAGTTTATCCGGATATCTAGTGAAAAATTGATGCTCTAAGATGAAAATATCTCAAAACATTTTCACCATCCATAAATTGGTTAACGTAATATTCACTTCCACTAAGTTTTCTAGACTCATATGTGTTTCAGATTTTCGAATTACGATGCATTGGGGACGCATTAAAAAATATCTTTAAACTATTATCTTATTTAAGTATTTCATATAGTCATAGATAGTGTAGAAATCGAAAAAGCCGATGCCGTTAGAACTCAAATTAAATAATTACTATTCAATAATTTGTACCACCAAATAAGTGTAAGTTTTAAGCTTCACTGTTAGTTTGAACACAGTAACTATAGTCACAGTTTACGTAGATTTCATTGGCTTTTTGACAGATGCAGTTGGATCTTTCCAGGCTGTGAAGACCGGCTGTGGGATTTCCTTGCAGTCCATGAGTGGGTTGGTGGGGCTCAGCTCCTCCATGACCCTGGGCTGTGCTTGGTACAGTAGCTTCTCATTGGCACAGATGACTCCCGCTAGCGTTGTCTTGCGGATTTCTGTTAGTTGTTCTGAAATATGGGAGATAATAATATAGTAATATGACAGTTCACAGGTTTTCTTGTTGATCTCCGTCGAACAGCAGTTGTATATACACTTTAATACAATGGAGATGGACCTAAAAATTTTAACTAACGGAAATCTGGGTCAATTGTTGCCATGTAATTGGATAAGAATATAAAAATAGTAATATTTGCGTTTGCGAACGGGTCATTAAAATAATGGGTGACTGGGTTTGGACTTCGAGTAATAGATACTAGTAGTAGCTAATAGTAGCAAACCTGAAACTATGATACGTTTCCTACGTTTCCTCAATTAAAAGTATTGATTAGACGCTACTACTACTAGTTTCTGATAATTTTTTTACACGTGCTAATGAAAACAACTACATTTGTCTTATGTACTTATATTCCAGCCATTTGTAGCTAATAGAAAAGTATGAACATTGATACTTTAGTAAGTCAAGGACAAACATTTTTATTTGCACAAATATGGGTGTTTACAAAAGCTGTTTATATATAAGTTCATATTTACTTAGCGGGAAAGCGTAGGTAACAGAGACGGACAGACTGACAGAGTTACTTTCGAATTTATAATATTAAATATGGATTTATTAAAATGTATATTTACATCAGTTTTATTATTATTTTTATTTGATTCCATATTGCGCCTTTTAAAAAAATAATTTTATTTACTTAGTTGTTTGTTTATTTAATAATTTATTTATTTCTATTTCGGATCGGATCCGATCATTGGCTTTGCTTACAACTTTTGCTAATTTATATAAAGCAAAAGAAAACTTATATATACTTACAAAGGTGTTCTTTATGTGACTGCCACATCAGTTTGCTGTCTATGTATAGTCCTAAACAACAAAGTAATAAACGAAGCACAACAACAAGATTCAACTTACCCAAAGTAAACCTAACGGTTTCTTCATCGGTCTCATACCAGAAGCGGTCCCCGATCTTGAGCCTCAAAAACTGGTCCGCTACCAGGCAGGTGAGGGTGGGGCCCAGCAGGCGGCCCTTGGGCTCCTCCGCCAGCGCACCCGTGTACAGATCTATGTCCTCTACTCTCCTGAAAATAAACGAAGTAAAACTATGTTCATGATCACTAATAGATTGAAACTTAGGACTTTTTGTCCTGTTCTGTCATGTCGCTGATGCCTTGGACATAGATAATGTCCAAAAGAATAAGACACCCATCAACGTTAAAACCAGCAACAACTGAATTCAGAATTTATTGCGAAGAATACTAAAATAAATAATAACGTTTCATACTCATAGCCAAACAACCAAGGTCCAACCAGGTGGACTGACGACCTGAAGAAGATAGCGGGAAACCGCTGGATTCAGAGGGCGCAGGACCGGACGGAGTGGCGAACATTAGGGGAGGCCTATGTCCAGCAGTGGACTTTAAAAGGCTGTTGGATGGATGGATGGACTCATAGCCCCAGAGTAGGGTAGATATACCCTGTGTCGTGCGTACCATGGACACACACAAAGACAGAAACACAAACACCCAGACCGAGAACACTAATTCAAATTCATCATTCAAATTTCTGTTTCGCTGGGAATCGAATCCGGTAACCATTGCGCTACGCAGGTCGTCAACAATACAAGGTTTAGATATTATAATCTAAAATATATTAGATTAAATATAATCAAACATTTTTTTATGTCCCACTGCTGGGCACAGGTCTCCTTCTCACAAGTGAGAGGGATTTAGGCCATAGTCCACCACGTTGGCCAAGAGTGGATTGGCTTTCCAGAAATTATAAATTTTCCTCAGGCATGCACGACGATGGGGAACATCGTAATCAATTAAATATCACGATATTTTCCATCACCGTGGAGCAGCGATAAATGCGCACATTACTTTCTTTGTCAAAGGTGCGCGTCGAGGATTTGAATCGGTCGCGCGCGTAGAAGACCGCGGCTTTTAGCACTAGGCGCTGCTCAATCAAATCAAACATTAGATAGAATCAACTATAACACCGGGACATAAAGTAACAAGCAATGATTCGAAAGCTGTCAATACCTTTGATGTTCTAAGCACCATATGTTTTCAAGATTACAATGCGGCTACAGTAGCATACGGTCAAAGTGTTTTAGCAAACGACTACATGCCACATTCCGTCAGATTCCGTCCGACATTCTTAGATTAAAACAAAATATCGTTTATGTCGTAGCACTGACATCGCTTAATCGCTTTAAGTCACCCTGAGTCTTGCCGGTCCTATGAAAGTACACAGTTTCTCCTGATCTCAGATCTATCTAGATGATCTCCTCGGTAATATAACTACACCTTTTCGCAGGAACACCAATTGACAGTATGGCTGGCTGCAACCCTTTTTGCGTTCCACTGCTGGGAACGGGTCTCTCCCCATTATTGGAGAGGCCTGGAGCTTACTCCACCACACTGCTCCAATGCGGGTTGGTGGCCAACCCACTGTCGGATGTTTTCAAATCGCCCATAACGCCTCCGACTAGATTTAACGACTGTTATCTATCGACAACAACCGGGACCGACGGCTTAACGTGCCCTCCGAAGCACGGAAACGCGCTTGAGTTTTTTTGCCACTAGCGGTCACCCATCTCACACCCGACCGCGCCTGTTCGGCTTAGCTGCATAGACCGCTTGCGTTCTACGCTAGCCACCGAGCCATGCGCGCTTCAACTGTACGCGCTTAGCTGTATAATTATGTAGCAATGCACCCACGTGAAATCATGAAAGTATTCTGTGGCAAAAACCATCTTTAAAAAATAAAAACACTCACGCATAAATATTCTGTATCCTAGTCAACGACACATCGTTAAATATTTCTCTGAGGTCCTCAAAGCTCGTCGGCTTGGAGAGGCCACAGTGTTCGCGCCAGGAGGGGTAGGAAGGCAGGCCGTGGTCGCGCCCGCGCTGGATGTTGAGCGACACCAGGTCCAAGCCGCATGGACCTGCGGGGGTTTTGCTAGACGAGTTCATGTACCCCATATTCGATGCGACCGGCCGTTCGAATAGGTGGTTACTGAGCTGGAACAAACATTGCAAATGAGATCCCTTTCACATTGTAATCTTGTTCAGGCATTTATTGTTTTTTCCTAAATTAAAACAGATTAAAAGACGAGTAATTATTTTAAAGTAGATTAAAAGACATATGTACTGCAAACCACGTGATATTTTTACGGTGCAATCTACAGACTTTTCTACAGACACCCTCAAGTATGTTTCGAGTCTTAGCATATGCCATTGCGATGCTACTCTGGAGGTTGATGATTGCATCATGTTAGCCCGGCTGGGTTTGAACATTTCCATCGAAAAACAACTTTCTCGCAGGAAATTGGCGCAGGTGTATTTTAATGATAACTGGTAATTTTGTATGCTTTCACCGCGAGTTCCCCGTGGACCAACCGTTGGTTCAACTAGTTGGACCACGGGGAATTTTTTTTCCCGCTGGCTACATCTGCATGCCATGTAGAGTGTGGCGCGTAGCATTTAGCACGTAATCTGCTGCGTAGCGTACAGCGTAGATGAATGTAGTGCGTAGCGTGTAGCATGTAGCTTGTTGCGTAGCGTTTATAGTTTATTACAAATAGCAAAGCAAAAAGCAAAGCCAGAGCAGACAGAACAAAAAAAATAACGTTCACTAAGAGTTTGTAAATGAACCGTACAGTGAATAAAGAATATTTCATTCATTCATTCATTCATTCATTCATTCAAAGGATAAGTAAGATTCGAATGCAATAGTAATGTGGTAACAAACCAAATAAAAAAGTGAGTAGTGCGTGGCATGATGCATGTGGCGTGTGGTGAATGACGTCATGTAGTGTGAAGATTGTGGAGTGTAGCTCACCTCGGATGTGATGTGCGGGTCCACGGTGCGCACTTGTGTGTGGAGTGCAGAGCTGACGGCGCTGGAGGGGCCCCGGGCGGCGTACAGCTCGTACGGGTTGAACAGCATCGTGTGGAGTTGGGTGTAGCCCACCGTTCCTGTGTTCGCATCCATGTTGTGGATTAGACCCTGCGGGATTAGAAGTAGATTAACATTAAAATTTCCGGGTCCAGTTATAGGGAACTCTTTAGTAAAAGCTTGTTTATGATCTTAAATCACAAGGTTGAGAAAAAGGAAGACCACGACAAAACCTGCATGAAATAATTAATAAATTAATGAATAACTGATAATCTAGAGTCAATAATGATAAAGTTATATTAACATCTATAGTCATAAAAAGGAACCGTAAAGGATAATTCATAACTCAATAATATTTTAGAGATGTAACAAAAAATCCAGAAGAATTAATTATTTAATTAAAATATATCAAAATAATTAAGAATTGGATTCTTGATCGTCCATTCCGTTATTAATTATTGAGATTAAAAAGCAATGGCAAGCCCAAACTGTCCACATAGTTCCAATAGTTATATCATCAACAGGAGTCATACTGAAAGTTTATTTAGTAGTTTAAAAATATACCCAACATAGCCGTCATCCTACAAAAAGCATCATTACTCAACACATGTACGTAAATTTCTAAATATAACATAAAAATAATTATTTCATCACAATCACGCTTGGCCATGGACCGTGTGATAGAAATTACACCTCTTCGGAGAGAATAAGAAAGAAAAGATAATAATAATAATAATTTTAATTTCAGAGCATGACTCCATATAAACGATAGTAATTATATTATTAACTATGTTAGTAACAATTAATAATTATGTTTTGACAATTTGAAATAATTTAAAGTTAACCAGTTGATAGATTGTTGATAGTAGATGTTAATAGATTTTTGCACCACTAGCCTTTGAGAAGATTTTAAATCTTAATTTTTTATTCAACCTTTTTTTATGTCCGACTGCTGGGCACAGGACTCCTCACAGGTGAGAGGGATTTAGGCCATAGTCCACCACGCTGGCCAAGTGCGGATTGGTGGACGTCATGCTTTCGAGAAATTTGAATTTCTCTCAGGCATGTACGGTGATGGAGAACATCGTAATCAATTAAATATCACAATATTTTCCATCACCGTGGAGCAGCGATAAATCCGCACATTACACATTTCTTTGTAAGCGGTGCGCGCCGAGCATTTGAACCCGAGATCGGTCGCGTCGAAGACCGCGGTTTTTTTTACCACTCGGCCATCGCTGCTCTTCAATCTTAATATACACGTGGATAAATTGAATAAATAAACTCACAGGCAGCAAGGTGTGAGCGAACCGAAAGGCAGCTGCTGAGAAGTGGTTGGCGATGGAGGGGTTCACGGAGCTGTTGTACAACGCGCTGTAGCCCTCCCGCTGCACCGTCATGTTCAGCTCCCACATCACGTCGTGTCCTGGTTAATTCCAAATTAATGATAACTACATCAAGAATCCATTGAAACTAAATATTGAAACACGTGAAACTGATCATACTTGAAAGTTTTAAACAAGTATACTTAATTGTGACAAATACTCTAACACTCACTAAGAAACGTTGGGGGGGTGGGGGGTTCAGTCACAAAGAGATTTGGGGAGAAGAGGTGTACCAAATTGACTTGTTTCGCCTTCCATCTACGCATGATTGATGGATTTGGTCATGTACCGCACTAAAACCTCCTCGGTGGCCTGCCTCTGCGCTGGGGAGGACTCCGGTGTCTACAGTGGAACGCACCAGTGTCCTCCACGCGGCGCCCAATACGGGCCCATCTTTAGGAGAGCGAATGTGCTCTCCTGCACCTTCCGATGCTTACGGCGACATGCGGCCAACCATACACCGCCTTGCTTCCCAGAGCTCCCAGGGCTACTGGTTGAACGGATCGAGCTCCCACTCTCACCGCCCGCAACCCCGGAAGCCCCCTTTTAGTAGCTTTTTACGATCAGGCATACCGTATTTATAGAAACCGTAATTACCGTAGCTCTATTCTTAATTCTAAAAGTACAGGGACTTCTTTAATATTACCTAGCACTGCGGGCAAGAACTCGTTGTAAGTAATATGCTGCATCTGTGCCCCGAGGATCCGTCGCGCCTCCTGGTACAGGACCTCGTCGCTCCAGGCCGGGTTGATTTGCTGCAGCAGCGTCGCCACGCGGTTGTGCTGCCGCGCCCAGATCAGGTGCATCGTGGTTAGATGCAGGTTCTCGTTTGCGCGGTCGTCGCCTGGAATATCCATAGTTACATATTAAAAAATGATATCATGGTATCCATCTACGCGTCTTGAGTGTGTACGTATGCAGCGGCCACAGACATTTTTTTGAAGTAGATGTTCCCTGGAGCCCATTGACGCCTTCAACCAACTGACAGTAACGTTGGTTGATTGTCTGTGGACCGGATGTAATTATGTTGACGCTCCAAGAACACATACTGTCCTTAAATTGTAGCTTGTAACCACAGAAATTCGAGAACATAATAAATAATAATAAATACTTGTAACGTTTCACACTCATAGCCCCACAGTAAAGCCGAAACAGAAACACAAACACCCAGACCTAGAACAGAAATTTAAACTCATCATTCAAATTTCTGCTTCGCCGGGAATCGAACCTGGGACCCGATTCGATTAGCAGTCCGGCATGGTAACTATTGCGCCACGCGGCTCATCATATCATGTTCTACTACTTGAACTGGCTGACTGAAAATCTAAGCATATTGTTAAAGAGATCTGAAATTGGGGACGAGTCTTCATAAATAAGCCTATTACAGCCTCGCTTAAACTGAAGATCTAAAAATAATATAGTACCAGACGTCGACCATAGTATAATAAGCTTATAATAAGGAAATAATAAACAAAAGATCCACTTACTCACTTACCAGATTCAAAACAATATCGTCCCTTAGCATTCATCTCAGCGGTGTTACAGCCATCGTTAGGGTCGGTGGACTGCGGCAAGAGCTCCCGGTCTCCCAGTTTCAGCATCCTCAAGAGTCCTCCACTTCCTAGCCGGAGCTGCGTCGCTTTTGGCTCATCGAACCCGTATACCGTTGATGCGTCCAGGAAAGCTGTGGCTTGGTTGAGTTGTTCACGAGGGCCTGAAAGGAATGAACTTCTTTGGATTGGACGTCATCATCGCCTTGTCTTGAGTAGGTAAATAGTTCAAAACTTTTGGGATTAAAAATATTTAAAGGAGTACTTGAATCAAACAGAGACCTGAAAATATGATGGTGAGTAGTCACACGGCGATAGATATCGACGTGTGACGGTGTGACAAAATTAGGCAACTGTGTCATTAGGTGGCTGTGGGACGACATTGACACATGCGGTAGCTGTCACGTATGTTCCCTATCGGCCCATAGCACTCTGTAAGAAAGTTAGCTATTGTATACCCCATATTTTTAAACAGGGCTGAAGTTTTTCTCCGTCTGCTCTTTTCTTCAGCTCAACATTGCCTAAGCGCACCCAGAGCAGAAAGAACAACAAAAAAAAAATAACGTTCACTAAGAGTTTGTAAAGGAACCGTACAGTGAATAAAGAATATTTCATTTCATTAGAATATGTAGAATGGTTGGCTGATGGATCGATGAAATGTTAGCGTAGCTACTAGCTATTAAAAGTAAGTTTTTAAGATTTTTTAGAATCACACACAACCTAATACAATCGACCACCATATCCTTGATCTCTCATCATATTTTCCTATACATATCTCACCAAAGTAGCAGGTAGGTGCTGACGCAGATCGTACAAACTCCATACAGGTGAGGTTGTAGTCCTGGTAATAGGGATCCCCGGGAGCCAACTGTACCGGAAAGCATTCTGGGTGCGGCGGCTGGTTCGGATCGCAGCACAGAAGGGCACTGTTGTTTGCTCCTGAAAACACAAATTAACTTAGGACTTTAATGGCCTACATAAACTCAGTGGCCATGCGATTTCTTATGGGAGTTTGTTTCTTGGTAGCAGTGAGTATTTAAGCTCTGAAAAAAAAGTAAGGGCTATAGACAAAGAGAAATGGCTATAGCTACTTGGACGGAGAATGTAATGATCGTACTACAACACAAAGGTTTAAACTTCTTCGCTTTAAAATGCTTGAGTTCTCAGCTGCTATCTTTTAAAACTTGCAAATTGCAATATATCTCCTGATGTTTCATTGAAATAAGTTTACACTTACGTTACGTTAGTCGGTCGTCCACGAAACGTTCAAGTTTATTCAACAGATTTTTTTTGAAGTTATACTTCTTTTGGCGCGATTGGGAAAAATGATGAGAGTGAATTTTTTACGATGCGTGCGCGCACCGACAGAAAAAAGCAACAGTCTGAAGTTAGTTGCTATTGAAAACCGATATAATATTTGTTCTATTCTATTCTATTCTATAACTATGTGGTTGGGCGATTTGTTATTATCATGTTACTTTCATTTTTTCATAGGTTTAATATCTATATAAAACACTCTCAATTATTGCTAGCTTGCCAGCATAATGTTTTCAGGAGTGCTTATCGGTTTCTGATTCGCAGTTTACCGAACTCCTTTCATATTGGATGAAGGAGAACAGTATCATAGGCCATAATCTTTGTCTATGATTAGAAAAAAATAAAAATAGAATATTATCTACGCCTGCGCCAGTATGGCGGTGTGGTTGCATACGTACGGTACTCACGTCGACTAACGTTCTTTGGTTATGTTCGACAATATTCTTAAGTACTAATCTAAAACCCATCAAGACTACAAGCGGAACCTTGAAGCGGCAGACTGCAGTCTGGAAGAACGTCCAGGATCCTGTGACTGTATATAGGAGAGGTGGCTTCGATTCAAGAATTCCGGTGAGTAATCCTTTGATTAACATTGTGTTGGTTAGGTAGGCATTAATTGAGATGTTTACACTTTCCCAACAGTGGGCTTGGGTCATAATTGCGCGCCCGCCCATCCATTTTCTGGTCCTTCAGAGCTCGGATGAATGTCATCCAGCATTAATTTAATTAATTATAAATAATTCTCTGCGTAATATACGCAAATTGAACATACCTACGTATGTTTTCTGTCCCATTTTACATAATATTTTGGATTTAAGCTTGGATTAATAATATCCAGCTGTTTTTTGCAACCTTAAATTCATATTTATAGTAAAAATTACATTGCATAATATTTGCATAACCTTTTTTACATCAGTAATAAGATGGCGACCGCTCACAATAATTTAGCTCGACTTACCGCCAAGAAGGAGCGATTGTACGCTCGTATGAATGAATTATATAAATTAGCATCAAATATTTCTGATTTTTCGTCTAGAAGCAATGAGAATTTCATGGTTAAGTCTGAAATCATCGACGAAATGCGTATTCAGTTCGAAACATACATCGATGAAATATACGAAATTCAAGTATCGATAGATTCGAAATTTAAAATTGATTATCAATGTTTGGATGCGTTTGATGATTTATACCTTAAAGTAAAGCGTGTTAGGAATTATATTGTTCAAGCTTCGCGATCAAATGTCTCCAAACGTGAAGATTCTAATGATAATTTTCAGTCAAAATGTAACATTAAATTGCCACCGATAGAATTGCCTTACTTTGACGGGAAAATGGAGAATTGGCCGAAGTTTTATGAATCTTTTAAATCTAACATACATAAGAACAGTGATCTGACTGACTCGCAGCGCGTGCAATATTTAGTGAGTAAGTTGACACACGGCGCTCTGAAGGTCACCGCAGGTATTGTACCTACGGGCGACACTTATAAAATTTTATGGGATAATTTAGTGAATAAATATCAAGACAAGCGATCATTAGGAACGCATTACTTAAATAATATTTTAGATGCTAAGAGCTGTAGTGATACAGCCGGCAGTCTCGACTCATTCATTGAAAAATATTCAGCTTCCGTTTTGGCTTTAAAACAATTAAATTTCAAAGATCTTGCCGATTTCATTTTCTTGCATTGCGCTTTAAGAAAAATTGATTCGCATACTATTCAGGCTTTTGAGTCGTCTGTTCGTAACGAAGAAATGCCTTCCTTTGATAAGTTAAATTTATTTATTCGAGATCGAGTTAAAATTTTAGAACGCTCAAACACAAATCATTCGAGTTCGAATCGATCGTCGGACCCTGCAGTGAAAATAAATAAAACATCTACGTATCCATCGCGATCAGTCCATAAGTCATTTATTGCTAATAATAATAGTCATGCAACGCATTCTAGGCGTTGTGTCTTTTGTAATAACACTGATCATTCTGTTTATAATTGTGTTCAATTTAAAAACTTAGATACACCAATAGCCCGATTTGAATTTATAAAGTCGAAAAATGGCTGTGTGAATTGTCTTGGTATTACACATACTGTAACGTCCTGTAAATCATCTGTTGTATGCGAGCTATGTCAAAAACGTCATCATACCCTCTTACACTTTAAAAATAGAAACGTAAAAAAATCTAAATGCCTTTCTTCTGCGTCTACATCGCATAGTATACCTAATGAGGGTGAGTCGTCGACCACTAGTGCGACGCGTAGTGGCCCTGTGAGTGGCCCGAGTTCGAATTCGTTTACTGCAAACGCGAACATGGCCAGTGAGCGCCACGCGGCTCGTGCGTCTTTCGGGGAGCCGCAGATGCAAGTTTTACTGTCGACTGCTCAAGTTTATGCAAGTTCGAAAAATAATAATAACGGGAAAGTAATAGTAAGATGTTTAATTGATAACGGTTCACAGAATAATTTAGTTACACTTGATTGTTGTAAAGCACTCAAATTGCCGATAATTCCTTTAAATAATTCTTTTATTAAAGGAATTGGTTTAGCTTCGCGTCCTATACTGGGCTACGTATATTTGGACATTGAGTCCCGCGTATATCCAAAGAATAAATATTCTATATACGCGTTAGTAGTTGATTGTATTACAGATCAACTGCCCAGTCATTATATATCTAAGAGTGACATGGGCTACCTAGAGGGTATACCCCTTGCTGATTTGTCATGGAATGTTCCTGGCAATATTGATGTCGTGTTAGGTGCACAATTATTTCCATATATTTATTTAGGTGATAGAATCGAATCGGGGACAAAGTTGCCACCCGCTTTGTCGACTGCATTCGGTTACATTTTAATGGGTGATTACCCCAGCAATGCCGCTGTACCATCGTCGTTCTCTGCCATTGCTCTTAACGATTTAATGCAAAATTTTTGGCAGATCGAAGAGATACCGAGCATAAAATATTTAAGCCCGGCTGAGACCGAATGTGAAAATATTTATTTATCGTCGGTTACTCGCGCGGTCGATGGCAGGTACAGTGTTGCTTTACCCTACTGTAAGAATCCGAGTGACCTTGGTTCTGCCGCCTTGCGCCGACTTATGTCTTTGGAGCGCAGATTTAAACAGTCGCCGGACTTACGTTTAATTTACAATAAAGTAATTAGCGACTATATAGAAAGCGGTTACCTGTCTGAGGTCAATGAATACGATTTTGCTGATGAGGGATATTATATTCCTCACCATGCTGTCATACTTAAGTGGACGAGTAAGTCTTTAGTTTTACTTAAAAATGTACCTGAGTCTCTTCGCGACTCAATAAACTTTTCTGAGGGCTCTAACAATGCCACTAAGGTGTTAGGCCTCTCTTGGCAACCAGCCGACGACAACTTCTTTTTCACGACTTCTTATGTCCAGGAGAAGTGTACGAAGCGGACCATACTCTCCATAGTCGCCCGCTTGTTTGACGTCCTAGGCTTGGTAGCTCCTGTCATATTATATGCCAAATTACTTATTAAAGAATTGTGGCTATGTAATATTGGTTGGGATGATACACCTCCAGAAAACGTTATTAAAAGGTTTTCTGATCTCATACAAGAGTTTTCCTTATTATCTACTCTGAAAATTCCACGTCACAGTGGTGTTTTGAGCAACAGTACCGTTCTGGTTGTCGCCTTCTGTGACGCCAGTATGAAAGGTTATGGCTGTGTTATATACTTACACACCACCGCTTCAAACGGAGATATCACTTGTAGATTGCTGTGTGCGAAATCAAAGGTTTCACCCACCAAAATTACGACACTTGCTCGTTTGGAGCTTTGCGCAGCGGTATTTATGTCGAAATTAATCAAAACTGTTCATGATACTTACCGCTCGCGTATTCCTATTGCAGGAACATAATTATGCCTTTTCGGATTCGACTATCGCGTTATCTTGGATACATTCGTCACCGCATCGTTGGTCGGTGTTCGTTAGTAACCGCGTTGCTCAGTGTCATGAAAACCTTCCGCCCGAAAACTTCTATCACGTCGCAGGTAGCGACAACCCGAGTGATTGTTTATCGCGTGGTATGCTACCTTCGCAGCTTATCTCACATGATTTATGGTGGAAGGGGCCAACGTGGATGCGAACGCCAATTTCTGAATGGCCGGTGAAAACTTTCTGTCCAACTAATGCTGAAAAAATACCCGAGCACAAGACAAAGGTTTTTACAGCGACTGTTCATTCGGAACATTCAGTCTTTACTTTATTATTCGAACTTGTGTCTTCATGGGATAAACTGTTGCGTATTGTAGTCTATGTCCTAAAATTTATAAAAAAGATAAATCGTTCGTCTGGAGCTGTTTATAACCTGATGGTTGCAGAAAGATATGTTATCTCCGCTGTTCAAAAATTTCATTTTTCAAATGATATAATTGCCCTTAAAAATGGCAAATCCCCTTGTAATAAATTAAAAAATTTGTGCGTGTTTCTTGATGAACATAGCATTTTACGTATTGAAGGACGCCTGTCTAAGGCAAATTTACCCTTCGAGGTAAAGCATCCCGTTTTACTCCCCAAACGCGATCGGGTAGTAGATTTAATAATAAATCATTATCATGTTATTAATTGTCATACCGGCCCGGGACTTCTTATGTCCATTTTACGACAGCGATATTGGATATTAGATGCCAGAACTGTCGTAAGGGCTAACGAGCGTAAACAGTTGCTGGATAGCATGGTTCAATTCTTTTGGAAAAAATGGCGTCTAGAGTATCTGCATACGCTGCAAGTTAGGCAGAAATGGTCTATTCCGGACCATCCAGTTCGAATCGGTACTGGCGTACTCGTGGGACAGGACTATTCTCCTCCATTAGCTTGGCCGCTAGGTATTATTACAGAAATTCATCCTGGATCGGATGGAATAGTTCGCGTTGCAACAGTTAGAACCAAGTTTGGTATGTTTAAACGTCCTGTTATAAAACTATACCCGATACCTAATCAATAATGTTTGAAATAATTAAAATAATAGTTTATTAGATAAGTAATAGGTATTAATATAACCGTATTCTTTAAATATTTGCTATTGTAGCTTTTAAAATTAAATTAATGTATCGAAGTTACGTGCTTCAAGCTTGACCATGAGACTTCTCCATTGCTTTTAATACTCTTAAATTACGTATACTTATGATCTTCAGTTTTCTTTCTCTTTGAAAGTTTTCTCCAAAACTTCCAAGGCGGGGGAGCATGGTTGGGCGATTTGTTATTATCATGTTACTTTCATTTTTTCATAGGTTTAATATCTATATAAAACACTCTCAATTATTGCTAGCTTGCCAGCATAATGTTTTCAGGAGTGCTTATCGGTTTCTGATTCGCAGTTTACCGAACTCCTTTCATATTGGATGAAGGAGAACAGTATCATAGGCCATAATCTTTGTCTATGATTAGAAAAAAATAAAAATAGAATATTATCTACGCCTGCGCCAGTATGGCGGTGCGGTTGCATACGTACGGTACTCACGTCGACTAACGTTCTTTGGTTATGTTCGACAATATTCTTAAGTACTAATCTAAAACCCATCAAAAACTACAAGCGGAACCTTGAAGCGGCAGACTGCAGTCTGGAAGAACGTCCAGGATCCTGTGACTGTATATAGGAGAGGTGGCTTCGATTCAAGAATTCCGGTGAGTAATCTTTTGATTAACATTGTGCTGGCATTATGCTGGTACCTAATTGGGAGTGTTTACTGTCCCAATAGTGGGCTTGGGTCATAATTGCGCGCCCGCCCAACCACTATGTTCAAGTTGTTGTGGTCAGTAGGTACAATTAAACAGTGTGAATAAATAAAAAAATATATTGGTGTTTTTATTAAATCAATTATATATACGACGGTGATAGATATTTGTAGTGGTGATGTCGTGGTCGATAAACTGGCCCCATACCGTTAGTATGACGAGAGCGTGGTGTCGTGCACGTAGCTCGGCCGGTGCACCCTCACGATCACGTCATGCGCGCGCGTTGGGACTTATCCTAACTTTATAACTGTTCTCACCCTTGCTGAGCGCAGTGGCGGTGATATCGTGGTCGATGAACTGGCCCCACACTGCCAGCATGACGGTGAGCGTTGTGTCGTGCACGTAGCTCGGCCGGTGCACCCTCACGATCACGTCATGCGCGCGCGTTGGGACTTATCCTAACTTTATAACTGTTCTCACCCTTGCTGAGCGCAGTGGCGGTGACATCGTGGTCGATGAACTGGCCCCACACTGCCAGCATGACGGTGAGCGTTGTGTCGTGCACGTAGCTCGGCCGGTGCACCCTCACGATCACGTCATGCGCGCGCGTTGGGACTTATCCTAACTTTATAACTGTTCTCACCCTTGCTGAGCGCAGTGGCGGTGATATCGTGGTCGATGAACTGGCCCCACACTGCCAGCATGACGGTGAGCGTTGTGTCGTGCACGTAGCTCGGCCGGTGCACCCTCACGATCACGTCATGCGCGCGCGTTGGGACTTATCCTAACTTTATAACTGTTCTCACCCTTGCTGAGCGCAGTGGCGGTGATATCGTGGTCGATGAACTGGCCCCACACTGCCAGCATGACGGTGAGCGTTGTGTCGTGCACGTAGCTCGGCCGATGCACCGTCACGCTCACGTCACGCGCGCTGGGGAGCGCTGACCCGTTTTCTGCCGCACGGGGCGAACTTATGCCTGCAAAGGAAGATAAAGAGTAATATTTATAGGCGTTAAAAATTACTAAATTCTAATTACTGTTAGGAATCAACGTCGGTAGTTGAATAAAAATGTGACGAAGTAGGAGAAAACGCCTATAAAAGCGAGGCCTCCTCTAAGGAGGGATTATTAGTGTTGTAATCGTGATAACGGCAGTAACTCTGCCCGATTGCGTAGGTACTGAAATTCTGTATCTGTGCTTTCTTATTATTTAATTTTGGTTGTATAAGGAAATGTTAATTAGAAACCTTAAATCGTTACTTGTAAATTGTATAAAAGGCTTTGTGAATTAAATGGTGATCTAAATATTCTGCTTCTGGTTTTCATTTCTAAAATTACGTAAAGCTCGTTGTGAAGGTTTTCGCTGTAACTGCCATCCTTTTTCCGTTCCAATGATTAAGGTCTCTCTCTTCCCTCTTGTGGCGTACAACGCGGGTTCGGCGGCCAGACGCCACAAGCCAAGAAAGAAAACGGACACACGTACACACAAAATGAAAAATTGATAGTCACACACAGTCAGTAGGTATAGGTTAAAGGGGTTACCAAAAATGAAGTAGGGAACAAAAATATGGGTAGGAGCTGGAGGCCAGGGTGCTGGCCACCGTCTACGATTGGACGGCAGCGCAAAAGGCGCTGGGTGAGTGGCCAGCCCCTGAAGAGCGCAACGCGGTGAGGCGGGATGCGCGCGAGGCTATGGTCCAACTGTGGAGGGAGGACCTAGCCTCCGCGCAGTTTGGACGCCGCACTCTCGACGCCCTCGGTCCTGTAATCGAGGCGTGGGAGGAGCGGCCGCACGGATTCCTCACTTTCCGCCTGGTGCAGGTACTTTCCGGACACGGATGTTTCGGCAATTACCTGTACCGAATCGGAAGGGAGGAGTCCCCGTCGTGCCACCATTGCGGTGCGGCGGAAGACTCGGCGCAGCACAGCCTTGAGAGTTGCCAGGGCTGGGATGAACAGCGCCGAGTCTTGTGCACTGTTGTCGGCCGGGACCTTTCGCTCCCGAGCATAGTTAGGGCCATGCTCGGAAGCGAAAGAGGCTGGAAAGCTGTTGCCTCCTTCTGCGAGGAAGTAATCTCGCAGAAGGAGGCGGCGGAGCGGGAGAGGGAGGACGATCCGTCCCAACCCCCGCTCCGCAAACGAAGAAGGGGAAGGAGAAGACGGCAATACGACCGTTCTCTCCCTCCCCCCGGTGGTGGCCTGCAGGATGGAGGTACGGGGGTGCCTCCACCTGCATTGCACAGGCCATCACTGATTAACAGGAATGACCCGGCGCTCCCGGTCATTCCTGTAGCCTCCCCATAAGGGGAGCGTGTAGGGCCTGCCAAGATAGGCAGGCAGTCGCCGACGATGTTGTGGAAGCAAAGGCTCTGCCGATTTCCCACGACATCGTCATGATGGCGATGGAGGAGCGCAGTAGGGTTTAGTGGGTATACCCCTGCCTCGTAACGGCAGGGGGGAGTCCCACACACCTCCCTCTGTCCCCTCGACAGAGGTCGAGACGGTGCGTAATAGCATTCCCTACTTAAAAAAAAAAAAAAAAAAAAGGGAACAAAAATATTAAAAGTTAAATGATGTCCTATGGGAATTCTACAGCCACAGGGGTTCTGCATGTGTCTCGTCGAGGGAACCTGACCTCACTCACACTCCGCGTGGTCGGTGCACCCTTGCACGTAATGGCGGCCATGGGGGCCCACGTCACTGTCGACGACACTACACCATAACTTCAGTTCCGCGAGGATTGCGCGACCGAAACCTTCGCGTACACTTCTTATATAATAATATGTAACTGCACTCGGAAGACGCGTACATTTCTTACCCAATAATATGTAACCGCATAGGACCGATCAGAAATACTATAAGAAAAACACCCATGCCACGCCGTTAAAATGCATGGTGCCACCTCGTTGCCCATGCTCCAAAAACGTCCACCACGGTGCTAAATTAGGTACGATACTCAAATTGATGACTCGGCTTGATAGATTCCAAGAATCTACCTCAATAGGATTCACATTATTCTTATAAGTGACTTCATACATAAATTATTGTTTTGATATTAATTTTAACTAGTGGCAACACTATACCAAACTCCTCTAATAGGGAAGATTAAAGCGTAGACCAGGTACTTTATTAAATTGTTTCAGTGCAGATTGCTGCAGATGCGCACGTTTTCAAAGAGGCCTCAGAGAAGATGATCATCGATCGATGACGGTATTGACAATGTACCGACCAGTAGATGATATATCGTTCTCACTGAAGACGCACAAAAAATGTTTGCTATTTGTAATTTCGTAGGTTGTTTAGGTTGTATGCCAGTCATAGGGCTGTATGGGCTCTGTTCGAATGTAAATAAAATTACTTTAAAAGTTTAAAACTTAAAAAAAACAACGGGTTGCACTCCGCCGCGGTAGTGCCGGCAGAAGTGAAAACTTGAATATTAACGTTGTGCATTTTTTATATTTTGGAATGGTTAGGGAATAATTTCGCACGAATTGCTTTTATTATCAGTATTATTTTTCATCTAGTATTTTCAGTAGGTGTAGTATTTTCAATATCTTGTATTTTAATAAAGTACTCACTCATTTTCTTTCACTATTTGTTCGTCACTTTTTTCATTAATAGATGCACTTTGTTCAATGTCCATATTTTAAATACTTGATATAAACGTTTTTTACAACTATAGACAGTCGAGCCATCAGCTGTCACCCCTCCGTCTTACGAATATTCGATCAGGCCACGTTTCCTGACGCGAGTTTAAAAATTTTTACCCATCCCAAAAAAGTGCACGCCACTAAAGAAGTTTTCACTTCAAAAATATTGTGAAATAGTCTCGAGTTCTCGACTATTAAAGTAGGTGAGCAAGATCAACTTTACCATCTCCATAATCAGGTGGCAAGGCTCTCCTAAACGGCGTCCTGGAGACACCCCATCGCAACGGATTCTCCAGGTTGTTGCAGGTCCCGTCCAGGGTCCTATACTTAGAGGTCGCGCAGGGAGTGGAAGGGGCCGAGCAGTAGGCTGGCTCCGAGAAAGCGCCATCTGTCGACGGACCGATGCCAACACCACCGAGGCGTCTGCTCGTTACTGTGCTGTAGAAACAAACTTAAGTTAAATTTGATTGTCCCACTGCTTAGCATAGGTCTTTGAATTGAGATAAATTTAGGGCATAGTTGACGACGCTCTGGCTAAGTTCGCGTTGATGGACATGCATGGCTTTGAGATTTTTGCTGGTTTCCACGATCAGTATTGGAAAACATCATAATGAAATATTACAATGTTTTCCGCCATTGTGGAGCACCGATAAAATATGGACATGACGAATTTCTTAGTAAGAGTTGTACGCCGGGACTTGAACTTGGAACCTCCGGGTTCTTATCACATTATTTCGAATGCCTAATAACAACTACAAGCTAGAATAATTTTTTCATAAAAAAAAATACTGTAGCCCTAAAACACACAATAAAATTTTATCAAAAATAATATTTTGGTTGCATTTTCTTATAGTTCTTGCGTAACATTTAGAGCAGTTGCCGTGGGTAAGAAATTGCATAAAAAGTATTTGTAGGCGCTTTCAGGGCATAACAAAACAGGTACATAAGACCATAAGTATTAGGACTTACTATAAGTCATTCTTTTGGCAGGTAGAATAAATTGTTATCAGTTTTGACAGCGATGACGTACCTGCTGCTTGCTGGTTTATTTTGGGGCTCTCTCTGATAATTGGTATATTAGTGGTATTCTGATAGTGATCCATGTTATTCTATCTCTACGACTGCAGTATATTTAAGTTATAATATACTTGTTACCAGTTATATCACTCTATCACAAATTAGGTACTATTAAATCTATATTTGGCTACCCTGCCTTAGACTTCGTCATCTATATAGGTACTAATCTCTATATATATATATAAGAGATTTCCACCCATATATTGACTCATCACGATATCTCTGGAACTATAAGACCTACCGACTTCAAATTTGGTAGGAATATTCCTTTCGCCGAGTAGAGGTCAGCTAAGAACGGATTTTACGAAATTCCACCCGGAAGGGGGGGTATTTCCACCCATATATTGACTCATCACGATATCTCTGGAACTATAAGACCTACCGACTTCAAATTTGGTAGGAATATTCCTTTCGCCGAGTAGAGGTCAGCTAAGAACGGATTTTACGAAATTCCACCCGGAAGGGGGGGTATTTCCACCCATATATTGACTCATCACGATATCTCTGGAACTATAAGACCTACCGACTTCAAATTTGGTAGGAATATTCCTTTCGCCGAGTAGAGGTCAGCTAAGAACGGATTTTACGAAATTCCACCCGGAAGGGGGGGAGATTTCCACCCATATATTGACTCATCGCGATATCTCTGGAACTATAAGACCTACCGACTTCAAATTTGGTAGGAATATTCCTTTCGCCGAGTAGAGGTCAGCTAAGAACGGATTTTACGAAATTCCACCCGGAAGGGGGGGAGATTTCCACCCATATATTGACTCATCACGATATCTCTGGAACTATAAGACCTACCGACTTCAAATTTGGTCGGATTTTACGAAATTCCACCCGGAAGGGGGGGAGATTTCCACCCATATATTGACTCATCGCGATATCTCTGGAACTATAAGACCTACCGACTTCAAATTTGGTAGGAATATTCCTTTCGCCGAATAGAGGTCAGCTAAGAACGGATTTTACGAAATTCCACCCGGAAGGGGGGGAGATTTCCACCCATATATTGACTCATCACGATATCTCTGGAACTATAAGACCTACCGACTTCAAATTTGGTAGGAATATTCCTTTCGCCGAGTAGAGGTCAGCTAAGAACGGATTTTACGAAATTCCACCCGGAAGGGGGGGTTGCGGGGGTGTTAAGTAATGTTTGTATATATGACCTCAGAAACTATTCGACCGATTATTATGAAAATTGGTATGTACATGTATTTTTTCACGGAGAAGGTTTATATGCTATCCATTATTATTATTATTTAATATTTAAACGCGATACGGAGTTCGCGGGGTCAGCTAGTCTTAATATATATAATTCTTGTGTGAGTGTGTATGTCACTGAACTCCTCCTTAACGGCTGGACAGATTTTAATGAATTTTTTTGTGTGTATTCAAATGGATTCGAGGATGGTTTAGATTCACAATTTGGGCCACTGGAAATGTTTTTTAATTATTATTTTTATTTATAAGTAGTTTCCCCATATAAATTGTTCCTATCTGTCAAACGTTTGTATTTCGTGCCGTGCCGTTCTAAACTTTGACACATTCAGAATAACAGGACAGTTCGTATGTCATTATTTGTTTTATATTTTTGTTTGATAGTAACATGAAGTCTCTGTATGATAATAAGAAAACAAATCCTCTTTTATTACTTTTAAGGCAGGACAACGTCTGCGGGGTCCTCTAGTTAATATATAAAACTGAAGAGCTTGTTTGTTTGAACGCGCTCATCTCGGGAACTACTGATTCGAATAGAAAAAATATTTTTGTGTTGGAATAGTCCATTTATTGAGGAAGGCTTTATAACATCATGCTATGACTAATACCCAAGTCCACGACGACGAAGTGGCGGGCGGCCACTAGTCTTAATAAGGTGCAATATCATCATCCTAACCGTCAAGCGACTTTCGGTCGGACATTTGCCTCCCTTTATAGAACTGAGGAAGCCCCTCGTTTCCCACATAGGTTTAGGTCGTTGACTTTATTTAGATGGTTTCGCTAAATTTCGGGTGGGAATCCGATTAAGTTATCTTTGGACTGGCTTAGTGTCGAGCTGAAGTAGGCAGCGAGGCGAAACGAAGCCAAAGTCGATCGGATAGTATGTCGCGGTTATCGGATAGAGTTACTATAATGATTGACGTTACAATAGATTGATATGTACTTGGGTAACGACTTTAACTGAATCTACTTTTCTGGGAATTTGATTGAAAATTTGAAAAAGCCTGGCTTAGCATCTTTTGATAAGTATTTGAGTTCTAGAGTCGTAGCCTTCTTTAATGTTGGTAAAATTAGGTAAGCTACAACTAGGCTGTAAAGAACAGAACAAGGTCGGTACCTATGTACATACTTATATTACTTTCAAATAGACCTGCTCAATGTTCATCGGTTAAAGAATGCAAACTATATTTTGATGAATGACTTTGGACGATACATTTTTGATTTCTTTACAGACGTTCAACTATTTAAAAGCCGTAGTGTTTTCATCCAATCAATAGCAGCTTATGAATTAGGTCACTTATGACAATCCTGGTAAACTTACTGTGCATACTGCAGAATTTCGATTACAGGACACCTACTGTGCAAAGTAATGATAACATTGATCACAATACAGTAAGGATTGTTTCAATAACTGCATCCATTATCATTTTCATAATCCGCTAATACCTATGGCTGTAACCCTTTTTGCGTCCCACAGCTGGGCACGGGTCTCTCCCCATTTTTGGGGTGGCCTGGAGCTTACTCCACCACGCTGCTAAAATGCCGGTTGGTGCGCATGAATTTTTTTTGCCACAAGCGGTCACCCATCTCACACCTGACCGCGCCCGTTTGGCTTATTTGCATAGATCGTTTGCGTTCTACGCTAACCGCCAGACAATGCGCGCTTCGCGCAATCCGCTTATATGATGAATATTAATTTTAAGAAAACTTGTTTAAAGAATTGGAATTAAAAGCCCAAATACATATTTGCATTCCAACATACATTTGTATGTTAGGTAATTATTCTGAAATTTTATACAGAGCTTTTATTAGTTCTATATTCACCTGAAGCGCGCATGGCCCGGCCGCGAGCATAGAATGCAAGCGATCTACGCAGCTAAGCCAAACGGGCGCGGTGGGGTGTGGGATGGGTGACCGCTAGTGGCAAAAATTTCATGCGCGCTTCCGTGCTTCGGAGGGCACGTTAAGCCGTCGGTCCCGGTTGTTGTCGATAGATAACAGTCGTTAAACCTAGTCGGAGGCCTTATAGGCGGTTTGAAAACATCCGACAGCGGGTTGGCCACTAACCCGCATCTCCACCAACCCGCATTGGAGCAGCGTGGTGGAGTAAGCTCCAGGCCTCCCCAATAATGGGGAGAGACCCGTGCCCAGCAGTGGGACGCAAAAAGGTTGCAGCCATATTTACCTGGATGTATGTAAGTGTCTTTACTTGAGCGCTCTTATTAATCGTCAACAATTTCTACATTATCAACTTGATAACGAACTTAGATAGGTATTTCATTCCCAATAGGTTATACCTACTTACAGCAGTTGTTAGCATAGCCCAAGACCTAAATTCAAGACCTAGCCAATTGATCTAATCGCTTGAAATGGGTGAATCTTCTTCTTGACTAGTCGATTGGGTACTTGTCTTTAATGGTCATTATCGGTTTCTGTACCGGATTGTATTTTAAAAGTAAGACAGTATAACGATCATTTGTTAATAAGATTCTACTGTTGATGACGATGATTCTAAAACTGCCAAGGGAATGAAGTGAGCCACGTGGTGTTAGGTTATGCATTCTACCTCAGAACTCAAGCAGAATTGGACACCAAATGATCAATTTGTATGAGTGTGGCCATAAAGCAATCTTTATTTGTAGAAAGAAATAAGGAAAACGAGAAAACACATTTATTTGTCGTCTGTATTAAAATACCTGACTTTGTTGTTTGAAATTTTAATGGAAGGTATATTGCTCTGTTGCATCAACATTCCACACCATACTTGAATCTTCATTACCCATTCAACATCGCCTTGGTAGCTTGTTCAGCTGCGAACGCGGAGTCCGCCATGGGCTTGACTTTGGCGGACGTGGCCGCTGCCCGCTGGGCCCTGCTGGCCGGGGAGTCCTTGTCCAGAGGCACCCGCTTGTTCTCCAGGTCTCGACGAACCCTTAAGGCTTCCTTGCCGTGCAGAACAGCAGCTGAGATCGTCTCCTGGCTTGGGGAAGTTACGAATGATGGCGGTGGACGACCTTGAACAATGTTCAAGAAATTAAACGCTGTATAATATGTACATAAATGTTATAGTTTGAAATAATTTATAATCAAATTCAAATTCTAACCTGTTTTAGAATATCGTAGCATAAAATTGTGTCGTATGGAATATTGAAGTTGTAATCTATACCTAAAAGGTGTCAATTTAACTGGACTCAAATCATATTTTTACGTTCTTCTGACTATCGCAAGGCCGTCTATTGAACTGTCATAAGTAGGTATGTAGTATATAGGTAGGTATGCTCATAGGTATAGGTATATCATAAATATTTACTGTACTAGGCTCCTTTAGAGAAATAAACAAAATATAAAGTATGCAATGTTCCCCTACACCGAAAACGTGTTTATTCCGATTTTTTGCTTACGAACCTTTAAATTATGCAGAGATATGTAATATGTATAAATATTAACGATTTCTTTTTAAATCTAATGTCGGCAGATGACGCAAGCAGACGCAATTAGAACCAATGATATTATAAAATAATCAGTTCGATTCGATTAAATTTTCATCTTGATGGATACTTCATACCACGCATTGCTTAGAAAATAATTCCTCTGTCCACGTATTGACGAAGATAGGCAGACAAATTTCACTTTGCAAAAGCTCGATGCCAGATTTAGATATTTTTTTCGCTTGGCAAACGCGATGCTGGAGAGGAGAAGAGACTGAAAAACGGCAAATGCCATTTTTACATCTCGTTCTCAGAATAATATCCTTCTGATGGTATTCCACACTAAAAGTAACAACTCGTCCAATTGGTCTATGGATTGACATAAATAAGGAAGAATATCTCATAAGGCAAATGATCCTTTATGATAACGCGGATGAAATCGCGGTTTCATTTTTAATGTTTTTTACCTGTCAGTGGCCATTTCTGCTGCAGCATGGGTAGCAGAGATGTGGACATAGTCAGAAGGTGAGGAGACGTTAAGTTGGTCCCGTTGGAGTTGGGCGGCTCGATGATGGTGGAATCGTCCACGTCGTCCATCATGTGGTAGGACACCGTCATTAGCAGCGCTACGGAGAGGGTCACTCTGTTTATGAAAAAAGTAAGAGTTAGACATAAATTGTGTACTGAATAAAATGTGATAGAAATTGGTGTACAGAATTACGGTAGGACCTAAGTGTGGAAGCATAACTATGTATATAAATTAATTTCTGCCTTAAAGGAACAGTTTTTTCTAATAAACTTTTGAAGAGGAGAGTCATACTCTTATTATTGCAGTGGTGCCTATCCCGTAGTTCTTTTTTCAGGTCCAACTGCTGGACATAGGTCTCCTATAAGAAGTGTAAGGGATTTAAGCCATAGTCCACCGCGCTGATCAAGTGCGGATTGGCGGATATCGTGCCTTCGAGAAATTATGAGATACTCTCTAGCTTGCACGATGGAGAACATCGTAATTAGTTAGGTATTACAATATTTTCCCTCACCGTGAAGCAGCGATAGATACGCACGTGGCAAATTTCTTTGTCGAAGGTGCGCGGCGGGGTGTTTCTCCGTATATCTGTGTCGGATATCTCGGTCTTCATCGTTGCTCTTTATCCCGTAGTAACAAAAACTAAAAGTCGCCAAACTGCACTGGACTACTTACATGAGTATAACGCAGACAACGCACTGAAAGTTGCGCAGTCGCCGCTGGTAGCGCTTGGTGACGCTGCTCTCGAACATGTAGGTGGGCGTCATCAGAGGAGTCCGCTCCGAGGTGCTCGGGGCAGGGCTGCGCTCCATCTTGCCTACAGACAAGAATGATATGATCATAAATGTTTTCCATTTTCAAAAGGCACAAATTGTTCTCTACATCCGGAGTGAGACACAAAAATAATTACAGACAAATATTTTCCATTAATGGTGATAAATAAATCGTTAGTGTAAGCACTTGTTTTTTCTTTGCTTCTGTGGTAAGCACAGTAAGTATCAACATCAAAAAATCATCATGACTGGAAACATACGAGCGGAATCCAAAAGCATAATAGAGACAGCTCAATTATTCGCTACTTCAGATGTATCTGACAAATCTGACGATGGAGTGGTTGCGGAAAAAATCGGAGTTTAAACAATAGCAAACGTTAAGTAAACGTGTTCTCGCGTGAATCTTGAGGTCTGTAATGCGACAAACCATACGAAATGCCTTATAACGAATCTGCTTAAAAACTAGACGGACCAGTTTAAAACGGTAACATTCGCATATGGAGTCACTAAAATAATGCGCCAATACAAAAAACGATGAATGTTTCACCATTAATTGCATTGGCTACGAATAAAAGAAATCTATATGTACAATTACCTAAATGGTGATAAATGAAGTGCTTGTAAAATCTTTATGAACGAACGGTCTCAGATGATCGACTCGGTTATGATGTCAGTGGGCAAGCAACGCTCCTGACCGTAATATCGGTGAACAATTACTTGATATGGGTTGCCTTGTAACCCTTTAGCTCGACGGATCTAGTTACGAGAAGGTTTCTAATTAACTACGGCAATTTTATAGTGAATTTTCCTATAAAATAATTCTGATTCCGGAAGATTATTTGGGTGCTTTGGTGAACTCATGGCTCGTTGACCTGTTATTCATTTTTAACGTAGCTTAGACAATTTTTTTATACAATTTCCTTGAACTATGGTCATCACTTCACGTACCATAGTTCAAGGGCATAAGAATATACTTATTCAGAAGGAAGATACGCGGTGCGCTACTACTCCGGATGTCAATCAGAATAAGCAATGAAATCCGGGTAAGAATATTTACATAATCCCGTTTTTAGAACAAATTTTAGAAGGCGGCGCGATATTTCCTGGGCCACTGTAAACTGTAAGAGTAAGTAGGTACCACTACTAATGGGTAACTTTAAAAATAATATAGCGTGTACAAAAGAACCTTCCGATTAAGTCGGTTATAACAAGGTCAAATAATTATGTACCATCGTTTATGCATTAAATTTGTACATTGATTAATTGACAAAGCTCGTAATTTATTAAAAAGTATGAAAACTGTGCGTATTATCATAATATTGATGGACTACTTTGAGGCAGCGGCCCACGCGGCCACGTGGTATCCGTCATGGGGATAATAATGGGTGTTTTATTTTTTGATACATTTTTTGAATAAATTAACACATATTTAAATCATTCCAGTTTATAGGTACCTGTGTAAAAAGATATGGAAACTACCCACTTGCAAATTAGTATAAACTGCTTTATATTATAATACATTCTTACGAAATCCATTACGCTCCTATTTTAGTTTTGTATGGGTATCTTTTTATTATGTAAATTCAGAAAATAATATAATAAAAATAATATATCGCAACAAATTAATAGGATTATAAGTAAAAAAACGAGCAATTCTTGTAAGTATACCTCAATATATTTCTTGAATCTCGGAAACGGCTCTAACGATTTTGATGAAATTTAGTAGGTATCCTGATTTCGGGCGTAATAAATCGATCCAGTTAGGTTTTATTTTAAGAAATTTTAAATTATTAAAAAATATTTTTAGTTCAGTTTGGTTCCTGACATCTATTGGATTTATAAATTACCTATATAATATTATGGCGTAGAACCGGTAGAACGCCATCAAACGCCATCTGCCAATCCGACAACGTAGTGTTTAATTTCTCTATGAATCCGACGTTCAACAAAACAATGACATGTCGATTTGAAAGAGCTCTATGCTAGTCTATACAAAAAATTCGTCCATTGAATTTAAGCTTCCTTGGCTGAATGCTTACGTGAGCTGACTGTGAAACTAGAGACCTGTTGTTTATTTTATATTTTTTTCTGAAATTTTATTCTCCCAACTATCTCCTTTTTTCCTAAAAACGTATGTTTGCTCTGTTTGTCTACTGAATTGAATTGTTGTAAATTTGTGCACCTGAACCCGATGTTATGTACTTTTATTAATAATTCTTACAATACGTTTTATTGGTTGTCTGGAAGAGATCACTTTTAGTGATAAGACCGCCAATGTACATTAATACCTGTGATTAATACCTACTATGTTCAAACTCTGTGTAAGTATTGTTTTTATTTGTTGGTGTACAATAAAGAGTATTATCTATCTATCTATCTATCTATTTCAGATGGCGTAACACTAAGCAAATAAGCGTTTCGTTTGAAATTAAATTATAATAATATAGTTTCTATTTGTAATAAATCAAAGAAATTATTTCATGATTCTGCTCACCTACTAATTTATTTGTTGAAAAAGAAATGAAATTTATTGAGAGTAATGCCACCCAATGTGAAGATTGAAAGTCTATACAATATGTATAGTCACAGTGTTAGTTGCCAATAAATAAATAATGAAAAAATAAATAACATTTCACAATCATAGCCCCACAGTAAGGTATATCCTGTTTCGTGGCTCGTGTTTGCCGTGGACACACAAAGACAGAAATACAAACACCCAGATCGTGAACAGAAATTTAACTCATCATTCAAATTTCTGCTTCGCCGGAAATCGAATCCCGGACTCCGATCGGCAGTCAAGCGTTGTAACCATAGTGCCACACGGGTCGTCAAAATGTACTATCATGTTATCATATTCCTCTGAAACGGCTTAACAGATTTTTATGAAAATTTATTTGTATATAGCTAGGTCTGAGAATCGGTTATTATCTATTTTTCAAACCCCAAAGTCATAAGTGTGGTATACCCTAAAATTTTAAAGCGATGCTGAGTTCGCGAGGTCAGTTAGTATTTGTATAGAAAAGTCGGAAAAATCTGAATGGAACGCCCAAGTTGTGCAATTGTTTTACTATCTTCGATTTATTTATAGATTTTAAAATGAAACTGGTTTGTGGCAAATCGGTTGGATGGTTCCAAAGTCTGTCTCTATCACAGGTCTCTATGACGGACATACATACATATGTATGTATCTAAGTAGTAACATTTTTTGTGTTTGTTTTTTATGATAGATAAACAGGTAGTAAATAAAACCTGTAAAACGTAGCAAGAAACACCTTCCTTTGCATATTATATTTCATACGTACAAACTGATATAGGTACCTAATACGGAATATACCTACAAACTATCATCATAAATGGTAGGCGGAGTTCTTTTACAATATACTCGTAATTATGTCTATTTAAATGTACTATGCTTTTATATTTTCTTATTAAATTATATCTCTTATATTTTCTTTAAAAATGCTATTTCTGCTGTGGTGTCAAGAGGCCGTCTACAAAATATTGTCGATTTCGCTGATTTACCTGATTTTACATATTAGATTTTACAGTTGAAATACAGTATTTCCATAAGTTTTATTGCACAATATGACTGATCTTTTCAATAATAATCAAATACATTAACCACTAATTCACTATTTAAACTGCTAAATCTCATGTGTAAAATCGGGTAAATCAGCGAAATCGGCAAAATTTCGTATACCGGGGGGTGCCAGTACTGCCAGTGCCAAAAGCAACGGTTCGAATAATTCTTTCCATGACATTGTACATCCATTGTTTTATTTTAGCTAGCCAGTATTTTATTTCAGTCGCATTGGCCAAAAAGTAAAAAAAATCTGTATTTGTAAAGGTTATGTACACACTAAATAACTCCTTTCTTGTATACTACAAACAAACATATAAAATGTCTGGGACGTATATTTACGAGATTTTAAAACTATTTACAGTTCTCTACATAATTATTGTTATTTTCTTTAAATTTAATTTTTTTTGTGAACAATATTATCATCAAGATTCAACTTGTGTACCTAATGGACTTAGAATTTAACGTTATTATTCTAAGCTAATCGTTAATCTGTTCAAGGAGCGCTGGTCGACTATACCGTCATGGCACTATTAATGATTTGATCCGCAGATCTCTTGCCACTGTCTCTATACCAGCTTCACTAGAACCGAGTGGTATGTGTAGAGATGATGGCAAGAGACCTGACGGAGCGACACTGGTGCCATGGCGTTTAGGTCGAGCCTTAGTGTGGGACGTCACGATTGTGGATACCCTAGCCCCATCCTATTTAAATAATACCTGTAGGGAGGCTGGGGCTGCAGCCGACCATGCCCAGTTTTTGAAGCGCCGCAAATATTCAACTATTACTGTTAATTATGAATTTGCGGCGCTGGCATTGGAAACAACGGGTCCTTGGTCGGCGGACATGAAAAATTTCATGAGGGACATGTCCTCCAAGCTCATTCTCACTTCGGGTGACCGGAGGGCTGGCAGCTACTTTGCTCAAAGAATTAGCTTAGCAATTCAACGCGGTAATGCTGCCAGCGTTCTGGGGACTATGCCGCAGGATGGTATTTAAGTGGTTTTTTTTATTTTTATCCTTTATACTTTTTATAAGTCTTTAGCTAATCGTAGATTTTTTATCTATACTACGTATTGTCTATATATATCTATGAATATATATATATATATATATATATATATATATATATAATCTATGAAGCTAATTCCAACAAATTATTTTCTTATAAAATAAAATAAATAAATAAATAGATAATATCTTTGGACAATGCACTCAACGCCATCTGATTCCAAACTAAGCAAAGCTTGTGCTATGGTAATCAGAAAGCTGATAAACATACTTATATAATTCTAAATATATAAGTACTTAAATAGATAAATTAAATTTTTAGTTTTATTTTTGATATATTTTTTTGTATTTAAGTACCCACAGTATAAGTAAATTTCTGTGAGTCCTTAATTTTTTACCGCTTAAATACTTACGTGATTACGTGAGGTCATTTATCTAGTGATGTAAAAAAATATTGGTTATCTGGTGACTGTTATTGCGTCATCAAAATAAAATCTTAACGCAAAAAATAGGTTTACTACTTATAATTCGTCGCCCGTCATTAATAATACGTAATAATATGCCTATTATAGTCTATAAAGTTAATTAATTATTTATTATAGTAATATTATTTAGTATTACAAACGATCCGGTCTGGCTTCGTTGAGGTTATTTGAGTTTATATCACAAAAATCCAGGTTTGAATCTTGGCAGGGTCGCCGGGTATATTAAAGGCGTGTTGAGAGTAGGTATGAGATCTTTAATACCTACTAGTAATCTTTTTGAATAGTAAGTTGGTGGTTTGGTATCCACTACTAGGGTAGGGCTGCCATCCGTCCGGATTTCCCCGGATTTGTCCTGGTTTGAAGGGCGTCCGACGGGCCGTCCGGGAGGGGTTTTTGAAAAGTGTCCGGGCAAGTTTTGTTGCAAAAAATAATTTTCCAGAGAATGTCGGGGGAAAAAACATATTTCGCCCACATGTCCGGGATTTATGCCGTGTTTCTCCGGCGTCGGCAACTTAGGTGATGGCAGCCCTACACTAGGGTGAGGCGAAATTTAAGTATAAGATATAATTAATCTAAATACATAAGTACTTAAATAGATAAATTATAAATTTTATTATATTTTTGATATACTATATGTGTAGACTGCAGGAGTATTGAAATAAGTAGGTATATCGTGAAAAGCTAAACTTCTCTTGAACGATAGTATAATGTAATAGTATTATGAAGGGAATGCTATCGAAAAAGCAGGTTGTGAAGTTACATGGACATTGCAGTAAGGATATCTATTGACATTACGTAATTATGTACCTACAAATAGCCGGTATGTCGCACTGTGGTAGGTGCTCTACTTGAGACCTCCTGGATTATGCTCCTCCCCACAGCCAAAACATGAATACTTCTAGTAACACTCTTAACCTACACTACGTTACTAATAATACATATTTAGTATGCTGTTACTACACAACCTGTATAGTTCCAAAAGGCCAACATCAATGCATAGTGCCTAGAAAAAATGGAACCGCGGTATCTAAGACTTCATAATGATTTGTAAACCTTGCGCAATATATTTTTATTGTGGGATACCGAGCGTACGTTATAAGTACGGTCACTCCATTAAATAGTTATAAGGTCCTGTAGGTACTTGTGTCCTGAGAGGAAATAAATCATCGGAAACTGTTGATGGTCACCACTGTTGCTTAACATACATACTTTCTGCTTCCAGTGCGTGGATACAGAACAGCAACTGGTTTATTTTTTGTTATGAAGCAAAAAGCATGACTTTGTCTGGGCTCGTGAATTATATTAAGTTTTATAATTAGGTATTTCTAGGTGCCTGGATAGTTACAAACGTGGAAACAGCCTGAAATGATGAGTCTTGTCCCTTTAGTAGATTTTTAGCTCTGTAATACTCGTATAATAACCTAAATTACAGTTGACAATGATAGCATTATTTTTCTTTTTGGCATTAAATTAGAACAAAATAAGCACCAACTGAAAAAAAATTGTTCATATTTGACCACACTAGCTATAAACTTCAAGTAGTCCAGCAAACGAGCGTGGCTTGGAATGGTCAACGCAACCCATGGACGCGTGTCTAGTCGAGTCTATTATCACAAACTAATTAAAGATACCTACTATGTGTTTATCAGGCGCGGTCGCAGCCTTCAATTTTGGGGGGGTCGCCACGAAATTTGGGGGGGGGGGGTCACTAAGAAATTTGGGGGAAGAGGTGTCTCAAATTGGCTTTTTACGCCTTCCATCTACGCATGACTGATGGATTTGGGGGGGGTCATGGCTACGATGGACACATACAAAGACAGGAACACAAACACCCAGACCGAAAACAGAAATTTAAACTCATCATTCAAATTTCTGTTTCGCCGGGAATCGAACCTGGGACCCCTCGATTGGCAGTCCGGCGTGGTAACCATTGAGCCACGCGGGTCGTCGCGGTATAAATTGATAAAAGTATATTTAAGTAGGTAGATGAACAGTGTGAGATACCTTCGAACAGACGTTTGACCTTTCAAAAAATATATTAGTGTCAGGCTGAAAATTGCATAGCGCTGACCAACATTTTCATTTCTTTTAACTGACTAAAAATATTAATCTACTATAATTGCTTTTTTAATAGACAATGCGAACGGATAGATCGGTAAAGACATTAGTATAAAAAATACATACAGCCGAATACAGTACTTCCTCCTTTTGAATGTCTGTAAAAAATACCATTGATTCGTTGATACCACGTTGATACCTTAGACATACTAACTATCAAAATTTCATGTACACTCCATATTTGTTATGCCCTTTTAGTACCACAGATCCTTTAGTTAAGCCCTTCTTCCGATATCCGATAAATTATTGCAGACAAGATTATATTAGTATTTATTAGTTATATTTTGACGATTTCTAAAAGATAAGACGATAAAATTAGGTTACCGAGTGTTATGTGTGTTGAATGTAAAGCATTAGTAAGAAAATATAAAGCGTGTAAAAACGTCGAGCACTGGCTCTATCTCTAAACTCTTCATTTCCAAAAGGATATATCTAGAGTCGATTTCCTTAGAAGAAAACATTACCTATGTTTATTATTTTAATTGTAGTCTTTAATTTATAATAATTTATTGTGAGTAGTAATATTAGCTAGATCATTTACCTTTGCGTTTTAATCTTCACTCCTTTCTTTGAGTGCGTGCTTAACTCCAAATTCAATTTTAAAATTGAAATTAATTTGTACAGCATCAAAATACATTTCATAATTTAATGTTATTTTGGTAACAACATTAATTTTGGAAAAAAAGTAACAAAAATTTTAAACTTACCTTTACTTTGAAATCACACTCAGGTATAAATATCACGAAACAGATTCAATATCTTATTTAGTTAATAGTTCCTTGCATATGAATTGATAAATAAATAAAAGGTTCGCGCACTGACCGTCCGGTGACTGCACGGACCATTCGCCGAGGCGGCCCATCAAAAACTAAGCCTGGACTAGTATCAGTGTGACCATCTCAAAATTGGCGAATCTGCCACAGACTGGGCCTAAATTCTGCCAAATCTGCCACAGGCTGAGCCAAATTCTGCCAAATACACTGCCACTTGAGTTTTTCGAGCCCTGACATGCTCCTCAAGACCTCAACCCTTCTGTTTTTGCACGATTGAGCAACAAACATCCAAACTTTTGCGTTTTAAAAGCCCTTCTACACGGTCGGGACCAACCGCCGACCAACGGGTCCTTGGTCGGGCCAACCAATTTTTGTATTCGTTCTACACGGTTGGTGGTTGGCAGAACTTGCCAGTTTTTTCAGGTATTCAAAGCGTTAAAACGTATCCCTATGGCTCTTTGCCTTTCAAAATAAAGAAGGTTGGTTCAGAAATAACTTTTTTATGCTTGAGTGAAGGAGAAAAACAGAGAGAAAAAAGAAAATGTATAAAAAAGTGTCTCAAAGAGAGGATTACTTTGAGCCACCTTAATATTTTTAGAATTCTAGATTCCGAAGACTTTCAAAATTTCCTAAGAATTGATCAAGACACTTTTAATGTATTACTAATTGAAATCAACATCAACTGACAAGAGCACACTGAGGCTCGCGTCGGCCGACAGCTTTCAAAACGGTCAGGTCCGACTGCGGATGAAGCCTGTCGTGAGGGATGCGCTCGCGACCAAGACCGTTGGTATCAACCAAAATAGGTCGAGTCAACCGATTTCTACACTGTCCATTTTTACATCAACCCGACCAAGGACACGATGGTTGGTGGTTGGATCCGACCGTGTAGAAGTCTTTTAAATATTACGTTCAGAGAAACATTTTAAATCTACGTTATATTATACCAAATGTTACATTTATTAAAAAAAATACTCATTAAACATTTAAACTATGAGATTTTATGTCTCAAAATATCGTGATTCCTAAAATCTTCAAAATCTGCCAAAATCTGCCATTTTTATAATACGTCACCATAATCTGCCAGAGTCAAAATTTAGGAGTGAAATCTGCCAAAATGGCAGAAATCTGCCACAAATGGTCACACTGACTAGTATAGGAAAAGCATACCGTCGTCGTCGGCCCTACAAAGAAAATATTGTCACCTCTGAATAATTTTATTATGAGCGCGCGTGCTACTAGGTAGGTAGGTAGGTATCCAGTTTTAGGACTAATCGACATTGCTTGACGCTCAAGTTCATCAACTTTGTTCTTTTTTTAATTCGTTCCCACTCTCAACTTTTGTTTTGGGATGAGTTGACTTAAAAGCCTCGCAATGCCAGTGTTTTGAACTTTATCCCTTCTGCAGCAAATAATTCTTCTGCAGCCTTTGATTACTAAATCTTCCTTTGAAAGTAAAAACATTGTTCAAATAAAAAAGATGGCTTTGTTTTGATTTATTTTATAAATTTTAATCACAATTATATGTAACAATATGGGTGTTTACCTGAAAATAAAGATTATTATTATGTATCTCTCCTTATAGGTCATTTAGAAGGCTCGCGTGGGGACGTAAGTCCAATACGTAGAGGCCCCTTTGAGGCTCTTTAATATTGTTATGTGGTAACACGTGGCGGATACCATCCTCGGCCGTATCATATAAAAAGTTATATGACCCAAAGATAGTCCCCGCCAGGTGCACAGGATCTTTTGCTGCAAAAGAGAAAACTAATATTGGGTCTATGGGTATGAAAGAACGAGGGACTGGTAAATGGGATATAGGTCACCTGCCGTTCAGACTAATAAATAACCTAAAGTGAGGCAGGTGGTGACTCGACACTCACTGAATGAGCCCCCAAAAAGATGGCATAAATGCCTGGGAAGCAACATTGGCGTGAGCAGCTAGGGGTGTCCAGAGGAGCGGCATCGATTTCACCATCATGGGGGGATAAATCTAACCCGGAGCGGGATTCCTCGCTATTACGCTAATTACTTAGTTACACTTCCACCCCTGAGCATATACAGCTCTAACAGCTCCACTCTGGACGGCCAATTAAGGCAAGCCAGAGGTGGGGACCTTTTCCTCTGGGTTATCACCCCGCCTGCCGGAGACGAGGAACAGGGACTTCCCCGGGAACAATCGGGTCCGTGGTGTCGTTACTCAGCAACAGCTCGCCACAAGCCGCCCTACGGGGTTATTATTATTATTTGTGTCTAATAAATTTTGAAATTGGCGCCAGCGCCTCTGACAGTATTGCCAGTAATGTTTTTAAACTCAAGTAATTGTAAAAAGTACACAAAACAAGTGTAAATTTTACTATTACCGAATAATTTAACACATTATTTTGAAGAGATTATAGTAAAACTTTAACAGTAAATACATTATTGATATATTATACATAATATATGTCTTTTATAAAATCGTAATCTTACTAATATTATAAATGCGAAAGTAAGTTTGTTTGTTACTCTTTCATGCGAAAACTATTCAACCGATCATCACGAAACTTTATACCTACATTTTCTTGGAGTTATCAGAAGTAAAATAGGATACTTTAAAAAAAATTAACGCGGGTGAAACCGGGGGGCTGATTTTGTAATTCTGAAAGAAATTATTTCATTTATTATGGAAAGTGGTTAGTTGGTGCATGGCAGCTCAATCTATATCTTTAAGTCTTTAAACGAGCAATTCTTTATAATATTTTCGAGTCTTTATTTTTGAGTCTCTGAAAAGATTTGATGAAATTTAGTACCTTGGTTTCGGGGGTGATAAATCGATCGGCTACGCCGTAGAATGCGTTAGCATCTTAGTAGTCTGTGGGCGTAGACCGCCGTCAAACGCCATTCGCCAATCTGACTGAGACTGAGAGAGCTCTATAAAAAATTCGTTCATTGAATTAAAGCCCGAATAGTTCTGTGGGCTGACTGCGGAACTAGAGACCATGCCCGGGTTCACACTTTATTCAAAACCATATTGTGTTTATTTTATATTTTTTGAGAAAATATTTATTGGGAACTATTTCAGTTGGCGTTGTTAATTAAGTAACACTAAGCAAATGAGTTTTTCGTTTGAAATTAAACCAAGAAAATATATTGTTCCGAGCAACGCTCGCTCGTCCCAGGTCTTAAAGCATCAAAGATACTGACGCACCCGTCAGTAGAGAGATATAACTTTTGTGCCGAAACTGGTGCGGGGGGAAGAACGCACACATTTTAATTTTGTCACATATTCACAATTAAATATTCTTTCATAGCTACAGACGCACACATTTCTAAATATATCAATTTCTGACGGGTGTCATACCTGTCAGTACCTGTGATGCTCTAAGTCCCAGGTACTTTGTGTTTATCACGCGACTAAAGAAGAGACTTTAAGGACTGGCTAGTAAAAATATATTGTAAGTTTTAAACATGAACGTGAAAATTATTATATTAGAAATGCCAGAACGCAGAGTTTTGGCGGGAAGTCGAAAAAACCATATTGTGTTCTTGTCCTTGTTCGTGTCTCTTGTTTTATTTTCATTTTCTTGGTGTATTTTTGAGTTATATCGGATAAAGTTGATGGCATTTTGTTTGATATAGGCACAATAATTACAGTGCACGAGTGTTTGTGAAAATAACAGTGCTAAAATATGTTTTTTCTGCTTGCCTCCAAAAATCCATCGGACACGTTTTTTTTTTCAATTATGGCATCGCAAACTCTGTGCATACTGCCAGCGTCAAGTATAATTTTTGCATCAATTTTTTGCCAGTTTCAATGAAACTGGACGAAGTAATAAAGTCAGTAAGTAAGTCGTCAGTAATCAGTCGGTCTAGTCAGTCCAACATTTAAGTAAAGCGATGGCTACTTTACTAGAACGTGTCCGATGGAATTTTAGGACTGTTATTCTATTTCACAAACACTCGTGCACAGTAATTAACCTATATCAAACAAAATGCCATCAACTTTATCCGATATAACTCAAAAATACACAAAGAAAATGAAAATAAAGCGCACAATATGTCTTTTTCGACTTCCCGCCAATAAACTCCATCGGACACATTCTAGTTAAGTAGCCATCTCTTTAATGCCTGACCAGAAATATAAAACACCTGTCAGGAGGTCGCTTTCGTGTTTTAACTGTCAATCTCCTATCAAATTGTATGACGAAAATTTGTTCTTAAAAAATCCGCAATATGGAGAGGTTTTTTATTTTTCTGGTTAGGCTTTACTTGAATGTTGGACTGACTAGACTGACTGATTACTGACGACTTACTTACTGACTTTGTTATTACTTCGTCGTCCAGTTTCAATGCAAATATTATACTTGACGCTGGCAGTATGCACAAAGTTTGCGATGCCATAATTGAAAAAAAAAAGCCAGCTGTAATCCGTGGCATTAATTTGACAGTCTTGTCATCAAATTTTATTGTGACACTAGGGATTCGAATCGTGACCTAATGAATCGATTCACAAAAAAATCGAGGTCTAAAAGATCGATTTCCAAAAAAACGATCTTTTTTTAACCGACTTCAAAAAAGGAGGAGGTCACTCAATTCGACCGTATATATGCTTTTTTATGTTTGTTCGCGGATAACTATGTCGTTTATTTATTTTGATGATTCTTTTTTGTTTGAAAGCTTATACTTTCGATCGAGGTGGTCCTGTTGTCACCAAGTCAAGATCTGATGATGGGATCAAAAGGAAATCGTGGGGAACTCTCAAATTTTATAGCCCCACATAATAATGTGGAAATATCGCTAAATGTTTAAACAATACAGAATTATTAAATTAAATGTACTAAAAAGAGTGAAATTATATAACTTTACTAGTGGACCCCGCAGACGTTGTCCTGCCTTAAAAGTAATAAAAGAGGATTTGTTTTCTTATTATCTTAAAGAGACTTCATGTTACTATCAAACAAAAATATAAAACAAATAATGACATACGAACTGTCCAGTTATTCTGACTGTGTCAAAGTTTAGAACGACACGGCACGAAATACAAAATGTTTGACAGGCAGGAACAATTTATATGGGAAAACTAAATATGTAAAAAAGTAATTAGAAAACATTTCCAGTGGCCCAAATTGTAAATCTAAACCATCCTCGAATCCATTTGAATACACATAAAAAATTCATTAAAATCTGTCCAGCCGTTAAGGAGGAGTTCAGTGACATACACACTCACACAAGAATTATATATATTAAGATAACAACGCTCTATTGCCCTAAAGCGCCCGGTCGCACACAGAGCGACAAAATTTTGTAGTCCAGATTGCCCTTGTCGCACAGAGTGCGACAAGGGGGCGGAGTGGCTCCCTTCTCTATCCTGGCCGGTCTTAACTGAAATAGTGTTGTCACTGTTTGTCTAAGGTCTATTCTATATATCTATCCTGTTTCTGCGTTAAATTATCTATGCAATGAAACCAAAAAGTTAGAAATCCGTGCCATGACGTAAAAAAAGAAAAATAAAGTTGACAGTAGTCTGTGTTGCGCAATCGTGTTCGGGTGTGGCATAGTGATTTGTGTTGTGTTAATTTATAAGATTGAGTGTTGGGATTGCAGTGAATTATTGGAATTTACGAGGTAAGTTATCTAATAATACATATAAATAAAGGTTTCAGCATGAGACACAAAAATTTTGCCGAAATTAAGCCGTTTTTAAACCCGATACAAATGTGGCCATTTGCTTTGTTCAGCGTATCATATTTCTACACCGTAGTTTAATATTGAGAAACAAAACACTTAAATATACAGCTTCATTCATCCTTAACATAAAAAACATAACACTTGATAGTTACAATAACAAATTGAGACACAATGAATGGTTTAGTGAAACCCGAGCCTCGCGGCGTGGCGCGGCGGCTAGCATAAAAAAGTTGGGGCGCCCTAGGGATAGCGTTCAAGGCCGTTCGTACAACCGAGCGGTTAAATATAATATTGTTCAGTACTTCGCATTTAATACAAGTAAAATATTGTAATTAAACGATGTCTGATTAGTAAAATCAGGGACTCAAAAATAAAAATTATTTCTATTAGCATATCAGGTCAGGTATAAAACAAGACATTTATTTTCTGAATGTATTGGTTACATTTAAAAGTTTATAAAATAGTTAATAAAGTATAGCATAAAGTTCCAAATGCTTAATATCTAAGCTTTTTAAAAACAATAATCTGTTAAGTCTACTGGGATCCATGAGGTTCCGCTCATCACTTGTGATATTTCCGGCAATTGAAAAAAGTTGCTCACAAGAAACATATGATCCTACGATACTCATATACAAACGTAATGTTTTTTCTATCAAAGAGAGTCTAAGGAAACTAAACACACAGCCATCTAGCGAGTTGTCGAGTAATTAACCCTTTAACAGGCAACACTCTTATAATACGAGTACATTCAACTCAAAGAATACTATACTCCACGGGGAGAAGAAGCGTCACTTCATAGAAAAAAAAAACCCTCAATCAAATTTTAGTTCCTGTGAAGTAGAGACAGCGGGCGCTGTTGTCGAATGTATCAACTGTCATCAAATGGCGCGAAATTTGAAAATCTACCAACATTAATGGCGGGAAGTTTGAAATTTGTGCATTTGGCTAGGTAGGGTTCCTCTTCCTATCTTTTTTAATTTTTTAATAGATTTTGCCTTGAGCAATACACTATAATAACTACATAGTTTTGAAACATACACCATGAAACAAAAATATATGCTGCATAAAATTTTTTTTTTAATAGTAATTGCTCAAAACAAAATATTGCCATGTCCCTAACTTTATAATAAAACAATGTTATAAGATTTTTTTTAGAATTTTTATTTTTCTATTGCAATGTGTTTTTTGGCAGATTCACTGGCGTTCTGTTTTCCAAAACACAAAATCTTTTAATTAAAGTTATTGAACTTGATTGCTCCATCATTACATAAATATGTTTGGTGACAAATGCTCTGGACAGCGCCTTGTATGTTCTAGGAGATTTTTTTGTACAGCTCCAAAGCCAAGAATTTTTGATTTTCATTTCATCTCTCTTCTTATTTGCTTCTCCTAGAAGCAATAATACCATTGATTGATTGACTGATTTTAAGGTTTAATAGTTTAACAGTTCAACTTTTTTCAATAAGTATTCATATTTATTGTACATTTTGCTCTCAGCAGATGTTAGATTCTGTCTTTTCTTGGATTGTGAAGATGGTCCCTTCTGAAAACAAATGTAAAATAAATTAACTAAGGTTGGGAACTTATACAAAGTGCTCTTGTGTAGTTTTTCTAATCGATACATTTCATTTAAGATTAAATGCTGCTCACTATAGATAAATCAGCCTGAATAATATTGAAAATTGATTTTAGGTCGCTCAATACTTATTATTAAGCTTTTCTATTTTAAATACCTATACTTTCTATTATAAAATACATCTATGTGTATGTATACATTATAGTCATAATATTATTAAGAGCACAAAGTAGGAACTAGAAGGGTTGTGTTGAAATTCAATAAACCAAACAAAAAATTATGTATGAAATTTATTCGTATTTTATAAGGGACTACCTACTTACCTTACATACATACTTTACTTACACTACATACATACTTACATACATACATTACTTACATTAGACTTTTATTCACCAGATGGTCCGACTGTAGGTGCATCCTGATTTTCTTTATTTTTATTCATAGATGGCATGCTTGTGAAGTATAAGCAGATTCATCAAAGTGCCTAATGCAAAAAACTTTGTCTGATCGGTACAAACTTAAGGGTTTGCAAATCAAACCAATCTTTTTCCAGGTCAAACATTGCCCATGACAATAGTCTGAAAAAAAAATAGATTACTTGATCATTTCAATAATTTGAGATTATCTTTAAATGGCGTCTGACACACAAATAAATTATATGTAAAGAATAGATCTGCATTCTTAATGCACCGGGCATATTATAATGCTGAGGATATTGTTCAAGACAACTAAGGGATTAAGAGTAATCTGAGTATTTGTTAGGATAGTATCTATAATATTTTTCAGTATGCTATCACTAAGCGGTTTGATGCTTAGATGCGGAGGACGCTTTCTTCATTGTGTGGCTACATTGAGGTCACACAGCGGACTTCGTCTTTAATTCAAGCTAATAAAGTCCGTCAATGTTGGCAAATACGACCATAAACGCTGTAATCAGCTGGTGTTTCTCCTAAACGTGACCAGTACATGAGAGTGATATTATATAGGACAACTAAAACTAAAGCACGGTATTTACATGGACTTTCACTTACCGTATCGAAGGTATGAGTCAATATGCACAATTTAGTAAGACAACAACGCACAGAAATGGTAAGATATGAGTATATTTCTCTACAAGTGTCTTAAAAGTGGCACAAAACACACACTAGCATTTACGGAGGACGGGACAGTAGTCAACTGCTTCCAACAATGATTTAGCTGGAAAATACGAAAAGGAACAGAAACTGACAGAAAGAAAACCGCAACCAAAACTCACAATCACAAAATATAAGCAAACATTTTTCGGCCATGAAAAAATTGACAAATAAAAACCGGCATTATGATGAATGAAGTCTAATTTCAAAGTTGCCATAGTAAACATTTTGAAAATTTACTAATATTTCTTCTCAACATTTTTTTTGCTTTAAAAGCAAGACATATTTGTCAGAATATGTACAACTTTAAATTTGGTACTATTCGTAAACAGGAAATTGTAAGAATGTTTATTGAATTTTGATATATTCCACGAAATGATTTACTTATAAAACTACCACTCTGTAATTTTAGTTAGGTATTAGCCACACCAACCAGAGCAACTAGTACAGTTTATCTATGTGTGCATGTGCTCGTCCGGACACAAAAGTGAACAGCCCCTGATTCAACTAATTGTAAATAATTTTATGGTTTATACCAAAACAGAAAATATCGAATTTCGATTTTCAAGGGCGAAATATCGATTCATTACTACATATCGATCTAAAAATCGATCTTTTTGGACTGATAAATCGATTCTTCGATTAATCGATCTCAGATCGCCATGTGACACTTCATTGCTTGACTTGACATAATTTCCGATTTCGTATTGGGCTAGTGGAAGAATTTAAACGAATTTGTGTTAAAACATTAGGAAAATGGCTAAAATAGAGGAATTACAGAGGCAAGTGGAAGAGTTAAGGGCAAAGTTAGCCGCGGTCAAAGAAAATATTGGCCCGGTTCGCCAAAAAATTGATGTGATGTCGTCAGAAGTTGTGGACTCCAACCCATACAGGTATTATTTTGTATTATTTCGTTTAATTAGAAATTTTGTGGATTAGAACCTTTGTAGTGTAGAACCATGTACCATGTACCTCTTGAACTTACCTGACAGGTGTAATCGGTAATGGTATCATTCAGAATCATTGAAAAATTTCATCCAATATGGTACTTTAATTTATATCTGCAAAAGGGCCTGTTTATCATAATATTTCATATTGCTTACGTATGAGTAATGTTTTATGGAAATACATTGTATATTTAGAAGTTACAATACAGTTGTTAGAGAGGTTTATGAAAGATAATGAGTTGAATACTTCCATTGAAGGTGTATTGTTTCGTTCCTCCTCAAAAATTTGTTATATTCATCTAATGAGGAGAAAACTGACAAAAGACAATTATTAGCTTTAATGCTTAATACCTAAAGTTACGAATGGTTCTAAGCCTTATTACTAAATGAACATTTAATAGTCATTAAAAAGCCAATGTTTTTATATAATCAAGGACTCAAACTGTTTATTTGTTCAGTCGTTTAATGGCCCTAAAGCGTATGGGCATAGTAGACAACTATGAGAAGATTCAAGAGATGTCAGTTGCTGTGGTAGGGGTGGGCGGTGTTGGCAGCGTTACTGCAGAGATGCTCACCAGGTGTGGGATAGGGAAGGTAAGACCTAGAAAATCTTTTTTAGGCTACTATCCCACTGACGTTTTACGGGCATTGCCATTTCTCCATTGTTGTCGCTGCATTGCCTTCAAAGCAGGTGAAACATTAACAACTTGCAATGATTGGTACTGCATGCTCTCATACAGGCACAGAGGCAAGGGGTAATTATACCAGTTTGCTAAAAACAACGCATTTGCATTAAAGCTCATAAAACACCAGTGGGATAGTAGCCTTCTTGTAAATTTATTTCATTTACTCATTTATTTATTTTAATTAGAATGGGTATCCCAGTTACACCAATTAATTAATTTAATTACAATTACATATTTAACATTAAATTATACTTTATAATACATTCACATAAAAATTGAATTATTCTTACAGTTCACATAAACAAAAAAAAATACAAAAGTTACACAGCTAAGTGTAACTGGTTTCAATCAGATGTGAGTTGGGTGACCACTAGTAGCAAATTTTATGTGCATCTTTCAGGAGGCGCATTGAGCCGTTGGTCCCAATTGTTATCTATAGATAGCTGCTTCCAAACCTTGTTGAAGGCCTCATGGGCGGTTTGAAAATATCCAACAGCTCATTGGCCAATAATTTGCATTTCTATCAGTTGCTTTGGAGCAGCGTAAGCGCAGAACTGGGGCCAGTACCAGTTGCACTGAAATGCAGAGCTGGTTACAACAATCAGTACTAGTTCGATGAAGTAATCTATTTCCAATAGTAAAAATCATAATATATGTATCTTCTTTCCCCAGCTGATACTGTTTGACTATGACAAAGTGGAGCTGGCCAACATGAACCGTCTCTTCTTCCAACCGCACCAGGCCGGGCTCAGCAAGGTGGATGCTGCAGCTTCAACCCTGCAAGCCATTAACCCTGATGTCGCTATTGATGCCTACAACTACAATATCACAACTGTGGAGAACTTCCAGAAGTTCTGTGATACTATAAGGTTTGTTTAAGCTTGCGAGGCACTCACCAGTGCTGGATTTACCAAGGCTAACTGGGCTGGAGCCTAATGCGGTCTGCCACATTTTGCTCCAGAAATTTTTCAAAAATTTTGGGCCAAATTTGCCAACCCCTAAAACTTTACTTTAAGATTTGTATTTCTACTAACATTTAATATGCTTATAATTATGATGATATATGATCCCTGTGGTCGAAATAAATTATTTATTATTATTATTTATGTCCTACTGCTGGTCACAGGATAAAAGGGATTTGGGCTATTGTCCACCACTATGGCCAAGAGCATATTGTGGTAGATATAATGCCTTTGAGAAATAGTGAGTTTCTTGCAGGCATGCACAGTGATGGAAAACATCACTAATACACACATACACACACATCACATCCATCCATCCATCCATCAGCCTTTTATAGTCCACTGTTGGACATAGGCCTCCCCTAACGTTCGCCACTCCTCCCGGTCCTGGGCCTTCTGAATCCAGCGGCTACCCGCTGTCTTCTTCAGGTCATCAGTCCACCTGGTTGGAGGGCGGCCTGTACTCCTTTTGCCGATACGTGGTCGCCATTCGAGAACCTTTCTCCCCCATCGGTTGTCGGTTCTTCTAACTATATGGCCTGCCCATTGCCACTTCAGCTTGCAAATTTTGAGAGCTATGTCGGTAACTTTCGTTCGTCTACGGATTTCATCGTTACGAATTCTGTCGCGTAGAGAAATACCAAGCATAGCCCTCTCCATCGCGCGCTGAGCGACCTTGAGCTTATGGAAAAGGCCAACTGTAAAAGACCACGTCTCAGCGCCGTAGGTCATCACTGGCAACACACACTGCTCGAAAACTTTCGACTTCAGGCACTGAGGTATTCTGGACGAGAAGACACTTTGTAATTTCCCGAACGCTGCCCAACCGAGTTGGATTCTACGAGTTACCTCTCTCTCGAAGCTGGACTTACCCATACGGATCGCTTGTCCCAGGTAAATGTACTCGTCGACAACTTCGAGAGTAGCGCCATCAACAACGACCGGTATAGGTGTGACATGGACGTTAGACATGATCTTCGTCTTGTCCATGTTCATCTTAAGACCCACCCTTTGTGAGGCGCTATGGAGGTCACCTAGCATAGTGCTGAGCTCTTCCAGGTTCTCCGCCAAGATTACTATATCATCGGCAAATCGAAGGTGTGTGAGGTGTTCGCCATTGATGTTAATACCCAGCCCGTTCCACTCCATCAGCTTGAACACGTCTTCCAAAGCAGCGGTAAACAGCTTCGGGGATATAACATCCCCTTGTCGTACTCCGCGCTGCAGTGGAATAGGTCCAGTGCTTCCGTCGTGAACTCGGACTGTCATAGTTGCGGCTTTGTACAAACACTTCAACACCTCGATGTACCGATAGTCAATCTGGCATCGCTGGAGAGACTCTAGCACCGCCCAGGTCTCGATAGAATCAAAGGCTTTCTCATAGTCCACATACGCAATACATAGCGGCAGGTTATACTCCTCGGTCTTTTGTATAACCTGTCGCAGCGTGTGTATGTGGTCCATGGTACTATAGCCTTTTCGGAATCCGGCTTGTTCGGGAGGCTGGAAGTCGTCTAGCCTGCGCGCAATACGATTAGTAAGAACCCTTGAAAACAGCTTATAGACGTGGCTCAGAAGCGCGATGGGTCTATAGTTCTTCAAAAGGGCTCTGTCACCCTTTTTGAAGAACAAAACTACCACGCTTCTGCTCCACGCCTCCGGGACAGTTCCGCTACTGATGACGGTATCGAACAATTTTTGGAGCGCCACTAGGAGGGGTTTCCCTCCAGCCTTCAGCAGCTCTGATGTGATACCGTCATCTCCCGGTGCTTTGTTGTTTTTAAGCTGATTAAGGGCCCTTCTAATTTCGTACAGGCTGACGTCCGGGATATCTTCGGTATAGTGTCGGGTCAATTTGGCTCTCTTATCGTTTACCACATCGGTAACGGGAGCTTTTGAGGAGCTGTACAACCGTCCGTAGTACCTCTCAATTTCTCTCTGAACTTCAGGCTTAGACGAAACTACAGCGCCAGACTCAGTCCTCAACCTCGTTAACTGGCTTTGCCCTACACTCAGATCTCTTGTGAACACTTTTGTGCCTTGGTTGCGCTCAATAGTGTTTTTGACGCGCTGTGTGTTGTGAGCACGCAGATCGCGTCGTCTGCAGCAAGAGATCTGTTTGTTGAGCTGCCTGTATTTCGACATTGAAGACGGAGACCGGATGCATAGTTCACGCCTTTCCTTTATAAGACCGAGGGTTTGTTCAGAGAGCACTTGGGGTCTACTACTGGAGGGGGTCTTAAAGAACTTGGACCCTACCTCGTGGACGGTTTGTACCATCCTGGTGTTGTATTCGTCCACAGACTCGCATTTTTCTAGGCCCGCGAAACGATTTCGCAACTCAAGCTGAAAGTTCTCGGAGCCCTGGATTTGGACAGGTGTTGGTCGAAGCGTAGACTTCATTAGGCGTGACCGTTCCAGCTTGATGTTGATATTTAATGTGCCTCGTACCATTCGGTGATCACTTCCGGTTTTAAACCTGTTGATCACGGAGACATCATTAAATATGTGCCGTTTGTCTGCCAAAATGAAGTCTATCTCGCTTTTCGTGGAACCGTTGGGACTTATCCAAGTCCACTTGCGATGAGGCTTCTTCTTGAAGAAGGAGTTCATCATAAAGAGGTTCTCCTTCTCCAAGAAGTTAGCAAGCAAGTGGCCTCGGTGGTTCCGTTGACCAAATCCAAAGGGCCCTACCTTCTGCTCGTCGCCGTCTCGCGTGCCCAGTCTTGCATTGAAATCCCCCATCACCACCGTGAAATGAGTCTTAGAGGCATGTATGGCTCTACTGACGTCCTCATACATAGCCTCAACCTCATCGTCTGGGTCCACATCACATAATCACATTAATATTTAATTAATTACGATGACTTTTCCCTCACAGTGAAACACCAATAAATACGCCCGTAACAAATTTCTTTGTCAGTTGCGCGCCGCACCGGTGGTTTGAACTCTGTATCTCAAACCGCGGCTATTACCACTCGGCCATCACTGCTCTATTCTATTAATTTCATATTAAAAATGTTATTTATTATTACAGTACTGGAAACCTCAAAGGCGGCCCTGTAGACCTGGTTCTCAGCTGCGTGGACAACTTCGAGGCACGCATGGCGATCAACACTGCCTGCAACGAGCTGAACCAGCGTTGGTTTGAGTCCGGAGTCAGTGAGAATGCAGTGTCTGGACACATACAGTTCATTATTCCTGGCGAGACTGCATGCTTTGCTGTAAGTACTGGTCTATCTTGGACTGCTAAGCCCTAAGAGATGGTTGCCAATCATACTTTCTACTAATATTATAAATGCAAAAGTTTGTGAGGATGGATATATTTATGTTTGTTATTCTTTTTCTCAAGTATGGCCAAATGGATCGGCATAAAACTGATGTAGAGATAGATTCGCATTGGAGCAGCGTGGTGGAGTAAGCTCCAGGCCTCCCCAATAATGGGAAGAGACCCGCGCCCAGCAGTGGGACGCAAAAAGGGTTGCGGCCAGAGGTAGATTATTGTCTGGAATAGCATAAAGGCTACCTTCTATCTGAGAAAATGTACTGTTCCCATGAGAATTTATATAAACTCAAATGAACCCGATCAACTTCAATAAATAATCTCAAGCAAGCCAGTCTTGCTTGTGGTTGCGTGTTGCAATGCTACTCTGGTGGCTGAAACCATATACATACATTAGTTTAACCTTCCCACTGAAGCGCAATGGAATTATTTAGTGCAGCAATGGTTTTTCCCCATCGAATTCCAATTATTTAAATATACAGAAAAATAAATAAATAAATGAGACTCTTTTTTTTTTTCCATTATGGCATTGCTAACTCTGTGCATACTGCCAGCGTCAAGTATAATTTTTGCATCAACTTTTTGTCAGTTTCAAGGAAACTGGACGAAGTAATAACAAAGTCAGTCGTCAGTAATCAGTCAGTCTAGTCAGTCCAACATTCAAGTAAAGCGATGGCTGCTTTACTAGAATGTGTCCGATGGAATTTTGGAGGCAAGCAGAAAAAACATATTTTAGCACTGTTATTCTATTTCACAAACACTAGTGCACTGTAATTAACCTATATCAAACAAAATGCCATCAACTTTATCCGATATAACTCAAAAATACACCAAAAAAATGAAAATAAAACAAGAGCACAATATGTCTTTTTCGACTTCCCGCCAAAAACTCCAATGAGACTCTTAGCTGACTGAAAGTTTACATCAAGTTTTCAGTATAACTTATAGCTTTTAGCTAGTTGTATTTAAAATTCTTGTTTGCTTAAAAGAGAAAATCAATGTTTCTTTTCACATTTCCAGTGCGCACCTCCACTAGTTGTGGCCTCAAAAATTGATGAGAAAACCTTGAAACGGGAGGGAGTATGCGCTGCCAGTTTACCTACCACCATGGGAATTGTGGCAGGGTTTCTAGGTAAGACTTGCTGTTATGTATTAAGAGTGTAGGGAAGCGTAGTGCGACAACCGGCAAAGATGGTAATTAGTTGGGGACTGTTTTAATGTTGCAATAATGCCGCGAGGCGCAGCTTGCCATAGATACTTACTTACCTACATACAGAACACTTACACACATAAATCGGGTCGGATGGAGGTGAAATGTAAAGTGTATGAAATCAATGGAATAAGTGAATTCTGTATGAACCTTTGCATGTATTCTCTGTACCCATCAGATCCGCCTGTGCATATGGTTTTATGTGCAAATACATCAGTGTGCTTTTAGTGAGTTATAGCTAAATCCTATGGCCTTTTGCACATTGCAAATTTTGCGTCGATGCATTCACCCTATTTTTAACATCGCATCTTCGCAACTTTAAACATTGCGACAGCATTGCATCGCAACACCAGCAGTGAACAGACGTTTTTGTCGACACAGTCGCGCGTCTGCGTCGAAACTAAGGCGGGATTGTATCTATGCAGACATGTGCCGCAATTGCGCCAATTACGTTTGGTAAAATTCCGTATCATTCGTATAATCCTTGAAATTTTTTAGTTGGTTTTAGCAAAGGTATTTTTTAAATTTATCTACTGTATGGCGATAGCATCACGACTGTATCGATACTTAAAGTAGCGCAAGTGTGTAAAATAACGGCATAGCGACTGCATCGCTGCTGAATGTCGCAGTGTGCGATAAAATTTGTGTTACCTAAACCATGGTGAATTGATATGCAGCCAATAATATTATATTAATCGTACATTATACTTTATCTTACATTACATGTTACAGCCCTTCAGATCAAGTCTTAAATAAGTTTAAAAATGTATGACCTATAAAGAATTATGTTGTCATTCTTATTTTAGTTCAAAATACTCTAAAGTACCTTCTGGAGTTTGGCACTGTCACACACTACTTGGGCTATAGCGCACTGACTGACTTCTTCCCGACTATGAGTCTGAAGGTGAGTGGATTGCGCAGTTAAGATAATTACCCACTTTTTCAAATTATTTGCATGTCTTTTAACGGTTCGTATTTTCACGCTTTTGTGAAAATGTATTTTACTGTAAAAAAAGCGTGGGGTGCATGGTGTCAATAGTATCTTAAAAACTACCCCACGCTTTTTTTACAGTAAAATGCATTTTCTCGTTATTTTTTACTTTTTTGTTGGTATATTCACAAAAGCGTGTTTTTTAGTTTTTTAAACTACATTATTTATTTTTAATTTTTTAGTTAATCAGACGCTTAGAAGTATGTAGATGAAAATAAGTTAAAAAATTCCGTTATATACTACATGTATACAGATCAAGCTAATATAAGTGTGTTAAAAAAATTATATTTTTTTCATTAAGTACCTTAGGCTGCGAACTTATCAGCCGCCCCTCGTATATTTTTTTATCCTGATGATCCTAGTAAGGACTTTAATATAAAGTTATGAGATTATTGTATTGTCATTGGCCCTTGACCCCCCGCACAAATTTTCAAGTTAATCAGACTCCTAGAAATGAAAATGAAGTTACAAGATTCCGTTACATATATACATACATACATGCAGGTCAAGCTTATAAAAGCGTGTTAAAAAATTGTAATTATCAAAAAAGGAACATAAAAACATCACCTACTTCGTAGGTGTTGTATCTGTCGTTGAACATTTTTAGTTTTTCCTTTTTTTAATTTAGTACATTATGAAATTATTCTAAGCTTCGCAATCACAACGTACACTCGGCTAGCGTATCAGTCTACGCCCTAACTAAATCCTAACCTATTTTGGATAGAGTAATGACAGAAAATATATCTAGTGTTCAGTAATTTTCCAATGCAATACTGTTACATGTTAATTTTGATTAGGTACTTACTATATTTAATATTTATGTATTTATTTATTTTATTGAACTTCATGGGAGCATTTTTTTCCAACCTTTTTTTGTGTCCCACTACTGGGCACAGGTCTCCTCTCGTAAGTGAGAGGGATTTAGGCCATAGTCTACCACGCTGGCCAAGTGCGTATTGGTGGACGTCATGCTTTCGAGAAATTATAAATTTCTCTCAGGCATGCACGGCGATGGAGAACATCGTAATTAATTAAACATCACGATATTTTCCATCACCGTGGAGCAGCTATAAATGCGCACTTTACAAATTTCTTTGTCAGAGGTGCACGCCGAGGATTTGACCGCGGTTATTTACCACTTCGGCCATCGCTGTTCATTACTCATACTGTTACTCATACATTATTCATGTTTTTTTAACCAGCTAAAAATACATCAGCTCCAATTGGTCTGAGGGTATATATTTCTTCTGTATCTTTCATGAACTTAGTATAATCAGCTGTTTTATTGAATTTCAAAATTATTTATTCCTTCTCAGCCAAACCCTCAATGCGACGACTCATACTGCCGCCAACGCCAAGTGGAGTTTAAGGCGAAACCAGTAGTGGAGTTAGCCACTGAAGTCAAAGAAGACTCCGCTCCTATCCACGCTGACAATGAGTGGGGTATGTCTTGTTTCCTCGTCTTAAAATAAATGTAATTCATAACGCTACACCGTCATAGCCCCTATATTTCCCCTGTTGTTTAAGGGTCGAGCCGCATGGATTGACGGCCTTTCGCATTTTGCCGATTGAAAAGGAACGAACTACGCGTTATGTCGATCGCAGTTGTACGGAGGCGTTCGTTTCCATACGCAGCCGGAAGATGTCGTACACAAGCGTATACTAGCGGATCGTCACATATTGTTCATATTGTGGCTTTCTCTTGACCACGATAGATCAAAGTAAAGTTTATGTTGTATTTTGCAAGAGAAAAACGAAAAAAGCAGCGCAAAATTTTTCGAAGATATTTTTGCAACCATCCATTATGGAGAAATATAGGATGTACGGAATATTTTTCGGCCGTCGATTGCCGCCGTCAGCCGTCGACGACCGATCGAGTTTCGTGTCAGTCTGCAGCCGGAGCGTGTTCGCCGCGTCGATGCGAAAGGAAGCGATGCACAAACCGTCGACCGCCGTCGATCAATGTGGCTCAACCCTTATGGACACGCAAAAACACACAAACACAAACACCTAGACTGAGAACAGAAGTATAAACTTTACTATTCAAATTTCTGCCCTGCAAATCTTAATGATGCTTTAGAGGTGTCCCAAATTGGCTTGTTTCGCCTTCCGTCTATGCATGACTGAGCCTGGATGGAGGGGTCATGTCCCTTGTGACCCTTCCCCCCCCCGGGACCGCGCCTGACGTGGTGTCGAATGATCGTTTATTTATTTATTTAAACTTTATTGACCCCAATATGTCGAGGTACAGGGTGGGCCATGAATTAGTTAATATTTAAATTTGATTTCCCGCGCAAAACTGAGCGGCGCGGCGAGAGAGGAGGGGTATAGTGGCCGGCTCGTTTCTCGGAAATTTAGTCGCATTGGATCGGTTCACGGAGCCATAGCGCGCTTTTTGCGTAAAACAATTTTATTTAAACAATGAATCTCTCGTTACTGTGCGGCGCTTATTTCGTGTTGAATACTAGTTACATGACTTAAATCAGTGTCCAAGTCCACTTTTGATAAAAAAAATGGGTAAAGGAGTGTGAGGAGACCGGATCGACACTAAATGTGAAGCAATCCGGCGGTCCACGGACTTCCAGAAGTGAAGAGAACGTTCAAAGAGTTTCAGCTTCAGTTCAACGTGAACCTCATTTATCGACGCGCAAACGTTCAGCTGAATTAGGAATATCGCGCACATCCGTACGCCGTATTATGAAATTAGATTTTAAAATGCACCCATATAAGATTCAGTTAGTGCAAGAATTGAAGCCTAATGATTTAAATTTACGCAAATTGTATGCTGAAACAATGTTGGAACGCTTTCGTAATTTTGATAACATCTTGTTTTCCGACGAAGCCCATTTCCACCTCAACGGGCATGTTAACAAACAAAACTGCAGTTACTGGAGCAGCAAAAATCCCAAAACTAAACATCAAAGGCCGCTGCATTCACCTAAGGTGGGCAGTAATTTCAGCAAAAGGAATAATTGGACCTTATTTCTTTGAGGATTTTCGCGGCCGTACGGTCACTATCAACTCTGCTGTGTATGTGAGAATGTTACGTTAGTTTTTGTCACCACAACTACAGGAATTTGCTGGTTACAATCGGAACACGTGGTTTCAGCAAGATGGAGCCACTTGTCACACTTCTAATGAAGCCCTTGTCGGTCGTTAAGGAGATGTTCCCCGAAAAACTGATTTCTCGGAGAGGCAACATTCCGTGGCCACCCAGGAGTCCTGATTTGACGCCAGCCGATTTCTTTTTATGGGGATATCTTAAGCACCGTGTGTACACCCATAAGCCAACTTCATTGCTTGAATTGAAGGCAAAGGGAAGAGATGTCAGCAATTTCTCGGTCTTTATGGAGACGAGTTCTCGACAAATTCCGTTGTCGTTTAGAAGAGTGCCGAAGTCGCGACGGAGGTCCTTTAAATGATATTATTTTTAAAAACTAAATTTCGGTCTGTTCGCTATTTCTGTAATACATTCTTTTTAAAGTACGTCTTATTGTTTTTTATATATATATATATTTTAAATATTAACTAATTCATGGCCCACCCTGTACAATAGGCGAGCTTAATGCCTAATGGCATTATCTACCAGCTTACCTATAATGTAAATGATGAGAAGAACAAAAAGAAAGTAAAATGATAACAACAATATAAATTATTAAGACTGAATTTAAAATGAGATCTACATACAACCTTAAGCATGCCTGAGCCTAGCCCGGGTTGTGAGGTCGTATCTGCGCTGCTACTCCAGAGGTTGATGGCCGTCTCATTGTAGGTATCAACCTCAAGATCGGATCTGGGTTATTTATTATACTATACATTATACATGAGCTATTTATTTCGATGTTTTCCTTTACGATTCATGACGGAAAGTTATGCAGAGTTACTAAAAGGAAAGTCATGTTGAATGTACTTGGCATGGGAGCAGATTCATGCCCAATGGTGAGAGAAAATGGTTCTAGATTTATGATACATACAATCAATTAGTGTGAATATTCATATTAAAACTGTTTATTTCTTTTAGGTATAAGTTTAGTCGACGAGAATTCTCCACAAGATGAAGACTCATGTAATCTCAATCTGGTTGATGGTGTGCAGGTAAGAACAATTCGTGCGTTCATTCTTTGGATTAATTTGTATACTGATAAAAGTAATGTCTGAAATAGCCGGCCAAATAAGAGCCTGATTTACATAGAAAGCTTCCATACAAATGTATGGAATTTATTCTTCAGCATTACGTACAGTTTGGGTAACTTTGAACATTTTTTACATTATTTTTATTATTAAAACTGATTTCAATTTATGACACCTTTATTTTATTGAATGAGTAGTGTCCTTTTGAGTTGGTTTTTTTTCTAACAAAATAAATTTACGGAAGAAACAACAGAACTACCCATAATTTCCCCTTAAACTCGAATTTTAATTTATCATGAATTTTGGGTAACTTTGAATAATTTTTTTAGAATATGAAAACCTTAATATTTTAAGGTTCAGGCAAAATAAAAATAAGGTATTTTTAAATTTAAAAACCTAATCTATAAAAATGACATCTGCACTTACGTAGAACAGTAACAAATAGCTTGGTTTTGTCATATGAATCAAAGTGGACTAGTTTACGATTCCAAATCAGAGCTTAAAAACTTTCAGCAACTTCACCACGGAAAAGGCGGAAATTTTCAGAATTATGGCATTAACAGTTTATTTTTTTTAATTTTAATTTGGTACAAAAACATTTTGGCAATTCATTATAACAGTTATTATATTGGAACATTAAAAAGTTTCGATGTAATAAATTGTTAAATCTTTTTTCCAACTTTGTTCAAACTTAAACGTCAATTCAAATTTACCCAAAATGACTATATATAATTTGATGGCTTTCTCTTAAATGTTTTTACAGGAACTAGTAAAAAATAAGTTCTACAGGAATGGCATACTACTTGTAATATCGGGTAAACAACTGTTTTAATTCAGGTTTCTAGATGCGAAATAGTTAAATGTTTGACGTCATACTGGAGGCGTTTCAAGGACAGGGAAGGAGTCAACAAGACACGATTTTCGTGTCGAAGTAGCTTATGGGTTTGATATTTAGAGAGATATTTAGATAGAGTCACGCGTTTTTTTTGAAAATGCTTCACGACTTTTGCACCTTACTGTACAATACCCATTTTTTTAAATCCGCAGGTGGCATATAGCGTACCAGCAGACAGCAGTACTCCGGAGTCAAGCACAGGTGGAGCTGTGGCTGCCTCCGAGCTGTCGCTGGAAGAGCTCATGCAGCAGATGAAGTCCATGTAGACTGTCAATGCCAGCGGATCCCTTAATGAGAGTTGCCAATCGTTTTTGTATACATTGCAGATCTTCCACCAATTTCTCACTTTATAGAACACACATTCAACAGTGGCACTTTAAAATCCTCACCTGTGTGAATATATGGAATATCTCATATCGATTGCAGTTTAAGTTAAATACCATAACTCAATTTAAGCCATCAAAAGGCCAAACAATTCTATAACTCTGTCAAATTGGAAGAAGTATGTTCATCAACAAGTAATCAATTGATTTTACTAATTTCATGATATACAAATGAGTATACATATATTATAGCGGCCATATCAGCCAACATTTTTATAGGTGTCATGTCATTGTGTGCTTTGAATTGATTACATATGTATAAGATGTATCTAGGGTTGCCAGAATATTATAATTTTTATAACGATTTCTTGGCCTATTTCTGTACTAGTCGCTGTATGTTATGTTTCATACAGCTCAAAAATTGCTTTATATTTATAACTAACTCTCTATCTAAACTTATTATATATATATTATATATTATTACTTGGCCAAGTGTAAGTGCTTCTCTATATTTTTTATAAGCTTCTTTTTTTATTCTGTAAATTTTATGTAACATCTGTGTAACTTATACTTATTGTATCTTCAAACAAAATATAGATACGTATATAGTAAAACACATGGCAACCCTTACATTGTATTACGTATAAAGCAATTAAATTGCATTTGATGTATATATGTGTGAAAGCTTGCAATCAGTGTTGTAATAATGATATTATTTCATATATATATATATATATATTCAATGTTTTATCAAATATATTTATAAACCTAGGTAGGTACTAAAACAAAAGTGAATACGAATGAAAGAAATATTATGGTTTTACCTGTACAATATGTTTTATATATATTTTTTGTGTAGTTTTATTTCAAGTTCTATGTAATATTAGCAAATGTATATTTTTATTTTAGCAAAATTTTGTTAAAAAACTGTTTCATTTAAAAAATGTTACTTTATGAAATGTCTCTGTCTCAAAAATATTTTTCGTTATATTTTGTTAAGTATTTATTTGAACTTGTTTGTGTTTCTGATATATTTTAAATATAGCTAAAACTAAAATAAAAAAGAATCTATCGCATGTAAATGCGTGATTCTTGTTGTTAAATGTTAGATAAAAATGTTGCCATTGTTTAATGAATGTATTATGACCGAATAGATGAATGTTAAAAAATCTGAAGACCTTTAACAGCAGGTTGCTTTGAATTCTATAAGTGTATTTAAACAAAGGAAATCATTTTAAAAGTTAGTGTTAACTATAGGACAAACATTCCAGCAGGATTATTTTATTTAAAAATGTTAATGTAACTTGTAATTTTAAATTTTGTATTTTATATTTATTAAGAAGAATATTGACAAAATATATTGCTAAGCCAAGCTATATTGTATAAAATGAATTTTGTATTATTAAATCTCTTCCGTCAAAAGTTCTCTTTTCATTATATCGACGATCTTCTTCAGTTTCGTTGTAATATTTTTATTTTCCGGTGGCAACAGAGTGTTCTGAAAATAGGAGGGTATTACAGGCGTTAATTTTTTACCCTGAATATGTATTAAGTTAGGCATAGATGTCCTATAATTAGTAGCATGTTAACAGTTACGATAGAAATAAGTGCGGGGATAGAACCTCCGCTATCTGACTGCTTTCAACTACCAAGATGACAAACGGTAACCTGGACTTCTACCCATAACTTCGAACAAGGCTCCAGCCTTCATTTGATACAACAAATAGTTATTGATAGCGTAACTGACTGCGGAGTCTCGTTCCACTATGTGTCTCTTTATACCACTATGGTTGAATTTTGCAGCTCTGAATATAAATAGAGGCTCGCCATCGTGGACGATGTTGATGTACTCGGCGCCGCTGACCCATGCACCGCGATGGTTTGGCAATAGGTTACGTATATATGCAAGATATATGTATATAGAAAACTTTTGATTTACGATTCAATGGACCTCGACAAGTGACATCCGACTATCGTAATGCTTGTAGAATATAATGAAAAATGTATGGGATTCACCACCCTAGGGTGTTTCTACCCTAGGGCCTTTTTTGGTATCGGGGGAAACATTCAAAAGGTACTTGGGAGAGGATACCGGGTTATGTGGGATTTGTAACGCACTAAAATCTCCTCGGTGGCCTGCCTCTGCGCTTGGGAAGGACTCCGATATCTCCAGTGGAACGCACCGGTGTCCTCCACGCGCGGCGCCTCAGCACGGACCCATCTTCGGGAGAGCAGATGTTCTCTCCTGCACCCTCAGGCGCTGACGGCGGCATGCGGACGCACACACCGCCGCCTTCCCGGGGCTGCTGGCTGGACGGGTCGAGCTGCCACTCTTACCGTCCGAAACCCCGGAAGCTCCCTTTTAGTTGTCTCTTACGATCAGGCAGGGGATACCGTAGTTCTATTCTTAATCCCGAAGCTACAGGGACTCCCTCCCCTATGACCTAGGGTATACATTTGTCTAAGTCCAACGTCTCAACAGGAACACTAAACTTTCTAGTAAGTAGGTAAATCATGGGGCCAGAATCATGATTCATGATGGTTCGGTTCGTTCTATCGCATGACTCATACCGCTGGGGATGCCTCCTACATCAAGATATGGCAGGTATGACACCCGTTAGAGGAGTGGCCTTTATGGGCGAACCCCTCGTCCCAACGTGCATGCACAATGTGCCTTCTAGCTATACAACTAGTGTGTCAGTGTTGACGATGCATAGAAAATGACGTTAATTGAAATTGATATATTTAGAAATGTATGCGTCTGTAGCGATGAAAGAATATTTGTAAATGTGTGACAAAATTAAAATGTGTGCGTTCTTTCCCCGCACCAGATTTGGCACAAAAATTATGTATCGAAGCGAGGCGCTATGCCGTGTCTCCTGAAGGGTGAGTCAGTAAATTTAATGCTCTAAGCCTCCTACCGTTCTGATGATGAACAGAGGCTTGCGTCGTGGAAGAACTGAAGTAGCAAGTGGCAGTGGCGTTTTACGTACCATGACTGCGTCATACCAATATCAATACTAGAACTACCAAGGACTATAACCGAAAAGGCATCATACCATGGTGGCGTCCATGACGACCGCAGCCCGTTCCACCACACGCCGCTCGATGCCGCTGGCGGCCGCCACGGCGTGCGCGAAGCTGCAGTCCGCGCCGCCCTCCGCTACTCTGAACAGGAAAATCGGTTCGCCGTCTTCCACCATATGCTCGAACCTCTGGGATCATATTAGTTTTGTTTGTAAATCAAGTAGCAGGCGAGCATGCAAGTGCAAGACATTTAGAAATTTCTTTTCAATATTTGCATCGCAAATTCTGCATATTGCCAGCGTCAAGTATAATTTTTGCATCACTCGGTATTCATATAAAAAATCAAGAAGTCGTCAGTAATCAGTCAGTCTAGTCAGTCAGATGTTCAAGTAAAGCAATGGCTACTTTACGAGAACGTCTCCCTGTCCAATGGTGTTCTGGAGGCAAGCCGAAAAGACGTGTTTTCGCACTGTTATTTTATTTCACTCGTATACTGTCATTAACCTATATCGAACAAAACGCCATTAACTTTATCTAATATAACTCAAAAATACACCAAGAAAATGAAAATAAAACAAGAGCACTTTTGGATTTGGGCTTCTCGCCAAAACTCACATGTAGAGTTATGTAGCCGCTGTAGATAATAAAGATCTACACGGTACCTCAAGCAAGTTTGATCAGAAGTGGTAGCTGCTGCATACAACCTAAGTAAAACCTAGGTTGTATGTCGTTAAGCTGCTATTCTGGAGACGACTGCTAGTGGCGGATCTTTCTAACATATTGCTTCACGGATGAAATAGGCGCAACAAAGGTACCTCAGAACCATAAAAGTTCTACCGAATAAGTTTAGAATAGGTACAGTAAACTGTGTAGCATTCGAACAGCTGATTAAAAGATAAAATTGACATAAAAGTCGTTACTATACTCCGATATAAATGGGTAAGGAAAAGAAATACTTAAAGAGTTGACAGCTTTTTGCAATCTGTTGCGCTAAATAGGTTAGCCAAGAAGCAGACACAAAAATCTAATAAGCTCAGGGCAAATAACACTTCCACTAGAAATCCAGGTAGCATCCGTAAATACTACTTAACTAACCATCTCAAATATGTGATCACAATTTTGTTGGTAAAAATCTCATTTGGTTCCTTTAAATATCTCAACTCACCAAAAACTTAACTATCGGAGTATCAACGATATACTCCTTGAGGTTGAGGAAATGGGTGGAGAGCAGCAGATGGGGACATTCGGGTCCTCTGAACAGCAGCGTGTTGAGACAAGCCGACAGCAACGCCAGCCCGTCTGTCTCCGAGGTGCCTTTACCGAACTCGTCCACGATGATCAGGGAGTTGGACGTCGATTCTTGGAGGGCGAGTGCCATCTAGTAAGAACAATTTTGGACATTTGGTATTTAAGCTGAACTTGATGCTACTTCAGTGGAAGAAGTTTTAAAAGATTGCGGCCAGCTTCTGCAATATAAAAAAGGTGTCATTTCCACTAGTTCAACTAGCAATTTAACTATTTGAACTAACTGGAACCCAGACATGACTACCTAGCCAGACAGAAAATCTCCTGCTAAAATATCTCTATCACCTTAGAAATACTAAGAGCGGATTGCACATTCGGCTCCTAAACCATACAGCAGTGTATCATAGAGAAGATATTGGAGTTGATGCCTAATGGTCCCGGATTTCGGTAAAAGAATTTGATAGCAACCAGATGCCTACACCAAGAATACCAAGACTTATGTACTCGTACATAATTGTATTTGCAAATTAATAATCTTCTTTACATACTTGTCTCAAGTCAATGAGGAAGGCTGACATGTGTGCCGCGATGCACTCAGTGGAATGTATCCTAGAGAAGATGTTGGAGACGATGCCTATAGTAGCAGCATCCGCTGGCACATAGCTCCCGATATGCGCCAAGTACACGATGAGACCTGGGAAATTTGTCGATATAAAATGTAGTAGAAAACTTAGTAATAATATCAGCAGCTATTACTGTACCCAATACTGCATCTGGACACCTACAAATATCTTGGATGCAGTCTAAAGTGGCACATAGATGCTCCTCCTGAAGACAGACGCAGTGGCAGTGGAATTACCTACATGACCACAGGTTTGTCGCAACGCAACATAATAGAAAATTTCACTGCAAGAATACGAGAGAAGTAGATATTTGCTTCTATCATCGAACTGTGGTTCGATGTTGTGACAGTGCTGAGAAGTAAAAGAGTATGGTAAAAGTCCAGCAATTTGACCATAAACGAATTTCTCTCACTTTTTATATGGCAACCATTCTGCTATGAAGCAGTTTTGTTATTGTTATGCTATGTTATGTTATTGCTATGTGAGCGTCTGTCGGCAGACTTACACGAGGCGAACATCAGCCTCCGGAATAGCAGTACCAATGCATAATATGTATTATGATCAGGCGCGGTCGCAGCCTTCAATTTTGGGGGCGCGGCCACTAAGAAATTTGGGGGAAAAGGTGTCCCAAATTGGCTTGTTTCGCCTTACATCTACGCATGACTGATGGATTTTGGGGGGGGGGGGGGGGGGGGCATGTCCCCTGTGACCCCTTCCCCTGGGACCGCGCTTGATTATAATCGTAGGAAAGGGTTGCTTCATCAATAAAATCTTGATCCAATCTAAAGCCGCATGAAGTTGGGAAAGCGGGAAAGGGAGCGGAAGAGGTAATTTTCTTCCCATTGAACTATAACATTGATGAAAAGTGCAAGAATAAGTAAAAAACAGGCCGAAAATGCTTGACCACTATTGCATTGGCCTTTTTCTGCCTCACCAAGAACGAAAATCTTACCAATTTGCTTCATATAAACAGACTTGCCACTAGAGTTAGGGCCGGTAAGTATCTTCACGAAGCCCGCATCTTCACTAGTTTCAGCGTCGTTGGGTACGAAGTTATCGCAGGTGGTGAGGTACAGAGGGTGCTTTCCTTGCGTGATGCTGATTGTCTTGTCCATCGTCAGCTCCGGACGGACGAAATTAAACTCTTTGCTTACTTTGGATATGGCTATCAAACTGAAAATTATCGCATGTTAATTATTAATTTGCAATGGTCTTTCAGCAATTTAAAGAACTATATCTGGTGTTTTTACGTGATGGAAACTATGAAATCCGTGGACGAACGAAAGTTCTCAAAATTTGCTACCTGAAGTGGCAATAGGCAGGCCCTATTGCTTGAAAGATCGATAACCTATGGGGCAGAAGCAGGGGACGGCTCTCGTATGGCGATCACGTGTCAGCTGCATGAGCACAGGCCGCCCTCTAATCAAAAGGATGAAAGGAGACAGCGGGAAGCCGTTGGATTCAGATGGCGTAGGGCTTAATGGATTAGCTAATGTAAGGAGAGGCATGTGTTCAGCAGTGGACACGTAATGGCTCATGGAGGGATCCATTTGTACAATGCTAACCAGTCGAGCTCTGCGCACATGTCGATGACGGCCGCCAGCTCGCAGAGGCTCTCCAACACCACATCGGTCAAGCGCATCATGATGCGTGTCTCGTGCGCCACTATTTCGGGATATGTGTCGCCTATCATCATATCCAGTTCTGGAGAATTAAGCATCTTTTATTTTTATATTTCGTATCTTATGTATTTCGATTTGACATTAGAAATTCGTTTATGTCCTTTAACATTAATAGAAAACAGGATCTGAATCGGAAGGTACGCTTAGTATGTTGGCACATATTATGTAGGTACCTATATTTTTTACCCATATAACAAATCATGAATTTACATAATTGATTTCTCAGTTTTCACAACATTCGAAGAACCTAATCATCAAAACCACACAATCGACCAAACTTTAATGAATGTTCTACATTACCAATTTATGGAGCTACGTTAGTTTTGAAAGGATTAAAATGAAATCCATTTCAATAATTGTGTATTTATGTTACAATTCAAATAAATTATACTACGTACCTTCACAACCCTTGCTCTTATAGTGAATGTAGTCATTGTTCTGAAACTAGTTGGAAAAGTGATTAGAAATTTTCTATTTATTTGTTTAGCTGTAACATTTATGTGATTAGTCATAATTATGTTTCTTGGCCCGAACCTTACCATAAACTTCATGCCCGGCAGTTCTTTCTGGTCCATGGTGAGGTTATCGTCCCAGGCCTTGACGCCCAGCAGGTAGCCCAGGTGCGGCATGTACAGCATGGTGCACTCCTCGATGAAGGTCGGTAGACGCTCCAGCTCTACCTTGGCTGTCTCTGACATCAAACCGTGGAGGCTGGCCATGGTTTGCTTTTCTACAAAAGATCAATGGTATTTTATATCACGTTGAAGTATAAGAGCTTTTTTACCTTCGGATCGTGATGATATGATTGATAGATGCTATAGTTTTATAAATTTCTTACTCATGTCTAAATCTGGATCAACTCCGGGTTTAACTGTGAATTTTCCCTCAGATTTTGAGAGATCGAAGTCTATGATCCTATTCATGTACAGCGCCATCTGAAAAAGTTGTCCAATGCTATTTGATAAATACATTATTATGTTGTTAGTTTTTAATAACTATTACATATGCAGATACGTATACTCAGAATATGAAACCGAGTCTAGGCCGATACACACGCGGGATGGTGGTCTCTGCAGCCTGTAAACATGTCTAAACTAGGTTTTATCTTTGTTAATAATAATGGTGGTTAACAATCACCTAATCTCGGGCATAGAAATATTTCTATTTCGATTTTATTTTAATTCTTGTAACAATCTTACCTCGTATAGTTTATTGTTATCGCACGATGCCAATTGCTCCAGAAACTCGCTTGCTTTCCCTGTGTTCTCGCAAAGTTCACAAATCAACACCGCATTGTATAATGTCTAAAACAGAACATTCTTGTTAATAACGCTATATTTTTTACCGTTTGAAGGTATTTTTTATTTTTATAGTTAAACTACATACTTAAATAATTTAACAATAATTAAAAATTAAATATATAAAGTTAATTATAAAAAGAAAATTCCATCTAGTAATTGTGCTTGTGGTATTGTACCCAGAACGCTGGCAGCGTTTCCCCTCTGAACTAGTAAGCTCACAACGCTATTAATTATTTCAGATTTTAATTCTGTATAGTAATCATAATTTAAGGTAAGTACTTACATTATAGAGGGATTTCCACTGGTAGGGTTTTGTTGACAAAGCTTTGATTTTGGCTAGGATACCCTAAAATACAAAATTGCATGATCATAATATATTAATTAACGCAGGAAAGGAGCACTCTTTATTCGATTAAAAACAATCGACTGAAATTAGTTTGAACCTTTTTGAGTTCCGATACAGTCATTACGGGTAACTTTGAATTGACGTTTAACTTTGAACAAAGTTGGAAAAAAGATTTAACAATTTATTACATCGAAACTTTCCGATGTTTCAATATAATAACTGTTATAATGGATTGCCAAAATGTTTTATACCAAATGAAAATTAAAGAAATAAACTGTCAATGCCATAATTCTGAAAATTCCCGCCTTTTCCGTGGTTAAGTTGCTATAAGTTTTTGAGCTCTGATTTGGAATCGTAAACTAGTCCACTTTGATTCATAATAATATGGCAAAACCGAGCTATTTGTTACTTTTTTACGTCAGTGTAGATGTCATTTTTATACATAAGGTTTGTAAATTTAATAATACCTTCTTATTGTTTTACCTAAACCTTAAAATATTAAGGTTTTTTACATTCTAAAAAAATTATTCAGTTACCCAAAACTCATGATAACTTTGAATTCGAGTTTTAGGGGAAATTATGGGCAGTTCTGTTGTTTCTTCCGCAAATTTATTTTGTTAGACAGAAAAACCAACTCAAAAGGACACTATTCATTTCTAATCAATTGAACTTACATTTACGTTCTTAATGAAGCGCAGGGACGCGCAGATATTTCTCATGATGGGGTCATTCTGGGTGCGCAAGAAGAATGCTACCACCTCTTGTCGACGTTTCAGAGTGTTTATGTCTGTTGTCGGGTGTCGCATTAGTATCCTGGAATATGTAAAAGGTAGAAGGGAAATGTTTGAAGTAACTATGTATTTGCAAGAAAGGCAGAAATAATGAAGGATTAGGAAATGCGAGAAATGTTTTAAATGTACTGATCTATAGTCTTCATTTTTTTTTTGTCTCAATTCTTATTTTCAGACTATTACATAGTACCCAATAGGCAAGAACTCAGAAATAATTTACCGCATTCTTTTATGGCCAACAGTGGAGGAGCACTTGCTGAAAAGCTGAAACATGCTGAGTCCTTCCTTGCTGCTCCCCTGCATGCCCTTCTTGAAGTTGCTCGGGTGTGCGAGGGAGCTGAAGATTTGCAAACCCCTGTATGTGTCTTCGTCCATTGTGACTATATCCGCCCTAAGAGTATCAAATTAAATTTTTATTAAGTTTTATTGCAAAAGAAATAATCGAAATTGTACTACGCAAAGAACCGATTAGTACTCTAAAATGTGATAAATTTTTGGGATGGTGGCTCATTTCACGACCATTGTAAGTAATTATTAGACCAAATACTAAGGCGTTGATTAATTACGCCTTAGTATTGGGTGTTCTTCTACTTCCAAATCAAGCGACCCTCATCCATGCAACCATCCATCGGCTATTAAAGTTCACAGCTGAACTCCTTTGTTACTCCGTCCGATTCTGTGCCACCCGTCCGACAAGTTCACGGAGGATAAAATAACACCTACATCTGTTTCCTCTGCTGTCAAGTCGGTCCACCTTCATTCCTTTTTAGGACATTTTATTCTTATAAAAAATGTTTTGACTTAAGATGGTACCTAATCTACTAGTGAAGTTCAAATATTTAACTGATGCACTAACAGAGATATCCTCTTCAAGGCCAGAAACTGAGGTCTTCCGTGCAGATCCATATAAAGGTTGGACCAATTGAGGTCCAGGTACCGCAACAAAGCTCCCAAGGCGTGAATGCTCTGAATTTGGGAGAAGTCGATGACTGTCCGAAGAAACACGGTGCGTTCCTCCTCTGAACAGTTTGGAGGCTCGTTTGGAAGCGACAGCAAGAGAATCCGCCGTTTACATGCTTCGAAGTCTTGAGGGAGGAAAAAGAACAGCTTACACAATCTTTTTTTATATTACTTTAACGCTTCACACTTATAATACCACAACAAGAATTTCCGGTTACAATGAAAAGACACTAGATTCACAAACACCCAGAGATTGAAAATTTTATTGATTGATGTTTTCTGCCTCACCGGGAATCGAACTCGACCGGCAATTACCGTGGTGATCATTGCGTGAAAAACGTAAAATTATCTGTTGCATCTTGCTGACTCTTAAAGTGTCTTCATAAAATTAAATGTCTCCAATAAAATATGCGCGCTGTTTGTGCTTTTTATAGAGTAAATTTAGATATACCTAATAATAAGTCTTTTGTACAAATTGATGTTATATCTCCAACAAAATCTTAGTATACATATTTACTTATCTTATCGCAAAGTAACGGTAAAAATAAAAAAACCCAAACCAACATACTGTACTCTTTACTAGACATAAAGATAAGCTTGCACTTCCCATCGTGATTGGTCTCATCATCGAAGACGGTCCTCTTCACGACGTTGACGAAGGTAGACTGCGCTTTCCCGTCCAGCAGCACCTTCGCCGGCTCCACTTGGCGGAACAGGTTCAGGAATATCTGGTGCTCCGGGGGCCTGTCTACTATCTCCTCTAGGATTTGTAACTGCGCAAGCATATAAATTAAACTGTTTGAACTGTTTTTCTCATCCATCCATGCATCTATCAGCCTTTTAAAGTCCACTGCTGGACATAGGCCTCCCCTAATGTTCGCCACTCCGTCCGGTCATGCGCCCTCTGAATCCAGCGGTTTCCCGCTATCTTCTTCAGGTCGTCAGTCCACCTGGTTGGAGGGCGGCCTGTGCTCCTTTTGTCGAGACGTGGTCGGAAGACGACGTCGAAAACCTTTCTTCCCTACCGGTTGTCAATCCTCCTAACTACTTTTTTGTTTTTACCATAACGAAACGTTATTTTCAATTTATTTAAACTGAGTAGTAGACAAACGTAGCCTGCATACTTTATATGGTGGTGGTTGTATTATATTAAGTGGTCGCTGAAACCCCTGGACATTTACACACAGCAAGCCAATTACACACAAGCACAGTAGGAGTCTTGCTTGAGGTCGTATGTATGTTGCTCTTCTATTCCGAAGGATGATGATCGCCGGCAACCGCACATTTCCACCGAAACACAATAGAATTGCTGCACGGCAGAAATTGATGCCAATAATTAAGCGACTTTAATTGCATCGGTTTATTCGGGATTCCCGACTAATTTCGATTCTTACCAAGGACATTCCCCATGAGTTCCCACCGGTTGCGATGAGAACTTTAAAACATGGTAGAGATTGGTAGGTTAAGCATAGCATCCGACGTATGCGCTTGTATAACAGCATGGTCATATCAATGCTTTAGCTGATAAGACTTAAAATTGAATATAACTACATATATAATCTTAACTGTTGAGATGTGTAGGCTTTAGCGGCCCTGCATATTTGGGAATATCCAAGGATAGTTTGCTCTCGGTTGTAATTGTTACCTGTTACCTACTGACTAGGTGTAGGCTTTAGCGCCCCAGCATATTTGGGAATATCCAAGGATAGTTTGCTCTCGGTTGTATTTGTTACCTGTTACCTACTGACTAGGAAAAAAGAGCCTATGTTATTGTAAGCACCTTTAGTTTTACCTACTTTCAGTTTGAATTATAATATAAGTTTATTACCTCCCCTGTTTGCAATGTGTAGCACGCTGCTCCAAGCCTTCCAGATCGACAGTACACCGTCAGCATGCACTAAAAATACATTTCTCGTTTTATTAGGTAAGTTCATAATGTCAAAATGAGTTTACATTGTAAAGTTTTATATATTTTTTACAAATTAACAATATTTTTTTCTCATTTTAGTCTGTCGTTTAGCTATACAAAACACCATATGACTAAAGCGCCAAGATATTTATTATTAGTTCCTTCGCTTCAATAATTTCCTCTGCCGTGTAAGTTAATTTAGTCGTAGTTGAATTCTAGACTGTTTTTAAGGTAGCAAGCGACAACGCTCGAAGCTAACTGCTGCTTTACATGGCTAGCTTCGTTTTAGGCCGATTATGAAAATTGGTGCGCTATCACCACATCCACTACTGCAGGGCATTACTCATACAAATGCATTTTTATGCGATGACTGCTGTCCCTGACGTCTCGCGTAATGCGCGTATGTTGTGTTGTATGCTTCACAGACAATAAAAACTCACGTTTGTAAACGTTTTGGATGTACTGTACATCCATCAGCCTTTAAAAGTCCACTCCTGGACGTAGGCCTCCCTTAATAATCGCTCCGTCCAATCCTGCGCCCTCTAAATCCAGCTGCTTCCCGCTGTCTTCTTCAGACCACCTGATTGGAAGGAGGCTTGTGCTAATTATTAATTAATTATGCACGAGTCATGTTTTAATAATCGACCTACGAAAGTAGGCTCTGTCTGTTTGCTTTATTTCAAAGCAGTAGCCAGACGCGCATGCAGTGGTCGCTGCTTGCCGTGGAAATCTTCACATAAACTCAAGCAAGCCTGTCTTGCCCGAGGTCGTATGCGGTTGAGGTGCTGCTCCGAAGGCCCTCCGAATCCCCTCTTGTATTAAGTCTGGCTGGCAATTGCACATCCAACGAAACACAATAGAATTGGAGCACGGCAGGAGTTGGTGCAGCATTAGTATTTCCCCAGGCGAAACATAAAAGTTCTACCAGCTGTTAAACTGTTGTATAAAATAAATAGGGGTATAAATTTAATAGTACCTCTTCACTTTCAGACTCTTCACTCGTTTCCTGGTTGTTATTGCTTATAGTAGGGTCAGTATTTCTGTGTTATTACAAAAAATATAGATAATATTTAAATTACTAGTAAGTACTACCTACATAGATATTCTAATGTTTCTAGCTTAGAGCATCAAAGTTACAGACTCACTCCGACGGGTGTCATACCTGTCATACCTTGATGCTCCAAGGTTTCTAGTAACTAAACAGATTCATTGAGCAGCGATGGCCGAGTGGTAAAAACCGTGGTCTTCGACGCGACCGATCCCGGGTTCAAATCCTCGGCGCGCACCACAAAGAAATTTGTAATGTGCGCAATTATCGCTGCTCCACGGTGATGGAACATATCGTGATATTTAATTGATTACGATGTTCTCCATCGCTGTGAATTCCTGAGAGAAATTCATAATTTCTTGAAAGCATGACGTCCACCAATCCGCACTTGGCCAGCGTGGTGGACTATGGCCTAAATCCCTCTCACTCGTGAGAAGGAGACCTGTGCCCAGCAGTGGGACATAAAAAAAAGGTTGAAAAAAAAACAGATTCATATTATAAAGTATGAATGACATAATTACCTATCTATTAAGTAAGTACTGTGTTTCGTTCGAGGGATTACAGAATGTGTGACAGTTTACGCTCGATATCAAATTTTCCCATCCACCCAATATACACTCTATAAGGAACGCCATTGCAGAAATGGAGCTGGACTATGTATTACCAACTGTTATGTAAGAAAGCTGGACAACTCGATACGGAGTGAGTTTACCTGAATTCGCAAGTCCTCTGAATCCCACATGTAGCTTTTATGTATGTAACTAATTCATATAAAAACTATCATACGAATTCGGGTGACTACTACGAACGAGGCAGCTTATTTCATGTTAATGGGCAAACCAGCATGAGGACAATGGACAGTCATCAGGAACATTAACATCTAGATTGTCATCATAAAATAATAATCACAGCCATACTAGCAGGCTATTTAATAATAAGTAAAAATACTTAAAATATCTTGTAAAACGGTTTGCGCCGCCAGAAAACCACGGAACATTTATAAATAAAACAACCTAAATTTTACTTAAAGGTCAAAGCTAAAAATAAATAACATTTACCTGCGGCATTTGGCTATTACAAACTGGCCTTCCCGGGGGCGTGACCCATTAGCAGACGAGCTATGAGCCGACAGGCGCACCCTGCTCCCGGATGTGCCCTCACTTTCATTCATCTTTGTCAACGAAATGATTTATTTTCACCTCATCAAATATCTACCAGAATAAACGAAAAGAAAACCACCAATATGTATCTATTTTTATGAAGAACGCATCAATGAGCTGAAAACCATATTTTTTGTGCGTTTTTCTGTTTGCTGTTTGGCGCCAATTTTAGTTTTCTTTTCTTAATTTTTTTTTCTGATTCTGACAGCCATTTTCATAAAACTTTTCATGTAAGTATTTATCATATTTTTTAAATATGTAAAATAATTTACAAAGGATTCACTTAATTGTAGAAAAGAAATTGTATTTACTTTCATACAAGACAATGTAAATAAATAACTTTGATAAGGAAAATGCTTTGGAGATTTGGCGGTAATGCAGGCTGTATGTTATGTTCTTATTTTATTTTCATAATAATGGTGTTTTTTTAAATATATCGGATAACATTTATTTCATTTTGTTCGATGTAGGTTAGTAACAGTGCACGATTGTCGTGAAATAAAATAAAAGTGGAAAAATATGTATGTTTTTTCAGCTCGTCTCCACAATTCCATTGGTTATATTCTGGTAAAGTAGACATCCCTTTACTTGAATATCTGATTGACTCGACTGACTGATTACTGACGACTTACTGTCTTTATCTATTAGTACCTGGACGCCCGAGCGTTGCTCGGATATATACAATACAATACAAAAATACTTTATTGCACCAGATTTTATACAATGAGATAACATTAAATCGTTTATTTTCTAAAAAAATATTTTGTTGGTTTAGTTTAAAACGAAACAATCATTTGCTTCGTGTTACTTAACAAAGCCATCTGAAATTAGCTCCTAATAAAAAAAGTTATTTTCATAAAAATAAAAAATAGACACAATATGGTTTTGATCGAGGTTTGAACCCGGGTCTCTAGTTCCGCAGTCAGCTCACGCAACCATTCGACCACGGAAGCTTTAATTCAATGAACGAAATTTTCATAGAGCTCTTTCAAATCGACGTTGTCATTTCTTTGAACGTCGGATTGGCGGATGGTAGTAGCGGAGCCCAAGAGGGGATTTTCGGATTTACTCGAGCGCGTCAGATTAAGATATGGGGTACACCTTGCATCCTAAAATAAAATAGTTAATTTTCTTGGCATTGAAATCGACTCAAATTTAAATTGGAAAAATCATGTAGAAATAGTATGCCAAAGACTAAATAAATTCATATACGCATTACACCATCTTTCAAAAGTAGCAAATAAAAAACAGCATTGATGGCTTATCACGGATACGTGTGTTCGGTCCTAAGATACGGATTACTCTTATGGGGGAATTCAACTGACTTCAATAGAGCATTTATTATACAAAAGAAATGTGTTAGGGCCATTTAAGGTGCGGAACCTATGGACTCCTGTAAGCCAATATTTAAAAAAAACTAAATCTCCCGCCATTGCCATCAATGTACATCTACGAAAGTCTGATATGTGTCAAAAATATCAAAATCGATTTGAACCAAAGATGATACATTCTTCAATCGGCATCGGGGTCAATTGCATAGACTATTATCTTATACGGCATGCTATTCGAGAAACAGCTTTGTGATGTGCATCAAAATTTATAATTTGCTGCCATCTTGGTTAAAAAAATCTAACATTAAATCGGTTCAAGGGTTTTATTTTTAAATTATTGATTAAGAACTGTTTTTATTCCACAAAGGAATTTATAGAATATTGTCATGCTGGACACCTCAAACGCTTGGCTAATAAATTATAAATTTTTATTCAATTATGCAAATATTATCATTACTATTAATATCTAATATTATTGTTATTAAATTTTTATTGTTATTATTAAAAAAAAATTGACATGTACCATCGGGTATGAAATTGCATTTAATATCCTTAAATTAAAAAAAGTAAATTAATGATTTAACCTATAGATTAAGGATATACTGTTATCACTAAAGACACGATGACTTTATCTTATTTATTAATAAATATTTGACCACCGACTAGGTAGGTAAGACACGCATGAACAATATTGTAAGATTTTTATCGTAAAATGTACCGTGTTTTATGCAAATAAATATTTCATTTCATTTCATTTCCTGTTGAGTACTGCCACGATTAAAAAAGACCTTCTATATAGGTACAATAATTTTTTATCTTACTTCCGGATGTCAAAATAGTCAGATTAGAATACGCCGCTACCGTTGAACCATGAATTTTAAATAATAAAAATCTCTCTCCACTGGTTAAACGCAAAACGTCATAAAATATAATAATATTAAATAATATAATATTTTAAACTTCCTACCACCCAACCTATAAAAAGCACAAGGTCCTGATGACGCTTGAGGAAATCCACAATGAGCCTCGTGGGCTCCCCCGTTTGATAGCGTTTACGCCACAATATTATTAATACTCTCCAATAGATGTCAGGAAGTGTCGTAATTTTCAGTTTATATTTAAATTGATTATCATTGAAAATATTTTTATACAGTTAAAAATTTCCAACAATAAAAATTTTGTGGATCGATTTATCACCCCCGAATCCAGGGTACTAAATTTCATCAAAATATTTGGAGCCGTTTCCGAGATTCAAAAAATATATTTAGATACATACAAGAATTGCTCGTTTAAAGGTATTAGATTACTCGTCCAGTTTCGACTAAACTGGCAAAAAAGTGATGCAAATTTATACTTGACGCTGGCAGTATGCACAGAGTTTGCGATGCCATAAGAAAAAAAAGACTTAAAGAAAGAAGAAAGTTTTTTTTCCAAAGGGATCAATGATCTGTGATCTGCCTATGAAATGGCGGAGGTGTATCGATAACAACGGCGCATATTTCAATTGATTAAATAATAATTTCATTAAAAAACTTGTTTCGTTTTTTTGATATGGATTCATTGATGATTGATTTCATATGTAACGCAACTTCGAACATTCGTGGCCACACCCTTTAGATTCGTAAGAACTTGCGTGCCACTGAATCGTTGTGAAAAGGCTTAATCACCGGTTAGTGGTCACATTTTTAGACCTGCTAATAGGTAGTTAGTGTATCCTGATATTTATCAACAGAATATTTTTAGCCTAGACCTTACATTTATTTCTAATTTTGATATAAATAAAATAACTTTTAATTTCACAAAAACTTTATTGCTTTTAAAATTCTTTAAAAACTTTGAAAGAAATGGGGCTTTGAACTGGTTCCCATGAACACGAGACAATAACAACAATATTTTACATTAAATCCTAGTTAAATAATCTTAATCTATATCTTATTCTATTTTCACATGTAACGCAAAACTAACAAACACAAAAGTTTCAAAGGGAAACCATTACAAGGCACTTATGGCTTAAAATTAAATGAATAATTTCACTTATTTATTAATTTATAAAACAAGCTCGTATACCTTCATTCAAAACAATTAAGTGGTATAATTTTATACGTAGGCTAGAAACCACTGCTAGCCATCGTCCTTCGTGACTGCTATTGTTGCCATATACTAGCGTGTTACTACTTTGTTTCCAAATGATTTGACGAGCTTCACTAAAATTGTTATTTATTACACGCAGGTAATGTTATGCAATACTTTTTTACGAAAATTTTGGACCCATTAGGTACCTACGTGAAGAAGGCGCGCAAATCAGATACTCTTGTAAGTAAACCCTTATCTAAATTTTTGCTACATCCCATCAGGAAACAAGGGTTTATGCTGCTGTTGAGACTTTGGAATAATGATAACGCGTACTCGAAGCTCCAGGAAGGAGAATACGGTTAGAAGACCGGTTTTAGGCGTTCAAAGTATGGCGTAACCCCTTAGAGTCCTTATTATCGATAATATCCTTAATCCGTGATGGACACCCCTTAATAAAAATGCACTTAAAATACAACGGGAATATATTTTGATAGGGCAACTGATAGAACCGTATTGACTGTATGTAATAAAGTAGACAATAGACCTTGCAGAAAGCTATTTTTTCGTAGTCTAAACAATCAGCAGGTCCCGGTCTTCCGGAGCGTCTTTCCGCACGTTGACGCGCACGTGTCTGCAGACATGGCCGACGGCCTCCATGCATGGCGCCACCGTGGCCGCCATGGCCGACTGTACCACCGTCCGCAGCGACGCGAAGTAGATCTTGAGACAGCGCAAGCAGGGAGTGGTGCACCAGATTTGCTGCAAAAATTTATTGCGTTAAGCCTACTATATACTTTTGACCTTTATACTTTATAAAATCGGATGATCAATATTAGAACCTAAAATAGGCACAAAGAGTTATTTAATACCTTTCGTCTTTTATCTAAATGTTTACGTAATATTCACATTCTCGTGATCGAATTCCAAACACAGCGCAGTTACAAACCTGGTCGAACGGAGTTTCAATTTTGTATTGTTTGTCTTAGCACTTTTTTCAACGATTATTCCTTCTTCGATCATAAAATTATCAACAAGGTTAGACAAGCGAAAGTAGGCATGCCTTATTTTGTCCAGTTTAGCTTAGAAAATGTGAATATTTTTTGAAAGGGCAACTGATAGAACCGTATTGACTGTATGTAATGAAGTAGACGGTAGACCTTGCAGAAAGAAATTTTTTCGTAGTTTTGACTTGCCGCAAAAAATAAAACGCACGATGGAACGCACCGGTGTTTTCGCGCACGGTTTTTCGGTTATTTTTTGTAAGCGTGTTGCTATCTATTTCCATCTCTATGCGTTCTCTGGATCAAGTTTGGCGCAAAAGCTTGCTCAGAAAACTACCAAATGCCTGTTACAACTTTAGAAGATCTTTAAAGATTTAGTTTAAGGTCTTGGGATAGGTGTAACACGGATTTATTCTATGCTCACCTCAAAGGCCAAACACGCGAAGCCGCATCCCAGTAGCAGTGCGCAGGGTGGAGCAATCAGTACTGATAGGAGAGTATAGCACCAGTTACGTGTATGCCTGAAGCAGAGGTTGCTCAATCGCCAGGCGCACTCGGGGCTCCTCGCACCCTCAGGCTCTCCGATGATGTCGTCCCATACTATCTGAGAAATTGTATTGAAAGATTGGATACTTAGTAAGACGCTAAGTGCCACTGTTCCCTTATATGTGTAAGTGATGTAAGTATGTATAAGTGAGCGCTTTGTAGGATTAAATTCAGATAAAAACTAGCGACAAAAGGGTGGATTTTTGGAAATTCATTGTTATCAGTATCTAACTTTCTCCACTTGTAAATTACTCTGGCATTTTTTGAAGTTCCGACGCCGATTGGGATTGAAATACTTACAACATTTTTTTAGTTTTTAGTTTAGTTTCAGACCAACGTTTGCAATTAATTTTATTCCCTGCATCAAAATAAAGATTATCTAGAATGACTCTTTAAAGAAGCTGTTAATTAGTAACCCCATAAAATATTTTTAGCTACATAACAGCCTAGAATAAAATTAGTCTTAATTGCAAATTTTTCTTATCGTAACCTACTGTATGTTGTTAGATTATTTCTTTACATGTGTTATTAATGTTGATAAACATTTTTTCGAACATTTTATTGACCCTGATCTCATATTATGTTAATACAAACACTTCCATTCTTTCTAACAAATAGTTATTCTATCCGGCCATCTTCTACATTTCAGTGACATAAAAATAATTTCGCCTTTGAGCATCGGACACAATTGTGTTCATTAATCACGTAACATTGTAATGAAATGGATATCCAGGTCAACTTTCAATTGGGGGGCAGTTCAATCCGCACCCTTCCGCGCCACCTGGCGGGCAGCGCGTCACGCGAGCTTTGTAGTTTGTTTTGAATTTCTCGCGTGATGTCATCTTGCCTGACTCTTGGCTTGAAACAAAGGACTGGAAATGTTAAAGTTGAGCTGTATGTCGAACATTTTTTATATTAATAGTCCGTCTGGCTTTTGAAAGTAAAAAGTAACAATTGCTTTTTGACAAGTTAGGTAGTTTTACAAATGATTTAGCGCGCCGCCGCCGATACGTACTTATATAATTTGCTGGAATAGAGTGGGAAAGAATCTTTGTTTGAATAGGCATTATGAAATTACTTAAATAATATTAAAATTTAAATTGAATATTAAAAATTTTGATATCTTGGTTCTTTAGAACAACCGATATCTCTTACAATTTCAGAACTCCCGCACTTATTGTACCTAATTAACTTGTAAGTACCTACACCTACATCGCGCATGGCTCGGTGGCTAGCGTAGAACGCAAACGGCCTATGCAGCTAAGCCAAACGGGCGCGGTCAGATGTGAGATGGGTGACCGCTAGTGGCAAAAAAATTTCGTGCGCGTTGCCGTGATTCGGAGGGCACGTTAAGCCGTCGGTACCGATTGTTAGGTATCGTTAGATAACAGTCGTTAAACCTTGTCGGAGGCCTTATGGGCGGTTTGAAAATATCCGACAGCGGGTTGGCCACTAACCCGCATCTCCACTAACCCGCATTGGAGCAGCGTGGTGGAGTAAGCTCCAGGCCTCCCCAATAAGGGGGAGAGACCCGTGCCCAGCAGTGGGACGCAAAAAGGGTTGCAGCCAGCCACCTACACGTGGTATACGCGTTCCTTAGATGGAACTTAAAAAAATTCATCAACATAGTAATACTAATATTACTTCTATTTTCATTCGGGGTCGACGTTTCAGGCGCACTCGGGGCATAGCTAGCTTTTTAGTATAATTTCAGCTACGACGGTTATAACGAGCTATGTTTTTAGTTTCTTGCATTATTCGTTTGCTGGACTTTTGTATCGAAAATAAAATTTAAATTTCGTAAGTAAGGTAACGTATCTTACCTAATACCTTTGTTCGCGCCAATTAAGTCATTCTTCATTCATGAACCACCTTCATCCTCCCTCTCTTTCCCGCAAGCGCACTATTATATAATATCGGCATCATTCGCACCTGAACGAATGTATATGGATCAGGAAGACCTATCAATCAGTCTGTCTTCTTCCGGCCGCCGGCGTATACGCACGCAAGTCCTCTCGTGACAACCGCACCGTAAGCCACCTCATGCGTGGTTAGACTCGCCGCATCGCCGCCATCACCGCTGTTAATAGTTTATGATTTAACTGACTCAAAGTGATGAATAGGTACCTATAGTGTAGTGTGAAGGACAACACCAGTTCCCGGGCAAGAGAAGATTGATCGAGGCTTCATCAGTACACGAGCATACCATCTGCTCCAGCCCCTGTGATAATCCAGGTTAGTGCGCTTGCTCCCTTTATCAATCCTTCTCGTTTTCCACCTTTATTCTCACATTTTTTGGTCCATATCGAACCGGATGTCGAACCACCATCATTTTTGGTCCAACCTTTATATAGAATAAAATTGAAATTGTACGAATGCGGTTCTTGTAGTTACGAGTATATTAACTATTTTATTTTCTCTTCCTTTTTTCTTTTCTTTTAGTTTGATATCATGGTTGCTTAGGACAAACAATTATGTATTACGGTTTCAAATTTCCCCTCACTTTGCCCTCCTCAATGAAGCATCTGTATAATCGTAGGTATACGCGTCACGCGTTCATTAGAATTTTTCATTAGATAACATAGTTTGCCAATCTATAAAACTTTTTCAGCAACACACTAATAACAATAGTTACAGAAGTTACAGCTCTATTCAATCGGCTTCGACATTTCCATGACCATAAAATATAATTTCAGCTACAGGTAGCGGTGTAGGGTTGCCAACCATACTGTTAAAAACAGTATTATACTGTTTTTAACTACATTATACTTTTTACTGTTGAACAAAAATAAAGTATACAAAATATTGTTTTCAGTATCAACATCTCGGACGAACAGTAAGTTAGTGCAGCGCAGTCACAATCGACACCACACAAATTTTTTTCGTCCTTGCTTGCCTTTGTTTTTTCAATGAGTGTTTTAATAGGTACACAAAATATGGAACGTGGAGACGATTCACCTTATCATCAAATAATAAAATACTGTTCGTTTTCCTTCTCAGACCTAAATATACTATGTATTATAATTCTTGTAAAAAAAGTTGGTAACCCTAGGTGTCACGCAAGTTCAGTAGATTTTCGTTTGGAGTTTCTCGCGTGATTCGCTCTTGCCTGACTCCTGCCTTGAAACAATGGACTCAAAATGTTAAAGTTGAGCTGGACGTCGACCATTTGTTAGGAAAATAAAGTAATAATTACACGTTGGTAAGTAAGTAAGAAAGTAAGTACTTTTATAAATGGTTTACTAAGTTGCTTTCTATTGTTACGTAACATACTAAAATGGAGTGGTTGTTATTTCAAAAATATAATTGGAAACGTATAAATGCAGTTTCGTTTATTATTTTTTTCTTTGCTTCTAGCTTAATATCCAGGTTATGTAAACAAGAACAAGTTGCATGAACAAAGTGGCAAATAATTTGGCTAACATTTCTGTATTTTTTGGTGCTCTTATTGATGTGGACCCTATTGCCAGGTATACCTACTCGTAGGTATACACGTGCCTCAGATAATATTAACTTGGTCTGCTAATCTATTAATTTCTTCAGCTACATACATTATAACAATAGCAATCATGTTGACAGCCTCCGTGGCGTAGTGGGTGATGAGCCGACTGAGAAACGTGAGGTCGTGGGTTCGATTCCCACCCAGGACAAATATTTGTGTGATGAACATGACTATTTGTTCTGTGTCTGGGTGTTAATTATCTATTTAAGTATGTATTTAGAATTATATAAGTATGTTTGTCAGCTTTCTGATTACCATAGTACAAGCTCTGCTTAGTTTGGAATCAGATGGTGTTGTGTGAATTGTCCAAAAATATTTAAATTTATTTATTTATGTTCAATCGGCTTCGACATTTCAATAATTTCAGCTACGACTTCTAAGCGCTATGTTTCGAATTTCTCGAGTGCGTTGCCGGACTTCTGCCTCGAAACAAAGGACTGGAAATGTTAAAGTTGAACTGACGTAACCGATCGAATATTGAATAATCCGGCTTTCGAAAAGAAAAATAAAAATTACTTGCTGTAAAGTTACTATGAAAATGTTTTACAGGATTTTGTAAGGGAATACGAATCAAACCCAGGAACCAATAAAGGCGCGACATTGTAATCATAGCGCCATACGGGTCATCGATTAGCTTAACTTACAAGTGTAACCCCAAGTAGGTTGTTATAATCAGTGCTGGCGCCTCGTGGTGCGTCATGGTGACCTTCCAGATTGTTTATGGTGCTATTATGGTGTCCCATTATGGCACACACCACATGCAAATTCGTTTCCGGTCCGCTAATACAGTCACGGGGCAATTTGCATAGCTTGGAACAACTAATTTAATTCTAGGAACATTATTGTTTTTATATCGTGACGTTGCTTAAGGTTTGTGTACACGAACTACAAGAATTTATTAGAACGTTACAAAATTTCACGATATGTAAAGTCAAGTACACCTTTTATTTGCCGTCACAATAAAGACGAAAATTCAATGTTAATCAAATATAATTATTTAATGATTTGTTTAATAAATTGCTGAAAGCTACTTTAATTAATTTCTAATACTAATAAGTAGCTAAGCAAGGATAGGGATATATAATAAATGGTTGCGAACATTCAACTTTAATGGCATACCGGTTCTAATCCCAATCTAAGTTTAAGTATTTTTTTAATATTGTCACGGGCGTTTAAGAAAATCTTGTCGGAACATTATTAAATATTGGTTTACAAGGACCTACATACGTATAATACGATGTCTAGGTGTACTAAATAAGGGGCAATCTTAAGCGAAAAACAATGAGTAAAAAGTTTTTAACCAAGTTGCAAGCCAAAGTCTACTTAAATATAGTTACTTCTCATCTCCTCAGTTCGTTAGCAGAGTACATCTTCTTAAAATTCTAACTCACCTGTAGATGTTGATTCAAGCTATTAGGATCCCTATCTTCCAGCGCTTCTTGGACCCCATTATCCGGCTTGGGCTGCATGGAGTCCACGTCGAACCGGGTCTTCTTCTCTCTCCGCGGCTCCAGGGCCCCCGGGATGAGGATGGGTGGCGCGGAGGATGGTTCCGGTATCTCGGGTAACAGTTTGAATTAGGAATGCGCGCGAAGCGCTACTGTTTATAAGTAATTTATAGATATCTGGTATTTGGAGACAGTTATCTAGATGCCAGTTGCTTTCTTGCTTTTTAGAGGTACTTAAGACATTTTATAAGCCATCATAATACGTAAATATGACCGTAGCTACACAGTTAGAATGTATTACTTTTTAAAGAAAATTTAAGTGCGATTTTTGATTTGTTCTTGTTGTTTTATTATCCTTTGTGAATTGAAACTCAACATTGATTGATAACTGAGACAACACAAGTTATTTATAAAATATCGGTGATCTTCGAGTAGTGTGACATAAAGGTATTTAATTGTTTAGTTTTGGATGTATGTATATATAATAATAAGTGACTTTCTAAGTCTTCCAGAAAACTCTCAATAGTCTCAATACCAACTATTCACACTACATACATTACTGATAAAATATCAATATTCTGCTTACACGACTGTGTTTAACATATACCTATTTCATTATTCAAGGTTTTAATAGATCCTGAGCGGCAATAAGTTCGACACGCGACCCGAACATTAGCAGTAGCTCCGCGCACTTCGCGGCAAGTTCCCTGTAAAACTGAAAACCAACCGAAACCCTTTACCTTCGGTCAGCTGCGCATGTGCTTAAGTGACAAAAACATTCGGAAAACCATGTCCATTGCCACTTTTTTTACAGAAATTCTGAATGTTTTACATTGATAAGAAGCGATGTACTACTTTCGGTAGCCGGTAATCCGCATGCTTTTATTGTGCATGATAATTTGGCATTAAAATATTAACTACAAAGTTGCAATACATTGCGGCTTGCAACAATAATTATATTACTAAGTTCCCGAGAAATGGAGCAATGTACAAAAATGTTTGGAGTACCTAAGTCAGTCATCGTAACTTTTTTATAGCACTCTAGCAATTACAGGACGTTCACCGGTTTCTTTGCAACGAAGAAATTTCTTTTTTCTTTTATCGATAGACGGAAATGTGAAGTGTTGACGGTGTTTACGTGTTTAGTTATTCGTGGTATTTCCCAACAAAGTAGAGCTTTCTACATTAAAAATTCAGTGTTCCTAATGGCTTACTTTTATTTATAGTTCTTCGTTTTTTCTTCGAAGATAGTTTTGCGGACACTATACGTATGTATGTTATTCTTGTATTTCTTAAAATAAAATAACTATGGTAAAAAAACGAAAAATTGTTATACAAACGTTTATTGTCTCAAATAAACAATGCTTTAAGGTATAGTTATAAGACTATCTCTATATACACATACATGCACCTTCGTTACTATATATACAGGCCTTAATAAGTGTATATTTTTCTTTATATTCGAATATAGGTTAAGTACATACATGTTCAGAATACAAGATTTAAACTAAATTATGTTTAGTAAGTACATTGTATATTATAGATTTTAAACAAATTAATTGTGATTCAGTCGTTAAAATGATTAAAAAACTGTCGGTATAGCATTTCCTTCAACAATAGTATGAAGATAAGTATTTATTTTTGAAGTGAAAACTTCTTTAGCGGCGTTGTGCACTTTTTTTGGGAAGGGAAAAATGTTAAAATCGCATCAACTACACGTGGCCGAAAATTCGTACGACGGAGGGGTGACAACTGATGACGGCTCGACTGTCTATACTTGTAAAATTCGTTTAGGTATATCAAGTATTTAAAATATGGACATTGAACAAAATGCATCTATTAATGAAAATAGTGACGAAAAAATAGTGAAAGAAGATGAGTGAGTACTTTATAAAAATACTAGATTCTATCTAGTATTAATACTGATAATTCAAGAAATTCGTACGGAATTATTCCCTAACGATTCCAAGAAATCAAAAATGCACAACGTCAATGTTTTCACTTCTGCCGGCACTCCCGGAGTGCAACCCGTTGTTTGTAAATATATTAATGGTTTTTGCTAGCATGAGTCAGAATGAGGTTTGTATTATTACTGCAAAAAATATTCTTAGTATTTTATTAAATAATTTATGAAAGCGATATATTGTACCGACAGTTAATAATACATGAGTGACCATTTTATACAGTAAAAACTAGAATTATCTCTTTGCTTATATGTGTATACATTTGTATATTGCACCTGATGTCTATTTTAACTCCTATTTTTAAGTAGTAAGTACATAAGATGAAGTTCAAAATTTATTTACTTTTCAATATCTCGATGCATGTTTAATGTTTAGTGAAACGGAGACTTAGAGCCGTTTATTCAATCCCAAAAAAAAGTTAGCGCTGTTATTGTTACTTTTAAGACATACTAGTGGCCACTCGCGACTTCGTCCGCGTAGACTTTAGTTATTTGCCCCTATAAGCCTTCCTCAATAAAGGAACTATTCAACACAAAAATATTTTTTCAATTCGAACCAGTAGTTCCTGAGATTAGCGCGTTCAAACAAACATAGGTACAAACAAACTCTTCATCTTTATATATTACTATAAATTAGTACATGGACATGAAAAGAATAGCGATCGTTTTAACTGACGGATAACTTTATCTGGTTATTGAAATCCTTTGATTGAAAGACCCTTTATATAATTAAACGACATTGCTATCTAAACGAATTTATATACCTATGTGACAGCTACATTCTATCTAGAAGAAGAAATAATATAACATCGGGAATAACTGTCAAAGTAACCTCGTGTATCTTGTTTTGACTTAATAAGCTGCGACTGATGTAATTTTTGCGATTTCTCTGCGATTTCTCACCGATTGGAGATCGAAGAAAGTCGTGTCCCTAATTTCGTTCTCTCAATGATTTTGACATAAAATCACACAGGAATCACACAAAGCAAGGTGCGCCTAATCGATCACGGCACGTCACCGACGCGCCCGTAACCCACTTACGTGCATTAGGCTACCCTACATATATTGTGTAGGGCTATTGTGATCAATTTTATTATATGAAAGTTGGTAGTGAATGGGACTGGTAAATAAATATCAGCTGGTAGTTTTCGATTAAAAGCAGAAAATACAGATAAATTAGGAAACTGACATTATACACATTATACATTAAAATATTTGTCAATTATAAAATCTACGAAAAGTTCAATATTGTCTATAGGATTACTGCAAATGGCCAAAAAAATTGTCTTTCATTTTTTTAAAGTTACAGGTGATTTCTTTAATATCATATATTAAATAAAATATCGAACCAAACACATTTACTTTTCGTATGACTACGCCGTAGAACATACATCAGTATCAGCACAGTTCACGGTGCTCCAGAATTTATTTTATATTGTTTATCTCACATACCCTTGATTATCCAATTGATTTTTATTACTTCAATCTTCTTCCTTTAATAATAACATTACATGAAGATATTAAAAAGTAAATCGGAGGTTATATTTATAAATACAATATCATTAGATGGTAATTTATAAGTTACGTTACTTAGCACCTTTACACTTAGAAGTTAGTACAGTTAAAGACTATATTAAAGCTTCAGTATTCGCTTTCGAGTGGAAGACGATAGCTATTGCATTGTTATTGACTAAGAAATAATTGTTTATATCGATTATAAATCTGAAAATCATTGGCCGATAACTTTATGAACTAAGATGAACACTAATTTATTATCTTTATAAAATGTTATCTATCTGTTTTCGACCAACAATACTGTAAAATGTCTATCTACTCATATGTATGGTTATTTGTAAATTTAGATGTTCATGTGGTCGAGCAAATGTACTCGAGTTTTTAGGTAGGTATTTCCTATACGCTCCTGGGCGGGAAGTAGAGGTATTTTTACTTGCTATACAAATAACATTATATAATAATATCGATTTCTAAATCGTTACTTATTAAGTTAAAAACCACAATATGGGTATTTTCATTAATCTTAGATTACGGCCAATTTCTCTAACATTTTTGTTTTCGAATTCCGAAAATATGAGAATTTGCATATGTCACATTAAAGTTTATCTTCAAATCTTATCAACCAAAATAATATATTTATAAAATCTAACTTTAAATATGAAATAAATCGTATGACAATTGGTACAATATTTACAGCTGTCTGTACAGTTTACAGACAGCTTCCTATTTAACAATAAAGTAAATATTAATATTTTTCCGATATATCTTTAATTTTGGACGGAGGACGCGTCTTTTCCGGGTGGCGGGCGGTCAGCGAATGGCGAGTGCGGAGCGCGCGGGGCCGGACGGACGCAGTGTAGGCACTATGGCCGGCTCTTCCGGTTCCTCTTTCGTTGGTTCACTATTGGCAGGGAATTTCGGAAGGAAACATTAGTCTATGTACACGTTATGTAGTTAGTTCATAATAGCAGTTTGAAATAAATATGATTTGTCATCTTTACATAGATCGTAATCCGATATATTTTTAATTACACTTCGGATCAAATTTTAATCATGCAAAAAGTTCAGCTTAAAGTATGTTATAAGGATTATTATGGATTTTTCATGCATAATCTTCTGTATTCATCACACATTTTATTGACACCTTCAGATCAGAAAGCCCATTCTTGAATGTTATAAACCTCAATACGACAAATTTTTAATAATTATGAGTCGTTTTATGAAAGCACGATGCAAGTAAAACTTTTTTCAATTTTAAAAAAAGTCTGAAAAAATATTCTATATATTAAACACGCGACAAACATAAATGTTGCAGTCGGATTGAATAATCCGCCGTACTTTATTGCGGCTAGCCGTTTGATTAATGCTTGTTAATTAGTTTGTGAGCCGAATTGAAATCTAGCTAAACGAGTGTCCGCCATATTACAAAACAGTCCTATTTTTGAAAACGGTTAGCCGTAATTTAATAAGGTAGAATATATACAACTCGACTGCGACATAAAGACATAAGACCAAATTGAACAGAGACAAAAAAAATTCGTCAACTGAAAAAAGTTTCACTTTTATAAAGGCGTTTTGCTTAACTCTTAGCAATGCTAATATAAAACTACTTAAAACATTAATTTATATATGGAACTACTACTGTACTACTAGGTTGAATTATTTTTTGGGAGAAGCTTCGAAGCACTCACCTTGTCCTCGGTAAGGCGGTTAGGGTTATAAGCACTACTGGATCACCACCTTGGAACATAAACATCGGGTTAACGAAACTACCTGCAATTCCCAAAAATATTACCCAAAATATTTGCCTTTACGGGTACTTATTACCAAGAAAATATGTAGAGGAAGGAGATTTAGTTTTAAGCTTATTTTTGTTCATGCAATTTGTTTTACAGAATACAGAATTTTATGAAAATAATTTTAATTGTTTTTAGTACCAGTAAGCATTTTGTATCTTTAGGTATTCTAACTGTACTGCAAAGCGAGACCTCTATTGATATTTTCAAAGCGTTTATTTGAGGTTAGAAGTCAATTCCCAGTTTTTTTACACATGCACTTTCAATTTCTAAGGCTAAAGTATCAATACAAGAAATATTGAAGACAACTAGTACGACGATACCAGAAAATAATTTTATGAAACATATGGCTATTTTTATAAACTACTTTGATAGTATTGTATGTAAAATTCTAATTGTACTAAAAGAAGAAAAGAACTGAAAACAGTAAACTTTACAATATACCAACGAATCCGAGAGAGTTTTCTTTTAAAAATCGATATTGTTTCAATAATTCGTTTGCTGCAAGTTTGTTAATTGATTCATATATTATTATACTGTTTACTATATGGATATTCATATATACTGTTTACTATATGAATACTGGTGAATTGCGCATCGCCCAGCGGTTAGCGTAGAACGCAAGAGATCTAGGCACCTAAGCGAAAGGGCGCGGTCGGGTGTGAGATGAGTGACCGCTAAATTAAATTAAATTTTATGCGCGTTTCCATGCTTTGGAGGACGTTAGGCCGGGACCGGGACCGTCTGGTTATTATCGATAAATAACAGTCGTTAAGCCTTGTCAGATGTTTTCAAACCGCTCAGCTGGGTTGAACACTAACTCGCATCTCCACTAAACTGCATTGGAGCAGCGGGGGGGAGTAAGCTGCGGGTCCCCCAATAAAGGGGAAACAGCCGTGTACAGCAGCGGGACGCAAAAAGGGTTGCAGTCATTTATGAATACTGTATTCTTGATTTTATTAGGCCCTCAGCCCCTTGCAAGATTTGAAATTGTCACCTTTCCCTATCACCCGCAACAAGTATTTCTTTAGATACGACTTTCGTCTTTTCAATTTCGTGAGCCTGCGGTCAAGCTGGATGCTGGAGCATCCCTAAAGCGTCGATACCTGATCTTGATGGGCTGGCGCAGCGACAGCTCGGAGCCCGAGGTGGAGGGCGAGCGCGCGGCGGGCAGCAGGCGCGGCGCGCGCGGCGTGCGGGGCGTGCGGGGGGACGCGCCGCGGGGGCTGCGCCCGCGCGCGAACTCCAGCCGGTAGTTGTCCGAGCGGGGGCTGCCGCTGAACGCCTCCACCTCCGTCGCTGCAAGTGGTGGGTGGGTCGTTCTTTTGTAAAGAGATAACTACACGAGCACATAGGAAAGCTCGGGCCGCCTTAAAACTCTACTTGCAGAAGTACATGAGAGACCATCAACCTTTGGAGTAGTAACGCACCTGGATACGACCACAGGCAAGACTTAAGCTTACTTGAGATTATGATAAATATCTATTATAGCCTGCATGGTCATCTCCGTTTAAATGAAATAAGCAACCATTTACTATTTCTATCTATATCCAGCCATTTTGAACGAATATAGAATATAATAAAAAAGAATCATAAAAATTTGTGCAATTCAACTGCTTGCTGTTAATCATCCTATGTAAATTATTCTTTAATCTATATTAATGACTATTAAAATTTTAACTATGTATTAATTACTATTAAATTTTGCCCCTCTGAAATTACCCTAAGCAGCTTGCTGGCAAATCTGTCACTCGACTACATTGCAAGTGCAATTATTAACATTTTGTTAGGCTGGGGCAAAACAACTGACCAACTAGCTTACATTCATATATCGATATACATTTTTTATTTGAAATATGAATTTTATTTAAGTTAGGTACCTATTAGTATTCTTATAAGTAGTAACTCAGCCATTAAAATCGCAACATATACACACACTTATACATTACATTTGTTATTTCCATAACCATTATATTACCAACCTACAACATGATGTATGCATATTGGGGTTTTGTTTAAAATTGATTTCAAACTATACTACCTACAATAGTGTATCACTTGAAGCATATAAATGATGTTTGGTTCTATGGTGACACGTGCAATATAAACAATAGGCCTACCGGATACATTAATGTGAATCGTAGCGTCGCGACCTTGTCACATAAACACGGTTATATTGGCATATATATACATTATTGGCATAGACTATTTTTATTTGAAAATTACGTGATTAATTTTATGTGTAGACTTTACTTCTTCTGGTCCTGGTTGTTACTGATAGATAACAGTCGTCGAAGGTCTTATGGGTGGTTTGAAAACATCCAACAGCGGGTTGGTCACTAACATTACCACTATCTCATCACCACCAAATCCGCATTGGAGCAATGTGATGGAATAGCTCTAGGTTTCTCCAATAATTAAAATAGGGATCAGCCTTAGAATAATTATTAGAAACCAAGTTCGCGCGACCATATTGAAGCATTTTAATTGGTGCCATTAGTGGCACCAAACGCTGGGTCGGCGGCCGCTTCGTAGTATTGAAGGTTAAAATATCTACCGAAAAAATGACAGTTTGTGGTGTCAAATGTGTCACAACACTTTAAAAAAACAAAAGAAATCTAATAACATAACTTTTCACAGTGAAGTTTTCAATATTTTGTAGTATTTTATAGTTAATTTGGTGAAAATAAAAAATATTTGTTAGTCAGATGTGACATCTGTGTGAGTCTATTTAGGGCTTCAATTTTGACAGTGCGCTTGTATGATGACAGTCATTCTAACATCTGTGTGAAACTGTGAATCTATTTAGTGTTTCAATGTGGACAGTGCGCTTGTATGAAGACACTCATTCTATATTATTCTGAGGGATCAGCAGTGGAACCCCAATGAAGGGCTGTAGCTGTAGGTATAGCGCAGGCGCACATAGTGCAGGCGCAGCATACTCACGCGGGTGGTGGTGCGCTCGCGGCATGCGCGCGACGGCGGGCGGCGCGGGCGGGTGCGCGCGCGGCGCAGCGGCGGGCCAGTCGCGGTACACGCGCGCGCTCGCGCCGCGCCACTCCGACAGCTCCACGCTGCGCACCTGCACAATGCACATGCACACACCATACGTAAAGAAGGATCCTTACATTAACTAGGCTATACATATTAGAGATTTGTACTTTCGTTTTTAATAACATAAATTCATATGAAAAGCAAATAAATATGCGCATAAGAGATGTATATCGTATGTTATATTTACCTCGAGTGAAATGTCAGATTTTCAAAAATAGTATATACATATTGCTATTAGAATATTTAATAAATTACCCATACATTTCAAAAAATTAATAGGTAATTTTAACAGGTAATAAATTTAAAAGAGAATTAAAGCAATGGCTTATAAAAAAAGTATACTATAATATTAGTAAGTAGTAGTATAAACGAATTTTTTGATGACAAAACTTCCTAAATCGTGCAATAAAATCGTTTGGGGAGCTTCGCGTAAAATATTAACTCTAAACAATGCCTGAGAATTTTTTTTCCCGCAGGTTTTTTTTCTCTCATTGACCCAGCGGTGGGTAGGCATCAAAAACCGATGATCCATTACGAATATTCTTAGCGGATCTTAAAATAAAACTATTTTAGTTAATTTTACTTATTAATACAATATTGTATGCCAAAGCATGGTAAACTGTTTAAACTGTTATAATAATTTTAAACATCTAATTGTATGTAAGTAAACAGTCAACAATAAAGTATTTTCATTTCTTTTCCTTCTCTTTCACACACGCAACAGTACGAACATAAATGAGATAAATATTCATCACACGTCACCAGTGGCGGCTAGTGACATTTTTCGATGGGGGTTCACAAAAAAAACAAAAAAAAAATTTTACAACCCGTTGCCATCCAAGCAGATTCACCACCACTGTCGGTGTCAGTTCCAGTTGATAACCACAAGACACGGAAAACAAATTAATTTATTGCTTTCTTCACATCCACACAACGAAGGGTTTTAAATATTGTTCAGATTTAAAAACACGCGTAATTTAAAAGATTTAGTTTTCGTACAACATTATTGCTTTCAGTTCAAGGCGTATTTCGAAAGCTTTTTTCACACTGCTTACTAAAAGATATAAATGGTAAAAGATACACTGTATTGTTAGATTTTTAACACAAACTGTCGCGCATAAACTATTTCTTTAAATATTCATTTAAAAGAAAAACTACGAAATAACTGACTAAGACGACGGTACGTTTGTTTGTATACATAAGAACGGCAACATCGCATAAGCAGATTGAGCCTACGGTTTGGCAACGTCGCGCGTGAGCGGCGCTCCAGATTACGTTCATTTCTCATACGAAATCTTTTGTTTCACGCGTCGGCCTGTGTCGATGTTTCTCTTTCGCACTCATTGAATACAGCGCTAGGAATCGTACTAAACTTCGTTTCATAGGAGCGCAATCTCTGGCGCTCCACTCGTTACAACTTTACGCTAAATGTATAGATATAGGTAATAATTAATATAATATACTTTGTATAGGTATAGTATAATAGAATGAATGTAATGTAAGGATAGTAGGTATGTATTATGAAGGGACCTAGATTGCCTATGAAATTTTCTTGGGAGTGCACTGCACCAGCGCTCTTTAGGACGAGCCGCCTCTGCACGTCATAATATTTAGAATCCAACAAACTTACGGGTGTGCTACTCTTGCTTCTGCCGCTAACTTCAGACGAAGCATTGCTATGTCTTTGTCGGCCGTCTGTGTTTCGTTCTGCGGTCGGAGAGTCCCTGCAGGAGCCGTCTGGGTCGTCCCTCGACTGAAAATAAATAAAAAGAGACTTTATAAGATTACATAGGACAAAATGAGAATGCAGACTTAACTAAAATCTATTTCCTAGTAACATCCACGTTAAAAAGAAGTAGAAATAAAAATTTAAAACGCTGAAAAATAGGCATGAAGATTGCGGTATAGAATTAGCATTTATAGGTAACCATTAAAACACAAGCTTGAAATAGTAGACATGATAGAAAACAAATTAAAAGAAATGGTGAAATCCTGTGTTGTTTGCGATGATCGATTCCATTACAAAAATTTTTTTGATTCTCATTCCTGTTCCGAAACTACATAATTTAATTTTTTTTATTTAATATTTTTTGTTAACTATTACAATTGTTTTTGTCATACCCGAAGGAGTGATTCAAAAATTATTAAGAATTGTAGTGTTGGTCCTTAAAAAGTCTATAGAAACTTAAACGCAGAATAATCGATTTCATTTATGCCTTTTTATAAAACAATGTTTTGTATTGTGTTGATATTTACTAAGTGAAACTATTTTAAGCATAAAACAACATAATTAGGAACATTTTCAGTCATTAGCTCTTGGGCCTTATTAAGTCTTTACAAATCACATTTTTAGCGGTGGGCCTTATTTGGACAGTCAAATAATAAAAATTTAATGAACTCAGGAAGCTCAGTGACACTAACTGGTCTTAGTAAATAATTTACAGCAACATAATATTGAAATTAAATCAATACATCAAGAATCAAGACAATTGTGTTTTACGTTTTGATATATATCTTTATTTCTTACTAGGAAGTTTTTGAGCCATTTTCTGCCAGTTGTCGATTTATTGTCACTAAAACAGTTTTAGATGTTGTACTTCTTACAAAACAAATAAGCGTGTCTACTTATTGGTTTTGAGTTTAAGTTGAGTTTAAATCTTTTTCTTGCACTTTCGTGAAAATAGCTTTTCTTCCCATCCTCTTCTCTGTATTCCAGACTTTCTTAAGATTTCGGCGTGGTATATTGTATTTCAAAGTAACCGCACGCTCCAACATAAGGCTATTCTTTAATTCTTCTAAATAATAGGAAAGTGATATGAAGAACATATCGCTTTGAGACCATCCTATACCACGCTTTTTTTGGTTATTGGATCCATATTTCTTGCATTAACACCAACAATGTTATTGTAATTTATAGTGAGTAATATTAGTAAGCGTAGTTTATGAAAACAAGTGGAACAGAAATTTTATGCATACCTAATAAGGTCCAGTCCTTATTTGGTAACAAAAAGGTGGTCCTTGTAAGGCACTTCGCCATCCCGGAGAAAACCAATCAAAATTGACAAAAAAATAGTTCCTTCAATAACTTTACCTTCACAATCCACACGTAAATGTTACTTATTACTGTTCATGTGTAAAGAAACGAGACAGAAACACTTAAATTATTCAAATAATACCAACAAATTTTACAAAACGACCTATGCATCGTGACGTGAACAGCATCGACAGCCATACTGGCAAAACGGCGGCGTAAAACCCAAGTAATGCCAATGCGTTTCAATAATTGGTTAATAAAGAACGTCGGAACAAGCCTTTATTTCAGTTTAGTATCGGGAGCGGGATTTTTGAAATGGGCTCTTATTAGGAACCGGTTCTTATTAGGCAAACATACCTTATAAATCTTATCCGCTGCCAAACATTCCAAAAGGTTTAAAATTATACAGGGTATAAGAAATAAAAAAGTGATTAAAGAAATGGTGTATTAATAGTTAATAGTAACCTTGCCGAGGTGTGTAGTGACCGGCATACTGGAAGCACCGCTGCTGACGAGCCGCAACTGCTGCCGGATGTTCGCCTTCTCCCTCGCACGCTTCCGCTGGAACTCTTCCTCCACTCTGCCAACAAAAAATTATACAGTTCGTAACTGAAACGAAATTCTTTGCATGAGCTCCGCAACTATATCTAGACGTGTGAATTTGCACCTACTAAACTTTGCCTTACTTTGAAAATTGATAGGTACAGTAGGTAAAATATCTGCTAAGTTATTATGAGATCAAACCACAGACTTATACTGTGGATCAAACAGATAAATAACGTTCAAATCTCGTTGATCAATTCAATTCAATTCAATTCAATTTATTTATTGAATTGAATTGAATTGAACGAGATTTCTTCAATACTGATCGCTTTTCCAGATGAACAGGATTCGATAAAGGTGGACAAAAAGTTAATTAATTTGACCCTTTGCTCCGATGGTGCGCGAAACAAGGGCAACTATAATGTGAATTAGTATGATTCGGTAACAATTACTATTACAATATTTACAGCAACCTACATTTACTTTAGGCTTATTGAGATAAATAACTGAATTAATACGTTCACATTTATTAACTTTGTGATGGAAAATAAACTCAATAGATTTCGTTGGGAACACCATAGAATTTAAAACCTGTTTTCTGCAGTCTGCTGGTCACCAGAATGATATACATTCTCTAATGAACATTCTCTCACCTCCTCATGGCCTCCAGCTCGGTGCGGCGCTGCTGCTCCTTCAGGTCAGCCTCCTTGGACAGCTTCTCGGCCAGTCGCCGCCTCTCCAGCTGCCTCACCGTCGACTGGAACGTGAACCGCTTGCCGCGCCCGGTTACGTTGTTGTTCCTCTGGAGGTAAATACAAACGTGACTACGTGATAAAACAATTTTTTTGTTGAAAAGGCAATGTTAACTTATTAAAAAAAATACTTATTAGAAACAGAAACTATGTAGTTATCTAGATGATTGTTAGATAGGTAAAAATGCGCTCTTTTATTTATTAATAGCCTTCCGCCGGCGGCTTCACCCACGTGGACCCATATTAAAGGTTCCCGTAGGACAAAAACCATCCTATGTCCTTTCCCAAGGTCCACTCTATCTGTGTTCTAAATTTCATTAAAATTGGTTCAGTAGTTTAAGCGGGAAAGCGTAGCAGATAGACAGAAAGACAGAGTTACTTTCGAATTTATAATATTAGTATGGAAGTATGGATTGATGCTCTCTTCCGTAATTTCGTGAGTTCGGGTGTTCAAAAATCACTCTATTGGTACTTTGATAGGCACATAAAAGTGATTTTTTAATGAATTTTATACAATGCAAATTCCAGTGGATAGTTCCATTTCTTAGATTCAAAATAAAAAGCAAAGCTTAAATCGCTTAACTCTATCAAGAAATTATGATGCTTTCTAGTACACTGTATCATAAATACTAGAAAGTAACCATTGTAAGTGTAAAGTAGGGAAGAATCATGACGAGCCAATGCGTCATGCAAGCCTACATACGAACAATCTGCTATTGTGTGGATAAGTAGTAAAGCAATAGACAAGTTGCTATAACATGCAAAGTTTACTACCGTGCAAGTTATGCCTAACTAATGATACCGGTTTTAATATAAATATGTACTTATAAGAGTCGCATGAAAAGTGTCAATTGGTCAAGGAAAATCAGCATCTTGACTTTTTATGATATTACCATCGTATTACTACCAGTAATTTAGCAGATGTCCTTAGGACATTAGTTGCATGTTGTAAATGTTATAACAAGTTTGCTGTACCCATGAAAAACAAAAAAATAAACATTTTATAATACCTAGTACAACTATTTTATTAAGCCAAAGTATTTCATAATTTCTGATATCGCTTGCTGGATTAAAATATATACAGCTCATTTCAAATTTAACTTTGTAAAACTAAGCACTTACGTTTGAAATTTCATCGTTCACTAATTTATTTGAGACCTGCATTCTTGTATTTCAAGATAACTTAATTGATAATGTACTCATTTTATAGTATTGCTGTTAAGTAGAAATAGAAACGGATTACCTAATTACATATAAATGAAAAAGTTTTAAATTATTCGTTTATATTAAATTATAGTTACTGGACCAAGGTTTTCTTTTAAACCATTTCTTTACATCAGCAAACTTATTAAGAAACGGTCAGTAACCACAAATTCGAAACCTCAAAATGTAGTCAAATTCTTTCGAAAATGTTCTATTGAACGGTTTTTAGGATCCTAATGCAGTCTGATGCTCTAAATGACCCGCGGACCTACATTCGAACAATCAGCGATTATGTGGTCGGGAAGGCTGGTTTGCCATTAGCACCTTTGTGCGCTGGCTTTTTAGAGCGTGCGAACCGGCAAGCCGAGTGCCGAGATGTGACGATAGGGCCTTATCATACTGGCGATTTGCTGGCGAGCAGCTTCTGACGGACGGCCCAAATTAAAATGAACCCATTTCTTAATTAAGCTTTGCCATAGGGTCTTACACATTGGCTTTCTCCTAGTGAGCTTCTAACGACCAAAATCAAAATCAGCAATCCATCTCTTTCTTAATTAAATTGTGCCAACATCCTATTTGTTATAGCTTAAAGCTTAGATAAGTAGAATCAGTGTATTGCTACTTTTGAGGATTTAGTTATATGAATTAAATGATTACATATTTGCAATCGTCTTCAAGTCGATTGAATATTCGACGTCTTGTTTGAAATGTATACACATCCATTAATGTAAAATTGCAAATTGCAATTCTTTGTAGCTAAAAGAAGGTACTATGATGCCTTTTTTGTATCTCAAACTGTGGAGTTTGTTATTAGTTTCTTTTTAAAGCTATAGGCGCTTTGCATCCACTAGAATGCGTGTTCAGGGACAAAGATGTTTCAAAATGTATGGACCTTTGGCCAGGTATTTGTACACCGTATTAATAAATTGCAAATATAGTATAGAGCTGTTTTTTGTTAAGCGTTTTGTAATAAACGACTGGGATTTTTGGTACAAAACAATAATTTCAAGTCAGGATTGCAACACAATACCTATACTAGAAACATAATGACGGATTATTAATCTGTGACAAACAGTTAACAGTGAAATCAGTTGTACCGCCATATTGAAAATTGTTGAAAATAGTTGAAATTGGTTTTGTACCGAAAAAGTACATATTTTAACAAATTTTAAGTATTTTTTTCGGAGTCTTGAGTTTTTTCTCGAATTTTTGAGATGGTGTACAATACCTAGCCAAGATTGAAACATCTCATTTGGTATGAAGTTGTGTAATGCGAATGCAAAGTTTTTTTTTACCATAGCATACATGGTATAACAGCATTTACCTTTATCACCTTTGTGCGCTGGCTTTTCAGAGCGTGTGTTTTGCTAGCAAATTACCCAATTTCTTTTTTGTGAGCCCTAATGCTGGTGGTTCTGGTCATCTCACCGTCCTACATCGGACAACAAAGCGTTATCTAGATTTTATTGTGGTTATCGTTCTTCATAAATATGTTACCGTTCTCCACAACCATAATCACTATACCATAAAAAAATGACGTTCACTAAGAGTTTGTAAATTAACCGTACAGTGAATAAAGAATATTTCATTTCATTTCATTTCATTTCAATCGCTACTGTGATATAATCCTTATGTAGTCAGTGTCCCGGTGTAGCGTTGAGATCAACGATAATAAACTATGGCGAAAATTATATAGAGCTAGGCAGCCAAGGTGTAAGAATCTTGTCAAGAAAGTAAAGTTATTAGGTTGAAGAAGTTTGTTATGTGCAATCTTGACTACAATACAATGAAGAACAACTTTGAAGTAAAATTTAAAGAATATTCAGGTAATAATCACCGTCATTAACAAACTTTTCAACTCAACGGATATAGATCTCCTCTAAGACACTTAAGTGTTTAAGTCTTAGGTCATAGGACGTATGCCAGATAGAATGCCAGTAGTATATGTGGTAGCTATAGTGAAATAGTATGTACTCCTAAGAAAATTTGGAAAGCTCTCAGGTAGATGAAATCCTAAATGAATGATGTATCTGTATTTTTACGATAAACTTTTAATATGGGTAGTCGACGACGGTGTCTTAGTACCTTCTAGTAAATTTATCAAATATAAATGCGTTATAAGTTAAAACAATAAATCATTGATGTGGATTTCACGGTAGGCGAAGTAAGCTATGTTATATTATGTACGTATGAAAAAGATTAACATTGTATCAAGTAAGTACAAGACTTACGTAAAATACACTTATCTGTAGTAATAATCATTATGTACAAACCTGCAAAAGAAAGTACTGTAAGTTTACCGTTATGATTGAATAGAACATTTTGAAAGTATCAACCTAGTAGTAATAACTTGTCGTTTTCTTGGAAGGTTTATTGTGAAATCACGACCAAAACGTGCAAATTGAAGTTTTAATTGTCATCAGCATAGTTACATGTTAAATATACTATTTTAACATGCAACTATGGCGGTGAATTATAACTTTATGTTTCGTGTGTTCAAGACAGATAAATGTAATAAAAACGTGAGAAATTTTAGTAGGTGATTACTTCCGTTTAACAAGGGCATCTAGGTAAGGAAATGCAATTATATTCTTAGGTACTATTTACATATCTATTATTGGCGTAAATTTTATTTTTAGAAGGTGTAAGTATACAGTAGAGCGAATTTTAACAAAAATTACCTAGAGTTGCCGCCATACTATGACAGTATGGCATATTAGGGTATTATTATTATTTCAAGTAGGTATATAATTATAAATGCATCTATAGGCCTTTTTATGTTAGCACGTATTATACCTACAAAATTTTAAGTAAACATATACATAGTTAAATAAGTCTTGAGAACTTATTCAGAATGGGCGCAATGACAGATTTTTAAATACCTTTCCTTATTGTAGGTACACGTCTCCTAGTTTCGAAAATAAGTTTATTTCAGCAATAAACTCAACTTTTAACGTAATTTAATGTATTTTCTGCTATGTAATTTGAATTAAGCGCGAAAACGCTCGTAGGTGTCATGGCGCCGGCTTGCTCGTCAAACTTCAAGCAACACGATGACATTAACTGAGACGTGACGTCATTCCTTTTGATTGGCGTTTCAGATAACATGGCCGATTGCTGTATTTAATACCTTTATTTTATTGAAAATCTTATTAATCTTAATGTTTATATTAAAACGGGATCATATTTTAGAACTTTTTTAGCATATATTTTTCTGTAAAACCGTTTATTCTCTGATTCTTTAATAGTGTCATCATGCCTATTATGTTGAGACCCCGATTTGACCCCCATTGCGTCATAAAATAAAGAGTTTAGTATGTCTAATAGAAAATAATCACAATGTAGGTAATAAATCTAGATAGCGTTTGGCTTATGACAGTAGTGTAGCAAATAGACAAGTGATCACTCTAACCGATCTGATGACTACTGACTTTCATTGGCTGCAACTCTTTTTTGTGTCCCACTGCTGGGTACGAATCTCTTCCGCTCCAATGCGGGTAATTGGAGACTGGGTTTAGTTACTAGGCTGTTTATAGGACAACTTTACATTGAAAAGACTATTTATGACGCCCACAACGCATAAATAGTGTATCTTCTATTATAAAATAATATGGTGCGATACCGGCCATCGAAGATAGCGATCAGGGCATCCTTTTGCGCAATTCGACCTCACACACATTAATTGCTTTAGTCATAGCTCAAATGGTGCTTTGATTGCAGTCATTATGCGTACAATAATGAATTTAGTACCATGCAAAAACAATGGTAACGAATACCAAAACTTATTACCATCTATAAACCAAGCCTGTGCAAAATGTAGGTGGTAGAACTATTATCGTACGCCCGGGGAAGTACCACCGCTGCACCCACTTCTGCCGTGAACCAATTCTATTGTTTCGGTGGAAAGGTGCAGTTGCCGGCCACATTTACATGAGGCGACCACGAGCCTCCGGAGTAGCAGCGCAACTGCTTACGACCTCAGACAAGACTTGCCTATGCTTGCTTGAGGTTGTATGTAGGTGTCCATGGGCCTGCAGCAACGACTTAATACCACGTGGCCTGCATGCTACTCTGCTAATATGAATAGAGATTCAAATTAGAAAAATGGTCGTATCGCGGATTGATTTTTCTGTTCAAGGGCTGCTCAAATTTTAAAGCAATTAGGATAGTTGGTGAGAAAATCTGCATAAATCAGACGTCAGCCTCTGGAGTAGCGCTACTATATGACTGCAGAATTCGATAAGACCTAAGTAAGTTTCTAGAGGTTACCTGTAGAATTTACAGTCCACCAGTTGTTAATTGTAGACCACGGACATTTAACTTACATGTAACCTGCATGGTCAATTGCTACTAGTTTTTAAAATTATAATATGGCTGCAACCCTTTTTGCGTCCCACTGTTGGGCACAGGTCTCTCCACATTATTGGGGAGGCCTGGAGCTTACTCCACCACGCTGCTCCAATGCGGGTTGTTGGAGATGCGGGTAAGTGGCCAACCCGCTGTCGGATGTTTTCAAATCGCCCATAAGGCCTCTGACAAGGTTTAACGACTGTTATCTATCGACAAAAACCGGGACCGACGGCTTAACGTGCCCTCCGAAGCACGGAAACGCGCATGAAATTTTTTGCCACTAGCGGTCACCCATCACACACGCGACCGCGCCCGTTTTGCTTAGTTGCATAGATCGTTAGCGTTCTACGCTAACCGCCGGGCCATGCGCGCTTTTAAAATTATAATATAAGTAATGTATTTGATTTAGACGCCTAATAAAATCCTAGGCTTTAACTTGATACGAAACCAGTTAAACAAGGAGGACCTTGCGAGTTGAAATATATATTATTCTGCTGAGAAAAGCAAAACCACATAGGTACATAATGCTACTCCGAGACTTTTATGATTCGAGGACTTTCTAACAAAAACCTTTAATAATTTCTATGCTTGAATGGTTTTTTTTAAATAAGAAGTGAAACACAATCTATCCATTTAATAATACCACGCTTAGCAGGTAAACGCAATAAGCAGGTTATATCGTGCGTCCTTCATAAAAGCCGTTAGACATACTTAGTAAAGAATGTTCACAAGAGATTAGCGGAAAATAGCTCTTTTAAAGTACAGGAGATAATCAAACCTCAGCCGGATCACGACCGACTTCTGTTAAGACGCAGAGCTATTGTCACGTGCATCAAGATTGGGCACGCAAAATACATCTCAAACAGCGGTTCTTAACCTAAGACCATCCATTCATAGGTACATTATGCTCTTAACCTTATTGTCATCGCCTGGTTATTGTCATCGCCTGGTTACTAGTTACTATATTTTTAAAACAGGACTATTGGTCTTTTCTTCATCTCATCATTGCTTTTGCACACCCAGTGATTGCAATGATGATGATGATAATGAATGATGATGATTTACCCTCAAAAATAAGTCGGTATAGTCCAAAGAATGAATATGTCATTGTCTACATCACACCGACCGAACATAAAAAAACGTGAAAGTTAAACATATACTCTAACAAATCTGCAAATGAAGTCTGCCTAATAAACCCACTCTTAATCCTTATAATTTGCTTAAGTACTATGAATAACGTGACACAGAATCGTAGCTAAAGAATTCCCATATGTATTTATTGAACTGAAGTAGGTATGCGATAAATAGTCATTAGCCATTTTAATTATTGCATTGCATCCTATAACTTTGTCGTTATATCAATCATGATGACGTTAGTTTGATTGACGACATCTCATTAGATGTAATAAAAGTACCTATTGGTATTATAAAATTAGATGTTCATAAGCACCAACGACCAATTAAATTTTCCAATGAACAGTACGGAAAAACGGCCATGTAAACAAGAATTACTTTTGGTACCTACAGAAAAACAGATGATTACTTTCAAGGTACTCTTGAATATTTAGAAGACACTTTTTTATATCGGTCACTACGACTTTATCAGTGATCTTAAGACAAATATTTGAGTGCAACTGTGTACAGTTATGCACCATCAGGCGTGGCGTGCATTGCGTACTGGACAATGAGCTGGAGGTTGATGACTGGCTGAAGGGCATACGTTGCCACCAGCTCTCGTTACTCACCTGTGCAAATTGGGACACTCAAACAAGTCTTCATTTGTCCGCCTTTGGACATGTTTCAAGAGTTTGGCAATCGGAAATGAGTATTTACACAATTTATTGGTTATGGAATTGTCCCAAGAAGATTTGTTTCAAAATTAAAAAAAAAAAAACGATTGGCAGACGTAATAAACTGGCAATAAATTAAACAGTGGTTTAAGATTAAAAAGGGACTAAACAGCTCATCTCTAATTTTAATTTTTTATTCAATAACCTTGCAATTAAAAAGCATAGAAGACTTACTTAACATTGGATTGTATTAGGTAGATCCTTATAATGATAATCAATATTTTATCACCGTTTATATAAAAGGCCGCATTTTCTTAACGATAATCTTAACCATCTATATGTATACTTGGATTGTATTAGATCCTTATAATGATAATCAATATTTTATCATCGATTTTTTAAAAGCCGTATTTTCTTTACGATAATCTTAACCATCTATATACTTAGTACCTACAAGAAATGGAAAGTGTTATACAAAGCTGACGATGCCCATCTAATGAACACGGAAGATAATTACGAAGATACCACAAATGCTAAATGAAGTAACGTAATTAAAAGTAGCACAGTTGGGCAACGTGGCGCGAGTTGCCGGTAGATCGAATAGATGAACAAATGATGATATAATGAAGAAACAAGTGTGAGATCTCACGGACAATCAAGATGTATGACGAATGTAAATAAAGTTACTGCAAGAGATAGGAATGGGGATTGAGATACAAAAGCATTTCTGGGTGATTGCGTTTTTAATGATGTGTTTGAGAACTCTTTGAGCCTTTTATGGGTACGTAATCATTTTCAATGGTCGCAATTAGAAAAAATTTGCTGTGAAAGAAAAAAAACTGATGACTTCCTTTGTTCGCATTTAGAAAATAAAACTATTAGATTATAACTAAGTAATTATAAGCAGTAGCTTAGCGTCCATTTAGTAAACATACAAGAAAAAAAAACGTTTCACACTGATAGCCCCACAATAAGGTAGATATACCCTGTGTCGTGGGTGTCATGGACACATACACAGACAAAAACACAAACACGCAGACTGAGAACAGAAATTTAAAATCATCATTCAAATTTCTGTTTCGCCGGGAATCGAACCCGGGACCTTCCGATCGGCAGTCCGGCATGGTAACCATTACGCCATGTGGGTCGTCAATAGGTAAATTAGTTCTAAGGATATTGGGTGATGCTTCAATAAACTTTAGATGAATATTAAAACAAAAACATAACCTTAGCTTGATTATAATAATATGAATACTAAACGATTTGGATAGCAAAATCGATATAAGATTTGCATTGTCCACGAGATAATTTAAGGTACCAAGGAGAACTATTATTTTACAAAGACAAAGACAAAGACAAAGAACTTTATTTGCACAAATATGGGTGTTTACAAAAGTTGTTAATACATATTTAGTACGCCATATTTACCTTCATGAGGTATGCAAATATTACAAAGATAAAAGAAAAAACTCAATAATAACACAATTTATAAAAATGTACATTATTATCAATTTTATTTTTATTTTTATTTGATCCCATATTGCGCATTTTGAAAATTTAAATTTTATTTCTTCAAGTATGTATTGTTTATGCAATATTGAAATGCGTCTGAAATAAAGACAACGAGTAGCTATGCAACGTAGAATTCAATACCGCTAACAACTAGTTCGATCGTTATATTTACGATTCCGGCTAAATATTTGAAGCTAATTGAACGCTAAGGTCAAGTGGTGGGCAGCGGGCACCCGAGGCCGTTCGTTTGTCTTCGGCTCCGTTTGCACAACACATAACAGCCTCATGTGTGCACACACAACGACGATGCCGACGTATTTGTAAACAACTATTGTTGTCCTAATGGGTACGTTATCGGACAAATAAACATAGTTGTTCACTTCACTTGACATGCAAAAAGGTTTGGACGCCGTAAACCTCTTTTCGAACCGTAATATCGAAAACATCATGAGATGACTTGTTGGTGAACTAGGCTGGAAGAACTTGTATCCCACTGAAGTAGTACTACTGGTGCACCCATTTCTGATTCAATCACCCATTTCTGTTCAAATTTACGATGGTCACCGTAGACCTTCAGCATCCGGAGTCACACAGCAACTACATTCACATTACCCGGTTGTATGTAGATGTCCGTTGGTCGCAGATTAAAACCATGTAGCCTTTATGGTCGTTTCATATTTATATATTACTAGGTAGCTATCGCCCGCGACCATTGAGTTATATTACTACGTATAGAGACGACATTCTGAACAAAATCAGTGCGCTCATCATGCATTGCGAAATGTGTAATGAACCAAATAACCAGATTTAGATTTATTTTGGTATTCGAGTATGTACCGTAAATACATTCATATGAATGTATTTTACTAATTTTATTACGCGGTGATTTTAATATTACAAACAGACACTCCAATTTTATTAATATGTATAGATGTATAGGTGGATTCAAGGAGCTTCATCTTGATCAAGGCTTATCTTGTAACATTTGCTTTAAACGTACACGTGATTAACGAAGAACTCATACGATCGATGAAGACATAATTCGATCGAAATAAAGTAACCAAAGAAAATTTTCTTATGTCATCGCAGACCTTGCTAAAAATATAATTCTTGGCATAACGAAAGCAACAATAGAATGACTTTGAAGGCAAAGTTAAATAACAACCACGTATGTATGACAATTGCCTTCAAATAAAGAGCTGAATTCACACAAGCGCATACCATTCCATTTGTAACAACACTTTCAGTTGGAGTGATTGGAATTGAAAACGATATGATAATCGATCCACGAAGGACGAGTGCCATTGTGAGTATTGTGACGTTGACACAATGGGAGCGCACGTGTGGAGCCGTCCTCGATGCAAGGATTGAGGGCTGGCACGTGGAAATGTAATGGAAGACAGTAATTAGCACAAAGTGACAATAAGCCATGAAGAGAAAACTGTAACAGACTCCTAATTCCACAATTACTTCAATACCTCAAGAGACAAAACAAAGTAACGATATGCTTCGAAAATTAATTTCCGTGTGAAAATATACACTAATTTTATAAAGAGGAATGATTTGATTGTTTGTTTGTTTGTATTGAATAGGCTTCGAAAGTACTGAACCGATTTGAAAAAGTCTTTTACTAAGTATTAGAAGCCGCAATTATCCTTGATACACATAGGCTACTTTTTACCGCGGGTAAATGCTTCACTTCTACGGGAAGACGCGTCATAGGGTCCACGTGGTTGAGCAACTAGCTAATGCCTATGATTTTAATATAGCAATATATTGTTTAACGTCGTATTTCAAATGAATTAAAGAAAGTAAGAGATATATAGCTGGAATAGCACATAGGCTATTTTTTATACTACCGGGACCCATAAAAGGGGTCCACGCGGTCGAAGCCGCTGGCGGAAGGCTGGTGTGTTATCAGATGTAGTGAGGAATGAATTGAAAAACAAGCAAGGCAACTGAAACGACAATTAAAGTTTGTGTCTGTTTTTTCCGCACAGCTTAGCAGCCAAAACTATTGGAACTATGAGGATGAATTGGTTAAAATGATTCATTCCTTTTCAAGTCATTGCTCACTTGATACCGCGAAAAATTGACCCTTTCGGTTTCGTTTTTGACTGGACAGCGTGCATTAGGTACCTTATAATTATGAACTGGCGTCATGCCATCGAAGGACGATCCTTTGTGTAACAATAGGAAGGCACGTGTATACCACGAATAAATTAACGATGTAAGGACGCCCTGAATGCATCGGGTTTACTAGGCCTTGAAAGGGTAAGTTTGTAATAATAATAACACAATAACTTTTCACACTCATAGCCCCACAGTAGGGTAGAAGTATCCTATGTCGTGGGTACCACAGGCACACACAATGACAGAAACACAAACACCCAGACCGAGAACAGAAATTTAAAACTCGTCATTATCTGTTTCGCCCAGCATGGTAACCATTGCGCCACGCAGGTCGTCAAAAGGTCTTAAATAAATAGAAATAGAAAGAACATTTAAATGTTTTTTTAATTCTATGCTAATCACAGAATTGCGAAATTTTAAATATAATATTATGCTTTGTTAGTAAGATTTACGTTTGAGTGAAGGGAGCGACCACGTCTTGGCAAAAGGAGTACAGGCCACCCTCCAACCAGGTGGACTGATGACCTAAAGATAGCAAGAAGCCGCTGGAAGCAGAATGCGGAGAAGGCGCAGGACCGGGAGGAGTGGCGAATGTTAGGGTACGCCTACGTCCAGCAGTGGACTACGAAAGGCTGAAAAGAAGAAAGAAGAAAAAGAAGAAGTAAGCAAACCATTTGTTAGACAAGAGCAAATAAATAGGCATGATGATAGATTTTTAAATACCTTATTGTAGGTACACGTCTCCTAGTTTCCAAAAAAAGATTATTTCAGCAATAAACTTAAGTTTTAACGTAAATTAATGTATTTTCTACTATGTAATTTGAATTAAGCGCGAAAACGCTCGAAGGTGTCATGGCGTCGGCTTGCTCGTCAAACTTCAAGCAACACTATGACATATACTGAAAGTGACGTCATTCCTTTTGATTGGCGTTTCAGATAACATGGCGGATTGCTGTATTTAATACTTTTATTTTATTGAAAATCTTATTAATCTTAATGTTTATATTAAATCGGGATCATATTTTAGAACTTATTTACAACTTATGAACTCGCGATAATAATTTTAATATAGTCTTAATTAATTTTAAGATAGTGTCTCACACGATCAGCTGTCACGTGTGCTCATTATCAACCCATAGCCATTCTGTAATCTCAAATATATAATATACTTTTTTTAAAGAGTGCTGCTGGGAGTTTTTTCCGCCGCCATTTTTTTCTCAGATCAACATCTAGTCCAAACGGGCACCTAAAGGCGATGACCGGGAAAAAATTACATTCATTAAGCGAATATTTTGTATTCCTAATAATGAAATAAATATTTAATTCTTTTCTTTTAATTAAATATTAGTTTTAATTAAATATAAAAACGTAGTACAGTAACTTATCGAAGATTTTAAAGATAATATAGTACGGTTACGCGAATTATTATTATTTATTATTTAACACTTTATTACACCTCTTAACAAAATGGTATAAAAGGCGGAGATAATGCTAAAAACATTCTTTGCCTGTCTACCTTTACGCAAAAGTCCGCAACACAACTAACAGAGATTGTTGTAGGCGACATAACACGCTTCATAAGAATAATATTATATGAATACATAACAAAAGATTATAAATAATATTATATACAAATATACTTAAGAAAATGTACATAAAGCTACATAACAAGAATTATTTATGTAATTAAACTAAAATAGTGAGCTGTGACACCAGTTTTGTGTGTGACCTCTTATGTTACTGTAATCAAAGTTAAAATGTAGTAAGTAAGACAGATATATTATTATTTAATCATCTTAACTTTTAGTTAAAATCAATTGTTTTTACTTTTTGGTTACTTTTAGTTGTTTTAGTCTTAAAAGACTGCACAATAATTAAGATATATTACAAGGAACGATCTGAGAAAACTACATTTTCTGCATACATTTTCGCTAGGCTGGTATTGTAATTTATCGTCAAATTTTGTTAAAAAATTAATTGGTCAAAAACTTAAGTCATGTCATGTTCAACAGTTCAACGTTAAGGAATCGTTGATTCTACTCGTATCAATGTGACTTAATTTATCAGTTTGTTCTTGCTCTTCTCGCAGCATATAATAATCAACTTTATAAAGGTGGTTTTTTTGGCGGGAAGTCGAAAAAGACATTATTGTGCTCTTGTTTTATTTTTACTGTCTTTTTGTATTTTTGAGTTATATCGGATAAATTTGATGGCATTTTGTTTGATATAGGTTAATTATAGTGCACGAGTGTTGTGAATTAAAATAACAGTGCGAAAATATGTTTTTTCGGCTTGCCTCCAAAATTCCATTGGTCACGTTCTAGTAAAGAATCCATCGCTTTACTTCAATATCTGACTGACTTGCTTGACTGACTGAGATTACTAACGACTTACTGACTTTACCTGTACTCGTCCTCGTCGTACTCGTCCAGTTTCACCGAAATCGGCAAAAACGTGATGCAAAAATTATACTTGACGCTGGCAATATGCAGAGTTTGCGATGCCATAATTGAAGAAAAAAAAAACTTTATAAAGCGACAGCAGCCCTTACAGCTGTTGTTAAGTCGGCCAAGTCTCTCGGGTTCATCGTTTTAATTATAATTGCATAACGGATAAAGACAGTAAACGCAATGTGCGTAATGCGATAGTGGTCTCCCACGGCTGGTCGCGTAGCAAACGTGTAGATTTCATCTTTACGAGGAGTAATGGATACTGGGAGTACGGGTTTACTTACGCAGTTCCTGTTTGTGACTATAATAGCATTAATTAACATTTAGAGAAGATAATAAAAGTGGGTTATTGAATCTATCTGTAAGGTGCAACCGTACACCAGCCGTCAGCACGTTTTCGTATAGCACGCGCCCGCGCCGGTAACATTTTCAATTTAGTATGCATTTGGAAAACTAACATATCGCGCGCGTACTCATAACAACATCATTCTCATCTCATGTATAACAATAAATATTATAAACTTTAACAACATCTTTTCTTTGACAATCGTATGGTGTCGAAACTAGCCCGTAAACTATCTATTAGAAAAGTTTAATATACATTGATCTATCGTTCAATTATTTATTACACAATAGCCTCGTTCACCGTCTCCAAGTAGTGTTGATTAGTTACTTCCCAAGTAAAGTTAATTGGCAAGTAAAAGCTATGAATACGGGTCAGTTTATCATATGATTAGTGCTACTCGAACATCGTGAAATTGAAATTGAAGTTACGGGTGACTTTAACCGACAATTAGCGTACTTGTCACTTTACTTGAAGGTGGTGAAAGAGGCCCTAAGTCTACGGCTTTGCGATCTCAATGTATAGTGTACGATAATGATAAAAAAAATATATTATTTTCGGCAATGATAGTACAAATACTACAGAAAGCCTAGAATTAAGAGTACACACAACGTAAGCCATACCAAATCGAAGCCTTTCGAAGTAAAATAATGTCATTCACAGTTCGATCGATCCTGTTAGAAATTCAATGCTTGTTCAGGTGTTTGGTGTCACCTCTGCACCTCACCATGTTCAGTTCGATCGTGTATACTTTGCTGGGACTGTATAATGTATACTCAGTACACATTGCGCAAACTCTTTCGTTTGTCCATCTGCATATGTAGGTTACAATTTTCCGTTTGCTTATTTTGAAATTCATTAATGATTATTCTTCTAGGAAAAAAAAGAGTCGTTACTGTTTCAGTATTGAGTTCTAGATCCAATGCCTTTAAGCATACGTATGCAAGTTTGAAAAGTTCCATTTCTTGATCTGCTAACGACGCTGCGCAAAATTGAAACATTATTCTTTTATCCTTAACTAGCCTTTTTCACCAGCGGTTTCGCCCCTCGTGGACGTAACGTTTGTAACGTTTAATGGGTCCCCGTAGGATAAAAAATAATCTATGTGCTATTCCAGGCTTCATTGCTATATTAAAAGCATAGGCGTTTAGCCAGTTGCTTCAACCGCGTTGGCTCTATTACCTGTTTTCACGTAGGAATGAAGCATTTTCCCGCGGTAAAAACGCTCATGTTACTCAGGGTGAATGTAGCTTTCTAATGGTGAAAGAATTTTTGAAATCGGAACAGTAGTTTTTGAGTTTATTCATTACAAACATACAAAAACACAAATCTTTCCTCTTTATAATATTAGTATAGATAACACCACGTATAGGTATGAAAGACGGATTTAATGCAAAAAGTATTCTGCTGTAAGGCTACCCTAATTGTATACGTTAACGAAAAATATTACTTATAATTATAAAGGGGTTCTTTAAGTTCAAACTGTAGACAAACATTAAATGTAGCAGTCAAATCAGAGAGCTTGAAAAACAAAACAGGTTACTTTACACGATACAGTTGAATAGTCAAACAAAGTGCTTACTCAGCTGTTTTTCGGTTTGTGTTATTCCTGCATGTATCTTTGATTTTAGAGTGGCCGTTCTTCCGCCTCCAAATAGGTAAATTTCGATGGGGATTTGTTAATTGACAAAGCAAATACGCTATATCAAAGATAAAGTTAGGCTATACGAGTTTTAAATATTTGTGGTTTACATTATGATAAACAATCGACAATTCTTATAATAATACCACAACCTACATCAAATAAACATCAATGAGTTTATTTAGTCATATTGATGTGTGTATGAAACATTTTGAAACCTGTACTTACTACGTACTTAGTGTAAAACATGCATTTTAAAAAAGGAAAAAAGATACGAGACACAGAGAGGACAGATTAAAAAAGTAATAATCGTTTGGAAGTTGGGGCCTTCAATGTAGCTTCGGGATTAAGAATAGAGCTACTGTATCCCCTGCCTGATCGTAAGAGGCGACAAAAAGGGGGCTTCCGCGGTTGCAGGCGGTGAGAGTTGAAGCTCGATCCGGCTAGCAGCCCCGGGAAGGACGGCGGCGTGTGCGTGGCCGCATGCTGCCGTACACATCGGAAGGTGCAGGGGAGCACATCTGCTCTCCGAAGATAGGCTCGTTCTGAGGTCGCCGCGCGTGGAGGACACAAGTGCGTTCTACTGGAGATCCCGGAGTCCTCCCCAAGCTCAGAGTCAGGCCACCGAGGGGTTTTTAGAGCGGTACAAATCCCGCATAACCCGGTATCCTCTCGCAAGGTGCCGGGTTATCTTTTGATGGATTCCCCCCGATACCAAAAAAAGACCCCAGGGAACATCTAGATCTTCTTTAATAAACCCAAAAACAAAAAGGCATAGAGGGCCTCACAGAAGCACAATGTAGTATGCAATGTTCATGAAGGAGCATATTGTGGATGGGCATGGGCGTACACAGGTTTTTGGTCAGGGGTGGGGGGGAGGTCAAGTACTTGGTCAGGAGGGGGCAATTCTTGATGGCAATTTTTTTTGAAGCAAGTACTGTGCGTAAATTTGCCTTCCACGTTACACGAAGACACGCACACAAATTATTAAATATATGTACAAAGGAAACAACAGCATATCTAGCTTTTTCTTTAAATGGTTCTTTTTTCGTTTCGCAGCTGCCCCCCTCCCTGTCCCCCTCGGTACGTCCATGTACGACAAGTGGGTACAAAATGTTGCCTTCAATATGTTATTTGCCTTTCTACATTAATATTACACATTACTACATTTATTACATTTTTCACGGATTTTCCGTCTGTAGCCTCGTTTTTATCGCTTAATTAATACCTAATAGGTATTATGTTATTAAGTGTGCAGTGTTAACCAGTGTAATTGCAGTTAACTGTAACTGGTATTGTCACTGTTACATGACTACAACTGCTTACAAATTGGTCTGAATTGTTCCAAAACCAGTTTTGTTGAGTTTTTCTGTTTATCGTTTATCTTTGACGTAATTTTTAGCGGTAATGTGTTAATTTTGCCATTATTGTACCTTACATGTTTAAATATATTCACTTTTAGTTTTTGTAAGAACTGGTTTTTGTTTCTATTTAAAGAGAAATAGTCAGAGACGCTAAGCATGAATTTGAAGATTTCTTTATAATTTTCTTCAAAGAAATATAATGTTTTTCAATATCAAAAGTTATATCACATAGTTTAGGCGAAGTAACCGAAACAAACCCATCGACAACGTCAAAGAATTTTTTCTTGTTATGCGACGATTATGCATTTTACATTCACGTCACGTCCACACGCAACTGTTGTAATATTCAGTGACGGTAATATGTCATAAGCCCTTGAACGAATGAAACAGTGTTATCACTACAAGTAGCTAAGTATTTCTCCTGTTATTTTGTACACGGCTGTAATCAACAACACAAAACAATGCTAAAAGTAGATAAAGGGTCTACTTCTTGTACTAGTGTAGGTATATAAAATAATATTTCGTGTGCCAGATAAATAATGTTGTCATAGTTTTAATTTTAGCTTTTTCTTTTCTGCATTTTATCGTCATGTTTCTCCAAAAGAAACTGAAACACATTTTCATTTATCATTGAAAAAGCTAAAATCTGATTGTCTTGGAATTCGCAAATTATCAAATTAAATAGCCCCTATTTACCCATTAGCGGTTGAATATCAAATCAAATTCTATGTGCCTTTCAATTAGATTTAGTAATTTTATTTGTATAGATAGATCTGCATTGTCCATCATTCTTGTCTTAAGGGCATGCATCAATGCGAAATACCTAATCACAAGCCACGCCTCTAGCCTGCGGTGGGGTGATGCTCCCCTTGCGGGGATTCGCCATCTATCGGTGACTTTAAGTAAAAATAAGTTGATTTCTAAATTACGAGCCAGCGTCACCTAGAGGAACAACGAGGAAGCTCTGATACAACGAAGAAGCTCAAATAACTGTCTTGCAACAATGTCATTTAGTAACAAAATTTTGAACAAATACGTACCTATAATATGACTTGAAAAGACTTGACTTCTGTCCGCGATTCCGTCCATGTGGATTTCAGATTTGTGGCAGTTGTTTTTGAAAAATTTAGTAATTCGTCACCTTTGCTGATATTTATTATAAGCAGAGCTTCAAATACCGCTATAAAATTATAACGTTATTAACTCCTTGTTCCCGTATCGTTATAAAAAACAAAACTTTTTTCAACTAAACGTTATTTGCACATCATAATAACGCTATATCAGTAAACGCTATTTAGAAAATAACGATATAAATAACGTTATAACCGACTGCTGAGTGCGAAGTTGTCAAACTGTGCATTCTTCTAGGTATATGTTTTGTTGAGCGGCGGATAAACAAAAAGTACACAGTAACTAATTTATTGTATTGGGTGTGCTTTATTGTAATTTATAATGTTTTACGTTTCTTTATTCAATACACTCCTATTTCGTATCGCCTTCTTGTCATCGAACCAGATGGTGATAACTGATAAGTGACAATTTAACATGGATTTATTTTCTTACTTATGTCAGTACTATAAGGCTTAAAATAGATAAAAATAATTAATTTAGAATACTTGTATACATCTATAATAAGTACGTATTTACGCGCGGGGATAACTTTTGACTCGATTTTGTATGGAACTTTGCATCTTTTATTTATGTACCACTGCTGGGCACAGGTCTTCTCACAAGTGAGAGGGATTTAGGCCATAGTCCACCACGCTGGCCAGATGCGGATTGGTGGACGTCATGCTTTCGAGAAATTATGAATTTCTCTCAGGCATGCACGGCGATGGAGAGCATCGTAATCAATTAAATATCGCGATATTTTCCATCACCGTGGAGCAGCGATAAATGCGCACATTACAAATTCCTTTGTCAGAGGTCGCGCCGAGGATTTGAACCCGGGATCGGTCGCGTCGAAGACCGCGGTTTTTTACCACTCGGCCATCGCTGCTCTGCATTTCATCGTGCTGATTTGCATCTACCACTAGTATAATATTATAATCGATGAACCCAGGTATACCTTTATACTTTACCTACCTTGCCGAGTAATACCCGTTGAGCTGAGTTAGGCACTCAGCTCAAAGAGGATATAAATTATTCTTACTAAATATTGACATTGGAGCAGCGTGGAGTAAGCTAAGGCCTCCCTAGTAATGGGAAGAGTACCGTGCCGTATTGGAATTACAGTGTAATCCTTATATTGTTTTCTTCATAGAAATATTGTTTTCTTCATAGAAAACAATATACTAGATTAATTCTTCATAGAAAACAATATACTAGATCATTCCAGTATCTAATTTTCGCAGTCGACTAGTACTATAGTTTAGTATATTTAGTATATGATGTACTTTACTAACCTAGAAATTATTAATACATAATATGAGTGGTACAAAAATATAATATTCGTAATCGACTACAATCATGCGCGGTCCCAGGGGGGGTTCACAGGGGACATGACCCCTCCCAAAATCCATCAGTCATGAGTAGATGGAAGGCGAAACAAGCCAATTTGGGACACCTCTTCCCCCAATCTTCATAGTGACCCCCAAACTACAATCCATACTTATAATAAAATCGTAGACAATCTGATTCTGAACAATAAATGTTTTTAGAAAATTCTTTAATAAAGAAGAACTACTAAGAACTTTAATCTAGAGAATAGTGCGTAGGCAAGAGTGTATTGCAGTGAAGGCTGTAACTTCGGGAGACTAATAAGGTCTGAATTGCAGCTGGACCGCACCGTTGTATCACACACTCGTTTTGTCATCGTCGTAACGTTAAAGAGTAACAAACATCCATACTTACAAACTTTCGCGTTTATAATCTTAGTAGGAAGTAGGATATAGTCATATTTTGGACAATTCGCACAATATCTATATAAATTGTAGCCTATGTGTTATTCTGATGTATCAGCTATATCATTATAAAGTTTCATTAAAATCCATTCAGCAGTTTTTATGTTAAAGTGTAACAAACATCCATACTTACAAACTTTCACGTTTATAATATTAGTAGGAAGTAGGATATCGTCATATTTTGGACAATTCACATAATATCTATATAAATACAGTCCGCTTTGCACGCTCCTTTTTACCACGGACGTGTAGGTTATGGGACAACCTTCCAGCTGAGGCATTCCCAATGGACTATAACATGGGGTTCTTCAAGAAAGCTGTAAAAAAAGCTCTCCTCCAAAGCCGGCAATGCTCGGGTGGCTCCCCTGGGGTTGCTCGTGTCCATAGGCGACGGTGATCGCTTAACACCACGCGGCCCGTCTGCCTTTTTGTTCGGTTTACATATAAAAAAATAAATAAAAAAAAACGATTGTAGTTTTAGGCGGGACCTGAAAAGACATATTGCGCTCTTGTTTTATTTTAATTTTCTTGATGTATTTTTGAATCATATTGGATAAAGTTGATAGATTTGGTTCGATATAGGTTAATTAATAATTACACAAGTATTGTGAAATAAAATAACAGTGCATAAAATGGTTTTTCAGCTTGCCTCCAAATCTCTATCTGACACGTTCGGGTCTATACCCGAGCGAGTCGACTTGAATATCTTACTGAATTTCTGAAGACTGGCTTGACGTCATTTTTAATAATATGTCATCCTATTCAACGAAACAACAAAATCTGAATACAAATATTAATTTGACACTGGCAAAATGGTCAAACGACCGAGATGCCATTCGTAAAGAAGAAGAGGAAGATACATCAATTCTATAACATTTCAATCGTATCTGCCCCAGAAGGACCCTTATCTCATCATCATTAAATATTTCATCATATTGGCTTCAGGCTTGAAAAAATAATACATACCCATTTTATTGGATGTTGGAATGCGAACGAAGACTCGAGCGTCATGTGAACCTAGTACATTTAGTAGGAAGGAACAAAGGTTGTATAATAGTTTCCGTTTCACCGGTGAGAAAAGCATCTACTACAGGTTTTCGAAACTTTTAGAACCAAATATTTTTAGAGCGTCGGGTTAATTACTGAGCTCGACAATTTAAGATAGAAAAGATTTAATGCATATTAGGTAACATTTCAATAATCAGACGATTTTTTTAAAAGTAAATGGGTGGGATGGACACAAAACTGCAAAATAAAAAAAATATCTTCTCGGCACTCTTGGTAGAGTTCGCATTGTTATGATATTTCTATTCAAAAACAAATTATCAAACGATAACGTCATATTCTAATCTGCCGATTTTGACAACCGAAAGTAAGACAAAATATCTAAAAACTTTAGCGTTCCTATATAGACGACATTTTTAATTATGTTAAAAAAGATGCAAGGTTTACCCCGTAGCTTATATAATTATAATATATTTTTATTTCAGACAATTGTCCATATTACATTTACATAAGACAGAAATAAAAATTATCTCACACGCTCGAGTATATCCAAAAAATCCTCTCTTGGGCTCCTCTACTATAAGAACGTAGACTTTCAAACGGCGGAGCAAATGGGAGTGCTAAAATACAAACTACACAAAACAAGGTCAGGATGCAGCGAGCTGACAACGTCGCGTAAATATCGTAGTAATCGAAATAAAATAACGATATTATCACGTTATTTTATTTCGATTTCCATATTCTATAACGCTATTCTTTTGATACCGTTATTCACCTATAACGTTATATAACATTATATTTTGATATTTTTATAACGTTATGAAGCTCTGATTGTAAGTACTTACCTACAGTACTTAAAAATTGCAAAAAATACAAATGTACAGTTTCGACTATTCTACGATTGTACAGTGGGCCGCAGCTCATATTATGTAAAATTATAAATAAAGTAAAAAAATCGATAATTAAAATAAATTCACAATTGTGTTCACTTTATTAATGAATCAGAAACGGAAAAACGTTTTCACTGTAAAAAATATATTTGTGGTTGAGGACTAATTTTACAAAAACTATACAAGTGGGAATCGAACCCAGAACACTCATACGTAATACACGAGACTTTATTATGAGCTACGCTCACTACTTTACTAGTTGCGAAATAAAGGATATGGCTACAAATTACGTAGGTAAGGATTTCTCGCTGTCGTCAGTCTATCGACTCAGTCGATATAGATAGGGGGGAGGGGCAGTGTAATTGTAGGTTTTTATTTATGAAACAAAATTGATTACGGTGTAAAAAATAAACACCTAAAGTATATATAAAATGAATCATAGCTTTGTACCTAGGTTACTTACGTACTTTTATTTTGTTCATGTTGACTTTTTTCGGCCGTAAGAATTTCAAATATTTATGTTTTCAGTCTGTCTTTTTATAAGCTTTTTTATTGTAAAAAATATTTGTAATTTTAAAATAGTAAAAAAATATAAATTTATATAATATAAAAAACATATGCTACGCTGGGGATCGAACCCGAGTCGTATTGCAAACGTGAGTAAAACAAGACTTCAAAAACTGGACTACAGACGCTAGCAGTGTAATTGTAGGTTTTTATTTATGAAACAAAATTGATTACGGTGTAAAAAATAAACACCTAAAGTATATATAAAATGAATCATAGCTTTGTACCTAGGTTACTTACGTACTTTTATTTTGTTCATGTAGACTTTTTTCGGCCGTAAGAATTTCAAATATTTATGTTTTCAGTCTGTCTTTTTATAAGCTTTCTTATTGTAAAAAATATTTGTAATTTTAAAATAGTAAAAAAATATAAATTTATATAATATAAAAAACACATGCTATGCTGGGGATCGAACCCGAATCGTATTGCAAACGTGAGTAAAACAAGACTTCAAAAACTGGACTACAGACGCTACTTTCCAAATCGTGAAATAAGGACCAAGACTTGGTCTGACTACCGAGTAACCTAAATATTCTTTGCTCATAAATAGACAGCTAGCCTAAAATAAAATATATTACGAATAAAATTATTGTAAATCGATTACAGGGGTATTGTTTCTAACTAAATACAAGTGCAAGAGTTCTACTTACCTTTTTTTTCTTTTTTTTTATTTACCTTTTTTCTTCGTAAATATTTCCATTTTGATAATTTATTTTTACTTTTATTTCGCATTTTCTAAACTTTAAAATTACCAAATTCTTACTAAAAATAATAACTTATACCTAATACTTACTTACTAAGAAAAAAAAAATATATTTTCAAAAACTAAACAAAATTAAATATATTTTGAAATTTTCGTACTTCGCGGGCGATTCGGGCATAAGTAAGTACGCGTCCATCGTTGACAGTGGTCACGGGTGGTATGGGAGTGGCGAAGAGAGTGATGGCATGCGTTACTTCAGCGCTCGCGAGGAAAAGAAAGCATCATCTTATTTTGAATATCGTAAGCGCCAAATCGAAAAACATTTTTCGTTAAAAAACTAAAACAAAACATAGAAAACTGTTTGCATAGAAAGCTTTATAGTAACATTAGCTTGTTGTAAAAAAATAATGATAAATATATACAAACTCGTTTTGACATAAAATGATAAAAATTTAAAATATTGACCTAATTTTGAAAAATAATTCTATCGAGAAAATTTTATGGCATCGTGTTTTCAGTTGCATAAAAATTTAGTAAATATAATGAAAATTCAGATTATGTAAAAACTATTCTCCAGTCGTTTCTACAAAATGAAACATATTCAATTACAATACCCCTTTTTTATTGAATTTGAGAAGGGTGAAACTGCAGTATACAATACTAAATGACGATAAACTTGTAATTAAAACTGTTATGTAAGGAACAAAATTATAATTGGATAAAACATCTTAATGATATTCAATTTAGATTTCACAATTTAAACAGATTCTCGTCTCGTAAGCGAATATAAGGGAGTGGTTAGAAAATGAGGTAATCCACTCGACTAATCCACCCAAAGAAAACCACATTGTCATATTATGAGGAGAAAAGCTAAAAATATCAAAAATTGAGGCAGACAAAAATTACTTAATTATATATTTACGAAATCTCTTTAATGGTCAAAAATGAAATAGCTAAATATGAAACCCTTAAATCAAAAAGGCATCCTAATAAATTATGTTCAATTGCTTCTAAAACGAAACAATACCATAATAGTGTCTTTTGCATGGGACCAAAAATATATAACGGTCTACCGGAATTCCTCAAAATCAAAACGGGCAACGAGTTTAAAAAAGAACTTAAAACGTATTTACTGAAAAAGGCGTATTACTCAGTCACTGATTTCTTAAACGACAAAACGGCATAAAGGAATTCCATAAAAACCTGGGAGGTTTTTTTTCCGCCGGCTTTTTTTCCTCTTAGTGTACAAAAACCCTGCAATATGGGTACCCAAAGCCGACGATCGGATTCGATCCGAAGTACAAATAAATATGAATAAATAATTAAATAAACAAACAACTAAATAAATACATACTTGAAGAAATAAAATTTAAAAATTTTAATTTTCAAAATGCGCAATATGGGATCAAATAAAAATAAAATTGATATGATAATAATGTACATTTTTATAAATTGTGTTATTATTAAGTTTTTTTCTTTTATCTTTGTAATATTTGCATACCTCATGAAGGTAAATATGGCGTACTAAATATGTATTAACAACTTTTGTAAACACCCATATTTGTGCAAATAAAGTTCTTTGTCTTTGTCTTTGTCTTAATTTATGAAAAAAAAAGATAGTGTTGATTTCAATCAATGGTCAACTGGTGAAGAATAACATGGTATAAACCTCGTATTTAATTGGAATGTTAGAAAAGTAAAAGATAAGTGTGAATTTGGCAACGCAGAACGATTCGTACCCGTACCCAGATTACCGATAAGTTCTTTATGACTCTGTACACTAGTGTACACCCAGAGTCAGTCACTAAATAAACTACTGAGGTGCTGTTTTCAAATAACAATCTTGGGATCAATCCCCGTTTAAAAAAATTATGAGTTGATTAAATTAAAAAAAAAAACAACAAGTTGCACTCCGGTAGTGCCATTTTTGATATTTTGGTAAAGTTAGGGAATAATGTCGCACGAATTGCTTTTATTATCAGTATTATTTTTCATCTAGTATTTTCAGTAGGTTTTCATTTAGTATTTTTATAAAGTATTCACTCATTTTCTTTCACTACTTCTTCATCACTTTTTTCATTAATAGATGCGCTTTGTTCAATGCCACGTGTCCTGACGAGAGTTTCACACTTTTTACCCATACCAAAAAAAGTGCACAACGCCGCTAAAGAAGTTTTCACTTAAAAAAAAAACATATGGCAGGCGTCTATAGTAGGAATGCGAATGCAACACAGTAACCTGTAGGCACAGTATGTAAAGTTCATGTTTCTCTAGCTGCTGTTACTTACATATCAATGGCCATATGAATCGATGTTGTCGGCAAGTACGTACAATTTCAGGGCTCATATTGCCAACAATTTAATTATATGTATAATGGATCACTGAATTACAAAACATAGTTCTTTTTTTTTCATTACTATCCAGCTGCAAATTTCATGTTTCTTAAATGCCTAAGTATCTTTCAACTTTGCATCATGGCTGTCCCATATACTTAACTCTGAACACATTTTCTATTACTCTATTTTTTTATACTTTCAACAGCTTCATTGTAACCGCATGACTAGAGATAGAACAAGTGCCTAAAAATATGAAGTCTTGAAAATACGTTTCTCAGATTTTAGGGTCATTACTCATTATGTAATTTTTGACACAAAAACATCGCGTGGAATTCTTTGGTTAAATATGTAAATGAGTTTACGTACATGTTAACTATCATTCAACGTATGTTGTAAGATAATGTTTACATACATAGAAAAAATCCTTATCCGATCCGATTTGTTTTCAATCTTCGTAAATACGATCACATCTCTAGTTACCGAAAGCAGCTTAGATGGCTTACTATTCGACAGAGGCGTAATTCTAGAATTCTCTTGGTTCTGTATTCTATTTTACATGATCCAACTTTTCCTCAATATTTAAAGGAAAACTTTCACTACCTCTGTTCATCTCATGACAGAGGCTTACGTTCTTCCAATAATCTAAAGCTCGACATTCCTTCACATAAAAGTGACTTCTTCCGATACTCTTTCACAATTCAGGCTATACTACTGTGGAACACCCTACCTGAGACCGTTCGTAAAGCTCCAAGTAAGAGTGTCTTCAAGAGACTTGTTCGAGACCATTTCTTGAGTACTAACTGAATCATTTGAATATCAGTTTTTCTCTCAATCTCAATATATTTTATTTGTTTGACATAGAATAAAAATATGTATGTTTATATATATATATATATATTATGTATATACTATGTATGCTAAGTATATATTTGTATATATATCTTATGTATTATAATTTATATATATTATTATATAGTTTATAATGTAGTAAGTATGCGCCTACCACAAGTTTTCCATATCACCCAGGGTTGGCTGGGAGAGTATGCTTTTAGGCATTAAGCACACCCTTGTATCCTTAGAATAAGGTTATACTTAAATAAATAAATAAAAAATAAAAATAAAAAATATTAATTTTTACAATATATAAGTATGAATTATATTTGTCTTAAAATCAAATTGCACAGAAGATTATTGTAATATTAATACATTCCTAATTAAACCTCATTGTGTCTATTATCTAAGACTTCATTTATGAGAAGAAAACGATGTCCAAAAAGTCAACTAAATATATTAACGTAACGATAAATGTTATAATAACAATAATAAGTAATTACTTAGTCCGATAGGTATGTATATAATACAGCTATTATTTTGTCGTTTAAACAGAAAACACACACGATAAAAGTATATAATTATATTTTCAACCTTTTTTATGTCCCACTGTTGGGCACAGGTCTCCTCTCACAATTGAGAGGGATTTAGGCCATACTCCACCACGCTGGCCAAGTGCGGATTGGTGGACGTCATGCTTTCGAGAAATTATGAATTTCTCTCAGGCATGCACGGCGATGGAGAACATCGTAATTAATTAAATATTACGATATTTTCCATCACCGTGGAGCAGCGATAAAAGTATATTATTTACTATTAATCTATTTTAGGAATATGACATCAGTTAAATTTTTGACGAGGTATTACAAAAAATAGGTTTCTAATAAAAAGTTTGAAGACACTAGAAAGTCCAAAAACTTTAATTTATTCCGCACTAGAAACTTATAATTAATTCAAGTGCTCTTTGGATCCACATACGTTTAGGAGGATGTGTGTGAAAAAGTAATTTATTACGTAACTGCTAGATGATTATTTGCTGATTTGCTTACTATTTTCAATGGCGATGTATGTATGTTTTGTGTAAATATAATTGTACGGGATTTTTTGGCGGGAAGTCGAAAAAGGCATATTGTGCTCTTGTTTTATTTTCATTTTCTTGGTGTATTTTTGAGTTATATCGGATAAAGTTGATGGCATTTTGTTTGATATAGGTTATTTATAGTGCACGAGTGTTTGTGAAATAGAATAACAGTGCTAAAATATGTTTTTTCTGCTTGCCTCCAAAATTCCATCGGACACGTTCTAGTAAAGTAGCCAACGCATTACTTGAATGTTGGACTGGACTGACTAGACTGACTGATTACTGACGACTTATTTACTGAATTTGTTATTACTTCGTCTAGTTTTATTGAAACTGGCAAAAAAATGATGCAAAAATTATACTTGACGCTGGCAGTATGCACAGAGTTTGCGATTTGCGATGCCATTATTGAAAAAAAATAACTGTACGGACTATTTAGTGTTGATTTACTTATCTTGAAATTATAGATGTTTTTCTACACAAAACCTTCGTATTTCAGAAAGCTGATAAGCTTAAGATATCCGTAGAAGGTGTCTACATAATTATTATGTAGGTACATATATGTAGATGAACAAAATCTCTTTAAGTAAATGATCGAAGTATTTCGTGTTAATAAAGTGGTTAGTCAAACCTATTACACTTTGACCTACGATTTAAAAAAATATCCTTAGATATAACGTAAAAAGAAAAAAATAAAATGATCATAATATGTAAAACAGTATTTCCGCGAAATAAATCGTAGCCAATAGTTTAATAGTAAAAGCAATAACTAATAGCAAAAAGAATTTTTATTTGAAATTAAAGCTTAATCTTTATGACACATAAATAAATTAATAAATTGATAACAATGTATGTAGGTACGTGTAGTAATAGCATATTGACACAAATCGATGGAGACGCCATGAAGATGCGGTGCGGACGAGCTGCATGGCTTCTGACATCATCCCACAAGGTCGACTGCTTTGACCTGTCTTACCACCGGTAGGTGAAAGATTGATTAAATAAATTTTCAGCTTGATTACTGAATCTGAGTAAGCATTTGAATATACAAGAACAATATTTCAGTTTATTGGTGTCAAGAGATATATTTATTTATTATTTAGAACCACCCTAATCTAAGGGTTATAAGGTAGACCTAATGCCTGCATGCATTCTCTGCCAGTCAACCTTGGGAGATGAGAACTTTATTGGAGATTATAGTACCTTATTCATAGATTTTCATGATTTCATCGTGGAAGTAGTCACCACTGCGCACGTTTCTAATTTGAGGCAATTCAATTTTTGTTTCGGTGGAAAAGTGCGGCCAGAGACCAGAGTTATTTGAGGCGCCCGCATCAGCCGGATTAGCATGATGCGATCTAACGCAATACTAAGGTTAGCTTGAGGTTGTACATGTCCCATTTGAATAAAAATAATAATTTCAAATTAAAGGAAAGAAATTCAAAAGTTTTTTATGACCTCCCTAGAGATGGCCTAAGCCTGACATCATTGGTCAAATATGACCGATATGTAATAATTTGATTATCAGATAAGTAACTTATATCATATACAAATAATTGTTCTTATTCTTATGCATCTCTAACATCGAAACTATCTCAGGTTCGTTGATAAGGTAATGCTCATTCGTTTATCGCTATTCGACGACAGTATAACATAAAATTTATTTTCACACGGGAGTAAACAATAATTTTAACTGCATCATTCATAATAATATAGGATTGTTGATTGTTTTTATTTTTAATGTAATAATGTTCTTGGTAACAGGTATGCCAAATTAAATGTTATGAATAGTATTACGTAGTACATTAGTTATTATGTTTATGGATAGACAATTCATCCCAGCACAAAAACATGTGTTTCCAATATGGTTTTCTCACAAATCTGAAGAGGCCTAGAGCATAGGTACAGTGTGTTGGCGGAAATTTTTATTCTACTAGAAAATTTCAAAGAACATATAACCACAACATATCCATCAGATTTTGTGCTCTTTGAATTTAGTAATATGCAGATGAAGGAAGGTATGTACATATATGTCCACCAATCCGCACTTGGCCAGCGTTGTGGACTATGGCCTAATTCCCTCTCACTTGTGAGAGGAGACCTGTGCCCAGCAGTGGGACATAAAAAGGTTGAGAAAAAAATGTACATATTATACTTTCTTTCAAATGCTAATGGACGATGAACGCATGGACCTAAAGAAGTAACACTTTTATCGCAAAGTGATTTGGCTTATTAATCTTTACTCTTGATCAACTCGCTATATTAGCAGAAAACTGATGTAAAATTGACATAAATCCGTCTGCTAGTAAAGTCGATCGTACAATATGTAACGTATAGATGAAAGTTGCACGAGATGCACACAGCATTACAAACTGTTTCACAAAGTAAAAGTAATTACGTAAGAGATTAGGAAGCTTGATAATACTATACGTTAAACAGATAAAGTTATAATTTGAGGAAGATTGCGAGTTCATAACCAGAGAGCGGAACCAACTGTGAAATTGTATTAGATTTAGTCAGAAATATAAACGTACTCTGAGGTTGGAATAAGATTTCGTGATAGAAAACAGTAATTTTGCAATGTTTTCAAAACAACGTAAAACATCTATAAATAAAATATTGAAATTAGATTATTATTTGCGATGGTAAACTAGAATGCAAACATTAATTTCAATTTTATAAAAAAATGTAGTGCTATATAAATTAGCGTGTAATTATTATAAGAAAATTTATCGACCATTGTTCAGTGGTGCCTATTCATATTTTAGTACTGCGTTTTGATATTGTAATTCATTTTAATTACAGGTTCTTCGACTGTATAAAACACAAGTTCTATCAACATTCCAAAAAGATAGGTCCACAATTTAACTACAATGTCTCAGCAATTCAATTATCATACACTTCTAAAATAATCCGTGTTAGATTAAAACATAAATAATCAATAATTATATTTAATAGCAAATTCAATAAAAACTTTTCAAAACAAACTCAAAAACTAACAACCATAACACGATTAGAAAAAAGTACTTACAAAAACGCCTTCAACGCACCACTTATTAAAAACAGATCGGAGTAATCGGCCAGAAAAATAGGCTAATCGAAGTAATCGAGTAAAAAACAAACAAAACTAAAATCCCATTAAACGAGTCGTAGAGCCGATCGCACACACAGACCATAGCAAAGCGTTTGACAGGTGCGCGCGCGCAGACACGTGCGTATGGGCAGACGTCGCGGCGCGAGCCTCCCGCGATAATAATGAGTGGGAGGGAATGCGTTGATTCTTAGGAATGTTAAGTATGCCCTGAAAGTTTGGCAGGTGACTGAATAATGGACGATAGGAGTCTTGTGTCTTTACGAGCTTTAATACATAAGTTATTTGCTGATATAAAGATGACTGACTGAGATGAAAAAAAAAAATTAACATTGTAGATATTTATGTATTCAGTGGGTGGAAGGACATCGCTTAGATTCTTGACAACTAAAATTTAATGATAAACCATAATAATTTGTAAACGAGACACTAATGGACCAAAACTAAAAGAGGTCTGAAAGAGGAGCAACAGATTTCGCAGCAAAAATCATACACAGTTACTTGTAAAATATTCACTATGTTTAAGTTTTAAGGTCAAAGAGGTCACAATGACTAATAGTAATGATGAATTAAGATGATATTTTCCAAATGCAGTACTTACTGTAGCTAAAATGCTTTCACAAATTAATAAAGAATCAAATCATATGCCACTGAACTCAATAAATCGAACAGCATTTTTATCACTTGCAACTTATTTACAAGAAAAAATACCTGTTGAAGTCGTGCACGGCACATAAAGTGGCACGGCGTATGAAGAGTCGTTTAAAGGCTATTAAAATTCATGTAATCAAAAGGACATGAAATTTTTATCGTAATATTGTAGTAATTACGTATGCCGCCTAGATCCCTGTGATTACGTGGGCTCAGGGCTGCCTTTAACAGCCAAACTTGTTGTCAATTTTTACAAATAGACCTGTGATATTAGAGTAAATATTACCTTTTTGAATTTGTTTTGGTAAATCTTAAATATAGTCTGTTAATAATTAGATATATAGCAACTGACATAAGTTTCTCTCGCCTATAAAAACATTGACATTCATCAAGCATTTAAATATCAAAAGTTAATTTTAAAGATTTTTTCTTTTTAAGTATATTGATGCTTAGGTAAGTAGTTCCAAAAAAGTATGTCATGGATCATCCAAAAACCATTGAGGTATTATGTACTTAGTATACATATACCTCAATGCCAAAAGCAAGGAAATTGAAGGCCACGTAGTAACACATCTTCAGAGAAATTTTTTGTAGAAAATGAAATCAAAATAAACATAGAAGCAGAAAATTTTTAATTAAAAGATTCCATTCCAAAAACAAATAAATGATAAAATAATAGTCTTTAAACCCATCAGCCCTAAAGCAGTTGGAGCAGGCACGTGAAATTCTTCATAACCGTAGTCAGTAGAATGTTAAGCGACGGTCGTGTTTACGCATTTGTGATGTGATTGAGATTGACGCTGGTACTGCGATGCATACTCGTGGGTATGTTAGGATGAATGAACCAGGTAAACGAGTAGATGAACTATACAATGGATGTAAACAGTCGATGAAAACAAATATACCTATGGGAAATAAGTACGGCGATGGTAGTAGAACTAGCAAGATTTAATCAATATTTGAGGGCGCATGTCCCGGCGGCTAGCATAGAACGCAAGCGATATATGCAGCTAATGCACGTTTCCGTGCTTCGGAGGGCACGTTAAGCCGTCGGTCCCGGATGTCGTTGATAGATAACAGTTGTTCAGCCTAGTCGGACCTTATGGGCGGTTCAAAAACATCCGACAGCGGGTTGACCACTTCTCGCTTCTCCAGTAACCCACATTGTAGCAGCATGGAGTAAGCTCCAGAGATTTGAAGTTATTAATCAGTTACAATTATCGCTATACCAATAAGCGGTAACAATTACAGCGCTAACATTTATTCAACTGATACTTTCCGGGGATAAAAAAAATCGGCCCTTAAATGATTTGTGAATAAATTTTCATAACGGTGGAGCAGCTCAGAATAGTACCCATACGCAGCCCATACGGTATGATTCTGACCTAAACTGTCTAATGGAGCTCGTGTGTTTCAATACAAACAAAACAACGTTAGTGTTGTATGCTAGCCACATATATTCAGACGAGGCTTTGGAGCAGCAGCGTCGGCACTACGACCTCACCGATGCCGAAATCAGCCAACAAAATAGAACTTGAATGAGATTGTGATTTTTTCATAATCGATGAACCAATAGAATACTAAAGTGACGTTGTTGTAGCTGCTGTCATAGATCGAGATACTGCGAGCACGCATTGCGAACGTGGGGACATGTTGCGGATGAATGAAACGGAGGACGACTTGTAGATAAAATTTCCATGGGAATATTAGAAAGAGTTTCGAAGAGAATGAAAACAAATTGTCAGTTTAATTGCTAATTGAAACGAAATAAGATGATTAAAAAAAACACTAAAAACATTATCATGCAAAATGTTGCTGACTATAATGGCTTCTTCTATGAAAAAAGTAAAATTAAAAAAATTTAAAAACCTTCAACCTAACTTTGAATCGAACTTTGAGGAAGTTGTTAAAAAATATATATTCCGCCATTTTGCGGCAGAGGCCATCTTGGACCGATTTTTATCAAACATAGCTACACGGAACACTCCCGACTCAAACAAAATCAGTTCATACGTTCGGGAGCTATGCCACAGACAGCCACACACACACACACACGTTTTTGCGTCGGGGGTAACAAAAATATCAGATGTCATGTAGAGCTAAGCTTCTGAATAGACACCCTGAGTCTACCTTCATTTTACTTCAAAAAGTGTGGCTTGATCGTTTCGTTACTTCAGAAACTAGATATTTCACACAACATAACACATTGTTATGGAAGATCCATCGACCGGCGTTACTTATGACAAGATTTAAAAAGGCATTGAGCTTCGGTAACTGTTGTGGCATGAAACGTTACAATTACAATGACAGCTACATTATACGAACAACAAACCCTTAAGGTTTGAATCGTCCGTCCATTTCGTAATGAAAGTCCATTCAAATGAACTATGATGGTGAAATTCATTGACACTGGATTACTTCTAATTTTATACATTTTATTCATTGTCATAAACATAGAGGTAGAAAAATTAATACAGCAGACGATCTAAAGGTATAAAAAAGCATACAAGTGTTTATAGACAAAAACCTTTCTGGTCAACTTGGGTCAAATATAATGGTTAATGTTCGCATGTTATCGTGTTTTCCTTTAACCTTTGAACCCTTTGGTTTTGGTAACTTTTATGTCGTTTTGTTACGATAAATTACGTTTTCCATAAATAAAGAAAGTTTTATCAAGAAATAATGTCAACGTTTGTTATGTTTTGCCTTTGGAAAAGTTACATACACAACAAAGATTATATTACCTATCAAAAAGTCTATTACTTTAAGTATTAAAAGCTGGATTTCTTAAGAACGAAAACTTAAAAATTATTAAATGATAAAATCAGAAGCCCAGTGGGTGAGATAAAACTGGTTTCTGGTAATATTCCTGCATCATTATAAAAAAGCTCTCAAAAACTGTCTTGAATATTTCCTAGATTTGTTTGAATGCGGAAGATGTACGTAAATTTCATGAAGCCAGCTCAAACGGTTATAAAGATATGAAGGTCAAAAAGTCGTAAATTTTTGCACTGACTGACTGACATATAGTACCTAACATACTAGGTATATATATATATATAATTCTGATAAAAACTGCCCAAATCAAATGTAACCTACTTTAAGATCTCACATTTTTAAATAAAAGCAACTGTAATAGGTAGGTAGCACAACGCGAAAAGTGGTTACGACTAAAACATAATAATAATATGAAATCCGGATTCATGCAATGCGATTCTTTCACATACATTAGTATTTGTTTACCTAAGGGATGAATAAATAATAAAGCAAATGCAATTGAATGGATTTCTTTGCGACGTTTGATTATAACATCTTTCTGCGTCCCACTGCTGGCCCGATCTGTCCCCATTATTGGGGTCTCCCAATGGAGGTCACTCCACCAGATTATAACATACGAGGATATTTTTGGAGCTCAAGATCGACTTAGGAAGAAATATTAAAATTGTTTTCATTTATTTAATAAAGTTTCGCGCGAAACATTTCCCGATACAAAAAGTACTCGTAGTGCGCGTGTAAGCACGTTTTCGAAACGACTGTACACGCGCCGATAAATACGCTACGTTGAAATAGCTCTAATTTATTTATCAAGCGAGCCGGGGTAACAGACATCCAGAGCTTCATAACGTTATAAAAAATATCAAAATATAATGTTATATAACGTTATACGTATTTCGTTTCGTTATTATTTTGACATTACTAACGAAAAGACCAATAGCGGTATTAAAAGAATAACGTTATGAAATATCGAAATCGAAATAAAATAACGTTATAATATCGTTATTGCTAAGCGATATTGCCGCGTTGTTAGCTCGCTGCATAATATGATAATTATTATTCCCCGTAAATATAACGTTATTTATATCGTTATTGTCTAAATAGCGTTTACTGATATAGCGTTATTTTGACGTGTAAATAACGTTTAGTTGTAAAACGTTATGTTTTTTATAACGATATGGGCACAAGTAGATAATAACGTTATGATTTTATAGCGGTATTTGAAGCTCTGCAGACGTCGCACATACCGATCCAAAAACGCCAGAATATGCCCGTGTGCGCGTATGAATACACAGTATACAGTATGAAACAGTTCTTACATCAGATCCTAAGGGCCTCTTTCACCACCTTCAAGTAAAGCGACAAGTACGCTAATTGTCGGTTAAAGTCACCCGTAACTTCAACTTCAATTTCACGATGTTCGAGTAGCACAAATCATAATTGATAAACTGACCATACTCATAGCTTTTACTTGCCAATTAACTTTACTTGGAACGTAACTAATCAACACTTTACTTGGAGATAGTGAACGAGGCTCTAAGTCCAATGACAAAGACAGAAATTCATTCAACTCAAAGACAGAAAAAGAATTATTTGTCGTTCGTGACTTCTAAAAAACAAAGCTGCAGCCTTTAGGTAAAGCCGCATGTATCGTTTCAATGGGCCACGGGTTGCGAATATTAATGGAGTGGGCGATCCGCCTTGTCGATACTAATCGAATCATTAGCGCTATTTCAATCAGCTTATTCTAGATAAGTATCTCTGTGAATAATTGATGAGTGGAGGTGTTACATAGGTGGTTGTAGCAACTAAATTAGGTCTTACAGCTTAATTATACCAAAAAGTAAGGAATAATCAGCTTATTCTAGATAAGTATCTCTGTGAATAATTGATGAGTGGAGGTGTTACATAGGTGGTTGTAGCAACTAAATTAGGTCTTACAGCTTAATTATACCAAAAAGTAAGGAATAAGATGTATCTTTTATTTAAAACTAGCGGCCGCCCGCGACTTCGTCCGCGTGGACTTTATTTTTAGAATTTTTCTAAAATAAAAGTAGCCTAAGTTACTCCTTATTACATCAACTACCTGCCAATGAAAGTCCCGTCAAAATCGGCCCAGCCGTTTCAGAGATTAGCCGGAACAAACAGACAGACAGACCGACAGACAAATATTGTAAAAAATGTTATTTTGGTACATGTACCGTATATACATTCATATGAAAGTAGTAAAAAGCGGTTATTTTAATATTACAAACAGACACTCCAATTCTATTTATTTGTATAGAAGATTGTATATATAAGGGTCATTTGAAACCCTGGTCTTTGTCAGATGGTATATATATTTGTAGTTATAGCGCAGGATATACACTGCACCTGAAGATTCGCATTTCAAGTAATAAATAAAGAGTCAATGTTTTATACTTCATCAAAACGAGTAGGTAAAAGCAAGGCATCAACAATCAACGATTTACGATTACCAAATAATGATACCATTGAGGAACGAATGATGACTACATTCGCTCTCCATAAACATGACAAACACCCAGACCGAGAACAGAAATATTAAACTCATCATTTGAAACTCTGTCTCGCCAGGAATTATACCCGGGAACCCTGTTTGGCAGTTCTTTCTTAATCTTAACCGTTGCGCCACATAGGACGTCATATAATTATTTTTTTAGGAACTGTTTATATGAAATATGCTTTATATGAGAGCAAAGAAAATCGAAAATATAAGAAAGGCACCCAGCAAATTGACATTCAAGAAGTTGGTCCGAGAGCATTTATTGAGTATCCCCACAACCATCTAATCTTTTTTAATAATAAGAGTTCTATTTTTAGTTCCTATAAATATGTGTATGTATGTATGTATGTATATATGTATGTATGCATGTATTTATTTATGTGAGTATGTATGTATCTATGTATATATATATGTATGTGTATTATAGTGTGTATTATATTATTAGTATGTAGTTATAATATATCATTACTCTACTATAACATTTTTTTTCTTCTTAATCATTTTGTTCCTGTAGCTTGTTTATTATGAAAGCCTACCTCACATTCTCAACATCACCCAGGGTTGACCGGGAGACAATGCCAATAGGCATTAGGTTTAACCCTTTGTGAATCTTAGTTTTAAGGTGTTTCACATAAATAAATAAATAAAATAAATAAAAGAAAAAATTAAATAATTTAATTAAAAAATATATAAATTTAATTAAATAAAAAAATTATTCATTCGTTTTTTGTGATTGTGTTGTTTGTGAATCAATTTCATTGTATTTTTTTTTCATTTTTTTTACTCATATTTAATTTAATGTATACAGCGTCCTCCATATGTATGCCGTGTTCACCTGTAATTGTGGATTCAAGATTATCTTATTTTTATTTTTTACAAATATATTTGTCTAAGTGTAATCTACGTAATCTACGTTGGTGGACCTTAAATAAATAAATAAAGTGCAACCAAGCTTATAATACTTCAGAAATTAAAAATCACAGCTGTCATAACAAGGACAGACTTAAGATCTGAGAGGCATTCGTTTCGAAGTGATCCCACGAGACAAAAATTTCCAAATATGCTAATACATACAGAATTATTAAAATTACTAAAAAGAGTGAAATAAATTAAGTTTTTAACAAAAAAATAGAACCGACTTCAAACGGTAAAAAATAAAATTGTTCAGTACCTACTTCTTCCGGCTTATGGTAATGACTCTTAAAACTATTTCTGGAGTCGGGCCCTTAGTAAATGTCGTACCATTCGTTATAAATTGGCACCGACAGTACAGACAGTGGGACAGTACCTACTTCTTCTTGCTTATGGTAATGACTGTTAAAACTATATTGGAGTCGGTGCCCATTCAGAACGAAACACACTATATTTACTAAGACAGGACATTTCACTAAGGGCCCGACTTCGAAAATAGTTTTAAGAGTCATTACCATAAGCCGGAAGAAGTAGGTACTGAACAATTTTATTTTTTACCGTTTGAAGTCGGTTCTATTTTTTTGTTAAAAACTTAATTTATTTCACTCTTTTTAGTAATTTTAATAATTCTGTATGTATTAGCATATTTGGAAATTTTTTCACTTAACTTCTAAACTTTAAACAGATTTACCTTTTATAACCATGTTTATCTAATAGCCATCTAAAAGTCTGAAAGACATACTATCAGTCCACCTGAACGTATAAATTAAAGAAAGAATTTGCTCTCAGCTCCTAACCGTTGAGGAGTTGTACCTTCAATCATCAGTTAAGCAACAGCAGGTGATAATTACCAGACATAAATATTTGTATTATGTTAAAAATATGACTAAAAGCATGTGTGTGCCTATTAAGTTTCAGTGTTTCCCTCGATTTCCCTAATATCATATCATCAGATTTTGACATGGTGACAGTTGGACCACCTCAGGAATGTAAGATTTCGAACAAAAAACCATTTATTGAAAGAATTTGCCCTTAACTCCTAACCGTCGTAATACCTTCCATCATCAGTTCAGCAACATGATATGACGATAATTATAAACAAATGTTCGTTTTGCTTTGTATAAATATGAAAATCATTTGTTGTGCTATAAAATTTGAATGTTCCCTTCGATTTCTCTGGGATCCCCTCATCAGACTTTGACTTGGTTACAGTTGGACCACCTCGGGAATGTAAGATTTCGATTAAAAAACTATTTATTGAAAGAATTTGCTCTCAACTCCTCACTGTCGCAGTACCTTCCATCATCAGCTCAGCAACATGAGATGATGATTTCTATGCGTAAATATCTCTTATGCTTCAGAAACTATAAGAAAATCAATGTGTGTGCCTATAAAATTTGAGAGTTCCCCTCGATTTCCCTGGGATCCCATCATCAGATCCTGATTTGGTGACAATGGGACCACCTCGGGAGTATAAGCATACGAACAAAAAAAGAATTTTGAAAATCGGTCCACAAACGACGGAGTAATCGGTGAACATATATAAAAAAAAAAAAAAATACATACAACCGAATACAGTACCTCCTTCTTTTGGAAGTCGGTAAAAAAAAGCCCGGAAGCTGCCTACATGATGCAGCGCTAATTGCATTGTTTTGGCCGTGGGAATGCTGGCATTTTGAAGACTTGTACTGGTCTTTTGATAATATACAAAAGAACACTGGCACAACACTGGTTTGAAAATTTTACTGTAAGAATGTTTCTAACTACACTAAACTCATTTCTTTTTATTTTACATGGAGTACTGGGCGAGCATGCAGGCCACGCGGTGTTCAGTGGTATCTGCAGTACAAGGACAATTTATACACAATTTTGTTTGTTTTATCTCTCTTTTTACACTTCCATCCACCCATCAGCCTTTAGAAGTTCAATACTGGAAACAGGGCTCCTCAAATATATTTGCCACTTCGTCCGGTCCTGCGTTCTGTGAATCCAGCGGATTCCCTATTCTTTCGGATTCTTCTTTAGGTTGACGACCTAAAGAAGAATCCGAATGATTCTTCTTTAGGTTGACGACCTAAAGAAGAATCCGAATGATATGACGTCCTCAAATCTCCTCTCTGTACTCCATTTTAACACGCTTTTATTAACTTGACCTGTATGTATGTATGAATGTAACATGAAAATTTGCACAGCGGTCAAGGGCCGATGACAATACAATAATCTCATAACTTTATATTAAAGTCCTAACTAGGATCATCAGGATAAAAAAAAAATACGAGGGGCGGCTGATAAGTTCGCGGCCTAAGGTACTTAATGAAACAAATATAAAGTTTTATATTTTTAACACGACGTTTAAAGCGTCTAATTAACTTGAAAATTTGCATAAGGGTCAAGGGTCGATGACAATGCAATAATATGAGAATAAAAATCCATAAAAAAAATGTAGTTTAAAAAACTAAAAAACACGCTTTTGCAAAAATACGAACTGAAAAGTAAAAAATAAGAAGAAAATGTATTTTTACTGATAAAAAAAAGCGTGGGGTGGTTTTTAAGATGCTATTGACACCATGCACCCCACGCTGTTTTTTACAGTACAAATACATTTTCTTCTTCAAAAGCGTGTTTTTTAGTTTTTTACACTACATTATTTATTACACTTCAATTCCATCTTTATTGTTATTTACTAACAGCATAGATCGTTACTATTAAGTATAAAGCAAGTTTTAGTTCACTTTTAAGATGAGGTCATTGAGTTCATACAATTTTATTACGTTAATGTTCTTAAAACATAACAAGCTAATAATAATTAAGCTAAATAATTGCTTCTGTTTGTGTGGTCATTTATTGCAGAAATTTAACAAAACAGATCGTGGGAAATTTTAATGTAGACGGGTACCTACTTTTAGACATTGTCTTTAGTTATTTTGTAATAAAGCTTAAATAACTTAATACTGAGCAGCGATGGCCGAGTGGTAAAAAACCGCGATCTTCGACGCGACCGATCCCAGGTTCAAATCCTCGGCTCGCACCTCTGACAAAGAAATTTGTAATGTGCGAATTTATCGCTGCTCCACGGTGATGGAAAATATCGTGATATTTCATTGATTACGATGTTCTCCATCGCCGTGCATGCCTGAGAGAAAATCATAATTTCTCGAAAGCATGACGTCCACCAATCCGCACTTGGCCAGCGTGGTGGACTATGGCCTAAATCCCTCTCAATTGTGTGAGAAGGAGACCTGTGCCAAGCAGTGGGAGATAAAAAAAAGGTTGAAAAAAAAAACTTTATACTAAAGCAAACAAACACTTGCACAGATAAATTCAAACCTATTTTGATTTTAAAGACAATTAGAAAGTGTCATCACTTAACGCACCGAAGATGTTATGCTTGCTTGTTGTTGCTGAAGCTTAGAGCATCAAGGTATGACAATGTCATCTCCCTACCCGCATCTACATCTATTATACTTGGCTAGTATTACGGGACTATGATCTATCCTTAGAGCAACAAGGTATGACAGGTATGACACACGTCAGAAAAGAATGGCCTTTAGGGACGACCCCCTTGTCCCAACGTTCATGCACAATGTGCCTTCTAGTTATACAACTAGTGTTTCTGTGTGTGTCGGTGTCAGTGTTGACGGTGCATAGAAAATGACGTTGTTAAACTTGTTAATTGAAATTGACATATTTAGAAATGTATACGTATAACTGAATTAACAATTATCCTGCTTTCCAAGCTTAGTTTTGTGCAACTATTTAAGGTATGCATTTTTATATTTTTGTGAATAGTGTCCAAGACCCTATTGCATTTATGTAAATGACAATGACATTCCAAACTTCATCAATTTTCTCTTGGTCGCTCCACTAAATAATTTTCCATATAGTGATAGTTAGTGTTAGTGTAGGTATATTCACTCTATAGTGAATTAAAGGGGTGTCACTTCAGCACTTAGAGCATCAAATTTACTGACTTACCCTTCAATAGAGACGGCATAGCGCCTCGCTGCGATACATAACGGGTGTCATACCTGTCATACCTTGATGCTCTAAGGATAGATCATAGTCCCGTAATACTAATATTCCTTTGAAATATTGTTTAAGTCTTCATGTACGGTGATGAAAACATTGTAGGTAATTAAATTTATAATAATAATATTTTCCTACACCGTGGAGCAGTACTAAATACGTGTCAGCGGTGAACCCCGACGATTTGAACTCGAGATATGTGCGTGGGAGATCGGTCTTACAACTACTAGCTGCTATCGCGGTTCAAATATTCTAAGGCTTACGTTAAAAATTAGGTGTCTAAGAATAAGAATTAATACAAAGCATCGTACTCTAGTTTTTAAAACATTGTAATAAATCAAGACATGTGTAGCAATGTACCTATGGCATTGAAACTGAGTTTTTGTAAGAACCGTCGTGACATCGTGCCACGATGTGCTAATAATTACGTTCTTAGAAACAAATACACACTAGTAGATAGGTATCTGTAATAATAAGCGGCAAGCAAGCAAGCTCGAGCCTTAGGTCGTATGCAGTTGCGTTGTGATTCATGTAAGTTGTAGTGACCTTCCGCTACTCATCAACAGATGGCGCCACGGGTATTCCTGAGTCACGCAATCGAAGTTTTCGGAATATCCTACCATAAATACAAGCTCCGATTTGAGTCAGTTGGAGCGCGACCGCTCCCCGGACATGACCACCTCGCCCGGCGGGAGATCTCCCTTTGCCAAAAAGTCTTGCCGGCAACCACGGGTCCCCTCAATTAAGCAGACCTGGAGCTTACTCCACCACGCAAATTCAATGCGGGTTGGGGGTGATGCAGGTTAGTGCCCATAATGCTATCGACTGTTTCAAACCTCCTTAAAATAATACCTTTAACGCTGTTTCTAAATAAATAGAAACAGATTTGCTTCTGTGATAATCTTAATATATATAATTCTTCTGTGAGTGTGTATGTCACTAAACTCCTCCTTAACGGCTGGACAGATTTTAATGAATTTTTTTGTGTGTATTCAAATGGATTCGAGGATGGTTTAGATTCACAATTTGGGACACTGGAAATGTTTTTTAATTATTTTTTTTATTTATAAGTAGTTTTCCCATATAAATTGTTCCTATCTGTCAAACGTTTGTATTTCGTGCCGTGCCGTTCTAAACTTTGACACATTCAGAATAACAGGACAGTTCGTATGTCATTATTTGTTTTATATTTTTGTTTGATAGTAACATGAAGTCTCTTTAAGATAATAAAAAACAAATCCTCTTTTATTACTTTTAAGTAGTGATGCAACGGAAGTGTCTTAGCGGAACCAAAAACGGAAACAGATGTCAAAAGTAAATTTTAGCAGAAACGGAAACGGAAGTGTAAATAATATTAAAAAAAGAACAAATTTACAAATATAATTTTTTATTAAGTATCAAATACACCAAATCTAGATTGGAAATAGATATATTAGAAATTTATTATAGAAAACAATATTGCAACTTTGCAACTGAACATTTTATTAATATTCAAAATTTAGTAGTGGCAAGTTATAAAAAGTATGTAATTTGGCCGCTTTTGCACCTAACAATCTGTTCCGGTGTTCTTCGTATATAAGCTCCGCTAAATAATTGTTCACTGGCGACGCTGCTGGGGGGTACCGACAAATATTGGCGCACTAATGGCAAAAGATTACGGTATTTGTGTGAATTTAATTTCCACCACACAAGAGTGTGACAAGTGCCTGCGCGGCTCGCTGGCTGACCCCTCCCCCGCGCGTTCAACCGTCCAGCGACTCTCACGCGCCTCGTGCCGCGTATGCGTACTCTCCGCCGTCGGTTGTAAACTTCCGTTTAAATATCCGTTATAAAAGTTGCGGAAACAGAAGCAGAAACGGATGTTGAAAATCGCACGGAACTTCCGCACTTGCGGAAACAGAAACAGAGATCCGTTGCATCACTACTTTTAAGGCAGGACAACGTCTGCGGGGTCCACTATAGAAGTATAAATAGTTTTCTTTAAGTACCACAGCTGGGCACAGGTTTCCTCTCGGAAGTGACAGCGATGTAGGCCATAGTGTACCGTGTAGCCAAGTGCGGATGTAGCGGTGTGGACGTCATGTCTTCGAGAAATTATAAGTACCTGTCAGGCACGCACGCGAATGGAAAAATTATAACAAAATATCTCAACGATTTCCATCACGGATCAGCGAAAATAAATACGCATATTCAAACAAATTTTTTTGTCAAACGATCGCGTCGGATTTGAACTAGGTAGGTACTTATCTGCGTGTCGGAGTCCGCGGTCTGTAGCGCTCGGCCATCATCATTATCATCAGCTTACACCTGACTGATGTCCATTGCTGGCCATAGGTCTCTTTCAATGAGTACCACTGAGCCCGGTTCTTCGCATCCAATTATTTCCGGGCGCATATCGTCGCACACTACTTTAGCCTAAACGCTCCGTTGCTCCAAAAGTAATACTTAGAATAAAGATACTCACGGCAGCCGGCTCGACGCGCGCAGGTAAGGCTCTGGCAATCTCCGGGGACGCAGACCGTTCCCGCTCTCTCATCTCTCCTGCTAACGCTGCTGCTCTTGCTGCTCGGGCTGCTGCTTCGAGGCAACCAGATGACTTGCTCCTGTGGGAAATAGGGCTGTTAAAACTGTAAACCTCCGTGGCGTAGTGGGTGATGAGCCGACTGCGAAAGGTGAGGTCGTGGGTTCGATTCCCACCCAGGACAAATATTTGTGTGATGAACATGACTATTTGTTCTGTGTGTGGGTGTTAATTTATCTATTTAAGTATGTATTTAGAATAATATAAGTATGTTTATCAGCTTTCTGATTACCATAGTACAAGCTCTGCTTAGTTTGGAATCAGATGGTGTTGTGTGAATTGTCCAAAGATAAAAAAATTGTACGGCTGGGAATTGAACCCGAGCAGTCTGGCAAGGTAGGTTTGAGCCATACGAGTTCTCACGTCGGAATTTATTATTTATTTCAGTCGTCAGAATTAATAAATTATTACGTTTCACACTCAAATAACGATCCACACTCATAGCCCTGTGTCGTGGGTTCCATGGACGCACTCAAAGACAGAAACACGAACAACCTGACTGAGACCAGAAAGTTAAACTCATCATTTAAATTTCTGTTTTGCCGGCAATCGAACCCGGCACCCTTTCGATTGGCAGTCTGGCATAGTAACCATTGCGCCACCTGCCAATAAATAAAATAAAGTAAAGGTCGAGAGTCTTACTGTTTGTATGGGTCGCCCGAGAAAATTAATACTTATTCACTTGTATTGATACATTTCATTTATATTGAGAAAATTTTTTTTTGTTCTGGTGGAAACACCAATTTGTACTTGAGGCTTGGTAAAATGTAGATGTCCAGTTGCGCAGTAGCAATTTCTACATCATCTAAAGCTCTGTAATGTTCTACTAATATGTACGGATCTCCTTGTGAAGAATAATTAACTCCAATTCTTAGGTCAAGTGCTCGTTGGACTTTACAAGTCTATCAAAAAATTGGTGTGCAGGTTTTAAAACTGCAATGATAAATATAATGGTCATAGGTGCTTACTAGGGGGTTTACGCGTACTTACAGCGTTGGAATGCATTATCTTAACTACAGAGATTATTATTTATGTATCAGTGAGTCGTAGCTACATCTTTCTTCTTCTTTAGTTAAAAGTTAATTCTTTTTACCTGACTGGCCTGTCCAGAGGTCCGAGCATCGAGAGGGGCTGATCAGGGGCCGAGGGTGCGGGCGGCAGGTACATCACATGACCACCCCATGACAGGTACGAGCTACCACCGCGCCATGGATTTAGCTCCTCCTGTTTTGACAAAAGTTTGTAAAGAAATTATTGATAAAAATACACTATACCGATTTTTTTAAACAACTTAACAAACAAGATTAATTCGCATAGTTTATAATGTGTGTCTTGCAGATGTTAGCTTAGGTACTGAGATTTTTTTTTATTTTTATTTAAATGGAGTAGCAGACGAGCATGCAGGCCACGTGATGTTAAGTGGCCGCTGCAGCCCATGGAGATCTACATACAACCTCAAGCAAGCATAGTTAAGTCTTGTCTGAGGTCGTATGCTGTTGCGCTGCTTCTCTGCAGGCTGGTGGTCGCCTCATGTAAGTGTGGCCGGCATCTGCACCTTTCCACCGAAACACAAGAGAATTGGTTCACGGCAGAAGTGGGCGCAGTGGTGGTACATCCCCGGGCGAACCATAATAGTTCTACCATCTACAGATGAAAGTTCAAAAGTAATTTTGTTCGATTCATCAAGTGATTCTTCATATACGATACGTAGAATAAGAAATACTGGGATATGTTTAGATTAAGCACAAAACCATCACTAGCCACATTTTCCTGAGACAATAATCTGCCCTTCAAACCATTGATCTTGTCAAATATTCACGGTTTTCATGCTTGCCTGTCTTCCTTTTTTTTAAATTTAATTAACGTATGGAAGGTACTTATTAAAAAGAATTATCTTTGCAATTTAAAATTTGTTTAACGATATCTACCTTCTCAGTTGTCGGCGACTCCTCCTTAATATCCTGATCCAAGGGTCCCTTCGCTCTTGGCTGCGAGAACAGCAGCGGATTGCTCAACGAGTTTGGCGCAGACTTGGTCAAGAACCAGTTCTGTTCCGGCTCCTGCAGCATGGGCTCATGCTCCAGGTCAAACCTTCGAGAGCCTAAAGCCGCTCCCAACGCCCCCGACACCGATTTGCGTAGCTTCTGTAAGCTGTTGAACCCCTGCTGCAGCTGCTTGCCCTGGAAGCAGTCGTAGAAACACGACATGCCTTTAAACTAAGGGGAGTTGGGGACGCTCTATGGTTAAATGCTGATGAGGAATAAAGATTATGCTGCATCGGAAGTTAGGATCAAGAAGTTGATTTAAAAGTTCAATTCAAAGATGGAACGTTAACAAGGCAAGTTAGATTTTAAACAAGATGAAGATAGTTGAAAAGTTAACAATTTACCGATTGCAAAAGATCTCGAATAACTCAAGGGTAAGAAGGGACAATATTACAAAGATTATAGTAAATACTTATAGTAACCAAAACCGATTAACAATACAATTAAGATCACATTTAAAGTCCACGCGAAAGTAAAAACGTGCGCAAACTACTTACCACGTTGTTAATGGAAATCATAAGTGAAATTTTGTTACACTTCTCTAAAACAGATGAAGCTGTGTTTATCCTCTAAACTTTAATTTAACTGTTCACAAATAGTCGCTTGTTATGTTGTATTTTTTTAGAATCCATATTGTTTATTCGCTTCGCTTCTTTATCAGCTAACTTTAGATGTTAGCGAACAAAATTATAATAAATTGACACCGAAATTGTTAAGGTAGTCACCATGGTTAAAGTATTAAAAGATAGATCCATTATTAAATGATTTTTACGTAAAACAAGAAAAGGTAAAGCCGGCAGTTTCGCGTACACAAACGAAATTTATTAAATAAAAAATAATAAAATGAAAACGTAACGGTTAGTCTATTTAAGCACAACACAGAAAAATAACTGGTAATCAGACCGGAAAAGATTCTCTTTATATCGCGTGATATAACTATTCGGTCGGAAAATTAAGTCATCAGTTTAAAGTCGGCAATTTTTAAACCGTGAAAGATATAGGAAAACGATGATCAAAGTTAAAAGGAAGTGGTGAAAAAATTGCGCAGGAAGTATTATACAAATCATAATTTGTCAGTGTAAGACACAGTTAATAGAATTTGATAAATTACTGACATACAGCATAATGATATCTTGTTACACTGAAAATCAGCGACGGTGACTGTGCCATTGTAAAACTAGTGTGGCTTGTTGACTCAGCTTGTTCATTAGTTTGAATATAAGCTTCAACATTGTTTTATGTTTCTGTGCATTGTGCATGTTGTCTTTTCACGTGGGTAAAATGTTAATTGGCGATTTTCTCTCCATCTTCCCTTTCTTCTTCATATGTATTCAAGGAATCCCGGGTTGTATTAATGAACAGAAAAGTAGAAATAAAGCCTCAGATATGCCTAAAGACAAACATTGTAAAAAGATTACGTTCATTATTACGTAATCTTTTTACAATGTTTGTCTTGAAAATTGTATAAAGATTAGAGAAAGAAAGGTAGAAGACCGAAGAAAAGCAGAGATAAGAACACAAGCCAATATAAACAGTATTGAATGATAAAATAGTGAAGTGCAACAAAAAGTGATATCAGAAGCGTGCAGTCTACTCTTTACTCCTCCTCAGAATCACACGGGAGGTTAGGTAGATCTATATTAGTTTTGTTAGTCACAACACTAACTACAGATTTCAATTTAGTTACAATTACCACAATAACTATAACAATACTACTGTGATCTGAGATGACTTGCAACAAAAACATTTTAAGCCAAGCCTTAAGCTGAATGAACATGGACGTAACTGTTTTCACCAAGGTATATTCTAGTTTTTAATCAGACAGTTTCAGTGCTTCTGTAAGTTAACATAATTATTTTGTGTTTTTTATCTTTATTTCGTCGTTAGCTTTAAAGTAATAACTAAATCTTCAAAGAGAATAGGCATAGCCATTTTAAAACTAATGAGAACTTGAAATAAATTAAGATACAAATCTATCAGAATCGTCATATAGTACGGAATCGTCGTTTATTGAAATCGGGGTTCAAGTCAGTCGGCCAGTGGGTTAGTAAACAATTAGTCAAGTCAGTCGAGTAAGGTGATGGCTGAGACATTATTTTTTATGGCGTAAGGCAACTGAAAAGGTCACGTTTTTGCACTTTTTCGCACCACGATTTCAAACCCTTTTTCGTTAGTTTTTTTTTTAATTTATATGGGGCCAACTTAGGGTTAAAAACTATGTAATAAAAAAGAATCAACAAAATCAAAGTACTACAATATCGTAAGTTATGCTTGATAAAACATAGAAAAATATATAGCGTCGACAGAGATGATGATTCTTCTGTGATTTTTTGTCTGTTAATAAAAGTGCAATACATTACTTTCAGGTTGCCGCCAAAAACCTCTACAAAAACCAATGATACAATCCTTTAAAACAGGGTTTCTAAACCTTACAGTTACCATGGAGCACTTGCAAACTTTTAACATTTCTTTTCGATAGCTTATTATATGTATAAGTATATTAGATACGAAAAACGCATATCGTATTTAGCCGGATTTGATTTTTAGTAGTGTAACTAATGTTGAAATCCTGAATCACAAGATAAGCTGCAGCGAATGGCAATAATAACGATACACATAGAACTATCATATATATTCACTTTAAGTTATATTACTGATCGCGATTAATATTTTATACGTCTTCATGGCCCCTTAAGGTTAAGAATCCCTGCTCTGAAACTATTCAAACAGCAAGAAGCAAAAGCGAAGTCATCTCAGAGGCCTAACGTCCCGCGTGCGTGCTTCGCGCTCACTTTGTCGTCCCGCGGCAGGGACAGGCTGAAGGGCTGCGCGCCCGGGCTGTACGTGGCCAGCGCCGCGCGCGGAGGGCTGGTCGTGGCACCCTCGGAGCTGCTGTCGCCCAGGTCCTGCTGCGGGGTCCATGCCGCACCCGTCGTTAGGGGTAGCTGCCAAGAAGGACAGTACTGTTTATGCTGGTATCGCGTTGATGATGGGTTGTTGCCCTGTAGTGTATACCTAGGCTCTATTGACAGCCTCCGTGGAGTAGTGGGTGATGAGCCGACTGCGGAGCGTGAGGACGTGGGTTCGATTTCCGCTCAGGACAAATATTTGTATGATGAACATGACTATTTGTTCTGAAGACATCAATGTAGCAACATGCCAACTAAAGCTAATTAATTGTATAAAAGGCATTTTTTTGCCCGTGGTCATATCATGCAACTTTGCATCTTATAATAAAACATTTCTTTTAAATGATATAAGTGGTTAACGATTAATTATCAATAACAATTAATTGACCAATGGAAACCACTTATACGATACAACAAAATTTTAATTAACAAAGCTGATTCGTTTATTAAAACAGAAGTTTTAATAAGCAATATGGCAGCAAAAGTAAAATATAATAACGAGGTAATTATTATAATTTACGATTGCTGAAAGAAAAATAATTAATAAGGACTGTTCGTTTTAACGGTAAATAAGGTTAAAAGGAAACGAATGGCAGATCATACCCTTATTATCTATTTTAATATTAATAATTATAATCATTATTTCAACTACTAAACGCACGCACGTTCAATTAAAATGTCTCAAACAGAAACCTTATAATTATAGCTAAAACATAATTGCGAATTAATTTAAAAAAGAATGAAAATATGGTCACGTACGATATTTCCGGGCGAGTCTATCCTATGGTCACTGTGTCCATGATCACCAGATATGCCAGAATCTCCAGATTTATCCGCGGACTGTTCCGATCGTGGGGATGATTCAGGGGATATGTCTCCTGACATTTTGGTCTCTACTGCTAATGGTTGGGTTTCTGAAAGGTAAGACGATGTTGTACAGACTAACAATACGAACGAAAAAGATAATTTATTATATAATCTTTTACATGAAGAAAGAAATAATGCAATTTCCATGTTATAAAAACAATGATTTGTTTTTAAGTTCAATCGGAGAAGCGGTAAAACGCTGTGTCGCTGAGCACATTTACATAAAGCGACTATGAGGGTTGCAACAATGCGACTGCATGTGACTTTATTAAAGACTCGAGCTTAAAAGCAAAAATTAGGATACCCTGCAGCAACAACTTAAAAAATGGCTTGCCTTCTATTAGAAAAACACCTTAATACTACATCGCTGGAATAATCTCGTTGAACCTCTCTTATTTCATGTCTTTGGAACTCTAATACATTTATTACCCGTAGAATGGATTTTATTACTTCAGTTTACTTACCAGACATGAGATGAGCGTCCAAACTGGCTAGTTGTCTCCACGCCGCAGAAGGTGAGAAATGTGTCATATTGGGTTGCTTTTTTGGGAGTGTGGGCCTTAACCTTAGGGCAATACCCAGTGAACCTTCTGAGCCTTCACCCTCCGAAGCATCAGATGATAACGCTGATTCTGATGACACTGGGAAAGAGAGGGAAAAACATGAATTAAAACTTAGCCAAATAAAGGTTGGAAAGGTTCTTCATGTACAATTAGCGTTTAAAAATGTTGTAGTTTTTTTTTGGTCAATTTTCAGCTGCACACTTCATAAATTCTTATCTATGTCTTTTGCGTGGGTGATGTGCTCATGAAAGAAGGTGAAATATGCGACCAACAAGTTGACGGGATAAAGTTTTGAAAATGCTACACTATATCAGCACCTTACTGTACATCTAAAGTCATTGAATACCCGCATTATGTAAATCTAAATTTTATAATTTAACTAAAGTAGTTAAAGACATTCATTTCATATCATTAAATGATCAAGAATATGGTTTACACTAACACTAAAATGCTACTAAAATCATTTTGTCTGTTTTTACTGGCAAAAAACTTTCATACAGCAAATCAGTTTTTCCAATCATCGCTATTTAAGTTTAAGAATATTATGAGTGTAACTTACAGTTTCTCTTGCACCCTTCTCGAAACTTCTCGTTAAACTTATCCAGTTCGTCTTCAGCGTGGTAGCCCAGAAGCTTCTTCTCGATCAAGTGAAAGTTACTGAACTCTTCGATGATGGGACTGCCGAGACCAGGAAAATCTTTGAGGTTGTCCTTGTTCTCCGTATGTTTGCTTTCGATCATGCCAAAGTAGAATTGTTTTGATGGCTGGGTTTTTTGTCTGAAATAAAATTAATATTTTGTACTGTATCAAAAAAATAATTCAAAAGTAACATAATGAATTTTATTGAACTATAAATCTGTTTAGAGCTTCAAAAATTTCCGAATTTTGAGTAGTCCTAAAACCAGATAACTGAATTCAATACTTTTGTTAGAATTAATAATTCAACTTACTTGTCTTCAATGTGATTTGGTTCTTTTCTTCTAGTAGGTGAATGTTCTGGCGTGGATTCTTTGCCAGATGCCTGCCCTCGGTCTGGCATGTTACGGGCATTTTCCTTGATTTCCAATTTAAATTTACTGCTATCGTTCATCTTACTTACAGGTGGATTTAATTTAGTTTTGGTTTCGTTTAGTCGACTCAAAGGCCTCCTACTATTTGCGATTTTCAAATCCTTACCAGTCGCAGCAGTTTTAAGACTAGAATCTTTGACTTTGCTCTGTATTGGTGTTTTCGTTGGGTTTGGTTTCTCTACAATCGATTTTTCATTTTGACTAGTTTTGTTTTCACTTACATTAACTTTATTGCCTAATTCGTTTCTTATCCTACTCGTCGCCTTTTTGAGTTCCATCTGAAATTCATCTTTTTCTTCGTTACTCTTACTTAGTAATGAAGGAAGAGATTTTCTTAAAGGCTTACTACTCTCAGCTAAGGGGCTGAGTTTAGAGCCTTTCATCTGTTCCCCGATTCCTCTCATTCTGCTCTCGTGAACAGCTCTGGGGGAATCGTCTTGTTCCGTTATCATGAGAGTTGTATCGAAAGTTTTTTCCCTCCTTAACGAAGGTATTTCGATTTCATCTTTTTTAAATCTTTCTGAATACCTAAAATTCCTATTCATTAACAACGGCGTTTTCCACGCTTCATTGTTTTCTGTCGTTTTCGAAGTCTTCGCTCTGCATCCGCTTACCCTGTCTATTCGGGGCTTCCTATAGTCTTGATTGGGTTGTTGTAATATTCGTTCCTCCCTTTTCAAGGAGGCAGAAGTTTGTACCATGTCCCTATTATCGGGGTATTTAAGATGTTGTTCCCTGTCTTTGCAAGGTGATTTATATCGCCTTTCAAACGACTGGTCATTCAAATCCAGTGATTTAAAGTCAGTGTAAGTGCTTTTATACATTGGTATTTTAGATTCAGCGGGGCCGTGTTTTTTAGTCTCATTTTTTGTTCTAAAAAGACGAAGTTTTCTTTGCGGTTCCCGTTTTATGTTTACTTCACTGGAGTCTAGTGATGAAGCTTCTCTGTTCTGTAATAAGCAATCATTTTTAGAACTGATATTGGATTCTGTAAATAAATAAAGTTGAACCAAAATTTGCATGTTACTTACATCATTACTAGGCGGTGGGGGTGCTCGGTACTTTTTTCGAAAATGCTTATTATTACATCTCGGTTTATGTTGCTCTTCCTCTATCCTGAGATCGGGTTCTGATCCGAATCTCTTATTTAAATTGCTAGCTGAAAAAGAATCTCAATGAAACAAACAATATGTACATCTACCTACTTATTTAAAGCAAATATTTGGGTATTTATCAACAGAGTGCTTATCATTGAACTTACGATCATTATGCCTAAGGTCTAAATTTGTGTGTGATCGATGAAGAGGATCCCGTTCTCTGGAACGCTGTTCCGCAGACTCCCCGGAGCCCCCCGCAGAACGTGATCTATAGACATTAGCATGCTGAAAATAGAGAAAAGAAATATGTTACTTTCCATATTGTGCGTAAATTCATAGAACTTTGTAGTATTACTAAGGTAGGCCGTTAGACGATAATTCATTGCTATCTATAAATATCTAGGTGTTTCTGTGCACATAATACTAAACTTATCTGTTTTGATGTATGTACTTAATACACCAACAAAACTAGTTTAAAAAAGTCAGCTAAAAAAGTAATTTCCAACTTTTTATCTAAATATTAGTGTATTATATACATCCTCTCTTTACAACCGGCATATATAAAAGCTAAAATACGAAAAAACTAGAATATATCAACCGTTAGAGAAAAACAACACAGCATTGCCCGCTTTCGGATTAATTTGTATGCAGCCAGGAAACAGCTAAAATGAACACATGCACTAATGCTAAAACCCAAGAGGGGTGACAGGATACGCGCGAGCGTATCAGACTGTTGTACCGTACACGTGCATCTCGTTGAGTTTCCCTGTACGGTCTTTGGCCGCACATTATTTTTACCACGCGTTTACCTAATTCGCTATTTGCGTTCAGTACACATCGTACCGCGTAACGCACAAGACAATCCCGCGAATGTACTTAGTATCATTCATATCAATCACACATTTATATTAAGTTTTTACATCATTTATTAAATTTACTTTTACTCTCAAATATCTTATCATTCTCAACTATCAAAAGGCGTTTCCAATACCGTCTCGTTTTTAAATTCGACAAATTGCAATATTTCGATAACTTGTAACCATAAAAAAACTCTTAAATGCAGTGAACAAGTAGTTAGAGGCGTCTACAATAACATTGGCATGCAATGCAGGCAAAGCAGACACGTTGATCATACAAAGTTCTCCAAATAGGAGAACTTTGTATGATCAACGGGACTTTCAATAAGGTATGAAACTAGGAGTATAATAAAAACAAAAAAAAAAAAAACAATAAAAATCACAAAAAAAAAATTCCTTATTTTTTAATGTTAATGGCTCACATCGGACAATGTAGTTATATTTACCTAGATATTAGATGTTGTATGTCTTCCATAGAATTTTTTATATCTAATCTATCTATCTAGTCATTTTTTATACCTAAAGTGTATAGCTGAATATCATATTAAAACCCTTTTTCCTTTTATTCCAATAAATCTAAAAAAATCACTTGATGAAACGCTCGAGTAAATCCACATTTAGCATCATAGGGTCCCCTACTATAATTGTTTGTCCATTATACCAAGTCTTTGTCGAGGGTCCGTCTTTGTTAGGAATGCCATGTTAATTAACTGAACTGACATGCTTAGATGAGGGACTGAGGGTTTTGAGGCAATTACGGATGCAACTTCATTAGGATTCACCATGTCGAGTGTCATCTTCGATTCGGGTGGGTCAATAACAATGAACTTTGGTTCGTTTGTTGTTTTAACGTTTTGAGGATTAACTATTTGAGATATGTTTGTTTTGGAAGCTAAAGATTTTCTTGGACTAGAAATTTTTGTTTGTAATAAATAAACTTAAAACTTTGTTGTTGTTGATTCGTCTTTTTCAATAAAATAAGTTCTAAGACTATACGATAATCACTTATCAAATAATTAAATTTATCAGGCGATAAAATATAAAAAAATAAACCGTTCACCACCTATGAAGAGAAGCAGCCTAAGAAAAGAAAATATTATCGCTTTTTTATAAAATAAAACTAGCAAACAGGAATACGAGCCACCCGATGGTATCGTAAGTGGTCAACGTCGCCGATGGACATTTGCAACATAGGAGTCTTCTATGCGTTGCTAGCTTTGTTTTCAAGGGGTATTTTAACACCTTTTTTATTTATTTATTTATTTATTTATTCATTTATTTGCATTGAACACAGTCTACATATAAGGTCTTAAAATATTGGTACATAGTACATAGTAGGTATCGTGTTCAGCTAACATACAATTTAGCATGCAAAAATAATTATTTGAATTAAATTAAATTGTATAAAATCCTTAAATTATTAACATAAAACTTTCTTGAAGATCCCTATGTCGTAGCCCAACGTGAATACCTCAGAGGGAAGTTTCTTCTACAAATAGCTTATTATTATTCATGCTCGCGTTAGAAATAAACATGAGAAACGGACGGTTGACGACGATATTGGATACTTACGGCGATAAATAGTAATTAAGAAAACTACACAGTCTACTTACGTGTCATTTCCTAGCACAGAGAGTTAAACAAAAGTGATCTTACCATATGTCCATGGGGTGTCCTGGAGTCCTGCAGGGTGGAGCCGGGTCGCCGGCCGCTGATGGTGCCGCCCGAGTGCAAGATGGCACCATTGTCAGTGCTGCGCAGGCGCGGGGACTCCGTCAGTGATGGCAACACCTGGAAACGCGGGAACTTCATGTTACTACAATAGCTTTTATTGTAAAGCGAATTAAAGTTGCTCATCTTCTTATTTGTCTTGTAATCTGTAACGATCTAAAATGTATTGTGTTATACATGATGATTTGCAACTATAATATTATGTGGTTTCACTACAAAAATCTTTTGTAATATGGCCGATATAAATGTTTTCGCGTTAGGTGTTTTTTAAAACTAACAAAGTAAATTAGTAATTCGGACAATTAGGCGTGCGTTTTTTAAACATTCACAGATGCCCTTGCAAAGGAATATAAAGTATTTTCTTTGGACAGCAGTGGTTTTGCATGCCTGAAGGACTAACATCTGGAAATTGGGACGAAAATTAGGTTGGGGGCTCATATAGCGGAGGCACATAAGCTTATCTACGTATTTGCTGTAACCCCCCTTGCTCATACTGCTCTAGGCATATCAACCTTATTGTGATCAGGATTCATACGTATGTCTGTTCGGCTCATGTGGCAGGGTATTGGCAGCACACGCTGATCCGCGCCGGCTCACGCATATCACTTCATGTGATATGCGTTGATGAGGTTGTTCACAACCTCATCAACGCATCATAAATAACATTTAAACATTATGTAATAGCTTTGTAAGAAGTATATTGGAAAGCAGCGCAATTATCTTGAGTCCACATGAAGTACAAACTCATGCTGGAAAAACCCCAAAATAAATTTTTGAGATGGATGTACTTTAAGCAGTATGGATATTTTGTGGTATATCCACATATTATACATATCCAACTTCTTTCTTAATTGGTATGTTAGGATATGAATAGCTAGAAGTAAGGCGAGACGTAGATTTATTAGAATACTTTTTTAATTGGATTAAAGGAGTAGTTTTTAATCCTTCGGTACTATGTATGATCGTTGAGCGTTCCTGATAGCTACATTCGTGCGAGGCGACACGAACTATTTTCAGTTCCGTGCTGCAGATTAGTATTGATGCGACAGTCACCACTAGTTCGGGCGTTGATATTGCTTAATGGTGCACTATCTTCGAATCCAAATTTGAATGTATTTTATTCATCACCTGCAGAATTTCGAACAGTTGGTTTATATGTGCAAAATAGAACTAAGAAAATTTATTAGGCTAGTTAAACCCTACAGACAGGTTTATTTAGCAATCTGTGATAAATAAATAAATAAATTTACCTTAGGCGCGTGTCTGGGCGGCTCATGCGGCAGGGTGTTGGCGCGGCGCACACGCTGGTCCGCGCCGGCCGGGTGGCTGCCCGCCTGGCCCATGCTACTCCAGCCTCATCTGCAACAAGAGAAACATATATTTAGTACTTACAAAAATTAAGCTATCACCAAAATGTTAAACTGGTCTCAGTAGCTTCGGGATTAAGAATAGAGCTACGGTATAAGAGATACCGTACGTACGTACGTACGTAGCTACGGTATCCCCTGGCTGATCGTAACAGACGGCTAAAAGGGGTTTCCGGGGGTGCGGGCGGTGAGAGTGGGACTACCAACTGTCCAGTTGCCAGTGTGTGCGTGTATCTCTCCCAAGATATCGGGTACCTTTTGAAGGTTTCCCTCCGATAAAAAAGGTACGAAGTCTTGTTTTTTTGGGCCCAACGCCCAACCGCATGGATGAATTTATTGGGACTACACGCTCTTTGATTGCAAGCTAGTTTTAGTGAGATTGTTTTACTTATACGACAATGGGCGTGATGGTCAAATGGTCCACGTGATGATACGTGATGACAGTCGCTGGTCACAGTATGCCTATCAATTTTGTAGCTCGAAAGATGCACACATGATTCCCACTACATTCACCCCTTACGGTCATAGACCTCTGTAGTCATAAGCCTCTGTCAGATAAAATATTTTCGCCACTTCGGTGTTCTGTCTTGCTGCATGGAACGATAAGCACGGTTAGCCACAATCACACAGATGGTTGACCCTTATCAGCCGGGTCTACGTGGTTTACGTGCTTCAGAGGGCACGGTAAGTAATTCAACTCGGTTGTTATCATTAATAGTTTAGTTACGCTAAATGAAGGCAACAGACAGACCCTTGATAGCCGTAGTTTGTATGAAGTTTCTAAAAGTAACTAAAAAGGGAGCCGCCCAACATTATTGAAGATGCTTCTTGGGTCTAAAGGGAAAGATTCTATTTTACTTCGATGTCTGTAAATTTAAACATTTTCGGTCATGTTTTTAATCAACTGTAAAATAAGGGCGTTGCAGGTTTAAACGACTCCCGCCACTTATACACACATTATCTTCAATTACAATATAAAGGCTTTGATAGAGGAAAATATTATTCAGGTACCCAGGCACTAAACAAAAATAAACTTAAGTTTCACTACAATATGCCAATCTTGCAACGAGCAAGAGGAAACCGGCATACACATCCTCTGTGCCTGTGCCTTACTGACTCACAGGCACTCATAACAGAAATAATACTGGGCGGTATAACATTATTAGATGTCTATCATCTGGACCCCAAGTAGATACATCGTAACTTGTAACCGATTCTCCATGAATCAGATACAAATAGACGGGATAAACTAAATAATAGATCATCTGTTCGCAGTGGCGTTGCTCCATGTAACGAAACAAACCAAATTTAACGTAACGAAATAACCAAATTCCAATGAATAATTTCCGATAACCATACAACACAAAAATCAACGTAGGTATAGAAAGTAGCATTCCTATAATAAGCTCTGAATGCCACGGATTAACAGAAAGTATTAACCGTCCGTTGAAGGGTCGTGTCGTACGATATTTTATAATAAGCCCTCGCGTGTGCCCGTGGCTTAACTTTCATCTCATTATTACGGATGGGCACTCCTGTTGAATATATTTTGTAATGGAGCTCCGTACTTTGTATTTATTAATGGTTATGCGTGGACTTATATTTCATTATTATACGACTTATCTACTAAAACGAAGTATAAAGCACATGTTTGTCTAGTTATTTTCTTCCCATTATTGAACTCTTAAAAGTGAAGTAAATGAAATATTTTGACCAAGATGACCTTAAGGAATAAAGAAAATACTTATAACTTTAGTTAAATTTTTTAGTATTGGAAGTCTCGTTTCAAATTCTCAACTAATTTTTATAGGATTAGGCCGTCCTCTAACCAGATGAAATGACGACCTGTACAAATTGTTAGAAGCCGCAGGAACGGACGGAGTGGCGCATGGTCAGAAAGTATTTAAAAAAACATTATTTCGTATTAGGGATAAAAGATAATCACCTATATAGCCTATATAGATGAGCTGAGCGAAAAGGAAACGGAAAAACCTTCCAGCAGCACTCTTTTGAATCTAAAAACCATTACATATTATATTTAAGATAACATGAATGGTATGGGTCAATAATGGATACACATGAAAGCTGATCGTGTGATAAGGCAGGCCTATATCCAGCAGTGGAACTGTAAAGAATGGACGTTAAAACGTTTGGTAAATTACCAACGACATTGTTCGTAAAGCGAGCAAACACGTGGTCACAACCGAGTCGCGTTATGTTCGGTTGCGTGAGAAGCCATCGGTTGTCTTGAGATAATTACTGAACGGACAAAAAGTAGAAACAAACGACGCAGTCATAAAGTTATAACCATATCTATTTCTCGCATTATTATTGTTCTAATGAACTTGAAAGGCAATAGGACAATATCTTATACTTATACTTTCTTTAACTATTATTAAGTACACTTTTTCGAGCTAAATCGCCCAATCGTTAAAAAGGGCTTAGAAACTTATTTTAGATTTATGGAAAACGAAAGCCGCTTAACTTTTATGAGCTGAATGAGTTAACATATGATCCAGTGAAGATTGTTTTATTATTTCCTAGCCTTACGCCAGCGGCTTCGCCCGCGTGGACCCTTTTTATAGGACCCGTAAGCGGGAAAGCGTAGCAGACAGACAGAGTTACTTTCGAATTAGTAATATTAAGTAGGGATTGTCAATAATTCAAATTTTTTTTATCGAAGGACAACAACGTTGTGTCATTCGAGATTCGAGAAATTATGAATTAGGTATTCAATACAATCAAATGAATATAAAAACAATATCTTAAATATTTGCTTCATAAAATATTAGTACCTGGACGACCGAGCGTTCCGAGCAACGCTAAACAATTTATTTTCTTGGTTTAATTTTAAGCAAAACACTCATTGGCTTAGTGTTACTTAACAACGCCTCCCAACCGAACAGCTCCCAATTAAAAAAAATGTCACCAAAAATAAAAAAAATGCAACAACAGCTCGCTTGAGGTTTGAACCCGGGTCTCTAGCCCCGCAGTCAGTCTACGGAACCATTCGACCAAGAACGCTATAATTCCATCGACGAATTTTTTATAGAGCTCTTTCAAATCGACATTGTCATTTGTTTGAACGGCGGATTGGCGGATGACGTTTGAGGCGTTCTACGCGCCACAATCCGCACGCGACCTACGTTCGATCCAACTTGAGAGATAGGATAGTTTAAATCTCAATTTACAGTCGCAATATTATTTTATTTCTGATATTTTAAGGCAGGACAACTCCGTCTGTCAGCCGGATTCGCTCTGTTAGTAACTGTCAAAAATTGATTCTTAGCGCCATTGACCAGAAGTTTGACATTGTCTGAATAACACTACATCTGTCACTATTTGTTTTATAATTTTTATTTGGCAGTAACATTAAAAACTCTTTGAGATGATAAAGAAACTAATCCTCTTTCAATATATTTAAGGCAGGACAACGTCTGCGGGGTCCACTATACATATATAAAATTGTCGTGTCACAATGTTAGTTACCATACCTACTCCTCCGGAACGGCTCGACCGATTCTCATTAAATTTTGGTGCATATCGGGTAGGTCTGAGAATCGGTCAACATCTATTTTTCATCCCCCTAAGTGATAAGGGGGACCTACCCCAAACATTTAAACGCGGTACGGAGTTCGCGGGGTCAGCTAGTAGCCTATAGGTATTTATTATTATCATATTTATATTTATAAGTATTTACAAGAATTGCTCATTTAAAAGTATTAATATACATACTTATATAGATTAAAAGTGGGCAGGTCCATTCGTCGATTGTTATGTTTTTGGAAATATATTTTTTTACAAAAACATCGTAGGTATAAAATTCATTACAATTTCTTCGTAATTAAATAAAAGTCTTTGTTAATTTTGGATTTAACTGAAATCCATTTAATTTTGAAGTAGGTATGTAAAACTTTTATAGCATTAACGTTGAGACTGTAGTCGACATACATTTATGTAGATGTACGAGTATTATATCACGAAGTCCGTTCGGCTATAAATGTTGTGAGGCGTACGTAGAAAAGTTGTGTGAGTGAGTAATGAGTAAGTTACCTATAAAATTTTATTTTTCATGACAGAGACATAGTATAAAGCCTCTCTTTATACTATGACAGACATGTTCAGATTTCTTTGCTAACTCTTCAAAAGCTCACGCACACAAGCGCTAATGTACACCTTACCTTCTGCTACAACCAGAGCCGATCGGACTTCGTAAAAATTAAATCTATACGACTTAGAGCATCACAGGTACTGACAGGTATGACACCCGTCAGAGGAGTGGCCTTTACGGGCGAACCCTTCGTCTCAACGTGCATGCACAATGTGCTTCTAGTTATATACAGCTAGTGTGTGTGTGTGTGTGTGTGTGTGTGTGTGTGTGTGTGTGTGTGTGTGTGTGTGTGTTGGTGTCCGTGTTGTTGGTGCATAGAAAATGACGTTGTTAAGTGAAATTGACATATTTAGAAATGTATGCGTCTGTAGCGATGAAAGATTATTTGTGAATGTGTGACAAAATTAAAATGTGTGCGTTCTTCCCCCGCACCAGATTTGGCACAAAAATCCATACTAATATTATAAATTTGAAAGTAACTCTGTCTGTCTGTCTGCTACTCTTTCACGCTAAAACCACTGAACCGATTTTGATGAAATTTGGCACAAACATAGAAAGGACGTTGAGAAATGACATAGGCTACTTTTTACCGCGGGAAAATATCTCATTCCCACGGGAAGCAAATCAAATGAATGAAATGCGCCGTGTAGTGTTATAAATACACTACATGTTATTACTTACTTCATTCACGTCCATTATCGTATTTTATAACTTATACTTTGCTTTTCCTTTATTATTTCTTTATAAAATTATATACTTTCTGTGTTTATTTATAAAATTTACATTTTGACGCAGCTATCAAAATTGTCATGTCTGTCTTTTATGTTTCTTTTTTTTTAAATTCGTTTTACGGCATTGTATAAAAATCCTTTTAGCCATTCAATTTATTAAAAGAAAAGAAAAATTTTATGTTCCTTATTTTATTTCATAGATTATGATTTATAATAAAGTATAGTATTGTCTTTGGGTTATTCATATTTTTTTAAATTAGCCCGTTAATCAATATTTTAATCTATACATAAGAATGAAGAGTTTGTTAGTTCGTTCATTTGTATGTTTATTTGAACGCACTAATCTCAGTAACTACTGGTTCTAATTGAAAAAAATCTATTTGTGTTGGATAGTCCATTTATCGGGGAAGGTTTTTTTTAAAGGCAGACTATGACTAATACCAAATTCCACGCGGAAGAAGTCGCGGGTGGCCACTAGTTATAATATAAATGCGAGACGCAATGCCTTCTCCACTGATGTGAGAGTCAGTACCTTTGATGCTTTAAGCGCATAAAATAAATACACTTTTTAAATTTCGAGTCACGTCACGAGCCTTAGAATGTCAAGGTCAAAATAATAGCCACGTAAGATTGTAAACAATCTGCGCCGCGCCTTGCACATATTTTAAGTCTTGAATACAAAACAAAATAACACATGATGTAGGCAATATGACCATGTATAGAATGCACGTTTGAATAGCTAATTGTAGCGTATGAATAATTGATTTGACTTGGATTTAAATGTATGGTAGGTATCAACTATGTACGTCTATGGTAATCTAATTTGTTTTGTACCTGCAATCTCAGATAATAAATACACCTGCAATTAACATGTAGTCAACATAGCTTTAAATATTTTTTTAAATTAAAATTAAGTAAGTAGCAGAGAAGCATCCAAGCCTCGTGATTTAAGTGGTTACTGCGGATCACAGACATACCTTGCTGCAACCCTTTTTTGCGTTCCACTGCTGGGCATGGGTCTCTCCCCTTTATTATTGGGGAGTCTTGGAGCTTACCACGCTGCTCCAATGCGTGTTGGTGGAGATGCGGGTTAGTGGCCAACCCACTGTCGGATGTTTTCAAACCACCCATAAGGCCTCCGACAAGGTTTAACGACCCCCTATCTATCGATAACAAGACGGCTTAACGTGCCCTCCGAAGCACGGAAACGCGCTTGGAATTTTTGCCACTAGCGGTCACCCATCTCACACCTGACCGCGCCCGTTTGGCTTAACTCCGTAGATCGCTTGCGTTCTACGCTAGCCGCCCAGCCATACGCGCTTCAAATTCAATTTTTTCACTCCAAAAATGGGTGCAGCGGTGGTAGGCACTTCTCCAGTCGAACCATGCAAGTTCAACCTTTCTATTTAGGTATAGATATGTTCACCCTGTCTAAGGTCGCTTAGGCCAACGAGATCAAAATACCGAAAGGGTGGTGTATCAGTCCACTTCCTATTGGAAGATTAGGAGTAATACGATTTTTTTTAAACATGGACAACATAATTACTATATACGTAATATATTTTGTTACAAACCAAATATTAATACGCAGTAATTGTTGCGATGTCAAGATGCTGTGGGGTGGACGGATGCAGAGAAAATTCGAATAACACAACGCGTCCAATGTCGCTAAGCCACAGACCGAAGTTTAGGGCTGTGCAAATACATTTCCTTTTTAAATTTTTGGTAAATCAACAGAAGTGCTTGCGGCGGATATTCTTCTCCGGTTGAACCATAGTACCACCACCACTGTACAACTTATAAAACCCATTTATTTCAATATTTTTTAAAAGTATTTTAGTTTCGGCTGACTGGTATAATATAATTAAGTACCTGGACGACCGAGCTTTGCTCGGATAAAAACAATTTATTTTCTTGGTATAGTTTCAAACAAAACACTCATTTGCTTAGTGTTACTTAACAACGCCATCTGAAATAGCTCCTAATAAAAAAAGTTATTTTCATAAAAAAATTGACACAATATGGTTTTGATTGAGGTTTGAACCCGGGCCTCTAGTTCCGCAGTCAGCCCAAGAAACCATTCGGCCAAGGAAGCTTTAATTCAATGAATGAAATTTTTATAGAGCTCTTTCTAATCGACATTGTCATCTCTTTGAACGTCGGATTGACGGATGGCGTTTGACGGCGTTCTACGCCACAATATTATTAATACTCGCCAGTAGATGTCAGGAAGAGTCGTATTTTTCAGTTTATATTTAAGTTGAAATTCGCTTTAATTTTTCTAAAAATAAAATTTACCTGGATCGATTTATCAATCCCGAAACCAGGATACTAAATTTCATCAAAATCTTTGGAGCCGTTTCAGAGATTCAAAAAATATTTTAGGTATATACAAGAATTGCTCGTTTAAAGGTATTATTAGATAAACACACTTTAACATTTATAATACTAGTGTAGGTAAGGTAAACGTCCGTACTATCGTCAGTTTTTTTCAGTGTCCTTGTACTCGTCATTCATAAAAAAAGTATAACGTAGTTTTTGTAGGTGGTAGAACTATTATGGTTCGCCCGGGGACCCCCTATGTATATATCTGTTCTCTATGCCCGGGGAAGTACCACCGCTGCACCCACTTCTGCCGTGAACCAATTCTATTGTGTTTCGGTGGAAAGGTGCAGTTGCCGGCCACACTTACATGAGGCGACCACCAGCCTCCGGAGTAGCAGCGCAACTGCATACGACCTCAAACAAGACTTACCTATGCTTGCTTGAGGTTATATGTAGATGTCCATGGGCTGAAGCGACCTCTTAACACCTACATGCTCGTCTGCTACTCCATTCAAATAAAAAAAACATTCTGCCCTTTTTCTATGAAATGACGAGTACTAGTAGGTACACTGATAATATTACGGAAGTTTACATACATATGCTTATATAGATAAAAACCTTTTTTAAAGCTGAATATTTTAATATTAAATGGAAAATAAGAGTATTAAATAAGAAGAACACTTAGACTGCTGAAGTGGGGAACGAAGGATGATTTCGTGAATGTGAATGCTCTAAGCCTTTTGCCTTTGATGCTCTAAGTGGTAAATAGTAGTATTAATTATATTCATAATCGTTTATTGCATAAAATACCTATGTCTTACAAGTTGTCATAATACACAAAAATATAATATTATTATTATATTAAGTAAGTATACCTGGACGACCGAGCGTTGCTCGGATTAAAACAATTTATTTTCTTGGTTTAGTTTCAAACGAAACACTGATTTGCTTAGTGTTACTTAACAACGCCATCTGAATCTGAGCTCCTAATAAAAATAGTTATTTTCATAAAAATAAAAAATACACTATCTGGTTTTGATTGAGGTTTGAGCCCGGGTCTCTAGTTCCGCAGTCAACTCACGCAACCATTCGACCACGAAAGCTTTAACTCAATGGACGAAATTTTCATAGAGCTCTTTCAAACTGACATTGTCATTTCTTTGAACGTCGGATTGGCGTATGGTAATAGGGGAGCCCAAGAGGGGATTTACGGATTTACTCGAGCGCGTCTGATTAAGATATGGGGTACACCTTGCATCCTGTTCAGTGCTGCCACGATTAAAAAGACCTTCTATGTAGGTACAGTTGTTTTTTTTCTTACTTCCGGATGTCAAAATGATCAGATTAGAAAACCCCGTTACCGTTGAGCCATGAATTTTAAATAATAAAAATTCGAACTCTTCAAGAGTTTGCCAAAATGTAGTTTTTTTTATTTCGCTGTTTTGTATACATTCATACTAAAATCTTCAGATTACTGAAATATGACTTACCATGCATTTAAGTTACTGAAATATGACTTAGCATGCATTTAATTTATTCTACTATTTTACCTGGACCTTTCGTATAAAATTTTTGAAAACCTATAGGCGCTCTCTCCACCGGTTAAACGCAAAACGTCATGAAGTATAATAATATTAAATAATATAATATTTTAATCTTACTACTACCCAACCTATAAAAAGCACAAGGTCCTGATGACGCTTGAGGAAATCCACAATGAGCCTTGTGGGCTCCCCAGTTTGACAGCGTTTACGCCACAATATTATTAATACTCTCCAATAGATGTCAGGAAGAGTCGTATTTTTCAGTTTATATTTAAATTGATTTTCATTGAAAATATTTTTATACAGCTAAAAATTTCCATCAATAAAAATTTTGTGGATCGATTTATCATCCCCGAAACCAGGGTACTAAATTTCATCAAAATCTTTGGAGCCGTTTCCGAGATTCAAAAAATATATTTAGATACATACAAGAATTGCTCGTTTAAAGGCATTAGATTATGGAATGCCACTCAATATGCAACATATTTTGTTTAAGTTGTGGATATAGCTTAGAATTTTTAAGGCTATTTCATTATAGCACCTAATTTATAATACAAACTACAAAGCACTCAAATCATAATCAGGATTTGGGAGTTTTTTTCTGCCGTTCAATATTATTTGTTTTATTTTATTTATTCATTTATTGTTAATTAGAACGATTACATTGTTTTATTAAATCAATTTATCGCCGTTAATCTTTGTAATTTAAGTACGGATTAAAAAATAGAAATTTATTTATTAAAAATACTGCAACCCTAGGTAAATTATGAAGGCAAAAGTGCATAGTAATCTCGTATTTTCTCTTGTCCGGCGAGCGGCTGCAACGTGCCACTTTCTTTATGATAATACGCGCATCCTCCTCTCCATTTGTGTTGTACTACAATAAACTCACCAAGTAATGCTAATTATACGAGTGTTTCAGTGACTAACAAAATACCTATTGAATATTTAGCTGAATTCACTTCCTTTAAGGTTACTAGTATCATATTGTTATTGGCTGCGACCATGCTACGACCTATTAAATGTGCCACTTCTAGTTACTGGACTTTTATTATATCCCTGGTGCTCTTATTCTATGGCTGGCTGCAACCCTTTTTACGTCCCACTGCTGGGCACGGGTCTCTCCCCCTTAGTGGGGAGGTCTGGAGCTTACTCCACCACGCTGATCCAATGCCGGTTGGTGGAGACGCGTGTTAGTGGCCAGCCCGCTGTCGGATGTTTTCAAACTGCCCATAAGTCCTCCGACAAGGTTTAACGACTGTTATCTATCGATAACAACCGGGACCGACGGTTTAACGTACCCTCGGAAGCACGGAAACGCGCATGAAATTTTTTGCGCGCTTATTCTATTCTGAAAGATATTTCGTGTCCCAGCAGTGAGGCACGTGTCTCCCCCCTCCCCCATTATAAGGACCCTAACGCTAATCCTACTACGCTAATCCAGTTGGCAGAGACACGAGATTCCAATTATTTCATGAATTCAACATAATTTTGTTCTCTTTTCCATTTCTGACCAATATTAATGGTACTATTAACTGATAGTGCTTAAAGGCTCAATAACGTACACTGAACAAACTTTTATAACGACTTTTAAAAATGCAAAGTGTACGAGTATTATTGAAATATCCTGAGATATGCATTAAAACAACCTTGTTTGTAACATCAGATACTAGGCTCGTTAAAACTATTTAAACCAATGTCCAAAGATAATAGCAGCTATCTGCAAGTAACTAAACTAGATCTACATCTTCCAAACTCCATATTTTGAAACAAACAGCTTCCTTATAGAAGAGCAGCCAATCCCAAGGGTCAGTCTTCCAATAAACGCTGTTATCAGAAGTATCAGGAAATCATTTAGCCAGCGTAATTGTGGACGGGACCCAATCATTACGCAATTTATATTTCGAGTCCGTCCTACGGCCTTAGGACAATTACAACCCCTGATTTATACTCTAGAGCGCTATAAATAAGGATTAATCAGGGCTAGTACTCGATAGAAAAATTCCAACCTAATTACTTTTGATAAAAATTGACACAGAATTATGCATTTTTTTGTTATGTCTGCAAATAAAACAGGACTTGAATATGATTTAAAAGAAAACAAAGTTGTATGATACAAACGTAGTTTACAATTTTGTTGTACGAATTTGATAAAAAAAATGCAAGATATCACATTTTTTAAAAGTTTTAAAAATAAAGATTACACACAATCTGGATTCTATTTTTAGATTAAAATTGGCCCAATATTCAAAAGTTGATGCCATGGATGGTGGTAACCCTGACACACAGTAGAGCAGTTCCGTTATTTATCGGGAGCTGGGACACGTACGTTATACATCTAATTGTAGCGAGCGGCAGCTTGGGACATTTGCCCTTTGGGGACGGATCATTAGAAATTAGAATATGACGGTATCTACGAGTACTATGAGACGCTAATGATGTTTAGCCGAAAGCGTTCGGGCCACGTTCGGACAAACGTAAACAGAAAGAGAAATTTCGAAATGTTTGAGGGTTTTTGATTTTGATAGAAGGTAGGTTATTTTGTAGAAGATAAAAATACGGTTATGTTTGCAGAAAGCAGTTAACTTTACTCTATGTTAAGCTGTCCATGGACGCAGTTCAGTTTAATGTTGTAGCTATCATAATATAATTATTGCAACAGTATTTATTCCAAACCAATACTTAAGATCATATTGTTATTAGCTCTTACTTTATATGGACCGCCAGTGTGACTCCACCTACACTGAAAATAACATCTTCGTGTTCAAACAGCAATAAAGGTAACTGTAAGGAATTGAAATTTAACAACCGAGGTCCGATCGTGTAAGGACCCGAAGCCGAGATTAAATAGAAGATTGAATTTGTACAAAGACGCCGTTTACACGACACGAACTGCACATACAATGATAATTAACATAACGCGTGGGCTATAAAGAAGCACATGTTAATGCAAACGACTGAGAAGGCGTTTATGGCACTTTGCTTATGCATATTCTGTTTTCCATCTTACTTTGTTTCTTGAAAAATAACAGAGATGCAACATTTGGTGCGGATGAAAAGGAGATCAATGGCGGTCTTGCGCTCAAAGTGCTAAATGCAGTACTTGTTGTGAATGAATATTTACAAGTAGATGGACTCGGGCCACCGGGGTGCCCTGTAATTACCGGTCCCGGCTTAAGCGGTAGTCGCGAATTAGTTACGGTGCGAACAGTGGTGACTCATGGAAAAAACGATCGTGAGATCACAAAAGAAAAACCAATATTTTGCGTTAAGACGTAGATACATTAGACGTTTGAAATTTGTCAAACTACTGATAAGTTTAAATGCTTCATCTAGACATTTCTATGGATATTATGCACTAAGATATCGGGGTGAAGAGGCGAAGAATTTCAATTGAAACACAGAAAGATTGAATGCAGAGGTAAAACAATCTAGGATTCCGGAGCACTCATCAGCTATCTCTAGATTATCTTCGAAGGTTGGCCCTTCAAAACGAATCCTAGTCTGTAGATTAGAGTCGAATTGAAAGACGGCTTTTCTCGCTCGGCGTTCCAATAACAGGCCATTAAGCAAGAAATAGATGAATTCGAAGCCGTATCTCGGCTGCCGGCGGGCGTCATTAAAATCTTCACAGTTATGCCGGCGCGGCCACGGACGCGGAAAATTATTCGAGCATCGCTTCCGCGGAGCAGCCATCTTGAGCATCGTTGATTTCTAGATTGTCGACGTGTGAAACGCAACCGTTTTTAATCTAATCTTCTTCGTCTGGCTGTGGTTGAAGAAGGATGAGTTAGGATTGGCTGCAACCCTTTTTGGGACCCATTGCTGGGCATGGGTCTCTCCACATTATTGAAGAATACGAGTTGGTGAAGTCGGACTCAACAATGATTTAAAGTAAAAAGTACCTGGTCTCGACCTTTCCCACCGAGGAGCCTGGAAGACTCATTAAACAGCGATGGTAAAGTATGATAAATAGGATAGGTGCTGATTTTTAATACTATTTTAAATATAAAAATATTTATTCAAAAAAATTAATTTTACTAGTCCAGCACAGCATTTATACAGTTGAATAAGTAGTGTAAGCAATTGAGGTATATTAGAATGTTTCATTTGCGCTACCAATTATTGCTTAAATATTAGATTTAAGAAATCTGTTTAAAGTGATGATTTTTCATTTGTCTACGGTGTTCTTGTTTTAATTTTAAGTCTTATCTAAAAGACCCGCAATAATAATACGGTAATACTAGTTTAAAAAAATTAAAAAATAATTATGCCTGGCAGGCAAGTAGAAGTTCCTAAGTTAAACGTTAATAATAATGTGTTATTAAGACTGATACTCAAGTCTGGTATTTTCGACTGCAGCGAACTGTTGAAGGTTTAATGAACATCTATCAACAAAACAGTACGATCATTTATCGTACGCCTACTAGTTAATATCTGTAACTGCTGGGGGCTAAGAGTTCATTCGAAATTATTGGTTGCAATTACAACTAAGAACCTAAGACCTTACGGATAAGTAAGGAGATAGAAGATAGAAAAAGGAATTGAATCAATTTGTTAAAGTATCGCTGCAGTAACAATATTAAAACGTAAAAGATGTCTACGACATATTCTATTGTTTTTCCATTCAATTAAATTAATCCAATTTAAAGTATTAAAATTTATTAATAATCGTAATACGTGTGAGTGACTACGAAATGTGACTACTTTTCACTACATGTAGTCACATGTACGAATGTATTGGTTTTTGAAGTGAAAACTTCTTTAGCGGCGTTGTGCACTTTTTTTAGGATGGGTAAAAAATGTTAAACTCGCGTCAGGACACGTGGCCTGATCGAATATTCGTAAGACGGAGGGGTGACAGCTGATGGCTCGACTGTCTATACTTGTAAAATTCGTTTATATCAAGTATTATAAATATGGACATTGAACAAAGTGCATCTATTAATGAAATAAGTGACGAAGAAATAGTGAAAGAAAATGAGTGAGTGAATACTTTAAAAAAAATACTAGATGAAAACCCATGAAAACCTACTGAAAATACTAGATGGTAATAATGATAATTAAAGCAATTCGTGCGAAATTAATCCCTAACCATTGCAAAATATCAGAAATGCACAACGTTAATGTTGAGACCAATATCCCAATAGAAAACTCATTTGAATCTTTGAGCGTACATTCGTCAGACTTGAATGAAGATGAAAAATGCTCATTACTTGAGTCATCAACATCTGCGTTATTAAATAGAAGCTGCCCAGATATTAGGCCAAATTTAAATGATAAAGTAATAGAATTAGAGCAGGTAATAATAAATCTACAGGAAAAATTACTAATAGCGGAAAACGAGATAGAAAATCTAGTAGCTGAAAACAATACCCTGAAAAAAAAAATTTCTTCACAAGAGATTGAAGTAAACCATTTAAAACAAATTTGTAAAACCCCAACAAGTGCAAAAATAATTAAACCTAAAAGAAAAGATATCGGTTCAAATGATTCAAGCTCCACCACACCAATAGCAAAAAATTCAAGAGAAAAGGCTATCGTAAAATCTTTTGACTCTCAACTACTACCATCACCCCAACAAACAGACTTAAAAGGAGAAAACCGTACGAAAAAATCACAAGTATGTAATGAAACGCAAATAGATAAAAAAACTAATAAATTAATTCAAAAAAACACCACAACAAAGTCATGCACAAATAAACAAAACAAAATAATTGTAATAGGTGACCAACAGGCTACCGATGTCGCGTCAACTTTAGTTTTATTGCGATCAGGGTACAAAACTCCCCATAATTATGATATATTTGGAACAGTTTATTCGGATGCCCCTACCAGCTACATTCTTGATAAGACAAACTTGACAAAAATGAACCTGCATGAAGACGACTGGGTCATTCTATGTATTGGATCCAACGACCGTAACCCTACAGTATTGTTTGCTGAAATTTCTGCAATGTTAAAATACCTCAAAAAACCAAAAATCATTGTGACTAGTGTAAGAAATAATCCTTATTTAAATGTAAAAAAATTGAACTCGCAATTAAGTACATTGATACATTGTTTTAAAAATTGCACTTATGTAAATGTCAATGTAGATACGAGCAATGTGGGCGGTTCGCCTTGTAGGGCAATCAGTACTCAAATTAATGTCACAATTGATAAAAAAGACTATATTGATTATTACTGTAATATTAAACGTAAACGTCATAGCACAATAAATAGCGTCATATTAAAACCGGGTACAATTCCATATTATTTCCAAAAAATGAATAAAAGCCTTCCAAACACCAAAAATCCTACTAAATTAAATCAAACACCGAGTTTCCCCAAAAAAGGAACTATACCTTACTACTTCACTTCAAATAAAAACACATTATTAAGTGATAAAATTAAGAATAATAATAAAAATAAGTTTTTTCTTGGGTAAATATAAAAATTCACTAGTTATTCTACATCAAAATATCCAGGGTATTACATCTAAAGTTAATGAACTGGAAACTCTTGTTAATTCAAATAAACTTGACATTTTATGCTTTACCGAAACTTTCCTTAAATTTTCATATGTTAACACGCTGCAAATAGCTGGCTATCGGCTGGCAGACTCCTTCTGTCGCAATAAATCAAGAGGTGGTGTATGTATATATATAAAAAATGAGATTTCCTATAAAAAACTTGATTTTGTTAATTTACTATCCATTGAATTAAATTTTGAGTGTTGCGGTATTATATTGACCGAATTAAATTATCTTATCATATGCATATATAGACCACCAAATTCAAATTTCGAAATATTTATAAAAACACTTGAGTTATTGTTGTTTAAAGTTACCCTTAGATCACGTTTTGCCAAAAAAAGAGTAATAATAACCGGCGATTTTAATGTAAACATTTTAGAACATAATAAGAAGACTCAAATCTTTCAGAACACTTTAATAAAATTCAATGTTAAGTTGACTATAAATGAACCGACTAGGATTACATCAAAATCACAAAGCTGTATAGACAACATATTGACAAACTTAAAATCATACAATGTGAGGGTTGCACATTTGGGCCTGTCCGATCATTCAGCTCAAATAATTGAAATCCCATGTTGCATAGGTTATGAAGAGAAGTATTGGTATATATATAAAAGGAGTATTGAAGATTATATGGACATATTTTTAAATTACATTTCACAGATAAGTTTTTCTGAGGTTTTCTTATACACTGATGTAAATCTAGCATACAAAGCTTTTATTAGCATATTTAAATTAATTTACGATTTATGTGTCCCAATAAAACGTATTAAGATAACGTGTAACAGGAAATCAAATTGGCAGACAAAAGGTATATATAGAGCAAGTAAGGTAAAAAGAAAAATTCACTATAGCATTATCATTAAAAAAAACACTCATCTTCTGACGTATTACAAAAGATATTGTAAGGTTTTAAAAATTGTAACACGTATAGCTAAACAAAAATTTAATTCAAGATTTATTGAAAATAGCTCTAACAAACAAAAAGCCACTTGGAACCTTATAAAGAAGCAAACTTCTTCTTTGAATAGCATGAAATCCACTATAGAAAATATTACTTTAAATGACACGTATATTGATGATGCTAGCATTATAGCGGATACTTTCAATAAATATTTTGTTACCATCAATACTCAAGACGTTAACTGTAGTGCATACCACAATACAAATTCTACAAGTATGTGTAAAAGTATTTTTCTTGCTCCTGTGGTACCTAAAGAATTGCACAAAATAGTAACTAATCTAAAAAACAAAAAAAGTTGTGGATTTGATAATATACCTGTACAAATAATTAAATGCTCCCTAAAATTTATAAGTGAACCTCTTCTTTATATCATAAATTTAATGTTAGAGACAGGAACTTTCCCAGATGACTTGAAAGTGGCAAAAATAAAACCACTCTTCAAAAAAGGTAATAAAAGTGACATTCGTAATTATAGGCCAATAGCGCTTCTGTCTAATTTCTCAAAAATTTTTGAGACAGTCATTTATAATCGGATTTCAAGTTTCTTAAATACCAATAATCTTATTAACAGAAACCAATTTGGTTTCCAAAAGAACAAATCCACTACAATGGCAATATTTAAGCTTCTGAAGTCAATGTGGGAGGCCATAAATGACAGAACTCCATGTGTAGGTTTGTTCCTTGATATGTCAAGGGCTTTCGACTGTGTTGTTCATGACATCTTATTAGCACAACTCAATACTCTAGGTTTTCGTGGCATAGCTTTAGAACTTATTAAATCATATCTGGAAAATAGAGAACAATTTACTGCCATTGAAATGTTTAAGAAGGAAAGCAAAACTATACAAGAAGTGCAATCAAAAACTGAAAAAGTATTGCTAGGTGTCCCACAAGGTAGTATCCTGGGGCCTCTACTGTTCTTGGTATATGTTAATGAACTGCCTAACATAATAAACCATCTTTGCGTTATGTTTGCAGATGATGCGACAGTTTTTATTTCAGATAATTCAAAAAATGCTAGAAATTTTGAAACGGAAATTAATGACACATTAAGGATAATAAAACAATGGCTTCAATCAATTAATCTAAAAGTTAATCTGTCTAAAACTAAAATGATCCAATTTCTGAATTACAAAACAAGGCCTCTTGATCTATTTATTTGTGATTCCAATACCGTTATAGAACAGGTTAAGGAAATAAATTTTCTTGGAGTTTCTATAGATGCTAACATGAACTGGAAATCACATATAAGCAAAATAAACGCAAAAATTTCAAGTTGGTGCTATGCGTTATCAATACTAGTTGAAACTACTTCTGCTTATACGGCTCGAACCGCTTACTTTGGTCACATCTATCCACTACTTACTTACGGAATAATTTTCTGGGGCAATTCAGTAAACGTAAAATCGACCTTCATTCTCCAAAAGAAATGTATACGTATAATTCACAACATGTACTATGATGAGTCTCTAAGACATGTATTTAAAGAAAAAAAATATTTAACTTTAACAAACATTTATATACTGGAGCTGTGTGCGTTTGTAAAACATAATATGAATTATTTTAGTAATCGGTCAGACTCTTGTAAAAATATACGGGATCAATATAAATATGACCTCTGCATAAACAGAGCCAAATGCCAAATCTATAAAAAAAGTGCTTTAAATACAGGTATAAAATTATATAATCATTTGCCTCTGGAGATAAAATCACTTGATGTACATCGTTTCAAATTAAAACTAAGAGTTTGGCTTTTTGAGCATGTTTTTTACAATTTAAACGAATTCTTTGAATCAAAATATTAGATCTTTATAAAATTATTGTATCCGCTAAATTTCCTGTAATGTACCTAAAAATTCTTGCTGTTTAAATACTCCTAATTATAATATATGACATTTAAAAATACGAATGACTAAATACTGTATCAAATTGACATTAATACTTTCCTAATATTGACATCGGTTTAAGTTTTAAGTTTAATTTAAATATATGAAATGTAAATATATAGACTATGCTGTATTAAAATTAATTCCTTGAAATATTGACATCAATTTAAATTTAATACCTAAAATTGTATTTTTTTTTTGTATTGTATTTTTATTCTATTCATGAATAATTTTAAAATTTAATTCTATAAAATACTGTACTTGTTTATTAAAATTGCATGCCCGATACGGGTAAACTGTTATGACGCATATACTATGAAATATCACCATTATAATTGTAAACAGTTATGGCAATAAATGATATTATTATTATTATTATTATTAATGTGCAAGTTTTCACTTCTGCCGGCACTACCGGAGTGCAACCTGTTGTTTTTTTTTATATTAGGTGCATTTCTGATTTGTTTTGTATTTAAATACTAGCCTTCCGCCAGTGGATTCGCCCGCGTGGACCCGTTTTAAATGTTTCCGTAGGATACAACCATCCTATATCCTTTCCAAAGGTCCACTCTATCTGTGTTCCAAATTTCATTAAAATGGGTTTAGTAGTTTAAGCGGGAAAGCGTAGCAGACAGACAGACCGACAGAGTTACTTTCGGATTCATCATATTAATATAGTATGAAAGCATGGATAATAACTCTTATAGCGGGAATCGGCCTTGCTGCTTTATGCAGTTTATATGTGAAAAATCGATTTAGCTGGAATTTGCGTATACTGGTAGGTAGAGGTGTAGAGATATAATTATGTTAGAATAGTGAATATATAAAAAGATTTTACTAAAATTAAATATGAATCTACAAAAAAGTTATTTGTTACAAGAAGTAAAGTATTATTATGATCAGGATTCTCTTACAAATCCAACCAACCAACAACCAAGAACCAGCCAGCCTATTTGAGGACATTTAAGTAGACCCTTGCTTCGTCTTATCTGAAAATACCTGAGCAGTAAATAATTTTTGGTCTGTTGGTTATGACCAAAGCCTTATAATTCTTAGTGAATAATCCGTTACTAATAGTGTAGTGCAAGCACCCTCGCATTAGCTGGTGGGGCTTCTGCGTAATTGATAATTGGATCGCTTAGGTTCGCCAGAGTCGGCCATTTATTTATTTATTTATTTATTTATTTATTTATTTACACTTTATTGTCACAACTTAACTATGTTGTACAAAGGGCGGACTTAATGCCGAGAGGCATTCTCTACCAGTCAACCCTGTATCCATTGTTATTGGATAGAACGTAACTCTTTAAAAGATCGTCCTATTTGCCTTTGGCTGGATACTTGGAGCTATTTATGGAGATATAATATAATCCGTTACCATTCAAATGTTGCAGTTCCTTATAAAATACGTCTCGGCAATACTCAACATTAGCTGAAAGCGATCTGTGTAATTGATATTGGGATTGCCGTCGTCACGATTGGAGGGCAGGAGCACATAACTGTTCGGGCAATCGTCGTATTTGTATCTGTCTCGAGATTAAATCTACATGTCTCAAGCAACAGATAGCGTCATTGAGACGGATAATACAAAAAGGATTTTGGGAAAAATAATTGCGGTTCTACCCAGAGCCTTTTATTGGAAATCGATCATTTAAATAAAAGCAATAAGTATTGCCTTAGTTAATATAATCCGTTACGAATTTTCAAGTGTAGTTGCAGCTGCAGCCCCATATGCAATACAGCCTACCATAAGCTAAACGAGATCTGTGTAAGTGATATTCGGATGGCCGTCACGACCCGCCAATGTCAACCATTGTTGGGGGCAGAAGCATATAACTGTTTAGGCAATCATCGTATTTGTCTCTATGGCTTCAGATTAAATCGACATGTCTCAAGATAGCGATAACAACTCGAATAATAGTAATGAGGAATTTAAAAAGGGTTATTTTCTCTGGATAGGAAGCAAAATTATTTTTACCCGACTGCGAGATGCAGACGACAAAAACTTATTGGCTTATCATTAATCGTTTAAACTTAGATAATTTTTAAAGACCCTACTGCCCCGCGGTTTCACCCGCGTCAGAGAGGATCATTAGCATAAAGTGAAGTCCCGTGGACCGGCTTTTTTGAAGGACTATTTAAGATAAACATTTCCATCATATTATTATATTACGAATGTGTAACTCTAGCGGTTTTGTCAGCGCACGCCAGAATAGCTCGCAAATGGAACCTAGATTTTTTCCTACTTATTTGACACTTATCGTCATATTTTGGACAATTCACAAAATATCTTTATAAATTGTAGCCTATGTGTTATTCTGATGTATAAGCTATATTATTGTAGAGTTTCATTTAAATCAATTTAGTAGTTTTGACGTGAAAGAGTAACAAACATCCATACTTATAAACTTTTGCGTTTATAATATTAGTAGGATTTTCCAGATCATTTCAGAAATTTCTGGAACTTTCTCGAACATTCTCAATTAATTAAAACAGTTTGCAATTATTTTAAAAACTTCAGATCATTCGAGAAGTTTCTGGAACTTTCTCGAATATTTTCAATTAATTAAAAATATTTGCAGTTATTTTAAAAATCTCCAGATCATTCGAAAAAATATTACAATTATTTAAAAAAATCCAGATCATTTGAGAAGCTTTCTCGAATATCCTCAATTAATTAAAATTATTTTAAAAAACCCAAATGATTCGAGAAGTTTCTGGAACTTTCTCGAACATTCTCAATAAAATTAAAATTAAAATACTTTGCTAGATCATCCCAGAAATTTTGAGATCCACCCAGAAGTCCCTATTGGTGAGAAAAGTACAGATTTTTTTTTTTCAGATTTTTCCACCCACTTCCAACCACCGCGATCAAACTCCCTTACTATCATCTACGTACTAAGGGGTATATTTACCACCCAACGGGAAGTTGATTGGAGTTAATGATAATAGAGAAAACAAAAAGAAAGTCATAAATAGTCGTGCTATTGCTATTTTTTTAAGCGTTACGCGTCTATTTAGCAGAATCGTCAGTGACTTCCAGATAATCGTTCAAAGAATTTTATCGATTTGCGCCGATTAATATGACGGTAAAATTCCGATAACAACATTATCAAATACAATAGTGGAACAATACCATTTTTTTATTGTAACATTCTTGCCGCATGCAATGGGGTCTTCATCCTTTAAAGCAAAGAAGTGAGCTAGCTTCGCGCCATATGACAAGTATTTACTAAATGAATTTTTTTTAATAAGCTTTATGTCCCACTGCCGAGCATAGGTTTTCTCTCACAAGTGAGAGGGATTTAGGCCAAAGTCCACCACGCTAGCCCCGTGCGGATTGGTGGACAACCTGCCTGCGAGAAATTATTAGTTTTTGACATTTTTCCTCACTGTGGAGTAGTGAATGTGCACATTACAAATTTCTTTGCCAGAGGTGCGCGTCGATTATTTGAACCCGGTATCTCCGTGTTTAAATAATCGAAGGTCGTGATTTTTACCGCTCGGCCATCGCTGCTGACCTATCTATCAAAAGCTATAATGGCACATCTATGCTAACGATGCCACAAGTAATGACAAGGTTCCGGGCTCAAGGCCAGTGAAGCCCATAATTAAACCGCTGAGCACTCAATCAGGCCTGCGGGTGATGATGCATTGCAACACCGTGACGAGAGCTTGGCAAATACCTATTATACGGCCGCTTATAAATCTACAGGCGTAGTCTATTATATATTCTCTTTATAAATAGTTATATTATAAAGAGGAAAGATTTGAATTTTTGTATGTTTGTATGTTTGTAATGAATAAACTCAAAAATTACTGTTCCGATTTTAAAAAAAACTTTCACCATTTGAAAGCTACATTTACCCTGAGTAACATAGGCTTACCGCTGTTTACCGCGGGAAAATGCTTAATTCCTAAGTGAAAATGGGTAATGGGGTCAACGCAGTTGAAGCAGCAACAACCCGTGTGGCGCAACGGTCACCCAGCCGGATTGCCAATCGGGGATCCCGGGTTCGATTCCCGGCGAAACTGAGATTGTAATGATGAGTTTCAGTTTCTGTTTTCAGTCTGGGTGTTTGTATTTATGTCTATATGTGTGTCCATGGTACCCACGAAACAGGGTATACAGGGTATATCTACTCATAGCGTTTAAAATGTTATTTATGCAACTGTGACAAATTTCTATTTGTTGAGTGCTCTAGCAAGCTTGCACTAAATATAATAGTGGAAATAAGGTGAGAAAATCCCATGGCACAAGTGGAGCGATCTGGTCAATCATGAACAATACCATCAGATTGCGATTATCGCATGAGAACGCGCGTAGCTGTAAATAAGAAGATATCCGTGCCACACGTTATGAAACTGTATTGTGTACTGCAGCGCAGGTATAGTTTGTGGATTTTTTTGGCTTTGTAGAGTATTGCGCTAATCTTAATATTTGGTATATAATTTGGTATATTAATATTCGGTAGGTGGTAGAACTATTATGGTTCGCCCGGGGAAGTACCACCGCTGCACCCACTTTTGCCGTGAGCAATTCTATTGTGTTTCGGTGGAAAGATGCAGTTGCCGGCCACACTTACATGAGGCGACCACCAGCCTCCGGAGTAGCAGCGCAACTGCATACGACCTCAGACAAGACTTACCTATGCTTTCTTGAGGTTGTATGTAGATGTCCATGGGCTGCAACGACCGCTTAACACCACGTGGCCTGCATGCTCGTCTGCTACTCCATTAAAATAAAAAAAATCCCGTTTTTTGTCTACTTACTTTTAGCCGGTTTCGGCTTTGTTTAGTGTATTACTGCAATCCCGATTTTTGTCTACCTAGTTTTTTTTTGTACACAAAGATATTTTTGTCTTGTTTAAGTATCTCATGTGGATGTTCTCGTCTGTATGATGGTTTTCCGCAACTCCTATGTATTTGATTCTTTACTAAGGAATACAGTTGTGCTACGAGACGACTCCGGAGTCTTATCTTGCTTGCACGACGCTTATCCGGATAACAACAAGTTACCTAAGGATTCCATCTATCAGCCTTTGGAAGTCAATTGCTGGACGAAGACCTCCTTATAATGTTCGCCAGTCCTTCCGGTCCTATGTCCTCTGAATCAAACGAACTTCAGCTGTCTTCTACAAGTCGTCCGTCCATCAGACCGGAGTGCGGTCTGTGTTCTTATGGCCAATATGTGATCGCCATTCGAGAACGTAACATTTAGTTACCGATTTTGTTGTAATCCCTAATTAAGATTTGTGGTATTACCATTACAAATCCCTCCGTGGTTAACCACAAGGAACAGTTTTCCGCACGTTCCGCGCCGAAGCCCCACAACGAGCAACGTCATCAATTTGCCGCCTCAGTGGCCGACACTGGCCGATAGAGTTCACTCGCCAGTCCACAGACTAATGCCATCAGTGTTTAGTCTATCCTTCTCCTTTTACTAAACCCGCATCAAAGCAGCTTGTGGAGTAAGCTCCAGCCCACCCTAATACTGGGGAGAGATCAATGCCAGCAGTGGGACTCAAGAATCTGACACCAATTTTTTATGACGTGTCAACGGATACCGTAGTGAGTGATCATCAAGCCGCCGGCGCGGTATACCGTGCAGAAGATCTCGCTCGGGTTATTGGAAGTTTTTTTTTATTTTTTTTTTATTTACAATAGTTAAACTCCACAGACTTGGCGTCCGTGCCTTTTTTTACCGACTTCCAAAAGAAGGAGGTACTGTATTCGGCTGTATGTTTTTTTTTTTTTTTATATATGTTCACCGATTACTCCGCCGTTTGTGGACCGATTTTCAAAATTCTTTTTTTGTTCGTATGCTTATACTCCCGAGGTGGTCCCATTGTCAGCAAATCAGGATCTGATGATGGGATCCCAGGGAAATCGAGGGGAACTCTCAAATTTTATAGGCACACACATTGATTTTCTTATACTTTAAGATACATAAGAGATATGTGTGCATAGTAATCATCATTTCATGTTGCTGAGCTGATGATGGAAGGTACTGCGACGGTTAGGAGTTGAGAGCAAATTCTTTCAATAAATGGGTTTTTGTTCGAAATCTTACATTCCTGAGGTGGTCCAGCTGTCACCAAGTCAAAGTTTGATGACGGGATCCCAGAGAAATCGAAGGGAACATACAAATTTATAGCACAATCAACTGATTTTCATATTTTTACTAAAGCAAAACAGGAATTTGTGTATAAATATCATCATATCATGTTGCTGAGCTGATGATGGAAGGTACCATAATGGTTAGGAGTTGAAAGAAAATTCTTTCAATAAATGTTTTTTTGTTCAAAAACTTATGCTACCGAGGTGGTCCAACTGTCACCAAGTCAAAGCCTGATGATGGAATCCCAGAGAAATCGAGGGAAACATTTAAATTTTATAGCACATCAATTGATTTTTATATTCTTACTAAAGCAAAAAGACATTTGTGTTTAATTACCATCATGTGATGTTCCTGAGCTGATGATGGAAGGTACTACGACGGTTAGGAGTTGAGAGCAAATTCTTTCAATAAATGGTTTTTTGTTCGAAATCTTACATTTCTGAGGTGACCCTACTGTCACCATGTCAAAATCTGATTATGTGATACTAGAGAAATCGAGGGAAACGCTGAAACTTAATAGGCACACACATTCTTTTAGTCATATTTTTTATCATAATACAAATATTTAGGTATGTCCGGTAGTTATCAGCTAATGTTGCTAAGCTGATGATTGAAGGTACAACTCCTCAACGGTTAGGAGCTGAGAGCAAATTCTTTCATTGTACGTTTAGGTGGACTGATAGTAGTATTCTTTCAGGCTATAAGATGGCTATTAGATAAACATGATTATAAAAGGTATCTCTTTAACGTTTAGAAGTTAAGTGAAAAAATTCCAATTATGCTTATGTGTGCAGAATTATTAAAATTACTAAAAAGAGTGAAATAAATTAAGTTTTTAACAAAAAAATAGAACCGACTTCAAACGGTAAAAAATAAAATTGTTCAGTACCTACTTCTTCTTGCTTATGGTAATGACTCTTAAAACTATTTTTGAAGTCGGGCCCTTAGGAAAATGTCCTGTCTTAGTAAATATAGTGTACCTTTCGTTCTGAATGGGCACCGACTCCAATATAGTTTTAACAGTCATTATCATAAGCAAGAAGAAGTAGGTACTGTCCCACTGTCTGTACTGTCGGTGGCCATTTAGTACGAATGGTACGACATTTTAGTAAGGGCCCGACTGCAAAAATAGTTTTAAGAGTCATTACCATAAGCAAGAAGAAGTAGGTACTGAACAATTTTATTTTTTACCGTTTGAAGTCGGTTCTATTTTTTTGTTAAAAACTTAATTTTTGCGTCAAGATATTGGAAGATTTCCAGTGGTGGAGAAAACTAAATAATGAAATTAGACGATTTGACCTACTCTGGGCCTTTGTGTTTGACCTTACCTATGTATGACCATTGCACGAGAATAAAGGGTATCCTAGTGTAGAGGGCTATGAATGTGAAGCGTGAAGCGCCAAAGCGTTTTGTCCTGATTGTAGGCCAAATGCCTAATGCCACCGCACAGACACATTAGAATCGTTTTATATTTTATTATTATGTTGTAAACAAACAAATAAACTGTATGTTGTAAACAAACAAAATGTTCAACTATTGAAGTTAATTTTTAACCCCCGACGCAAAAACGACGGGGTGTTATAAGTTTGACGTGTCTGTGTGTGTGTGTGTCTGTGGCTGTTTGTGGCAACGTAGGTCCCGAACGGATGAACCGATTTTGATTTTGTTTTTTAGTACACTGTACTGAAAGGGAATGAGGTGAAATGAAATCTAAAAATTCCACAAATATTTTTACCTTACTAAGTTACTAACTCAACTAACTTAAATATACTCTCACTATAAATACCTTCCTAATATTTATACCTACTTTAATAAGGACAAAATAAAAGTAAAATTTAAAATTATAAAACCCACATAAACGCACATACTTAAGACTCTGTCTTTAATAATTATTTCTAAAAGCGTTATTTTGCAGCATCTTATTTCAGCAAAAAAATAGCATAACATCAGCTGCCGTATCGTGGCTGCAGGACCTAAACTACGTCATCTAAACTTCGAAATTTAAGAAGATGACCCAATGCCTCTGTCAAAAGTTTCTTCTTTAATCTCACAGAAGCTGTAAGATTAGTTTTCTTGCTTTGACATTTATTTATGTAAGCTCTGTGGTTAGATTAACTGTGTAGCGATGAACCGATGAGCGCGTTGACGCCGCGGCGTCTAGGGCCGGCGACGCCCCGTTACGATGCTTTTATAGCTTGCGACCACGATGCGGCCAACGAGAGATCAATGATATCGCAATATCGCTAGTATGATCCATTTTAATAATATAATAAATATAAAAAGATGTTTGTTTGTTTGTCTGTTTTTCTTTCACATCACGCTGCCACATATTTACCTGATTTTTGTTTGGAGATAGTTTGGGAGTTGGAGAGTGGCATAGGCTATTTTTGTCTGGGAAAATATTTCATACCTATGGGAAAAACGTTTAGTAAACCTTTCATGGTTTGACCGGGAAAATGCCACGGCTGGACTCAACTCTGCCGTGAGCAATTGTCTCGTGTTTGAGTAGAAAGGTGCAGTTCCTGCTAAGGCTTTGATGGATACTGATTTACTCTCACCTTTAAAGTAGTGAACTATATTTAGTGGGGATTGAACCATGCCATTCAAGTGTGTGATGTCTTGTTTTAAAATATCCTACGGAGAGTTGACGCCTAACCTGCATGCATGGTAATATCCACCATCTCCCTAATTGTAGGATAATTAATACAAAAATGGTTTTGCTGCCACTGCCACACATTATTGTAATAATGTGAAGTTATGTTATTTGTTGTCAGTAGTAAGTCAAATAACGTTTTTAAGCATTCTTTGAACTCTCACTCCAGAAATCCCGGCGCTTGGATATGACTAAGATAATTTGATATACTTATTTACACATGAAGATAAAAATATTCTATTAAATTGTATAACATCCATAAATTAAAATTAAAAAGACTTAAACATGACTTCACATTATTACAATAATTAGATAGTCTGGACATTGAATAAAATTGCAATTATAACGTTATGTGCAATTAACATATTCATAAAAATAGTGCTTAAGCATAAGTTCATAATGTATAGTTACAGCATATCTAAAAATTACATAACAATGTTAAGTATAAGACTGCTAAAACGTAAACAAAGTGCTTCAAAGAAATTGTGCATTAAATGGAGTTTTTATAAATTTACAATTGGAATAGTAGACTTTTATTTTATTATTATTTAACAGTATCATAAGGAGATTTAGCTATAAAATAGTGTTGCCAAGCAGTGGCAGAAAAACTACAAGCAGTGGCACCGGGGACGACGGCCGTCGTCGAAGCGATGGTGTGCTCCAGGGACGCGTGGGGCTCGGTATCCTCCTTCTGCTACACTGTCATGTGCGCAAAGGAGGAAGCCTAGCGCGCCGGGGCCGACGTGGATAACGGCGCTGTGTGGCGCTAGTCCCTGTAGCTTCGGGAATAAGAATCGTCCTACGGTATACCCTGCTTGATCGTAAGAGGCAATTAAAAGAGAGTGGGAGCTGCATCCGTCCAGCTAGCAGCTCCGGGAAGGACGGCGGTGTGCTACTGAGGGTTTTTTTGATGTTCCCTACTAGGAGAGTTATAGTCGTGTGCGCTGCATAAACCAGCAGAGATATCGTACATTAAAGAAGTACCTGAGAATTGTAGATGTTTAAATTTTCTACAAAATAGACAGCGATAGCATACGAAAGATCGTAGGAGATAAAGATATCTCCTATGGTTGACTCACAATAATTACTTTTATGTGTTGCCCAAAAGAGCCCATTTTTTTACTTAGTTGCTTGCAATACCGGCAAGTACGTATGTATATGCGTGTTTCAGCCAGAACTACGTAAGAGAAAAACTAAAAAATGGTTACCTTTTTATCATATTCTTCACGTACTATAAGGTTAGCATTGGAACAATCGTAGTCGTTGCGTAGTCTATAAATGTCATTTGAGTACATTATGTTTTGAAGAAGCGTTAACCTTAACCTTTGTGGATTTGTGCCTTTTCGAATTAGTTTAACGCGTAGTTTGCGCGATTTGAGACGGAACTTCGTATACTTTAATGTATAAAGTATACAAAATTTTCTTAAATTCAAATAAAGAAAGAAAATATTAGGTTCGAGTACGCTTGCAAATTCTCTTCAAATAAATAAGACTTTAAACTCATGGAGGGTGCCATAGACACATACATACTCACCATTCAAATTACTGCTTCGCAAGGAATTGAACCCAGGACAAATGAACGAATCACACCCAAGCACGCACACAAACACGCATATCGTAGCACGATCGCGTGTTTCTGTAGAGATACGAGCGTTTGCTCAAATCCTTGGCGCGTCTGCCCCGCCTACATTTCCATTCTAACCTCTTTCAATATGTTCTGTGCTCTTAACACTATAAAAAAGTAAAGTATAAACAAATATATTTTCTAAATTCCGGGAAACGCTCATTGAAATGAAATCAATTTACGAGTACTTTCACTGCGCCCTTTGTTGGATTAAAATTTGCATATCAAATCAACAGCAATCAGAGCATACATTTGTTTCAAACGCGCACTTAATAAACACTGGTTAGACCCACAGACCCACATATGGCCATTGTACCCTCTACTATAGTTTCGGCCAAGAATCGGATGTAGACCGGAACGACATGGTAAGCCAGATTTAGATATGGTTAGAGTCTTACTGGTAAACAATGAAAGTTAGATTAGAAGGTAATTGTATACGTCATGTAACGTTAATCTAAATTTTTGATTCGATGTAGTTGGTTAGTGCAAAAAGATATGGTGAAAAGATTGTACGTTATACAATAAGAAACGTTGTTCCTTAAAACTACACTTAAAATAAATATAAGAAATCAATAAATAAATAAACATTTTGCTCTCATAGCCCCACATAGCCGGGACCCTCCGATCGGCAGTCCGGTATGGTAACCATTGCGCCAAGCGGGTCGTCATAAAATATTCTTAATCATTAAAAATCTTCAACAGAAATTTATATTACTGAGCACAAATACAAATTGATATGTATAAGTAGGTAATTTTTAGTACTACTTCTACGTTCTAATTCATGCACCAAAACAAAAAAACAATCATCTTGACATTATGATTTTAAGAATACCACAAAATAACTTTAACTGTCCCATTGCTTAACTCTCAGAATGGAACCGTATTTAGACCTTAATTCACAACGACAGATTGGTGTAAATCAAAGTCCTTTGACTGTCTTGATTAAGGAAAACATCATAATGAAACTCCATGACACTGTACCACATCACTATAATGGTTTAAAAATGGGTCGTCAAGTTTATCACCATTAGGTCAGCACCATGTCATCTTCAAGCGTTCAAGGTCCTGCACCAATAGCTGTGAAATCTCACACGGTCGTGCGAGAAGCGAGACAAACACAATTTCAGCTTGCCTTGGATCAGTTTGTACAAGCATCGACAAATAGCGTTTAAAAGGCAAATAATGCATTTACACCAAACTTGGTTTTGGTTGGGCGACTTCGTGTTAATCCTTTAAATATGTGCAAACGAAGAAGAACTAACAGACTTTTAAAAAGACTAAGCACACAAACTGGCAAAACAATAGCAATATCACACATCACATTTGTAAGAAACTTAAAAGAACAAATAGAACCATTATATTTTGGGGCAATTAAAACCTGTCTTTTTTCACCCTCTAGCTATATTATTATGTGTAGAGATGCTGAAAAGCTTCTGGAAAGTTAATAATGACTTTCGTAAATCTGAGGCTGTACGAGAACTTTGGAAAACATCTCCAAATTAAATTAAAAATACTAAATCAAACATTTAAAATACTAAATGAACAGTTTTAAAGTGGGATATATTTTTTCGTTTGCTTTTGCAATTTCACAGGTATACCAGAAAGTGATATTCATTTAAGTCCACGCATCCATATGCCGGGAACATTTGTATCTCGTTATGTTATCTTTATATTTGCAAGTTAGCGTTAAAGGGCCGACATTTACATCTAATAACAGCCGACCAGTCAGTTTGTGTGTCACAGGGCCACGCCAGAATCGTGCTAATGGGACTGGTTGGCGTTTTCCGAAATATTTACCAACCTTTCAAGCCTCTTTTATATTCGAACACGTTTCAGTTAAGGTCTTAAGTTATTTCCGCTCAAGAATTGTAGTATCTACTCGTACAAGACGCATTACCTAAGTTTGAGGTAACATAACATTGATAGAGGAATTGCTGACAAGTGACAACGCCATTTTTAAGGTTTTCTAGGACAGAACGATGTAATGAACATCGATCTTCTGAGTAATGGTCTTTTAAGGGCCGATAACTGGACAAATTTAAGAGTAAAATGAAATGAAATGAAATAGTTTATTAACGTCCTGGGTAATAATATCCACTTGATGTTTGTCATTGTTGTACGGCCATCGGATGACCGTCTAACATTAACTCTCGTTATTTAAATTATTTAAAAAGAATCAAAATAAAATCAAAATTTTAGGAAATGAATATGGAATAGAGACTTAAATGAGTATGAAAATCCTAATGTGATAAACAACAGTCCTGCATTTAGTATTAAGTCTCTAGGAGTTGTAATTAATAGTAAAATTGATGTATTCATTTCCTAAAAATACACAGCAAACAGCAAAGAAAGCCCATAAACAAGTGCATAATTAAATCAAAACCACACAATCCTAACCACTCCACCACTAGGTCAGCATCATCTCACGTACATCAAACATATGAAACTGATCTGTGTGTTTGTCGCACAAATAGAGACGAGACTACACGTGACTAGAGGTGTCAGTGTGTCAGAGGGCCGGGTGAAAGCTATCGATGGGATTAACTTGTTTAGCTTTGAGATGTTTACGTGTTTGACCCTAGGATTGTACATATTAGTTAGAGATGATAACACTGTAAGATTTATTAATACATTCATCATTTACTCATATTTATAAAGATTGATAAAGACAAATATCAAATAAGCTGTGATGGTCAAGGGTTAATCAAGGGTCATCTCTGTATTTTATGCCTGTATCTTGGGAAAATTGTAATAAACTTGTTTATTACTAGATCTACGGTGAAGTCCACATGCTTAACTATTCCCCTAAAAGACTGTTAAACCCCGATACTTTTGAATGATGGCCGTTACTGGGTTGATGTTAAAATTTCACACAATTTGTTATGTTCAATCCTTGTGACTGGCTGGTAAGTAATTGATAGGAAGAAATCCTTCGACTTTGACATCCAAAGTCAATCATAAAAATATGGAGATTGGCATTAAGACAGTGGTGTCACGTGGTGTCGTGCACCTAAATATATTCGGCCGTGCTGAAAGAGTTATTCGTGATACTCCAACCCCGGTACCGTGTGCCAAAAGACCAGTTCAGCCGTGCTGAACATTAGTTGTCCTCGAAGTCTTCTACGTACGAAAGCGCCTTAGTACCGTGTACTGAAAGACATCAGCCGTGCTGTTTCGTACACTTCGTCAGTATTGAGGAGTGTGCAAGACCCATCGGCAGTGCTGAAACTAGTGAAGACCGCCGTGTGCTCTCCATCAAGATATCAAGAGTGTTCAAGACCCATCGGCCGTGCCGGATAAACAATAAAAGTGCGCCGTGCGCACCCACTAGCTCAAGACCGACTTGGAGGTTAAGGCTGGTGGTTTAAACAATACTTATTTGCTTCAGTAGGGTTTTGATCATATCTCCTACATTTACACATTTAACACAGTCGAGTCATCTGGTGCGATTAGCGCACAAGTTATCATAAATACTATATCGTAATTATGTTAAAAGACTTCATAGGATTTTAGACTGATTCTTTTAAATTGCTTCTAGGCTTATTGTTTTAAATGCTTGGATTCAATGAATAGAACAAAACGATAAGTAGGGATAATCATATTTAATCCCGGAGTGAATTCTTATCCTAGCGTAAACTAAAGATTAATATCACTGAATATAACAAGCAATCAAATATGTATGTATGTATGTTAGGTTATTAAAGGAAAAGCGAATCAATTATCATTTTGAACGTATTGCTATTTCACTGCATACAATCGGCGTGAAGAAATTATCTGTGTTCAGCTAATTCTCAATGAATATCAATGAGTGGAAATGAAGTCGTTAACTACACACGCTTAGTATACACGATAGTTCAATGTACATTATTAGATTAGTATAATTAAAAGAAAAAGAGCAAGTAAAATTATATAATAAATACTTACTAATACTAATATTAGTATTTAATTATACAACTAGTGAAGTTGGAAAAAAGAGCAGTTACAGTAATTTTAATACTCCACAAGGTAGGTATCAAAAATTTATTGCGAGTTAAAGCAAACGACATTACTTCGATGCTCGATTTTAAGGTTTCTTTAGGATTTACGTAGCTATCGAACTATATTGAATTTCACCGTGTTTCATGCTTCGATCAGAACTCAGAATGTAATACTAGGATAAGCTGGTATCGGTTATCGGTCTTATATCGGTTGAGACGAGTACTCGCAAAAAATCCTAATGTTTAAAAAGAACTGCCATGCATGGCCCAGATAAAAGAAGCAATTAGCGGCAGTAAACCAAGTCGGTCTTAGCAAATTTTTATGATTATTTTATTACACGTCTTAACAACTAACTAATTTCAAGTAGGTATTAACAAGAACGTGAAATGTTTAGATTTTCCACTACATCAGATGAATTCGGATGTCAACTAAGCTTTCAATTACACAACACGACTTTCAAAACAATTACCTCTATCATTGGTTACTCGTAAACTACTTTAGAAACTGAGCGAGAGGATGAAACTGAAATTACAATAATTGCTAATTAATTAACTAATCCACATTTTAATGAGCGTTCATCCGCCTCCATATTCGGAGTCGGAGAGAGGAGAAATGACGCATCTAAGATTTCACATCCCATTTCCATCACTAAACGAGTTTAATTAAATTACCTCAATGGAAAGTTCACTCATACGTAAAAGTTGTCAGTATGTATTAACATAGAGAAAACATAGTACCGGCGGGTATCATGCAGAAAACGCAGTGAGCAGGCTAAATGAACAGCTTGCTTGGATAACGATTACAGCTGAAATCTTAGAGGCTGAAACTGGCCTTTGAAAATTACGAGTACTTTTTTATGGAGAAATAAGTGAGAACATTTTTATAAGTTTCCTTCCTACAAAGATATGAATAAATGACGAATTTTTTTATTAAACCTTACAATATTAGCTTAAACTAAGGATACAAGGGCTTGTTTAATGCCTAATGCCATTCGCAACCCTTGGGTGATGAGTTCTCTAATCTCATAGTTCATATGAAAGAACCTGAAGACCATAGGGTGTACCAATACGTACTGTCTGACAGTATTTAGGGACTCGAAACGTGGACTTTTACAATTGCAATAGGTCACAAGCTTAAGGTGGATCCTATGAGGGAGAGGCAAGATAGGCATGCAAACTAACATCGCCGAAGTAGTAAATAAATGAGAAGATTCGAAATCCAATAATTTGAATATCAAATGTAACTGTCGCGTTATAAAAGAAAATGTTAAACAAATAAATTGACATTGACTTGAAACATTACCTGATTAGAATTCAAAACAATGTTAATTTAAAAACTGCACTGAGAGTAGTTTGACGATTTCGCAATAATTTCGAAGCTCTAACAGCGGTAATCGATCGCCCAATCGACATACAAGGTACATTAGGCCATACGCAACAGCAACACAGCAATGGAACAAATTGGATCGCGTGCGCCGACGGACGGACGTTAAGACAAAGAGGCAATCAACGTTAGTGATGAATGGATGAATTGGATGGGCTTTGCGAAACCTCTAACGGATTGTGGATGTAGGTACTGGACACTACTAATTCATCGTTATAACACTTTTTTAAAATAGCAATAACGTATAAGTTGACAAAATGTTTTAATACTGTCAAAAACTATACTTACGATAGCTGTCCTAGCAAAAAGGTTTGAAGGAAACTTGTGCTTTAAAGTTAGTTTTAATTGAGTTGAGGTGTTAAGAGACAATAAATATGTACCTAGCGTGTAAGCACTTCCTTAGTTTGTATAGACATTACACTCTGGCTACGCTTTATTTATCTGTATGTCTGTATGTAATCTGTGGTGTTAAGGTTCATTATATAATCTATGTCTTTTTCTCGTCTGTAGAAAATTTTGTAAGAATTAGGGTCCTCGGTGCAAATAAAAGTGTTAAATAATCCAATTGCATCTTTTATTGTGCATAAATCAACTCATAAATTAGCCATAATTTAATATGAGGAGAAAGTTTGATAAATCGAAGATATTAAGTAGTGACGACAGAGAACGAAGAATTAAAATAAGATTTAGTATAAATCAAATTTTATTTGGGTGTCTTATCAGAAGCTTAAATTTTTCTTTTATAATTTTGAGCGAAACTTAGAAAATAGTGTAAGTATATACACGTAAATACAGAAAACTCTATTATATTAGCCCTGACATTAAGAATAACCCTTTCCTCATGCAATACGTTACAAAAGAAACAAACCAATGATAATGAGTCCATTATTTGTTTTTTCCTTGTTGCATGTCCCTTTTCTATGGGAATAACGAGAAACTGCCCATTACTGTTTAAGCGTATCGATGTTATCAAAAACTCGAATGACTGAGCGGCACCGTTTTCTAAAAGAAGGATTCATTCAAGACAAAAGGATTTCTAAAAGAAGTTCAAAGCATCAATGCCATGATGGGAAATGATTTGAATCGGATATGGACAATTTTCCAAGAATCTGAGTCCGATGTTTGCCGAGGGCAATTCACATGTGCATTCACAATTCACGTCTGTGCATTTAAGAATTGAAACAGACAATTTACATGTCTATCTGAATTAGATGTCCCAAAACGAAATTTTTGGTTCCACAATTATTGTAAAATTTAAGGTGATCTCTTAGGTACCACGATTGTAAAGTCCTGCGGTCCTTCTCATTTCTTGCGTCACAGGTGTTGTGCACTTTTTTTGGAATAGGTAAAAAATGTTAAACTCGCGTCAACTACACGTGGCCTGATCGAAAATTCGTAAGACGGAGGGGTGACAGCTGACGATGGCTCGACTGTATATACATGTAAAATTCGTTTATATCAAGTATTTAAAATATGGACATTGATCAAAGTGCATCTATTAATGATGAAAGTAGTAGACGAAGAAATAGTGAATAAAATGAGTGAGTACTTTATGAAAATGCTAGATGAGAAATAAGACTAATAAAAAAAAGCAATTCGTGCGAAATTATTCCCTAACCATTCCAAATATCAAAAATGCACAACGTTAATGTTCAAGTTTTCACTTCTGCCGGCACTATCGGAGAGCAACCCGTTTTTTTATTTCTATTGTGACTGCCGTGCACAACCGCAGCCGAGATGGTGATGATGATTTTGTAAAGATCTAGCATATCTACAAAATAAGATCTAAGATGGTAAAACGAGTCTGAAAGCTCTCTGACCTATAAAATGCCTTTTTGACAGATTTTTATGGCAAAGCCTAAACTCCATTCCCCCAAACGTTTAACCATAGATTTTTATACTATATTATTAATATATATATTTGCGTTTAACATCATTTGGCGTTCTTGTCTATGTCCTTCCTATTGTCCTATGATTTTAACACCAATATTTGAAATAAAAGAGGCGAAATTTCTATAAAGAGTAAAGAGAAACAGTCTCTAAAATACGGATGCCCGATCGATTCCAATATTGCCTTTTTGTTTGTATCTAATATATAAAAATGCAAAGAAGAAACTAAAATGCGTATAAGGACTGGTATTCGTATTATGAATATTAAAAATCATCAAAGACAAAGACAAAAACTTTTATTTGCACAAATATGGGTGTTTACAAAAGGTGTTTTTATACATTTGGTTTGCCATATTTACCTCCATGAGGTATGCAAATATTACAATAATTAAAATTTTACTAATTACAAAATTAAATATTAAAATGTACATTGAAAAAGATTTCTTTATTTACGCTTATCTTATTATTATGATTATTTGTACCCATATAGCGCCTTTTTATTGATTAATTTTTATTTATTAATTTATTTTTATTTTTCGGATCGGATCTGTTCGTCGACTTTGGGCACCCATATTGCAGGGTTTTTGTACACTAAGAGGAAAAAAAGCCAGTAAAGAAAAAACCTCTCAGGTTTTTATGGAATTCCTTTAAACCGCTTTTTATGGAATTCCTTTAATCCTTTAAACAGGTTATTGTTATCAATAAAATACTTTTACTTATACTTACCAACTAGCTGCTATACAATTACTCGTACATTATTATCGAAAGTGCAGTATGTTCTTACGTACCTGAAACAAAAACAAATATTTATCATTAGTAACATTGTAACCATGACCCGCTAGGTACTGCTCCTAAAGATATTATTTGTTTACTAATTATTAATTATTAACTACTTTAAATATTTTACATTGTTTGTCTGCTGTTTTCCCACAGCTGAGTACGAGAATATTTATTTATATTAGGAATACAAAATATTAACTTATTAAATATCAACAATATTTAGAGTCCTGGTGCATATGTCGCAGCCATCTGGTAAAATCAGCATCTCCATTAAAAGGTTTGCTTAAAGAATAGTTTTTTGAACTAGCATCACTCAATGTTCAACTAGTCGGCTTCTCGTAAGCTAGCCCTTTAAAGCATAGATATACTTTAAAGATGGTTGACATAAAATCTGACAATTCGTTTAAATTTGGTTCATGTTTTTCTCACTACCGCGCTGGTAGTCACTAAAATAAATAATGCGCCAGATAGCTTGCAAAGCAAATGTTTTATGTTCCTTAAATTTAAAACGTGATTTGATAAAAGGAAGCGTGAAAACTTGAATGTGCCAAATATTAAACTGCAGACTAAAATTTTTTATATAGTTAAAAAGTTTTAAATAAAAATTTTATTCAAATTAAGTTCTTATTTAATGTTTTTTTTTTAGATATGTTTTCTTAATTAACATCTTATTGTTTTCTTTTGAATACGTTCTTGATGTTAGCTCATCTTTTACTGTGTAAATTGGGAACCTTAAGGTCACTTGCGTTCTTTTTACATCTGTTGTTGTTTACTATGATGTAATTTTTTGTTGTATCTTATCGTTGTACCTTTGCTTTAACGCTTACTGACCAAAACCCATGGCTGTAATATTTTTGTTTTTTATTATAAAAAAATAGTTAGAAAACTTAAGCTGATCACAAGGTATTTTTCATTACGGAAGCTCATTTATTTATTATTTATATAATGTTGCACTAATTAAGTGACCAGCAAAACATATACAGAGTCAGTTTTACTTCAAATACAGATTATAATTGTGATTATGACAAAAACTACTAGAGTTTATGCTTATATTATGTTTATACAATACACAAACTAGTGACTACTTCAGAGGACAGAGATCCTACAGAATAGGAGAGGCCGCTATCTATACTTTCATTTGGAAATACAAGAGTATCAACGCACCATGGAAGATTACGTAAGATTACGGTATCGCGTTACTATACGTATCGCGTATAGTACATCTATAAAGTTATCCTGGTTTTAGCTATGTGGTCGTATACCACCATCTCGGTGTATAGAGTACTGAAGCAAGGTCGGCTCAGTCACGCGCGCTGTCCGACAGTTCCCACAGTGGTAGCGTGGGCGGTTACCGTTACAGGTGTTTAGAAAGCATAAGTCACAAAATTATCCTATAATAATCAGGGTTTGTCTAAGTCAAAGTTCGGTATAAGAATAATAATATATAGGAAGAGATGGAGTAATTTTAGATAATTTTTGAACTTAACCTAAGTAAAATCAAATATAAAGAATCTAAAATTTTAAAAAGATAAATCCGAGCCCAGCAATGGGCTAATTCCTTCCTTCCTTCCTTAATGAATTATGCTTCCTTAATGAATTATATCCAGCATAAATCTGTCTTTATGTTTATGTATGGTTACTATTATTATATAATATATTTATTTAGTCTTTAATTTTATTTTAATTTTTTAATTTATCGTTCTTTCCAAACTGTTTATTTTGTTGTTACATTATTGTTCACTTTTTTCCGTTTTTCTCATTTTTACCGCCTTTGAATCTCTCTGTATTCCCTTAGGTAAGCTGGTAGATACTGCCATTGGGCATTAAGCTCGCCTATTGTACCACAATATTTGGGGTTCAATAAAGTTTTTAAATAAAATAAATAAATAAATAGCTGGATCCAAATAAATAAGGAAATTTGGTTGACATTTTCAGGACAAAATAGCTCATAACTGTTTAGAACTTAGCCTATTTATACCTAGATATATGGATAAAGAAAAAAGTCGAGAATCAGAGGAGAAAATGGATACAAATGTTTTGAATTTATTCCAATATACAGCAAATTTATAGCTACATCTTGAAAAAATACACTTAAAAAATGTGCCTACTGGTTACGACTACTCTCTCTACTCAGACTGATGATCACCTAATAATAGTAACCAGCAACTGCACTTTTCTGCCAAAATTCAATGGTCTTCTTAGCTTCAAATAATAATAGTAGTAGTAATTCCCAGATCAGTCCAAGTACGTTAAACACTGAAAGGAATATAGTCATTTCCGTCTCTTTGTGTAGTGTCAACCTTCCATTGACTTCCATATTATATTGTATCGTACCAAATACCGTGCTACAGAAACAGAGCGAGCCCAAAAGGGCGCGGCCACACCCGTCTGAAAGTACACAATTTGCTCGCACCGATGTCGAAACCTAATGGACGGATAATGGTGGTCATAGATCACTCCTAATACGACCAGCCACGGATTCGGGGATAATTACGACGTACAAAACTAAGGTTTTACTTGCAGTCATGGAAAGTTACGAAATAATTGCAATTAGGTGTTTGCAGTGGCAACTTAAACTTCGCAATCAGTTACCTAAAATGTTTTAATTTATGAGTTCGATATATACGGCAAAATATTCTAAACATTATTGAATTTCTCACATTAAATATCTTTAAATTTTTTAACTGATACTTAATTATTTCATATTTCCTGATTTACATTTCATGATTCTGAAATGGTTATCTGGATCTGGTCATTTCTACCTTAAAATTTGAAAACTCTTATGAAGCGCACCGGGACTAATAGGGAGATGAACCCGTATCTTGTTTACTGACTTTCAGACTGTCAGATATATTTTTTCAACATATTTTAACTTGATCGACAATTAATTGGTTGGACTTGATATTTTTTAACTTTTTCGACATAATAACAATGACTGGAGCAAGAGGAACAAGCTTAAGTTCAACGAGAGCAAGTACTTCTGTAGTGACGTTTTTCCGCAAGCGTCCGATTCTATACACCTACAAATTAGATCAAATTTGCTTATCACGTCACACCTCGGCCAGGGATCTAGGCGTGGTGATGAGAGCAAACTTAAATTTCTCTGACCATGTAATGACATGCCAGAAGGCTTACAGCTTTGGGCTTTGTGATGCGTATTGGACAACACTTCAGGAGTCCCGCTGCTGTAAATCTTTTATACAACAATTATGTTGGGAGCATGCTTGAGAGTAATGCAGCTGTCTGGAGTACGAGTTCGGAAGTTACGAGTATGTTGGAGATACTTCAAAAAAAGTTTTTGAGATTTTTTTATTTTAAGATGTACGGTTACTTTATTGGATACCCACACATATATCTTAGCCTCTTCTTGGTGGAGATGTTAAGATATAACACCTTAGAGTATATATACTATGTCTATACTCTTTTTGATACGTTAGATACGTTAGATACCTACGTCTATCATCAAGTAATGATACGTTACGTACCCACGTACGTAACGTATCATTACTTGATTATTTTGTTCATTTAATTAGAGGGACTGCATGTAACCCATCAATATTAAAATTGATTGTACTGAATCTACTAGATACTCGTATCTACGTTAGATCTCGCTGTCACAAATTGTTTGCTGTGCGGGGCCCACTCTGTAAGCATCCGTCCGTAAGTTCTAACATTTTCGGAATCATTTTGAGCATACTCAGATCGCTTTTTTTTTCATGAATTAATGAGATAAGCGTTGTCATTGATGACATTAAGCTATTGAATGAATAATATTGGCAGAATTTCTTCAATCTAATCCAAAAATAAGGCCCGAAAATTCACTTAGTTTCGGATACGGGCGTACAGAGTGGGCCCTCAGGGGAATCTCCCCTGGTGCGATAGGTTTATAATATCAAATTTCAAAATGTTACATATCACAAATCTTGAATTCCTTGAATATTTATAATATTACGATCTTAGAGCAACGACGGATGGCACATAGCCTTTTGAGCGTACTGTCTTTGCTTAAGATTACTACACTTCAATAGTATTATGGTAAATATCATAAGATCTGTTATTCAGTTTGGCGGAGAAAGCCTAAATAAACAGAAGAAAATATTTTCTCATTAATATCGCTTACATCCGGTACTGAATAACATGATTATAATATATAGATATATAGATTATAAATTATAAGGAATTGGCACGAATGGCGACTATGGTGAGCGGTTTCAGACGAATTAATTATGAGATTTGCAGGTGGTTTGCAAGGTCGTTGACTGTGATTTGTGCTTTTAAAATAATAAACTTGATGGCTGCGTACTGGAATTGTGATCTAAAACTACCTGATTGACATTTATTTATACCAGAGCAATTTGCATCTAAAGCAACGCTTAGACGAGCTTAGTGATTTAAATTTTATTATTATTTATTAAAGATTTAAAAAAATTGTAGAACATTTAGTACGTCTACATAATCCCCTATTGATCCATCGGTTCATGAAGAACATCTACTTTAAAAAACCGGCCAAGTGCGAGTCGGACTCACATACGAAGGGTTCCGTAACATTATCTATAAAAAATCACGTTTATTGTATGGGAGCCCCCTTAAATACTTATTTTATTATATTTTTAGTATTGGTATAACAATAGCGGCAACAGAAATACATCATTGCCTTTGATTATCCATAGAAATCATTGCATTAAGATTGAATGAAAGGTAAATTGTGGTATACGATTTATGACGTATTTAAAAAAAACTACTTACTAGATCTCGTTCAAACCAATTTTCGGTGGAAGTTTGCATCGTAATGTACATCACATATTTTTTTTGTTTTATCATTCTCTTATTTTAGAAGTTACAGGGGAGGACCAACATTTTACCACTTTGGAAGTGTCTCTCGCTATTCAGTTTAGAAAAAAATGATATTAGAAACCTCAATATCATTTTTGAAGACCTATCCATAAATACCCCACACGTATGGGTTTGATGAAAAAAAAATCTTGAGTTTCAGTTCTAACTATGGGGAACCCTCAAAATTTATTGCTTTTTTCTATTTTTTGTATGAAAATCTTAATGTGGTTCACAGAATACATCTACGTACCGAGTTTCAATAGTATAGTTCTTATAGTTTCGGAAAAAAGTGGCTGTGACATACGGACGGACAGACAGACAGACAGACAGACATCACGAATCTATAAGGGTTCCGTTTTTTGCCTCTAACAATTTATGCCCTCCATCTGATCCTTAACATCTATAAGATCCTGCCTGCTTGTAATCTAAGCAAACTAATATGTTTATATGCACCGGTGGATGCATTAGTATGTCTAAATCTTAATATATATAATTTACGTGTCACGTTGCATGTCCGCGATGGACTCCTAAACTACTAAACCGATAATAAAATTTGCACACCGTGTGCAGTTTGATCCAACTTGAAAGATAGGATAGCTTATTTAATTAATAGTGGCAATATTATTTTATTTCTGATACTTTAAGGCAGGACAACGTCTGCCGGGTTCGCTAGTAACTTATAGTCTAATGCAAGCATTTTCCTACGCTTACAACTAAATGCGAGATTCACAGGTCAGATAGCCGGTAATCTTGATATTACCCCTAAGTCAAATTGTTTCAAGTGGTCAGTCCAAAAAACGTATCAATTACATTGTCCAAAGCTTAAACTCCACAGCACCTGCACAGCCGGGTCACGAAAGGTCACGGCCTTGGCGTTATCTCCACGCCCAGCCTCCGCGCCGTGGGAAAATCTCGTAGTATCGCCGTCTTGTTGATCGGTCGCCACTTCATAAATCAGCTTCCTTTTCCTTATTATTCGATACCTGGTAATGTCTAATGGCTAATTTATTCCAATACCTATTGTGCATTCGGAAATTGTTTGCTGCAAGCTTCAAGCCAAGCTTTATTTGCATTGCTTTGAAATTGAGTGATTTATTATGAATTTATGGATTGATGATGGTATTTGTTTGCATTAATCCCTTTTTCTATTGATTCCACTGCCTTTTACAGGTTAATACACACGTACAAAAGTTGATGTTTTAAGATTTAGGGTTGAAAAAACAGATAAACAATGTATTTAGGTCCCTAGTATTAAAAGGAAACAATTTTCCACAAATTAATCTATCAGAGTCACTTTGCTATACTTCCGTTTGTTTGTCAGTGAAATACTTAAATCTGCAATTAAAATTATAACCTTTAGATTAATTAAAACCGCATTTTTTATGATTTATTTAATTTTTCAAGGGAATTAAAACATTTAAAACCATACCATACCATCCATACCTGTCCTAGCTCTATTTGTTTTCTCTATAGGTATTTATAACTTTCTTTTACGTAATTTGTAACATTAGGTACGTCCTATTAACTGAGAATCACAAAATATGTCAGACAGTTACAGAACCCTCTCTGTTCAATTGCGACTCACGCTTGACCGATTTTATTTATTACGGCACTGTTTTTAAAATTGTATAAAATGTGTTTCTTGCAGATTCATGGGCGTCAGTAGCCGCACTTACTTCGACATTAAAATACTGTGGAATGACAGTTGGAATTTATTCATACGCACAAGTGCAGAGAGGACTGTCATAAAAAACAAAAAGATGTCGCATAATTCCCGCGGAATACTCAGTAAAAAACAAACTTGCGGCGTGTAATGTACGTTTAATATTCACTCTATGCCGCCTTAGTCGCTAACGGGAACAGGGCTGTTGATGGATTGGTTAATGTATACGATATTCTTCCAGTCGACCTTGAACTTTGCTCCGTCAATATATCGAAGCCTTCAGGCTTCAGCACAGAGTATTTACAGAATATAGAGATGAAAAGAGCTTGTCATAAAAAATGGAAACAAGAGAACAGCAAAATGTGAGCAGTCGCATGATGAAACATCTAATGAAATTAATTGTTCACTGATGATATGCATAAAACAATAATCGTTTACAAAAGGAAGTACATAAGGCTCAATCAAAAATAAAACTGGAAAAAGAAATATGTGGATACACTGTATCTTTCTATAGTAATCGAAGCGTACATTGTATACGTAATTTGACAAGACACGTCGCCATGCCGAAAATCTATGTTATCCGCTTTACATCAAAAACAATAAATTTCAGTTGTGCCACCAAACCACCAAAAGTTTATCAGTTCGATATATTTCGCTGGTAATAACTTACTATAAAATAATTCTATCAGCGATACGATGCAACTCTCAGGCAGGTCTGATCTTATGAGTGCTTTTTCTCGTATATGACATACGTGACAGGATGTACAAACATTCTTGATGAAAGGATCATCAAACCCTCATTATATTAGAACATATCTGAGGACGCATGACATAGTTTTCACACGGCCATCAATGACGGATTCAACAAAAAACTATCCATGTGATTGGGTCCGCTTGACAGAATAAATAAAATAAATAAATAAATAAAAATAAAAATAAAAAATAAAAATAAAAAAGCCTTTATTTCTACTACTAAACCTAATATAAACTTTTGCTAAATCAAGCTGTAACAAAATTTCTATCACTAAATTAACAATTTTTTTTTATTAGTTTTACTATACATAATAATATATGCTACTATTTTATTAAAATGTTTGATTTCTTTATTTTATTTATACTATATCCTATTTATATTATAAACTATATTATATTTATTAAAACAATACTCTATATATTACTAACTTAACAATTTATTTGTTTAAATTCAATTTTTGGTTCAGTCGTAGTCGCCTCAGCGGCGTAGGCCTCCCCTAAACCTTTCCATTCCACCCTGTTTCTAGCTCTTTTCATCCAGTCCGGGCCGCATCTTTGATTAAATACATCACGCCACCTCAATCTTTGTCTTCCGCGTTTTCTTTGACCCTCACGTGGCGTCCATTCTGTTACCTTTTTTGTCCATCTGGCGTCATTTAATCTACAGATGTGGCCTGCCCAGTTCCATTTTAACAATCTAATACATTTCTTGGCGTCTATTATTTTGGTTATTCCTCTTAATTTTTCGTTTCTAATTCTGTCTGAAATTTTAACTCCCAGCATACTTCTTTCCATTTTCCGTTGACTGACAGCAATTTTTTCTTCATCCTCTTTTTTTAACGCCCAAGTCTGGCAGCCATACGTCAGGCACGGTAAAATCCCCACTTCGTAAACTTTTTTCTTTATATATACTGGAATTTCTTTATTTCTCATTATTTCTCTGTATGTCCAGTATTTTTTCCATGACAGAGCAATTCTTCTCTCTACTTCCTTCCTTATACAATTCTCAAATGATACCATTTGCCCTAGGTAGATATATTCATTGACGTACTCCAGTTTTTGTCCATCGACTATAACGTCTCTTTTCTCTCCATTTGATAGTATTTTAGTCTTAAATGTATTAAGCGACAGCCCCACCAATCGACTCTCTTTTGTAAGCTCATTTATCATAGTTTGGAGGTGACAAGCGTTTTCAGCAAATACCACAATGTCATCTGCAAAACGTAAGTGACTCAGGAACTCTCCGTTGATTCTAATTCCCTTACTCTCCCAATCCAAACGTCTAAAAACGGATTCAAGTACCGCTGTGAAAATTTTTGGTGAGAGCGGGTCTCCTTGTCTAACACCCTTTAGTATTGGAAACTCATTCCCTTCTCTTTCTAGTCGTACATTTGCCCGACACTTAGAGTAAATACTTTGAATTACCCTTATGTACTTTCTATTTACGCCTTGCTCTATCAACGTTCCCCAAATTGCGTCGTGATATAAGGAATCGAAAGCTTTTTTATAATCAATAAAGCACATATATAGAGTCTTACCGTATTCATTATATTTTTCTATTAATTGTGTAACGACTTGAATATGATCTAAAGTTGAAAAATTACTTCGGAAGCCTGCTTGCTCTTGCGGTTGGTTTTCATCAAGAGTTTTTGTTATTCTGTTTAAAATAACTTTCGAGAATAACTTGTACATGTTTGTCATAAGGCTGATTGGTCTGTAATTTTCAAGTTCAGATCGGTCTCCTTTCTTATGTAGTAAAATTATTGTTGACTTTGACCATTGTTCCGGTGTGACTTCCTTGTCCAGTATGTTATTATATAATAACTGTAAGGGTTCCTGAAGACAGTCAATAAGGGACTTTAGTATCTCATTCGTGATATTGTCATCTCCTGAGGCTTTGTCTTTCTTTTGAGTTTTTATTGCGTGGATGATTTCACTTTTCAAAATGCAAGGTATCTCTGATTTTGTAGTGGTTGAGTCATTCAGTATGGGGGGGTATATTGATGGGCCGTCCATACTATAAAGTTCCTTGTAAAAATCAGATGCTTCCTTAATAATATCTGGTCGTCTGGATATGATGTTCCCAGTTCTATTTTTCAGATTTGCTGTCCAACCTGATTTTTCACTTAGTTCTTTATAGGCTTTGCGTAAAGCTCCAGACCTAACAATAAAGTTTTCAAATATTTTCTTTCGCTTTTCTTTTCGAGACTTTGTGATGTTTCTGTTTATAGACTTACTAATTTTTGCTATCTCGTTTTTCACTTGTTTTGTTCTTTTCTTTTCGTATAATGACTTCCTTTGCAATAAAAGTTTTTTTGTTTCCTCATTTATGTTACTTGTCTCTATCTTTTTATCTCGAGAAACCTGCATCGTGAAGGTCTTAATTTCCTGTTCCAGTCTGTCATATTGTTTTTGAACAGCTATCTTAGTTTCTATAGAGTTTATAAACCTGCTTTCCCAAATTTTTGAATATTTTTCCGTAATATTTGGTATAGGTCCTCTTAGATTAGTAAATTGTTTAAATTCTCTTTTTTTATGAAGCGATTGAATGGAAAACTTACACCTTATCATTCTGTGGTCGGTATAAAAATTTAAAGTATTTATTATGTCGAAGCTATGTATGTACGCTGGTTGGTTTGATAGCATGTAATCGATTTCATTATAATGTTTACCATTGGGAGAGCTCCAAGTCCATTTCTTATGTTCTTTCTTTTTGAAAATGCTATTTATAATTTTTAAATTTTTTTCTAATGCAAACTCTACCAATAGCTGTCCATGTGAGCTTCTTTCCCCAAATGAATATTTTCCATATATATTTTCTTCTCCCATTTGCATTTTTCCGACTTTAGCATTAAAATCACCCATTATAAGTAAATTTTTTGACTGCACAAACTCTAGCGCAGACTCTAGCGAATGGTAAAATAAGTCTATCTCTTCTTTTGCGTATGCTTCTGTAGGCGCGTATACAATTATAAGTGAGAGGACAAGATTCTGTAATTGAATTTCTAAGGTAGCAACTCTATCAGAAAAAGCTTTGAGGCTGAGTATGTTATTTTTCATGGACTTTTTGATCAGGAATCCCACTCCATTTCTTCCTGCTTTACACGATGAATGATAGAGGATAAATTCGGAGTACTCTTCTATTGTCTCTTTTGCTCTTCTAGTTTCACACAGTCCTATTATATCCCATTTTATCGATTTTAAAGCGTACTGAAGCTCAACGATCCTGTTGTCTGACAATAATGTCCTTACGTTTATAGATGCCACATACAAGTTTGAATTGTATTTTTTGCTTGTGTTACTGTATACTATTTGTTTTAGGGGGCGTTGGTCGTACTCCTCCACGGTGACCAGCCGGCTTGGAAGAGATGGGGGAGGGGCGCTACTTAGTTTTTTTGATCTATGGTTTCTGTTGCTGCAGCCGAGCTCGATTGATTTTTCGATACAGAAGGATTTAGATAACTGGTAATTGTCTGGGCTTTGTTTTTTTTTACTGGTTGTTTACACGTTTCTTCTGTAGTATTTAGTGCTCGTATCGTTTCTGATTCTGGCGATTCTGACAGGTATCTCTTGTTACGGTTTCTCTCACTGTTCGGTTGATATTTTTGTTTTGGAGCTGGTAGTGTTATTATTTTATCATATCGTAGAGCTACTCTCTTACCCGACTCTTTTTCGCTTTTTAAAATCTCTTGGAGCTCCTTCCGTTTTTGTAATATCTCAGGAGAAAAGTCTTCCTTGATATACATACCAGTGTTTTCCAGAGTTTTTTTGTGCCTGAGCAGTTCTAACTTCCTGCTTAAAGTCGTAAGTGTTACTGTCACGGGTCTGATTTTGTCCTTGTTTTTACCTATTCTATTCACCGCCTCTATTTCCCATTTTTGACATAAGATATTCATTTTGTTATTTATAATATCGAGAATCAGGCTTAGCAAGTCCTCATAATTTCGCTCAGTCTCTTGAACGCCGAAGAATACTAGGTTTTTCTTTCTTAATTTCCTATCCAAAAATTCAATTTTTTTCTCTTGTTGCTCTAGTTTATTTTCCAGTTGTTTGGTTCGAATTTCAATGCAGCTAAATTTTTCGTCAATATTTCTGTTAATTGAGTCTTTGATATTTTTTTCCATTTCTTTTATGTCTTGTTTTTGTTTAGCTATATCGTCTTGAATGTTCTGTAAAATTCTTATAATATCTTCCATTCCTGATTGTGATGCCATCTAGTAGTGAGTAGCGGAGACCAGGTAGTATTTGCCCTCTAGTGGTGCCCAGCTTAGCTACGATCTATTTGTGTTTACGTTGAGGTGATACCAATTTGACGATAGATGGCGTTGTATATGTTTTATGTTTTAGAGGCTGCTTTTTATGGTTATAAAATTATGCGATTTTCCAAATCTTCCTTCTTTGCACTTATATTTGCTTGCACTGACTAACCTTTTACGCCTTCTGTATATTTTTGTTTTATATTCGTTGGGTTTCTTCAGTATTTTCTTTTTATAGGTGAGTCCGTTGTAGATATTTATTTGAATTTTTCTCCAAAAGTGCTTATGCTCACTCTCTTCCCACACTTGCACATATCAGTCTCACCGAGTTCTTCGATTTAGTCACAGTTTGGAACCAAATTCTGGATTAAATTAATTTAACTTCACAAATAAACACAGAGCTAATGTTTTCGACTCGAGCACAGTAGCGCCACAAACAATAAATTTCAGTTGTGCCACCAAACCACCAAAAGTTTATCAGTTCGATATATTTCGCTGGTAATAACTTACTATAAAATAATTCTATCAGCGATACGATGCAACTCTCAGGCAGGTCTGATCTTATGAGTGCTTTTTCTCGTATATGACATACGTGACAGGATGTACAAACATTCTTGATGAAAGGATCATCAAACCCTCATTATATTAGAACATATCTGAGGACGCATGACATAGTTTTCACACGGCCATCAATGACGGATTCAACAAAAAACTATCCATGTGATTGGGTCCGCTTGACAGAATAGGGTAGGCAAATAATGTTTTATAAAATATAGAATTTCAAGTTTCAAATGGATAAAATTACAACGGAAAAAAAAATACAGGAGATAAAATAGCAGCCAAATACATAATTCTCACAAACTTTTTGTTTCGATCACTATTACATACTCGAGTATTTGTATCATCTGTATGAATAAAACACGAATTTTTCTTCAATCCTAAGTTTCTTATAAATTGCAGCAGTCCACAGGATGCAAGCGCAACTGACAGTTTCCCGGGGAAGTCTGAAGGGACTAGTTGTGCTCTTGTTTTATTTTCATTTTCTTAGTGTATTTTTGAGTTATATCGGATACAATTGATGGCATTTTGCTCGATATAGGTTAATGATAGTGCACGAGTGTTATGAAATAAAATAACAGTCCGAAACATGTTTTTTCGGCTTGCCTCCAAAACTCCATCGAACATGTTCTGGTAAAGTAGCCATCACTATACTTGAGCATTTGACTGACTAGACTGACTGATACCTGAAGACTAACTGATTTTTTCTACGACTACAAAGTGATGCAAAAATTTTACTTGACGCTGGCAATATGCAGAGTTTGCGACGCCATTATTAAAATTTAAAAGTAAATATTGAATGGCTGTAAGGATTGTTATCCAATGCCGTAAAACGAAAAAAAATGACAGTTGCCCTTACAACCTGTGGACTTTACAACAAACCAGGTGCTGATATGGATGACATCCGAAACACAAAATAATTGCACCATGGAAAAGGTTATGTCGATGCATCCTGCATTCCATTCTATAGTCATGAGTTAGGTAGTCAAGTCAGGTCAAGTAGTCAGTACATACAATGGCTCCATGTTGCTACTCCTTAGGCAGCTACCGAAATACAATAGCAACATGAGTACGGTGACGACATGTCCATGCTACTAGCATTCCATTAAATAACCATTGGCAGTGGCAGCCCTAAAGGACAACCGGCGTATCAAAGAAATGTCACGCGCGGAACGATGCGCCCTGATTGTGCACGGTGTTTTACCCGCGGTGCCTCTGGAAATTGATACAAGAAAGCCCGTAATGGCGTGGATTAGTTGCGCGCTCAACGTCCTGTGAAGCTGCGATATGGCGATGGCATGTCGGCGACTTTTGAATGTCCTTCCTTCCTTAAGTTTACCATAAAGTAGCTTTTGCCAGTGTCATTTGGGAATTTTGAAACTTAGTATCCAGAAGTTTCGCTTTACTTGCGTGTATAGCTCTCTGCAAATATGCATAAATAGTTAATAGAAAGTAAGTAAAAAGAGGATTGCAGGCAGCTTAAGTGGGGGCTCGAAATACCTGGACCTCTGGACACAGTAGAAGCTAAAGACAAAAAAAGGTAAATTTCTTCTCAAATTTACTATTTACATTTTTGAAGTGAAAACTTCTTTAGCGGCGTTGAGCACTTTTGTGGGATGGTTAAAAACTGTGAAACTCGCGTCAGGTCACGTGTGCTGATCGAAAAACCGTAAGACGGAGGGGTGACTCGACTGTCTATACTTATAAAATTCGTTTATATCAAGTATTTAAAATATGGACATTGAACAAAGTGCATCTATTAATGAAAAAAGTGACGAAGAAATAGTGAAAGAAAATGAGAGAGTACTTTGTAAAAATACTAGATAGAAATTAATAGGTACTGATAATTCAAGCAATTCGTGCGGAATTATTCCCTAACGATTCCAAGACATCAAAAATGCACAACGTTAATGTTTTCACTTCTGCCGGCACTCCCGGAGTGCAACCCGTTGTTTTTTTCTTGTCTTGGTATCTAAACTCCCGATATTAATATAAGTTCAGTTAAACTTAAAATTGCAAGAACCACAATTTGTTCATTACGAATATTTTTAGGGGTGTACGTCGGCTTTTCCTGCGTGTCTTGCAACAATAAAGTTGTCTTTGAAGATTCTTAAAACAGCTTTTACCATGATATACCTAGTCTTATTTGTAAATATTAAGGCTGAACTCTAGGTAAGGTATAGAAGATTAATGTAAATGAAGGACTTAGGATAAATAACAGATTTCCTACCAAATTATTAACACTCATCTAAAGACCCTTGACCTTAAAGCTTCACAGGTATTGTTGACGAGAGTCAATACCTGTGATGCTCTAAGCTCTTGTCACCAAAATTGTAGCAATATCTCAATATAATAACATACTAGTAGTCGGAGATAAATTATTTTAATAGCCTACAGCGGTCTCGGATGGTCATCGAGCTACTTCATGGTCAAATAGATAAGACTTCATAAAGGTCGGTCAGTCCTCGCATACTTCTCTGATGGGACATAAATATCTGGACATATGAGCTTTATCTCGCTAAGTGACTTGGCTTGGTTGACCTTTGAGATGATTATAATTGCGAGAAAAAAAAACTGTGTTTTACCTTTTGTTGTAAATATCAGAGCGTAAATCTAGTGCAAAGTCGGCCATTTGGTTCTGTCAAGTTAAGCGCAAAGTTACCAAAGGATCACTGGATTAAAGTGGAATCTGGTTTATTTTGCAAACTTTATTTTGTTTATTTTGTGAATACCGAGTAAATTGATTTTTAAAATTATAATTGATTTACACTATTGGATGAAAAATGGAAAATGAATTATAGAGTAAAGTAACATTGCTGTACCCTTTCTTCTTTCCGGTTGTGGTAAAAAAGATATAACTAAATATGCAACCCTAAAATCAAAAAGATATAATAAAAATTGTGTTCAAATGCGTCAAAAACAAAACAATACCATAAAAGCGTCTTTTGCATGGCACCAAAAATATAATTATAATAAAATTATTATAATACCTGAATCCCTCAAATCTAAAATAAATTGTGATTTTAAACGAGCACTTAAAACGTTCTTATTTACGAAAGCGTAGTACTCAGTTTCTGAATTTCTAAACGATGAACTTTAACGTCGGTAGGGATTACGGAATTAAAAACCTGGGAGGTTTTTCTTCCGCTGGCTTTTTTCCTTCTCGGTGTATAAAAACCCAGTGAATTGGGTAACGAAAGCCTATGACGCGAGAAAAATACCGTATTAATAATAATCAAAAACGCAAAATAAATAACGAAAATTATGGGATTAATATAAATCAATAATATGGATCGTAAATTTTATACTTAAATAAATTTTAGTCAGTAATTTTATTTCTATTAGCAATAATATTGCATACCTTACTGAGGACTGCGGACTATTAAATGTATAAATCAACTTATATAATACCCATATTTGCGCAAATAAATAAATAAAATAAAATAAACAAGAGAACAGAAAATTAAACTCTTCATTCAAATTTCTGTTTCGCCGGGAATTGAACCCGGGACCCCTCGATTGGCAGTCCGGCATGGTAGCCATTGTGCCACGCGGGTCGTCTTTGTCTTTGTCTTCGTATTTCGCAGCGTCGCGGCGAGCTGCAGCCCCTAACACCACGTGGTTTGCATACTTGATTGCTACTCCACTTAATAAAATTCCAGGGCAACTGATATGTTTAATGTACATTTATTAGCATTGCACAACTTTGGTCAAGTTATCATATTTTCGTAACTCATAAATAAATACGCATCATGAATGCGCAAGTGCGTTTCAACATGACGGAATGACATACATCAAAATGACGGATTTTCCTCTGTTTGTGCAGTAATAAATATGTCAAGTGCAGTTGGCGAGTGATCTGACTGACAATGAGTGGTTTTTGGGTTAAAACCATTCAGGCATGTGAAACTTTGAGTGAATTCACTTTTATTTTGGGAAGCTTTTGTTAAGTTTCTTTTTATATCCGAAAGCTGACGTGCAGTGAATCCTTGATATTTGTTTTAAATTTCATCTTAAATGTACAACGGATTCGCGTAAGCCAAGTGAACAACAGGGTGATCAGGCTACCAACAGATATAAAGCTAATAATCTGTAAGATTTACTAAAATATTTAATGAAAGGTGGACGTCTGTAAGAATGATATTGTACAAACAGCGAATAGAGAGTTAACGTACTGTTATGGGGCCTTCTCCAACAGTCTTTTTAAAAAAAACTTCCTTTATCCACTGAAACTAATTTATTGTTCACCACAAAATAAAGCAAAGAATTACTTATGATTTCCTAATTTCGACTATACGCGGTTTAGGAATCGCGACGGTGTCCAGGAAATGACTTTAAGCGACGGCGATCAGGGACTAACTGATTTTAAATACTCAAAGAAATAGTGAATGATATGAAAATGATGATCTAGCTAAATAATCATTGTGGAAAGTTCTGTTTTGCTTACTTATGCAGAACTTGCATATTAAGTTGGGTTATAACAGTACGTTATCGCTTTATTTACTTCCATTTACTTCCAATTTTAGCAACATTTAAATGAATGCTTAAAAGTATTCATAACCGTTGTAAAAAATTTAACAGTTTGTTTAATTTAGTCTTGGATTTAAATAACTAGGAAATTGAACATTTAGCACTCTAACACTGTTTAATGGCTTTTTTATCAATTAGTGAAAAAAGGAATTATAAACGAGATTTTTTGAATAACGCTGCAAATCAGAAAGATATCAATGATTTTTAAGAAATTTCAAACAATAAAATTCCTTGACTCTGTATATTTCTTTCTTTGCTGATTCCTTTAAAACGACATGAGCCTAATGGATTAAGGTCATATCATAATAATAATTGTCAAGGTCTATAAGAAGACATTTGGTGATAAACATGGGTAAAATGAGCAATGATAATATAAAATGGCAATAAAAAGTTACAATGAGCAAGCGCAGTTTAATGACGGTTAAATGAGAACACATTATGTTTTATTGTCACTGATCCGTTGCCAGAGTTTATTAGGGTTGTCCAAACATGAAACATGCAACGCTGCTACCTTGTAGCTTAGTATTACGGTCCCAAGGGCACTACCGTCGTGCCTTCGACTAAGGTCTGTTCTTGCGTTCAACGCTAACCTGACCTAATGAATAATGGCTTGGCTGCAACCCCTTTTTGCGTCCACTACTGGGAACGGGTCTCTCCTCATTATTGGAGAGGCTTGGAGCTTACTCTAAGACGCTGCCCCAATGCGGGTTGACGGACATGCGGATTAGTGGTCAACCCACTGTCAGATGTTTTGAAACCGCCCATAAGGCCCATAAAATACGCAAGAAACTTGTCATTAGCGGACACCCATCACACACCCTCGCTAAAGTTTAACGCCAGTCCCCAGGCTTACAGGTTCTATGGCTTACTGTATATATTTTAAATTTTAATAAACGGTCCCATGACGTTTACCATAATTAGGTACTTAACTACATCACACAAAAGTAATTCACAATTACAGTGATTACTTTACCTTACTTTTACTTTACTTACTTTTATATCAAACTTCATTATGCCAATTATGCTTATGCCAAAACCTATAGGAACAGCTGAAATTCCTTCTCCCAAATATAATTAACCGAGTGACATTATTACGACACGTGTTGTAATTGTACCATCACTTAAAGCTTACGCCATACTATTGCGTAAGTTCACTTTAAAAAATCCGTGTTTTAACATGTGTGCTGGGTTTATTTGCTAATTGTTTTAGTTTCGTCTTTTTAGCGTGCTTTTCTTCTTTTTATATAGTAGGTACAATTTTGATTAATATCGTGTTTTTTAATGTTTGCCGATGACATAATAATCCTGGCGGAGAACCTGGAAGAGCTCAGCACTATGCTAGGTGACCTCCATAGCGCCTCACAAAGGGTGGGTCTAAAGAGGAGCATGGACAAGACGAAGATCATGTCTAACGTCACACTTATAACCGGTCGTTGTTGATGGCGCTACTCTCGAAGTTGTCGACGAGTACATCTACCTGGGACAAGCGATCCGTACGGGTAAGTCCAGCTCAGAGAGAGAAGTAACTCGTAGAGTCCAAGTCGGTTGGGCAGCGTTCGGGAAAATACAAAGTGTCTTCTCGTCCAGAATACCTCAGTGCCTGAAGTCCAAAGTTTTCGAGCAGTGTGTGTTGCCAGTGATGACCTACGCCGCTGAGACGTGGTCTTTTACAGTTAGCCTTTTCCATAAGCTCAGGTTCGCCCAGCGAGCGATGGAGAGGGCTATGCTTGGTATTTCTCTACGCGACAGAATTCGTAATGATGAAATCCGTAGAAAAACTAAGGTTACCGACATACCTCGCAAAATCTGCATGCTGAAGTGGCAATGGGTAGGCCATATAGTTAGGAGGACCGACAACCGATGGGGAAGAAAGGTCCTCGAATGGAGACCACGTCTCGGCAAAAGGAGTACAGGCCGCCCTCCAACCAGGTGGACTGATGACCTGAAGAAGACAGCGGTTAGTCGCTGGATACAGAAGGCCCAGGACCGGGAGGAGTGGCGAACATTAAGGGAGGCCTATGTCTAGCAGTGGACAGTAAAAGGCTGATGGATGGATGGATGGGTTTAATGTAGAGAAATTATGAGATAATATTGTTTACTTTTTATTCAAAGTAACAAGACCTTCAAAAATGTCGTGACTATTAAAGACATCAATGTACCTAGTTTGGTATTACATAAAATCTTACGTTATTCCTAAAACTGTTTGATTTTTTGTTCACTTCCATACGTTCATCAATGTGAGCAGATGTGGTGCGGGTCTCCTTGACCACATTAAGACCAGTCGACGCCCGCGCCTTAAATCTACAAACATTTGAAATGAATTTGTAATTACTGGTCAATGTTGGGTAGCGGTTTCACCTAAAGCTAGCGTGTGATAGATTCTACAGGGCTACGGAATAATATGAGTTACGGTTGAGTTGCGCGCATGGCACAGCGGCTAGCGTAGAACACTTGCGATCCTTAGCGTGCTTCAGAGGATTCGTTAAACCGTCGATGGCGATTGTTGACACTAGATAGTCTTGAAACGTTGTCGGAGGACTCGCATTGAAGTAGCGTGGTGGAGTAAACTCCAAGCCTATCTAATAATAGGAAGAGACCCGTACCCAGCCGTGGGACGCAAAAAGGGTTGCAGCTGGTCAGCCATCCCTGCCTGATCGTTAGAGGCGACGGGAAGTACCTAAAGGTGTAAGAGCCGTTTCACTCTAGTAAAAGAAGCTCTAATTCAAAGTAAAACATAAAAGAGTATATATACAATAAAATAATTACAACCATAGAAAGGAAACATAAATTATAATATAAGTGGTGGTGCGCGCGGTGTCGAGTAACCAGTGATTGTGTAAATACGTATGTAATAATAGGTATGTTTGCTGGTATTTTTCCTAGCCTAAAATGTACCCTTTTTAGGGTTTCGTACCCGAAGGGTGCCAACGGGATCCTAATTACTAAGCCTCCGCTGTCCGTCCGTCTGTCTATCATCAGGCTGCATCTCATGAACGGTGATGGCTAGACATTAGAAATTTTCACAGATGTTGTATTTCTGTTGTCGCTATAACAAATACTAAAAATAGAACAAAAAAGATATTTAAGGAGGCTCCCATACAAAACACGTGTTTTTTTTATAGACAATGGTACGGAACCCTTCGTGCGTTTGTCCGACTCGCACTTGGCTGGTTTTTTAATTTACGATATAGAGTTGTAAATTGCAATGCTATTAATACCTTTTATCCTAGCTTAGAAGCGCGCATGGCCTGGCGGCTAGCGTAGAACGCAAGCGATCTATGCAGCTGAACCAAACGGGCGCGGTCGGGTGTGAGATGAGTGACCGCTAGTGGCAAAAAAATTTCATGCGCGTTTCCGTGCTTCGGAGGGCACGTTAAGCCGTCGGTCCCGGTTGTTGTCGATAGATAACAGTCGTCAAACCTTGTCGGGGGCCTTATGGGCGGTTTGAAAACATCCGACAGCGGGTTGGCCACTAACCCGCATCTCCACCAACCCGCATTGGAGCAGCGTGGTGGAGTAAGCTCCAGGCCTCCCCAATAAGGGGAGAGACCCGTGCCCAGCAGTGGGACGCAAAAAAGGGTTGCAGCCATCCTAGCTTATCGTTTATCTTCTAGTAGTCTGGTAATTCGGTCGCATTTGAAAGGCATTTTGTGTCAACTGAAGTGGTTATCTGTTTGGTATTTGGTACTTGTTGCTTCGACATGTCTTTGGACCTTTAATTTATTCATGGCAGGTCTTTACGCAGAAAATGGAGCAAGATTAAATGACAATTTAATTATTGTAAAATATTGCAGTCCTTAACGGTCGGGCAGTTTCCGTACAAAATTGGAGCGTTGGTTTCTGTTAAATAGAGATTTTAAGAGACTTTCAGAAGCGTTATCTGTTTCGTTGAAGGTTCTACGTGTCATTAATGAAATGGCTTAAATATTAGAACGGAGAATATAATAAACTTCAGAAAGCAGTTGACGGTAGATAACAGTGGCGGATCCAGGATTTCAATTTGGCTTGATTTTGGAGGAGGTAAAAAAAGCTTTATTACACATCCTTAAAACACAAATAAATCTAACATAAGAAGTTTTATCTTTTATTTATATACAGTATCGTTATTTAATACAGTGTCGTGTGGACAAGAAAATAGTGGAACCGAATAATTCGGCTGAATACAAATAGTGTAAAAGATGCCGAATACGCCGAATACCGAATCTCTATTCTTATTATTAAATACTTCACTATGTCAGGTAGCATACGAGCGAATTAAACAATCTGAACCTGATGAACTTTTATATTTACACAGGTGCTAATGACTTCGTTATTTTGCCAGCAAAAGTATTATATCATCAGTAAAAGTTCCACACCTTACAATCAGCTATTAAATCAGCGTCATTACAATCACTCGTAACTTTGGTTAAGGTCACGCCACACCTGATGCTGACTCATCATAAAGGCAGCGCCACACCTGCGTAGAAAGCATTGCATAAGAGCTTTCTATCAATGTGAGTAATGCATGCATAACTCACATACGCCGAATGTGCTCATTAAAAATTTAATGTTTAATAATTATATAACAATGGGAGACTTTATAAATGCATTTTTAAGGTTATAAGGAGCGATCGATTTTAAATGAGAGTCGATTGCTGAAAACCATCAGGAAAATTATAAGAAGTGTATTGTTTACATTCCCATTATTCATGAATTATTTAAATACTAAATATCTATTTATAGATAATAGGTAATAATGGCTAGCCATTTTAAAAGGCTATACCTACAAGAAAAAAATATAATAAATGCTTAAATCACCAACGCAACGGAGGCAAAGCTAATCATGATGAGTTCCCAATGATCCCCGTCCAAATATGATTTGAATTGCGCCCGAGAACTGTCCTCTCGAAAGATTCTCAGAGAATAAACATGTAATTCCGAGTCCCTCAAATGTATCGATGCACTCGTCATCTGTCTGTAGGGAAACCAGGTATTATATGCGCTTTAGGATATTTTTCATACGTAACTAATTTTATTAGGCATTAATTTGGTAAACACCAAATATAAGAAAGTCACTTATTGACTGATAAATAAATTTCTGTAAGTAAACGCGTTACCTAAACTTGGTAATTTTTAAAACAAACAGGTTGGAAATTCAGCCATAGAGTTTCTACGATGTTAAGGACCACCTAGCAAAGCTTTAAAAAAGTATATATTACACTAACCTTTACTCTTTTACCCCCTTACTAATAACACTATAAGCATATAAAAGTTATTTACTGTTTTGTCTTACTCTGACGCACACAAATAAACAAGATAAAAAAATTATCTTGTTTTGTATTACACGAGTACACGCTTATACAACGTTTATTAGTAAGGGGGTTAATATGCAGATGTTGTGAATGGATTAGTGAAGGTAAAAACTACATCTATTACATTCGTAAAGCCGTTGACATAAGTAATATTTCAGCAGATGAAATTGAATTGACTATGCTAAACGCTTTTATGGAGCTTTTTCTTTAAATAAATTCATAATAAATTAATAAAATTGATAAAAATATAAGAGATATTATATTCTAAAAAAATATTTCCTTCTAACCCAACGTCGGGATTATCCCATCTTCCATCGTTATGGCCACCCTGGTAATCTATGCGTTTGATCCCGGCCGCCGCCGTGGGAGAGCGTTAAGGCGCAGCTTCCGGATTGAATACGACGTGGAACGAGTACGTGGTCAATTTGGTACCGTATCTGCCGTACCTGCCACCACTGGCACTGGCGGGAACAGTATAAACTTGGTAATGACTTCGATTCCTGTTTATGACTGTAAAGTGTGAAATGATAGGTAAAGCTGAGCACTTTTATACAACGCATTCAATATTTCTATCAAAATTGAATAAAGGTACCGTTAAAGGTATGTCAGCATAAATTTTATTTAAAGACCGACGAATGACTGTTTCTTCGTAATTTATTTTTATATTTCACTAGCTGACCCCCCGAACACTGTATAATCTTCAAATGTTTGGGGTGGGTGGGCTGCCCTGACATAGAGGTTTGAAAAGAAAGATTATAACCGATTCACTTCAATTCAGACTATACTTATAAAATTTCATAAAAATCGTTTAAGCCGTTTTGGAGGAGTATGGTAACTATCACTATGACACGAGAATAATAGATATACACATAGAATTTCCTTATTCTCTTCACCACCAACCCGCTTGTCTAATAATGTGAAGAGACCTATGCCCGGCAGTGGGACCCTTCTCTATTAATTACTGAAATGACATGATTTTATTTTGAATGTTTGCATGGGATACATGCATACAAAGGTCAAGGGTGCCATTATTAATACCTTGAGATGCCTCCTTCTTTTTCTATTTTATGGTATTAAACCGATCGAAAGTGAAATGAATATTAATGACGTTATACGTCGTCTACGTCGACTAAGTAAGACGTGTGAAAATTTATTGAAGGAGGAAAAAAGGTTATCTTCGTATACAACTTTCTCAAACAATCGTCAGATAACCATAACACTCATCATATTTTGGACACTGAACTTACAGGTGTATTAGAGGAATGTCTGAATGGTTTGATTACATTAGTTACGGGACCCGCTAATCTACGGGGTTCCAGCGAGACTGCTCTCAGCTCTATGGTACATTCCAACACACACCTTTCTTACGTCATCACTTCAAATATTATGGGAAATGCTTCGTTTTCAAGGTTATCAGAAAACAACATTGAGTCCATCAATAAATCATATAACTATGTGCAAATGAAAAAAGGGAGAGGGGTCAGCTTTGGTATAATAAGCTAAGGAGCCCTTGTAAATAAAGCTGTTTTGTTCTCAAAGTAGGTTACACTACTTTGCGAACTTCTAGATGGTGAGAGATCACTTCTGAACTGGGCCTCTAGGCATTCCAATAATGCAGAGAGACCTGTGCCCAGCAATGGGACAAAAAAGGGTTGCAGCCAAGCGAAAACTGTGATATTAAGCGAAAACTGTGATATTAATAATAAATAAAACCGGCCAAGTGCGAGTCGGACTCGTGCACCGAGGGTTGAATATTATAAATAAACTAACACTAAAAAAAACTAATTATTGTAAAAAATGGCATCCAAATTAATGCCCTGAGGGTGTGTGCCCAGAATGCTGGCAACATTACCTCGTTGAATAGCCAAAGCTATTCTTTGACCGAGGTAAAAATGTTCAGCTGGTCGACACATAACACACTTATCCTTCTTCATGAAACCTTGTCAAGCTGTAGTTATTTATGACAATAAAACCGCTTGATCAGGTAACACTTAGAGCATATCAGGCGCAGTCCTCGGAGGTGGCTATCGGGACATAGCGGCCGTGGGCGGCGCTGATGTATTAATATGTCGTGTGGATGATCAACTAGCTTCGGAACGGGTGGTCTTAGTGACAGCGACCAAAACAATACCTCGCATCTTTCACTCTGCTCGTTCAAAACAATTTTATAACCCTTTTTAATTTTCCCCTGCTGGGAATAAGGAATTGAAAAGGATTTAGATCATAATCCACCACGCTGGTCAAGTGCGGTTTGGTCCCTCATAACTTTTAAACTTTATCTTAATGGAACAGTCGTTTATTTTTACTAAAAAAAAAAAATTATAAAATTTTCCAATAAGAAAACAAACTGCTTGTTATTTTTATTTGTTACTGCAACTTTTAAATCAGAACTTCCACTAAAATCGGTTGCGTGAGTGATATTCGAGTGTTTATATAGTCACGTGTTTATTTAATTGCTTAAAGCTACGTGTGGCTTACGCTATGGCAGCATATTTAGAATGCAGAACTTAATTCTAGAATTTAAAAAAAAAAACACAAAGAACAGTGTACTTGCGCCGTAGCTAATAAACATAAAATTTCAGCCAATCTGTTGAGATTGGCTGAAATTTTATGTTGATATAAGAAAGACTCAAGTTGTATGGAGTTGCAATGTTACTTCGAAGGCATTATAGCGACCTTCCGCTACTCATCAAGAGATGGTGCCATGGGTATTCTTGAATCACGCTATCGAAGTTTTCTGAATATCCGAGCATATATACAAGCTCCGAATTGAGTCAGTTGGAGCGTGGCCGCTCCCCGGGCATGACCACCTCGCCCGGCGGGAGATCTCCCTTTGCCAAACTGGTGACCGTGGACAAGAATATGTCCCTTCTGACCTTCAACAGTCGCACCTTCACTCCCTGGACGGACTGCAGCATCACACCACCAGCTCGTCAGGTTCATCGCAGCGCACCATTTACACGCTTCCTGTTCCTGATACAGCTGCTTCCAAGGAGTTCATGGACGGCTTGAGTAGCCATTACTCGCCTCCACATCCTACCCTCACATCCCGACTCACCGTGGATAGAGGGCATCTCCACTATTCGCTTCACCCTCACATCCCGACTCACCGAGGACGGAGGGCAACACAAGGTCTGCACCCTCACATCTCGACTCACCGCAGATAGAGGGTATTCAAGGCGCTTGCAAGCGAAGATTACACTTGGATTTCTGAAGTCATCGACCTCCGGTCTGAGCAGGGGGTGATGTAGCGACCTTTCGCTACTCATCAAGAGATGGTTCCACGGGTATTCCTGAATCACGCTATCGAAGTTTTCTGAATATCCGAGCATATATACAAGCTCCGAATTGAGTCAGTTGGAGCGCGGCCGATCCCCGGGTATGACCACCTCGCCCGGCGGGAGATCTCCGTTTGCCAAAGCATCATTCAATACCATCAGTTTCATAATGTAACTGTGGCCAGCACATATTTTTCCCAAACACAGTGTAAAACTGTACTTTTTACCAAAACACAAATAAATTGCATCGCGTCAGATATGGGTGCAGTGGTAAAGTTAAAGGTAAAGTACAAAACGCCTGCCTCCTATTAAATCGCTGTAACTCACACCACTCCCCAAACTATTTGCATATTCACTTTCTATCTTGTTTATAGACGAGCGATTACCTATACAAGATCGACTGTCGCTCTTAAATCCTCTGCTTTACAATTATATCATATTCTTATAAATTGCAGACACTTTTACACTGTTTTTATTGGAAGTTAGTCACTGTAAGACCACCACCGAGACTGCCCATTACAATGATCTGGTACAATATTTTGCAATAAATACTGATTACTGTTTACTGAATGTGAGCGTGGAGTATATTTAAAAAAAACGAGTAGCAATGTAGAACCAAAAAGGGAACTGAAGCCCGTGGATTTCTATTTACATCATTTCATACGTTTTCCGTGCTTCGGAAGACACCGGTTTATAACGACAGATAGCAGTTAAACTTTAGGAGACCTTATGGGCGGTTTGAAATCACCCAATAGCGAGTTGGCTATTAACGCGTATCTCCAAAAACCTGCATTGGATTGGAACAGCGTTGTGGAGTAAGCTCCAGATTTCCCCAAATAACGAGGAGAGACCCGTGTCCAGCAGTGGGACGCCAAAAGGGTTGCAGCTAGATGTCACACAATCTCAAGTGTTGACTCGAGTTTACTTTGTTTTATTTTTAAGTTCAATGAAGGTATCGATTTATTTATGTTCGATACTTGCATCCAACTAGTTGTGCTTTTTATACCGTTACACACAGACGACGAACTGGCATTATTGCGGAGACACTCGTGGTACGTGAGAAACGTAATGACATTCTATTTATCGTTTAATTCGTGGGCAAACTACACATACCTAATTGTTTTATGTTTGAAGACTACGAAGATTCACACGAAACAACAGTTACGTACAAACATCCCTTTGTGGCATTTGTATAAACTGTGACATTTGAGATAATTATCCCATTTGGCGAGTTCCCAGAGCAAAAATGAACACAACAAAAGAATCACAACAACTTGTGTCTGTGTCCGTAATTATAAAAGCTTCCGAAATAGTTTACGTGTAATTGTAGTGCACTTAAGTGTAATTTGTATGCTTAGCGAGTTATGTAACAAACTGACGTGCTTCCAAATTTGTGCAATTACGACTCCAATGATAGTAATTATTCCCAATTTTTGGAATGCATCTGAAAGCGAAAGATTAAGTGAATTTTAAATACCGGATTGGGTTTTTCTGTTTCACGATTTATTATAGGCGCTGAGCAGAAGTTGTTATTGAAGTTCCTTTTTGAAATAGAGAAGCAAATACAATGCACGACATGGTCTAGTCATAAGGCAGATGGTATGCTTACACAACTTACACTGAAACTACATTTAGAAAAAATATCAAGCTAAAAATCGGCTAGGGCAGGTATGGTTCCCGCATTTGCATCCATCTGTAAACCACCGTCACATAACTGACTTCGCTATGACTTCAACCCTTTTTGCGTCCAACTGCTGGGCACGGGTCTCTCTCCATTATTGGGGAGGGGAGGTTCGCTATATCCTTATAAACTATTTAATTTTAAACTGGCCTTGTTCTAAGGCCAAAATCTCTTAAAGTTTTTATACTGAACATTAAAAGTTGTCCTCTTAAATTTCTTGCGCACATCAGGCCAAGTATTGCAAAGTAGAGTGATCGACTTCGCACGATATGTAATTAGGGTTACATACTAGCTCGTGACTGCTTTACATTCGATTCCTGTGTACACCTCACGCAGTAAGTGACATTGTCACCACGTTACCTGTATTATCCACCATATTGCACATCACGTAAGGTTGAGAATTCTTTAAATCTGCTTTTGTGATGACCAGTAAATCTATTGTTTGCGAAAATATGTCTCTTACGTTACGTTAGTCGCTAACGTAACGGGTTGTACCATCTGTCACATTTTAAGCTTTTTAACTACTGTGCTGATGGATTTACTGTTAAAAAGACATTTATAGAAGTCTGTCCAAGAATGTACCTCGTAAGAATTATGAAGGAGGAGCTTTATACTTGCGTAGATAACGAAAATGTCAAAAATCAAGTTAATAGTAATAGTGTTCGAACACATTCTAAGCAGTTTGATTACTTATTCGTAGATAGACGGTAAATTTGGTTGCATAAAAGTTGACACTTAAATGTAACACATAAACCAGAAACGAACATATAATTGACAAATTAAAAAAACAATCCTGTATGTAATTTTCATTGCAGATGGACGGCGACTCAAATTTGAAGTGTTTCAATAAACCTTAACACATTGAAATGAAAATTTTACAGGCAGAGGAATCGCGTACTTTATGTAGCTACTTTAAAGTTGTCTTGAAATTTCAAAATCGTCAACCTTTTTAATACTTAACAAGTCAAGTAACAATATGTATCAGAATGTTTGAACATTAATGTGATACATACGTTGAAAAATGTTCGTGGAAATGATAAATACGCACATTAATAACTTTCATCGAGAAAGATGCGCTCGATCTGTGTGAGGCCGGTGTTTTAGCCCTTACAGTATTTCGGCTCATTTTATTTTATCTGGCTTTTATTCTGAGAATGTAATTTAATGTTACAATTTCGACGACTCAGAGCAATTGCATTCCATGCTTTTGTTTACCGAAGATTAAACCGTGGTTCATAGACCTACGTTAATTAAAAAGGCATCTCCTATAATTTTGAATACATAGCCTGTAAATCGTCAACTCATGCGCATCGGATTGCATCAGCCAAGTATTAATAACATAATTAGTTTCATCACAGAGGAAATACGTATCTAAAGTAATTCTAATATGAACTAAATCTCATTGATACCTGATGCCATGACGTTGCTTATATGAGTGATTAAAAATGAAATATACCCCTGTAATAAAACTAATCTGGAGCAATTTAGAAAGATGTTCTTGTTTCTCGCTATTATCAGTATTAGGAAGCGGTCGACTTAAGAGAGCGATAATAACATCTCACATACTATCATACTCTGCAAATCATAATTCCAGACAGAATCATAATTAGGACTTTTAACAACTTCCTGTAAGTAAAGATATTCTTCTCTAAGTACTTTTAGACGATGTCAAGTAAATGAGATTGTCAATTCGATAATAAAGGGCTTGTTTAATTGTTACTATCGCAAGACGCTAGTTTTTTTAAGTTTTTTTTTAAACTGGCATTAAATTGAAGTAACAATTAGTGTCCTTCCAAAATGTGTATTTTTTTAAATCTAGTCTACGATCTATGGTATCCGCTACAGAAATATATATTTTTTATTACAAGGGAGATTATTATATCCTTATTTTCAGCGATTTTTTAAATTAACAGTAATATTTTTGGTTGAATTTATATGATTTTTGACTCAACAAAATGAACCTAAGTATTTTTAAAGAACTACTTCGAGCTATTAAACTAGTAAGGGCCTACGTGTCCTATCCATTTATGTCTTTTTTAAATTTATAAAATTTCAGCCCCTTATTTACAAGAACATAGCAACGACATTTTAACATTGGGTGGCCTGCTATTTTCCTACGGTAAAAACAATAAAAACCATAATAATATTTTTACCCCACAGACAGCGCGGGTCAGTACGAACACTGCGAACATATTTCACGATACAAAGATCTAATCAAAAAACTCTTGGCTATTCTCTGGTTCAAATCAAATACATAATAGTTGCATAAGCAGGATTTGAATGCGCTATTAGCTAGTGGCGAAGTGGCAAAAAGCACAATAGCGGGCGAACAATGCGCGAGCGACGCCGCGGGCGCAGGATGTGTTACAAAGATGCCGGGGAATTGCCGGGGAGTTAGCGTGCTGTGCTAGTGTGGAGTGGGCAAATTCGGTTTACGTGCTTTGTGTCAATCTTCTTTAATTGTTCCATAGTTTCGTCTCAGAATTAAGGAGAATTTAGAACATAATCAGCCACGCTAGTGCAACACACTAGTGCTTTAAGATGTTGCGGAAGAATGCGAGAGCGTACCAGTCCCGGATTTATAAATAGGCCGTATAGGCCTAGGGGCGGCAGTGTCCTAGGAGCGGCCGTTCGCAACCCCCGCTTTCCTTAGGTATGTACATGGGGCGGCAGAAATAATGTGGCCTACACTCATAAAAAATATAAATTCGGCACTGGAGCGTACACCTTACAAAAAGTGTGCTGAGGAAACCGTGGGGTTTTAGCCGGTTGGAGTCCGGCATAACCACTGTCGGCCTCGTAACAGAGGGATATCCATGATGGATTTCCCCTCGAAAAAAAGTTAAAAATTCCTTTGAGATATTTTAAATAACAAGAAATTTTATGTAGCATGCAGATGATGAAGAAAACCAACGTAATTTAATTTTTTCTTTACCATGGTGCGGAACAAGTGATAAATACTCAAATATCACATTTTCTAAGTTACAAGTGATCTCCAAAATTCGAATTTGATACTGTATGACTATTAAACTAGCTTTTACCAAGTTTAGATACTAGATCTCGCAATTGTTGCCGACAACCTGCCGGTCAGACCACATTGCACCTTCAAATTTCTAATGATAAACGCATAGTTCCGCATTTTAATTCCAACGGCGTGCCAGTGCCTGTGTCTGGCATTGCCAGACAAGGATACAGGCCATGTGGTGCTCAGAAGCCGCTCCAGCCCACAGAATTAATCATAAGTTACGCTACTCCGGACACTGATGGTCGGCTCATGTAACCGCCCGACAGCCGCACCTTTCCACTTAAACAAAATAACATTTCTTTTGCAGAAATACGAGTACACGGGTACAGGAGGAGTAGGTTTAGAGGAGTGGTTCTAAACTACAAAATGGAATTGACCACTAATTTCCCGTTCGAACCATGAAAAGTCTACTACCTACCACCTAAGGATATTCGCACATCCACGCAAGCTCGTCGCTATTAGAGCGTTCGGTAGACAATATGCGCGATGCCAGATCTCGCCATTGTTGCCGACAACTGCCGCCGGCGAGACCACAGTGCCTTCAAACTTCTAATCTATTGTTATAAAATTGTAAGCCCTAAGTCTGGACTAATGTAGATAACTTTGAAACAATGACATAATAAATACGTCATACAACCAGATAGATAGATACAACCAGATGCTTCCTCAAAACTACATTTTCGTGTGTTTTAGCTTCAAAGATACATATCTAATGTAATAGAGATTTACTTAGAAAACTGTGTGGAAGAAGAAACATTAAAATAATAATCCATGCTAGCACCTGTTTCATATAAGAGTAAAAAGGTAAATTAAAAGGTATTGATAAACGAGGACTACCCAAAATCTTTTTGTATGCCCGACTGCAGATTTAAATGCAGAAACGCGGTGGGCAGAAATTTTAACGATGAGTTTAAATTTTTGATCTCAGTGAGTACCCAAAAGGTGCCCTGGGTTTGTGGAGATGCGGGTTAGTGGCCCCTTGTGTTTTCAAACTGCCATAAAGTCACAAGGTTTAACAACGTGTTCCTTCACACATCTCATACCAGACTGCGCCTGTTTTGCTTAGCTGATCACTTGCGTTCTTTGCAGTGTGAGATCTTGTTAGTATCACACTAAAAAGAGTTATAGTTAAGAGGGTTAAGAGTGTAGGACTACGTGTGTGAAAAGTTAACTTATGACGACCCGCGTAGCGCAATGGTTATCGTGCCGGACAGCCAATCGAAGGGACCGATTCCCGGGGAAGCAGAAATTTTAATGATATGTTTAAATTACTATTCTCGGTCTGGGTGTTCGTATTTCTCTCTGTGTTTGCGTCTTTGGTATCCACAACCCAGTGGCGGTAGTATTTCAGTTTGAGGGGGCGGGGCTTGATGACGTGTACTCGAACCGCGCCTTATTTGGGGAGGGGATAGATTTCAGTTTTTTAGGAATTAGAGGCTTGTCAAGGGTGAATCCGAATGCTTTGGGGGCTTGGGGAAGTGGTTGGGGGGCTTGGGGCTTGAGCCCCCTGCCCCCCCTGGATCCCCTAGTGTATCTACCCTATTGTGGGGCTATGAGTGTGAAACGTTATTTATTTATACTTATTAGAATCTACAGCTAACTGAAGTAAGGCCGGTTCTTGTCGAGGAACTGAGAAGCCTAATTCCTGCTTACGGAGTATTCCTGCGATAATTACCGCGGCCCACATGTGGGCATTTGCGTTACGATGGTGTGACTAGAACTAGGACACGGCTTGTCCTCGACTCTTGGTGATAGTTTACATTTTTAATACACACGTCCTTGATGATATCATCATTCGAGTCTTAAATGATGAAAGAGCTAAAAATTAAGATTTAAGCATTATTTTATTGGTTTTGAATAATGCGTTACATTTTTTCCTTGCCACCAACCCACTTGTAATGTTCTGTAACAAGATGACCATTTTTCGACATTTCCACACACACAGTAGCTGTAGGTACGTTAATTTTCATCGGCCTTAAAACATTTTGTAAATTTTATATTTACGCAAAATGTTTCTAGCCTGGGCTTTTGATTTACAATTGCCTAAACGCATCTAAAGCCGATGAAAACGTAAAAACAACGTTGTAATATGAAAGTTCATAATAAATAACTGTTTTTATTTTGATACCTCCCAGTGTAGTTAACAATAGAAGGAAGACCATCAGTAGTAATCAAATTATGCTATGATTCCATTACATTCTTTCTTCGTTTAAACAAAAAAAGAGCCATCAATTTCAACAAAACTAAAATCTCGGTCATCCTTTAAAAAGACATAAACGCGCGCACGTTACATGCAAACCAGCAGTCCCAGCACACATCGCCGTCCATTGAGCCATCAGTCTGCGCGATAAATCTCGATGCTTAGATTAATACTCGCGTTTTTATTTGTATGCCGCGGAGGCTTATCGGCGATCTGCAGTCGAACGATCGGAGCTTGCCGTGAATGTTTAGATTGCGTGGAGTATGTCAGGAGCTGAAGCGGTTAAAGGTATAAAACAGTAAGAAAAACAGTGTTCCAACTGCAAACGAGAAGTATTAATTTATTGGGTTCTAGAACACAATAAACATTCAAGGAAACTTCCTCACTCGCCAGAACGCTTCAAACGTTCATTTTATCACATTATAAACTTAACAGTAAGGCCTACCACTCACTTACCAGTCTATAATAGTGGGAGCAGCTCTTTCCTATCTGTTGTTTGCATGTAATGTTCTAGAGTATGCTAGACTATTCTAGAGTATTTAAAAATCTCCAGTTAAGCCTATTCACTCGTCAGTCACTTGTAACTGATGGCACAGGCGGCGGGAGCGGCTCTTTCCCAACGTTTTATCCTTACTAATATTATAAATGTCAAAGTGTGTTTGTTTGTCCGTCTTTCACGTCGCAACAAAGCTGTTATATGGTATAGTTTTTGTGTGTGGAGATAGTGAGGAGGGTGGAGAGTAACTTAGGCTACTTTTTACCGCATTAAAACATCCCCATTGAAAGATCGATGTTTTGTTATTTGGTAGATATTTAGTTCCGGATGTTGTTAATAGATGGCGTTAGTAAAATTCATTTGCAAGTTCTGAGTTCCTATTAAGCTTAGTTTTTCGCTATGATCATTAACAAAGCGCAAAGACAAACATTAAAGGTAGCGGGGGTGAACTTAGAAAAACCGTGCTTCTCCTATGGGGCCATGGACAATTATATGTAGCATGTTCGCGTGTGTCCAATGCCCAGAATCTTTACATTCTATTCCCAAATGGAAAGACATATAATGTCGTCTACAGTAGCGTATTAATAGTGTCAACCCCGCACACCTCACTGTGTCCCAAGCCGTGTATGGCTGGAAACACTTCAAAAGAAAAAATCACACCCATTTGGAAAACAAATCACACTTATCTGTGCTCTCCACGTTAGTATTGCCTGTACACGTAAGCAGGATCGGTGGATCCTGCATCAATCTTCACCAGCACACTTCTATTGAAGTAAGCTTAAAGCCCCAGTATGTCAGTGTACGTAAACTTTATCTGCGGCCAGCATACCTCTGGTTCCTCTAAGTATCTTTTAATCGTGGAACTGTCACTATTTATGCACCACAAATGTGTGATAACTTATAAGCAACTCATTGTTAATTCCGTTTGACCACGCGGGCGAAACCGCGGGTAAATCTAGTAACATTATAAAAGCTCCTCACTCGCTAGTCACTCGTAACTGGTGGCACAGGCGGCGGGATGGCACGCGCTGCTTACTGCGAGCTTGTTAATTGATCGCCGCAGTTGTCCCGCGGGACATCTGGCGGGATGCGCAGCCATCTGCTTTATATGTTGCATTGCTTTGCATGCTGTTCTTTGTTTTTTACTCTATAGCAAGTGACCGGACAAGAAAAAGTTTTGTGCCTATATTAAATACAATTATTGCCTACATTAAATAGACAATTTCAAAAATTATCTGTTTTTCTATCAAATATATTTTTTAAAAACACCTAAAAGTTTCGAATTGAAACAATGGTATCGTCTTTTTATGTTCGCAAGTTGATGTCATATGCAATTCCATCGATAAGCAGGTTCGGAACAGCGAGGCAAAGTAAGCTACGAACCCTTTCCAGTTATGGGAAGTGGGATGCATGTTGTTTTCCACATCATTGGCTCATCATTGGCTCTAAGCTAAGAAATTATAAATTACCAGTCTTCTAAATAACTAAATAATGTACTAAATACTTGAACTGGTAAGAAGCACAAATATGTAAAATTATGATTATACAGACGTGCGATACATCGACCTGCCACGAAGTTTTTATGTCTTAAAAAACCATAATGTCACTTGATCTTTAACATATCTTTATAAGGTCATACCCGAAAGTGTTTAACGGATTGAGCCTTTTCGGTAAATGTGAATTTTATTATTAATGTACACCATAAATTAATTTCGTTTCCCAAGATTTTGCAAAACTGATAAGATAACTTACTGTCCATGTGAACGGTCAAGATAAATAGCTCTATTGTTTATACCATATTATTATCATCTTTATCAATTTAATTCATGATTTCGTAAATATACCGGTTCGCTTTAAAAAATAATTTTAAGGAGAGCTTTTTCTGCTTGTGAACACAATATTTTATTAGTGAATATTTCATTTATATTTTTAAAGACAAAGACTTTTACACAGATATGGGTGTTTACAAAAAGTGTTTTTATTTCAATTGCTTTGTTTCGCTTTTTGGGTTTATTTTGGTGTTTAAAATTTTACCGTCTACGTTGTTTTCCGTAAAAAATATTTGCATGCGAAAAATCGAGAAAGGTAAAAAATTGTGGCTATCGTTTCTAAAACTATCCCCTGTGGTCTCAGCCCATAATGGGTAAAACAACCAAGCAAGATTCGTTTTTGAGTTTGCACGGTAATAGAAAAACCACTCAAGAGATTGTCCTACAAATTTATAAATGCGTAAGTTTGTGAGGATGAATGAATGTATGTTTGTTGCTGAATCACGCAAGAACAGCTGAACGCATCGGAATGAAATTTGGCACAGAGTGAGACTATATTCTGGAATAGCACATAGGCTACTTTATCCCTCAAAATGTCCTATTCCCGCGGGACAGATTTATCATTCATCATTTCAGCCTTTTGTAGTCCACTACCGGACGTAAGCCTCCCCTAACGTTCGCCTCTCCTCCCGGTCCTACGCATTCTGAATCCAGCGGCTTCCCGCTGTCTTCTTTAGGTTTTTAGGTTAACCAGATGGACCTGGTTGGAGGGCGGTCTGTACGCCTTTTGCCGAGACGTGGTCGCCATTCGAGGACCTTTCTTTCCCATCGGTTGTCGGTTCTCCTAACTATATTCGCTGCCCATTGCTACTTCAGCTTGCTGAAAAGGGATAGATAAGTGTAATCATACAAATTCAAATTAAACGAGCAAAGTCAGGCCGGATTACCAGCGAGCACCTCTAATAGTTATGTTGTCAACATTTTGAAACGGAACCCTAACATTTGCTCTTCAAATGAGAACCCTTCTGCAAATGCCATAATTATAACAATACGCAACCGATCCTCCACGCGTTGCCCATGAGCCAATGAGGCAATGCGATCAACAAAAAGCCCATGAATGTCTCACGATCGCGGTTGCGCAATACGAGTACGTTGCGCGTGCGCATTCGTGTGCGCTTTTTTGCCACTTTGTGCAATAACTGGTAACAACGTATGGGCTTTAAGTTGTATAGCCACTACAGGCAAACATTATTCTACTTTTACGACTTCATGCATGCAAGGTAGACAATTTTTTGAAATTTTATATTATGGAGTTATACAATTTCAAAGACTAAGCTATCCTAAGAAGTACTTCTTACAGGCCGACAGACTCACAAAAGTACTGACTCTCGGGTTTTAACTACCATACTATCTTTATCCATCTCTCATCTGTCTCTTAGATTCTGCGATCAAACTACACAAGTTCCACTTAATCTAGATACCTAACGACATTATAAGGGTTATTTTTTTCCTTTTGTGATGGTGTTGTGTTGTATTTTATTTTTCACAAGCGAAAGGGATTTAGGCCATAGCTGGCCAAGTGCGGATTGGTCGACGACGATGTTGGATATAAAAAAATTAAAGCGTGTTTGCGTACTTAGTACTTAGTTTTGGCGAATAAAATACATAGTATTTCACGATACATTATCCTCGTGCCTACACATTAGTGCCGTGAAGCGCGAAAAACTGGCGTGAACGAAAATGTGGATGGTTTTCACGTTCACACCTGTTCCCCGAGCAAAATCGGTATTTTGTCCCGCGACAGTGAGTTTGCGCTATGTTAACGCGTTACATCCACATTCACGGCAGTTTACGGCTCGCCCGCATGTATTACGTATTATTTTCGGTTACGATGTATTTTAGTCATCAACCATCAGAATCTTCTTCTACGAGGCTTTATGATTTTCTTATTTTGAAAGTACAAATAGTTATATTATGTTGCTAAAGTAAACAAAGTAATTCCAGCAGCACTTCCTTTTCGCGACAGGTTTCAGTAACAAATGAGTTAACGCGTGAATATAGAGGGGACGATCTGCGCCGTGAATTCATGCCGTGAATTCACCGTCATAATGTGGAGCCGCCATAAAACTGTGAGCTACTCTAGGTAATGGTAATGTTTATTTTGAAGACTTGTGATAGAACTTCATGAAAGTTCAACTGGGTTATTATTGTACATATTTCTGCTGTGAAAGAATCTATGTTATTGGTCACGTTTACATGACCTGACCAGTCTCTGGCGCAATAGAAACAGAATAGATCTTGATCGATAGAGCGGATGGATCGGATGGAATAGGCGGCAGCAAAGACGATGAGGTATTTTCGAAGACTATGAAATTTCGGTCAAAAAATAGAAAAAAAAGACTCAAAAATCTCTCTCTATCTCTCTTTCTCTCTCGCTAGGAACAGGTTGCTCCTAAGACTACCCTAGGGTTGTCGTATCCATATGCGTCGATGATCACTTACCAAGAAATTACTATAGTCTTAGACTAATACATCTGACGTACTGACCAAATTTTCCACATTGTAAAGTACCTATAGGGATAAAAGCCCTATTCTGCTTGTAAAGTATTTGTCAGTTTAACTGAAATAGATCAGCATTACTTACGATCCATAGGAGTGATCATCTTATAATACCTCGTGTGTTTGAAAACAAATAATGTAACAATACGCTGCCATCGCCTTCAGCATTGGCTGTATGATAACCCGCGTTAAGTGCGCCACCACACTGACCAAATGATCAAATGTTGAATTGAGGATTTTATTTTTAGTAGAGAATGCAAATTTATAGAACTACGAAATCATTAACACAATAAATTTTTTTGTTCTACAGCGGTAAGGCAGTGTTGAAAAGAAAAGAAAAGAAAAATGATTTATTTGCGTACATATCGGTATTACAAAAGTTGTTTTATACATTTATTAGTCCGCCATATTTACCTCAATAAAGTATGAAAATATTTTTTAAAGAAATAAAATTTTGACTTAAATCTAAATAACTAATTTATTTATTAAGTTTACGAACCATGTTATTTATTTCTTTATCCCATATTTTGCGTTTTATATTTTGTGGTTATGAATTGATTTAAACGGTGTTTGGTGTGGTTAATTTTGACTTTGAAACTAATTAGTGTCCGATTGGTATCTTATTCACCTTTTTAACTTTGCATTAATATTGTACAGTGTCGAAATTTAAAAACACGAACATTAAAACGCCAGAAAGAAATATTTGTTAACGTGTCGAGAGACGCAAAACTTCGTATAAAATAGTTAACGGTGTAAAAAGAGATTATGATACTACAGGCTATGCCCAAACTACAAGACACTACTGTAAAGATCATTTTAATGTATCCTATCTATCCAGGAGCTTCGCCCTGTTTTCTTCAGGTCGTCAGTCTAACTTTCTGAAAGGCAGCCTGTGCTCATTTTGCCAAGAAGTGGTCGCCATTCGATGATCTTTCTATCCCGTAGGTTTTCCTCTCTAACTATGGGGCTGACTAGTAAAAGGCGCGCATGGCTCGGCGGCGAGCGTAGAACGCAAGCGATCTACGCAGCTAAGCCAAACGGGCGCGGTCAGGTGTGAGATGGGTGACCGCTAGTGGCAAAAAATTTCATGCGCGTTTCCGTGCTTCGGAGGGCACGTTAAGCCGTCGGTCCCGGTTGTTGTCGATAGATAACAGTCGTTAAACCTTGTCGGAGGCCTTATGGGCGGTTTGAAAACATCCGACAGCGGGTTGGCCACTAACCCGCATCTCTACCAACCCGCATTGGAGCAGCGTGGTGGAGTAAGCTCCAGGCCTCCCCAATATTGGGGAGAGACCCGTGCCCAGCAGTGGGACGCAAAAAAAAAAGGGTTGCAATCTTTTAAGTAAAGGCATTAAACGTGACAACCTGTTATTGCATTCGCACAAAGAGATACGCTGCTGGTAAGGTAAAGCCAAATCTAACCTACTTTAAGATCTCACATTTTTAAATAACAGCAATTGTTATGGGTATCCAATAAAGCAAAGAAATAGAGTTTAATATTTGTTCCTAATGTTATTTTGTTTCTATAAATACATACTTGGATTTTGCATAGAACTTGGCACTCATTTAGATCTCCATTCTTTTTGCGGCGAAGCCCACAGCCAAGCATAATTTTTGTATTGAACTTGGCACTCCTTTTTTACATTTATGTTTTTGGTGGGATAAATAATACAGAAGCTAACGCAACGAGCAAAGCGTAACACGCAAACAAGTGACGCGGCGCCCTAAGCCGAGCTATTTAGGGCGGACCACACAGATGGTAATTATTCGCCGATAAAAACTGTTGGGATACTTTCATTACGCGTGTCTTTGCGCAAGTGATACTGCGATTATAAGGCAGTTAGTGCTTCGCTCTGTGATAATGTCTGTTTGTGTGAAAATAGTAGGTCCTTTTACTATTTCATACATGAGAATATAAGATGGCCGCAACCCTTTTTGCGTCCCACTGCTGGGCACGGGTCTCTCCCCATTATTGGGGAGGCCTGGAGCTTACTCCACCATGCTGCTCCAATGCGGATTGGTGGAGAGTGGAGAGGAGAATATAAGATACTAGGTCTATAATGTTCCTTTTCCACCTGCGTAAGAACCCCGTTTAAGTTAGTGTTTTTTCATGAGTAATACCTAAAAGATATTCACAAACTCTAAAAAAATATTTCTCGGTGGTTAATTAACAAACGAACAGCAACCGAGTGGTAAGAACATTGGTGTTAACAACCTGGCACACTCGCATCTTGAGCTACAATTTATCGCTGCTATTTTTGAAAACAAATAGTGTGATTGACTAAGAAATTTATTGTGTCTGAAAAATACATAATAAATTTCAGAGGTGCGCACCGGAGCTTTAACTCGGGACTGCCTCTCAGACAACTCAGTTATCGCCGCTAAAGCCCTGCCACGGGGTCGCTGCCAATGAAATGTAAAAGATGATAGTGCTTACATTATATCAACGTGGAACCTGGCACCTTCGTAACTGACGCACTTTACACCAATGAACTACACTATTTTTGCCTGCAACAAGGAAAAACTTTGTTAACTTTGTCTATTCGTGTTCATAGCCTTTTAATACTGTTAAGTATAGTTAAAAGCTTAGATCGTTATATTTTAAGTTATTTATAACAAAATTCAGAATAGGTACATAACATAAAATGTTTTTCATCAAAGCAAGAAAAATGCAACTTACATTGGTAGAAAAGCATTTATCATTAGCAGATATCATTTCAAAAATCGAATAAATTATCTATATGTTAACATTTTCTAATGATCTCATTCGTTTTCTAACGATCAGTTTCAATAAACCTCATCATCGTAAAGGAAATGAGGTGTTATAATGATTGTTTAATTGCGATGTTTATCAGCGGAGAGGAAGGAAGGAACAATTTATCCGGTTCAGTCGAAAAACGGCAATTAAAAAACGAAAGTGGAAGACCGAAGTTCGATGCTTCCTCTGACATAACGACATGTGATGCATGTTAGGACTCGTTTCGCCGTCGGCTAAAAGCCAGTAAGCGAGAAATTACGTAACAAAAATTACAATTTAAAGATTTTAACAGCTATAAATTTAGTTTATGTTTGCAATTTTGGATTTGGCAATTAATTTGACTTAGAAATTATAATATATTTGACTTCATAAGACTGAACACTGTTTGAGACTATCGCGGTTGTTCATTACATCTGAATTGTTACTTACGGGATATACGTATTGTATTATTTATTCTTATGCCTATACCACGATTCACTTTACTTTCGAGCTCCCGATATTTCGGTGCAGTTTCATGCACCACGATCACCGATTAACTCTGAGTTAATAAAAATGTAGTAAGACTGAATTTAAAAAACCGTATCAGTACAAATTAAACTCGTATCGCGTAAGTTCCATGTATTGACGAGGGACTTGGCGTTTACTTGTTCTTTCTTGAGTAAATTTAAAACATATTATTATCTATTGTGGACCGTTTGTTAAAAATATTAACAATACTGTTAAGTACTGATCATGATTCAGAATAAAATGCTATTTAATATTGTATCGATCAATACTGAGTTATAATGTTATAAAGTAATTGATATTGATGAAAAGATTAACGTTAATATAACGAAATCACGCAATCTGAAAAAGTAAATAACATTGAAGTGTCTATTTACAATTAAAAAAAACATAACTATTAAATATTTTATCTGTCTGTCTGTCTTGCTAATCACCCAAATACTAAGCTAGCACGCATCTATTATGGACTATTATGGATTAGACTTTGAAACAAGGCCCAGAAAATGTTTAATTGGCTGCAACCCTTTTTGCGTCCCACCGGTGGGGGGGAGGGACTCTCCCGTTATTGAGGAGGCCTGAAGTACCACGCTGCTCTAATGGAGGTTAGTGGCCAATCCGTTATTGTCGGATGTTCACAATGACCGCCTCAACACGCCGCCGTTCACAAGGCCTCACTTCTACAAGGTTTAACGACTATTTTATCGACAACAATCGGGACCTGCGGCTTATCGTGCCGTAAAGAAGAAGCACTCGTCTCCTCCTCTGTCCAAACGCGCCAATCTCAGAAATCTTGGCCACTAACTGTCAACATTCTCACACCCGACCGCACCTGTTTGGCTTATCTGCGTAGATCGCTTGCGTTCTACGCCAGCTACGGGGCCATTCGCGCGTCATTAACATGTCGCTTGATTTCATGAGCGGTTACAAAGTACTGCTCATCGCCCATCGTTTACGGTCTTCAAAGCGGTTTTTAAATTTTGTCTGGTCGTTAAATTTGTCTCAATATCTTTCGAAATACTTACTCAACGACATATTTTTTACGTAAACGTAATTTAACGTATAATAGGTTTACCACACGAACCTTATTAAAGACAGGTGCATCCACAAGGTGATATTAATATAATTGGCCACACAGCCTTTTGGTTACGTTGCAATCGATTTCAGCGAATTAAAGATGCAGTGCTCATTACATGGTAAATGGTAAATTATCAGTGGTAATAAAATAAATATTAAAAATACTGTAATGTAAACTATTCTCTTCGCTTTTAATTTTTAGGGTTGTTAATGGAAAAAGGTAACAATATTTTTTCCGTCATTTATCTTTAAGACATTATTTACCCCAAAGTAATAAGAGGACTCTTGAGTACGACTCAATACAATAGTTTAAAATATATATTTAAAGAATGTATATTTAAATAGAAAATCGCCATAAAAAGCAAAAACCGGTAAATATTATAATAGAAGATGATTATTAACGATTAATGCAAATCTGCCCCAATAAACTTGACATAGGTTCGAAATCCGCAAATTCGCATAAATAAGCAATTATTGTTAACTTTCATTGGAAAGCAAACATCGATTCCGATTCAGATTTATCTCAAATCGATCTTTCGACCGATGCGCGATCGAAAGTGAAACTTGTATCATACGTAAGAGCGGTCAGTGACCTCGCTTGATAATGGATCTAAGCACGAAGAAGCCTTGTGGGTCATATCTGGCATCGTTCTGTGAAACTTGTGTACTATGAACGAGAAGCTACCTCGTTAGATACTCATTTAATCACAAACATGCAACCAAATGCAATGATCTAAAAATGTAATAAATACCTAATTAAAGTTTACTATATTCCTGATATTAGTTTTTCGCGTCAATTTTTTATTCCAAATTTGCTACGATCGATAATGATCGATGATGATACGCGGAATTAGATATACTCATGAAATTATTGTAATGCCACCAATTCTTGATGTGTCCAAAGTTTGAATTAAATCTGTCCGATGATAGTGGGTCAAAATAGAGTACAAAGGAGAGTTACAAATAAATAAGCTCACAGTCACAAACAAACATACAGATGAAGCTAATAAAAGCGTGTGAATAAAAATAACCAGAATATCAATTAACGCTACGACCCAAATTGAACTTAGGAGGTGTAGAATTGGCAGACGTGAAACATACATAAAAGCACGAATAACACATAAAAGGGTAGTTTTTGAAATTAAATATGGATCAATCAAAATTGCTGCTGCTGCGTAGATTGTTTTGTTGCTTAACAAGACACGATGAAAATGGTTGTAATCCACTGCATTAGATGTTAATATAAATAATAAATAAATAAATATCTTTGGACAATTCACACAACACCATCTGATTCCAAACTAAGCAGAGCTTGTACTATGGTAATCAGAAAGCTGATAAACATACTTATATAATTCTAAATATATACTTAAATAGATAAATTAACACCCAGACATAGAACAAATAGTCATGTTCGTCACACAAATATTTGTCCTGGGTGGGAATCGAACCCACGACCTCACGCTTCGCAGTCGACTCATCACCCATTACGCCACGGAGGCTGTCAAAACTTGGCTGGATGTTATGACATTTGTACTAATGTCATAACATCCAGTCGGGGAACACTAAGTAAGACTTGATAGCGACATCTCTTCATTCGGTTTAATTAAAACTAGCGGCTGCCCGCGACTTCACCCGCGTGGACTTTGGTATTAGTCATAGCATGATGTTATATAGCTTAAAGTCTTCCTCGATAAATGGACTATCTATTCGAACCAGTAGGGGGCGTCCATAAATTACATGAGGTGTTTTTTTTAATTTTCTGTCCCTCACTCCCCCCCTGGTGAGATATCGTGAGATTTTATTCAACCCCCTCCCCCATCTCCCAATCTCACGTGAGATTTTCCAAAATGTGGGTTTCTTACGTAAACGCGTTGGATTGTTATTATAGAAATAAAAAAAAATGCTTCGTGCTTTTATTTACGACTAGTTAAGACTAGTTAGTAATCAATATTGCTGAGAGTTTAGTTATTATAAGTGTAATAAAAATTTAACAATAGAATACTTAAATCGTAACTACTGTGATTAAAAAAAGAATATCTACTCTTAATTCAGTCCATGGTTGATTGGAACCAACATTGCAACAGTCCACAGTCCACAAATTGAGCTATTTGGTATAAAACAAATATGGTGGTTTGACAGTCAGTAAGAGATGTATAACGTCGAATGAAATTATTTTCTTTCGAACGAATTAGTGAATGATCTTAATCGTATTACGATTACGCATGTACAATATTAAATGGACCAAGATAGTATTTTTTTATTCGATCAGAAAAAAAATTGCGTGATATTTGCCGAGACCCCCCTCTCTCTAACGTAAGATTAGATGAGATTTGACTCGACCCCTTCCCCCCCTTAAACATGTCACGTAATTTATGGTAGCCCGTTACCGAGATTAGCGCGTTCAAACAAACAAACTCTTCAGCTTTATATATTAGTATAGATAAATTGTAGAGAGGAAAGATTAATAACTTAAAAAAAATGGTTCAACGAGATATTTTTAAAACCGGCATGTAGTTCTCATGCAGACTTGTAGGAGAACAGGCTGTCGTGGTCAACCCGTTGAAAGTGAAATTGTGACACACAAGAGCGGCCAGCGACCCGCGTGATAATGAAATGCAGGCTGTAGGTCAGCTAGATCAACATGGTCATTTGCTTATTGCTAATGTTATATTTTCAGTGAAAAGCTTCATTTCGGAGCATTTAATTAATTATTGGCATTATAAAACAAAATATCGTGAGTAAAAAATTATCCATGTTTCATTACCAGCCATCACAACAGCAGGTTGTAAATTCAACACGTAGGTATGAATATCACATTACTGAAACATCAAAATTTTTACACATCACACAATCCTACAGAGCCCAGGTTTTCTAGTTTTATCTAAGAAAAAGTTTGGTCTGAGAATCGTACAGTGCACAATAGTGAATATTTTAATTTTTTTTTTGTTTTGTCGTAGGGACTATTTCATTTTGTTTAAATAGAGTAGCAGATGTGTCCACGTGGTCACAGAATACTAACTATTACGTGGGTATAACCCCACGTACTACTACTCTACAACATAATACTATATGGACATCCAAATACAACTTCAACAAACGATAATATAACAACGGGTTGCACTCCGGGCACTACCGACAGAAGTGAAAACTTGAACATTAACGTTGTGCATTTTTGATATTTTGGAATGGTTAGGGAATAATTTCGCAAGAAATGCTTTTATTATCAGTATTATTTTTCATCTAGTATTTTCAGTAGGTTTTCATCGAGCATTTTTATTAAGTACTCACTCATTTTCTTTCACTATTTCTTCGTCACTTTTAATTAATAGACGCACTTTGTTCAATGTCCATATTTTAAATTCTTGATTTAAACGAATTTTACAAGCATATACATTCGAGCCATCAGCTGTCACCCCTCCGTCTTAAGAATATTCGATCAGGCTACGTGTCCCCTGATGCGAGTTTAACATTTTTTACCCATCCCAAAAAAGTGCACAACGCCGCTAAATAAGTTTTCACTGCAGCTGTTATTCCAGAGGCTGATGGTTACCATAAGTCTGGAAGGTAACAGCATCTATCCACCGAAATACAATAGAAATGCTGAATGACAGAAATCGATGAATGAAGCGGTGGCAGGTACTCTCCCGGTCAAATGATGAAAGTTGTACCTACAAACTTTAATAAAAAAAAATGGGTTGCACTCCGGGAGTGCCGGCAGAAGTGAAAACATTAACGTTGTGCATTTTTGATGTCTTGGAATCGTTAGGGAATAATTCCGCACGAATTGCTTGAATTATCAGTACCTATTAATTTCTATCTAGTATTTTTACAAAGTACTCTCTCATTTTCTTTCACTACTTCTTCGTCACTTTTTTCATTAATAGATGCACTTTGTTCAATGTCCATATTTTAAATACTTGATATAAACGAATTTTAAGATAAAATTATACTTGACGCTGGCAATATGCAGAGTTTGCGATGCCATAATTGAAGAAAAAAAGTATAGACAGCCGTCAGATGAGCCGTCATCAGCTGTCACCCCTCCGTCTTGGTCTAAGAGCCGGTGAAGATATTCACTCGTTCGGTTGTTACAAGAGTGAAGGTGATATGAAAGAAAATTGATTAAAATTAATTAAATTAAAAATAGCTATGAACACTTTTCGATAGTCAAGTTATCATAGGCATATATGTTTATAAATTATATTTGCTAAACAATATGTCTCATCGAATTTTATCAGATCGGTGAAGGTCGATCTTCCTCGTCTCCTCTACTATCTTACGAAATTTTGCGATCAGCACACGTGACCTCGCGCGAGTTTCATAGTTTTTACCCATCCCACAAAAAGTGCTCAACGCCGCTAAAGAAGTTTTCACTTCAATAAAACGTTAATCTTCTCCCTCTATAATACTCGTAAATTAAGGTCGCCTTAAAATAAACAAAACTTGATGGCATTTACCGTGAGAATGTTTTAATTGCAGTCTCTCTAACACCATAGCTTACAACACAAGCCGAAATAAACCTTATTGTGTTAATAATAAACTTGTTACTTGTGAAACTGAAAATTGCAATAAAAGAAGAAGTGAGTTTAGCAGTCCTCAAATTGGCACTTAATATGCGTAACGCGTTAAAACTTAAACGAAAATTACACAGTAATAAAATATCTTTAATTATTAGACACTTTTACTCTTATCGTTAACTCTTAGGTTACTTTAGTATTTTTTGCTTATATGTATTTACTTTTTATTAAATTTTTTTAGTGGATCGCAAGTATCGCAACATTACCTTCAAATGAAAAGTAGGTGAAATTTCTCCCTCCCTCGTTAACTCCAGTAAAACCGCGACGCACAACTAGTCTATACTAATATTATAAAGAGGAAAGATTTTATTGTTTGTTTGCATTGAATAGGCTCCGGAACTACTGGACCGATTTAAAAATTCTTTTACCATTAGAATCCTTAATTATCGCTGATGAACATAGGCTACAGAATATTTCTAATAACGTTAGGTTATTCGTATGAAAACGTCGATAATGTAACCCAACGTGTGTAAAATATACCGATATAAAACCTTTTATCACGTACCAAGACAGCACCGTGCGACGTACGTAGGGAGCCCCAAAGGGGACAAAGCAGGGAACAGCTGTTTGATTATCATGAAACCTATGGAGAATATTCACTTCACGCTACTGATATTTTCTAACGCGAATGAAACCGCGGGGAACAGCTAGTCAAAAAAACTAAAATCAACCTGAGCTTAAAACAAAAACACATGCACTTTTGTAGAAAATTTGTAAGTAATGCTATTCGTACACTGTCTATGATCTGAGTCACTTGCACGAAATAGTAGCAAAAACCTGGATTAATCAGCAAATCTCCGCTAAACTCATTTAAGAAAATGATTCCAAATATCTAAAATGGCGTCGATAATGATCTGTATGGTAGAGCGATTCATCAAATCGACTGCCAATTACCGTTGGAGAAATGGCGAAAAAACCTCGGATCCGCAACACGGGGGCGCGTACGTGCCTGCGATCGCGGCACGAGAGTGGCGTGGCAATTATATCATTGCAATCGAATATTGGGTTCAGAGAAACGTCTAGAATAGTTTTTGAAGTTACTATAAGAAATTTTAGAAAATATATCTAAAGAAATTAAAGTAAATAAAAGTATATATATATAAGGCTAAACCCTATTTGAGAAGGACTATTTATGAAGAGACTAGCGACACTACTTTTGCGAATGCGCCATCACGTTATCATCAACGGGTTCAAATCATCAAATGGTTGCCGGCCAGACTTACATGAGGCGATTATAAGCCTTCTCTGCCTTTGGAGTAGCAGCGCAACTGCATCGGGCAAGACTCAGCCTTGTTTTAGTTTAGGTTGTGTGTAGATGCCCATGGTCTGCAGCGACCACGTGATCTGCATGTTCGTCTGCTACTAAAAAAACGATGGTATTTAAATGATCCATAAGGATTTTTCCCTCTTAAAGACAGATAATTAAAAAACTACGGGTATACTAAAAGAAATACTTAGTAGTTCAAATACACTTGTAATATACACTTTACACTTATAGATTCTCTGATATTTTCTTAATCACCTTAACGGAGCTAAAATTAATCAACTGATCAAGAACTTAATCTTAATATATATATATAAAAAGTAAAGGGTTTTCTTTGTACGTAAAGACACGGTTTTCTCTATTATCATTAACTCCAATCAACTTCCCGTTGGGGTGGTAAATACCCCTTAGTACGTAGATGATAGTAAGGGAGTTTGATCGCGGTGGGTGAAAGTGGATGGAAAAATCTGAAAAAAAACATATCTGTACTTTTCTAACCAATAGGGACTTCTGGGTGGATCTCAAAATTTCTGGGATGATCTAGCAAACTATTTTAATTTTAATTTTATTGAGGATGTTCGAGAAAGTTCCACAAACTTCTCGAATCATTTGGTTTTTTTTAAATAATTTTAATTAATTGAGAATATTCGAGAACGCTTCTCAAATGATTTGGATTTTTTTAAATAATTGTAATCTTTTTTAAATTAATTGAAAATATTCGAGAAAGTTCCAGAAACTTCTCGAATGATCTGAAGATTTTTAAAATAATTGCAAACTGTTTTAAATTGAGAATGTTCGAGAAAGTTCCAGAAATTTCCATATGATCTGGAAAATCCTACTAATATTATAAACGCAAAAGTTTGTAAGTATGGATGTTTGTTACTCTTTCACGTAAAAACTACTGAATAGATTTAAATGAAACTTTACAATAATATAGCTTATACATCAGAATAACACATAGGCTACAATTTATAAAGATATTGTGCGAATTGTCCAAATAAAGTAGGAAAAAATCTACCATCTGCGAGCTATTTTGGCTTGCGCTGCCAAAACCGCTAGAGTTACAGATTCGTAATGTATGATGGAAATGTTTATCTTAAATAGTCCTACAAAAAAGCCGGTCCACGGCACTTCGGAAGGGACTTCACTTTATGCTAATGATACTCTCTAACGCGGGTGAAACCGCGGGGAACAGCTAGTATACAACTAAAATAGTTTACTTATATTACAGCTATTGGGATCAAATTGAAACAATCGTCTAATTGTTTTCAGTTTAATGCTTATTTGGGTAGGCACAATGAAAAAGTAATTTTGCAATAGAATTATTATTATCAAGGTTCAGGTCAATGAGCTCTCTTTTTACGAGTTATTACCAGTAATAATCTACTTGTACCATTACTTCTACCTTATTAATGCTTTAATACGGTTCCGCATAACAACGTCATAGTTCGCTAGATCGGGGTTTTTTTCTGAAATTAAAAAAATGTAATTTCTTGTATTTAACTTCATGATATCTAAGAACCAAAGTATGACTTAACAGCATCGTAACATCTCTACTCTGTTTCTATCAACAAATATATAATGATAGTGAATAAGCTTCAGCAATTGAATTTGTGTCGCTTAAGACCCATAGGATATAGCTCGTTTTAATAAAGCCATAGAAATTATTGCCTCTGAACCATCACTTGAGCTGCGATGGTCCAGTGGTAAAGACGACTCGGAGGCGGAGATGCCGGCTCGAATCCTCGACGCACACCTCTGACAAAGAAATTTGTAATGTGCGCATTTATCGCTGCTCCACGGTCTCACGATATTCAATTGATTACGATGTTTTTCATCGCCGTGGAAGCCTGAGAGAAATTCACAATTTCTCGAAAGCATGATGTCCACCAATCCGTATTTGTCCAGCTTGGTGGACTATGGCCTGAATCCCTCTCATTTGTTAGAGGAGACCTGTGCCCAGCAGTGCGATATAAAAAAAGTAGAATAAAATCACTTACGTTTTGTGGCGACGATCAAGGACGTCTTATGACTCGTCCAATCAGTTTGGATAAGATGCTGCAAACACTAGACCGAGCATAAACTTAGTTCAATTTCTTTTCCATTATTATAATCAAAGTTCAGCTACAACCCATTATTAACTGTGTCCGTGCCCCGTTATTATGTCAAGTGGCCGGGTTCCGCATAGCAACCGTCACGGTTGGCTCACCGGGATCACTGGGTTGCGCAACCACTAATTAATCACAACAACTATTAACTAATCGAGAACCGGCCGGGGTTTATCTATAGTTACTTTATCCTTATCCTGATTAGTTTAGTGGTATAAATTACCACCCGCAGCGTCTTGTACCTTCCAACCTCAGTTGTTTCATGATCTTTATACAGAACTGTAGCTGGAATCTTAAGACCCCATAGTAAGATCAATTGGCAACAATGAGGGAGTTCATTATACGCAAAGAATTGCCGACTTTGAAGGCCGGAAAGTTTTACTGCTTTCCCTGAATCATATCCAGTAAGCTATAGTTCGGAAAAATGCGTTCACCTTATGTATGCTACGGTCCTGTATCCGTTAAAATATCCTGCTTAGAACCGTGCCTCTCAGATTAAAAACATTTTTTATGATCTTTACAATGTTTTCCGTCACCGTTCATGTGTGAGAGTTTACAAACTTCCACTTAGTCATGTAGACATTAGACAAGAAAAATGTAATCTGAATTCTTTGAAATTTTGAGAAAAATTCATGTCCAGGAGTGACATATTAAATAAGGTGATAAAGATGATATAGGTATACCTATAATATCTGCTTTGTCAGATTTTAAAGAAACTTTGACGTGGTTTGATGAAATTTATATTCTCGACCTACACCCATTTAGCCATAGTGTAGGAAAATGTAATTAAAGATCATACAAATTCAGATAAAGATGACACATAATATTCGGGTACCAAGTTCACAAAGCCATATTATTCGAATACATTGAGCACAAAGACATTGCAGTTTTCTCGATAATTATCAGAAGAAACTGTGATATATACAAGGAAATATGCAGTTATAAACATCAAATTTTACTAATCAAGGACCAGTTTGCAATACAAATTATCTATTATCTACCTATACCTAGCTTCCTTTCTAGATCAGCCATGGTGATTTTAGTACCGCAGACTGTAAGGGCATGGCATGTTGGTTTTTATCAGAAATCTATGCAAAATTGTCGTCCAGTCGTGTCCGAGTGCCGGAAGCTGGGCCCGAGTGTCATTGATACGTAAGATTTACTGTGGAAACCAAAAGATAACCCTTAACCAACGAAGATTATGTCCGCTGTTCGGTTTAAGAAAGAACATCTGCGTTTAATGATAGTTATAAGTTGATCGGAATCCTAAAATACGGTAAATAAGGTTTATGTGAGCTTTAAGGTGATCCATTTAGAGTTAGTGAATGAGCATGGTCCGAAAGAAGTACTACGAGGGGGCATAAGAATAAGGCTAGATATGCTACCTCCTGTCGTTTCCTTTGTATATTTAATATTTTGCGTCTTTGTGTAACGTGGAAGGCAAATTTACGCGCGGTAGCCCCCCTAGCGTATTTTATATACTTATATATAGGCTACCGCGCACCGAAGCGTATAAGATCGTTTCGGAAAACATGCGGTTTTTAAGCACTCTAAAATGGCAAATCTTGACAATTTTCGGCTACAAAACAAACATAAGACACTCGAACGCGCCGAATATACGCTGTAGTGAAACCGCGCTAATTGCGACAAGGAAAAATATATCTTTGATTCATTCACTTTCTTCATGTGATTTTCGAAACTGATGAAAAGAGTTTAATTTTGACCTTAATAAGAGACAATGTCGAAGTGACGATAAGAAGTTGTTGGATTTTCAGCATGGAGTAGCACAAACCTAGAGTTACGCCCGATACCGATAGATTGAAGAATTAATGCAAAGTACTTAACGAAACGCAGTTCTTAGAAAGAACACGATGTAAGCTGTACCTTTCTCCTGACAATCAAAATAAAAAATCACCAGCATTTGTTTACACCAGTAGGCTTACGACACTTTTTGTACCACTCTCACCTGCGCTGCTGACACTACGTGACTCCTTCGGCTTGGACGGACGTGACATCCGTATCAAAGGTTAAGTCAACAAACCCATATATTTTTTGTCTTACCCAGATGTCCAAAATGTCGGTTTGTCGGACGGTTAAGCCTACCACAATGCGTCCCCGAAAGACAAAATTTATGATCCGTAAAAGTTTTTTGTACAGAAAATGGTTTGAGGATTTTGTTACATATTAAAACGTGAATTGCGTGCACTAAATTAAAAGATACGACTGAGTTTATTTGTGTATTTAAAACAGGAAAGAAGTGGTATAAGCAAATGTCAAATTCGGTCTTTATTCAGTGCTGAAATGAGTTTATTTGAAAGTTCTTCAATTCGCATTTTTAGGTTGCAAGCAGTCATAAGGCTTTGATTTTTGAAACATTGGTGACGATAATAGCAGAAGACGATAATAAACAAAGTCAAGAACCACTTGGGCACAACCGCAAAACCGCATTAATGTTTATAAAACGGGGTCCAAGGATGGTATAGGACTAGTATGGATAATCACGACTAGATAATCACGTTGAGAGAGAGTTTTAGCGAATAAACAATATCACATACTTCGTTCGAATAGTAAAAGGTAAACATCGCTAAAGGTAAGCAGCCCTTGGATATTATTATATTGCTTCAAAAGAGTCTGCAATGTTTTTTTCCTATAATGCCGTTTTCCATTTACTGCCCCTGAGAACTCCAATTTTTAATAAAATACAAGACAGTGACAGCATAGCTAGCAGACCACGTGTAGTTCATCAATCGGTGCAGCGCACGGAAATTTACACCCAAACTCCACCCCGTGTGTGAGATATAATTGCGCTGGTACCATAGTGGCTGATGTTCACCTCTTGAAATGCAAAGAATTGCATCACGCATTGCAGAAATGGGTGAAGCGGTGGTACTTCTTTAATGTGATCATAAAATTCTATCACCTTCGTTCCGACTATTGGCTCACGCATAAGTATGACTTAGACTTGTAAAGGCAGCGTAAGTGAGCTATTTACAGGGAGCGGTTAATGTAAATATGGCGATCGCCGGCGGCGAGAACATTTGATATTTTGGTGCCTTTCACTGTAGGCCTGTAATAACCGGCTACTTTGCTTACCGTTTGAATGGCCCAAGTAATGGCAACATCGATGTTTCAATCGGAAGTTTAAAATGATTTCGATTCATATTTTGCAATTGAGCTTGAATCTTTGTTTAGATACAATACAAACATACATTTATTTGGAAGGGATTTGGTAAATAAACTGTTGCGTTGTACTTGTACGTAAGATTTTTTATAGGTTTATAAAATAAAGGGTGATAGGATAGCTATTGGGGCAATTATTATGTTGTCGGAAAAATTAGCACCGACTGCAATCATGTACTTTCAGTAGCAATGTCTCAATTCTCTTTCTCTCATTCTCAATTTAGGTTAAGTATAGCCGTCCTATACCTAACCTAGGCTGCTAGCACAGGCTGCTCTCCATCTAGGTGGACTGACGACTGGCTAGGGGAGGCCTATGTCCAGCAGTGGACTATGAAAGCCTGCTGAATGGTTGGTCCTTTTGCCTAGAGATTGTAGTCCATTGTAAGCTAATGTAAGCCAATGTAGACCATCTGAGCCAATTTAGTACCTTCTTTTATAAAAAAGCGGATTCGCTGTTTCCGCTAACGTCCGACACTTTGTACCTTTTTATCTTAACGACCATTACGCAAGTTTAATTCGCGCTTGATGCGTGCTCAAAGAATTTTTCACATAATGTTATTGTTTTCTTGTTACCGTAATACTATCCTTTAGTTCAATAAGTGATGTAATTTTACGAGTTGGCTAACTGAGATAATTAAGCGAACCGGTTTTATGAAACTTATACTTATCGTCGGTAACCATTCCAGCATTACGTGGATATATATTTTTTGCGTATTGATAAATCTTCATCGTTACACCATCAAACTTCAAGTATCTAACTGTTAGGCATGAACTAATTTCCTACAGAAACAAGAATTATTAAGACTATTAAGAAGAATTGCGGTGGCAAAACAAAGATAGCTGTAGTTCACATGCCCATGAAAAAATTTGGTAACTCTAAGATTTCATCATGATGTAAGGGAAATTAATACACTATAAGATTAGTCAGAGGTGTCAACCAGGATTGACCGATGGATCACTCATTACATTACTAATTTGCACATGATGAAATTTTCAGCATTTTCATCAGAGCTCGAAAATTTGAACGCACACATTAATCTTCTCACAATTTTCTCAGAGGCCAGGGTTTGAACTCAACGTGAGACCGATGTTTTTTATTTTATTATATGAAGTAGCAGACGAGCATGCAAGCCACGTGGTGTTGAGTGATCGCTGCAGCCAGAGGCGGCTCGTCCTAAAGAGCGCTGGTGCAGTGCACTCCCAAAAAAATTACATAGGTAACTTTATGTCCCTTCATAATACATACTATCCTTACAGTACATTCATTCTATGCTACTTTACCTATACATAGTATATTATATTAATTATTACCTATATCTACGCGTACATTTAGCGTCAAGATGTAACGAGTGGAGCGCCAGCGATTGCGCTCCTATGAAACGAAGTTTAGTGCGATTCCTAGCGCTGTATTCAATGAGTGCGAAAGAGAAACATCGACACAGGCCGACGCGTGAAACAAAAGATTTCGTATGAGAAATTAACCTAATCTGGAGCGCCGCTCACGCGCGACGTTGCCAAACCGTGGGTTCGGCCGTGACGGCCTGCTTATGCGATGTTGCCGTTCTTATGTATACAAACAAACGTGTCGTCGTCTTTGTCAGTTATTTCGTAGTTTTTCTTTAAAATGAATATTTAAAAAAAATAGTTTATGCGCGACATTTTGTCTTAAAAATGGAACAGTACAGTGTTTCTTTTATCATTTGTATCTCTTAATAAGCAGTGTGAAAAAAACTTTCGAAATACGCCTTGAACTGAAAGCAAAAATGTAGTACGAAAACTAAATCTTTTACGCGTGTTTTTAAATCTGAACAATATTTCAAAACACATCGGTTGTGTGGATGTGAAGAAAGCAATAAATTAATTTGTTTTCCGTGTCTTGTGGTTATCAACTGGAACTGACACCGACAGTGGTATTGAAACTGCTTGGATGGCAACGGGTGGTAAATTTTTTTTTTTGTTTATTTTTGTGAACCCCCATCGAAAAATGTCACTGGCTGCCACTGGCTGCAGCCCATGGACATCTACACACAACCTCAAGCAAGCATAGTTAAGTCTTGTCTGAGATCGTTTGCGCTGCTACTCCGGAGGCTGATGTTCGCTCATATAAGTCTGGCCGGCAACTGAATGTAAAATTAATTCACGGCAGAAAGGTACGGTGGTACTTTCCCGGGCGAAACATAAAAGTTCTACCAGCTACAAATCTACAAGTCTTAATGAAACTACTATCACTGCTCAATATAACTAAGAATGTAATTTGGCGGATATCGCTCATTGATGGATTTGATTGACCATAAATCAGTTCGGGCGTCAAATTTCGCAGGCAAACCGAGTGTCATTTGCAAAACATCAGCCATCAGCAACATGACGCGATGTCCACATTTGAAAGGCATACGAAATCCGATGAATGGGCAAGACTACTCGAAACTCGTATTCCGAAACCGTGTTGCGAAATAAAATTTTGTTTTACCGAATTGCCGCAACTGACGTTCTGCGGTGTCCGTTTCTTGATATTGTAATCTGTTATAATATTTTTTTTTACATATGTTTAGAGTAGCTTCATCTGCATAGTGTCTCATACGATCAGCTGTCACGTGTGCCCATTATGGACCCATAGCCATACTGTTATCTCAATTATATATGTACTTTTTTTTTTTAAAAAGAGTGCAGCTGGGAGTTTTTTTCCGCCGCCTTTTTTCTCTCAGCTCAACATCTAGCCCAAATGGGCACCTAAAGGCGATGACCGGGAAAAAATTACATTCATTAAGCGAATATTTTGTATTCCTAATATGAAATAAATATTTTTGATTTGATTTGCGTTTATTAGAAGTGGTATGCAGCAGAGGTCTCACAAGCTTTGTTTAGCTGCCATCTTTTTTTGCACACTACTAGTTGACATAGGTCTCTCTTATCTCTCTCCTCATAATAGGAAAGGCCTGGAGCTTACTCCAATCAATACTGATGAGGATTCGGCGGGAAGCCACTAACAGGCGAATATTAGGAGAAGCCTATGTCCAGCAGTGGACATTTAAAGGGTGATGGATGGCGAACTCGCTGTCAGAGATTTTTCAAACTGCGCATAAGACCTACATCTAAGGCCGATGGCTAACCGCATAACATCAAGGCCGATAACCGTGCCTCTCGAATGACTGAAGCATGAAAGAAATTTAGCAATAGCAGTTACCCATCTAACTACTGAATTGGCCCGTTTGACTGAGCTGTGCAGATTGCTTGTGTTTTACACTGTAGTAGCAGTTGTAAGTCTATAGATGAGGTTTCATTAATTTCATATAATATAAAACAATATCAACAAATAAACCTACTTAACAATAAATTGCTCTTGACCGTCGAATAATGCTCGGTGACCTCAAGGCGACATCTCGATCGGAACATCGATTGGTAAAGGTTATGTCATCGATTTGAACGCTCAAACTGTGATCTTGTCGAATTATGATGTCTGTGAGCAAGTATTGATAAAACTTATACCTTGCCTAATTTGTACTTTGAATGACTACATAATAGTTCTGATGTGGTTCGCTTCTTATTAATGTACTTAGTATTTTATACGGATTTTTTTTTATTATTGAACTCTGGTATTATTTGGTATATCGCTACGTTGAGCTTGCTTTTATTTACATAAATAAAAGTTCTTCGTGCAATATGTATTTTGAATCAAAGCTTTTCCCTGAATCAAAACAGAATGATGACAGATGTAGGCACATGAACGCGCCGAGCGCTACCACAACACAACTTACACATATCCATTTATATGGTGCGATAGTCGGTGAAGGCACCCTTAATGCATGTGTGTTGTATAGTGTGGCACACACAGATAATACACACTCGCAAATGTTGTGTTGCATAGGTCAGCTTTTAGTAATCAACCTATAGGTATGGATTTTTAACTTAAATGTATCAGCTTCTTCCAACATTGCTGGCGTCGACTTCCAAAAATTGATGGAAAGATGAAACTGTATCTTACTTTATAGGAAACTTGATTAAGACGTCTAATTCATAATATTCGATTATTGCTAATCTTAAGTAAAACTGCTATCCGAAAACTTTAACCTTAGGTCGAACGCTATAACCTTCCGGTGATACCTCCTTTGGAACATTATTAAAGGTTATTATTATTATCGATTGAATTAATCCGAGGGTTACGCTGTATTGTACGTTTACGTGTTTTTATTTTAAGTGGCAGCAACGCAGGTGTTTAAAATAATTTACGAGGATACTACTAGATAAAACATACTATTTTGAAATGTCATAATAATATACTTTTTTACAGATTTGACATAGCTAAATTGTCTATACAATTCCAAGAAAAAAAAACAACGGGTTGCACTCCGGTAGTGCCGGCTTGATATTTTGGAATGGTTAGGGAATAATTTCACACGAATTGCTTTAATCAGTATTATTTTTCATCTAGTATTTTCAGTAGGTTTTCATCTAATATTTTTATAAAGTACTCACTCATTTTCTTTCACTATTTGTTCGTCACTATTTTCATTAATAGATGCACTTTGTTCAATGTCCATATTTTAAATACTTGATATATGCAAGTATAGACAGTCGAGCCGTCATCAGCTGTCACTCCTCCGTCCTACGAATATTCGATCAGGCCACGTGTCCTGACGCGTGTTTAACATTTTTTACCCATCCCAAAAAAGTGCACAACGCCGCTAAAGAAGTTTTCACTTCAAAATATTTTTATTCTCAACTAGCTGAGACCCGACAGACGTTGTCACGACAGGACTATGAATATTGAATATGAATTGTAAATTAAATGTTATACTACATACTACGGACTGGTAGATGGCTGGATACAAACTGATAATTCGCGTAACACGTAGTGAAAATGAAAACCGCAGTAAAAAAATATCAGTTCCGTGGCCACCATATTTACTTGCGTATTTCAATGAAACCTGCAAAGTTTATGACCAATGTGACCATACAACCTGGACGACAGACCCGTCCCCATCTCTCCATTCTCGGCGATTTATTAAACGATCACTTTCCCGACACGTAACTTTCACACAACCAAGATATTTGTTATTAGAAATTGTTACTCCATTAATTTTAACGCACGCCTTGCATTTAATCGGTTACAGGCTGTAAAATAGAAACTTTAATGGCTTTACGTATACTGCATGCGGTAAGCTTTTACACTAGTATTTAGTGTTGACAGATATAGAAATAATATTTGAAGGTGCCGTTACTCAAAGGAATCTTTATGATACAGGAACATGTCCATGGCACCCACGACACAGGTTATGACTACCCTACTGTGTGAGTGTGAAACGTTATCACTTTGTTACCTACCGGTCGGTTTGTCTGTCAACTCTTTTCTCAGAAAGTCACTCTTCCCTTCTTTAAGACGTAAAAGAAGGATAAACGAACAAACACACTTTCATATTTATAATATTATATTAGTACTAGGCTTCTGCCAGCGGCTTCGCACGCGTGGACCCGTTTTATAGGTTCCCGTAGGACCAAAACCATCCCATGTCCTTTCGCAAGGTTCACTCTGTGTTCCAAATTTTATTAAAATTGGTTCCGTAGTTTAAGCGGGAAAGCGTAGCAGACGGACAAACAGACAGAGTTACTTTTGAATTTATAATATTAGTAGGAATTGATTACCTAAATGACAATATAGCTACGATAGCTGAGTAGTTAAGACACCAGATTCCCACTTTAGTTAATGTGTTAAGGAATTATATATGTACTATATAAAGTGTGTTCCCAGATAAGTTACAAGAAACCCTAAAATTAAGGTTCAAATACCAACCTATCTAAAGTATAAATAATAGTTTAAAAAAACTAAAAAACACGCTTTTTATAGAAAACCGAACTAAAAAATAGAAAATAAATTTTAATGAATTTAAATTAAGAAAATAGTGTTAAAAATTTCAATGAATATAAGTTAGGTAATAATAGTGTGAATAAAAAAAAAATTTATTTTAAAAAAAGCGTGGGGTGCATGGTGTCAATAGTTATAAATATTTTATTGACAGATATGAGTAGAGTGATTATCATTTCGATAATATTTTAAAAAGCACCCCACGCTTTTTTTTAAATAAAATATTTTTTTTTATTCACACTATTATTACCTAACTTATATTCATTGAAATTTTTAACACTATTTTCTTAATTTAAATTCATTAAAATTTATTTTCTATTTTTTAGTTCGGTTTTCTATAAAAAGCGTGTTTTTTAGTTTTTTTAAACTATTATTTATTTTCTACTTTTTAGTTTGGATTATTTATTCATTCCATGATGTTTCCACGAGCAATGGACTGGTTACTGAGAACCTTCTTCTTTCTTTCAAAAATATCTTTATCTATCATTAGGCTTGTTACATAACAAGGTTACATATTTTTTTAATTTTTACGTTTTCATAAAATTTCACCTGTCTTACGACTTATAAAATAAAAGTAATAATATAGTTATAAATTAGTGTATTGTCATCGGTCCTCAATAAATCTACAAAGTTTGAACGAAATCTGGCCGTTTAAAGTGGGTCAAAATCGCGCCCAAAGAAGTCGGTTACAAACATACAAACATACAAACATACAAACATACAAACATACAGGTGAAGCTAATAAAAAGCGTGTAAAAACAGTACAGTTAATAAGCAAAGAGATTACAGAGTTGAAATGGACAAATGGGTACTTATATCCAATGTCAAACAGGACTTCATTCCTAAAACAACATCCGTTTCGATATACCCGACCAATATTGATTTGACGACAAGAAACCATAAAAATGTCCTTCCAAGAAAACTATCACTTTCGAAAACCTACATACTCATATTGACTTAATTATGTTAAATAATTATTATTATCGTTATAAAGCTATGTTTTTTTGAATCGACATATTTGGCTTAGATAATTATTTGTAAATTCAAAAAATTGTTAATATTGTTGCACACCATGAATGGTAGGATACATGATCTTTCTTTTTTATGACCATCCTGTATACTGCTTACTTTTCTCTCTTAAGGTTCAACTTCAACAGGCTTCAACAGTCCACAAAGCCACCATTCTGGTCAAGTATGACTTGACATTGCGTACCTTCGAGGAATTTTCTATAACTCTAAGATAAGCATGGCGAAAAAAACATAGTTTGCCCAACAAGTTTTTAGGAAAACAATAATAAAAAATTGGGAAAGAATAAAATCTGGTTATCGCAAAAGTCCACACATGTCACTCATAAACTTGGGTGATAAAGAGTTTATCGACATTGCTACCCATATAAAATAGTAATCTATGGAACTGTCTATGTAATGAAATGAAATAAAGAAATGAAATGAAATGAAATATTCTTTATTCACTGTACGGTTCATTTACAAACTCTTAGTGAACGTTTTTTTTTGTTCTGTCTGCTCTGGGTGCGCTTATGCAATGCTGAGCTGAAGAAAAGAGCTTAACAATTAATAATAATAATAATAATAACGATTCACATTCATAGCCCCACAGTAGGGTACATATACCCTGTTTCATGGGAACCATGGACATACACAAAGACAGAAACACAAACACCCAGACCGAGAACAGAAATTTAAACTCATCATTAAAATTTCTGTTTCGCCTGGAATTGAACCCGGGACCCTTCGCAGTCCGGCATGGTAACCATTGCGCCACGCAGGTCGTCGTAATGTTAGGAGTGATAACTCTATGGACATTACCAAACGTGCTGCACTGGCGCGTGAACCGCGCGGTCCGGCCGTTATGCCGCCGTCGTGAAATGCGCGGACCTTCACATTTATGCACTTGTACAACTTTATTGAGGCTGGCGCTTGTTTGTTATCAGACTGATAAAACAAGCGTGGCATTGTTATTTAAATGAAATTAAGTCGAAAGATAGCTACAGACACACGTTGGCATAGACTGGTGCACCGCACTGTTATTACTATTGGTAGAACTTTAAAGGTTTGAGCGCAGAAAGGTACCACCGATACACCCAATTCAACCGTGATTCCATTCGATTGTATTTCGGTGGAGGTGTTGCTGGCCAGATATACATGAGGTAGCTATCATGTATATCTGGCACATAAAACGAGCAAATTTTGAATGAAATTAGGCAGAATAAGGACTGAAGCATACATATAGGCACAGACTAGTTCAATGGAGCGTTATACAATATCAGTATTAAAACAGATATTTATGAGTAAATATACCTCGCATGGAACAACTAAGGAAATATCACCGAAAGTAGCTGCACCCATTTTTGCCATTAAATAAGGCGATTATGTTTCAGTGGATAGGTGTGATTAACGGCCAAATTTACATGCGGTGATCCTAAGTTTCTGGAGTAGCAGCGCAATTTAAAAAAAATATAATCATAATAAAATAAAATAAACCGACTTTAAATGATTGTCAACCGAAAAAAACAAATTTTAAATACTACTAGGAACTACACTACATTACTACATTATAAAGGCATGAATACCCATATCTCAAAAAGTACTGAACCGATTTTGATGAAACTAAGACTGACCCCTAAGTTGGAGTGGGTGTACCTAACACAACTATAACAAAAAAACAATCTGGCTTATACTTTTTGAATTAAGCATGGACAAACCTACAAAAATACATACAGTTATGTTTTGCATACTAATTTAAAAGCTAAAAACGGTGCAGTTCTGACAATGTTACATACAAACATTAAATTGATAACCTCTTTATTTTGAATTTAAAAATCCAGCAACAAAACAGTAACATAGCTTGTCAAAATGATCTATGAAAAATTATTATTCACTATAGCTATTAGGTACTGTTTTAAATACTTTCTTTAGTCTTTTACTAGCGGTCGCCCACGACTTCGTCCGCGCGGACTTTAGTTTTAGAATTTTTCCTATGTTACTCCTTATTACATCAGCTACCTGCCAGTGAAAGTCCCGTTAAAATCGGTTCAGACGTTTCAGAGATTAGCCGAAACAAACAGATAGATAGACCGACAGCAGACAGACAAAAATTGTAAAAAATATTATTTTGTTATTTGTACCGTATGTACATTTCATATAGATGTAGTAAGTTATTTTAATAGTACGTACAAACAGACACTTCAATTTTATTTATTTGTAGTATAGATGTGATGAGACAGACATCACAAACGGAAGTGTACAATTAAACTGTAACTTTATCAGTAATGTTCGTTAATGTCTAGGAAAATTTACGTCGCAGCTACATAACTTATAATTAGTAGATAACGCTAGTTGCTTTCTTTAATTAATTAGTTGTGTCTTGAGAAACAAGATGAAACATCTGCTTAAATATTTACATATCTTGAAACATTCCAACCGAGACTTGTAAGTGAATGTGGTATGTTAATTTAAATTGATTTTTACTTTGAAAATGAAATGTAGTATTCGTTTTTTGTACTATTTTGAATATACACGCATTCTGATACTTCATCCTACTTATTTTTGGCCTACTATTTTATAAAATTGTTTACCATGAAATACCTACAATTATCTGATAGTTCATGTCATTAGCACTAAAAAAATAAGCACTTAATTCTTTATAATAGGCACAGGCTTATCAGTCCAATGACAGGACGCTCTCTCGGAATTACGTTTAGGCCAATATTGAACTGGATCCTATAGCTCGGGGTTAAGAATATGAGCTAAGTTATTCCCTGCCTAATCGTAAAAGGCGACCACAGAAATCGAAGGCGACTAAAAGGCAGCTTCGCGGGCTGCGGTGGTGGACACTCGAACTGTCCAGCCAGCGACCCCGGGAAGGTCGGCGGTGTGTTCGTGGCTGCACGACGCCGTTCCCGGTGTGGCTGGTTGGACGGATCGAGCTCCCAATCTCACCGCCCGCAACCCCGGAAGCCTCTTACGATCAGGCAGGGGATACCGCAGCTCTATTCTCAATCCTAGACAAGATGAAAATTGGCAAAAAGCGGTGACGCAGTTGTAGGTAGGTAGGTTTTTGATCAACGACGATTGAACAAAAATCGATGATGACTAGACAAACCATCCCACGCTTAAAAACTGTAACTTGATAGAAAGTGAAATTCTATTATGCTAATGATGAGTCTTCGGACAGAAACACAGGCAAATATTTCATTCACGACTACTTTCCCTGGGAACTGCGTTTAGCGGAAACTGTTCTAATGTCCGTGGCTAAAGGGCCATTTTTGTGTTTCAGCGTACCTCAGAGCAAGTCACGAATTATCTGTTTGATTTAACGAGTAAATCATCCAACAGAGGTGTATTGCTACATTCATACCTGTTAAGCAAACATTCACACCAAAAAATGGTAGTACTGTAGTAGCCAATACTGAAATAAATTCATCAATGAAATACAAGAAAAGTAAATTTTAATTAACTAATGAATAAAATGTGTACACCCTAAACTAAAGGCTCAATATGGCGATCGAAATATTTTTGTAATACCTTTTTTAGCGTTCCACAGCCAAATGGCTAAAAATGGAACCCTTATGAATTCGTCATGTGTGTCTGTCTGTCTGTCTGTCTGTCCGTCCCTATGAAATACGACTAACAGCGACTTTTTTCCGAAACTATAAGAACTATACTGTTGAAACTTGGTAAGTAGATGTATTCTGTGAACCGCATTAAGATTTTCACACAAAAATAGAAAAAAAAAAAACAATAAATTTTGGGGGTTCTCAATACTTAGAACCGAAAATCAATTTTTTTTTCATCAAACCCATATGTGTGCGGTATCTATGGATAGGTATTCAAACTTAGGTAACTTCTAAAATAAGAGAATGATAAAACTTAAAGAAATATATGATGTACATTACCATGCAAACTTCCACCGAACGTTGGTTTGAACGAGATCTTGTAAGTAGTTTTTTTAATACGTCATAAATCGTAAACTGCAATTTACCTTTCATTCAATCAACTCAAATATAAAAAAAAAACATTTAATTTATATTATGCTTACTGCTACGGAACCCTACATGGGCGAGTCCGACCACTTTTTTACCCATATTTGTGCAAATACATAAAATATATTCTTTTCTTTTCTTCTTTAAAAATAAAGAGACTAGACACGAGAAGTAGCGTAGTAGTGACGTTGAGGAACAATCGTGACATATCTGTAAATGTTATTTTTAAGATAAAATAATTTTATAAAATTCGATTTCATTTAACAATCACAATTAGGGTTATTTATTTATTAAACAACATCACATAAGTCAACTAAATTAGTAACAAAATATAATGCAGTCATAAAATTGTGGTCGCCAAGACCATGTTAATTTTGAGCGCTTGTGACCACTAGTACCGACTTTCCTCAAAATACCGAACATTGTTTTGTCCGGTATGACCATTTATTTTTTACCGGTCAAACCGCGAAAATACCGGACTGTACGCTTAAATACTTGACATCTGGCAACCCTAATCACAATACACAAAAAATACAACAATTTAAAAACTTGAAATCGAAATTATTGGAATTTCATATGTTATATGAAATTAATCATAATATAATAGAATGTCATCATAGTGATCTCTGCACACCTTCAAGCTCTTGCATGAATTGAACGGCTTTGTGAGGTACGAGTAGATAGTATTATGGCGGCACCAATAGACTACCATTTATGGACGGACCATACATAATCTGTCATAATGTGTCATCTGTCATACTGTTATTCCTTAAGTTACATGTCTATAGACTGGATGCTCGTCGATATGACTGTAAAAGGACTGTCTTGTTATGGCGATTGCTGAAAGTACGACTTAATTCGTAGTTGAGGTCACCGATGTTACTGGAATTTATAGAGGGTTTGCGAAGACAATTTAATCCCACCAAAAAGACAATTGTTACTAACAAAATATGTAATTAACAAAATTGTTACTAACAAAATATGGACCAGTGGACCTGTTTCTGAAATAAAAAAAACAATGGGTTGGACTCCGGGAGTGCCGGCAGAAGTGAAAACATTAACGTTGTGCATTTTTGATATCTTGGAATCGTTAGGAAATAATTCCGCACGAATTGCTTGAATTATCAGTACCTATTAATTTCTATCTAGTATTTTTACAAAGTACTCTCTCATTTTCTTTCACTATTTCTTCGTCACTTTTTTTATTAATAGATGCACTTTGTTCAATGTCCATATTTTAAATACTTGATATAAACGAATTTTAAGATAAAATTATATTTGACGCTGGCAATATGCAGAGTTTGCGATGCCATAATTGAAGAAAAAAAGTATAGACAGCCGTCAGATGAGCCGTCATCAGCTGTCACCCCTCCGTCTTGGTCTAAAAGCCGGTGAAGATATTCACTCGTTCGGTTGTTACAAGAGTGAAGGTGATATGAAAGAAAATTGATTAAAATTAATTAAATTAAAAATAGCTATGAACACTTTTCGATAGTCAAGTTATCATAGGCATATATGTTTATAAATTATATTTGGTAAACAATATGTCTCATCGAATTATCAGATCGGTGAAGGTCGATCTTCCTCGTCTCCTCTACTATCTTACGAAATTTTGCGATCAGCACAAAACACACCACAAAAAGTGCTCAACGCCGCTAAAGAAGTTTTCACTTCAAAAATATTATTATTATTATTATTAAATATTTTAATGTGAAATGTTGCCAAGAAGAGTGCAAGAATATGGCTTCCTACTCTGTGAATCAGATCTAATGTAAAGCCAAGGTGAATCTACACGCCTAGTCTACCAGCCCTAATTTCACCAACAAAAATCAAAATCTGTCTATACTTAGCATATTTAGCGTGCTTAGTAGTTGTTTCTGAAAAAGATTATGATGTCATAATCATTTGATAAAATTACAATGAGATATGAATGTTAATGGTAATCAATCTATATAATGGTAAAATAAAGAAGCTTGGAAATAGCTTTAATTGAGACATGATTATTAAAGGTAAATCTCAAACGTTTAGAACATCTTATACATATAATACAGAATTATTAAATTAAAATGAATAAAAAGAATGAAATTAATCCACTTTAAAAACAATACGAACCGACTTCAAACGGTAAAAAATTAAATTGTTCAGTACCTACTTCTTCTTGCTTATGGTAATGACTCTTAAAACTATTTTTGGAGTCGGGCCCGTACTAAAATGTCGTACCTGTCGTTCTGAATGGGCACGACTTCAAAATAGTTTTAAGAGTCATTCATTACCATAAGCAAGAATAAGTAGGTACTGAACAATTTTATTTTTTACCGTTTGAAGTCGGTTCTATAATTTTTTTTTTGTTAATTAGGTTCGAGATCAAGCAAGATATCTGATAATGGTATTCGTAGTTCTTGCATGAACCCAGCACGCAAAAACTATGTTTAAAGTCATATTGGCAAACGAACAGATAAATAAACAGTCTGACAAACAAATATTTTTTAAACTGTGTTTTGGCTTTCCCCTTTCTATCTTTTTATTTCTGCAAGGGAACTATAAAGTTTTTTCAAGATCTACGAAAGCATAAAAAAATTACATTTCGTTTCGTTAGGTACCAGTGATAATTGATTGCTTAAGTGACCGGACTGCCGCATCTACATTGCAAACTGTCACTAAGTTTTGAACGAATTAAATTGGTTTCTTCAAGTACTTAATTATGTTTATTTGTATGTTTTATTTGGAGCATTCGCGCCAATCTTTGATTAATGCCCGTCACTGCAATTATTTATTTAGCAACGGAATAGAAGTAAATAAAATTTTGAATACGTATTTATTTGCAGCAAATGCATTTACAGTTTTTGTTGCTGTTTTTGGCATATTGATAAAACTGGTGCAATACTAGACAAATTAAGAATAAATAAACCGAATTGTATGCTTAGATTGAGTACTTTATCAAAACGATATCGAGCCTCGTAACGTTAAACATTTTTTTTTACTACATTTTGCAATCTGGGTATTTATTTATTTGTCATTAAGTGCAGGTTTATATATGATGGTAATAACATAACTTCAAGTCCCAGTACACTTAGCCATACAATGGCTGTAATGTTGACAATAACTATACATTTTAAAACTTAAATTAAATATATGTATCAATACATTTAAAACCAACATTTATCGTTCGCATCTAGGGTCGCTGGTTGAAACTCCGTGGTTAAATTACAATTATATCATTCAAAATGACATAAAGTTATCAAATTAATTATATTAACAAACTCAACTGCGTCAGTTAATATCAGATTGAACTATAATAAAAAAACAAATAATTAGCGTAATTAAAGTTGGGTCAATTGTCGAAGTATTCATTTACACTATAGGACCATGTATAGAAGCATTTTTCTCTTAATTTTAGACAATTTTTTTAATTGCAAATCTTTCATGTGCGTTTTACACTATAGGACCATGTATAGAAGCATTTTTCTCTCAATTTTAGACAATTTTTTTTAATTGCAAATCTTTCATATGCGTTAGTACTTTATTATAAATTCGTACGCACATTACATTACGTTTCGCGCATCGCACGTAACCATTGAGTTAGAAACACAGAATTATTAAATATGTAAACAACAATAGGTACTTTGAATTATATTATTGGCGAGATTTTAGTAAATTTAAACTCATGTTATTTTCTGCTTCGCCGAGAATCAAACCCGGGATCCTAGATCGGCTGCCTACTATGCTAGGCACTGCACCATACGAGTAGATAACATGTTAGTCCGCCATGTGAACTGTGAATCTCACGTAAGAAAGTAAATGAATACTTAATATTTATCTATAACTGTTTACTCTCAAGCAATCTCAGCTAGAACAACTACAATCATATTCCGATGACTTGCATTGCGCATATGCAGCGGACGCGGGGAAATTCATCCGCTTTCATGTTATAATGGCGTGGACAATGACTTACAGACCGAGAGTGACACACGTCGAGATAGTGCGAATTACGTGGAAATAAATGTACTCAAATGAAATGTATGTTATGTGTTCGGGTGCCTTTCCATCAGAGACGTGCTATGCAACGTTGCTATAGTTTTTTTTTAATAAATATCTTTAGACAATTCAAACAACACCATCTGATTCCAAACTAAGCAGAGCTTGTACTATAGTAATCAGAAAGCTGATAAACATACTTATATAATTCTAAATACATACTTAAATAGATAAATTCAGACACAGAACAAATAGTCATGTTCATCACACAAATATTTGTCCTGGGTGGGAATCGAACCCACGACCTCACGCTTCGCAGTCGGCTCATCACCACTACGCCACGGAGGCTGCCAATTTAATTCCAGTTTAATATCCACCAAACATATTCATTGGTCCACTGGTTCATCTACGTTATATTTTTATACTAAAAGATGCGTGATCTGGATGCGTGCTATGGATGTTCTCAAGTGATGAAATGTACAGTAGGTTTATATATACAGTAGGGTTGCCATTTGTAAAATTTGTAAACCAGGACAAGACGCGTTAAAACCCCGGATCTTAGAGCCGAAAACCCGGACATTTCAACAGCCGGGCGACGGTGAATTTACAGAGTCGGTTCGTTGGTTGATTGCGATGTGCGGGCACAGTGCATGTGTCATTTTTTTAAACCCGGAATACAAATGAAGTCCGGCCCGGACGCCCTCTAAACTAGGACAAATCCGGGTAAACCCGGACGGATGACAACCCTATTTATAGCGCATCAAATTAATAACTGGATCCCGTGGAACAGTTTTATTCAAAACACCAAAGATCATTATTAGATCACACGCTTATATTAGCTTCACCTGTATGTTTGGTTTTTTAATTATTAATTTCAAGAAAGTACATTATTATTACCAACAATAGTTACATGACAGTTAAACAAGTATCTATCTTCCAATATAACCAGCTTCTGCCAGAACGTTACACGTTCCAGAAAAAAAAATAACAGCATTTTTTAACCCTGTCTGAGGGTTAATTAATCCAAAAAGCTTGGGATTGAGCTGTAGTCCCACAAGGCTGTTTCTATAACTGATGTAATAGACTTAAATGAATTAAACTGCCTATGTTAGCAGGTGGCTGTGGGACGACATTGACACATGCGGTAGCTGTCACGTATGTTCCTTATCGGCCCATAGCTACTCTGTAAGAAAGTTAGATATTGTATACCCCATATTTTAAAACAGGATAAGTTTTTCTCCGTCTGCTCTTTTCTTCAGCTCAGCATTGCCTAAGCGCACCCAGAGCAGACAGAACAAAAAAAAATAACGTTCGCTAAGAGTTTGTAAAGGAACCGTTCAGTGAATAAAGAATATTTCATTTCATTTCATTTCATTTCAATAACTATGTAATGTTTGGGAGTTTGTAACTGTGAGCTTGTTCGTAACTCTCTTTTGAACTCGATTTTGCCCCACTTTCAACGGACAGATTTAATTTAAACTTTGAACACTTATCAAGAATCGGTGGCAATACAATAATTTCATGAGTTTATCTAATTCGTACGAACTTGAAAGAATATATTTTTAACGTTACAAATATAGTTTAAAAAATATATTAACACCAAACAAAAAAGTAAAAAATAATCTTTAATTTAATCGTTAATCGTTTGATGTGTTTCATAAGCGTGTTTTTTTTTGTTTTTTTATTTACTAAATCACTTCGACACTATGCAGTATTGAATTAGCTTCACTTTAACTTTTAGCATAAGATTCTGCATACTTGGACACTGCATCGATATAGTTCCACTAATGCTAAGCTATGTACATAGCTATTCGAGGAAGATGCGATGCGTTTAGCGACAAAACCGCGCAACGCCGATGCTGAAACTAGCTCATGTGGCTTAGATGTAAATTCAAAAATTTAATGACCGAACATACATGAAAACTCATTTAAATAGTGGATATTACAGATGCTTATAATTGGTATAACAAATTCTTTCCGCACAAACTCGAATAAAATTGTTTTGTCGTAATAAACTTGTTATTGAGACGTTTCATAAAATAAAAACCGGCCAAGTGCGAGTCGGACTCACGCACGAAGGGTTCCGTACTATTATCTATAAAAAATCAGGTTTATTGTATTAAATATTTATTTTATTCTATTTTTAGTATTTGTATAACAATAGTGGCAACAGAAATACATCATTGCCTTTGATTATCCATAGAAATCATTAAGATTGAATTCATTCAATCTTTCAAGGAAAATTGTGGTTTACGATTTATGACGTATTAAAAAAAACTACTTACTAGATCTCGTTCAAATCAATTTTTAGTGGAAGTATGCATCGTAATGTACATCATATATTTTTTTTAGTTTTATCATTCTCTTATTTTAGAAGTTACACACATTTTACCACTTTGGAAGTGTCTCTCGCGCAAACTATTCAGTTTAGAAAAAAATGATATTAGAAACCTCAATCATTTTTGAAGACCTACCCATAGATACCCCACACGTATGGGTATGATGAAAAAAAAATTTGAGTTTCAGTTCTAAGTATGGGGAACCCTCAAAATTTATTGCTTTTTTCTATTTTTGTGTGAAAATCTTAATGTGGTTCACAGAATACATCTACATACCGAGTTTCAACAGTATAGTTCTTATAGTTTCGGAAAAAAGTGGCAGTGACATACGGACGGACAGACAGACAGACATCACGAATCCATAAGGGTTCCGTTTTTTGCCATTTGGCTACGGAACCCTAATAAGGAATTTACTACCTTCATGTGAAATCTGTTTGAGACTGAAAATAAGTTTTAAATAAAATATAGGATCGGTCATAACTCATTACATAAAGGAGAATAGAAACGGAAACACTAAACTCTGTGAAATTTATACCGGCTACATTATTTTTATAGCTTTGTAATTAAGTAGGTGTGTTGTACAATTATTTTAGATCTACTAGGATTTTATATTGTAGTTATTATGGTTAGTTTTAACTTAATTTTACTGGGTTTAATTAACGAATTATTTAATTCTATCGTCTTAAGATAAGTTTTAATTATCTACAGCTTAAAAAATAAGCTTGCCGTAACTTCCATCTCAATTTTCAGACGCAATATTTTTTTTAATACTCTGACTAATATTCTAACTAATAAAGTTTGCATTAATCATATGGCGTTATATGATTACTGCAAACTTTAAATTAGTAGCTTGACTTTTATTGGTGAAGTTAAAAAACACATGTTTTTTTCAACAAGCAAAATAATTAAAGTACTTTTAACCCCTACAACTTCAGTTCCATTACGAGTTTTATTTTATGCTATATTTTGGAATCACCTTATTTTATAGTACCTACAGTATATATTATAGTTAATAATTATATTACGTAACGAGGTAGCCGTTATGGTTTTACAACAGCATAAAATGATAATGAAACCTCCAAATAGAGCCTACTTAATCCCAAAGCTGGTATGTGGGCAATGTGATTTATACCTAATCCAGCCCACATCGTATAAGGCAAAGGCTGTCTGAACATTATGCAACTGATACAAGGATTTAGCCATAAACGCAAAACCACTTCGTATTTGGCTTAGATATCGATTGAAATACTATTTGCTGAGCTATTTAGATTTTAATTTGCGCAAAAAGTCACTTAAGATGAGATGAAAAACAAAATATCGTAAACGAAAATAAAACCTGATTACTTTTGCAAGTCAGATAAGACTAATCTTGGTAGTTAAATTGGCATATTTAAAAATCTGTTTAATCGAAAATTTGTAGTTATTTCAAGGAAAACAAACTCCGGACATTTCGGATTTTAATTATATGCTAAATCTGCATGCAAAGACTAAATCTAGCTTTAATGAATAATTCGAAATACAATGTAGAAATGAGTATAAAATCCAGATTTTGCCATTGGAAAGTTGTATTTTAGAAATTCTTAAGTATTCCTAATGGTCACAGTCAATACAAAAACATGACCGGATTTTATGTGTCTTACGAGTTAATTAGTATTCTTATGAGCTTTCTAGAGCAACAAAACGTTCAAAAGCAGATACCTAAACCAAACCAGTCATATTAATGTAATTCTTTAATGCTTCTTTGTGCCTTGGTGCTATGTTAAATATGTTATCATGTTTTTGTAGATCCACTTCACCACAGAGTTCCAAATAACCCGCACCCCCCACTTCACACTCATAACACTAGAGTTCCTTATATCGTAGGTACCATGAACAACACAACAACAGGAACACAACATGCAGACACAGAACTGAAATTTAAAGTCATCGTTCAAATTTCTATCTCGACGGAAATCGAAACCGGAACCCCTTCATCCACAGCCCGGCATGATAGCCATTGCGCCGTACGAGTAGATTAATAAAAATAAAAGTTTGTCTTTGAAAACGTGTATTAAATATATTGCTTTCATTTTTAAAACAAACCATTAAGATATTTTTACAGTTACGTTAGAAAACCATCATATAATTTTTGACCTTAGAACCAAACCAAAAAAGAAAAGTACCAACTAATACAACTTCTAAAAGTTAGCTACGTGAGAGTGGTGTCAAATAGGATAGGTCTTAAGTCCAGTGATGAACAACACTTGGAAATACATAAACTTACCAACATTGCTAACTTTGTCAGTTATGTCGTAGTTACTTTCGTTTTTACTGTAAGGCAAAAGTTGTTAACTACAGTACTAAAATAGCAACTTGATCAACCAAGTATTGTCCACTCCAGCTTTCTACTCACTACTGCTATACTTCATTGTACAGAAAACAATAAAAACTTCTAATGAAAGTTGTATTGCAAACATTTGAAAGCGGTTGTCATGAAGACATTATCATGTGGTTAAAATATTTACTTCTTTTTAGCAGTTATGGGTTTAGAGATAAATTGTTGAAGAGTTTTGCAGAAAGTTAAGCCGCAGAAATGAATAATATATATAGAAACCACGATACGTTACGCAAATGTAACTTTGTTTATTTGTTGTATTTAAGTATGCGAGCATTACTTTTATAATTTTTTGCATTAGATATATAACTTAATAACACGTAACATAAAAATGGCGTGTAAGTTATGGGACTACCTTTCAGCTGAGGCATTTTCAGTGAACTATGACATGGGGTTCTTCAAGAAAGCTGTAAAAAACATCTCCTCCAAAGTCGGCAGTGCTTGGGTGCCCGTATCCATTGGCGTCGGTGATCGCTTATCACGCGGCCTTTTTGTTCGGTTTCTTTATAAAAAAAGCAACACAACCTACTTTTAGCATCGGCAATTGGCGATTTAGTCGCTAAACGCAGCGATTCAGCATCCAAAACGCGCGATTCCGATGCCGCCTCCAAGTGCCAAGACACACACACGAAGAGTAAAATTAAAAATTCTAAACAAAAAAAATACACTCTATAAACTATCAAATAATATATTTAAACCTATTATAATTATTATCGTCATTTTCATTAAACATAGCTTAAAACACTCCGACTAATTCACCTTTCAAACAAAAAATAAAATCAAAATCGATTCATCCGTTCGGAAGCTACGATGCCACAAACAGCCACAGACACACACACACACACACACACACAGAGAGAGAGAGAGAGAGAGAGAGAGAGAGAGAGACGTCAAACTTGTAACACCCCGTCGTTTTTGCGTCGGGGATTAAAAATCACCGGTCCCCGATGCCAAAATTATTATATTTAGTATCTGTATTTATTTTTTTTATTTTTTTTATATGTAAACCGAACAAAAAGGCAGACGGGCCGCGTGATGTTAAGCGATCACCGTCGCCTATGGACACGGGCAACCCCAGGGGAGCCACCCGAGCATTGCCGGCTTTGGAGGAGTGCTTTTTTTACAGCTTTCTTGAAGAACCCCATGTTATAGTCCACTGGGAATGCCTCAGCTGGAAGGTTGTCCCATAACCTACACGTCCGTGGTAAAAAGGAGCGTGCAAAGCGGACTGTGGAGGACCGCCACGAGTCCAGATGGTGCCTGTGGAACTTTAACCTTCGTCTGGTGGTATAATCATGAAATGGTGATGTAGGCATTAGTCTGAAAAGTTCCTCGGAGCACTCACCATAGTAAAGTCGGTAGAACACGCAGAGCGAGCCTATGTCTCTTCGCAAGCTGAGCGGTTCTAGCCTGTCAGTCAATCTTGGGTCGTTGACGATTCGGACTGCGCGCTTTTCAACAGAGTCAAATGGGTGTAGCTGGTATTTTGGTGCTCCTGCCCAGAGATGAGAGCAGTACTCCATATGGGGTCTGACCTGGGCTTTGTACAGCGTCAGGAGTTGCCCCGCAGTGAAGTACTGCCTCGCCCTATTGAGGACACCAAGCTTTTTGGACGCCCATTTGGCTTTGTGCTCCAAATGACTCCGGTACTGCACTTTACTCGTAATGTCAACTCCCAAGATACCGACACTTTCACCGACGGTGAGCGCGGTACCCTGGAACTTGGGCGCTATAACAAATGGGGTTTTTTTAGCGGTAAACGCGCAAACTTGTGTCTTCGTGAGGTTAAACTCGACAAGGTTAAGTCGACCCCATTCCGAGACCCGCTCCAGAGAGTTCTCGACTTCAGACACAAGTTTGATTCTACTTTCCTCCACTTGTGACCGAGAGGCATTGGCTCGACAGGTGTATAGTGCGTCTACCGTACTATCATCTGCATAGCAATGTATACTGCGTTATAGAGTATCTAAAATTTATGCATATTCCCTATTAACCTATAATAGGTATTATGTAGTTAGAAATTTAGAAATAATAACCCTCACCGAAAGCAGGCCATGGTGCAATGCGTAACACAGGTTTCATTCAACTGGGACACACCTAATGCAATTTCTAATCCCTCGTTAGAATACAATGATACTCGTAGTAAGCTGATTAGCCTTTTATGTCTTCATGAGGGGTGCTCGTTACGACGGTCGATTGGTTCGTCATTTTTATATTGGATTATAATCAAGTTGACATAATTTTTTTAAAAGAATTACTACTCCAAATGCTAGCAGATTGCCGTAGAATTTAAATCCAAGTATAGGTTTTCGATCGTACTTTTCAGTGTTTACTTTTTTAGGATTGCTAGTAATAATTAAATTGGGTTCTACAATAATTTTGATAATTTCTTTCTAAACAATACTCAAGAAGTAAAAACTTTTCTAGGTAGTTAAACTAACATAGTTCGGCTCGAGTGGTACAACTGATGCACCCTTTTCTGTAGTCATATCATCCATGTAAAGACGTTACCGGCCAGATTTGACTCATAAGATCATGGCTAATAAGTCTCCTGAGTATCAGAGCACCCAGACTTATTTGAGATTGTCTATAGATGTCCAATGGCTGCGGCTACGACTTAAAATAACATGGCCTGCACGCTATTCTGCTACTCTATTTAAAAAAAAACAATGGGTTGCACTCCGGGAGTGCCGGCAGAAGTGAAAACATTAACGTTGTGCATTTTTGATGTCTTGGAATCGTTAGGGAATAATTCCGCACGAATTGCTTGAATTATCAGTACCTATTAATTTCTATCTAGTATTTTTACAAAGTACTCTTTCATTTTCTTTCACTATTTCTTCGTCACTTTTTTCAATAATAGATGCACTTTGTTCAATGTCCATATTTTAAATACTTGATATAAACGAATTTTAAGATAAAATTATACTTGACGCTGGCAATATGCAGAGTTTGCGATGCCATAATTGAAGAAAAAAAGTATAGACAGCCGTCAGATGAGCCTTCATCAGCTGTCACCCCTCCGTCTCGGTCTAAGAGCCGGTGAAGATATTCACTCATTCGGTTGTTACAAGAGTGAAGGTGATATGAAAGAAAATTGATTTAAATTAATTAAATTAAAAATAGCTATGAACACTTTTCGATAGTCAAGTTATCATAGGCATATATGTTTATAAATTATATTTGGTAAACAATATGTCTCATCGAATTATCAGATCGGTGAAGGTCGATCTTCCTCGTCTCCTCTACTATCTTACGAAATTTTGCGATCAGCACACGTGACCTCGCGCGAGTTTCATAGTTTTTACCCATCCCACAAAAAGTGCTCAACGCCGCTAAAGAAGTTTTCACTTCAAAAATCTTACAGTATACATATACCTATTAAAAAGATGTCACATTTTGTACAAACAGGGAAGAGATGAATATTAAGCAATACAGAGCAGGAGCAATAACTTGAAATTGATAAAGGATAACGCTACAGACGTCGAGGCGACTGCCCCCGTTAGTGTGATGTAAGAGTGCGGCAGGAAGCAATAAATATCTGCCGATCACGAGCACTGGACTAACGGAATCGATGCAATTAATGGGGATGATGCATTCAAGACAGAGGTTAATAGTGATGAAGGAATGAAAGAAAATGATGTAAAAAAATTAATTATGAGGCCTGAGGTTAGTGTAACTTAACAAATGTAATTAAAGATATACATATCGCATGTTCGATGCATTCTGCAATTCATGAAGGAATGAAAGAAAATGATGTAAGTAATTTTAATTATGAGGCCTTTGGGTTAGTATAAAAAATAAAAAATTTGAACATTTAAAAATGATAAATAAACTAGTACTAAATAATTATAATAATAAGCTATAACTAAAAATAAAAGTATAAACTAATTAACGTAAAAAACCGCATCCAAATTACTGTCCTGAGGGTGTGTGCCCAGAATGCTGGCAACATTACCTCTTTGAATAGCCAAAGCTATTCTTTTGGGTTAGTGTAACTAAACAAATGTAATTAAACATAAACATACCGCATGTTCTCTGAAGCAAAACTAGCGGACGCCTTACAATAATTACAATAACATTATAGAAACCAAATTCGCGCGCCCAAATTGAAGCATGTTGATTGGTGCCATTAATGACACCAAACGCCGGGCCGCTCCGTAAGTTTTATCACAACACTTTTTAAAAACAAAAGAAGTCTAATAAAATAACTTTTCACAGTGTTTTCAAAATTTTGTAGTATTTTATAGTTACTTTGGACAAAATAAAAATATTTTGTTTGTCAGAGGTGACAGCTGTAGAGGAACCTATTTAGTGCTTCAATTTTGACAGCGCGCTTGTATGAAGACACTCATTCTATACGTTTTTATGCTAAGGCGGTCGCATTCCAAAGTAGATATCAATAAATGCTACTATAACCAATTTTGTCATGTAGGAGGCTTAGCACGGTTTAGTATTACAGTGAACAACTTTAAATAAATCTTCTTTCACTTGTTAATTAACTAATTTCACATTAATTAGTTTTATGTTCTAAAACAATGAATAAAATAACTACATCGTTATAATAGAAGACAATACGTAACGGCCCGTGCGTGACACTAGTGTAACACTTTTATGTACTTTAACGTTAATAAAAAATCAAATGTTGAGGAAAGCAATGAAATTTATTTCACATCAAGCTACCTATAACCTTCCCCACAAGCATTGTTTGTTATCGCACACTAAAATTCGATCCATTTCTCATACACTGTTAAGTAACAATTGTAATTAAAGGTAATAACATTTTTGTTTCGTTTCGCTGCTGTGTGAAATTCCATTCTAGTAGTAACTGCTTCGTTCTAATTCGATAATTATTTGCTATTCACATAATCGCTTAGATAACGATCACTAATATGACTTAAGCTTTGACGATACTCCAAAAAACAGAACATACTTAAAAGATTTACAAAAAAACTCGATATCTCTAGCAATATTCAATGTTTGCGGAAATTCTACTAACTTGAAAATTCACTGCTCTGAATTCTTTTCATATATTGATAGAGATCAATATACATATTGGCCTCCGTACATCTAATCTATACTAATACATAAAGCTGAAGAGTTTGTTTGTTTGAACGCGCTAATCTCAGGAACTACCGGTTCGAATTGAAAAATATTTTTTCTGTTGGATAGTCCATTTATCGAGGAAGGCTTATATCTGAATTATTATAGTCTCAGATTATTATAGTCTCAAACAGAGGAAGGCTTAGACTATATAGCATCATGCTATGACTAATACCAAAGTCCACGCGGATAAAGTCGCGGGCGGCCGCTAGTTTCAAATAAAGCATCATCTTTGTCCGTGATACTGATAACACTGACATAAACATAAATAATGTTATTTCCTCCACGCGTGTTAAACGTGTGTTTAAAGCCATCAATATGCATCACATCTCATGGCGCTGGCGACGCGCGATTATTGATCGCTGGATATTTATTACTTCCTTTGCTGATGCACTCCACAACCACCTGTCGTCAGCAATTCCGAGATTTTCATCTGTTAAGGAATACTGAAGTAAGGAGTAAGAACTCTAATGATTTCTGTAATTTTATTCAACGAAACAATAATAAATTACTGATTTTGTTTGTTATCGGTAAAAGAGTAATCTAAATCAAATTTTTTTTTTTAAATAAATAAACTGAACAAAAAGGCAGACGGGCCGCGTGGTGTTAAGCGATCACCGTCGCCTAGGACACGGGCAACCCCCGGGGAGCCACCCGAACATTGCCGGCTTTGGAGGAGAGCTTTTTTTACAGCTTTCTTGTAGAACCCCATGTTATAGTCCACTAGGAATGCCTCAGCTGGAAGGTTGATGACAGTGCTGGATTTACCAAAAGGCCTACTCAGCCTTTTGGTAAATCCATGGTAGCCTAGGGCGGCAGATTTTGGGGGCGGCAAATTTCGGCCAAAAAGTTTTTGTTTCACAAAATTAAAGGACAACCTGACTGCGTAAAACACTTTCAATTTGAACTTGTTAAAGCTTACTAGTTTTTTTAGGGAATCGAATTTAAGAGGTCAGTAGGGAGGGAATCGGGGGTGCATAAATTGAATAGCCTACTGGCGGCAAATTTCTAAATCCGCCACTGGTTGATGATGATGATGGATGATGTTTCAGTTGTTGAATTAGAAATCGTAAAGCAGATTGATGCAATACTATTTACTTACAATATCGTCACTAAAGTTCTCACAGTTACTTAAACAGGATTGGATTCTACTAACTTGCTATCTATACGTCGCTAACAACGTATAAACTAGTATCTTATATGTTGCTAATGTTATAATCTCTAATGTTACAATACTACGACCTACCTACAATATCTATAATGGTTCTCTTATCAATAAATGGTTGGATTGGAGATTGAAGAGAATTGAATTGAAGAGATTGAGAGTGAGGGAGAAGGAGATTGGAATGGAGTAAGGGTGCTATATTCAGGTTGATTATTTTTAAATTAAGTAGCAATCGGGCTGATGATCCATGCAGACACAGTGCTCGAGCGAGTCTTCACCGAGCTCGCCTGTATATACGAGTAGTTTCACTACAACTTCTCCGAAAGCTGGGCTTGTATCACAACAAATTTATATTTTAGACTAGATATGGGTGAAATGCTGGTACTAATAGGGTATTCCAAGGAAAGGCGTACACGTGTATACTCTTTTCAATGGTGTTTCAAATAGTATTAGTATTGAGGTCATTTTACTCATTTCATTAAAACTGCTTACCTATACGCACAAATACGGGTCATTTTGAAGATAAATTTGAATGACTACCGATATCTCCTCGTGGTATACTGGCATACGTTGCACAATGCAGCAACTGGAGCGTAACGCTGCAGATGCTGCGTCGCGGCTCAGCGCACAGCTCGCTGAGAGGCCGACCAAAGTTTTTTTTAAATGTAATAGTAGCGTTCGGCTCATGAATGTTTAAATGTTTACCTCTTGGATTATAATAAAAAGATATGGTAGTAACTATCTTTGTTGAATAATAATACTGAAAAAAATCTTTAGATCATAAGACATATCCACTTGAAGTCAGACATCGTCAAATTTTAAAATTATATAATATAATATAATAATATAATATAATTACTGTCCGTATAGCATATTAAATGTAAAATTATAATAATTATATAAACTATTGATTAATAAGTAATTCATAAATATACGTAAAATATGGATGAATGTACTAAACATAGCCATTTGCAGGCATAAGAATAAATAATAATTACATAGAACGGAATCTCCTTTGACCGGGTGGAAAACGCCGCTATTTTTATACCTACTTCCCCCTTCACCTCGTTACGCCCCTCTGACGCCCAGGCGTGTTGACAGGGTTGTCAACTGTTAATACTGCTTTTTTATAGATAATATAGGTAGCTAAAATATAAGTTTTCCTTTACTTAAAAATCATTATTTTAGTTTAGTATTACAAAGTATGAGAATTATAAATACTTACCTACATTAAAAATACCTGCTCATGAATAATAAATTATTATGAGTACCATACCAAATGAAGCCATTTAAGTAAGTATTACTTACCTACATAGGTGTAAGTACTTACGTAGTGTAGGTTTAAAATAAACGAATTACATATTAAGTATAACGTGCGTGCGCCAGTGCCGCGGCGCCGCAATCGCGAGGCAAAACAATCGAGAAAGGTTCAATGACCGATGGCGGGGGCTATTAAAAAATATTTTGGCGACATGTTAAAATGCTGTAGTTATCTAACATTTTTTTTTATAATTGAGTGAAAGTGAAACAATTGGCTACACAAAAAGAACTGGTCACATCCTTTTGATAAATTAGGTACCGAAAAGGAATAATATTTAAAAAATATTACTTATCTCGCATCATCTTTGGGCAAACTAAAAAAACTTAAGTTTGGCATTGTTTTACAATTATTTGTACAACCAAACACACCACATTAACTTGGCGCCGTTATTGTAATTGACGCGCCCGTCCGAGACAGCCCGTCTTCAGTAGTCGGTTTAGCCGAAATTAAAGTGTAGGCTAATATCGTGACCTTGAGCCCGTTTTGAGCGGGAGTTTCCGTTCTACGTAGTATTATTTATTCTTATGTTTGCAGGTATTTTAATATACTAATGTCACAGATGCAATATTATATTATATTAATCTATACAAATAAATAAAATTGGAGAGTCTATTTGTAATATTAAAATAATCGCTTTTTACTACATGCTTATGAATGTATGTATATACGGTATATATACCAAAATAATTTTACAAATTTTGTCTGTCTGTTTGTTCCGGCTAATCTCTGCAGCGGCTGGACCGATTTTGACGGAACTTTCACTGGCAGGTAGCTGATGTAATAAAGAGTAACTAAGGCTACTTTTACTTCAGATTTTTTTAACTAAAGTCCACGCGGACAAAGGTGCTTGCGGCCGCTTGTATTTAGCGAGTACTTACCATCTCCACTATTATAAGTATAACAGAAGTTAAAATGTGTAAAAAAGAGAATGCATGAACAACGTTAGTCTATTCTGAGATAATAGATGAAACTGATTGCAAAACCAATAAAATCTCATGCAAACGAGTACAATAGAAGGAATTGCTTCAAACCGTTCATTTTCCGTTAGTTCTTGGCAAGCAGTAGCTTGGGATTCAAATAAGGCGGTAGAATTTGCGTTATCGGTCACATCAGTAGATCCGGGACGTTTAGCATCAAAATTTATTCTGAAATCAAAGCCCGAGTAATATTATGGTATTCTTGAATTTTCAGTGGAATCACTGCCTTATTCAATACTTTCAATTCTAATAATATAAAGGCGAAGAGTTTGTTTGAGAGCGCTATTCTCGGGAAGTACCTACTTGTAGGAATTGAAAAAAAATTTTTTTGCTGAATATTGAATTTATCAAGGAAGGCCGAAAAATCACGCTATAACGCGTAACAAACCGTGAGCCCATGTAGTTCCATATTATGTATAAGCTAAACAAATGCAAATTTTAATCCTAAACAATATCACTAATCTTTGCATTGATAACTATAGTGTGAATATAATATCAATCTCGTCAAACATTTCTTACAGTTGATCACGTATCGTAAAATTCTTCTCTTACCTACAGATATTGTTCTAATTTAGTATGCAAATGTAACATGATTTGCAACACTGGCGTATTTGAACCAATCAGTCCAAGTGTGACCGTATTGGTAAGGAGGTGTTTCGCAGAAGAATATGCAATTCTCGTGATGAATACTGCAAATGTGTGTATATATACTTGTTACATGCAGAAAAGATTTCTACTAAGTATATATCAGTAATCATTTTACATGGAACTTTCAACACAAAACATACATATTATATTGAAAGCTTCAGTTATAAAAAAACATGGACAAAAAATTAAGAACGGTTAGTTTAAAGAGCTTCAAATATACCACTAACTAACTCCAATATTAAGTCTAACACTTGAAATTCCTGATTATGTATGTTTACAACTGGCAGCTATTGTAAGAAACTCATTAAAGCCCTGTGTTAAAGCAAAGAAAATTCACACAACGCAACGGAGAGGTAAGCAGATTAACCGTTGATAATGGCGGCACATCCGCCCATAACAGATGTCAATTTAATGGTTTCTGCATCTGCCGCTTATCATTAAGATTTGTTCATGGAAGGAAGAAGATTTTCACAACATTGTGCTATTTCAATTTAAGGCTCACTATGGTTTCGAAGCTTGCATGCCCCTGTGGCTGGCGTAGTACGCCGTACGTAGTAGTTACACAGCTAAGCGGACTGGTGTGAGATGAGTGGCAAATATCTTGCGCGTTTCCGTGCCTCATAGGACACGTTAAACCGTCGCCAGTATTGATTGTTATCGAGTCTTTAAGCCTTTATCAGTAGCTTTTGGCAGGTGGTTGGCAAACAACCCGCATTGGAGCAACGTGGTGCTTTTAGCTCTAGGTCTCTCCAACTATGGTAAGAGACCCGTGCCCAGCAGTGAAATGCAAGAGTTGCAGCCATGGTGTCCTTCAGCTTCTAGCTTGGCATCTTTGGGTCTTTTGGATAGTAATAAAAATTATCTTTACAAGCATGACTTAAATTAGTGAACATATAGATGAGACGTTTCGTGACGTTTAATATTATACAATGGGTCTTTAATATTTCAATTTAATTTAAAGATTACCTACATGATATAAAGTTGTTGCTTTAAAAATCAGCCCGATTAGAAGATATTTGAAAGAAAAATATGATCTTTGCAGAGATTTGCGTGTATGTATATCCAATATAATATTTGAGTATTCTCTAAATGCTTGTAGCCGTGTTAGGTTGAAAGCCGACTTGCTTGTGAAATATGACATGTGTCATTTCATTATTTATAATAAAACAGAAAAAAGCGATCACTTAAAAATGCAAAAAATGAATATCGATCATCGAAGAAAAAGCATGAAAAAGGAGAATGCAATGAAGTGCACATCTAGACTAGTAGGAACAATGATTTCCTCTCCGATCGCCCTGCATAGCCATTGACATAGATCGCTAATGTACGCATTTCTTACTCAACATAATACTTTTACGTATAGAATCCTAGAAAATTCTGTTGCAAATAAATTGTAACTATTATCTATACTTATTAATATAAAGCTAAAGATATTGTTTGAAAGCGCTAAGCTCGGGAACTACTGATTCGAATTGAAAAAAATGTTTGTAGTCCATTTTTCGAGGAAGGTTCTGAGCTATAAACGCGGATAAAACTGTACATCTTATCATACTAGTCTTTGGCATCTTACTTATAACAAAAGTCTGTTTTCTTAAATAATGTCAATAAACAGGAAATTGAAAAGGTTACAAATAATGATAATGATACATTAATATAATACCGAAACCCGTAATAAATCATATTGATAAACCATTGATGATTGTTTAATATGCATACATTTATCCTGCAAATAAAACTTGGCGACATTGTTCTCAAATATTTTACAAACATTAAGTACTTACCGCATAAGAAATACCAGTACAACGAAACCATAAACAGCCACACACCTGAAAAAAGAAAAATATATATAAAAGGCGGGAAATAGGAATAAATCATAATAACACAATTTGTTATAATGTACTTTTTTATATTTGTAATTTAATTAAGTTTTAATATACCTATATCTTTATTTGACGAACCGTGTGGCGCAATGGTTACCATACCAGACTGTCGATCGGAGGGTCTCGGGTTCGATTCCCGGCGAAGCAGATATTTGAACGATGAGTTTAAATTTCTGTTCTCGGTCTGGGTGTTTCTGTCTTTGTGTGTATCCATCCATGGTACCCACGACACAGGGTATATCTACCCTACTGTGGGGCTATAAGTGTGAAGCGTTATTTTTTATCTAAAGTAATATATGAAGCTAAAGAGTTTGAACGCACTAATCTCAGGAACTACTGATTCGAATTAAAAAAAATATTTTTGTGTTGGATAGTAAATTTATTGAGGAAAGCTTTAGGCTATATAAAATCATGCTATGACTAATACCAAAGTCCACGCGGACGAAGTCGCTGCGCTGGCAGCCGCTAGTAATTTTTCAATTACAACCAGTATTTCCTGAGATTAGCGCGTTCAAACAAACATTGTCTTCAGCTTTATACTCGTATATTACCATAGGCATAGGTATAAATGTCGTCGGCTCTCTAAAAATAACAACAAGCATTTTGATCTTTGTGATACTTTAAAAATTCAGTCGACGATCTCTTATCTCCTTCATGTGGCCATTAAACAAAGCCCAGGTGAATATAGTTTGATTTAACTTTGAAAACTGGAATCAAACTTGCTCGGAGATGACCGCAGATAATAACCGTCTAAATATAATACTAAACTGTGACAGGTGGCCAGCTCCTCATGTGGCGGTTGAAACGCGCGAACATCTAGAAACATTTCAATTAGATTCCAACTATTCAAATTTACTACACGGATTAAATAAACGGCGTGAACTAACAACATCATTTACAAGACACACATATCATTCATTTGTTGTTCAAATGTTATTTAGTCATAATTAAATTAGCTAAGCATTTAAACTGCATAATCTTTATTTCCTGCGAGAAGGGTAAGTGCAGGAAACGCAATGTGGCTTTATAATGTCATCAGAATAAAAAGCACTTGAACAATAAATTGGTAATTAGGTTTGATGCCGATTTAGAGGCAGTTAAGATATCCTGTCTTATCTCGCTTAATTCCACCGCGTCAGTACGCGGTGGAATTAAGGGAATAGGACAACATTCCAGACTCCATTAAACTTGGTGTTACTATGTTGTGACATTTACGTTTTTATCGCAGCAGTCGAGCAATGAACACAGAACACACATCTTTAAATCTCGGTCTGTCGCCGTGGTTGCAGCCTGGAATATAATTTTTCTGAGATCTGAGCCTAGCTGTAATTATCAAGGAATGTAATGATAATGTTTTAGAGTGTCAATGGTTATATGTATTTAATTATATTTTTTTGTTTTGATAACATACACAGAGATATAATTACGTTACGTATATCATCATTAGTGTAACAATGAGTCATGATTATTATTACCAAGGTGAAAAGATCATTAACATAAACCAGAAAGAGGAAAAGGCCAAAAACTGCACCTTGAGGAACACCGGTACTAAGACGGAACACGAATCGTAACATTTACCTCAATAATATTATCTGAAGTCAATAAACCTATGTTGTAATCGAAAGTCTGTAGAAAGTCCATGCGTTTAGGTTCCATATAATTTATTTGGGAAACAAATGTTTTGTATGTGATGTAGGCGGAAAAGAAAGCTAGTCGTAAATATTAGTGAACGGATAGTTAGAAGCTTTTCCATAGGTACTGTTAAATAACAAATGGTAAACATAAAGTGCAAACAACTTCGTAATATTGTTATTGACCATTGACAGAATGAAAAATGTATGCACACAGCTTTCACAATCACCATTAGTATTCATGAACCTGAAAATAGGTTACTTATTATATAACAATTCTAAAGTGCAGAATTACATTAGGTAATCAAAACCTATTTTCATGTGTATCAAATATACACAAAATAATCATGAATAACTTTCGAAGTTAGGAAGAAGTAGAGTCGTATCCATTATATAAAACACTGAAAAATAAAAACAACGGGTTGCACTCCGGTAGTGCCGGCAGAAGTGAAAACTTAAACATTAAAGTTGTGCATTTTTTTAAATTTTGGAATGGTTAGGGAATAATTTCGCACGAATTGCTTTTATTATCAGTATTATTTTTCATCTAGTATTTTCAGTAGGTTTTCATCTAGTATTTTTATAAATTACCCACACATTTTCTTTCACTATTTCTTCGTCACTTTTTTCATTAATTTAATAGATGCACTTTGTTTTATGTCCATATTTTAAATACTTGATATAAACGAATTTTACAAGTATAGACAGTCGAGTCATGAGCTGTCACCCCTCCGTCTTACGAATATTCGATCAGGCCACGTGTCCTGACGCGAGTTCTGATATTTTTTACCCATCCCAAAAAAAGTGCACAATACCGCTAAAGAAGTTTTCCATTCAAAAATGTTTAAATAACTACAAACACGTTTATAATCGATCCTAAGGCCCGTCCGCATTCTTAAATTTAGCACGAAACACTTAATTGTTTGCTCGTCAAGGGGTTGCTATACTGTGAAACTTATAACTATTTAACAATTCAACTGAAACAAGAAGTGGTTTATAGAGAATATAGAGCAAATAAATCTCCATTTCTAGTACTTATAAAGCACCGCTTTACTTTCAGAAGACCTTGAAATATATCCAAAACCATCATACAATAATCACGAAATTTATCTTAGCAAAATCACTACCCTAAATAATATCTCCGGGGCATCTGAGCTTATCACGCTTTTAAATCCTAGCGAATATAAGATAACAATTTGATGTGGCATTTGATTATTTGCAAGCATACATAACGCTACGTTACCGAGGGTCATCTTGGAATATTGATATTGTATATTTGTAAGCAAACAGTTGGTTGAGGAGTTACATCATAAACCTTTGAAGTTGGGCTCTTTTCGACCTTTCACCTGGAGAAAGTTAAGGCGATAATTGAACAAGCTTGTTGACATTTGTAATTGCCGGAAATGATTGATGATGAATTAAATTCGTTACAGAGGCCTACCAAACTTGCATCGAACGTGTGTCTGTTATATAACTGTTGTAATGTTAAGACAGGTTTGACTGATTAAAGCACTCACCAGTCCAGGAAATAAGATAAGATTGCAAAGAAGTAGTTGATCTACAAAAAAAAAAAACAACGGATTGCAGTCCGGGAGTGCCGGCAGAAGTGAAAAGAAGAAATGTCTTGGAATCATTAGGGAATATTTCCGCACGAATTGCTTGATTTATCAGTATTAATTTCTATCTAGTATTTTTATAAAGTACTCACTCATCTTCTTTCACTATTTCTTCGTCACTTTTTTCATTAACAGATGCACTTTGTTCAATGTCCATATTTATAAACGAATCGTAGATGTTCGAGCCGTCATCAGCTGTCACCCCTCCGTCTTACGAATTTTCGATCAGGCCACGTGTAGTTGACGCGAGTTAACATTTTTTACCCATCCCAAAAAAAGTGCACAACTCCGTGACAATAGACATAAGTTACGGATAGATACCAATTAATAAATTTTGTGACGAATAGACGGATTACAATTAACAAAATACCATTACTTTCGGGCGTAAAACACAACACAACTTCGTGTTTTGTTACTAAGCATTAAAATAACAGTTACCATATATAAATAATTATATCTTAACAAACCTTATACTCGAAATTCAATTTGAAAATCCCCAAACACAGCCATAATTTGGAGTCCAAAATTGTCATTCTCATCATGCACGAAAATTACAAGGCTTCGAAATTATTAAAATTGCTTCCAATTCTAAGAAAATAATTGGGATCGTGGTTCATTTCCATTGTGGAATGCAGGAAACTGTAAATCTTATTCTGCCAATCCGTTTTTCCCGCAACAAGGCAAAGTCGCGTGCAAAATCTATTCATTCAATAAAGGCTTAGGAGCAGCTGACCACCGTCATTACACCGCAGTCCCGTTGGCCGATTCAATTTACTTATTAATAGGGTTGCGTTTCTAGGTCTACTATTTGATTGTCTGCTATATTTATGAGAATAATAACCGCCGTAAGGCCATTATGGCAACTTCTATTCGTTATAGGGTCTACTTGCACCTTATATTTAATAAATTCATTGGTACATTTTATACTTTGTAAGATTTTTTTAAGAGGAAGATTTGTTATTTATGGCTTCTACGCAGCTATTAAGTATAAACAGATTTATTTTAGTGTCAACCAGAAATTTCTTGAGTAATTTAACACAAAAAAATATTGCCAGTTTAACGGAAAGTAATGATAACCTTGAGTAAAAGTGAAATTTACTTAAATCTTGAGTAAACTGAAACAATTAGTGCTTTAATCAGGCCTTTCATCTTTATGCTTTATAATTCATCCTTAGAATAAATACGTACAGAATGAGTTTCTTCATACAAGCGCGCTGTCAAAATTGAAGCACTAAATAGATTCCTACAGCTGTCACATCTGAAAAACAAAATATTTTTATTTTGACCAAATTAACTATAAAATACGACAAAATATTGAAAACACTGTGAAAAGTTATTTTATTAGACTTCTTTTGTTTTTAAAAAGTGTTGTGATAAAATTAACCTTAAGTCTTACGGAGCGGCCCGGCGATTTGGTGCCATTAAGAACTTGGTTTCTATAATGTAATTGTAATTATTCTAAGAATTCATCTCAATTTATAAATTTATATTGTACGAGTACATTTCAACGTACGTACAAACAAATTTCATTCTCAAATATCAACGATATCTCAACCTAGTGCAACTATGAATCTATCGTTTTACAGTTAATATATATATAATTTTTCAATTCCCAATCAATAATCCCATTGGCTTTTAATAAAGCCATCCAGAGTTTCTTGTTTATACACGGAAATCTATCAATTGCAATTTTACAAGCTATCGGCCTCCGGTAGATAAAATTATCTGTGGCACCTGCTGTCGTAGAGTTCTGTTCCTACTTTGTGCTACCTTGTTAGATATTCTAATTAACGCATCTGATAGCGTAGAAATATTAAGAGCGCCGATGTGACTTGCTCACGAGTAACTAAGCATTTACTAGTGCATAACTATAAAATAACTGCGATGTTAGAATCAGATTGATATTAAATTTTCACTACCGAAACACGATTATTGTCCGTCAATAAATATTAATTCATTATTAGCGTATTACCCTAAACAGGTCAAAAATTGAGAAACATTTAGAAAAAATCATTATTATTCAGAATTTCTTCAGAGTTTCGACGATACGTGTGGTGCAACGGTTACCATGCCAAACTGTCAATCGGGATCCAAGGTTCGATTCCCGGCGAAGCAGACATTAAAATGATGATTTTCATTTTCTGTTTTTGATCTGGGTGTTTGGGTTTATGTCTGTATATTTATGTGTCCATGGTACCCATGAGACAGGTTATACCTGCCGTTATTTATATTTTCCCAATTTATGATGCTTAAATCGTCCTTTTTTGCACAACAAACTCCGTCACACATTTCTGATCAGAAATATTTAGATACCTACCTTATAACGCCCTAACGTATTCAACCCTACTGGGGTACTTAGCGACAATCCCTCCAATTACCCCGCGCCCACGCGTGACTCCTCGCCGCTATCGGAGACATCTGACGCGCTTCGTCTGTCACCAGCATGCGCTTCCATATATGATTAGTCATTGATAATTTTAAGGGTCTCCCGATACCTTAAAGGTCTTTGTTTTGCTTTTATGAATATGCGCTACAGCTACGACAAATTAAAGTGGACAGGGAATCTAACTTTTTGTAGCGATTTGCAAAACTTTATGACATAGGGTTTCACTAAGATGCAAATAAGTTAAGTAACTATCAATGTAAAATTTAAAAGAGCAGACTTGATTGAAAACCGAAAAAGCAACTGTTATTTTACCCTTTTTTGAACAGAAAATCATTAAATTTTGAACGTCATTAACCGTACTGAAGAATGCAACGACAATCGAGCCTTTTTATTTCTTGGACAAGCTCTTTTCAAATTGCAAGAGCTAGGGCGGTCGAAAGTAGAAAAGTTTTCATTGCACGGTATTAGAACTGCATTTATAATCTTTAAGTGTTCAAATAAATCGCTTTAAGACAAATATAGGTGTGTGATATTAGGTACCTCCACTGCTAAACTTTTTGAGTTGCGAGTGCTTTTGTGTTTGAACTAACATAAAAAAGCTTTGGCCGTACAGCGAAGAAACAAAAAAACATACAATTAAGCAACAGAAACAAGCTTTAAAGCCTTGAAAATGATTTGCCATGACATGTTTGACATGAAGAGGATAATATATCAACTATTAACGTCAATTTGACTCTCAAATGTTTTGTTTAGCAATAACGTGTTAAAAATTTATACTGAATCAAAATTTAAATTCGATCTGATCAGACGTTTACTACTGATATCGAAAGCTGATTTGCATTACACAAGGCAACCTGAGATGGTATTTAGATTGAAAAGAATGCAATATATCACCAAGAACTTGGGTTACGCAGTGGAGGTCAATCACCAACAACCAAAGCAAACAAGTTACGAAATTGTTCGTTAATTGAAGAAGGCAATCATAACTCTGCATGACCAAGGTGAGGCAGTGGTCGATTTGAATTCGTGGGAGATTCGTTTCAGGTATGGCTCAAAGTACAGAGGAATGGCGGGTAACGGTACACGAATACTTCATTAATAAGTCGATGACGAAGAAAACATTTTCACAAGAGTATCAAATCATGAATTAGTTAAGCTTGTTCGTGGCAAAGTAAAATTGAAAATGCATATTGTCGATATCTTTTTTACGTGCAGAAGCGGACTCGGATTCCGTGTATAGTTTCAGTGTAATGACTGATCCCTTGATGTTTTGAAAAAAAAATGAGATGATATATAAGATACTTTGTGCAATCGAGATATTTCCTAAAAATAGAGCATTCATCGAGTTCAGAAATTTCAAGTGAAATCTAGGATAGACAACAATTATCGTATATATTACAACTTACATGAAGCGACCATCACTTTTATGTATAATAATGCCATTGAATACGACCAAAAAAGACTTGCTTGAATATACTTTACTCCCCAAGTAGCCTTTAGGACGGTTGATACTAATATATAAAATGTTATGCATAGCAACTCTTTAATAAACACAAACTATCAAGAAGTTCTGAAACTAGACACTACATGTACAATAAAAAACATCAGAATCAAACTAGCCCAACTTCTGAATATTATCTTTAATTAATTTTAATATTAATCTAAACACTACGTCTATTACTTCATGCCCTTCCGTTTTACATGTAAATAGATTGTACCACCATCAAAACCGCCTTACGCAACCACCGCACGCGATACAATTACGTTTCTCGGATACAAAGACGAGATTTGCTATTGAAACGGCTTGTCTTACTGTTACTGGTACAGTTTACCGTGCGATACTTGCTCCATTGTTGTGTTTATGAATGTGAGTATTTTCGACAGAACTAAACGTTGCAATGGCCTACCGTAACTACCTTGGTTTGCCTTGGTGAACTCAATTCAGTTCATATCGGAAAACTATAATTGAATGAATGGAAACAGCCTACATATTTTCATTTCTATTCAACGGTAACTCAGCCTTACTCAAACGCAGATTGCAGTAATAGTGCAATTTCTTGCTGAGGTTTAGGACGATTTGTGACTTGCAACTTTAGTTAATACTGATAATAAGCTTCAGCCCAATAAAGGATCTTCGGCTTTTGATGCCTACCCACCGCTGGGTCAGTGAGAGAAAAAAAAGCCGGGAAAAATTTCTCAAGCACTGTTTAATTTAATACTAATCGCGATAATTTTAGCAAAACAATTCTAACTAGTTGTTTTTTTTTTCAACTGTTGATTTATTATTGAAGTTTCATTATCGTATACTTAATAATTATGATGTAAGTAAACCGAAAAATATAGTAGGAACTAACACTACACAGCCCAAGGTAGGTCTCTCTCTAAACTTACTTCGGATGACAAATGGACTTGAAGATACATTTAGTTGGAGGCATGTATACTTTTAGATTTTAACTATTTACTTGGATCTTAGCGTAGTGTCTTATCATATTTCAATAATAAGCATCTCATTTTTGTAGTGTTCTTCTATTGATAATCTAATTGATATTAATTTTATAACGACTCCTCAAAACGGTTGCATTTCTTGTGTAGCACTACTGCGACAGTTTTTTTAACCTGTCATTGCAAACTAGTGCGTATGGATTCAATTAGTTTTTTATTATCAATTAATTGACTGTCTGAAACCAGGATTTTAAAAACCACTGATGAGCATAAGTCTCCCTTCAGAATTTGAGAAGGATTTAGGCCATAGTCTAGCACGGTAGCCAAGTGCAGGTCAGTGTCAACCAATCAGGAATTACAGCTGCTTTTAAATTGGCTCCCTCACGGAGCTTTATTAGGACCAGTCTTCACCCTACCGTTTTAACGATGTGTGTGTTTGATTCAATTAGTTTTTGATTATCAATTTATTGGCCGTCCCAGCGTGGCTGCCGCACGCGCCGACAATTAGCTCAGTTCATTACGTGAGCGTAGAAAGGCGGCATTGTGAGCGGCTCCCACGGTTTTCTAATGCCGAGATTTGTGAGCCTCTACTCGTGTGTCGTTGGCCTTCGCATTTTATAGATTTTTTATGGTAATTTAACAGGCGATGCAGAGGTTTGTCGATTGGACCTCCTTAAGGCGCTCCAAGATACATACGACTATTAAAGTATTAATTCTGAATTTCGTGAAATGTGGAGAACGTTATATTATTTCGAGTACCTAATTCAAAAGATTTTCTACTGTGGATCATATACACTCGATCGAAATGCTCATAGAAAAATACCAAGAGTTCCAGAGGCCGCTCTACCTCGCCTTTATTGACTATCAAAAGGCTTTTGATACTTTATACCACCATTCAATTTGGAAAGCTCTATATTCACAAGGTATTGATGACACTTATCTGAAGGTCTTACAATATTTATACCAAAATTGTAACAGCAGAATCAGACTGGAAACAACTGGACCATCTATACCTATAAGAAGAGGAGTCAGACAAGGAGACCCTATCTCTCCTACAATTTTCATTGCAGTGCTTCAATGGGTTATCGAAAAATTAGATTGGGATAAAGTCGGACTAAATATCAACAACCAATACATAAGCCATCTAAGATTTGCTGATGACATTATATTGCTGTCGGAAAACACAACAGAGTTGCAGTCGATGATAAATACTCTACGCGCAGCAAGTCAACAGGTCGGTCTCGAAATAAATCGTAATAAAACAAAAATTATGACGAATTATATTAAGTACCCATTATACCTTAATAACGAAGCGCTAGATTATGTCGATACATATATCTATCTGGGCAAGCAAATTTTTTTTAACAAGCATAGAAACGAACACGAAATCGAAAGAAGAGTTTCTAATGCATGGAAAAAATTTTGGAGTCTAAAAGAAGTCATGAAAAGTAATATGCCAATCAAGATAAAACAGAAAATAATGGATACATGTATCCTACCATCACTAACTTATGCCAGCCAAACATGGAAATTTACCTATCAAGCAAAGAATAAAATTAGATCATGTCAAAGAAGTATGGAGAGAAGCATCTTAAAAGTGAAGAAAATTAAAAAAATATCTCACAAAACTATAAGAAAAAAGACAAATGTTACTGATGCCCTAATATTTTGCAAAAAACTTAAATGGCGTTGGGCTGGTCACATAGCTAGATTAACAGATAATCGATGGACCCACAGACTAACATCTTGGATCGGGCCGTCAGGTAATAGGCAGCAAGGTAGACCAACAACCAGGTGGGTAGATGACATCACACGAGTGGCTGGCAAACAGTGGATTAATACAGCAAGGAATAAAGACTCCTGGAAATCACTAGAGGAGGCCTTCACCTTCGAATAACGAGGGGTTCTTACTAGTTTCTGTCTTTTCAAATTATTGAATATTAGTGTTTATATAAGTTATGTTACAAAAATTGCTATTAATTATTGTAACTATGTACCTATTTACAGTAAGAAATAAAAGGCTTTTTATTTTTATTTTATTTATTTATTTATTTATTATTATCAAGATTACTTCAAAAATATAGGTTGGTGGTTTGAGATACCCAATAGTATAGATTGTATTTCGTAGAACGACAGGGAATATTGAAAAGCTTCATGCAAACGGATTAGACTATATCTATTATCTCTTTAAATTGTTAAGATAAATAAATAAATATTCTCACTACTTTCTAATACACATTAAACTCCTTAATGGCGCTAGGGTCATCTGCAACTTTGTATCGGAATTTCTTACAGAGGCAGTATTTGAAAATACATCCTTCAAAAGCATAAAATGGGAGCCAAAAGTCTTTTACTGCTGGGAAGTAGCTACAGTAGTTAGGTTTTTTTTCAACCTTTTTTATGTCCCACTGCTGGGCACAGGTCTCCTCACACAATTGAGAGGGATTTATGCCATAGTCCACCACGCTGGCCAAGTGCGGATTGGTGGAATAGTTAGGTATAATATTGTACAAATAGCAAGCTCGAATCAAAGTTGGAGGTAGTTCAAACATTCGGGTTGCGGAACGTTAGTTTGATACTAATTGGACTCTCCGCTTTGTAACGAAGAATTCAAAGAATGATTGTGTTAAGAGTTTAAATTTGTTTAATTGCAATTGAGGTTTTAAAACAAAAATGTTCTGATTTCATACTAAAAAACGTAAGGCTGTGTATTTGTATTTGAAAAAACCAACATTTAAAAGGGTGGGTATTTTTACTGGTTTGTGTATTTGAATAGGGTATGCTATATTAAAACAATATTCCTAACAGCCGAAGAACAGTATTTAATTTCAAATAGAACCATATACCTTACTATGATGACTTACAATAGTTTTGTAATATTGTTTTATAATTATATTTTTATTTAAATGGAATCGCAAGCAACCCATTATATTACGCAAGGCAGTAGTCAGTTGCCGTTGCACATGAAAGTCTGTCCGGTAACCACACCTTTCCATTGAAAATAAATAGGATTGTTTTAGGCCAGAAAAGGCGTTGTACTTCCCCGGTCATATCATAAAAGGTTTTAACCTTTAAACTTAAACAGTAAACATCAAAATTATTAAATGTATGCGACAATGAAATAACCACAAAGTAAAATTTTTGCAATCTTCACGAATTCCGCCAACAAAAGGGCTGACATTGAATGAACATTGCACTCAATTTATTAGACGAAAATAAACAGATACGATTGCTAAATCAACAAATGCCGCATTCGACGGCAAATGACAACATTGGACGTGACAGTTCTCACTGTACATTGCTTACGTTTTACGTTACGACACTATTAGTTCTGGCTAACTGGCGGTTAACTTTACTGACGCTAGATTGGCCACGTGTTGGAATAGGAAAAAATATTTGACGAAGATAAGAAAAAGAATTTTGTTTTTAAATAGTCTAGAGGCGTGATAAGCTTCCCAAAATAGAATTTTGTTGAATACAAACTAATTCTTTTGTGATTATATTGTATTTACATTATTAATTTTCGAGGTTTTAGTATCATTACTTACTACCTGTGTATTAATTGTGTGCGTGTGTGTCACTGGACTGGACGGATTACGATTTGTGTGTGTTCAAGGGGATTTGAGAATAGTTTAGATTCACAATTTGGTCCACTGGATTTATTATTATTTTTATAATTAGTTTTCCTATATAAATTTTTCCTATCTGTCAAACGTTTGTATTTCGTGCCGTGTCGTTCTAAACTTTGACACAGTCAGAATAACAGGACAGTAAGTATGTCATCGTTTGTTTTATATTTTTGGTTGACAGTAACATGAAATCTCTTTATGATAATAAAAAACAAATTTAATCCTCTTTCAATACTTTTAAGGCAGGAAAACGTCTGCACCCGGGCGGAGCTGGGCTGGAACTGGCTGGATTTAAAACTACTTTAATGTTTCTTATGTACCCTTCTGTAATAGTCATTTTAAGAATTTATGTTTACATTAAGTCATTAAAATAATTAGTTTATTTAATATAATAAAATTTATACACCTAAGCCTTAGGGCCTAAGGGGTAAATATGGAGTTCTAAATATTTTTTAAAACCTTTTTTTCACCCATATTTGTGCAAATAATTTTTTTTCATTTCATTTCAACACTATAATATTGGATCTTCCCATGGCATCGAGATGTTTTTCCGAGGTGAAGAGTAGTCCCCCCATACAAAAATCTTTCCATACATAAGTGATCTTATGGAGTCCATCACGTTATAAAAGAAGGACAAACAAACACATTTTTGCATTCATCTTTTGAATTTCATTCATTGTAATCAAATAATAAAACTAAACATAATGATATTACAATAATGAGAAAACACGAATCTTGTACGGGATATCTTGCTTCATAAACTGATTTTATATCAACCTTTTTTTATGTCTCACTGCTGGGCACAGGCTTCCTCTCACAAGTGGGAGGGATTTAGGCCATAGTCATAAGAATAAATAATTATTTATTCTTATGCCAACGTCCACCACGCTGGGAAAGTGTGGATTGGTGGACGTCATGTCATGCTTTTGAGAAATTATGAATTTCTCTCAGGCATGGGCGGCAATGGAGAACATCGTAATCAATTAATATCACGTACGATATTTTCCATCAACGTAAAGCAGCGATGAGGCGCACATGACAAATTTCTTTGTCAGAGGTGTTCGCCGAGGATTAGCACCTGGTATCAGTGGTGTTGGAGACCGCGGTTTTTTCCCACTCTGCCATCGCTGCTCAACTTGAACTGATTATTGCCAATTAAGATGCGTGTTGCAATAACGCGCTCTGTGGATGATAGATGATGTCGAAATTTTAATAATTTAGCCGTAATTTACGAATTTATACTTGTGTTTAATAATTCTAACGGATCTTGCACCAGAGGATTTGATGAAATAAAAATCACAATCTAGTTTATAAATAATGGTTCCATACAAAACAAGTACTACGACCGATTGAGTAAGTCCCTGGTTCTTTTCTCAGCAATGAAAAAAAAATTATTTCAATTCGAGTTTAAATTTCAGTTCTCGGCCTCTAGTGTTTGTGATTCAGTCTTTACTTTTCTCTCTCTCGTCTGACCGTTATATGATTATTTATGAGATCTTTATATGTAACTTAGACGTTTTTACTTGCAATAAGATCTCTAGTAAGGCACAGTAAAATAAAAACACTACCGCGTGAACTTATTGGCTGCACATATGACCTTCTTCAACGAACACATCACATACGCTAAGAGCATAGATAAGAATATCACGAATGCTTGAAGCGTGCAGGGGAAAATAGACCAGATGAGGCTACACCACTTTAAAAACACCGTACATAGTATCAAACTAGATGACAGTAGCAGGAACAGTTGCCATCCTTAATCGTTCGCTTGTGATACAAACAATAACGGATCGATCCGATCTACATCGGTGATTTCCAGTCGTCGACCCGCCTCCGCAATGTCTCAACAAAACGATGACATTCAACTGATGACAATAATTGCTTTAAATGTGGGAAATGAAAGCAATTGCAGATACAATTGTTACTGAAACTCATCGCCACCTCGAGTCCAACATAGCCTTCATCTTGAATCAAAACTCACAATCTTAAATAAACCTTTTTTTAATTTGAATGGAGTAGAAAACGAGCATTTAAGCTACGTGGTTTTAAGAGAGTTTGGAGCTCATGGAAATCTACGCATAACCTCTAGCTAGCCTTGCCTGAGGTCTTATGCAGTTGCGCTGCTCTTCAGAAGGCTGATGGTCATCTTATGTAAGTCTGGCTGGCTACTACAACTTTCTACCGAAACACAATACAATTGTTTAATGGATGTGGTGGGTGCGGCGGTGGTGTTTCCCCGGTCGAATCATTAAATTGAAAAGGCTTCCTTCCCGTTGACAATACGAGACCCGAAATCTTAGAATGTGGTCATGAATTCGGAGTTCGGAGGGAATGAGAGCCTGGCTGACTTAGGAGCAGAGGGATGCTAGTTATGCAAATAAATCCAGCCAAGTGCATGACGGACTCGTGCACGTAGGGTTCCGTACCATTATCTAAAAAAAACACGTTCATTTTTTAGCATTTGTTGTTATAGCGGCAACAGAAATACATTATATAGTTCATGAGAGAGATACAGCCTACTGACAGACAGACGGACAGCAGAGGCTTAGTAATACGGTCCCGTTTGAACCTTCCGGGTACCCTAAAAAGTAATTGAAGTAAATTTGTTTTGTTGTATATTAAAGTAGGATTTAAGTGAAAATTTGGATTTTTTGACATACATAGTTAATGTACATGGAATGTACAGACAGAGGATATATTTAAAAATGTGAGCGATTAAGTGTTATTATCAAAATGTCTGCCCATAAAGGGAATCACTCTACTCTATATGTCCTATGAAAGTCTTATAAAAACCCTAAAACGAAATGAACAAAATCGTCAAACAACGTGTTCAACTTCTCGGGTATTCTGTTTTCGAACAGCCTCTATTGTGATACCGATGAGTTCGCATTCAAAAGATATCAACGACCTCAAAGTCTCAAACTCCCAAAATGTTATAAACTTATCTACTCACTAGCTGTGCCCGCGACGTCGTCCGCGTGTATAAAGACTTTTATAAAATGGATTCATTAAAAATTAAAGATTATTTATTAGCATTGAATAAGTAGCAGGTAGATTATTCTTACATGTAGTGAAATCACTTATAATACAATGTTCATATGTTCAGAAGAAACCTAATGTATTTTTTCTAAATCCTTCAAACCTAAAACAGTAAGGAATGCTTACTGTACTGATCTTACTATCCACTTTTCTCACGTTTCGCTTTTCTCGCGCAATCAGATTCTCTTTACAAATATGTACCTCGTTTATTAAAGTTAAAAGATACTGCTGTACCCGTGGCTTCATCTATATTAAAAATAGTATCTTTAGTAAATTGGGTGAATTTATACTGCAAAGAATGTAATGACTCATTCTATATACATAGCTTTAACCTACTGCAGAAAAGAGGTGCACTATACAACTACTTGTACTTGGGAGATAAAATTTCTAAACATACACGTGCTTAGGATTAAACAATCGGAAAAATAATTGTAAGGTCAATTAATAAACTATAGGTTTAAAACTTGCGGACAGCAGTTTGGTCATAAGTCATAACTCATATAACATTGTGAAAACTAAAGCAGAAGGCAGGGTCTCTACACAGTGTGCTATCTGTATTTGGAAATAAAGAATATTTTTATAAAGAATCTTTAAAGAATCCTTAATATCTCCATCAATCAACGTGTGTGGATGAGCCCTCAGCCCGTACGCAATAAAGAGACGCAAAAAATGATTTAAGTTATCATTGGTCCAATTAACAATGTTCAGCATCATACGTATACCTACCCAACGATGGGACAACCCGCGTGGCGCAATGCTTACTGCTAATCGAACTGTCCCGGGTTAGAATCCGGCAGCGAATCCGGCAGAAATTTCAATGATGAGTTTAAACTGTTCTCGGTCTGGGTGGTTGTGTTTCTGTCTCTATGTGTGTTCATGGCACCCACGATACAGGGTATATCTACCCTAATATGAGGCTATACGTGTGAAATGTTATTTTTTATTTTTTTTTACACTATGTACTTACTTTTATTAGACTTAGGTAAGGCTTTTATTTGAAATTATCTCCATCGATTCACTTTGGAGAAGAAATGAATATTGCTCAATAACGCCATCTACCGTATGACATGTAAACTTTGTGGTTGATAAATCGAATGTCAAATTACCAAATAGGTAGATATTGAGATTAACAGTTGGTTCACTAAAAGTTTAACTATTCGTCACCTAGATGTCTGCAGTAGTCTCGTTTTGTTAAGGCTTTGTACATTCTGTATGAAGGTTTAGATTCCGTATCTTACAACCTTAATGCTGGATGCATTGAGATTGTAAGATTTGGATTTCGGTTCATCGGAGCTTGAGGCCTCCTCAATATTGGGAGAGCTCCATGCTCAGCAGTGGAATGCTAAAAAGGTTGCAGCTTGATATAATGTAGCGATAATAAAATCGTTTCAGCTGCAGCCTGTTCATAATCTTCCACCCCAAAAGAAGACTAATAAGCTGAGCAACTAACTCAATGGAGCCTGTGATGTAAGGTTCGGCGGCGGTAAGGCTCGCGATGCGCTTATTAGGTACCTATAGTCGAGCCATACTCGGCCAACGAAAGAAAATACAGTAAGCTGATATAAGTATATTTAATATAGTCGACAATATTAGTGAGAGTTCAAAATAATTTTACTTAAATTTAAACTTTTATTTATGGTTTTGAATGGGCTGTTACCGAAACTTTCATACAAATTCCCCAAAGTGCCTTTTAAGTTTATGTCGCGTATTGTGTAAATGAACATAACTTTTTTGTTTATCACCCGATTGATATGAAATACACACTAATGTTACGGAAATTCATTCAACAGTATATCAGTAAACACATCATTCAAAGAAGGGAAAAGACTTTGAGAATGAAATATTAAGTTAAGGTTAATTATTTTACGCTTGAGATACCAAATTTCGAAACCATTTTATTTGTTATTGAGGGGTCGTTTTGAAAAAAGCTTAAATAGAATTCTTACTATGTTAGTAAAGATTACAAATACAAAATTATAAGTATATTACTCTGCACAAAAATATTCTGTACATCAAGTTTCGACACTCAATTTTCAAAGAGTTTCAAAGAAAATTGACATTTAAAGGGTGTATTTCGGGAAATGCTGAAACACGTATTCTTTTATTTTGGTTAGAAAATATTTATACCAAATTTCAAGAAAATCTATTGAAAAAATCCAAGTTTTCCTTACAAATTTTCATCGCTTATTTCACACCCTTAAAGGGTGATTTTTAAAATTATCTATAGCCTAAATGTTAGCGAGGACTAATATATATAAAACAAAAAAAGTTTCATCAAAATCCTTCCAGTAGTTTTTGCGTGAAAAGCTAACAACAGACAGACAAACAGACAGACAGACAGACAGACAGACAGACAGACAGACAATAATTTCAAAACTTATATTTTTAGCTTCTGTTACTAATAAAAAGACCCCTAGAAGTATTTTTTTAAATTTATATGCAATGTACAGAATTGACCCTGCTTACAGTTTTATTATATGTATAGATTATTGGGGAGGCCTGTAGCTTACTCCAGCACGCTGCTCCTATACAAGCTGGTGGTGGCTTTATTTCTAGCATTTAACAATGAACCCCTTTCAGCAGTTTTAAGACGTATGTACATGGAAATGAGCATGAACGCAATGTAAGCAATTGCCGTATATCGGTCGAGTGCAGGATATGCAAATTCTTTCCGTTATGGAACTGCAAGTTCGCACTTCAGATGTGGGCTAACAACCGATATATTAGCACAATGTCTTGCAAGTTAATGACTTGCCTTGATTTATTGACACTGAAATATAACGTGACATTGAAGCTACTCCTACTTAACTAGTACAATTAAACACGTTTTTATTTTGTGTTCAGATTTGTTGGTAGGTAGGTGGAGAGAATAATTCCCTGTAGCTTCGGGATCGCTACGGTATCCCTTGCCTGATCGTAAGAGGCGACTTAAACTACTTCCGGGGTTGTGGGCGGTCAGAGTGGGGGATCGATCCGTCCAGCTAGCAGCCCCGGGAAGAATGGCGGTGTGTGCATGGCCGCATGCCGCTAAGCATCGGAAGGTGCAGGAGAGCACATCTGCTGTCCCGATGATGGATCCGTTCTGGGGCGCCGCGCGTGCACACTGGTGCGTTCCACTGGAGATCCCGGAGAGCGCAGAAGCAGGCCACCGAGGGAGTTTTAGTGCGGTACAAATCCCATATAACCCAGTATCTTCTTCCAATGTGCCGGATACCTTTTGAAGGTTGCCCCGATTTAAAAAAAAAGGTGGAACCGAAAAAAGGAAAGAGTAGTGAGAAAGAAAAGCGGCTACAGTTTTGACTAAAATTAAAATTATATAGTGTATCGTAGGAAAGGTGCAGTTGAGGCGGCCGTCAGCCTTCGGAGTAGCAATACAACTGCATACGACCACAGGCAAGTCCAGGCTTGCTTGAGGTTGTAGATGACCATGAAGCGATCACTTAACACCACGTGGCCTGCACGCTCTTCTGCTACTCCATTCAAATAAAAAAAAGGTTGTGTATCTCAGTGACAGTACAGTGCAATACAGGCGAGCAATAAAACAAGCGCAGGCGCATTCACACGTTACACATACGCCCTGTCACAAGTGACGCAATGATGACACGAGTGAGTTATGTGCTGTTTTTACGATCACCTGGTTATATGAGCCCCGGGTGTTGGGAACTGTGGCAATTATCACATATACTACGGAGACGTGTTGTCTAGCATCGTTTTTTACCTTTTTTGGTGAACAAGTAAACAGTTCAAATTGATGCCTACGTCACCATTTCATGATTATACCACCAGACGAAGATTAAAGTTCCACCGACACAATCTAGACTCGTGGCGGTCCTCCACAGACCGCTTTGCACGCTCCTTTTTACCACGGACATGTAAGTTATAGGACAACCTTCCAACTGAGGCATTTCCAGTGGACAATAACATGGGCTTCTTCAAGAAAGCTTTAAAAAAGCTTTCCTCCAAACCGGCAATGTTCGGGTGGCTCCCCTGGGGTTACCCGTATGCGGGTAACTCCAGGCGATGGTGATCACTTAACATCACGCGGCCCATTTGTCATTTTGTTCGGAATATTTATTTCAAAAAAAGTGGCCATGTTTTTAACGGTAACACGTATTCCTTGCTTAGATTGTCAGTCAACCCCGTCCAATTGGGAGCTTATAAAATGACTGATGCAAATCCATATTTAATACTAGTGCGGCCACCTGCGACTTCGTCCGCATGGACTTTTAGTTTTAGATTTTTTATTACAAAAGTACTCAGAAGTTATTCCTTATTACATCAGCTACCTGCTAGTGAAACTCCGGCAAAACCTAAACACGACAAAAGACTTTTATTCTCAAATAATTTTTATTCTCTTACCATCTCATTTTCAAATAACAATTTCAAATAATAAGTACAATAAATAACACACACACACACACATTCACACATAGATTCTATGTGTCGTTTGTACTATTGACACACTCAAAAACAGAAACAAAAAAACACAGACCGAGCACAGAAATTAAAACTCATCATTGAAATTTCTATTTCGTCGGGAATCAAACACGAGAACCGTCGATCGGCAGTTATAGACCTTTGCGCCACACGAGTCGCCAAAACAAAAAAGTCACGTGTCTCTTGTCAAAAGTATACACAGAAAGAAAGGCAGTATTGTTACGTTTTTCTCAGAATGTATTGTTTGTCCAAACAACAAAATAGCACGTATAATTAAGGCGTACACTGTCTATGAGCTCGTTCGTCAGTTATTTGATACTAACATACAAACTAATGGTTTAAAAGTAGTCATTTCGACACGTTCGCCGGTAAAGTGGGTCGCAGAATTAGCAGAGATAATTTTTATAGTCGGCGCATTCGTGCAAATACACATAAGTGAGATTTTTTAATTGTAATTATACTTGCTAGTTTTAACTTATAGAAGATAAAAAGATTTACGGATAAACACAAAAACGTTTGTAGCACAGAGTACATTACCGAAGTTTATTTGTATAGCACGTTTTTAGGCACACAATATTATAATTTTATCGCCGAATAAATAAATAGAACCGGAAAATTGGCACAACTTGCATCGATCAATTCAATAGCCTTTGAAAGACCACTGCTGATCCCTATACTCTGCTGATCCTATGCCCTCTGAATCTAACGACCTGATCATCACCTGGAAGGGCGTCTTGGCGGCTCCTTTTCCGAAGACGTAGCCGCCATTCGAGAATTCCGCCCCATCGGTTATCGGTCCTTCTATTCTATTTGCAAAATCTGCAGATTTTAAGGGCTATATCCGTAACCTTCATTTTACAGTAATCATCTTTTGATGTCATCGTATTGAATTCTATTACATACGGAAACATCTAATACATAGCTTTGATTTTGAACCTGGGGAGAAGTCTTACTTTTCTCGCCACGACCATAAGAATAAATAATACTACATAGAACGGAATCTCCTTTGACCGCCATCGATATGCCGCAATTTATATACCTACTTCCCTCTTCACCCCGTTACGCCCCTCTGTCGCCCAGGCGTGCTGCCAGGGCTGTGAACTGTTAGTAATGCTTATGTCTAAAGATAATATCGCAAAAATATAAGTTTTTCTTTACTTAAAAATCATTATTTTAGTTTAGTATTACAAAATATGATAATGATAAATACTTACCTACTCTATAAATAATATTACTTAATAAGTTATAAGTACCATACCAAATGAAGCCATTTAAGTTAGTATTACTTACCTACATAGGTGTAAGTACTTACGTAGTGTAGGTTTAAAATAAACGAATTACATATTAAGTATAACGTGCGTGCGCCAGTGCCGCGGCGCCGCAATCGCGAGGCAAAACAATCGAGAAAGGTTCAATGACCGATGGCGGGGGCTATTAAAAAATATTTTGGCGACATGTTAAAATGCTGTAGTTATCTAGCATTTTTTTTTATAATTGAAAGTGAAACAATTGGCTACACAAAAAGAACTGGTCATATCCTTTTGATAAATTAGGTACGGAAAAGGAATAATATTTAAAAAATATTACTTATCTCGCATCATCTTTAGGCAAACTAATAAAACTTAAGTTTGGCATTGTTTTAGAATTGTTTGTACAACCAAACACACCACATTAACTTGGCGCCGTTATTGTAATTGACGCGCCCGTCCGAGACAGCCCGTCTTCAGTAGTCGGTTTAGCCGAAATTAACGTGTAGGCTAATATCGTGACCTTGAGCCCGTTCGGAGCGGGAGTTTCCGTTCTACGTAGTATTATTTATTCTTATGCCACGACCACGTATCAACGCCATAGCATAGATAGACCATCACTGGTAAACAAACTTAAAGTCAAAGTTCAAATATTTATTACATATTAAACATTCAAAATATTCCCATAATGAATGTCATTTTTTCCCATTCATTGATTTAGGTGCCTATTTCGGCTGAGAGAAAAAAGGTGTCGGAAAAAAACTCGCAGCAGCACTCTTTTAAAAAATAAAAGTACTCATACGGGTACGGGAAGTATGGGTTGATCGTATGAGACACTAATTTGGACTTTCTAATATTTTTATTTCTCCACGTATGTACATCTAAATGAGAAACGCCTTATTTTTAACCTATTAAAAGGCCTGTCTTTCGAGGATCTATCGGAGGAGATGGGGCAGAAATATTGATTAGTCTTGGTTTTGCGTTTTTGTATTTTTGTGTGTCAATTGTTCTAATTTACAGGAAATTTTCAATAAGATTGTTTTACAACATAAAATTTATTTTTTCTACAGATAACCTTATACTATTCTGAACCTATATGTTAAAGGCATGTGTAAGATATATAAGTACATAAGATAACATGAGGTGTACTACCTCGGATCTTACTCAATGGGTATGCGTGTTTTTATCCGCCGGTTCCATTCCCTTCCAATCTGACGCAACTCTTGCGATACTTATTGAGCCGTGCACATATACGAGTATGTAGATAATTGAGCTGTAATTACCTGCCATTATACAGCAAGTTATCGTATGTTATAGGCAGCAGAAGTAGTAGTTGAAGCATGCACAAAAAATGGGCGCGGTCGGCAGCTAGATGCGTGTTTGATAGGGTTTTGATAACTTTTACAAGTCTGCTACGAGTTGGCTTGGTGAATGAGATTACTTACCAATTGGTGTTAGTGGCTGTACCCATAAAAAAACCCCCTATCTTTTCTATCACGTTAGAAGTAGAAGGTGCAGGTCACACGGCTGATATACGAGTATGGTGCAAACTCGGACCGCGCCATGTTTGAGGGGGCTTGATTTAATTTTTGAGTTTACTTATAAGTTTGTCAAGGTGAACCCGAATGATTTTGCGCCTCCCCACCCCCGTTAGATCCGCTAGTGATGGCACCCACGACACAGGGTATATATATCTACCTTAACGTGGGCACATTATTGTCCCTTAGTGTGAAACATTATTTATTTATTGCTTTTTTGTCTTCAGCTCATGGAACAAAATCATTATTTATTAAAATAACACAATCCCTCGGGTATTCAGATATTTCCTACCGCACAGAAGCACAGGATATATGGTTGGAAACTTGTCCTGGTCAATCGCTCCCCGACCCGCTTCATTCCCAAAGGCTTTGGGATGAGCCACTTTGCAGAAATATTCATACCCATCTTATGAATAACTGCCAAAATTCTGCAGAGAAGGCCCGTCTCCTTGCCGTGTCTCTACCGGAATCGGGGTACTGGTTGCAGGCTCTTCCGTCTGCAAATTTAGGAGGAACGTTATTGGACAACAACACATTTTCCACGGCTATAGGCTTGCGTCTGGGTTCAGTTCTGAACCATCCACATTGCTGTCCATGTGGAGTCCAGGTTGATCGCTTGGGTCACCATGGCCTTTCATGTAAGCGCAGCGCTGGTCGTACATCCCGCCATGCAGCATTAAATGACGTTATCCGAAGGGCACTTGTCACCGTCAACGTACCGGCTCAATTAGAACCGAATGGAATTGTACGTGACGATGGCAAGAGGCCTGACGGTATAACTTTAATACCTTGGATGAATGGAAGGTGCCTAGTGTGGGACGCAACGTGTGTCGACACTTTGGCACCTTCTCATTTATATATTTCTTCAAGGGCTGCTGGCGTGGTGGCGACCGACGCTGAAATTCGCAAAATGCGGAAATATGTAGCTCTTACTCAAGACTACATATTTCTGCCTTTTGGTGTCGAGACCATGGGGCCATGGGGATCAGATGCTAAGACTTTTTTCAAGCATCTGTCCAGGCGATTGATCCAGATTACGGGTGACCAGAGGGCTGGCACTTACCTCGGCCAGAGAATAAGCTTAGCTATTCAGCGAGGTAATGCTGCCAGTATTCTGGGCACTCATCCTCATGGCAGCAATCTGGATGCTGCTTTTTATATTAATTGGTTTTTAATTATTTTAGTTCTTTATTATTGTGGTATATTATTGTATAAATTTATTTTAGAAAAATTTAGTTTTAAGTTTATATATGTAAATTTTTATTTTGCAATTAATAACATTCTGTATGTTCTAATTTATAATTATTTAATATGAGATCATGTTTAGAAATAAATGAGAAAAAACATACTTTAATTAGAATATAACGCGATCATTCCTTTGACATTTCCCTGACTGAATTTTCCAATAAGAGGAACCCTGACAAAAGAACTGCTTCACAGAGAAAATAAATAGGTATTTGAACGTTCTACGAACATTCTCGGAACGTACAAGCTTTATATTGTTATAATCATTGACGTGCCGAGAGATGGCAAGAGGGGGAGCAGCCCTCACCTAGATCAAGGTCCAGATTCAGAGATTTAAGAATACCAAAAGATGTCCCAAACGAAAAAATAACAATAAAGAATAAGCTAGATATGCTACTCATACCTCCTTTGTATATTTAATATTTTGTGTGTGTCTTCGTGTAACGTGTATGGCAGATTTACGCGCGGTACCCAGTTTAAATTTACCGCCCCTGACCAAGACCCTGGGTACGCCCATTCTTATAATTACATATAGTATTCACTGTTAATGTTATCTGGGTAACATCAATTCAAAGGCGTACAGAAAATTATAATGAATAATTCTCGATAATTTAAACAAAAACTGCTCCGCGGTATTTGCAAACGAAGCAATGCATTTGCGTGCAAATATGATTGGTATTCAACGTTCGTTGAATATAGGTGAAATAGTACGCGATTGTTCATTACACTTCACACATTGTCTTAAGAGTTTTCTAATAAGTTTCTGTTTCTTTACCTACTTCAAGTCATAAGGGCAACTAAGGGAAACGATGTCATGACAATGATTTAACAAAAGAAGAAGAGAGAAGATAAAACGATAAGGATTGATACATCAAGCAAGAATTTACATTGGATTTTATTAATTATTATTTCTTATTAAAAAAAACTAGCATTGCTTCATATAGCTTATTCTAACTTCAGGAGATATAAAGTTTAAGCGCAATGTCTGAGACCTTTTCTGGTGAGTTGCAGGCTACAAAAGTAAGGGAAATAAAAAAATTGCTATTGGTTCCACAGACCTACTAAAAAAAGCAGACAGCTCACCGCGAACATCAAAAGTGAAGCCATAAAACCATGCTCCTCCAAGTAAACTTACACGCTCACGCACACATCTACGCTAAAACCATGCTCCTCATCGCTCTTAGTCTGTCACGAGTCGTCCTCAAGTGAACAAAGATTTAAAAAATATAATTATGCCTTCGTGTGTAGTAAAAAGTTGTAAAAACAACAGCAAAACACATAAAAAGTCTCACGGAATCACTTTTCATTTGTAAGTACTTGAAATAACATCGTTTTTTCATTTTTAAACTACGAATTTTATGTTACTTGAAACACAAAACCTCAACGAACGTTGTCAGTGACATAGAGTGCGTGGGCTGCCATAATACGATTTAAAATTTTCCCATTTGATTAATATAATAATATGCATATAAAATAGGATGCCTTACTTCCAACTTTATTCTTATTTTCTTTTTTTTATGTATTCACATTGCGGAACTGTACAGTTAATGAAATATACATTTTTTAGTTTTATCTTTTCACACAAATCGGAAAATATTACGCCATGATTACGCCAAATAATTGTCATGTCAGACGTCAAAATTCACTTCACGTTTCGTTCACCGTCGAGTTGTATTTTATTCCATTTTGTCATGTTTTTTTACTTAAATATATTTTTATTTTCACGTATTAATTTTGTTGTGTAATAAATATGCAATATTAAGTTTCATACACATTAATTCTTGTGTATCATCAATTTAAATCTAACTTATATTCACTAAAATAACTAATTTGTATTTGCTATACTTAGAACGAAACGCGAAGCGACACCATTGCGTCTTTTTTTTCTTTTGACAAATGGCGTCTCGGTCTATTGACCATCATGCCAATGACAAGCGAATTGCGTCTTTGCGTATGTAAAATAGATGAAATATAGCAGTAATTAAAATTCTTTGTGTTTTATTTTCACTATAATTATTTATAATAGAGAAAATTAATTTGGTTAAAGAAAATCAGTACAAATATATAGTATCAAAAATTTTAGAATCATTTTTAGGAAACAATAAAATTTTTGAAAATTTGGATCTTGACCATGGTTTTGCAGGTAATGAGCATAAAGTAAATTTAATTAAATGTGTCATTGAAAAGTATATAAATATAAGATTTCACCATGTTTCCAAATTAGAAACTATTTCACATACAGTAAAATCTAAAAGGCAGAAATTTAGAAAACTGACTCAACTACAAGGTTTTTGATAGTTAATCCATAAGGATTAGCTATCAAAAAGATAGCTGAAGTTATAAAACATCAGCTATCTGCCAGTGAAAGTCCTGTGAAAATCAGTCCAGCCGTTCCAAACATTAACCGGAAAAAAACAGACAGACAGACAAAAATTTTAAAATAGATTTTTTTATACAAGTAATTAATAGAATCAGAATCTAACTAGAATCTGATTGCTGATTGTTGCAAAGTAGTCTTTACCTAACTTTATTGATTTTTTTATGTAGGTAAGTACCGTAAAAACTTTCATATTCATTTAGTGAAAACTTGGAGCTACAAACAAACTCTTCAAATTTTATTTGTCTGTCTGTAGATTACTTTTTTTGTAGAGTAAGTCATTGATTTTGTTAAGGTGGTTTTTCTGAATATAATAAAGTTTATTGAAAATATGAGTTTTTTTAATAGAAGCCCTTCTAAACATTTAGTTATTGAGGTACAATACCATACTCCACTATAATTTAGTCGTACTTATAATATTATACTAGTTCCTAGCTGCACAAGTTTCCCCAAATTATAGGGAAACATTTTTAAGAAATGGCAACCCTATGATACACACACAGATAAAAAGGTGGCTTCATTTTTGATGTTCGCGACGATCCGTCTTCTTTTTTTTAGTAGGTCTGTGATTGGTTCAGCTAATGTTAGATTCCTTTATTATGAACTTAAATTTTTATGCAGGTATTTGTTTTCGTGTATCTTTTACAGTACTAGTACAACTTTCGAATGTATTATGTGCTCCCTGAATGTATCTGCATACAAATATAAAATAAGGCATGTAAGCAACAGTTCTTGGTTTAAATGGAAAGCATAGTTGAAATTACGCCTAACTATGTAATTTTACTTCAATTATAAGTAAATTCACAGCTATTCTGTCCCTAAATGCTATAGAGCGTAGCCGGTGGCACGAAATTAGTCGCGTTATTTGGTTAATACGGACATTAGCCTACTCTCGTGTGTGAACAGGTGCGTGTAAATGCGTACACTAAAGCCCCGGTCAAATCAAAGCCATTGGAGCAGCGGATGCGATTTAGTTTAACGGGCATCGGCATCTTTAAGGGACTTCGCAGACACGCTACTTTTAGTATCGGCGATTGGTTTTTTGGCGACTCCTTGCGTACCATCGCAGTATAAATTAGGTGTTTTACCGATTTATATGTTTTCGCTGCGTTTAGCTTCTAAAGATACTAAATCGCCAATCGTCTATCGACACAGAGCACATCAATTAGTAAGAAGATATTATTTAGATGTTAAAGTCAATGGGATTAAAAATTCTTAAATTTCTCCAAGGCATAAGTAATGTCCAACAACTCGCACTGGACCAGCGAGGTCTTCTCAAATCTAAAAGGAGACTTGTGTCCAGCAGTGAAACATTAAAAAGAAAAAAGTGAAACATTACAAGAATGTTATAAGTCCACTTATGAATCTAATAAAACCTACAAATAAAGCGTCTCGTTATCAAATCGCGCGTTATCAAATCTTCAACATACCTAATTTGTAACAAGTTATTTTAGACTCTAGTTTCAGTTCATCCAATTATTTTTAATTAATTCTGTTTTTTTATTCCGGTCTTTATTTCTTACTAGCCTTCCGCCAGCGGCTTCGCCCGCGTGGACCCGTTTTATAGGTTCCCGTAGGATAAAAACCACTTTATGTCCTTTCCCAAGGACCACTCTATCTGTATACCAAATTTCATTAAATTTGGTTCAGTAGTGTAAGCGGGAAAGCGTTACAGACTGACAGACAGACAGACAGAGTTACTTTCGAATTAATTATATTAAGGGCCTCTTTCACCACCTTCAAGTAAAGTGACAAGTACGCTAATTGTCGGTTAAAGTCACCCGTAACTTCAATTTCAATTTCACGATATTTGAATAGGACTAATCATAATAAACTGACCCGGACTCATAACTTTTACTTGCCAATTAACTTTACTTGAGACGTAACTAATCAACACAACACAACACATTGGAGATGGTGAACGAGGCCATAAGTACGGAATATTAGTATGGAAGTATGGATAGTATGGAAGTATGGATTAGTATGAATAAATGCCTTGTTTCCATTGTGCCAGCTGTTTACGAATAAAGTACTACCCATAAGATATATATCCTAAAAATAACGTTTAGCAATGTCTAGAGAACTCTACTTTTAGGAAAATATAATCTTGGAGGTGTCGAAATAATTATTTCTATAACTTATAGAGGAATAGAGTACTGCAATAGAGGAATGCTAAGAGTAATTTTAAAAGATAAGTAGTATTTTTTTGACGAAAATAAAGTTTTGAGAGAAACTGGACTGGTTTAGTTTTGGTGATCTTTTCAAATATTAATGTTTGTTTGTGGACAACTTTTAGTCATGTATCTACGCGTGCTTAAATAATTTTAAAGCTATAGTATTTTCATCTCAATCAATCATCATCTTCTTGAAAGATTTTGCTAATTACCTATCTCAGGTTGATATAAAATACCTAATAAACCTACTTGCGAAATACAATTTCCATTAAATATAATAATAAAGTAAATTAAATAATGAATGGCTATTTGTTTTGGAACATTAATAAAGTAATATCTCAATGAATGCTGTAGTGTGTTGAATGAGTCATAAAAAGCAAAGAACAAGACAACGCTGAAGATATTTTGTTTGCCTTGTTTTATCACATTACTTATGATAGTGTTATGTTTACGACCAAATTTTATAGGTATTCAACAATATTTCTGGGTCAGCTACTCTTTTTGTGTCTCCTTGCTGGGCACGGGTCTTCCCCATAATTGGGGGGCCTATAATTATTCCACCACGCTGATCCTTTGCGGGCTGGCGGGTTAGGGCCTAACCCGCTGTCGGATGTTTTCAAATCACCCGCCCTATAAACCTTAAATGGAATAAGGTAAGTTCCGTATTTATTTAGTCTACAATAAGGCGTCTAAGATTTTAAGATTTTTCGGGCCTATGGTTAAATTCACACCTGAATTTTACCATGTCATTGAGGTGTAGGCGATGCGTTTTAAAATACAAAAATAGGCAAGGCATAGCAAAACATTAGTAACATAATCTATTAATTAGGTACCATACCTTGTCGGCTTTGCAACAGTCATGTAAAAAGTACCTAATTAGGCCTGGAAAAATTGTGACAGCATGAAAATCAGACGCATCACTGCACGCAGTGACGAGTTTGCGATTTCGTTCAATGAATAAACCTTTATCGACACAAAATTTAATTACGGCTTGCAGAAAATGCAAAATTTGGTTGGTTTTAGAGACGATTGTAGTAGTTTGTTGCAGATCAAATTAAACGTCGCAAATCAAATTAGGTACCTACCTACGAGAGTTCGTTGACGCAGATTTGATGCACTGCGCAATTTAATTTTTTATTAAAATCTTATTTAGATAGGTCATAGCTCATAACATAAGTGAAGCCTATATGTGTATATGAATGTTAATAAATATAAATTTAACTATTGTTTATTAATTAGGTAATACGGGTAATACGGAACAGAAATATCGGTCGGAGTGTCATCTTAGGGGATCTCTACCAAACCGCATTGGAGCAGCGTGGTGAGGAAAGTCTCGGGCCTCCCTAATTATAGTAAGAGAACCTTTCTAATATAGTTTCTAAGTTGATTTACTGATTTAACTTAAGAGTTTACTTACAAGGCTAGTAACAGATAGGCTTGCCGTCTCTAAAATTTGTCAACCAGGACAAGACGCGTTAAAACCCCGGATTTTAGAGCTCAAAACCCGGACCTGTCAACAGTGGGGGGGACGGTGAATTTAGCGAATCGGTTCGTCGGTTGATCGCGACATGGGCACACACAGTGCGTGTGTCGCGAGCTGCCCAAGACTTAATTTTTTTAAACCTGGACAACAAATGAAGTCCGGCCCGGACGCTCCCCGGACGCCTTCTAAACTAGGACAAATCCGGGGAAACCCGGACGGATGGCAACCCTAGTAACAAATAACAAAAGATGAACTTATGTAGGTAATTAAAAACTTGCTACGTGTAAAGTAAGTAAGATATACTTAACTAACTTAGACGTAGATTGTAGGTAAACAAGTATACAGTAGTTTTCATTAAAATATATAGCAGTAGTACCAATTCTATTGGCCGTAGAAATTTTCATTCGATACAACCGTCAAGCGTGCAATAAAAAGTAAGAGAATCAATACCTAACAACAATACTGTTTTCTAACAATATTACTGATTTCTAATACATAGATCTTGTATTTCTATGTGTGCCTATCTACAAACATTTTATTTTCTAAAAGCCCTAATTATCTACTAATTAACGTTATTAAGAATATACAAAAAGCAAAATAGACCAAACAACTGTTACTGTTGAATAGAAAACAGTCAACGGCAGCGTAATTCCATCAAGCAATTTCTATCAAACGAAATGCCGCAAAAAGAGGCAATTAAAACCCTCACCTGTTCCAATATCGATAGTCCAAGCACAAACTGAGAATCAGCAATATGTCACAGCACAACACAGTTACGGTACACACGTACGGTATCGTTTCTCGATGAGCACTTCACTACGCAGTACGTGCATGCGCGGTCCGCGTCCGAGCCGTTATGTCGAATGCGCCTGAGCCTTCGAAAGCGGCGGATGGAAGTGGCAAAGAGTACAACGAAAAGAAAGGTTGTAGTTTGTAACGTTTCTGCCTACTTATGGTGAGTTGGAGTGGTAGCCTAGTCGTTTGTTTTATGCCAGAATATAGTAGACTGTTTAAAATTCCAATAATAATTTTAAACATCTTATTCTATGTATGTAAACAGTCAACAATAAAATATTTTCATTTTGTCACCACCTCGCCAGCGCCGTCCAGACATTTCAGATGCAAATCCCACAAAAAGACTAAGAAAATTTGTCATGTGTATTTCAATAAATAGTTCTCATTTGAGAATGTAGCCGTGCTTAGCTACGGGCGCTGATGGCGAAAGATTAATTCCATCCTCCATCATCACTATCATCATTACATGTATGTATATCATTATATGTATATAAATAAAAAAAACAGGCTGCAATGAAAATCAGTGTTGTAGTCATTGGCTGCAAGGAGCCTGAGTGCAGTCCTTTTCCTTCAAATAGACTTCAGCAATGCCATATTTTCATGTTTGTGGTCCTATTTGATATTTTTTATTTGTTTGAATTTTGTAGTTTAAAAGAGAAATAAATATGTTTCTATTCTATCCTATTCATTATCATTCTATTCTGTTTTTATTAACCGTGACTTCGTAATTATATCATACATTTCGAGTTCACAAGTTTCACATGCATATAGTCCCTAACCATCAGACACTACTAAAATTCTTAAACCAAGCTTGATGCATATGCATGCATATACCTATTCACCACTCTGTTAGAATTGTGCCTACTCTATGGCAGCGGCAGGTTATCAATGAAGACAGGCGTTATCGGCAAGCGGGGGAAAGTGGACCCGCGACAGGGGACAGGTTATGGTCACATCTGTTACATGTACATTCCACACTGCAATTCTTTCTGATGCCTGTACATTGTATACTTAAAGTTTGTTTGAATGAATTGGCTGCAATAATTATGTGCGTCACACTGCTAGGCACGGACTTCTCCCTGTTAACTAACTCACGGACATCTTTCCGTGACTGCTAATGTCTGTTTTTTTATTTAACAGACGAGCATGCAGGCCACGTGGTGTTAAGTGTTCGCTGCAGCCCATTGTCATCTGCATACAACCTCAAGCAAGCATAGGTAAGTCTTGTCAACTCTTGTCTGATGTCGTATGCAGTTGCGCTGCTACTCCGGAGGCTGGTGGTTGCCTCATGTAATTGTGGTTCTTACTTTGCCACACTGTCCTAATTGTGGTTGTAGTAGAGCTGGATTTGTGGCCAACTCGCCAAACGTTTTCAAATAGATAGTCCGTAAGGTAAGGACCCCGACATAAATATCGACCTATAGGTATCAATGTATCTAACGTGGCCTGATCACACAGACGCGCAATAACATTTGCACTTAATATTATTAGCGCAACCCGCATTGGAGCAGCGTGGTGGAGTTAGCTACAGGCCTCCCCAATAAGGGGGAGAGACTCATACCCAGCAGTGGGACGCATAAAGGTTTGCAGCCATTATTACCGATCACCCACCCTACTCCTGATCGCGTTCAACATTGCTTAGATGCGTTTTTGATCATTTAATTAGGGAAGAAAAGTATGTATTTTTTAAGTCGCTAAATAGTTACGATACATTTAGCAACTGTAAACCATATCAACTTTCCCAGAAGGCTCCATCCCGCCACTTCCGCTTGAATCGCTTATGAACCCAGGACACGTGCGGCGCGACCTTGACACTGGAATACTAAGCAGGAGGGGAACGGTAGTGGTGTGCGAAGAGCGAAGTGCGAACATGCCTTTTCTAAAAATAAACTTTAATAAAACCGGAAATTAAAATCAATTACTCAAAAATTACATATTGAAGACCTACGTGGCGCAATGGTAACCATGCTGGACTGCCAATCGAAGGGTACCGGGTTCGATTCCCGGCGAAACAAAAATTTAAATGATGAGTTTAAATTTCTGTTCTCGGTCTAGGTGTTTATTTTTCTGTCATTGTGTGTGCCCGTGGTACCCACGACACAGGGTATATCTACTCTACTGTGGGACTATGAGCGTGAAACGATGTTTATTATTTACTAGCGGCCGCCTGCGACTCGTCCGCGTGGAGTCAGCCTAAAGCCTTCTCCCGATGGAAATGGACTATACAAAACAAAAAGAATTTTTCAGTTCGAACCTGTAGTTCCTGAGATTAGCACGATCAAACAAATAAAATCTTCAGTTTTTCTCTACTTAGTTGAAAAATGTTGGCTGTGTAAGTGAGCCAACCCTTGAGATATAGGTTCCATAGGTTTCCATAAGGAATAAAAGTTTGGGTTGTAATAGGGTTTTCTCAAATGTTAATCAAAATTAATTTCGAACTAGTGATCTTTTCTAACGCGGGTGTGTGTGTGTTACGAATATACGAGTAGATAGACCTATCTAAAAAATCTCACTTTAATACCAAAGAGATTTGATGTTTTAAACCTGTTTTAGACAGACTCCTAATTCGTTAAAAAAATATTCCTTCCTAGTGTGAACAAATTAAATTTGACCAGACCTCCTATTTCTGCAATGGCAAGGTACGGTTGTCCATCAGACTTACATTCAGCCACCATCAGCGTCCAGAGCAGCTGCATACGATTTCAGGCAAAACTCAAGCTTTCATCAGGTTGTGTGGGCAGGTGCGCTCATCTGCAACTATATTTAAATTTAATTCGATTTCTAAAACTCTCTTTAAAACACCAAGTTTCGCACACAATTGTGAATAAGGCCTATAGGCTTTCAGATCACGCGCGCGCGTCCTTGGCAGTGGACTGACAAGTAGGAAATGCATCCTGTCTGTCGCCAACTGTGTTTTCCTTCAGATCATGTATTGGGGACGACAGAGAAACTAATCTCTTCATCTCCTCGTCGGAAGAAGTGGAAAGTGGTACCTACCACACGATATGATGATTCACGTTAAGTGAAACTTTAGGTTACAAACTTGGTAACTAAAAACTAGTTCGTAGTAACTAGTTAGTAACTAATAACTAAAAACTAGTTACTACGAAGTGAAACCACAATCAGATTAGGTCCAACTATTGAGTCAATAAATAAATAAATAATGACGCTTCACTCTCATACCCTGTGAGTCCCTGTGAAGTGGGTGCTATAAACACTTCGAGATAGCAACAACACATCTAAATTCGCTAATAATACCATAGGGGTCGTCTAGATCCTATAAACCTGATGATGCCTTATTTTGAGAAAAACACTTGCTGACGTATGTTGGTGTTTATTTTATATACCTACCTACCTAGCTGCATGTTCATATGTTTCCTATCAGGGAGGGAGGAATACTTAGGTACACCATCGTACATGCGTTATTATTAATTGCTAACATTGTTGCAAAGTAGTTTTAACGTAAACTTATAACAATAAAGTTTCCCAAGGTAACGCCTAATAAAAATAATTCAACTTTAGATTGTTTCTGCTTTCAACTTAAAATAACGGTCAATAGAAGGACAGTGTTAGGATCTCTCTCGGTTCCTCCTTTACTGGTCTATTTATATTTTATCACAGAAAGGTTTCCTCTCTTATTTTACTACGAATTTTCATAACGTTTAGTAGGTACAAAAATGTCTAAACTAATCCGGTTTTTACACAGATCAAATAATTAAGATTCATAAGCAATTTTGAATTAGTAAATAGGTATTTATTTTCTTGTATCTTTTAGGTACCAAAATATCTATATTATTATGTCATTCTCTTTTTTATAGAATGTTTTATAGTATCGAGTAAAACAACTAAACCTTATACGGCTACTATGTACCTTCATGAAATTCCTTTCTAATAAAATAAGCGAAACTCAGACTCTCTGTATTTGGGCAGCTGGTGTCGAAAGTATCGATTAAGTTTCCCAGACTTTGGTCTCAACAGAATATCGAATGTTTATTATCAATTAAATTTTAATTACGAAGTAAATTATGGTATGTTTACACTTAAGAAATATGGTATCGTTTAATTAAGCACGTTGTGTTAAGTTTTAATCAGTGCACGATTATTATGTAGTTTTATTTAAAAAATCCTCTAAAATAATTATAGGCTCCCGAAAAGTTTAAATAAAAAGCCGCAGATCTATAGACCTCCTTACAAATATTTCTCTGACTTCAATTAGCAGAACTTTGTGTCAGCTGCCTACTACTACTACTACTAGACTACTGCCACAACTACTAGTATTATCAAAACAAATGTTTTGAACCTCTCTGTAAGATTAGATTGAAAATCCTGAACGAATACCATTCAGTGTTTTCTTTAGGAACACAATAATCTTAACACCTTGTTAACTTTAATCATAAGCCTTTATAAGTCCAATGCTGGACATAGACCTCCCCTAGCATTCGCCACTCTTTTGCGCCCTCTGAATCCAGCGGCTTCCCGCTGTCTTCTTCAGGTCGTCAGTCTACCTGATTCACACTTGTTACTGAAGAAGAAGAAAGAAGAAACAATAATTATAATAAGTACCAAATATTTTTTCCGACCAAATTATTCACTGCTATTGCATTCAATATAAATGTCATATTGATTACTAAGAGCCGCCCAAAAGAGACTTTTATCTGAGTCACCTATCTGGGAACCGCAATATAAACACCGCCTACTTGCGTGTGAATGCTGTGAATGGAGATCAAATACACCTATAAACTTGTTTCGTTACAGAGTTGCTTATCGACCGCAATATGATATGCAATGTATGTTCGCTGATTTCCTATTACGTCGGTTCACCCAACCATACACTTATTAGAAGTGTTCATGTGATTGAGAACCTGTTTGACAAATTTTATGATCTGCTTGGATTATATCGGTGTTGCGTAAGTGTAAGTGAAAGAAGGGTAAATGATATTAGCGTAAATGGAATTTTAAGCCATGGTTTATATAAGAGGGCGTCTAAATTTTGAATCTGTTACCTAATTTTTACGACTGTGGTTACTCTCGAAGACCAATAAATGTAGCTCAGTTGGAAATCAATCTTGAAAAGCACGTCTAATTTATTTCAGATGACTGACAGACATTTAAACCCTTGTATACTTGAAACTATAGAACTTGTGTCCAAATACTTATATTATATCGATGGTCCAAATCAATAATGTTATAAAGTTTAGTGCGCCTATGAAAATATGCAATATTAGTAAAGAACGCTGTTTTTAATTAATCTGATACATATGCATCCAGGCCAAGTGGTAATGGTCACTGTAGCCCGTGAATATATACAAACCATGAAACCATACATACATACATACATATATCGAATACAGTCGCAAGCAGTTGCGTAAAAGTAAAATTCGTGACAATATACCTACGCCAGTCTTGGCTGCAATGCAACCCTTTTTTCTCTAGTTATGAAAAGATATGTATTTCATATTAGGAATACAAAATATTCGCTTAATGAATATCATTTTTTCCCGGTCATCGCTTTTTGGTGCGGGAAAATCTCCTAGTAGCACTCTTTTAGAAAAAGTACATATAAGTATCTGAGATATGTATCTGAGATAACAGAATGGCTATTGGTCGATACTGGGCACACGTGACAGCTGATCCTGTGACACACTATCAACCCACTTCCACCTGCTTACAAATGCGAGTAATTACTAAAACTAATAAAGTTGGGTCATGCATCCCTCTAACCTACTCTTTACTTTATGTACATAAATAATAGCATTTTGAAGGTCCAATGACATAACCGTGTACGGCCGTGGTGCACCACTTCCGCGTCACCCACTTTCCAAGAGTTCTTGGAACCGTTGCACTCGTCTCGTACACTGTAATTACCAAGTAAAAACACCTGTGATACAGGCATTTACGTATAAAACGACAGGCAAGAGTGTATTTAGGTCTGCGTAAGTGTGAATCTGCGAACGTGTGAAAACACCAGCCGCCAAACTTGAACGTTTTTCTGAGAGTAAAGCCAACGACCGTAGGAACCATACTTCATAATTAATCGATACTGCGACACTAATATTTTGAATAAAATTTGGTACACAGATAGAGTGGACCTTGGCAAAGGACATAGGATAGTTTTTATTTTGGAGAAATGTACCGTGTAGATTCACAAGGTACACTAGTGCATAAATAAACTTAAGTCACTAGGTTTTGAAAAAGTGAATAATATTTAGATATATATTCTCAGCGCGCTTGGCCCGGCGGTTAGCGTAGAACGCAAACGATCTATGTAACTAAGCCAAGCGGGCGCGGTCGGGTGTGGGATGAGTGACCGCTAGTGGCAAAAAATTTCATGCGCGTTTCCGTGCTTCCGAGGGCACGTTAAGCCGTCGGTTCCGGTTGTTGTCGATAGATAACAGTCGTTAAACCTTGTCGGAGGCCTTATGGGCGGTTCGAAAACATCCAACAGCGGGTTGGCCACTAACCCGCATCTCCACCAACCCGCATTGGAGCAGCGTGGTGGAGTAAGCTCCAGGCCTCTCCATTCATGGGGAGAGACCCGTGCCCAGCAGTGGGACGCAAAAAGGGTTGCAGCCAATATATTCTCAGCAGCGATGGCCATAGTGGTAAGGGCCGCGTCGGAGACCACGTTTGTAATGTGCGCATTTCATCGCTGCTCCACGCTGATGGAAAATATTGTGATAGGTATTCAATTGATTACGATATTTACGATGTTACATGGTATCTTTCAAAAACTTGATTTTATTTCGGTTCCCCTTTCTTGTGCTCTTTCTTAGTATTGATAATGGTCTACTTATCAATTTATCATTACAATAACATGTAATTTCATACAGCTATCAGAAAGGTATAACAGGTATGTAGTGTATGTGTAACACCCATGTGTGTTACCGGTTGCCTCATGTAAAGGAGGACTTTTTATAGCTTTCTTTAAGGGCCTCCTGTCATAGTCCTCTGGATATGCCTCAGCTGGAACGTTGTCCCAAAATTTATACGTCTGTGGCGTAAAAAACATGCACAGCAGACTACGACCGTCACGAGTCTAGATGGTGCCTGTAGAATTTTAACCTTCTTCGGGTAGTGATTATACAGTACAGCATTAGCAACACAGCAGTCGTCAATTTAAACTGTTCCTCGGAGCACTCACTATAGTAAATATCGTGTTCAAGTTGCCAAAACGTAATACAACATCTAGTCTATTCGTGGCAAATTTTTGTTTTGTTATGGCACCTTGGGAGAGGGTACCGGGTTATGTGGGATTTGACCGCACTAAAACGCTCTCGGTGGCTGCCACTGCGCTTGGGGAGGACTCCGGGATCTCCGGCGGAACGCACCGGTGTCCTCCACACGCGACGCCCCAAAACGGGCCCATCTTCGGGAGAGCAGGTGTGCTCTCCTGCACCTTCCGATGCTTACGGCGACATGCGGCCACACACACATCGCCGTCCTTCCCGGGGCTGCTGGCTGGACGGATCGAGCTCCCACTCACACCGTCCACAACCCCGGCCCCCTTTTAGTCGTCTCTTACGATCAGGCAGGGGATACCGTAGCTCTATTCTTAATCCCGAAGCTACAGGGACTACGTAAAATCGCCTATCGCCGATGCTTACAGCAGCTAGTGTACGAGTAGCTTGTCCGTTCGTGAAACCTTGACTCATGTCACTTGACAAGCCTTGTCTTACATAAGAGGCCTAAGAATTTAAATTATCATCTTCGCAAATATTGATAGAAACCTGAAGCCGTTCACCCGAAATCGGCCGTCCAAACAAAATTTCGTCAGTTTTATTTCCGCAAGCTAGCTGCGCCTACGCATTGCCTAACAGAGAACAGCTGGAAACGATATAAAACTAATACTTGCGACATAAACGCAGATTTGAGCAAAACTATGCCTTAAACGAGGTAAACGGCTTTAATTTTGGTAACCTAATGCGAAACACATAGGTATTGAGGTGACAATCTTAATCGTCAGGTGTACCAATTCATCCTTCATCATCAGCTTACATTTGATTGACTAAGAGCCTAAGGGATTGACGAAGGAAGCCTTCAAATAAGGTGACAAGTACGCAAATTGTCGATTAAAGTTATACGTAACTTCAATTTAACGATGTTCGAGTAGCACTAATCCTGACCGGTACTCATAGCTTTTACTTGCCAATTAACTTTATTTGGGACGTAACTAATCAACACTTTACTTGGAGGTGGTAAACGAGGCCCTAAAGAACAAGACTGCGACTGTAGTGACCACTTTATGCATGCTTCGCCTTTAGAATTAAGTGTATAATAGAAATATTTGTCTGCTGCGAGTGCATCTTTGTGAATTTTTCGTCAGCTTTACATTTAGAATACAAATAGAAAAATATTTATTTCTTCCTACAAATTGCATACAAATAAAAAATATCATAAGGGTCACAAACATAAAAAAGTAGCATTGTTGTACCCAGTCTATTTAAAGAAAAAGGACTGCACTCAGGCTCCTTGCAGCCAATGACTAGGTATAACAATGATTTTCAGTGCAGCCTACCGGTAGTCGCTTTAGTACAAATAGCAGGTGAACATTATGAGTATAACTAAAAATAACTTATACAAAATCAATTGCAGTTTAAGCAAGTAGTTTAAACCTTAATATCCAATAAAATACACAGTGTTTTGAAATTATTATTACATATCTGATTTGATAGTAACAATTTCAAAATCGTTTTGGACGAGGCGCACGCCCTACTTTATGTTTTCGAGGAATTCAAAAAGATTCAAGAAAATTTTTCGTTAAAAATCTGCAAAGAAAATGAATTGCAATTGAAAATTAGCGTATACCACAATAATGGCTGAAACTGTTACTACCTCTTCTTCATACATATTTTACTGTCCAACAATAAGTTACCTTACATACATAGAACAGTGTATAACCTTCTACTTAGTAAAAATTCTGATTTTGTGTATAAAGATCTGCTATGCGAAACTCGGTTTCGTAAAGCAAATCTCGGTTTAAAATTCCGTGTTAAATGTTTCCACGGTATATTCGCAGCAATCGCGAGCCAAGATTACGACTAAATTATTTTAAATTCAATAAATATTTACTTGAATTTTCAACCTTTTACATGTTTTAGTGTGTTAAAGAAATTCTTCGAAGTTTTTAAGGCTTGCATTCATAATTCCTTGCCATCGCAATTATCTTTATGAAGGACCTGGAACAAAGGACTAGATTATCTCTGTTTTCTTGTAAGAAGCCAAATTAAATAGTTAAGGGGTCCAGGAATGCTTGAAGTCCCGAAGGAATGCCTGCTTGAAAACCTGCAGTTACGATAAGGATGCCGCTTTTGATACTAATAATAAGTGAATTGAACTGTACGTACAAACGAGTACTTAACTCTGACGACCACAAAATCATCAAAAAATTCAAATTTAAATTCAGGACTATTTCATTCAATTTTGCAATACAAGTATTCGTGTAATGAACGTCAATATTTTCGCGTCTCTGGTATCCCTTTAGGGCGATGTAGAGATGTTGAGCTAAGAGAAAAGAGCCGACAGAGTAAAACTTCCAGCTGCACTCTTTTCATCTTCATCATGTTAGGAATCAACGTCGGTAGTTAAAAAAAATGTGACGAAGTAGGAGAAAACGCCTATAAAAGCGAGGCCATAAGAATAAATAATGCGAGGCCTCCTCTAAGGGGATCATTAGTGCTGTGACAGTGATAAGGGCAGTAACTCTGCCCGATTACGTACTAACATTCTGTATTTGTGCTTATAATTTAATTGTGGTTGTATAAGAAAATATTAATAAGAAACCTTAAATCGTTACTTTTAAATTGTATTTATTAGTAAAATGTTTTGTCAATTAAATGGTGATTTGAATATTCTGCTTCTGGTTTTCATTCTTAGAAATCATAATCGTAAGGATCAAAAATGCAAAATCACAGCATATCTACCAAACGATCAATAAACAAAAGCCTTTCACGTGCACTACAGCTAAATAATTTGGAGGTACGTATGTATAATTTTACGAGGCAATCGGCACATAACATAGGAAGTAAGTGTAATGCAAGGGAACTACACGTTATACAACATTACGAGTATTATGAAATTAGCGGATACAACTGTTCGAACGTATCTTGTTTCGTATTTATGTTATTTGAGAATAATTAGCTGTTCGCATCGCTGCCTATGCAATGTTTTAATTGTAACGAGATAAGGTTATTCCCTCCACCTAGATTTATAAAATTTCGGTAAGGGACCTTTTTTTTTTGGTATCGGGGGGGAAACCTTCAAAAGGTACCCGACACCTTGGGAGAGGATACCGGGTTATGTGGGATTTGACCGCACTAAAACCCCCTCGGTGACCTGCCTCTGCGCTTGTGAGGACTCCGGGATCTCCATAGGAACGCACCGGTGTCCTCCACGCGCGGCGCCCCAGAACGGGCCCATCTTCGGGAGAGCAGATGTGCTCTCCTGTACCTTCAAGTGGTCACGGCGGCATGCGGCACGCATACACCGCCGTCCCTCCCGTGGCTGCTAGCTGGACGGGTCAAGCTCCCACTCTCACCGTCCGCATCCCCGGAAGCCCCCTTTTAGTCGCCTCTTACGAAGGGACCTAGGTTATCAATTAAGTAAATATCACAATATTTTCCATCACGGTGGAGCGGCGATAAATGCGCACATTACAAATTTGTCAGAGGTACGCGCCGAGGTCTTGAACCCAGGATCTCAGAGTCGAAGAGCGCGGTTTTTACCACTCGGATATTGCTGCTAATTGAGATAATTAATTATTTGTAAATTAATTTTCTGCAGTTCGCGGTGGTAAAAACTTTGTAATATCTACGCCAATTCCACGAGTTAAAATCAGCTCAGCTTATTCTGGTTCTAACGTTCATAACAATAATAATAATGTTTTGTATAGTTATTAAATAAGTACATATATTTACCTATGAAAACTTTGGAAGAATTTGGAAACATACGTATTTATTTTAAATTATTTATATTTATAACGTTAATTAGTTGTAATGCTTGATTACCTTCTCTCAATTAAGTGAACACATACTTCGGAATAAGTAATCAGTGTTATGTGATTGGCGGAATGTTAATGTTCATTATGTTAGAGCTTTACATAAATCTACTTCCCATAGCATGCAATGGTGAATTATTAAACGGCATCATATCTAACAGTACAGTGATCCGTATCATTGCCTAAGGATGTTATGCGTTCAACGCTTAGAACATCAAGGTATGACAGGTATGACACCCGTCAGAGGAGTGGCCTTTACGGGCGAACCCCTCGTCCCAACATCCATGCACAATGTGCCTTCTAGTTATACAACTTGATGCAACAACATACAACGAAATTGATATATTTAGAAATGTATGCGTCTGTAGCGATGAAAGAATATTTGTGAATGTGTGACAAAATTAAAATGTGTGCGTTGTCCCCCGCACCAGATTTGGCATAAAAATTATGTATCGAAGCATAGCGCTATGCGTCTCTACTGAAGGGTGAGTCAGTATTTTGATGCTCTAAGGTTCAACGTCCAAGCGCCTGTCATACAAGTCCGAAGTTTCTGTGAGTCATAAATAAAATGAGTTGATTTTCGAATAAAACAAAACTATTAGTTGTTTTTGAAATTTGCTGCTAATATTTCAATAAAATATGTCATTTCATTAGTTTTCGACATAAATTTAATTCTTCTGTGCTATTATAATCAAAATAATTGAATTAGGTATGATTATAGTCATTAAATTTATAATGTTTCACTATACATCATAAATAATATCACAATAGACAAATCATAAAATGTAAATAAATAAATTTAAAAGCGAAATACTTATCAGTGAAATCTTCAACAGGATATGGTTACACATTAAAAATTTATGTAAGCACATTATGGTTTCTAAAAAGAGAAATTATTTGTAATAACTCTTCATCGATGTTTTAATAGATAAACTGGAAATCTGTACTAATATTATAAAGATTTAATATTAAGTATAAAGATTTGTATTTTTGTATGTTTGTAATGACTAAACTCAAAAACAACTGTTCCGATTTCAAAATTTCTTTCACCATTAGAAACATCCACCCTGAGTAACATAGGCTACTTTTTACCGCGGGAAAATGCTTCATTCCTACGTGAAAAATATGGACAACGCGGTTGAAGCAACTGGCTAAACGCCTATGATTTTAATATAGCAATGAAGCCTGGAATAGCACATAGGCTATTTTTCATCCTACGGGGACCCATTAAAAGGGTCCACGCGGGCGAAGCCGCTGGCGGAAGGCTAGTAATAAATAAAGACCAGGTAGGTGTGATTTGGTTTGGATGAGCTTTCAGACGGAAGTCGAGTTTTAATTACTATAGGTTGGACAAGAACAGTGGAAATAATGTCTATTATAGAAACGTCGTCCATATGTCTATCATTCTCAATCAATATTAATTCTTGCTATAAAACAAATTTATTTTGTTTACTTCAAAAGGTGCGCCTACCGTACTGGCCAGACTTACATTAGGCGATCCAGAGTCGCAGCGGAACTGAATACGATTTCATTCTCGCTTGATTGATGCTGTGTCTACGTCCGTATGCCCTGGATGCTTATCTGCCTCTTCATGTTATAAAAAAATTAAATAAATACATGTACATAAAGGTATGTGAGCTCCACCACCACTGAAGCTAAATAAACCTTAGGGAACTTATTTAAAAAATAGCAGACTGAATAGCATGTTAGTACCGCGAGTGCATCACTAACACGCATGCTAATTGGGAGAGGCGACAAGCTTCGAATTTTTTAGATAACGCTCAATTCTATACTGCGTTTAGATGTTCATGTGTATAGAAAAATTTCTAATGGTCCCATTCGTCGTTTTCGAAGGCAAACAAACAATATCTAAATACCGTGCCTTCATAAGCGCATATCGCCTAGATCAGAAAAGTACTCTTTATGTGAACCTTATATTTAATACCTACAGAGAATTTATAATAATGAATCGAATTAAATGAATATGTAAGTAATAAACGACTGTATTCTTCTTTAGTGTAACTTTGGATGGCTTAGAATCTTAGATGAAGGATTAGATGGCTCGGCTCAAGTAGAATTCTGATCCATACATGGATCAACAGTCATTAAACTTCCCTCATTATCATCACCAATCGATACACATCACCACATTTTTTACCTTTAAATTACTACCATTGGCTATTTAGGTATGAGTAGGTATTTACTAGTATGTTTATTGAATGGAACATAAAGAAGTTTTCATTCCAGTGCTCAACTGTAGATTGGGTGCGGAATAGAGACTACCAGCATGATGTCGTACTTTTTTAAACTACAAGATTTAGGCTTTAGTTATTTAAATACAAACATTTACCGATAACAACCATTAATTTCACGTTTTGTAGATCGCTTACAAACGTCTACATGCCGCGGAGCTATCACTGGGCAACCCACTTAATTATACGTTTGTCGATATAACAGGCTTAAATGTTGTGTATTCGAAGATAATTTCTCACGCACGCGTTCCAACAAGGAAATGCCACTGGCTTGGTAATGGTCTGTTATATCTTCTGTAACCCCAACTAAACACGGGGTGCGATCCATGCGATACAGCAACATTTGCTATAATTCCAACAGGCATCAGCGCTCTCAGCCAAACACAATACAATATTAGTGATACAATACAATGTTGGAATTGTTAGAAAGTGCCCGCGAACTAACAGCGCGGGTTCTAATATCGATTGTTGGGAGATTCTGCGATGTTAAAACATAGTACTGGGCAGGCGCGGTCCCAGGGGGGAGTCACAGGGGACATGACCCCCCCCCCCCAAATTTATTTATTTATTTATTTATTTATTTACTGAACTTACGACTAACATCCATCAGTCATGCGTAGATGGAAGGCGAAACAAGCCAATTTGGGACACCAATGTCAATGGTAGTAAGTTAATGGTAAATAATGTGATGATGTCTATTGATTGGTGACGATAAAGGGGAAGTTTAATGACTGTCGATCCATGGATGGATCTGAATTCTAAGCCATCTTATCCATCATCTTAGCCATCCAAAGTTAAACTAAAGAAGAATACAATCGTTTATTACTTACATATTCATCTAATTCGATTTATTATTATAATAGTAAGATAGTAAATTCTCTGTAGGTATTAAATTCCATGCAAATCAGGTCGTGGAAACTTTCTATAAATTATTTCACAAATGAATAGATAACTGTGTTCCCAGAAAAAAGCGTGTGGTGATACGACCTCGGTACATTTATCCTGTATGGTATGCACCCTTATCTACACGCAACATTAAAGTAATATAACAATACCATCGCCTATTTAGGAAAACGAAACTACCTACCTATTAGTTTACCTACCGAATTAGTTTTTCAAAATATAGAGCACTTGTCAAGTTTAACATAAAGTCTGATTTTCTTAAGTACAAGATGCGAATGGAGGCTGACATTCGTCAGGATCCTTCCACGTTCTGAAGATATGTGGCATCCAAGCGTGGCAAAGATATTAACAATAAAACACTGGAGGTTGATGGTAAGTCAGTCCCTGACAGCCAATGTGAGCAGATGTTTGCGGATTACTTTCATTCAGTATACAGTCTTACGTCACCTCAACTTGATGTAAATGAAGCTATGAAAAACTGCAAAAACGATTTTGGTACTATAACATTTATATTAAGTATATAGATAGAACAATTATTAAGAAAGTTATAGAAACAATGAAACCGAAACGTGGTTCTGGACCACATGGTATACCGCCCTTTGTTGTCAAAGACTGCCATTCGGTATTAATAGAGCCTTTGTATCATATATACAACTTAAGCCTTAGGAGTTGTACTTATCCTGAAAAGTGGAAATTATCACGTGTTGTGCCGGTTCCAAAGGGCAGCCTTGGATCAAAGATAAATGACTATAGACCTATAGCTGTTCTGTCTATCTTTGGTAAGTTATTTGAATCATCAGTCCTATGTAAGTTAATCAAAAGCCAAATTGAACACCGACTAGTTGATTCTCAGCATGGCTTTAGAGTTGGTCGATGAACGACCACTAATCTGTTGTCTTTCTGGTTATACACCACAAGGGCGGTTGACAATGGGTCCCAGGTTGACACGGCCTTCTTTGATTTTCGGAGAGCGTTCGATACCGTCAATAATGACGTGCTTCTCCAAAAGTTTGCCGCTGCCGGATTTTCTCCCTTGTTACTTAAATTTTTCTCCAGCTAACTCCAAGCTCTCCAAAGAGACATTAACAGTGTTCTTGAGTGGAGCAAGCTTAATAAACTTATTTTCAACGAGGAAAAGTGTTCTATAATGACATTTTCCCGTAAATATAATATAATCTCTTTTATTTATCATTTAGGAAACGCGAGATTGTCTTGTCATAGCTCTGTAAAAGACCTCGGAGTACTGATGAAGGCGGACCTCAGCTTTAGTAGTCATATTGTATCAACTTGTAAGAAAGCCTACAGGTCATTGGGGTTCGTACTGCGGCAATCTCAGCATCTTAGTAATTCAGCTTCTAAAATGCTATATAACAGCTTTGTGAGAATTATTTTAGAAAACAACGCAGTTATCTGGAGCCCACATGAAGCTAAGTATAAGCTCATGCTGGAGAAACTCCAAAATAAATTTGCCAGAAGGTTATACTTCCAGCAGTATGGTTACTTCGTGGGATATCCGTATTTGTATCTCAGCCTTTTTTCTTTGGGGAATGCTGGAATATAATTCGCTTGAACACCGACGTAATATAGCTTTGTTGGAGAACTTCTTTCAACTTCTTAGAGGCAGAGTACATAACCCAACAGTACTGGAGCTGGTTGCCCTGAATGCTCCTGAGAAGTACAATAGAGCTCGCAGACACGATCTATTTGCAGAGCCCATGTGCAGACTTCACTTTGTGAGGTTGTCACCGCTAGTCCGAGCACTTACAATGCTCAATGGTGTGGTCGCTTCGGATTCTGAAGTAGAAATTTTTTTTTCATCCCCTGCTGTATTTCGCAGAGCGGCAGGTGAGTTTCTTGAAAAACTATATAAACGTCTTGGAAACCATTATCTGTAATATTTATATAGTGCATAATTTTTGTAAATAAATAAATATAATATTTTTTATATTTGTTTTATTTTATACATATTTTTGTAATTAGTTAAGTGTTTCATTATTGTAATATTTGCATACCTCATGAAGGTAAATATGGCGCACCAAATGTATAAAAACACCTTTTGTAAACACCCATATTTGTGCAAATAAAAGTCTTTGTCTTTGTCTTTGCTAATAGATGTCAGGAAGTCATATTTTTAGTGTATGTTTAAGATGGTTAAAGCTGAAAACATAGATAAAACTCCCTGCATACTAAATTTCATAAAAATCGTTGAAGCCGTTTTCGAGATCCAGACTTTATAATGCATATAGGTATACACAAGAATTGCTCGATCGCTCGTTTAAAGTATTAGATTTATACGAGTACCTTAATATTCGTGAGAATATTAAGATATAAATCTAATTCACTTAGTCGTATAAAAGCAGAAATGGCCGCTGGTGGTAAAATTTTATTTGCGAGCATTAGATCGTTCGTTATAAGCCTTGATAGCAGTCGTTGAGCCTTGCTACGAGTATGTGCCATATGAATGGTTTAAAAACATCCGAAAGCAAGCTGGCCAATAGCCAGTTCCGATGGCATAAGCACAGGATGTGATCCAATACTGCTATACATACAGTAACGTAGTTGCATAATAAATACCCATTGTACCTGAAAATTTATTTAAAACAGGGCTGGAGTTTTATTCCGCCCGCTTTTTTCTCCTAGCCCATACATACAAGCCTTAGCGCACCTTGCGATGACGGTCAGCTGATGACCCTAGAACAATGACAAACATCAAGTGTATATTATTACCCAGGATGTTAATAAACTATTTCATTTCACTATTTCATTTCATTTAGCTATAATTATGCAATCGCCAACCGGCATCAACTGCAGCTTTCCGCTGATCACAATACAATAATATTGGTGATTGGTGATACAGAATAAAATTGCTTGTTGTATCCGATGAAGACTCTGGCCATTGGTTACACGTGCTTCCATCCAATAATTTAGGAACTATTTTAGACACCACTACTCTGCGAATATCAATAGGTCTCCGTCACAGCGCTAAAATTTGTGAACGTCATCATTGCTCATGTGGCCGAGGCGTGGATTCGTTTGGTCGACATGGTTTATCCTGTACGCCGACCGTTTGTATCGCCATGGTGCTAGAGCAAGCAAGAGACCTGACGGGGCGACACTAGTGCCATAGTGTTTTGGTCGCCCCCTGGTACGGAATGTTACTTGTGTTGACATCTTGGCCCCTTCACGTTTACCAGCAAAATGCAACAAGGCAGGGGCCGCAGCCGACTCTGCTCAGTCTCTGCGCCGCAAATATTGTGCAATAACGGAGACTTATGAATTTGCGACGCTTGCAATGAAGACTTTGGGTCCATGGTCGGCTGACATGAAAAAATTCTGCAAAGATTATGTCGACCAGACTTGTCCTCGCTTCGGGTGACCAGAGAGCTGGCAGTTATTTTACACAAACGCACGAACTAATAGCGCAAGATCTAATATTAACTGGTCGGGTAAACATTCTGCTCTACTAAATGGTTTTGAGTTCTGTAGGTTGTAAAACTATACGTTTTATATTTATATGTATACGGTCCAAATGGGAAAGTACCAAGGCTGCATCCGTTTTTACCTTGAAACAATTCCATTGAATTTCAATGGAATCGTGTGGTAGTCTGTCACATCATGATATGCATGATACGTGAGCCTCCGGAGTAGCATTGAAAGTGAATAAAATAACAGTCTCGCCGAGCAAACTGGAGCCCTGGAGCTTTGTATAAAATGCATGCAATAATTTAATACTTAATTTAAATTTAGAGTCTATAAAAATGATGATATGGCTGTAAAAAACCAAGCAAAACATAAAGATTACACAGATCTTTCCGAACTAAACACGGAATAACCCTACGGATGGGAGCAACAAAACGCAACGAAAGATTTATTAAACGCGATTTTCCATTAGCCGACCGAGCCGCGGCCAATTTAATTAGCGGATCACACGGAAGGACGATGAACAGAACGCAAACAGAAACTCGCCAGCTTGTACCACAGATTATAAATAATATTAATCTCACTTCGAAATAGCTCTCTGAGAATTAAAGATGATGAGAAACGTTTATGGCCGACTACACGAAGCGTCGTATTTGTTTTATCACTTCCTCCATAGTGATTGAAGATATTGTGATATTTCGTAATGATGTTTTTAAATTAAATTCAAATGTCATTTTTATTATTTTTAATTGGTAGTAGAACTTTCATGATTCGACCGGGGAGGTACAACGCTGCACCCATTTCTAACGTGAAACAATTCTATTGTGTTTCGTTGGAGACGTGGTTTCCAGGAGGATCTGATTAACTTGAAAATTTACACAGGGGTCAAGGGCCGATGACAATGCAATAATATGAGAATAAAAATCCTACTAAAAAATTAAAAATAAATAATGTAGTTTAAAAACTAAAAAACACGCTTTTGTGAAAATACGAACTAAAAACTAAAAAAAATAATAATAAAATGTATTTTACTGTACAAAAAAGCGTGGGGTAGTTTTTAAGATACTATTGACACCATGCACCCCACGCTTTTTATACAGTACCTAAAATACATTTTCTTCTTATTTTTTTTTAGTTTTTAGTTAGTATTTTCACAAAAGCGTGTTTTTGAGTTTTTTAAACTATGTACATTATTTATTTTAAATGTACTTAATTGGCCAGGGTGTTAAAGTGTAATGGGCAGGCTGCATTCTTTTTGCGTCCCACTGATAAGCGCGGGCATCCCCCCTCAATTGCAGGAGGCCCGGAGCTTACTCTGCCACGCTGCTAAAATGCGGGTTGTTAGAGGTGCAGTTTGTGGGCAAGTTGGGCAACTCGCTATCGGATGTTTTCATATTGCCTATAAGGCCTCCGACGAGATTTAGCGACTGTCATTTATTGCCGAGATGGCATGATTGGTACGGAACGAAGTAAAATTTGCAACTACGAGTACGTAGCGGTGTAGCGACGGTGTATGTCTCGATTCGAGAAGATTGTTGACCCAAGCCCATTGTGGACCCATGCCTAGCTGTAAGACATTAAAGGAAAATTAACGATAATGACGAGAATTTAAGACAGTAAATCATTTATTCAACAATTTATTGAAAGTATTGTACATACATTTCGGTGAATTTTTGCAATTCAAGAAGACAATTTACCACCAAAACTTAATAAAATTTTGAAATCTTAATCACATTATACCCGTTGTAACAATCAGCGTCCCGTTTAGCGCAGTAGCCACCACGTTGGTGTGCTGTGCAAGTGGTCATGTGTTCGATTTCCAATGATATCTAAATAATAAATTTAGAGGTATTTCCTGGTCTTGATGTTCGTGTCCTTGTTTTCGCGTGTGTTCTGATTCTGACCCACGCGACATACTACTCGGTCAAGTTAAAATGACACCTGTATGCATCTGTATGCATCCGCCAATAATTTCTAACATTTTCGGAATCATTTTTGGCTTATTTCTGTAATAAGGTTCATGGAGGCCGAATCCTGAAATGGGGCACCTATATGCCACCATAGCAGAATGTGAAGTAAAATATACGAACGAGCCGTAGGTATACGAAATTTTGCCGATTTCACTGATTTACCTGATTTAACACTTGAGATTTTACAGCTAAATTACAGTATTTCCATAACTTTTATTGCACAATAGTTATATTGTGATCATTTAATTTATAATCTAATACATTAGCCACTTTTTTAGCTTACGTCAAGAATTATAATGCGAGATTTAGGTTAGGTACTTTAAAATATTTTGAATGCCAATTTTTCATTATTAATTAGATTTTTTTTCAGGACTATGATTGATTAATGATAACTGAAGTGTATTATTTATGTTAAATAAATTTTATGAAAGATTATTCCAATTTGCTGAAATCAAAATTAAATGCAATTTCTGGCCCATTTTCTCTCAAAATTAAGTAACTTCAATGTTTTTTGTATGAGAGTGGAAAAAGTGGCTCATTTGCTATGTACTATGCTATTTTTTGTAAATTTAGAAGCGCGCATGGCCCGGCGGTTAGCGTAGAACGCAAACGATCTATGCAACTAAGCCAAACGGGCGCGGTCGGGTGTGAGATGGGTGACCGCTAGTGGCAAAAAAATAATAATAAACAAATTCATGCGCGTTTCCGTGCTTCGGAGGGCACGTAAAGCCGTCGGTCCCAGTTGTTGTCGATAGATAACAGTCGTTAAACCTTGTCGGAGGCCTTATGGGCGGTTTGAAAACATCCGACAGCGGGTTGGCCACTAACCCGCATCTGCACCAACCCGCATTGGAGCAGCGTGGTGGAGTAAGCTCCAGGCTTTCCCAATAATGGAGTGAGACCCGTGCCCAGCAGTGGGACACAAAAAGGGTTGCGGCCATGCTATTTTTACAGCAATACACGGCATTTTTTTTTCGAACTATTTAGATCTTAAAATGATCCGGAATTATTAATATTCTATATTACAGTAAAATTCACAAAACTATCACCGTCTTCAGGTCTATTAAGCAAAACAACGTAATACAATGAAAAATTGGCTCATATAATAGTTTATTATTGAAATGATCAGTCATATTGTATAATAAAACGTGTGGTAGTATTGTATTTTAACTGCAAAATCTCCTGTGTAAAATCAGCTACTTAAATCAGCGAAATCGGCAAAATTTCGTATACGGCCTCTTCTCTTTTAAGAGGGTTGAAGTAAGCAGAGGGCCCACTCTGTAAGCATCCGTCCGTAAGTTCTAACATTTTCGGAATCATTTTTAGCATACTCAGATCTTTTTCATGAATTAATAAGATAAGCGTTGTCATTGATGACATTAAGCTATTGAATGAATAATATTGCTAGAATTTCTTCAATTTAATCCAAAAATAAGGCCCGAAAATTCACTTAGTTTCGGATACGGGCGTACAGAGTGACCCTCAGAGGCTAGAAGGCAGCAAGTGTAGTGAAGCAAGATTAAGCTTTGTTTAGTCCTAAAATACAAATAGTTCAATACATATAATTTTATAAACTTAATATTTATTATAATGCATATTATTATATCGTCCGATGCCATTACTTACTTTGAAAAAGAGCGCATCGATGTGTCCAGTCCATAGATAAAAGACTCTTAATATGTCAAATGATTGACATTACTGACAGGAGTTTTGGCGGAAAGTGTGAAGGGACAGTCGTGCTCTTGTTTTATTTTCTTTTTTTGGTGTATTTTTGAGTTATATCGGATAAAGTTGATGGCATTTTGTTTAATATAGGTTAAAAACAGCGCACGACTGTTATGAAATAAAATAACTGCATAAAATAACATAAATTATGTTTCCTTCGGCTTGACTCCTAAATTCCATCGGAAACGTTCTGGTAAAGTAAAAAAAAAAACTTAATGTAAAAATGTAGGCCAAGTTCTTGTACATAAAAAAAGAGTTCACCATCACACCAATACTTCTGAAAAGAGCAAATCTTGCGGAGGTAAGTTTTAGAGTAGGACTTTTTTCCTTCATTAAAATTTCAAAACCCGCCAAGTTCGAATGATTAATATCGGTTCTGATTATTATTAACTTGTCTGTAGTTTAGATTTCAACTCTTTTTTTTATGTACAAGTACTTGGCCTACATTTTTACATTTATGTTTTTGGTGGGATTTCATTTCTTTTTGCTCAGTTTGCTTTATAGTACCTGTCGCAACGTTGTTCATATTATACATATTATTATTATTAAAATGAAGTGTGTCTGGTCCACCAGATGTATATAACTTATATATGTATATAACTAGCTTTATATAACAGTTAATAATTTAAACATTTATTTTAAACTGCAATACGATACTGTGCACGACATCTTTGGATGAAATGGATTGTTTTGTTTATAGTTCATTTTAAAACGTAGTTATATATTAAAATTAATTTTGAATATACTATAATTTCTATTTTTACTTTCTGATTTTTTTTCGTGTATTATCATTGTATTATAGTTTCATTTGCACTTGACCATTTTCTATAGTTTTCCTTTACTTTTATGCTAACGACTACCCCGCTGCCAAATTTCAGATTTGTAGGTCTTAGAGAAGTATGACCAACATTTTCATACATCATAATGATAATGATTATAATCTGACTCACACTTGACTAATTTCCAATTTTCGATGTTTTCTTTACTTTTTAAATGTTAACGACTATCCCCATGCCAAATCCCAGATTTTTAAGTCTTAGAGAGAAGTATTACCAACATCTCTATATATAAAAATGAATCCCTTTTTCCCTTGGTCACGACATCACGCGTGAACGGCTGGGCTGAATTCGCTAATTCTTTTTTTGTTGTGTTCGTTATTGGCAGGAGAAGGTACTTATGTAAGAAAACATTAAGGAAATTGCAAGAAAAATTTGAAAATTTAAAAATACTTAACCACCATCCAATTCGAATGCAATATTCTATCAAAAAATATGACACGCATGAAATATTCAGAGAGCTAAGCAATGAAAACTTGCAACCATTTGCTAATAATATTTTGTTTTAATTACATCACATCAGCTAAATTTCTTAGTGTTTGAAATCCTAATGAACTGTTGCATGGTATTAAAAAAATAAGCGTTGATCATCACTATCATCAGTTATAGAAATATTTAAGGAATATTTAAAGTAGTGAATGAATTTTTTATATGAAGCCTCTTGAACTTGCAAAATGTAAGTTACTATTTTCAACGACTTTCATACGTGATTCACCGAGTTACAAGTTCTGCATGACTGAACACTGTGAAACTTATCAATAATTGACATACTGATTGCTTTTTATTTTTTAAGGTTTTAGAAAAGTAATTGCAGTGAATATTTCTTTTTTAATTGAGTACCTTCTGGGCCAAACGTTGAGAAATCCTGCTGACTGATAAAAAATATTGCTATACTTCACCATTTTGACAGAATATGAAAAATTGCTTTTTGAAAATTTTTTCACTTTTTCGTCGCTTACCTCTCGAAATAGCTCTCGGAATCAAACGTTAAAACGAGATCTGTCATTATTTTATTTTCTTCTATTACAGTTTATTGGACAGTAACCTAAAAACTTCATAAGTAGATAAAATACTTAAAAAACAATATTCATACATTTGTTTTTTTTTTAATCTTTATTTTATGACGGAGTTTTGTCACATACATTTGTTGTAGATTTCGGTAACATGTAGGTAGTTTCTCTAAGAAACTAAGCTGGCTAGCTCGGAATTGTCCTCCGTAGGTTGAAGTTATAAATATGAGCTACAATAAGACTAGACACAGTAAGAACAGATCAGCTGCCTAATCGTAAGAGGCGAATAAATGTGAACTTCTGGAGTTGTGGGCGGCGGTATGGAGCACCGCGCATGGAGTCCTCCATGCACGTTCTACTGGAGATATCGGAGTCCTCTGAGCGCTGAGGCAGGCCACTGAGGAGAGTCCCTGTAGCTTCGAGATTAAGAATAGAGCTACGGTATCCCCTGCCTGATCGTAAAAGGTGAATAAAAGGGGGCTTCCGGGGCTGCGGGCGGTGAGAGTGGGAGCTCGACCCGTCCAGCCAGCAGCCCCGGGAAGGACGGCGGTGTGTGCGTGGCCGCATGCCACCGTAAGCATCGGAAGGTGCAGGAGAGCACATCTGCTCTCCCAAAGATGGGCCCGTTCCAGGGCGTCGCGTATGGAGGACACCGGTGCGTTCCACGGGAGATCCCTGAGTCCTCCCCGAGCGCAGAGGCAAATCCCACAGTGAGGTCAAATCCCACATAACCCGGTATCCTCTCCCAAGGTGCTGGGTACCTTTTGAAGGTTTCCCCCCGATACCAAAAAAAGGCCACTGAGGAGGTTTTAGTGCGGTATAAATTCCACATAACCCGGTATCACTCCTCAATCTGACACGTACATACCTTACGAAGATTACGTCCCGAAAACATGAAAGTTACCTCGATATTAACAATGAGATATGGTATCCCCCACGTAATCATAAAAGGCGACTAAGTACAGGCTTTCGGGGGTGTACACGGCTATAGTGGGAGCTTGGGGTCTCGGACCAACAGCCACGGGAAAAACGACGGCGTGTTCGACCGCACGACTCTTGGCAGACCTACATTGCTCACCCAAGAGCCCATTTGTAACGCCGCGCCAGTCGCGCCACAGAGTACATCGCCGCGCATGGAAGACATGACATTGGTAGGTTTAGCTAAAAATCCTGTTCAGTGGGCTTTAGTGTGGTTGAAATGTTAAATAATTAACTCCAAAAGAAGGTAGATTTAAGTGAAAATAATTAATTTTTGAATAAAGCTAATTAATTCAGGAGATGGCTCATCAACACAATACTAGATTTACTCAAAATCATTTTTAGCCTTTAAAAAGTAAACTAACTCCTACGAGAGTAAAACAGAGGGGGATAAAAGGGGGTGAAATTTTCTCATTTCCTGCACTTGGAAGTGTAAGTGGAATAGGTATATAGGTATGTATGTTATTGATTACAATTTTAAATGATTCGTGCAGGTGAAATAAACAACATTTCCGCCTATAAGGAAAAAAAAGCGGGGGAAGGGTTAAGTTTGTTGTAGTAGAAAATTTATCATTTCTGAACTTAGCAGTAGTTATAAAAATTGGTATATAGGACCTGACTTTCTTATTTCTAGGCTTAAAAATATGATTATGACAAACTTTATAATTTGCTGGACTAAATTAAAAAGGGCTCTGCTTTTCTCACGGTCAGCTTCATGTGGCTTGCTAGCGGGTTAGTGCACCAAATAACTTGGTCATTCTAGCACCAGCTTTAAAAAGAAGTAGGTACGTAGGAAATTGTTACTTACCGCGTACTTGCAGACGCAGAACAGATACGTATGTCACAATTATAACAGGGGTTAAATACAGCTGTGCCCTAATAACTGAATTAGGTACATGCGGAAGAAGTCACGAGCAAAACCTATCTATATCTCTACATGTATAAAAAAAGAGTTGATGCTCCCTATTTCCCTTGGTCTCGGCATCACGCGTGAAGGTTAGACCGATTTCGATTTTTTTTGTTGTGTTTGTTATTATCGGGAGAAGGTTCTTTATCAATAAAAAATTAAGAAAATTGCGTGGAAAACTAGAAAAGAATACTTAAACACGATACTATTTTTTTTTTTCACAAATTCGATTTCAATATTCATAGGTAAGGCAGGAAAACGTCTGTCGGGTCAGCTAGATAAACATAATTTTGACTAAAACCTGACTCGCACTTGACCAATTTCCAATATTTGAATTTTCCCTTTGACCTTTGACCCTGACGACTAGCTAAATGCCCAATTTCAGCTTTGTAGGTCTTCTAGAAGTGGTCAAACATTTTGATGAGCTGTCACTGCTGTCAGTGAATACGTGAGTCAGTGAGTACCAAATTTACAATTTTCTCGAGTCTATAAGTTTTTTTCTGTAATAGCTACAATATTGAAACTTTTTATTCAAATTAAATTAAATGGTGTTATTATGTCCGTAAAGTTTCATCCAGATCTATTTATCAGGTAAGAAGATACAGGGGGGTCAAAGGTGGCTCGAAGCAGTTCGGGTAAATAGTGCACGGTGTGCGCGCGGCCTGTGCTTAGAACTTGGCCGGCGCACTTTCGTGCGCTTTGATCGCTTTACTTGAACATCTGACTGAATACATTGACTGATACCTGATGACTTACTGATTTTATTTTTTCTACGACTATTAAGTGATGCAAAATTCATACTTGACGCTGATAATATGCACGGATTTTGCGATGCCATTATTAAAAATGAAATGACATAACTGACAAAGTGACAATTTTTTTTGGCGGTAAGTCTGAAGGAACAAGTTGTACTCTTGTTTTATTTTCATTTTCTTAGTGTATTTTTGAGTTATGACGGATAAAGTTGATGGCATTTTGCCTGGATTCGTTACTCATTGCATTTTGCTCGATATAGGTTAATGACAGTGCACGAGTGTTGTGAAATAAAATAACAGTGCGAAAACATGTTTTTTCGGCTTGCCTCCAAAATTCCATCGTACATATTCTGGTAAAGTAGCCATCACTTTACTTGAACATTTGACTGACTAGACTGACTGACACCTGACGACTAACTGACTTTTGTGCATATTGACGCTGGCAATATGCACAGAGTTTGCGACGCCATTATTAAAATTGAAAAAAAAAGTGACAATTGACATTGACAATTTGACATACGTCATTTTTCTTTCTAATCAATGATCCGCTTGTTGTTGGCTTGGGTTTTATTAAATTTTATTTACTTTTTTAAATTATTCTTATTATCTGAATTAAATAGAGTATAATTATTTTTGCAAATTATTCTTGAAACTTTAAAATGGACGATGCCGACAAACTTAGCTGTAGTAAGTAATATTTCTATAATAATCTGTATTGAGTCTCAAAGTAGCCTCAAACCTCGGTAGAGAGTACTATGTTCCTTGCCTCAAACCAACTCAAGTGAATGTAACGCACAGTTTGTAAGTTTTTATTTTATCACTCTATTACCGCCTAACCTATTTTTTACCGACTTCCAAAAGGAGGAGGTACTGTATTCGGTTGTATGTATTTTTTTTTTTTATATATGTTCACTGATTACTCCGCCGTTTGAGGACCGATTTTCAAAATTATTTTTTTGTTCGTATGCTTATACTCCCGAGGTGGTCCCATTGTCACCAAATCAGGATCTGATGATGGGATCCCAGGGAAATCGAGGGGAACTTTCAAATTTTATAGGCACACACATTGATTTTCTTATACTTTCTGAAGCATAAGAGATATTTGTGCATAGAAATCATCATCTCATGTTGCTGAGCTTATGATGGAAGGTACTGCAACAGTGAGGAGTTGAAAGCAAATTCTTTCAATAAATAGTTTTTTATTCCAAATCTTACATTCCTGAGGTGGTCCAACTGTCACCAAGTCAAAGTCTGATGAGGGGATCCCAGAGAAATCGAAGGGAACATTAAAATTTTATAGCACAACAAATGATTTTCATATTTTTACTAAAGCAAAACAGGCATTTTTGTATAATTATCATCATATCATGTTGCTCAGCTGATGATGGAAGGTACTATGAAGGTTAGGAGTTGAGAGAAAATTCTTTCAATAAATGGTTTTTTGTTCGATATCTTACATTCCTGAGGTGGTCCAACTGTCACCAAGTCAAAGTCTGATGATGTGATACTAGGGAAATCGAGGGAAACACTGTAACTTAATAGGCACACACATTCTTTTAGTCATATGTTTTAACATAATATAAATATTTATGTCCGGTAATTATCACCTCATGTTGCTAAGCTGATGATTGAAGGTACAACTCCTCAACGGTTAGGAGCTGAGAGCAAATTCTTTCATTAATTTATACGTTCAAGTGGACTGATAGTAGTATTCTTTCAGGCTATAAGATGGCTATTAGATAAACATGATTATAAAAAGTATCTCTTTAACGTTTAGAAGTTAAGTGAAAAAAAATCCAATTATGCTTATACATATGTGCAGAATTATTAAAATTACTAAAAAGAGTGAAATAAATAAAGTTTTTAACAAAAAAATAGAACCGACTTCAAACGGTAAAAAATAAAATTGTTCAGTACCTACTTCTTCTTGCTTATGGTAATGACTCTTAAAACTATTTTTGGAGTCGGGCCCTTAGTAAATGTCGTACCATTCGTTCTAAATTGGCACCGACAGTACAGACAGTGGGACAGTACCTACTTCTTCTTGCTTATGGTAATGACTGTTAAAACTATATTGGAGTCGGTGCCCATTCAGAAAGAAAGGTACACTATATTTACTAAGACAGGACATTTCACTAAGGGCCCGACTTCAAAAATAGTTTTAAGAGTCATTACCATAAGCAAGAAGAAGTAGGTACTGAACAATTTTATTTTTTACCGTTTGAAGTCGGTTCTATTTTTTTGTTAAAAACTTTATTTTTTAATTAGAAAATGTTCTTTCATAAAGCTGATTTGTTATATAGCTTTAAATACCATTATAATATGATTTTACAGAGGAGGTGCTTGAGATGAGTGATGTTGAACACTCCGCCACAGATGACCGTAGGGACTCCAATGACAAGCCTAAAAAAAAGAAGCAGAGAAGGCGCAGAGAAATAGATATGGTAATTTATTAATTCCATTAAGTTAACCCACTTAGTAAACAACATACATAATAATTAATTGTTAGTATTAACAATCCTAACAATTATGTTGGTTAGGAATAACAAGACTCTTCAAAGTCTCTAGTCTGAATTGATAAATGCCAAAACTGTGCCAGATTAAGGTAGGAACTGCCAAGCCTTTGGAAAGATATCCTTTCATAAGTTGCTAAAAAGTGTGCATGGCTCGGCCGCTAGCATAGAAAGCAAGCTGTCTATGCAGCTAAGCCAAACGGGCGTGTTCGGGTGTGAGATGGGTGACCGCTAGTGGCAAAAAATTTCATGCATGTTTCTGTGCTTCGGAGGGCACTAATCCGTTGGTCTAGTTGTTGTTGACAGATAACAGTTGTTAAACCTTGTTGGAGGCCTTGTGGGCGGTTTGAAAAACATCTGACAGAGGGTTGACCACTAACTGCATCTCCACCAACCCGCATTGGATCAAAGTGGTTGAGTAAGCTCCAGGCCTCCCCAATAAGGGGGAGAGACCCGTGCCCAGCAGTAGGATGCAAAAAGGGTTAAAGCTCCAAGTTGCTAAGAAGTAAAAATAGAATTGTTTAAAGCAAGAACTTGGCTTGAGCCTCAGTTGTTTTTAAATAAGTAATGAAGTGATGCTTTTAGCACTGTATATAGGCAAGCCTAGCCTTGCTTCGCAACAGTAGGCAAATTCAATCTCCAATCCATAGTTCAAACCTTGTGGCCACCTCAGACTAAGAAATTTGATATGTGTGTTTGCAATGCTTCAATCATGAGGTCTGAAACTAAACAAAAATTTCTAATCGACCTTGAGTCCATCAACCCTCAATTCGCAAGTGTAGTATTACTATAACCTGAATTCCTCTCAATACCAAGACTCCCATGCCCAACAATGGGACATTAACAAAAAATATATTATTGTAAGTCACAATAAAGCAGTTTTTATTGTTGATTTGCAGATAAAATTATCAGACGAGGATGACTCTGAAGATGAAAGTCAACCAAAGAAGGTAGTCAGACGTCACAGCCCAGGCCCTAATTCACCAGCTTCTCATAGGGAACCTCGCACTTGTGTTCTGAAGGTTTGTGATATGTTTTTAATAGGCAGTAGAACTTTCATGATTCAACTGGCAAAATACAGAGGGAAGTACTATTAGAGAAGTATAATTTTCTTGTAATCCTGTGTAAACAGCAGCTAAGGCAGTAGCAGTGCAACAACACACAATGTTAGCTGCCATCCATGAATTACGCCACATGTTAAGGGGGAGGAAGGGGGTCGATCAAATGTGACATTGTGTGACAAGGGGTCAAGTGGTCCATAATTTTATGATGTCACATTTCAAAACGTATATCTATTATAGCTAATTATTAAAAGACCATAGATTTAAATTGATTGCATATGTATTCTTTATTAATAAAATTATTTTTAATTGTATGTTGGTTTGACACTGGTTGGTTTTGAAACTGCTGTTTTAAATCAATAATTTCTAGATGTAAAATGTGTGACTTCACACTTAGGATGGGGAGTACTTCAATTGTGACAAGCTGTGACAAGGATGGGGAGGGGTCAAAAAGTCATGATTTTGGTGTGACAGAATTTATGGATGGATGGTCCCTTATGCAAGACTCAGGCTTGCTTGACGTCGTTTGTAGATGTCTGGACTGCAGCAACAACAAATAACTACATTTAAAGGAGACAATTTTGTTTTGAGAGTATAAATATGAACTTAGTGTCTTTGTAAATATTTATAAATTGAAGTTAGCGTCTTGGATTTGACTCAGGGATATTAAATAAAAGAAATATTATTATGTTGAAAGAAATATCTTGGCACTCAAAGCCTACAACACACATATATATGTTGTCATAGATTTAATTGTATTAAATGACTGTCTGTGTCCAGAATAAAATAAAAATAAAGAATAAAATATGTATTGCCAATTTGGAGGATGCCTTATTAGTTACACAATCTCATACATGGTGGGCTGATCCGGCAGATCCCATAATGCTGAGCTCTTGCAAATACTGAGAATGTTACATGATATACTTAAGAATTTCTATTCTAATTAATCTAGTGCTGTAAGTTAAGAGGTATCCATAATAAGGTAGAACTTGCAGATTTGACTGGGGAAGTACCATCACTGCACTCATTTAACTATTGTAATATATTATATCAAAGCATGTGATGCAATTAAAAATGTTTGTTTCAATAATATACAATTTTGAAGTGACCTTGATAAACAAAAACCTTAAACACATTGTGTTAATAGTTTTTCGTATGGGCTAATAATGATGGGTTTTGTTTAATTTAAAACTTGTGTGTTTAAGACGTAAATAATGTAAGAAATAAAAAAAGAAAATATTTTATTTACTGTACACTTTATTTACAAAACCGTAGCATGATTTTAATTATACTGTATTTTGACTAGTACTTACTACTCACAGGTACTAAAATACCAAACATAAAGCATCAAAATCCTAAAAAATGTACCAAGATGTGATTGTGATCGTACTTAGAAGGTGTGAGGGCGATACTCTTATGATAATGTTTTTATTTCACTTCCACAGGCAAGTCAAAAACGCCGCCCATTGTCTCGTCTTCTGGAGCAGTTGCTTAGAAACCTGGAGAAGAGAGATCCCCACCAGTTCTTTGCCTGGCCGGTGAATGACAACTTTGCCCCCGGGTACTCCACCATCATCAAAAGGCCCATGGATTTCTCCACTATGAAGCAAAAGATTGATGACAATGAGTACAAGTCACTGAACTGTTTTATTGTAAGTAGTGGAGGTGATTGATGGTATAGAATTGAATTGACTGATTTTTTAAAATTTAATCTTTATGTACCATAACACAAAAATTATGTACAATGCGAACTTAATTCTTTAAGCATTCTTTATCAGTCAACCTGGGGTAGTTAGAGAAGCAATGAATGGTGATAATGAAAAAAGTGAAATAATACAAACAAACAATAAATCATACTAAATTCTACAAAGAAGTATATGTACATACCTACACAAATATACAGAAAAGAAAGACCCTGTAATAAATATAAACACAAATATTGTATGTGTATGTGTATAAGTATTGTATGTGTATACACCTATTAACAGTGTAGCGAATGATCATGAAGATGTAGTAATTGACTAGAAACAATTAGACTTTTTCAAGAAGGAGAGAAGGTATGAGAGAAGATTATAATCATAATCATAAATTAAACATGGATGTATATCTTGGAATGATATGGAAGTGCAGTAACTGCAACTCTTTTTTGCTTTCTACTGCTGGGCACGGCCATTATTAAGGAGGCCTGGAGTTTACTCCACCACTGCAGTGGTAGTCAAGAGCCTGAAAAAGGTTCAGATTAGATAAACCACTTATTTATCTTTTAGAACAGGATTGTGGAGGAGAATTTCGTTTAAACACATTATAAAAGCAAATGAAATACGAATTTTAAAATAATATTTTTCTGACCTTATTTGGAAATAAATTTTTGGAATTCCTAATTAAACGCAAGATATTTGATTTCAAAGTTGCCAGTATTGAGGATCGGCAATTTCATATGTAAGGACCTAATATTACAAACAGACACTCCAATTATATTTATTTATATAGATATATGCAATATTTCACAGCTTGCAGTACTATATACGCTTCCAATTATTTATTTGTCAAAATGTGGTACTTAAATAGTTGGATATTAGGTAATGATAACATCTCGGACTGCCAATCGAAGGGTCCCGTGTTCGATTCCCGGGCGAAACAGAAATTTGAATGATGAGTTTAAATTTCTGTTCTCGGTCTGGGTGTTTGTGTTTCTGTCTTTGCGTTTGTCCATGGTACCCACGACACAGGGTATATATATACCCTACTGTGGGGCTATGCGTGTGAAGCGTTATATTATATTGAAATTTATAAAACAACTAGCCTTCCGCCAGCAGCTTAGCCCGCGTGGACCCGTTTTATATGTTCCCGTAGGATAAAAAACATCCTATGTCCTTTCCCAGGGTCCATTCTATCTGTGTTCCAAATTTCATTAAAATTGGTTCAGTAGTTTAAGCGGGAAAGCGTAGCAGACAGACAGACAGACAGAGTTACTTTGGAATTTATAATATTAGTAGGGATAATTAACTACTACGATGTTGTAATTTTATTTGTAACATGTAGGTATGTGTAAACAGAGCGACTTCAAGCTGATGTGCAACAACGCGATGAAGTACAACAAGCCGGGCACGGTGTACCACAAGGCGGCGCGGCGGCTGCTGCACGCCGGCCTCAAGCAGCTCACGCCGCAGAAGCTGCGCCCCATGGGGGACCTGCTCACCTACATGTACGAGATCCCCATCCGGGAGCTGGGCTTCGACATCGGCAAGATGGATGTGGTGAGATTGTTTCTAGCATTACTTTTTTATAGCTCGTTTTTTTCAACCTTTTTGAAGTGAAAACTTCTTTAGCGGCGTTGTGCACTTTTTTTGGGATGGGTAAAAAATGTTAAACTCGCGTCAGGACACGTGGCTTGATCGAATATTCGTAAGACGGAGGGGTGACAGCTGATGACGGCTCGACTGTCTATACTTGTAAAATTCGTTTATATCAAGTATTTAAAATATGGACATTGAACAAAGTGCATCTATTAATGAAAAAAGTGACGATGAAATGGTGAAAGAAAATGAGTGAGTACTTTTTAAAAATACTAGATGAAAACCTACTGAAAATACTAGATGAAAAATAATACTGATAATAAAAGCAATTCGTGCGAAATTATTCCCTAACCATTCCAAAATATCAAAAATGCACAACGTTAATGTTCAAGTTCTCACTTCTGCCGGCACTACCGGAGTGCAACCCGTTGTTTTTTTTCAAGTCCCACTGCTGGGCACAGGTCTGTAACAAGTGAGAGGGATTTAGGCCATCCACCAAGCTGGCCAAGTGCAGACTGGTGGACATCATGTTTCGAGAAGTTATAAATTTCTCTCAGGCACGCATGGCGATGGAGAACATAGTAATCAATTAAATATCACTATATTTTCCATCACCATGGAGCAGCAATGAACACACATATACCGTGCAGTGCAGTCTTATTCAAGGTTCATTGATTTTGTGTCAACTCGTGGCCAGACTGATCTGCTGTAGTAAGGTTGCAGATATTATGAGTAATAAAAAAGTACCATACAGGGATAACATTATAGTATCATACCAAGGTAGTACCATCGATGCACCCACTTCTACCGAGAATTCTCATGTGTTCCAATGAAAAGGTTCAGTTGCCAGCCAGACTTACAGGGTACGACCATCAGCCTCCAAAGTAGCAGCCCTACTGCATAAGACGTCAGACAAGACTTACCTATGCTTGCTTGAGGTTGAGCGTACATGTCCATGGGCTGCAGCGACCAATTTATACTCATTACAATCTGGACTGGTGGCGGTCCTCCACAGTCCGCTTTGCACGCTCCTTTTTACCACGGACGTGTAGGTTATGGGACAACCTTCCAGCTGAGGCATTCCCAGTGGACTATAACATGGGGTTCTTCAAGAAAGCTGTAAAAAAAGCTCTCCTCCAAAGCCGGCAATGCTCGGTAGACTCCCCTGGGGTTGCCCGTGTCCATAGGCAACGGTGATCGCTTAACACCACGCGGCCCGTCTGCCTTATTGTTAGGTTTATTTATAAAAAAAAAAATAACACCACGTGGCCCGCATGCTCGTTTTAAGCCAACATTTAAAAAAATATACAAAAAAAAATTGTGTTTTGTTAGTCTGCAACATTTTTTTAATATCAGTAATAATAGCAGATGATTACATGAAATGTATTTATCATAAAATTCCCAATTTAAAATTACATGAAATTCTAGGCAGAATAACATTCAGCTATGAAGGTTGTTATTTTGTATTTTCATATAAGTACTGGCATTCTTAGAAACATGTACCTAAGTAGTATAATTATCATACTGGACCTATTTTGGGTGGAATACAGATTAACCACCTCTCTCCACCAACCCGCATTGGAGCAGCGTGGTGGAGTAAGCTCCAGACCTCCCTAATAGGGGAATAGGGGGGAGAGACCAGTGCCCAGCAGTGGGACGTAAAAAGGGTTACAGCCACAGATTAAATATCTTTTAGAGGTTTATTAAAACATCAACATTACATATAATCATTTTAGTTTCAAGTCTACCCTCCAAAACATGCACTTAGTAATACAAACTTAAATTGACATTAGTTAGTGGACAAATTTGTACATGTATAACATTTTTGCATCGCAGCCGCTTAGGATATTCGGCAGAAAGGTTTGCAACCTGACATATTTAGTAGTGGAGGCACTTAGTAGTAGCGACTTGGCTTACGACGTCTTTAGTCCATGTGTTGTGTTGGGATTCTTTGATAGGAAAATGTGTATACAATAGAACATCTTTGAGGTGAGAAATAAGGTTTTATTGGTTACTACCAAAAATATGTAAAATACCGGCCAACTGCGAGTCAGACTCAGGGTAGCAGAGTCGGTCTGTCGGTCGTCGAGACGAAGGGTTCAGTACCATTATCTATTAAAATTGTATGGGAATCCGCCTTAAATATTCGTTTTATTTTAACTTGGTTATTTCACTAAATATCGAGAAGAAAACAAGCCAAAAAATTACGTTTGTTGTATGGGAGTCCCCTTAAATCTTCATTTTATTCTGTTTTTTAGTGTTTGTTGTTATAGCGGCAACAGAAATACATCATCTCTAAAAATGTCAACTGTCTATCACGATCCATGAGACTCCTGGTGACAGACGGGCAGATAGACAAACATACAGACTGACTGATGGACAGCGGATCCTTATAATTGGGTTTTACACTTTGATTGCGGAACCCTAAAAAGGACAAAACTACCAATTTACATAATCAAATAGTTGTAACCACACCTTTTCAAATAATCCTAACTATTACGTCTAAAACCTATGTCAGTCCCTAGTGCATGCAATTGGTGTGTAGTACATGTGATTTTAAGAGTTAATTAAAGATACTTGCATGATAAACAACATTTATCACGAGTGGGTTTTGCTGACTAATTTATTTCGCGACTCTTCAATATTATTTGCTGAATTCCATCTTTTATTTTTCCACTGTTTAAGAAATTAACGCAGACTATGCTTCTTCGAAAATGATTTTCCAAAGTAATCAAAATGCACGTTTAAGTTACATTTGCTAACCTTGACATTGATTATTACAAAATGTAGATACGATTTAATATTAAAAAACTTAATTTTCTGTGTCGGCTATAAATTTTTAGTCCATATTTAAAAAAAGAATTTGTTTTAATGTTTAATAGATTCAGTGATTATAAATGCTCAATACTCATTCAAATATACCACTGATGCAAACTCAAGTTTACGGAAACGGTCTACTCTCGGACCAATCTGGCGTTGGCCTTATTGAAATCGAATTTTAATGAAATTATAGAGACCATAACACCGTTACCTTTTGCTGCGACTAAATAAATATTTTAGTCGAAACTTTCTATTTCATCACACATACTACACACCAATTCTGTATAAATAGCAACCAAACTACAAAACAACCAAATGTGCACCCTATTCCCATAGCACAAGGTGCTGAAGCGCAACAGCCCCATCAAGAGTGGTGGCTCCGAGGCCGAGGTGGTGTCTGATGGTGGGCAGGACCGGCAGGACTCCGGGGACAGCGTGAAGATAAAGATGGAGGCGGCACGGGAACAGCATCGAAGGAGACTGGCTAAGAAGGGTATGTCATGTCAATTTTTTTGCCTCTTTGTTGTGTCTCTTTGCATTTAGCAGGAATCAGGGTTGATTTGTCTTTAAATGAAAAGAATTGCTAAAAATCATGACGCAATTTGGTGTTCATAAGATGCGGTAACATTCTTTAAGGTGCTATTTGTATAACTAATAGAGAATTAAAATTTTTCAGTCTATTCATATTACGTCATCATCTCAGCCATTGCACATTGGCTTTTGTTAGGCTGGTTACAGACAGTTTAGTTAGATTTAAGATCCATGAGTATAGACTGATATTACATTTTAATGTGGCTGAATGAGCGTATTTAATTTGGAAATTTACAATCATTTATTTACTATTTATGTCATTTTATTCAATAACGTAATGTACATAGTATTGCTGTCTTAGAGCATCACAGGTACTGACAGGTATTACACCCGTCAGAGGAGTGGCCTTCACGGGCCAACCCTTCGTCCCAATGCATGCACAATGTGCCTTCTAGTTATATACAACTATAGTCCGGCCAACGAGACGAGATAAAGAATGTAAACAAACGGACCGTTACCAGGTTACTATTGCGAGAGCGAGCAATTATTATCTCTGTCCTTATCACACGTATGCAGTAATGGCGTCAGTTAGTCAACGACAGCTTTTGTTGCCTGTTTCGTGGTACAGGAAAGCAGTTAGTCAACATTTGGTCGCGTTTTGACAGGAAGTCGAAAAAGACATTATGTTGTGCTCTTGTTTTATTTTCATGTTATTGGTATAATTTTGAGTAATATCGGATAAATTTGATGGCATTTGGTTCGATATAGGTTAATTACAGTGCATGGGTGTTGTGAAATAAAATAACAGTGCGAAAATATGTTTATACAGCTTGCCTCCAAAATTCCATTGGTCACGTTCTGGTAAAAAAGCCATCGCTTTACTTGAATGTATGACTGACTTGACTGACTGATTACTGACGACTTACTGACTTTACCTATTATTACTCGTCCAGTTATAACGAAACTGGCAAAAACGTGATGTAAATATTGTTACGCCCTATGGGTAATAAAATACCGTTTGCAACGTAGAAGTTGTTTATTGTCTCCTTATACAAAAATCCACTCAACAGAATCCAAATCACCAAGCACAATCACTATAGTCAAATATCTTCGCTGTAGTCGTCGAAATAATTCTTCCTTGTTGCTTGGAGTGATCGCTTTGATTTCACTTCCGGAACTAAACTATGTCCTGTCGCGGCCCGGTGCGTGCCTTACATTCTTACATACGGCTACCCATGGTTCTCTAGAATTTTCCCGAACTACCTAATACAATAGGCCCGTCCCGAACCTTCCTTTATGTTACTAAGGCAGTTATGTACAGTCATAAATAATAGCCGCGGCCCGCGATGTAGACAACCTATACATGTACGCTATATATAGGTACGTACTCGCCGCGGATCCCGAACTGTATATAAATCGTTGTTTTTCTTATCACTGACTTTTCGAGAACTTTCTTCATTGTTCGATAGTAGACCTAATAACTGTTCATGCGTTTTTGGGGTTTTGCTGTACGACGCTTTGTTTTCGAGATATAGGTACTCGAAAGTCGTAACAATATTATACTTGGCGCAGGCAATATGCACATAGTTTGCGATGCCATAATTAAAAAAAATAATTAAATAAAACTTTTGTTCCGCCATTTTGTGAAAGTTCATTCCTATTATGATTGCGTTCGATTTTTTGATAATATTAATATAATAGTGTTTATAGTTTATATTTTTTAATTTTTATAGCCATATTGACGACATGATTGATAGTACAATAGATAGTTTTGTCATAAATACGGCTGATTTGGACTCTTCTGACGAGATATATTTGTCTAATACAGACGACAGCGATTAGAATGTGGAATCCAAATATATATATTTAATATATATATATATATATATAAACTGTCGAGCGGTTAATACCGCGGCTTCCGACACGGAAATACCGAGTTCAAACCTTCGGCGCCTTTGGCAAAATAGTTTGTAATATACTTCATATTTTTCGCTGCTCCAAAAATATAATTTTTAGAATTGCAGTGTCACTTTCTCAAGTATATAATAATATATATAATTAAATAATATATATAATATAATAAGTAATATATATAATTTTGCTAAATAAAAGTACGCATTAATGTACTCTATCTCTTACGGTTGACTTACAATAACTACTCTTATGTTTAAAATGTTAATAAAAATATCACGTTATCTCGAATCTCTTTATTCTGTTCAGTATTAATCCTTATCAAAATAAAAACGTTAATTAGCTTCGTCAATTCAGATTAAAATTGTACAAAATGTAATCAAATAAATACTTTAGAAGATGATATTTTGTTTTACCATAAATCATAACATCCCCCGGCGCGCATTCTCATCGCGCATCTATTTTTTGCCTTTAGTACTTAAATGGGTTTTTGTAAAATAAATTTTAATGTATATCACTTAATCGCTAAAGCGAAGCTGGGCCGGATCGCTAGTACATGCTATGTATATAATTTATTCAAATAAAAATGTTTTGAACCCCTGAAACTTTGTTTACATTTTTTATCACGTCTCGTTGGCCGGACTATAGTGTATGTGTGTGTCGGTGTCAGTGTTGTCAGTACATAGAAAATGACGTTGTTAATTGAAATGGACATATTTAGAAATGTATGCGTCTGTAGCGATGAAAGAATATTTAATTTTGTCAATGTGTGACAAAATTAAAATGTGTCTGTTCTTCCCCCCGCACCAGATTTGGCACAAACATTATGTATCGAAGCGAGGCGCAATGCCCTCTCCACTGACGGGTGAGTCAGTACCTTTGATGCTTTAAGATTAATCTACATAATATTGCTAAATCCTTCCTAACTTGTTACTAAAGAATTTAAAGTAATTTCTGTTGAGTGAGCTACAAGCTACAACACATTGCATCGTATTCAGTACAGTACAACACCATCTATATAAACAGTTGCTCATGTTTGTCTGTTTGCAGCATTCCCCCGGATGGACGCGGAGGGCAAGACCACGCTGTGCCTGGTGACGGGCACGGTGGAGGGCGGCGGGGACGACAAGCCCATGACCCTCGGCCAGTACGTGGGCAAGCTCGCTCAGGGGACTGGCACCTTGCACAGTAAGTATTATACCGACAGAACTTCAATTGTATCTAACCTACTCTAGCCAGTACTTTAAAATAAAAAAAATATATTTTATTGCCACACAACAGAAGGAAAGCATAAAAATAAAAGCACAAACAAAATGGTTTGTCGACCACATGCTGGAAACCAAATTTTATGCCATTATTTTGATTGGTAACCCTTTTTTGCGTTCCATTGCTAGGCATGGGCCTCTCTTCTGAATGGGGGAGGCCTGGAAGTCATTCCACAGTGCTCGAATGTGACTTGGTGGAAATATGGGATATTGGCCAATCCACTATTGAATATTTCCAAACAGTTAAAGCAACCCGCGTGGCACAATGGTTACCAAACCGAACTGCCAATCGAGGTTGGATTCCCGGCGAAACAGAAATTTGAATGATGAGTTTGAATTGCTGTTCTCGGTCTGGGTGTTCATGTTCCTGTCTTTGTATGTGTACATCTGCGTTAACACTTATGATTATTTTTTTATGCATTCATTTATTTCAGGTTCCCGGTTCAGGTTTCACAGAAACTAATCTATACAAATAAATAAAATTGGAGTGTCTGTTTGTATTATCTATTAAAATAACTGCTTTTTACCACATGAATATGAATGTATGTATTATTATGTATGTATTATGGTACTTATACCAAAATATATTTTTTTTACAATTTTTTTTGTTGTCTGTCGGGCTGTCTGTTTGTTCTGGCTAATCTCTGAAATGGATGGACCGACTTTGATGGGACTTTTACTGGAAGGTAGCTTATTAATAAGGAGTAATTAAGGCTACTTTTATTTTAGAAACATTCTAAAACTTAAGTCCACGCGGACGAGGTCGCGGGCGGCCACTGGTACAAAAATTAGAAATTAAAATATCACAAAGGAAATCACCTACAATACTACAAGAAAAAAATGTATTTAAATAAGCACTATACATAAAAAAATATTTATCTAGGTAACACGAGGTTTCGGCGTCGTGTTGCGGCGCGGTGTCTGTTAGCCGGCCTCGGAATCGCAACAACACCTCTCGGCCAAAAATCTTTCTTCATGAGGGTTGGCAGCTGCCGTATGTGGTGAGAGTCCCCACGGAACAGCTGCTCCTTACCACATATTAAAATTCACACTGTGGCGAGACTCCAATCGCTCAACCCTCAATCTGCAGTTGGTCTTAATTCTGATGTACTCTACAATCTTCTCGACCTTTGTAGAGTGATGCAGTCGGGACACGGACAGCAGCGTCGTCGGTGTGGCCGGCTGCAGCATTCGGTCCGGGCCGGTCGGTGCAGTCCACATCTATTCGGACGAGTGGGCTTCCTCTTCATCTTTTTTTCAACCTTGACGAAGCCCTCCTCGTCACACTAGTTTATAGCTGAACCCACCTTTGGCAGATCCTTACAAATTGCTTCTCTCTGGGCCTGCGTCCTTAGGATTAAGTTTTACAAAAGTTCTGACTGTATTTGTTCTAGCTCCCCGCGAAGACCGGCGAAATTTAGCGAAATGTGTGAAACCTCTCAACTACGGCCCTTTTAGCTCGTACGCCCCGTCCTACGACGGCACCTTTGCAACGCTCACTAAGGAGGAATCACATCTTATCTATCACACTTTACGTAAGTAAATTACTTCATTACAAGATTTATATATTTAGAAAAAAGATACACGTTTTATTTGCGACGATTTTAGCACTTCATACACATTGTCATCCCTAATTTCAACCCCTTTCAGCTTATTTTTCGCGATAAAATGAATCCTATATCCTTTTCCAAGGTCCACTCTATCTGTGTCCACACACACACACACACACACGCCCACGCACAGTCACACTCAGACGCACACGCACGCGCGCACGCGCTATTCCACATACACACGCACACACATACGCACAAACACACACACAGAGAAATAATTACTTTTACATTTATAATATTAGTGTGAATTTGTGTTTTCAGCATCAGAAACGGGCCAGGGTAACGAAGAGCTGCTGCGCTTCGCCCCCGACTCGCCGTGGACGGCCATCTACGACATGGAGGCCATGTTCCCCGCCAAGCCGCCGGAGGAACCCACAACGCCTAAGGAAGATGGGGTGAGTGATTGGACTTATTGGAGCTGAAGAGAGTTGGATTGATGCGGTTTTGGTTTGGTTCTGTTGTTTACTTATAAATATATTGTACGATGATAAACAAAAATATATTGTACGACAGCGCAAATACACCTCAAAAAGTAAAAAAAATAATTCTAAGCAACCATGTTAAATTTTAAAAATTATTAAAATTTTCGTTTTTCTACTCTCGATATTATCAGTATTATCACCGAACAAGATACCAATACCAGGTAAACAAAAAGTTGACAAATGCAATTTAGCCGCCATATTTTTTTTTTTTTTAATTTTAATGTCATTGGTTTAACTAACTTATTTTTTACATCCAGCAGGACTTGTCAAAGGTGAAGGTGGACTTGGACCAGCTCCGTAGCCTATCCGAATTGGGCGTGGACGTGGACTTCCTCAACGACATGGAAGAAGAGATCTTGGCAGCTCACCACGATTATGGCATCTCCACTGCACTCAAGCACACTTACGACTTGTTGGTCAAGCTGGAGAAGGAGCAGAGGGACCGGTTAGTACTTTTTAAAAATATTTAGCAGAATCTACATCCGTGGCGACCTTCCGCGACTGAAGAGATGGTGCCACTGTTATTCCTGAATCTATTTAGCTATCGAAGTTTTCTGAATATCCGATGATACATATATACAAGCTCATCCCATCAATAAAATTATGCTGTATTGGGCGTCGATGTGGACTTCTTCAAAAGTATAAAAGAATACCCTGTGCTTCTCACCACGATTATGACTTCTCCGCTGCACAGTTATTAATAGAAATTTTTGTATCCCTTATTATATGGTCTGGAGATATGATGTGATGATAAGGAGAATCTATGGTGTCAAAACTTTATGGGTTTACCAGCAGGGGTTCAGGCAGTTTGTATAGTTTCTGTTATACTGATAAGTGACTTGACTGGCAGGTTGTATAAAGAGTTTATGTTATACTGATAAGTGACTTGACTGGCAGGTTGTATAAAGAGTTTCTGTTACACTGAAAAGTGACGTGACTGGCAGGTTGCATAAAGAGTTTCTGTTATACTGTAAAGTGACTTGATTGGCAGGTTGTATAAAGAGTTTCTGTTATACTGTAAAGTGACTTGATTGGCAGGTTGTATAAAGAGTTTCTGTTATACCGATAAGTGACTTGACTGGCAGGTTGTATAAAGAGTTTCTGTTATACTGATAAGTTACTTGACTGGCAGGTTGTAGAAAGAGTTTCTGTTATACCGATAAGTGACTTGACTGGCAGGTTGTATAAAGAGTTTCTGTTATACTGTAAAGTGACTTGATTGGCAGGTTGGATAAAGAGTTTCTGTTATACCGATAAGTGACTTGACTGGCAGGTTGTATAAAGAGTTTCTGTTATACCGATAAGTGACTTGATTGGCAGGTTGTATAAAGAGTTTCTGTTATACCGATAAGTGACTTGACTGGCAGGTTGTATAAAGAGTTTCTGTTATACTGATAAGTTACTTGACTGGCAGGGTTGCATAAAGAGTTTCTGTTATACTGTAAAGTGACTTGATTGGCAGGTTGTATAAAGAGTTTCTGTTATACTGTAAAGTGACTTGATTGGCAGGTTGTATAAAGAGTTTCTGTTATACCGATAAGTGACTTGACTGGCAGGTTGTATAAAGAGTTTCTGTTATACTGATAAGTTACTTGACTGGCAGGTTGTAGAAAGAGTTTCTGTTATACCGATAAGTGACTTGACTGGCAGGTTGTATAAAGAGTTTCTGTTATACTGTAAAGTGACTTGATTGGCAGGTTGGATAAAGAGTTTCTGTTATACCGATAAGTGACTTGACTGGCAGGTTGTATAAAGAGTTTCTGTTATACCGATAAGTGACTTGATTGGCAGGTTGTATAAAGAGTTTCTGTTATACCGATAAGTGACTTGACTGGCAGGTTGTATAAAGAGTTTCTGTTATACTGATAAGTTACTTGACGGGCAGGTTGCATAAAGAGTTTCTGTTATACCGATAAGTGACTTGATTGGCAGGTTGTATAAAGAGTTTCTGTTATACTGTAAAGTGACTTGATTGGCAGGTTGGATAAAGAGTTTCTGTTATACCGATAAGTGACTTGACTGGCAGGTTGTATAAAGAGTTTCTGTTATACCGATAAGTGACTTGACTGGCAGGTTGTATAAAGAGTTTCTGTTATACTGATAAGTTACTTGACTGGCAGGTTGTATAAAGAGTTTCTGTTATACCGATAAGTGACTTGACTGGCAGGTTGTATAAAGAGTTTCTGTTATACTGGTAAGTGACTTGACTGGCAGGTTGCATAAAGAGTTTGTGTTGTACTGAAAAGAGATTTGTTCGGCAGGCTGTCGGCGCCGCCGCCGTGGCACCTGGCGCTAGTGGCCCGAGCCGGCGGCGCGGAGCGCGAGCTGTCGCGGCTGGCGGCGGGCTGGCTGCGCGGCATGCTGGCGCGCGTGCCGCCGCGCCACGTGGCGCCGCTGCCCGCCCTGCGCGCCGCCATGGGCGTCACGCTCGACCACCTCGGTACTGCCCGCCTGCACCTGTACCTGCACCTGTACCTTGCCTACTGTAGCTGGCGGCGGGCTGGCTGCGCGGCATGCTGGCGCGCGTGCCGCCGCGCCACGTGGCGCCGCTGCCCGCCCTGCGCGCCGCCATGGGCGTCACGCTCGACCACCTCGGTACTGCCCGCCTGCACCTGCACCTGCACCTGCACCCGCACCTTGCCTGCTGTAGCTGGCGTCGCTACGACATCACCATGCCATTCAATTATATCCAACACGAATACTACACATACTGTTTTGACTACGATCCGCAGGACCTTCACAGTATACACCACGTCTTTCACAGAATGATACTTGATATTTAATCCGTTGTTTGACATTTTGTGTTTCATTCTATTCATACGAACAAGAGGTTCGCGCCCCGCGCCCCGCAATCTTCTATAACACATTCATAATCTATCTCTGTGAGCAACGCCACGCTAACGAAGTGCATTAAAAATCAAATCAAATTACATTTATTGTAAGAAAGGGATACAATTACAGATGCATAAAAATATGTCATACCGCCCTATCCTGTCATACATGGCATAAAATATAATATGATAATACAAATCAAAGTAATTTATTAATTATTAAAATCCATAAAAAAACTGCATATAAAAATAAAATTATTTCAAGGCAAAATTATTTTAAAAAAAATTGCAGCGACAACACTGCACAGACGCAACGTTAACATTGCATTTAAAACATTCGCAACGTTAACTAACACATTCTACAATAATTGAACGTTATCTATAAGCCCCGCCCCAGCTCATGCGGACAAGGGCAACGTTGGAAAAACCCGAATACGTTAAACGTCAGGGAATTAGCAACCTAAAGACCTCTATTATTATTTTTTGCTAATATATGGATGTTCTTTTGTAACATATATACTTGTATGTTGCAGATACGCCGCTAGCGGTGGATGACTTCGAGCTGGAGGCGCACTCCGACCGCGACTCGCGCTCCTCGCACGACAAGTGAACGAGAGACAATAATAACAATACTGATACTGATAGTTCCAATAATCTAGGATAATGTAGCGTAAGGGAATGTTTTAAGAAATAGTATTATAATAAACTATACATTTATTAAAAAGTTAAGTGTTTTTCTTTAATAATACTTCCTCTTATATCCAATTCAGTTTATTTTCTTTTTTGTGTGTGGGACTACGAACCGCTTTTATAACCCTCCATTGGGCTTCACTCGTGCTAATAAATAATCACGGTCCTTAAACATATTTTTTTCCTTTTCTATTTAAGAAATTACAAAACCTACTTTAAATACTCGTTCTGAAGTAAAAAGTATAAAAATAGTATTTTCCTTATAAAAGTACCTTGGTTCTGTAAGAATTTTGTCTTTCAGTCGATGTTAATATACGATTTTAATATAAGTATAAATAATTCTAAGTAGTCTAGCCTTTTTTTTGGTATCGAGGGAGGAACCTTCAAAAGGTACCCAGCACCTTGGGAGAGGTTACCGTTTTATGTGGTATGACCGCACTAAAACCCTCTCAGTGGCCTGCCCCTGTGCTTGGGAGGACTCCGGGATCTCCATAGGAACACACCGGTGTCCTGCACGCGCGGCGCCCCAGAACGGGTTCATCTTCGGGAGAGCAGATGTGCTCTCCTGCACCTTCAGGTGTTTACGGCGGGATGCGGCCAGGCACACACCACAGTCCTTCCCGGGGCTGCTGGCAGGACGGGTCGAGCTCCCACTCTAACCGTCCGCAACCCCGGAAGCCCCTTTTAGTCACCTCTTACGATCGGGCAGGGGATACCGAGATACCGTAACTCTATTCTTGATCCCGAAGATACAGGGACTAAATAGCCTAGCCTAGCATTCTAAATACGTTGGTATGCAAAATAATTGTAAAGGATTTGGATAAATAGAATGTTAATGGAAATTAAGTTGAAAGATTCCTTCTCATATAGAAACATTTTATATGTCGCAGCCGGATTGTATATTCCGCCGTATTACATTCCGGTTAGCCATTTCCTAAAACAGGTATGTATTGTAATGCGGCACAATCTCGTTTAGCCGGGTTGCAATTCAGCTAAATTAGCGAACGCCGTATTGTATGAGCACTTCGCGTTCGTCAAAGCCGCCGCCCAGTTGTCCATTACTACCGGGCGCATCGTCAATAAGCCGCTTAGGAAGTACAATGTGTTTCAGGAACATTGCTTAGCTCAATGACAACTATCCTTCTTATGACCGTATTAGATGTTGCTTAATGGCCACCCATCCTTTTACGCGCGTTTACCGCTAAAAAAGCCCCATTTGTTATAGCGCCCCAGTTCAAGGGCACCGCGCTCACCATCGGTGAAAGTGTCGGTATCTTGGGAGTTGACATTACGAGTAAAGTGCAGTACCGGAGTCATTTGGAGTACAACGCCAAATTGGCATCAAAAAAGCTTGGTGTCCTCAACAGAGCGAGGCAGTACTTCACTGCGGGGCATCTCCTGACGCTGTATAAGGCCCAGGTCAGACCCCACATGGAGTACTGCTCCCATCTCTGGGCTGGAGCACCGAAGTACCAGCTACACCCATTTGACTGACTACTATGGTGAGTGCTCCGAGGAACTCTTCAAATTGATGCCTACATCACCATTCCATGATTATACCACCAGACGAAGATTAAAGTTCCACCGGCACCATCTGGACTCGTGGCGGTCCTCCACAGTCCGCTTCGCACGCTCTTTTTTACCACGGACGTGTAGGTTATGGGACAACCTTCCAGCTGAGGCATTCCCAGTGGACTATAACATGGGGTTCTTCAAGAAAGCTGTAAAAAAAGCTCTCCTTCAAAGCCGGCAATGCTCGGGCGGCTCCCCTAGGGTTGCCCGTGTCCATAGGCGACGGTGATCGCTTAACATCACGCGGCCCGTCTGCCTTATTGTTAGGTTTATTTATAAAAAAAAAACCTACTTTTGACAGCACTCAGCATTGCTTAGCTTTATTGAAACCCATCCTTTTTATGACCGCATAAGATGTTGCCTAATAGTCACCAATCCTACTTTTGACAGCACTTGATGTTTCTTAATGGCCACCCATCCTACCTTTGACCGCACTCGATACTGCTTAGCTTTATTAACACCCATACTTCTTATGACTGCACTACATGTTGGTTAATAGTCACCCATCCTACTTTTGACCGCACTCGACATTGCTTAAATTTGTTAACACCCATCCTTTTTATGACCGCACTAGATGTTGCTGAATGGCCAATATTGGCCACCCATCCTACTTTTGAGCGCACTCGACATTGCTTAGCTTTTTTGACACCCATCCTTCTTTTGACCGCACCAGATGGTGCTTAACGGCCATCCATCCTACTAATAACTGTACTCGATATTGGTGTCAACATGGGTGTCAACAAAGCTAAGCAATGTCGAGTGCGGTCAACAGTAGGATGGGTGGCCAATATGGCCATTCAGCAACATCTAGTGCGGTTATAAGGATGGGCGTCAACAAAGCTAAGCAAGGTCGAGTGCGATCATAAAAAGGATGGGTGACAACAAAGCTAAGAAATGTCAAATGCAGTCATAACTAGGATGGGTGACCATTCAGCAACATCAAGTGCAGTCATTAGTAGGATGGGTGACTGTTAAGCACCATCTGGTGCGGTCAAAAGAAGGATGGGTGTCAACAAAGCTAAGCAATGTCGAGTGCGGTTATGAGTAGGATGGGTGGCCATTCACCAACATGTAGTACGGTCATAAGCAGGATGGTTGTCAATAAAGCTCAGCAATGTCGAGTGCGGTCATAATCATTAGCAGGGTGGGTGGCTACGAGGCTTTTTTTTTTATTTAACTCCACAGACTTTTGTCCGTGCCATTATTTGCTTTTTTTTTCATTTGCGCGTTCTATTACTTTATTATTAGAAAACATATAAGCTCCAGTGTATGTATATAACTAAATTAGGTTATGTCCGAGGACTCTCCCGGCGTCGTAAGATGTGTGGTCGTGGCCGAAGACTGTCCCGGTAGTTTTCCCAGTGTTTTTTCTAATAATTCATAATCTCTGTGGCTGATAGCGGTTGCCAGGTTGTAATCTTCGATAGTATTTGTGCTTGCCTCTGTTGCTTTTTTGATAAACGCGCCAATGGCATCCTCGCTTACGTTTGTGTAGTAAGTTTGTGGCTACGAGGCTTGATTCCCATGAGGCTAAACGTGAGCCGGCGTATTGTAGAACGTATCGAAATTACAATCCGGCTAATCGGGGACCCCCTACAATACAGAACGGCACTGTTTTACGAACCGGCTAGCCGTAATGTTAAACGGCGGATTATACGATCGGACTGCGACATATACACAACAATTTTTGTATTTTTGTGGCAATATGCAAAGCACCATAAAATTGGAGAAATCAAAATACAATACCAAAGAGAGTCATTATAAACACCTATCCTATTCCATGTTAAACATTTTCCAACACAATCAAAGTTAATTGACTAGGTACTATTCGCCGTAACCTGCCCCTATTAATACGCAAATAGCGCTCCCACGCGCAATCCCTTAGCCCATTGACCCGGTAATCCCGACTATGCCCGAGTTCTGCAATGGGTCACCTGTCCCACTACGTACGTATCGTCAAGTATCGCCCCGCGGTGCGCGGCGCGTGTGAGAGCGCGCGGCCGCCGGCTCACACGCGCACCGCACGCGCCGCTTCCGGAGGGGATCTTTATTGATTGGGTATTTGGGCTCGATACATTCGGGACGCTTGTTAAATTAGCTTAGATACGGCTGCTGCCGAATTTTTAGACAAGTAAAAAGTAAACAGGAGCAAAAAGTCTTGTACCTACTTATTATTATTTAGTACGTAAGATTCACGCTAAGTTCGTATCGGTTTATTGTTCAAACTATTTCATTTAAACCACATTGCTTCTCATATAGGTACTATTGAAAGAAAGAAAGAAATAAGAAAGAAGAAAATTGCATTACACACACACTAAATATTGCACTAAACACAGTACCTGCATATTATAAAACGTTAATTATGTCCTATGTAAGAATCCAAAAAAACTATACATTTTGTGTGGCCACCTGAGGTATTATAATAATTTATTTATTGCTTAGGACAATACTCAAAAAATTAATTGTGCTTTCCTGGTATGGTACATAAGGAGTTGGTTTGATTGTGAGTCAGCCTATAAATTAAAGCCTTTACGGCTTTACTTTAGTGGATATCCTTTTTATGTCTGAAGCACGGATGTTTTCTCTGAACTAACAAGGATTTAATCCATGTACCTGATATATTGTCAGGCACGATATAAAATTACGATGTTTTCTATAACGTCAGAGTTTTTTTGCGAATATATCACTATATATTTGCACAAAAACTTTTCAAAATTGCAAAATTGGGTGCGGGGATAGTCGTGTAATTACGTACATAACTCAAATACATAGGTAGTTGTGATCCGCGATTTTTAAGTACTATAAAATAACATTCTGAAACGACAAATCAATGTGAAAATCTCCTGGTTTACTCATTTGAATTGCACAAATTATTCAAGCTCGAGAGAATACTGTCACGGCGACACGCTCCCTGCTTCCTCTACCTCTTCTTTAGATGGCGCCACAAGTCTTCGCGTCCAGACATGCACCACAGATAACATAATATGAGTTAGCCTCGTTAACAGTCGACCATCCTGAACTTTAATACGGCCTCGTATTACTTAGCCAGCTGATTGAGTCTGTGCTTGACTCATCGTCTTCATATAATAACCCAGCTTAGGTAGCTGATTGAGTCTTAACTTGACCCATCATCTTCGTATAACAACCCAACTTAGCCAGCTGATCGAGTCTGAACTTGACCCATCGTGATCAGCTTAGGCAGCTGATTGAGTCTGAACTTGACCCATCATCTTCGTATAACAACCCAACTTAGCCAGCTGATCGAGTCTGAACTTGACCCATCGTGATCAGCTTAGGCAGCTGATTGAGTCTGAACTTGACCCATCATCTTCGTATAACAACCCAACTTAGCCAGCTGATCGAGTCTGAACTTGACCCATCGTGATCAGCTTAGGCAGCTGATTGAGTCTGAACTTGACCCATCATCTTCATATAGCAACCCAGCTTAGCCGGCCGATTGAGTGTAAATTATCCAACCTGTGTAAGACACAATACATCTTTTTTAATCATTTCCGTAGCCAGTATTTTTTTTACATCACATGGAAATTTTTCTTAAACACAGAGTTATTCAAATAAACACATTGAAACATGTTGTATGACATCAATTATATCGTTACCTGAATTATCCAACATCATCTGGTTTTTCTAAAAGTATTCTACCAAATACTTTTAGAAAAGCAAAAGCAGTCAAGATCGTCATATTATTATAATCATCCCTTACGGAAATAACAAAGCAACCAATTTGACGACCTGCGTGGCGCAATGGCTACAATGCCCGACCCCCAATTCAAGGGTCCCGGGCCCGATTCCCGGCGAAGCAGAAACCTGAATGATGAGTTTAAATTTCTGTTCCCGGTCTGGGCGCCCGTGTTTCTGTCCGTGTGTGTCCATGGTACCCACGACACAGGGTACATCTACCCTACTGTGGAGCTATGCGTGTGAAGCGTAACCAATATTAATTATGAGATACACAGATGAGTGGCTTAACACAACCGTAACAGTTACAGAGTTTAACTCCATCATAATAACAATAAAATCATATAATTTCGAGGTTATTCCTCATCCTTTAGGAAAATTACATTTACCTTTCCATTGAACCCAAGTGAAATAGGCTGTACGTCAAATCAAGCGTCCATTGCCGGATAATTTGAATGTCATTAAATTTATTAAATAAAACGTTATTGACGTTGAGACGAACGCGTCCCATGCATAAATTTTTACTAAAGCTTCTACCAATTTTAAACTGTCATATTGTCACAACTTATATTACCATTAAACACAGGGATGTTTTCGGTAGATGTAAATAACTTGTGTACCTGTCCTTGACTTGAAGAAACCATGGCGTCATCATTAGTCGCCGGTGTATCCAACACCGACTGTTATGCAGCCACTGAATCTACGACAGGCACCTCTTGCCTATCTGAGGAGGTCGACGGGGCTGGAACGGTTATCAATGGACACACGGGGCAAGGCGGGGTCGTTGACCCTGCTGATGCTGAAATATTCGCAGAAAAAGTTTACTCCTTATTTACAATTTTGTCAATAATATTTTCTGATCTTTCTATTTTTTTTATCGATGACGATTGTTTTTCTTATTTTGATGATCTGTCACGCGATTTATCACAATAATATCGTTTTCGAGTTAGGATCTCGACCACAACCTTCCCACGTTGATTATTATGAAAAACGTAAGGACACGTAGGTTTATTTTATTATTTCACTTCTGATATATAAAATAACATTCTGAAACGACAAATCAATGTGAAAATCGCCTGGTTTACTCATTTGAATTGCACAAATTATTCAAGCTCGAGAGAATACTGTCACGGCGACACGCTCCCTGCTTCCTCTACCTCTTCTTTAGATGGCGCCACAAGTCTTCGCGTCCAGACATGCACCACAGATAACATAATATGAGTTAGCCTCGTTAACAGTACATATGTTCAACAGCAATCAGTATTGGAGCGTGGTAAGGACTCCCGACCAAGACTAGAATAAATTATTGTTGACGACCCGTGTGGCACAATCGTTACCATGCGGACTGCCGATCGGAGGGTCCCGGGTCCCGAAGAGGCAGAAATTGAAATGATGAGTTTTAATTTCTGTACTTGGTCTGGGTGTTTGTGTTTCTGTCTTTGTGTGTGACCATGGTACCCACAACACAGGGAATCCTAGTGTGGGGATAAGAGTGAGTAGCGTTATTTAAAAAAAACATCATATAAGATAAAAAAACTGTGGTGTCAAGGGACATCCGGATGGAACGAAGTTGTATTTTTATACTTTCTTGTTTCTTTAATATCTGCGCTTCATCATGTTTTCTTCTTCTTTCTGCATTAGTTTTAGGTTTGGGTGTCAAAAAAGCTAAGCAATGTCGAGAGCGGTCATAAGTAGGATGGGTGGCCTTTAAGAAACAGCTAGAGCTGTTATAAAAAGGATGGGTGCCAACAAAGTTAAAAAAGTTCTTGTGTTTGTTTGTGTTTGTCAGTTACGTAAAAATAATTAAGTTTAAAGTGGAAGCAAATTAAAAACTACCAAAATATCGTTAAAATTTATTTTGTAGGTAAGTGCAAACAGCATCTGGTAGTCACAATTTGGCCGTTGGTAGGAATCTCCTTCCGCTATGTTATATCTACTAAAAAAATGTGTACCGACATTTTACTTTGATCAAAATTTTTCCATTTTCCAATGGTTCTCATAAAAATAAAAGCCAGGGGGTGTCAAACAAAGGGCATACCTAGTATTCGTATCCAATAACAATATAAAGTTGAAAAGATTGAGTCACCCTTTGCCACCCCCGTTCGTACATTCACACGGGAACATGAAAACAAAAATATCTCATTCTTGTTCAACGGAAATTAAATTCTATTACATTGTAACAAGACGCATAAGAAATGCTTTATATTACATGGCATGTAAACATAATAGAGTAATGCATATTTTGAAATTGTATTTTTTATTGTTAATCATATTTGTCGGTGACATTAGTGGCTGTTGTTGACTTTTTTATATAAAAGCCTCACAGTTTACTTAATGTGTCTATAAAGCATGTTATTTCGTGCAAGTAGTTCCTATTACCTAGAATGTTTAACCGCAATCGAAATTTAACACGTTTATAGGGTGTATTTCAATAAATGCTGTAACAATTAACTAATAATAAAAGCTTTTTGCGTCCCACTGTTGGGCACGAGTCTCTCCCCATTATTGGGGAGGCCTGGAGCTTACTCCACCACGCTGCTCCAATGCGGTTAGTGGCTAACCCGCCGTCGGATGTTTTTAAATGCCCTATATAAATAAATTTAAATCTATCGACAACAACCGGGACCGACGGTTTAACGTGTCCTCCGAAGCACGGAAACGCGCATGAAATTTTTGCTACTAGCGGTCACCCATCTTATTTATTCATTATTAAAAATCAAAATGGGCTACAACCCTTTTTGCATCCCACTGCGGAGCATAGGTCTCTGCCAATTAATGGGAGGTCTGAACTGACTCCACCGCGCTGCTCCAATGCAGGTTGACGAAGATGAGGGTTAATGGCCAAACCGCTGTTGGATGTTTTCAGTTTACTTTACCTCTCTTAATAAACATTTATAACATTTACTTGAAAATCCCCGAAAGTATAATAGGTATATTTTCTGTTTTAATTATAACTTAGAAAATAATTTTGAATTTCATGATACTCAATGAAAAATCTCGCATGATTCTAAAATAAACATTCGTACGAGTGCCTATGAAACGTATAGACATCAAGTCTTCCGGTATTTTACAATTTGTTTTTTTTTATTTCCTATTGCTGGGCACAGGTCTCTTCTCACAAGAGATATTTAGGCCATAGTCCACCACGATGGTAATGTGCAGATTGGTGAACATAATGCCTTCTTCTTCCTTCTGCCTTCATTGTCTTCTTATGAGATTTTCTCAACCCAGGCATGTACGGTGTTGAAAATCATCGTAATTAATTAAATATCACAATATTTTCTATCAATGTGGAGCAGCAATAAACACTCATATTACTATTTTTCATAATTGTTTGCGAGCTGAGGTTTTGAACCCGGTATCTCCGTCCGGACCGCGATCTTTACCGTTCGGCCCTTCGCCTAGTGAAATTGAGCGCTGATTCAATTTGATTAAAATGTGAAAATACAAAAGACTCGATGTCGGAAGCTAGGATTTAATAAATATTTTTGCTGAAAAAAAATGTTCTTTACCAGACATCAGGCTATGCCCTCTACATGTTTCGTAAAAATTACCTAAAGTTCTAAATTAAATAAAATTCAATTTAGGTTAGGACGAACCTATATTGCGCCCTAAATAAATACTCATTTGAAGCTCCAAGCAATGCGTAATTTTCTTTTAATTAACTCTGCTGCTTGCGTCCAACGCAATCGATTTATGTAGCTAAGCAAAACAGACGGAGCCGGGTGTAAAATGGGTGATGCTAGCGGTAAATTTTTCATCTTGAATTTCAAATAAATATGTATTTATTTTTGTACTTATATATATTTTTTGTATATGAGGAGCGTGGTAGAGGAAGCTCCAGACCTCTCTAATAAGCAAAAGACTCCTGTCCAGCTGTGGGACACACAAAGGGTTGTAGACAAGTACATGTAAATTTAATAAATTCCGAATACCTGTTTAACGTAACAAGAATTTTCAAATTGCTTAAATACTGAAGTATGCATTTACTTGTGGCGAACTATGCTTTCGAAGCGCTTCTGCAAGGTAGCTCTTTTATATTGTTACTGTCTTGTATTTAATATTCGGTACATTCCTTGGGAAAAATGTTTTATTCATACCGCTTTACTATGCAACCTACGAGGTTTACACCTAGAGCAAGTAAAAGTAGGACAGGTAATATACAGTTTTGGAAAAAAAAATTGGCTGCCGGGTAGCGGGTATCCTTGGGTATGTGACCGTACCTATCCTTTTATTAGCCTTCGTAATATCAAATTCATACTTTATCTGTATGACCTCGGACAAGACTGTATATATTTACCGAAACATTATAAGAGAGGAATTAAAATTATTTAGCTCAAATTCTGAAGAGTTTAAAGTCAATACAGATACTCGTGAGTTTGATAAGTTTTATCGGAAAATTCATTGCTTGGAAATGAAAAAGTGGCGAAGTGCGAGTTGGACTCGCCCATGAAGGGTTCCGTAGTAGCAAGCGTTATTATTTTTTGTCAGCAAAAATAACTTTGTATTTCATAGTGTTTGTATGAACGACAAAGTTATATTTGTGGTTTTAAAAAAATTACTATAGGTATCTCAAAAACTGCGTACTATATCTCGTTCGAACCATAAATTGGTTTGAAAGTTTTTATTGAGATCTACAACATATATTTTTGATAGATTTATCACTTTCTTACTTTAAAAGTTAGAGGGGGGGGGGACCAACATTTTACCACTTTGGAAGTGTCTACCTTTCAAACAATAACTTTGAGAAAAAATGATTTTAGGAACCTCAATGTCAATTTTAAAAGACCTATCTATCTAATAGACACCCTACACGAATAGGTTTGATGAAAAAAAAATTTTTGTTTGAGAGTGGAGAGCCCCCCTTAGTAATATTTTTTTTATTTTTGTATAAAAATCGTAAAGCGGTTCAGAGATTACATCTACCTACCAAGTTTCAACTTTGAAGTCCTAATAGTTTTGGAATGAAGTGACTGTGACATACGGACAGACATGCCGAATCTATAAGGGTTCCGTTTTTTGACATTTTGGCTACGGAACCCTAAAAAGGAGCTTAAATGATAAAAGTCAACCTTAGCGAAACTTCGTCAGTAAAATTGGATAGACAAGACAAAATTTTCCATAATAAAATGAAAGATTAGTATTTTCGCAAACCCAGAAAAAAGGCTCTATGGGAATAATGAAATTCAACCACTGTGAATTTCATTATTCTTTCTAAAAATAAAGTCCTGAACAAACAAGCTTACAGACAAACAACTCAACCTAAAAATAATAAACATGGGCAGCTAATCAAAACGGAATTATTGACAGCATCCCTAAGCACTTCAAAGGTTATTGTTTGGTACAAAAGACACCGTTTTGCGGACATTTTGTTGACAAAGACATACTAACAATGCCCCCGGCAGCACCTGTCAGAAAGTCCCACAGATCTTCTCACGCCCACAAAAAACGAGTTAATCTTAAAGTCGAAAAAACCGCCCTCTTGCTTTTTGTAATAGATTTTTTGAATACAGTGACTACGTGAAGAGGGTCGTATTTATTTGAGCTGCCTATATGGGTGAAGTATTTGGACGCGTTCGTGATTTATTCTCATCCATATTATGGAGCTTTTGCCAATTGAGGAATTTCTGCCGGAGTTCTCAAATTTGAAAAGCTTTGAGGGAGTCCATTAAAATAGAATATAGCTTTGTTGCTAGTAAATGTAACTTTACAAGTGTAAAATATATATACAAATAAAACATTTTTAACCGATTTCAATAAAAAGGAGGAGGAGGAGGAGGTTATCAATTAATAAATTACTTTTGGAATCGGTGTTAGCCTTAGAGCATCAAAGTTACTGACACACCCTTCAGTAGAGACGGCATAGCGCCTCGCTTCGATACATAATATTTGTGCCAAATCTGGTGCGGGGGGAAAAACGCACACATTTTAATTTAGTCACACATTCACAAATATTCTTTCATCGCTACAGACGCATACATTTTTATATATGTCAATTACAATTAACAACGTCATTTTCTATGCACCGACAACACTGACACCGACACACACAGACACACTAGTTGTATAACTTGAAGGCACATTGTGCATGGACGTTGGGACGAGGGGTTCGCCCGTAAAGGCCACTCCTCTGACGGGTGTTATACCTGTCCTACCTTGATGCTCTAACTCTAAGGTGTCAGCGTGTCCACTTGACAGCCCGCTGCGGGCCTGCTCTCGCCTCACGCCTCGTCAAGTCGCGCGTGCAACACTATCTATCTAACCTATAACCATAGACGTATATGTATGTATATGCTAAGTCTATGCCTATAACTATGTGTGAAGTTACAAACCTACCTTGGCTGACACCGGGCGGCTCCAAAAATAACAATAATTGTACCTATTATATTATGTTAAAGTTAAACACAGATCGTTACTACATACTACATATTGATGAGTAGAATATGTAAGTTGACTATTAAATTGTAGAATAATACGCAATAATTTTTTTTACTTTTGGTGCATTTTAATTTGTTTTGGAATGGTTTTTTTGAAGTCGTTTTTATTTTGTTAAAATTTTTGTTTTTTACTGAGTGTTACCATCATCGTTTGTGTACATATGAATATTTAATGGTAGACTTTATATAAAATAACTTTATGTGTATATGCGCTAAAAGAGCTTCACGTAAGTTAAAAAAATAACAATCCTAGTATTTTTTTGCTAGATTTATGACTTAGGAATTTATGTCTTTCCGGGACCCGAATATTGCATAATTCGTTTTCCGAAATTTTTTTCTAGTGTGAGAATTAATCTTCTTACCTACTTAATCTTATAGGATTACATGACAAGGAGACCGACACTTGTTTGCTAAAAAAGGCAGATTAGTTACTTCAAGGCAGTTAGTTCTTTTCGTGTCAAGTACTGCGGAAGGGTGTTTTGCAATAGCATTTTTTCATTCTTAAAAGTAGAGTAGGGTATTTTTGCCTTTGATATGGATTATGTACCTATTACAAAAAGGATTTTTTGCCTTATTTTGTTAATCCTTATTCAACGAAGAAACGCTAAAATCTGCCTACTTAACTCCTAAATCATATAGCAAACGAAAGAACGTAGTAGTAGACATGGGAGTTCGCTGCAGCAGAAAGTCTCTATGCCCAAAATCAAGCAAGTTCGTTTCGTAAGGTTAGTATCGCATTAGACTGAATGTCTTTTATTTCAAATCCTGCTTGCCACTAAAAGCAGATGAAGGCCACTAAGGTAGACTGTCCCTTAGAAAAAAGTCTTAAGGGTGGCTGGCAACCGCAACTTTTCGCCGAAATACAAAAAGATTATTAAATGAAAACTTTGGTTGAATTATACAAATCTTATCACTTTCTGAATAACTACCGCTATTCGTATACTTCTCTTTAATTTTATATCTTGAAAGTAATTTCGCTAATAGTTTTCAGTGCATTTTAATGCAACCCTCTAACATGTGAAATTGATGAAGTTTGTCTATCCCTCTAGCATTTCGTACATACACTTGTCCTGCACTTACGTACATAAAAACTAATCCACAATAAATCATATTTACTTTCGCACGGAATTCGGTCGCACGCTCCATCCCTTCACCACCCCTGCTTAGACAATGGAGTCAGAGAAATTGTTTAGCGAATAAATGTGCGTTTCCTAATTGACGCTTTCCCATCATGCGCCGGCCACGCGGCTATTTTAAACATATAGGAGACCGCTTTGCAAACAAAATATACCCTTATCGGCTAGCAAACAAAGTGCATTTTTTGATAAGACTCCTTAATCGAAAACTGTTGAATGGTAAATAAAGGCAATGATTAAAAGAAGCGGTTGCGTCGACTCTATATTCGCGAGCATAGTAGTTAAAATCGCGTATCGCATTAGTGCATCCGTTTTTGCACCATTACGCCCAGCCCAACTTTGATTTTCGTTCACTATAGTGCTTGTTGGGTGGGGTTAAGGTTGGGATTAGGGTGGATGGTTGTAAGGGGTTGTTGCAGGGTTGTAAAGGCCGGGTCCTAGGGGTGCAGGCGGCGCACGGAGCGCCACGCGGCGCACACTTCGTGGCGGAGGACGCACGCGCGCGCACGTGAGCGGCCGTGCGCTGTCGCATGCACTCGCGAGATAATTGGGAACTGACGTTTGGAAAAGTGCGCGGAAATTTGAAAGAAAATTCGGCGGAGGCGGAAACTGTTTTTGATTGTGAATGTGGCTGTTAAAAGTACTATTATTTTTTGTGAAGGTTTAGTGTGAACATTCAGAATAATTATACGTGAAAACACTGATATTTTAGTTGAATAGTGACAAGACTTGGAAACCTATCAGCTGTAACTTTTAGTACTTCCACTGCAGCTTAGATGACAATGGAGTACCATAGGCATATGGAGACTTCCCTGCAGCAGTCCCAAGGCCAACCCCCACAGTGGGGCTATGGTTGGGGACCTCCGGCACCAGCGGCCCCGCCTGCGCCTGCGCAGCGGAAGAGGACCCACTCGGAGAGCGAAGATGATGCCTTCTCGGAAGAAAGTAGCAAGGATGCAACGTAAGTAAAAAAGTTTTAAGTGAAAAGACATAGTAGGTACTCGTATAATGTGACATTACGTAGTAGAATGAAAGAGAGGGCTAAAAACTGGACCTGTAAATTCCAACTGTCGTGGCAAACTTTTGTGAGAAGTCAAATTCAATTAACTTGAAAGAAAGCAGTAAAAAAGCACTACTTCGAAGCCGGCAATGACTCCCCTGGAGTTGCTTGTGTCCATAGCCAACGGTGATCGCTTGACATAACGCGGCCTGTTTGCTATTTTGTTCTGAAAATGTATAAAAGTATGCAAAAAAACTAGGTTATTTTTACTTGTTGCTTATCAGAACATTAATGTTATTTTTTCCCTATAATTTAATTATTTTATTACTGTGCCAGTTATGTACTTTAACTTGTAACATTTCATGAATATTGCTCAACTTGCTGACGTATTTACAGTAATTGTAAGATCATATTGTTCTCAAGACAAAGTTACTTGATATGGATGCCAATTGTAAACTCCTGTTTTGGAAGATCTTCAGTTTCAAGACAAATCGAAGCCAATTAGCTTTCTAAAAATAACTTGTTTAGTTACACAACATTTTGAATCAAGGCTATTGGAAATTGAAAACGGATAACTTAAATAAATAACATTGTCTTTTGTATTACCAGAAATGAAAACAATTCTCCTAAAATAATTAATTGGTATCAGTTGAGGGCAATTTAATTTTACCGAGAAGGTAATACGTAAGTTTTGTAATAGTTGACAATTAGTTGAGACCAATAAATATTGTTTTACGTTTTGTTAAGATAAAAAAAGATAGTCGTGATCTTTATACGAACTAACAGTCTATACAAAACAAAAGACGAAACTATGAGAATGGCAGTTTCATGCTTAAAAGTTCAATAACGTACCCTTAGTGCGATACAATAAAGATTAAAACAATACGACGCAATATGAGTACGTTAATTTAATAGCTTTATTTGAAACGGAAGTACCTATTTCCGTTGAAACGTAGACGGTAGACGGGCGAACGCTACGAGCGTAGCACTTGCTACGGAAGCAACTACGTTACACGCGTTATGTAGACGTGATTTTATTGACTGACAGTAAAGTTTTTAAAACATAATTTTAGTTAACCCATAAAAGTTAATTATATTTAATTATTTGCATACGTTTTGTGATGATATTTCATATTATACTTTGAAATCGAATAATAAAATGTCGACAGTATTCAAAACTGCCAGAATAAGATGTTTTTATGTTAAGTCATACTAATCAACAAATGTTACCTGCCTAATATGTTTAAACCTACGGAGCACATGTTGATAACTCAAATTATAATTACAGGAAATTTACTACTCAACTTTGCACTACTATAAATAATTAAAGTAGTTTATATCTCCTAATTAACTTTATATCGTTGATGCGACCGTTAATCCTTATTCCTGGGAGAGTACCACTAAGTACTCTACTTTGAGAGTACTTAGTAGGATATGTTGGAACTTTCCTAACCTTGAGAAACTGTCTTAGAGCAACGATGATAACACCCGTGAATGGGTAGCCATTGCGCCCCGCTTCGATACATTTAATTTACACATGTACACTGTTTTTTTTAGGTCAGTCGCCCACTTGTGATTTCAGTCGCGGTGATTTGTTACCCAGTCGAGTGTTATGAAAATTAATCATTTGTGTCCGTATAGTCATGTCTAAATAGTCAGTAATAGTCCCATAATATCTTCATAGCACTTGAGTGGGTAACAAAAAGTCACTGGGATAAAAATCACAATCATATCCAGGCCTAAGGCCGCTGTAAACGCTCACATTTACTTACAAAATAAGATAAATGTTATTTTCATTTCGATATCATTCTGTTTGATAGTTGTTCCCAGAATACATAGAATATCATACATTGAATACCAGATTGATTGCTGTTAACCACAAGTAGTTTTATATAACAACACTGGTTTTTCTATCATAACTATTTTCCGGGAGGGGTAGGTCAGTCAGCTCCTTGAGAGCTTGCTGGCATTCATCGTTGCCCTAAGGTTCTCGTAACTGTAGACGAAATTGCGTCTGTTCCATTTACTTAAGATGGATTGGTGACATCTGGCGACGATTAAAGTGGCTACTTCAGTCCGGCTTCATTCAATGATACCTTCGGAAAACGTAGTTACATTTTGCTCGCATTTTCGTCATAAGCTTGCCTTATTAAGATATAAAATTACATATTTATTATCAACGCTGAGAAGCGTCAATGAGAATAAGTAAGACAGTAAATAAATATTATTGAATTTATTTGATTTTCATGTAGACTTATACTCACCTAGCATCAGTAAGTTAAGTCATTACAATAAATAAAATATAGACTTTGCTGATCGCATTGTCCGTGCCCAGCAGTGGGAGGCAAGGTTACAGCCACTATGATTATAAAGAAACCCTACTTCCAGATCCCCCGGCGGCGACTCCTGCCAGCTGATGACGCGCAAGCGCCGACGCGGGGTGATCGAGAAGAAACGGCGCGACCGCATCAACACCTCGCTGACGGAGCTCAAGCGGCTGGTGCCGGCCGCCTGCGAGAAGCAGGGCAGCGCCAAGCTGGAGAAGGCCGAGATCCTGCAGCTCACCGTCGACCACCTCAAGATGCTGCATGCTAAAGGTGAGCTATTCACTATTATGCAGAAGAATAATCAAAACGAACGTGGTCATGTGTTAGATAGGTGACCACTTGTGGCGCCGGAGAAGGCAGAGATCCTGCAGCTCACCGTCGAACACCTAAAGATGCTGCATGCTAAACGTTAGTTTTGGTTTCTTCACCTTTAGCGCGTTTAGCTTTTTGACTATGAGCTACGGAAAGAAAAGAAAGAAAGAAAGAAAGCAAGAGAAATGATTTATTTGCGCAAATATGGGTATGATAATATGAAATATGGGCATGTACGAAATGAATGTGATATATGCAGCTAAGAAACATGGGCGCTTGTAATTTCGATTCCGGTTATTATTGATACATAGCAGTCGTTAAACTACGTCGAACGCTTTGTCATAATTAAATGTGCCTTTAAATAAGGTAGCATATGGTTTCTCTCAATTTACCTTCAACGTTGACGACATGATTGTAAGACTATTTCAATGACCTTATATAATACTAGCTGACCCCGCGAACTCCGTACCGCGTTTACATGTTTGGGGTGAGCCACCCTTATCACTTAGGGGTATGAAAAATAGACAGTAGCCGATTCTCAGACCTACTGAATATGCATATACAATTGCATAAAAATCGGTCAAGCCGGAGGAGTATGGTAACTAACATTGTGACACGAGAATTTTATATATAAGATGAGGTACATATTAGATATTCTTATTTTTTCTACAATTCACTTTTAACTTTCAAGTAAATTTCGTCAGGGAAAGGAAGTCTTACGAAATTATTCGATTTCAATTGTATTCCATTTCCTTTTGAAATGCGTAACAAAAAATCATTGAGAGATGCATTCTCTAAATTTCAATTTCTCTTAATTTAATCACCTACACCGGTATACGGTTTAAAACCTGTCATTTTCACGAGAACCTCGAACATCCGTTTCCAACAAATTAACAAAAGAGACCGTTATAATATCCGATAAAAAAGTTAAAAGTTTTGCCATAAAAAGCAAAAGTTTTAAACTTCGATTCGTATTTCCTGCTTTTAGAAATTGCAGCTTTTTGAAGAGAATTGTTAAAAATACTGTTACTTTTACATCAGGTGGCTTGCAGGCAGGTTGCACTTGCATAATTTAGTGGTTTTACTTGCTGTACCGATGAAAAAATATTGTTTCTTTTATTATATATTGTCCTGTTGGACGTTTCTAACATATAGGTACTCTAAGTTTTCGATTTCTTATGAGGCGGCCACAGTCTTGGCGCGGTTTCCGCCCCTAGACATCCTGGCGGATATGGACGCAGAGGTCTTCAATAAGATCCGTGTCCTCCGCCAGGGGGCTGACCCTTCGAACGAGACGATCGTCGAGCTTCGTCGGAGGGCCAGATGGCGGGCTCTGACGCGCTGGCGCGTCAGACTGCGCGAGCCGCAGAACGCGCGTCAAAGAGCCGTCGGCGCCATTCTGCCCAGCTTCCGGGCCTGGCTAAAAAGGGAGGGTCGCGTCACCTACCGACTGACTCAGATGCTCACCGGACATGGCTGCTTCGGTGAGTATCTGAACCGCATTGGACGTGAGAGGTCTGCCAGGTGTCATCACTGTGGACATGACCAGGATTCCGCGCAGCACACGCTTGAGCACTGCCCAGCTTGGGAGTCCGAGCGGCGGGTCCTGGTCCAAACAATCGGACATGATTTGTCCCCGGCGGCCGTCGTCGAAGCGATGGTGCGCTCCAGGGACGCGTGGGGCTCGGTAACCTCCTTCTGCGACAATGTCATGTGCGCAAAGGAGGAAGCCGAGCGAGCTCGGGAGCGTGCAGATCCCGCTCGGCGAAGGAGCCGCCGGGGCCGACGTAGATAACGTCCCCCGGCGCTAGTCCCTGTAGCTTCGGGATTAAGAATAGAGCTACGGTATCCCCTGCCTGATCGTAAGAGGCGACTAAAAGGGGGCTTCCGGGGATGCGGACGGTGAGAGTGGGAGCTTGACCCGTCCAGCCAGCAGCCCCGGGAAGGACGGCGGTGTATGCGTGGCCGCATGCCGCCGTGAACACCTGAAGGTGCAGGAGAGCACATCTGCTCTCCCGAAGATGGGCCCGTTATGGGGCGCCGCGCGTGGAGGACACCGGTGCGTTCCTATGGAGATCCCGGAGTCCTCACAAACGTAGAGGCAGGCCACCGAGGGGGTTTTAGTGCGGTCAAATCCCACATAACCCGGTATCCTCTCCCAAGGTGTCGGGTACCTTTTGAAGGTTTCCCCCCCGATACCAAAAAAAAAAGGTACTCTAAGTTTTACAATAACAAACCAGTTACAAAGTAAATCTCGTTACACACAATGATAAAAAATGTTTTTATAATTTTACAAATGCTTTCCGAAAATCTAAGTATTTAGGTTATTTAATTCACTTTGTTTATCTTATAAGCGAAGCGGTCCATCCATACCAAAACCAAACTATGTAAACGTATTATCTCTTTTAAAACAAGAAAAAACCACTGGGCACCTGTCGGACCCGGAAATGTAGTGTCCCATGGGAACTCGCTGTGGATAGCGTTGATGAGCGTTTATACTAATATTGTTATAGATACACGATGGCTTAGGGATACTTTCGGTTTCAGATGTCGCGATATAAAAACAAATGGAATGTGAATAACTTTTTTAAACATCTGTATTTGTGCAAATAAAAGTATTTGTCTTTAAATGACTCCAACCCTTTTCGCGTCCCACTGCTGGGCACCTGACATTCCTCATTAGATATTTGAAAGGCCTGGCTATTTGAAAGGAGCTTATTTCTAAACATTACTCATTGGTGGATAAGACAGGAGTAATCTAATAGTACACAAATTGAAAACTCACTTCACTTCATCAACTCCTAGTACCAAAAATTAGATTTGACTTCTGGGAAACGAAAAATGTAAATAAGTTAAAAGGAAAACCGTGGAAAAAATCTGTTATATTTGCTTAACGAATTATAATATTAAAAAAGCGTAACCACGGCCTACACCGCAGCTTGATGTTAAATATTCATAATTTGATCTTCCTTCCGGCGATTCACTGGCCTTTGAACAAAGCGAATTATATTTTGAACAATTAGGGATACAAATTAAAATACTCGTATATTTTGCTGCTCATTATATCGCTCGCTGGTTAGTAACATTGTTTTCGGAATTTAATAGTGCCTAGTACTGGATTTTATAACCTTGTTTTAGTCGGGCAAAGTCTGATTTAAGACTCATTTTAATATGTTGCTTAAAGTAATTAACGCATTAAGTGGCCATCAAAAAAGATACATGTTAAAAACTTAATATTTATAACTTTGATGGTAAACAGTTGTACACACAATCCTCTTAAGATAACTAAAAGTAAGTTAAAAGTATGGCTCTATCTCTTTGTGCTACATTTTGGGTCCTAAAGCTTTCAATTACTAAAAACAAACATCATATACCTACATTAAGAAACGTTTACATAGCAGGATTACACACTGAAGTTGATGATTTCACGGTGAATACACATTTTCAGCTAAATATGTTGTGGGGAGCTCTTCTTAGCCCTACAATTATTAATTCGTAAAATTGCATTATCGTCAGAAAATTCTCAATGTCAAAATAAAACTCGTTTTTTTATTGGTAATTTAGTACGAAGAGACGAATCTCTTAAACTCCCTCATCATCAGTTCAGTGCGGAGTTGCGCAGTCACGGTCGACAAACATGGCAGAGCTGTAAATATCAACTATTCGCTGGAGTTCTCCCTTTTTGTTGACTGTTACATGATACCGCATAATTTGTATAATTGTGAAAATCCTTCCGTAGCGAAAAATTCTGTATTCTGAATCGCTGCTTTTCACAGGAAGTCGTCTAGAGTCGTTTGACTTCAAACCATCTTGATTTAACTACAGTTACAAAGCTCACAGTGTAATGATGCTCGCTTGTTTTTTTCTGCTTTCTTTGATGAAAATGAAAGACACGGCTTTCATTTTTTGATGGTTTCAACAAAAGTAAAGAAAAGTAGCTGCAACCTGATCTGATCAATTGAAAATATGAATAGGTATGAAAATATGAAAATACTTTATTGTTGACTGTTTACATACATACAGTTAGATGTTTAAAATTATTATAAGAGTTTAAACAGTCTACCATGCTCTGGCATACAATATTATATTACTAATTAAAACTAAAGTAGCTAAAATAGTTTTATTTTAAAATCCTCTAAGAATATTCTAAACGAATCATCGGCTTTTGATGCCTACCCACCACTGGGTCAATGAGAGAAAAAAAGCCGGCGGAAAAAAGCTCTCAGGCATTGTTTAGAGTTAATATTTTACGCGGAAGCTCCCCAAACCATTTTAATGCACGATTTAGAAAGGTTTGTCGTCAAAAAATTCGTTTATACAATTTTTTTATAAGCCATTGCTTTAGTTGTCTTTTAAATTTAAATTTCTGAATTCCTGGTGGGTTAAAATAACAATATTATAATATTATTTTCACAACTACATTGTTAAGTTTATCTAGCAAATAGATAACATTGAATTGAATTAAACCCTTCTTGCATCCCACTGTTGGGTACGGGTATCTCTCGATGATTTTAGAGGCACCACCACGCTGTGGGTTAGTCGTCAACCATCTATCTAATGTTTTGAAACCGCCCACAAGGCCTTATTTATCTAACGATATCAACCCAGACCGACGGCTGAACGTGCCCTCCGAAGCACGGAAGTGCCCATGAAATTTTGCCACTAGCAGTTTACCATCTAGCAAGAACCAGATATTGATAACCCAATTAAATTTATATTCACGCAGTTACAAATCATAAATGCCGTCCAAAATATAGCAAAAAAAAGTAACAACGATGGTGACCCTTGGAGCGGTTTTTTTCGTACATTTCGCACGCGAAGTGCGGTGTAAAACCACAGCCGGAAGGGCTCGCCCCCATTCATGATCCCCGAGAGGCAATTGTTGTTTTTTTTTTATTTTGTAATGCGGTCAATCGTTTTTGAATGAAGTAGTAGTGGTGGTTTTTTTAGTTCACCGAGTAGTGGTTATTAAAAATTCCTTTAACATTTTTGCAGCAAAAAGTTTGAGTCACTTTGTTACATAACTTTTTGATTGAATGGTGTGTCGTGACACTAAGGGCTTCTTACACCACCTTCAAGTAAGTGACAAGTACGCTAATTGTCAGTTAGTGACCGGTAACTTCAATTTCAATTTCACGATGTTCCAGTAGTGTAGTGTGATCCCCCCCCCCACCTGGGACCGCGCCTGTGAGAAACTGACCCGTACTCTTAGCCATTACTTGCTAACTAACTTGGGACGTAACTAATCAACACTTTACTTGGAGATAGTGAAGGAGGCCCTAAATCACTTTGACTTATAATAAGGTACATATTATTATACATATACAAAGCGTTTTCTGCACTGTTCAACGAAGTGGTAAGAGCTTTGTTCAGCAATACAATGAAGTGTGTACACACTACTAACCATAAAATCCATAGACAGTGAAATAAATATAAGAATAACAATAAGTTTCCCTTCACAATCCTGTGCTATGTTAAATTGCGGCCACATACTAAACAAAATATTTTAGCCTTATACGAGATATTCTTTGCTGCAATTACTTTAAGATTAACTGTAAGTCAAATGTTACTTAAAATATTGTAAAATTAAAAAATTCAACAATTTATGCTACTAAAATAAATCACGCGTCTTGGTGCTTTTTCACCCTTCTTTGGCATTTATTTTTAACTTAAATAACACTTACTATTATAGGTATAAGACCATTAAACAGTATAATGGTCATTTAAAAGCCACAACGGTTTACCAGGTAGACCGTAGCCGCCTGCGCCACCTGGCGCCAAAAAAACTCAAAACAGGAAGTGATGCCGCGACTAAGACCAACTGGTCAACGTGATTGTGATCTGTTTTTTTCTATCTCGCAAGGGTGGAGGGTAGAATTCTTTTTTGTATTTATACTTTATTGTATACTCTTGTACTTGTACTATTCTGTGTGGTCGTAATACCGACACAGATTTTATTTCAAAATTAAAAATTAAATAAGAGTTTTTTCTCGTATAAAGATATTTTTACTTCAATTTTTTATAATAAATTAGATATCTTCTAGGCTAGGATAAAACATCTGTACAAGATGAACTTAGATAAATATCTACAATTTTTGTCGTCTCCTTATGTCAACATATAGCTAATTTATCATTTTGCGGTGGCAGTATAAACTTTCATCGTATAACACTTAAAGATCCCATTTTAAATATATGTACCATCTATAAAAGTAGTGACTACGGAAAACTTATTAATAATCGCCATTATATAAATATAGGTAATCATAATCATAATAAAACAATATCCCACATCAAACACAGCTTATGTTAATCAACCAGCAAGATAATGCGCTTATCATCGTATTCGGTATCGGCAATTCGCGTGGGAACGGGCTTCCCTACCGCGTCACACTGGTTCGCACTGCCCACCCCTCGAGGGCTGCACGGAGGGCAATACTGCTCATTCACTGATTTATAGTATGAGAGGTTAACTTATGGTACTGGTTATGTAAGGGTGTTTTAAACGTTAAATTTTCAATATGTTTAATCAAATCACGAAAAAATACAGTCGAATTGAGAACCTCCTTGTATTGAAGACGGTTAACGGATTTAAAGCTAATTTTATCAAACTTTTTCTGTACCTTAGTTTGCATAATATTTATAAAAAATATATGGAATACTTCAAGGTAGAATTTAGTGCAGCGAGCTCTGTCCTCATGACCTATAAATAGTAAAAAAAACTCTTATCACAAAAAACCATGCCAATATTTAAAATTTAGAAGTATGTATGTTTGTTTGCTTGTCCTTCTTTCCCTTCACAACTGTGCTACGGATTAACATGATTTTTTGTATATAGATTGGTGGCTGGAGAGTGACATACGCTTTATCCGGCTTTGGTTTAACATACTACAAATTCTGATCAACCTGAATCATTTCACGATCTTACGATTGAATTCGATAGCAAAAAATGTAATCTCTTCCCATATTATCCCATCACGCGTGATGTGACAACCGGAAGCGCCTAACGAAAGGGTTGCTCACCTGTTTAAAAAATAGGATAAAAACTTTTAGAAAAAATCTAATAACATAACCCAGACACCGAAACGGAAGGAAGGGATCGCAATTGTAGGAAGAGTTTTAAAGTCGGAGCCTCTTGAAGTTGCGCAATGCGCTTTTTATATTTTTAGCTTTGCATTTAGCGTAAGATTTGTTTTACCTTTTCATAATAATATGCAATTAACTCCTTTATGTACTACTATCTTTCTTATTAACTTTTTTTATGTACTGTACTAAGTTTTGCAAGACTCTTATATGACAACATTTGAGACATAAAATCAGATTATTATAGACTAGCTGTGCCCGCGACGTCGTCCGCGTGTATAAAGACTTTTATAAAATGGATTGATTAAAAATTAAAGATTATTTATTTGCATTGAATAAGTAGTAGGTAGATTATTCTTACATATAGTGAAATCACTTATAATACAATGTTCATATGTTCAGAAGAAACCTAATGTATTTTTTCTAAATCCTTCAAACCTAAAACAGTACTGTACAGTTACTGTACTGATCTTACTATCCACTTTTCTCACGTTTCAATTTTCTCGCGCAATCAGATTCTCTTTACAAATATGTACCTCGTTTATTAAAGTTAAGAGATATTGCTGTGCCCGTGGCTTCATCTATGTTAAAAATAGTATCTTTAGTAAATTGGGTGAATTTATACTGCAAAGAATGTATAGACTCATTCTATATACATAGCTTTAACCTACTGCAGAAAAGAGGTGCACTATACAACTACTTGTAGTTGGGAGATAAAATTTCTAAACATACACGTGCTTAGGATTAAACAATCGGAAAAATAAATGTAAGGTCAATTAATAAACTATAGGTTTAAAACTTGCGGACAGCAATTTGGTCATAAGTCATAACTCATATAACATTGTGAAAACTAAAGCAGAAGGCAGGGTCTCTACACAGTGTGCTATCTGTATTTGGAAATAAAGAATATTTTTATAAAGAATCTTTAAAGAATCCTTAATATCTCCATCAATCAACGTGTGTGGATGAGCCCTCAGCCCGTACGCAATAAAGAGACGCAAAAAATGAGTTAAGTTATCATTGGTCCAATTAAAAATGTTCAGCATCATACGTATACGTAACAACAAGTGGGACAACCCGCGTGGCGCAATGTTTACCATGCCGGGCTGCTAATCGAACTGTCCCGGGTTAGATAGAATCCGGGCGAAGCAGAAATTTCAATGATGAGTTTAAACTGTTCTCGGTCTGGGTGGTTGTGTTTCTGTCTCTATGTGTGTTCATGGCACCCGCGACACAGGGTATATCTACCCTAATGTGGGGCTATACGTGTGAAATGTTATTTTTTATTTTATTTTTACACTATGTACTTACTTTTATTAGACTTAAGGTTTTTATTTGAAAATTATCTCCATCGATTCACTTTGGAGAAGAAATGAATATTGCTCAATAACGCCATCTACCGTATGACATGTAAACTTTGTGGTTGATAAATCGAACGTCAAATTACCAAATAGGTAGATATTGAGATTAACAGTAAGTTCACTAAAAGTTTAACTATTCGTCACCTAGATGTCTGCAGTAGTCTCGTTTTGTTAATGCTTTGTACATTATGTATGAAGGTTTAGATTCCGTATCTTACAACCTTAATGCTGGATTCATTGAGATTGTAAGATTTGGATTTCGGTTCATCGGAGCTTGAGGCCTCCTCAATACTGGGAGAGCTCCATGCTCAGCAGTGGAATGCTAAAAAGGTTGCAGCTTGATATAATGTAGCGATAATAATCGTTTCAGCTGCAGCCTGTTTATAATCTTCCACCCAAAAAGAAGACTAATAAGCTGAGCAACTAACTCAATGGAGCCTGTGATGTAAGGTTTGGCGGCGGTAAGGCTCGCGATGCGCTTATTAGGTACCTATAGTCTAGCCATACTCGGCCAACGAAATAATATACTGTAAGCTGATCTAAGTATATTTAATATAGTCGACAATATTAGTGAGAGTTCAAAATAATTTTACTTAAATTTAAACTTTTATTTATGGTTTTGAATGGGCTGTTACCGAAACTTTCATACAATTTCCCCAAAGTGCCTTTTAAGTTTATGTCGCGTATTGTGTAAATGAATATAACTTTTTTGTTAACCCGATTGATATGAAATACACACTAATGTTACGGAAATTCATTCAACAATATATCAGTAAACACATCATTCAAAGAAGGGAAAAGAATTTGAGAGTGAAATATTAAGTTAAGGTTAATTATTGTACGCTTAAGATACCAACTTTCGAATCCACTTTATTTGCTATTGAGGGGTAGTTTTGAAAAAAGCTTAAATAGAATTCTTACTATGTTAGTAAAGATTACAAATACAAAATTATAAGTATATTACTCTGCACAAAAATATTCTGTACATCAAGTTTCGACACTCAATTTTTAAAGAGTTTCAAAGAAAATTGACATTTAAAGGGTGAGTTTCAGGAAATGCTGAAACACGTATTCTTTTATTTTCGTTAGAAAATATTTATACCAAATTTCAAGAAAATCTATTGAAAAAATCCAACTTTTCCATACAAATTTTCATCGCTCATTTCACACCCTTAAAGGGTGATTTTTAAAATTATCTATAGCCTAAATGTTAGCGAGGACCAATATATATAAAACAAAAAAAGTTTCATCAAAATCCGTCCAGTAGTTTTTGCGTGAAAAGCTAACAACAGACAGACAGACAGACAGACAGACAGACAGACAGACAGACAATAATTTCAAAACTTATATTTTTAGCTTCTGTTACTTATAAAAAGACCCCTAGAAGTATTTTTTTAAATTTATATGCAATGTACAGAATTGACCCTGCTTACAGTTTTATTATATGTATAGATATTAAAAGTAGGAAAGTACAGAGCGGTCATTTTTACAACTTTCTGACCTTTTATGTGGAAATAACTTATTCAAGTAGACCGTAAGCGTCTGGCAACTGTAAAAGGCAATCAAAGCAATTAATCCATTTTAATTGCTTTGAGAGCTTCGAGCGATCTTTCTCTTATTTTTTTAACAATTCTTGGTATTATAGCTAAAGTTTTGGCAGCAATAAAAATAATTGTTAGCACCAAAAAGAAACCTTTGATTGGGACCGATAATTTAATAATTACTCGTAAATTGTAAAATATTATATCTTGATTACTATATTCTTCATTGCCCTGCATATATATTTTTTTTGAAGACATGCCATGTAAACCAACTCATTCTTGGCCAGCGGTATGGACCCTGGCCTGAACATCTCTTAGTTCTGTCTACTGGGACATTAAAAGGGTTGGAAAATTCAAATGGTTTTCTACAAACATTTAAGACATGCCAAATAAAGACTATGAGTAACGCAATACTAAAAAATCTTACGAGCATACATCTGTTCTCTTGGCCCGGTGGCCCAGTGACTCCCCTCGATGCACTCCTGGATAGCGGATCTTGATCCCTAAGGAACCGGAACTAGGGTACCCGTTATTTCTCCTCTCTCTCGCACGTATGCCTTAACGGACCTCTCTTTTTACTTGTTGCGTAAAGAACACGTGAGGGGTCCATGAATGGCGTATTTTCTTTCTTTTATTTCTCGAGTATTATTTATACGCAAATCGTAGTAGCATCTGCGCAAGTACAATGTCTTGGAATCGTATTAAATCTCTCCCTTTTGTTATGGAGGACCCTGTTATTTTCGTTTATTGCTTTTTCGATTTGCTCATCATTTCTTATTTGATAATATTTTTTGGTCAATTTGGTACCTATTCCATCTTTCAAAGAGAGAAACGGAAAATTGTTTGTTTATTGTAATGTTGATTGTCGTTTGCTTGTATTTATGTTTATATGTAGAGGTACGAGTGTTTCTTAAATAAACCGTAAATTGACATACGTTTCCTATACGATATTGTCTCCTTTGTTTTGTAGGTAATTTCCGCTTGAATTTACATTTACAACTTAAAACAAATTTCGAAGTTATTGGTATGTTCTTCAAAATAACGCTTAAAATGTAACCTTTAGCATAATAATTCATCGGTATAAGTACTTAGAAGCTAACAGAGCGCTTTTCTTTCTAGGTCTCGATACCTTCGCCTACGATCCTCAGAGATACGCCATGGATTACCACAACATCGGCTTCCGGGAGTGCGCCGCAGAGGTGGCCAGGTACCTCGTCAGCTGCGAAGGTCTGGACATCCAGGATCCTCTGCGGTTGCGACTGATGAGCCATCTGCAATGCTTCGCTGCTCAAAGGGAATTAGCAGCGAAATCTACTAACTGGGGGTACCCACAGTATCCCGCACCGGTCCCACCCCAGCACCAACATGGTTACACCGAATTAGGGCACCGACAGGATCCCACGACGTCGACCGCAGCAGCAACAGTAGCCGCTCCTACTGCGATAGCAGCTCCACTCTCGGCTGCTCCAAGTTACCCCCACTACCCTCCAGCCCCACCGGCCCCACCGGGTCCACCCGGACCCCATCCTGCCCCAGCCGTCCCGCACTACCCAACCCCGTATCCCCATCACCCCACACATCACCAGTACTCCCAAAATAGTTCGAAGCCCTACAGACCGTGGGGTGCAGAAGTAGCATATTGATGTATCGGTACTTAGTTTAACTGGCTGGTGGTTCAATATTTCAAGTCACGAAATGTTACGCTAAGTGCTGCAATTTATAAAACACACGACACTGTCTCGGTTTTATTAATAGAAAACGAAATGGAATTATGCGCAATTAAAAATTATATTTTATAGTATATTGCACCTAAAGCATCAAGTTATGACAGGTATGACACCCGTAATTATGTATCGAAGCGAGGCGCTATGCCGTCTCTCTTGAAGGGTGAGTCAGTAACTTTGATGCTCTAAGATATTGCATTACGCGGATCAATAAATAATTACGTACTGCGTAATTTAAAGTAATATTTTCTTATATCTTGCAGCACCTACACGGTCCAATACTTTTAAACTGTCGTCTTAACTTGACAATAAGTACATGGTGCAAATTTTATTAATTTGTAATTCACATATTACTTACATAACGTAGAAAAGGATCGACTGTAAAACCAAATAAGAATATTCCAGAACCACAAAAAGTTATGATCTCAGAGTATAGAAAATGTCTAAATTATAACTATTTAATACTGTTACTTGTAGATATCAAAATATTTAATAAGTTGTGTGATATGATATAGTATATGAATATAGTTTATAAGTAATTTAATGGACGTGGGACCAAAAACCAAGCTTTAAATTATAAAATAACCCAATATGATAAGACTGCATTTATGAATATTACTTTCCATCTATTGTGAAAATAACTCATTGGCTAGCTGTACGGCTCCAATCACAGACTTATATTTAAGTCTGTGGCTCCAATCAATTCCCAGAAAGATTCTTTACGATGTAATTTTGATAAATTTCAAAGTTATTCTATAATGTACTTGTTTGTAAACTATGCACAAGGTTGTGAAAAGCGTTAATTATACACTGTACGATATTATATATAAGAAATAATTTGTATATATTTGAAATGAGATGTTTAAATTTTACAAAAATACTGTATCAAAGTTATACATACGATACTTTGTGGAGTTTTGTAAATAATATACATAGATAAGAAAGAAAATGATTGTGGTCGCTAAAAGAAATAAATTATTTTTGATATTACTTACTACTTTGTTTCATTTCTTCCTCTTTTTTTAATTAGTCATGTACCTACACATCAAAGAGGTAATGTCTTATAATTAAAAGTAGATACAGCAAAAAAGCGCATGAAATCATAATCGTTAAGTCTTTAATTTGTAAGACTTTACATTACAAGTGGTATATTTTTCATGGTTTGAACGAACCACCATGAATCACCCCATCCCCATCCACCACCATGAAGTACCACCATGGCACACATTTCTGCCGTAAAGCAGTTATATATAGAATTATATGAGGTTACCAATGTGCGGTTTTTGCGATGGCCGAGTGGTAAGAAACCGCAGTCTTAACCGGCGGTTCAAATTTGGAATGTGCGTATTTATCGCTGCTCCACGGTGATGGAAAATATTGTGATATTTAAAAGTGATTACGATGTTCTCCATCGTCGTGCATGCCTGAGAGAAATTCATATTTTCTCGAAAACATGACGTCCACTAATCCGCACTTGGCCAGCGTGGTAGACTATGGCCTAAATCCCTCTCACTTGTCCTGTCCAGCAGTGGGACATAACATGACGTCCACTAATCCGCACTTGGCCAGCGTGGTAGACTATGGCCTAAATCCCTCTCACTTGTCCTGTCCAGCAGTGGGACATAAAAAAGGGTTAAAAAAAGAGGTGACCTTCGAAGTAGCAACGCAGCAGCATGTGATCTTAGAGAAGACTCGTTCTAGCTTGGGGTTGTTTGATGAAGTCCATCGGCTGCAGCGACCTTATGGCGATATTGTACTATTTTACATAACACTATACACTAAAAATCAGTTATAACAACATCGAAGGGACTACTATAATAATAATATTACCGATGTAAATTCTATAAACAACATCGAAATCGGCACTAATTTTCGTATCATTATAAATGGTGTCGGTTGTAAGAGGTTTTGACTACTTTTGACTGTATAAGACCTGAACTTTACGCACTATCAAATTATTAAACATAGGGCTGATGTATCATCTAAATAAACGAAGCCAATCCGAAAAACTGTTTCCAATTAACAGAATTAAGTCCAGGTGTCAGTCATAAATTAGCAGATAGCATCGCACAGGTGGACTGACCGTCCAGATGGTTCTGCATTCGTATTCGCGGACGCGCTTCACCGCTCGTATGGGATATCGCCACCCCTATGTTTCCCACGGCTACCGTCCTTCTCACTCATGTATCTAAACCCTACCCCTCTATACCCATCTCGCTTCTACTTCCGTAGGAAGTTGTTTAGGGTGCAAAAACCAATTTTTTCCCCAATCGTGTGCGTGCCGTGTGGCGGTGTATGCGCAGGTATTTCATAACTCGATACCTTTTCTTTTGCGTTTGTTTGTGATTAACTTCTTCCTTCCGCGTCTGCACTCGTAAATGCAAGGGGATAGTTTTGTGGTTAGTGTATTAAAATACGCCGAGGTCTTTCTTTTGTACACTTTTAGCCTTTAAGTGTACCTGGTATGCGCATTGAACAATCTACTGGTAAGTAACGAAAAGATGAAATACCGAAACAACGTTTAGTTATTGGATAGTTTTGTGGTTAGTGTATTAAAATACGCCGAGGTTTTTCTTTTGTACACTTTTAGCCTATTAGTGTACCTGGTATGCGCATTGAACAATCTACTGGTAAGTAACGAAATGATGAAATACCGAAACAACGTTTAGTTATTGGATAGTTTTGTGGTTAGTGTATTAAAATACGCCGAGGTCTTTCTTTTGTACACTTTTAGCCTATAAGTGTACCTGGTATGCGCATTGAACAATCTACTGGTAAGTAACGAAATGATGAATACCGAAACAACGTTTAGTTATTGGATAGTTATGTGGTTAGTGTATTAAAATACGCCGAGGTCTTTCTTTTGTACACTTTTAGCCTATAAGTGTACCTGGTATGCGCATTGAACAATCTACTGGTAAGTAACGAAAATATGAAATACCGAAACAACGTTTAGTTATTGGATAGTTTTGTGGTTAGTGTATTAAAATACGCCGAGGTTTTTCTTTTGTACACTTTTAGCCTATAAGTGTACCTGGTATGCGCATTGAACAATCTACTGGTAAGTAACGAAATGATGAAATACCGAAACAACGTTTAGTTATTGGATAGTTTTGTGGTTAGTGTATTAAAATACGCCGAGGTCTTTCTTTTGTACACTTTTAGCCTATAAGTGTACCTGGTATGCGCATTGAACAATCTACTGGTAAGTAACGAAATGATGAAATACCGAAACAACGTTTAGTTATTACGGCAAAAATGAGTGCAGCGGTGCTACTCCCATTAATTGATTATTCCATTACCTTTCAATTCTTACATGAGCTTTATTAATTTTATTAGTGACCAAAAGAGACCTCCACGATACCATATATAAGTTATAGGAGATACCAACCGTGGAAGACTTATTGTCTTTGATATATGATTATTTTAGGTATGATATCATCAAATGGACATGACATGGACAATGGACCTGAGTGGCGCAATAGTTAACATGCCAGACTGCCAATCGAATGGTCGCGGACGATTCCCGGCGAAACAGAAATTTGAATGATCAGTTTAAGTTTCTGTTCTCGGTCTGGGTGTTTGTGTTTCTGACTCTATGTGTGTCCATGGTACCCATGACACAGGGTGTATCTACCCTATGTGGGGCTATGAGTGTAAAGCGTTATTTATTTAATTATATTTTGATGTAACAATATGGAAAAACAGGAGTATATAATTACGATACAGGCACGTCAATTGTTTTGATTTTATCAACATAGTCGAAAATATTATCAAAATGGAAGTTTGGGCTGGATTTCTATTAACATATTCATTTGTACATGCGAGTCGCGCGGATTAGTAGAGAAAAGTGGCCTAAATTTGTTCTACAAGCACTACTATCAAATAATTTGCAAGGGTTTCGTGGAATTCTTGTCGGAACGTTGAACATCAATCTAGTTACCAGTGACCAATGTTAGCATTTGTCAATTTGTGAAGAAACTTCAAATCTAAGCAGACCAAGGAACTTACATACTAACGTAAGTTTCTTGAAGTAAACACGGTGTTCATATAAATACACAAGATCATAATGCTTTATTTTGTCTGCATAAGATTTGACAGTTTTTTAGGTGCAACGGTGTGTTTATAACGATTTTTTTCTGAACGCTTTCTATAAACTTTACCGACCACTTACAGCGTTTATCCAACTCTTGAACGGTCATTTGCAGAGACATCAGAGAAAAATACGTAATGGGTACATTTTCCCTTAAATGAACTATAATTCCACCGTAATGAAACCGAAACAGAAAATTACATAATTAAGTGCTATCAACAGACTAGGGGTCAGAATTACCCCTAATTGACCTACTTATCGGCCTGGACTTACGTAATTTCCCTTTTTCATTCAAATTCGATCGCCAAGACGATAAGCTTTTAATTAACTTGTTAACAGCAAAGGGATTCCAGGATCTCTTTTGAACAACAAAGAGGAAACTTATCACAATAGGACAGCTTATAAAACTCCATTATACTTGACAATTTAATTTGAAAAAAGAATGTAACACATTTTACTAAAATTGCGCGATTTCACCTATTACGATATTCGTAAACATTATTAAAGATACTTCAACTCAGTTGTGCGCGCGGCGCTATGTGTGCGTAGGCTAGTAATTATGCAGTTTTAATTTGTGTGACAGTGACGCGGCCGTGATCGTCCGAGCAACTTCACTGTACCTCTTGTCACGCACACAAAGTCACTGTGTATATACAGGTTTACCCACACATAGCGCCGCGCGCACAACTGAGTTGAAGTATCTGTAAAACATTTTCTACTTGCCATGTATCTAATATGATTTTCAACTTCTTAGTGTCAGGTTTCTGGTAACTCGTTATAAATGTCTATTGCCATATCACTTCATATGACCCGCATACCCGTCTGCCTCCCAATTAAATGAAAAATGGAAACTGAAAAAAAAACTTTCAAATTCTGCTATGTTCATATTGCTGCAATATTCAAAGTAATCTAAGTCCAGTTTTAATTTAACTTTGAATGTGGCCTGCAGAGATTATTTTACACCACGTGATGTTCAAGCTCATCTGCTGCTTTATATGTCAATTATTTATTGTATATGTCATAATATATTACTTATTTTAAACGTTATTTGAAAGGAACGGATACAAAAAAGGGAAACAACTAAAACGCAATTTATGACCAGTCCATAAAAACAAAGTATTAATACCCCAACGGAACGGGCGGTTAAACTCCGCAACCAATATTATTGAGTGGTGTACGCGCCGTTATCGATGCGACGCATTAAGCAAATTGGACAAATCTGTATTATCACGTGTTGTATTGTATAGTCGTTGTCTGTATGTTTGTAACTGTGTAACATCTCTACGACTTGACCGATAAGCTAGGGCAATAAATTTATCATACTGAGAATATGGTTTAAAACTCGTACGCTCGGTATCTGTTTATTTATGTGGTCGAAGCTAATGGAGCCTGTTAGTAGTATAATAACGTCTACAATCTACTACAATACATTTTTTTAAATTACGATGCCGTGTTAATTCATTTTTTTTTCAACCTTTTTTTTTATGTCCCACTGCTGGGCACAGGTCTCCTTCTCACAAGTGAGAGGGATTTAGGCCATAGTCCACCACGCTGGCCAAGTGCGGATTGGTGGATGTCATGCTTTCGAGAAATTATGAATTTCTCTCAGGCATGCACGGCGATGAAGAACATCGTAATCAATTAAATATCACGACATTTTCCATTACCGTGGAGCAGTGATAAATGCGCAAATTGGTGCGCGATAGAGGTGCGCGCAATAGAGGTGCGCGCCGAGGATTTGAACCCGGGATCGGTCACGTAGAAGACCGCGGCTTTTACCACTCGGCCATCGCTGCTCTTAATTGCGTTAATTCATATTATGATACTTTAACTACTTTTTTTGACATTAGGTACTAATAGTCTAAAATCTAGAATCTACATGGATGGAGCGAATAACAGAATCTGCGAATTTCAGAATAACATAAGTTCTACTTTGGATATGGGCTAAGGTGTGCCTTTATAAGGTACGGGTATGTATGTGTCGCAGCCATCTGATTAAATCAGCCGCTCAATTTTAAGGCTATTCTTTTATGGCATTCATCTAAAAGCCTAGGGCGATAGTTGATTGAACTAGCATCACTAAATGTTTTTGCCCTTTGAAAATAGTTGACGTAAAATCAGGCAGGTGATCATATTTAGTTCTTATTAAAAGTTAAAGTGTGACAATATGGATTTCGACCGGCTACAAGTTTTACAGTAATTAAAATTGATTTCTATTCAAATTAAATTTTTATTAAAATGATGACGTTCAGGGACGTCGTTGGACGTTACATTCAGCACCTTGACTAGTTGTCATTTAGTCACTTCATTGAATGCCGACGTTTAATAAACGGGCTAGCCTTTCAATTGAGAGGCTGATTTAACCAGATGACCGCGACACATGGATTGGCGTCCTTCTTCTACGGACGGGGATATACTCGTATTCTATAAGCGGTACAATTACAATAAGGTCCGATGTGACGTAGTCGCTTGACCGTAGCAATCATCGCGCGAGGGTTTATTCAGCAAACAGTAAGGATACATGAATAACGATGAAATAATGGAATAGCAGCGAGGTTAAAAATAGGCGGTAAAGTTAAAAATAAACTTAATTTCTAGTTAGGTACTTGATTTAATTGATTTGAGGTTAGAATCGATATGTATGATTTCTGAAGATATTTAAATTCTTCTGAAATATATTGCTTCAAATAAAATTAACTAATCATCCCATATCTTGTCTATCTCTTACGTTAAAAAGATAAAAAAAGTTGTGTATGCGTATAGAATACACAACAACGTTTTGTTACAAAAGATTACCATTAATATATCAGTAAAAGGTAATAGACAAAGTAGTTACGTTACCGATAACACCACCGTCCGCGTCTGAGCATATCAATACTTTTAAAGTTATAATTAGCTTATTCTTAATAGTACGCTTACGTGACGCCCTACACGCGTTACTAATGTAAGCAAATTATTGTTTATGCAGATAATTATACTACTGTTGTGGTGTTCAAACTTATGTGTGTATCGTTACAACAAATACCAGTGTTTACTTGATAAAACTGTAGAAAAAAAAAGAATGACAATTCACAGAACCACAGAAATATCATTACAAGTTTTCTCTGTGGACTGAATCAACGAAAAAACGAAATACTATGAAAGCCGCAATATGACAAGTTTTCAACAATTATCTTAGGGTGGACGACGTATTACTAATTAATTTACCCATTTTAATCTTCTATTGATGTCTGGATGAATTCATGACTGGATGGATAGCTTGGTTTTGGCAACTATTTCGAGAATAAAAGACTACCAAATATTATTTTTAAATGAAACTAGAACAGGAATTATTGACAAAAACTTTTAAAACGGACATCCTGTTTAACCCTTATTTCGCAGTTTAGGCATTCTGTAAACTGTTTATGCTTGTGATTTTACTCCTAAATGTTTATTATTTTGCCTTTGTTAGCAAAATCCCTAGAACCTGTTGAACCAGTTTCTGGATTTGTGGTTATTTTACAAATATAATACCATAAGTCTTTTGACATAGCAAATCGCGAATACGATTATTGATGTGTATTGAAAGAACTGTCGGTAATGGCTTTGCCAGGACCTGTTTTTAAAATGAAGCTATGGAAAACAGTTTTTGTGGACTGAATGGGTTAAGAATAAGAAATAGAGTTCCATTGTCATTATAATTGTGACCTATGAAATGTGACACTTTTGTGATTTATACCGGTTTGTACAAAGATTATCGTCCAAATAGCTCGGCTCTTTAAATTGGATTGATCTGAATTTAAGTCAAATCAAATCTACAATTATAAATATGTATAATAAACGTGAACCTACATGAAGAAGTCAGAATTTGTTGTTCAGTTACCTATAAAAGTTCATTAGGCACGTTCCGTGAAACATGCCAACATTGCCCGGTTTTTTGTAAAAAATAACTTTATTCCAAGTTTTTTCTATAGAAACACAATTATATTTTTTTACCTCCTGCAATTCTAAGATTATATGCATGCATTGAAATATCAAAACGTCACTTAAGACAACATTTAGACCAACATTTCATTGATTGCATTGGCGGGCAAAGTTATCTAGACTTTTAGCCAACATTAACCAGGTCCATTTTAGACGCCAATATGACCTTTAATATAGCGATATAGAAATCAATCTAAGTATTTTGTCAATGATGGCGTTTACTTTAAAAATCGAATATATACCACCAGTATTTTCGTATTAAAATGAGTTGGCAATGTTACCCTGATCTTTTTTTCCCTTTCCGTACAATCCGCGTGTAGCAATTTTGAAATGCTAGGGTTGTACAGTTTTAGTAATTAATAAATTTAATCGTATTGGACATATTCAAAAAGTCGGTACAAAAATAAAAGTAATGTTTAAGTGCAAAATTTATATTGTAAAAAATAGATAGCATATTTTTAACTCCTCTAACAAAATTAAGATCAACAAATATAGGACATAATATAAACAAAAACATAAACTCAAGGCACAGGGGAAAAAAACTATAAAACGTATAAGCAAGTAACAAAAGAAATATGTGTGTTTTTATAAAGTAACAAAAGGTTTATTTTTTTTGATAAAATTGTTGTATCGTAGACTTTCTTACATTAATTCAACAACATATAGTATACCTTACTTGACATGTTAAAAAAACTAAACAAATAAACATAATTATCTACTAATCTACAAAGTTGTGCTTAAGCAAGTTATTGAAATAATCAGCAATTTCTTGAGATCCTTTTTCAGCTCTCGCCTTCGAAATGTTTTGAGTGGTTCTTATGATCAATTCATCAGTATGCCTAGCCAAAAAAACCCTGGACCCAAGCATCTCCGGGAATTTGATTCTTGAATTTATGGTGGCGAGAATTCTTTTTTAAATAATCATGAATGGTAGTATTATATTATATTCAGCATAACACCATCAAACAAATCAAATCGAATGCCATGCAGAAGTCGTACCTAATAATACCTAACAAATAAATCATAAGAAAATCATTAAAATATAATATTGGTTATCGTAATTTCACAACCCTAAGTCATTAGTGACGGCGGGAAATGTTAGCATTCTTAGGTTAGAACATGCTGGGTAACTTTGCCCATCAATATAACTTTAGTTTTAAAAACCTTTTAGCATTGACACTGGCCTTAAAACAATCTACAAATCGTTTTTTATAAGAAGCAGTAAGATAAACTTACCTGTGTTTTTGCCATTTCGCACAATTAACTTTACATTTAGTTGCAAAATTTGCCCGCAAAAATGTGCAGTGAACTCAACAAGTCAAAACTCGCTACTGAGTAAACTTAGCAACACACGTGATACTCAGTATTGCCACACGTATACCCTGTTTTGCATCAAATCAATAATGGTTGCCTTAAGATTAGGAAATTTTGTACAATAACGGTTTTTTATTATGAATTGTTGTTCGGGCAAAGATACCATTCGTGGCAAAGTTGGCGTATTTCACGGTTCTAGTAAAGTAGCCATCGCTTTACTTGGACATTTGACTGACTTGATTGACTGATTACTGGGGACATGTTTATTTATTTATATAAGTACTCATTACAGCTAACATTACAGGCTAACCTAATGCGTTAGCTTAGATTACATATTACATTTCCTTATTAAATTATATTATATGTTGGCTATACAAATATAAAATATACATTAAAAATATCATTACAATTATAATAATAATTAAATGTCAAATTACACATCAAATTATAAATTAAAAACAATAGCCATATAGGTTAATCTCATGTCAAAAAATAAAATTATAAAATTAAAATTAAAACAACAAATAACACATTATAACACATTACAATTTGTTGTTTTTATCTATCCATTTTCACCTGTCCAGTTTCTTCTGAAACTGGCAAAAAGTGATATATAAGTTGTACATGATGCCATATTTGAGACAAAAAACAAATAATAATATTTGACAGGACACCTTTATATGGGAAAATACAATAGTTGTTTTTTATTAGTTAAATTGATTTACTATTAATATGTTTTCTGCACATACGACTGGAGCTCTTCAAACTGAGACCAAAACCGATTTTTTATGTGCACTTATCGTCCTGTAAACACTGGGACAAAAACGGCTTTACATACATACTCGTAAATAGGATTATTTTTGAGTAGATATTTAGTGGATTCTAGCGCTTATTTTTACTTTTAAAACGATGAATGTTGCAACAATGTCACATCGCATAACGACCCCATTAGCACGAGATTCATTAAAAATAACCTGTTTGCACATTATCTCCTCAAACAAGACATCCTTTGTATCGGCACCCGCGCAGTGGGCCCGAAATATGTACATATTATTATGTATAAGGTACTCGTAATAGCTGTTACGGTTACGCGTTATGTATTTACGGGTTTTATATCTGTGCCCGAGTGTATGATGTCATTACAGTGCTCGTATAATGGTATTGGTGGACAGCAATAGCAAAATCTTAGTTACGCTCCTAGAATTTGCACAAATATTTTCGCAATTTTGTTTGAAAATAGAGGTGGAATTTGATTCAAGTCAAACATTCAAACTTTGAAGTTAGTTAGTTTACCGCACAATGCTTTTGCGTTTTGTAGAAAAAGACAAGTTAAAAATTTAAAATATTTTTCGGTTCAGATCAGAATTTAATCAGTTTTTCAGAAACATCTATGTTTTTGGTGATAATTTTCATTGTCATATTTGCTAAAATCATATACTTAAAGAAATATATATCAGCTAAGTAGATGATAGGGACATAGAAGTATATGTTAAACAGGTGTATACTGTAGACTTTCCACCAACCCGCATTGGAGCAGCGTGGTGGAGTAAGCTCCAGGCCTTCCCAATAATGGGGAGAGACCCGTGCCCAGCAGTGGGACCCAAAAAGGGTTGCGGCCAATACTGTAGACACAGAATACCTACTAACTTTTACTAACGTAGTTCAATTCAAAGCTAGTGAGATTTGTCTTTGAAAAAGCATTAGTGAGCGAAGTCACGTTAACAGATCCATTGCCTTTGATCTAATGTAACTGTGTTCAATGTGTCAGTTTATGGGTGCTAAAAAGAAAACAGAAAACCCCGGCCATCGCGCCCATAACCTCAAACGAATGTTTTGTGTTACAAGTGTACTGAATATCTTCTGAAAGATAAATAGTTTCCCGTGCCCATTAGCAGTGTTCTAGATTTTCCAATGCCCAGGTATGAGGAAAAGGAGAAAATTAGTTTTTTGAAGCCAAAGTTCCCAGCGTCTTGTTATAACAAAGAAGGTGATTCTTCGTACTTTTTTTCCAACCATTTTTTATCCCGCTGTTGGGCACATGTCCACTACGCTCGCCAAGTGCGGATTGGTGGACATCTCGCCTTCGAGAAATGATGAGTAACTCTCAGGCATGCACGGTGATGGAAAACATTGTTATTAAGTAAATGTCATAAATTGTTTCTTTCACCGTGAAGACGACAAATACCTACGCACACAACAAATTTCTTTTTAATGTGCTTATATTAGCTTGACCTGTATGTATGTATGTATGTAACGGAATCGTTTTTTATCTTAATTTTCACCTACTTCTAAGTTAATTAACTTGAAATTTGCACAGGGTTCAAGGGCAAAATTAAAAATAAGTAATGTGGTATAAAAAACTAGAAAATTCGCTTTTATGAAAATACAAACTAAAAAGTAAAACATAAAAAGAAAATGTTTTGTTTTTTGAGATACTATTGACACCATGCAACCCACGCTTTTTTTACAGTAAAATAAATTTTCTTCTTATTATTTTCCTTTTTAGTTCGTATTTTCACTAAAGCGTGTTTATTAGTTTTTAAACTACATTATTCATTTTAATATTCAAGGCGTAATATTCAAATTTTGGCTTGTTTTAAAATAATAACCGAATTATAATACCATGTCTGCCTCTCTCCTGTTAGATAAAATTTGACTTTTGCTACGTCTTACATAGACGTCTTACATTTTAGAATATATGTATATATAGGCTTGCAAAAAAAAGCGATTTTATTTCTATTATTCTTTATATCACTTATACTATATACGGTAAGTACTTTGCAAAAGCATATAATATACCTACATAACTTTACTTAATAATAAACCTACAAGGTAACATACAAGGATATGGATTCAGTATGTACCTACAGTTTTTTACAGCATGTAGAGTTTATTTCAAGGCTTCAGGTATTTTTCGAAGGGCAAATCGTAGCTGTGGGCTGGCTGGCACGTGACAATCGCGCTTGCCAAAATTTATTCTACTCGTTTTGGCTACATTTTCGTATTTGCACTTAATGTCCACCCATATTTTATTTATGTAACGTTAAGTTCACAAATGTCATCCTGAAAAAATATGCAATAATATACAACATATAAAGTAAGCCGTGATTTTTGGCATCCAAAGCATTTCAGATCTCAGTTTTTGAAAGAGAGGGTTTCGAGTCTCTGCAAAAAGACAGACGAGAAGACGAATACAAAACTAATCTTTCGAATGAGCTTTTATTAAAGAAGTCTTGGAAGAATCTATACTTATGTTTGTTCTATTCTTATTTCTTGTTACTTATAATATTTATTTATTTAAAAGTATGAATGTGACATTGTATAAGTTTGTTTATCCTTCGTTTACATCGCAACTGTGCAACGGACTGACTTAATCTTTTCGACAGAGATAGCTGGAGAGTAACATAGTCTATTTTTTCCCGAGAAAAATATCTCATTCCAATATCCATCAATATCCAATTCAAAATTTATATTATAAACACTAATTGATCATAACCACAAATTCTTATTCGAGAAATTTCGAAATTTGCCAACTGGTATGCTCCGATGTGAGGGATTATTTCAAACAGGACTACATAATTCAAGCCGAGAAGCCCCGTACGCGCTCGTGCAATTTCGTTACATTACAAATTGAATTGCCAAGCTTCTTAGCACGTGAGGATCAGTATTATTTATTAAGGAGTTTCTACGCAATACTAGTTTGAACCATGTTTGAACTGTAGCAATATTATTCTAGTATTAATATTATTTTAGGAGAAATTTAATTCGAATGCTTATTTGTAAATTTCAAATGAAACCTTCAAAAGGTGCCGTAGTATTTTTCAGCTTATGTACTATTTTTACCTCACTAAAACCTTCTAGGTATTTGGCACTTGCTAAGGGCCCCGGGCAATCTAATTTTATTTACAATATAATTTTTATATCACCAAAATGAGTCAGGTATTTATTTACATACTACGGTATTTATTTAAATTACTGAATTTACGCTATTTTATATACATCTTTTTTATGAACGATTCCTATTATTGGTATAACAAATCGACGAAATAATTACGAGTACTATGCACATAACTCCTATAACGAGCCGGAATTTGAAATCGGATCACTGGCACGTGAATCTAGTGACCGGACTATGACTGGGTAGATTTATTCGATTTTTCATAAAGTTATCTTTAGAAACAGTGCAAAGTTCTACACACCCCAGGATAAACAAGGCCGTTTGTCCTACCTAGCCGCTACCGTCTCGTCGTCACAGAAAGAGATAACGGCGCCGAAGTAGCGGTACACATTTACTAAGCCCGCGTGTCCACCGCCCGTAGGATGCGGCCCGAGATTTAGACGGGCCGATGTGCTGGCAATACAAAACATATTTGAACTTGTCCACAAACTGAAGTCGCGCCGTCACGTTAGCTGTTTTTTTTTTTGTCATCAATTATCATAACGTAATTGTAATGAAAATAACCAAGAAATTTAAATATGTAAGATGTTTATTCATTAATAGAAGCTATAGAAAGTATATAATGTTTATGGGATAAAACCAAGGAACGCACCAAAGCAGTAGAAGAAATTATAGTCGGTTTGAGCTAGCCAACTCTTTATTTTTTCGAAAACGCGACTACAACGCCTGACAGCTGGAACAAACTAAAGCAGCAAAAAGTGATACAGCGAGATCGCTTGCGGTTGACAAACGATCGCCGAATCGGTCCAAAATAAAGTCGTTCTCGGCGACGGCGACGATCCGTCGATGGCGGCGGTGGACAAACGCTCGAAGGCTTTCATATTACACGAGATATTCGTTCTACAATTTGTAAGTCATTTTTCTTCAGAGTGTAACCAAACCGCGACCATTTAATTTATTTACTTATTAAAACTCAAATTTTACATGTAAAGATCATATTTTATAATAACATAAAACTGCCAACATAAATTTTACGCAGCAGTAACTCTGCAGCCGTAAAAGTTACAAAGCTACTAAACATTTTCTTAAGATCTGATGTCACTGCTCTCTGTCCCTTATGGCCCATCACATATACCACAATACCCACAGTCGTGACGTAATAATTAATAATACATATTTTTATTTTTATGGACCACAACTTGTGTTTTTAAAAGAGTCAATTCTTTTTTGACAATAATTATGATATTGCCGATAAAAAGCTTATTTTCAGCGGTCGGTAACATTGTAATGACCAATTCGGCAGCACTGTAAACTATATCAAATTCAAATTCTCTCAAAAATCTTTTTTTCTTACATGTAGTCTAATCTAATCTAGAGTCCCGTAATTTCCAGAAAATATCTAGTTTCTCTATCTGTAGTTCTGTGTTTTGACTGAGATGTACAGGTGGTGAAGGCTGGTAGAGTGAGCGTGGAGATTCAGGAGCTTGGCGCTACATGACATCTGATCTCTTTTACACAGGGTAAAGATATATGTCAATGCAAATCCTCGTGGTATTTTTTTATATGAAAACTGCAGACGTTGTCCTCGCTTAAAAGTATTGAAAGAGAGTTTGTTTTTTTATTATCTTAAAGATGTTACTGTCAAACAAAAATATAAAACAAATGCTGACATACGAACTCTGTTATTCTGACTATGTCAAAGTTTACAACGACACGGCACTACATACACACGTTTGACAGGTAAAATAATTTGTATGGGAAAACTACTTATAAATAAAATAAAAAAATTTTCAGTGGACCAAATTGTGAATCTAAACCATTCTCAAATCCCCTTGTACACACACAAAAAATTTCATCATAATCGGTCTAGTCGTTTAGGACGAGTTTAATGACATACACACGCACACAAGAAATATATGTATATATAAATATAAATATGTTTTTGGTGGAATGTTACTGTGAAGCAAGTAGCCACTTTTTTTGTTATTGTATTGTACTCCTAACTATAAGAAATTATAGTACGTGTGAATGAGCACACAAAAGTAAAGCTACAAAAGATTTTCTTAGGATATTGTAACTTCGCTCGTCTTTTTGGGTCTTAGTTTACTTGGTTCTGATAGCGATAGGGATACTTTTTATCTTCGCCGAAAAAGATCAAGTTCAGTAAAGTGGTGCGTGACGCTTTTACGAATTAACTATGAGTGGTAGTCGATTCCGATATCCTACATATATAATATTTCCGATATCAGCGTGCTGCTAATCTAAAAAGGAAATTGTTTATTTTATGTAAAGCTTTGAGTGTAAAGCTTTCTCATCATTTATGTGTAGGTTTGGAGTTTAGAATCTGCGTAGAAAGTAATTAAAAAAATTAATAAAATATCAAAATTATCAATTTAAAAATTCCGACCCAATATAAATTTCATGTAAACAAATAATATAATATACGTCTCGACCTTTTATTTATTTAATGTTTTTCGGCGGTAATAAATTGATCCAGATAGGTTTCATGTTTAGAAAATATCGTTTTATTCGTGTTTTTCAGCGATAAAAACTGAAACATACACTGAAAAATATGACCTCTTAACATCTATACTTGTAGTAGTAGGTGCCGCTGCTTTGTAACACTAACACAATACAAAGAGCTTCTCTAAGCCAATGAGTCTGAAGATAATCAATTATTTTTATCCGAGTAACACTCGGTCATCAGAGTACTAATAATTTACGAGTATGTGACAAGTTTGTAGGTCATGCAGGCTATGGCCCTCCGTTTGCCATGACAATCTTAGTACCAGTTTATACCACTTACATATATACCGTTTCTAAACTATACAATGTTGTATGAATAGCATAGAAGCGATAGTGATTAAGAGAACGATCTTCAACGTGGGAAGGTTCGGGTTCAAATCACGTCGCTCACTTCTGACTAAGTTTATATGCGTATTTACTCGTATTGCTGCTCAATGGCAAGGAAAAGTTTTTATAGTGCTGTTAAATAAAAAAAAAACGTTGTTAATATTGTTATAATTTTATTTACAATTGATAAATTACTGACTAAATGGAAAGTTATTATAGAAGTTAACAATATTATATTCTAAAATTCAAAACTATAATAAGGTATAACTATTTGAGATCAACAATATAATGCTAAAAATGTTACATTAATTAGACACATTCTCTTAATTGTACTGAATATAATAAATATACATTTTAAAATGTATTTACGTACGACTTTAATAATTAATTGTAACTGATCAAACATATGAAGTTTTTTTAATTTTTCAACATAAAAATAAAACAGTAGATGTTTTTCAGCTGCTTTCATGTAGGAATTAATATATTCAGTTCAATTGAGACAGTTTACAATTAGGTTTATAATTGTTTTCATTACCCTTAATTTTGGCCATGAGAGTTCATTTCAACTTTGCTAAATTGAGGTAAATCGTCAATAGCATATGGGCAACTTTATACGCTATTATAACATTATTATTATATTTCGGACCTACAGCGGGTTTTACGTCGTTTCATTTCATATCACAAAAACTTACCTATTATTTTGGTATTCTTTGTTTACCTTATATTAACTAGGTATATACAAAACTATACAATAATAATTAGGATAAAAATGATTACTTGGCCAACATGTATTTAATAAGTGTAGACATTCATCGCTGCTCCACGGTGTGGGATAACATTGTTCTACGTATTTTATTACATTAGCTTGAGTAATTAATATATCTGCTTATTTACAAAATACTTTAATAATTCTGTAAAATCATGAAAAAGTTTTAATATTTGTTTACAGACGACAAGTTTACAGACTCTTTGTGTAGAAAAATCAAATCTTTGCACAAATATCGAAACCCGGTAGCGTTATTAATTTATTTAGATTATAAAAATAAAGAATAATAATTTGATTTATGTGACCATACTTCATCACCAAAGACTTAGGATACACTTACGTAGTTGATAACCTACACATTCTTGCTGATATTTGGTTTAAAACTGCAAATCTTCAATACTGGTACAATTCCAATTCTACGACAGAATATCCATATAAATCTACAACTCTTATAATGTCTTTAACATTAAGCAATAAGAATTCAGGACATGTAAACCTTTGGAACGCGGGAAACGTGCCAAAGGCTGCTATCCAGAGAGATATTTCTGGCACGTGGGATACTTCATTTCATGTTAATGTGCCTTTATAACGAGTAAACCAAATGTTAACTACCACTGACGGCTACTGGCTTGGTATTTTTTACAAAAATAAAAGCTGTAGAATATCTACTTTTCATAATCTCTTTGGTATTTCTCAACTTAATAGTAAACTAAATACATAATATACTTATTTTATTATTTACACTTAATATATTTTCACTTATTATTACTATAATTTTTGGCTTAACATGAAGGTTGGAGTAGTTGGAAAAATATTTAAAATTAACCTACTTAATATTAATACTATTGAATAATGATAATCGCATAAGTCAAATGTATTTTGAAGAATAATGTACACATAGAATATATATACACATTTCAAATCTGGAAGTCTTATCAAGTAAAATAAATGTGAGAAACGATAAGCTTTGATTATTCTATTAATTCTGACAATGTTACCTATTTATCGCAATATTGGCATTTTTTAAATTAAATATAAAATAAATACAAAATTTTATGTTTAAGTAACAAGAAGTGGCAAGATTTTTTACCACGATTATTTACTAAGAAAAAATGGAGTGTACATTATTAGGTTTGTTCTTGATATAACGATCCACGACAAATACGGCCGTAAAATTTGAATAATTTCAATATCGATTGACTGCTAATCAGATACAAAACCAAATGTTGCGATATCATGTCCTTTAAAGCTTTAAAGCTCATAACGTGCTAACGAGTTCAATGCTCTCATTGATCATGTTCTGGGCCTTCTCGTCCTCCTCAGCATCTGGGTCGTAGTCAAGTAGGGTGTACTCCGTGTGGATGCTGCAGCTGTCCTCACTGTCATTTACATTAAAGTACGTCACGGTAGCGTAGCAGACGGGTCTCTGGTGAGCCGGGCTGCTCCGAGTGGAATCGTACGCTGAGTCAGTAGTAGTGCAGTTCGAGTCTGGGTAGCTTTTGAGGCTGTTGTTGTGGGAGCCGTCGTAACTATTGTAGCCGCTGTAGTAAGAGGCGTTCTCGTACTCGTTGGAGAGTCGGAGTGGAGGGAGGGAGGTTCTGCAGGAGCAGAAGCGCTGCAGGTCTATCTCGGGGCGCGCGTCCACCGTGCCACTGTAGGACGGCGACCGCACCAGCGCTGGTGACACTCTGTTTCTAGACGGCTTGCGGGTTTTGTTCCTTTTGAACAGCTTGAAGGCCTGTGGACAAAGAAATACAGTTATTCGTTTTTTAATAAGGACAAACATTCTTTAGAAATTAATAATTACTTTGCAAATTAGTTAAAATTAACGAACTAAAGTTTTCACTTAAACAAATATATCTTAAGTTTTTGCTTTAAAAACCCTTTGATTTGATAACACACAAATATTAAGCCAACATTTAAAAACTCTAGTACCTATAATGTGAATAAACAAGTAGACAAATAGTTGTGAAGATAGTTATTGGAATAATAGATGATAACAACGTTTGTATCTAGTTGAGCGGCGATGGTCGAGTGGTAAACACCGCGGTCTCTGACGCGGGAGATGCCGGGTTCAATCCTCAGTGCGCATCTCTGACAAAATAAATTTGTATTGTGCGCATTTTATCGCTGCTCCACGATGATGGGAAATATTGTGATATTTAATTGATTACGATGTTTTCCATCACCGTGCATACCTGAGAGAAACTCCGTCTGTTTGTCCGTCTGTCTGTCATCAGGCTGTTTTTCATGAACCGTGATGGCTAGAAATTGAAAATTTTTCACAGATGATGTATTTCTGTTATCGCTATAACAACAAATACTAAAAATAGAATAAAATTGTTTTTTTTTATAGACAATGGTACGGAAGCCTTCGTGCGTGAGTCCGACTCGCACTTGGCCGGCATCTCATTACTATGGAAATAAGGCATAGCCCGCGCGGGTTAAAAGCTAGTAGCGGTAAAGGATTTCGATAGACAAACAGACGTGTTCCTGCGTCTCATCGTGGTGCGCGCGGCCAGCGCGCCTGCGGAGGAGTGGAGGCCGGCGGCCGGACACCGGTCAATTTCATATACTAAAGCGGGCCCTCGCCCCTCTCAGATCACTCGCCTGATCGACGCGTTCGTGCGCACACGCGGCTCTTATTATATTATTCTTTTGTAATTACGAACCAGAATACAGTCTTTTTATACAGTCCACACACAGTAGTTTAATTTAGTTAGGACCACCAGCCCACAACTGGAGCCTGACATTCAAATATTGGTCATCGAGCCTACAAAATTAATCAAGATCAAGCCGTCTTCATTTGCGCCGCGCGTCACCGTCCGCGGACATTGAACTGTTCACCTTGACCGTCAGCGGTCACTTAAAGGACAGTGAACCCGGAAGGATTTTTCAAGCTGAGTGAGTTCGTTCCAATCCATATTATTCCTGTCTTTCTTATTCTTCTTCCAGGAATTTTAAAATAGTGCTATACGGATCAGACATAACATTGATTTCTTCATAAATAGCCAACACGTAAAACTTACTTCTTTTCTTCGCATTCTTTCGTGCTATATAATTTAGTGGCAATTTTTTTTCTTTTCTTTTACTTTCAATTACTTACTTGCGCACGTTTTAGTTTAGAGCTTATATTTACATTAAATTCTTGGCCTATCCATTTCCAAGTAAATTTCAATTTTATTCAAAGTCACTTGCCTTGGTTCTTGCCTTGCCTTCAATCTTTAATTTGTTTACCACCATGTCTGACGCAAAGATAAAAGAGCTTATAAAAAAGCGTGGAAGCACCAAAGCTAAATTAACACAATTTACCAACTTTGTTAAATTGTTACCGGCAACAACATTAGACAATTTTCAACAAACCGAACTCGAGTGCCGTCTTACTGTTATAGAGGCTTCATATCAGGAATTTGACACATTGCAGACGGAGTTGGAGCTGTTGTCTGAGAACGCGGATGAGATGTATGCCGAAAGGGAACTGTTCGAGAAGCAGTACTTCGAGCAGGTCGCCCGCGCGAGGACTCTGCTCGCACGCGCTGCCCCTTCATCTTCAGCTTCCGCCTCCTCGGTCGGCGACGGCCGTCCTAACGCTTCTGCCTGCAAACATGACTTCGTTCGCCTGCCTAAAATCGACTTGCCTCACTTTAGCGGGGAATATCAGCACTGGTTGCAATTCCGAGATACGTATCTTTCGCTTATTCACAATAATGATAGCATACAAGACATAAACAAATTTCATTATCTTCGCGCAGCTTTGACCGGCAGTGCAGCATTAATTATTAATAGTATTGAATTTCAAGCTAGCAATTACGCCATAGCATGGCAAATTTTATCTGAGAGATTTGATAATGAAAAACTATTAATTAATAATCATTTACAGTCCTTGTTTAATATAGATCAAATACAAAAAGAATCAAGTGCATCAATACGAAACATGATTGATGTCACAAATAAAAATTTAAGGGCTCTTGCAACTCTTGGCCAACCCACTGAACACTGGGACACATTAATTATTTTCATTATGTCAAAAAAATTAGATTACTTCACTAACCGTCAGTGGGAAGAATATAAAAATAATTTTACTTCATTTCCAGACTTAAAAACATTTTTAAAATTTCTAAACAATAGGGCTGATTTACTAGAAACATTAAATGATATTAGAAGCTCTAAATCTAACCAAAATAAACTTAACACTAATAATTTTGAAATTAATAAACCTAAAAATTACTTAAATATAACAAAAACTAAACCTACTAACTTACATTCTAACAAAAATAACAATAATAAATGCCCTTTGTGTTCTCAAGATCATTATTTATTTAGTTGTCAGTCTTTTAGGGATCTTGACGTAGATTCCCGTATTAAAAAAGCTACAGAAAGTAATGTTTGTATGAACTGTTTACGTCCAGGTCATACAGAAAAACGGTGTAAATTGTCACATTGCAAGTATTGTTCTACGAAACATAACACCTTATTACACAAAGAATTACATGTAGAACATACATCCGAGAACATAGCCTTATCAACCCATTTAACATCTTCCTATTCAAATAGTAATTCTCATGTTTTACTGTCCACAGCATTGGTGAATGTGGCAGACTTCCGTGGAAGACTTCACACTGCCAGACTTTTATTGGACAACGGCAGCACTTCCAACTTTGTCACACAAGACCTATGCAGAAAGCTTGGATTGGTAAAACGCACCACTAATTCCACTGTCACAGGTATAAATGGTCAAAATTCTAATACTTCAGAAAGCTGTAGCCTTACTTTGCAATCCCGTTGCGGTGGCTACCGGGCGAACGTAGACTGTTACGTCCTATCAGTAATTACACAGTCGCTGCCTGGCTCTTATTTGGATAAAAAAATAATTTCCATTCCGTCAGGTCTTCAGCTAGCAGATCCATCATTTAACATACCATCAGCTATAGATATTTTAGTAGGCGCTGAGGTATTTTGGGACGTCTTAGGTTCCGAAACAATTAATTTAGGCAAAAACAAGCCTAAATTACATAGCTCACAGTTAGGTTGGCTAATTTCAGGCTGTGTGTTGGATCAGAAAATGCCTAATAAACAATCCATGTGTCATTTTTTGTCCCAAGAAGAGTCCAATCAGCTTACTCGATTTTGGGAACTCGACACGGTTAAGCCTTGCTCTTCTTTTTCTTCAGAGGAACAAGCATGTGAAAAACTCTTTAATGAAACCACTTGGCGAAATAACCATGGTCAATTCGTTGTCACCATTCCTTTAAAAGACTCGCCTGAGTACTTAGGTGACTCTTATGCCATGGCTAAAAGTCGCTTTCTTTCTCTAGAGCGTAGATTTGAGAGAGACCCTTATTTTAAAGAAAAATATTCACAATTTATTAAAGAATTCATAGATCTTAAACATATGTCAATTAATTCAAAATCAGTACGTTCGAAATTTAATCATTATTTTTCTCACCACGGAGTACTTAAAGACTCTAATACAAGTCCACTCCGTGTGGTATTCGATGGGTCCGCTACTACTTCTTCAGGAAAATCATTTAATGAAATTCAAATGGTAGGTCCCACCGTACAAGAAGATTTATTATCTATATTATTGCGTTATAGACAGCATAGGTTTGTCGTATCAGCTGATATTGAGAAAATGTATAGGGCGATATTAATAGAGCCTTCTCAACAATCGCTACAGCAAATAGTATTTAGGTTTGATCCTTCTGAGCACTTAAATACCTACACAATAAATAGACTTTGTTACGGAACCAGTTCCGCCCCGTACTTAGCAACAAAATGTCTTGTTTCCCTAGCTGCTGATGATAGTTTAGATCCAAAGGTTAGCCAAAGCATCAAACGCGATTTTTATGTAGATGACTACCTGAGTGGTGGTGATACAATCCAGTCAGTTGTTACATTATGTAAGGGTGTAATACACACATAAAATCAGCTAAATTTAATCTTAGAAAATGGCAATCTAATAATCCTGTAATACTAAATTCATTATCTAAAATTGATAACAATCAAAACAAACCATTAAATTTAAACGATACAGCTTTATGTAAGACTCTCGGATTATATTGGGACAGTAAAAATGACAATTTATTATTTTCAGTAAAAATTTCTTCCATACCTAAAATAACTAAACGTAGTGTTCTTTCTTTAATTAGTCAAGTATTTGACCCTCTTGGTCTTATAGGACCGTGTATAGTCCAAGCCAAGCTTATCATTCAGCAACTGTGGATTTTAAAATTCAATTGGGATGAGGAATTACCGGAAGATTTAAAATCACAATTTATAGAAGTCATAAATTCTCTCAAAGCTCTAAACTCTATTCACATACCCCGTTGGGTTTCTTGTACCAATCAGTCTGTAATAGAGCTTCACACTTTTACAGATTCTTCTGAAAAAGCCTATGGTGCATGTGTATATGTAAGAACTGTTACTACAGACGGGACAGTATGCGTTCGCCTCTTAGCTTCTAAAAACAGGGTTGCACCTATAAAGCCTACCACCATACCTCGCCTTGAATTGTGTGGAGCTTTATTGGGAACTCGACTTTATCTGAAAGTGCGACAATCACTTACTTTGACATTAAACCAATGTTACTTTTGGTGTGATTCGACGATCGTACTGGGTTGGCTCTCTACACCTCCCAGTCGGCTTGATCAATTCGTTCGTAACAGAGTAAGTGAAATACAAGAGACTACCTATGGCCTGACGTGGAATTACGTACCTTCCAAGTTTAACCCTGCTGATCTCACTTCTCGGGGGGTGAAGGCTGATTGCATCAGCAAATCAACGCTTTGGTGGTCAGGGCCTGATTTCCTTAGTAGCATAGAAATAGAGTTCCCCTCAGTTCCAAATTCACAACTTACACTACATACATCTCTACATAATAATATATCCCATGATTCCAACAAAATAAACAATAATAATGAAGCAGCCGATACAAATATAATTTCAATTTTAATTCATAAAAAATCATCATTCACAACATTAATAAGAATCGTAGCGTACATTCAAAGATTTATACATAATTGCAAAAATAAAAATAATAAACAATTATCGTATTTGACACATTTGGAATTACAATCATCTCATAATCTAATTTTAAAAATATCGCAAAAGGAAATGTTTCCTGACGAATATAAATGCCTTAAAACTAATCAACACTTGAATAAAAAGAATCGATTGATTAGCCTTACTCCCTTCATTGATTCTCAAAACTTAATCCGCGTCGGTGGACGTCTTAACAATTCTTTTTACTCATATGATGTCAAGCATCCTATATTGCTATGTAGTAAACATCACCTTACCAAAATTATCTTTGAAAAAGAACACAAAGCACTTTTCCATGCCGGTCCGCAACTTCTCTTAGCTAATATTAGACAGAAATACTGGCCTCTAGGAGGTAAAAACTTAGCGAAAAAGATTGTTCGTAGCTGTGTTCGGTGTACTCGCTTCAGAGCTCAGCCTGTTCAAGTAATAATGGGTAACCTACCTAAGGACAGGACAGAGCTTGAGTTTCCCTTTTTGAACACAGGTCTTGATTATGCCGGACCAGTGCTGATAGCCGACCGCCGAGGTAGAGGCTGTAAATTGCAAAAGTCTTACATTTGCCTTTTTGTGTGTTTTGCAGTCAGAGCCGTTCATCTGGAGTTGGTGTCTGATCTGACCAAGGAGGCGTTTCTTGCGGCATTTAGCAGGTTTATTAGTCGTCGTGGTAAGCCTCAACGTGTATACTCGGACAACGGGACTACTTTCGTGGGAGCTTTCAACGAGCTGTCACGCTTCTTTAAGGTTTACTCCAATTCTATTGAATCTGACATGGCAACCGAAGGCATAGAATTCAAGTTTATACCGGCCTATAGTCCACATTTTGGGGGTATTTGGGAGAGTTGCGTTCGCTCTACTAAGCATTTATTGCGTAGAGTCTTGAGCCTTACTCATCTAACGTATGAGGAACTTTCTACGTGTCTGATCCAGATAGAGGCTATTTTAAATTCTAGACCTTTAACGCCTCTATCTACTGATCCTTCTGACTTATCTTATCTTTCTCCTTCATCTTTCCTCCTCGGACGTCACCTCTTGTCGGTTCCCCGGGCACAGATTGCTGATTCGGACATCAACAGAATGCCACGATACGACCGAATCGAGAAAATGCGGCAACATTTTTGGAAACGCTACTCACATGAATACATTTCTCTCCTACAGCAAAGAACAAAGTGGCAGACGGCTGGAGAAGACATCAAGCCAGGCGCATTGGTCTTAGTGAGAGACCCAAACCGTGCCCCTCTGTTATGGCTCCTCGGCAGGGTGACAGCAGTGAAGCCCGGCCCTGACGGACGGACCAGGGTTGCCGATATCCTCACAAAGAAAGGCACCATTACTCGTGCCTACAACAATATCTGCCTTCTTCCGGTTTCTTCAACGCCCTAGTTGAATTGAAGCCGGGGAGCATGTTCCTGCGTCTCATCGTGGTGCGCGCGGCCAGCGCGCCTGCGGAGGAGTGGAGGCCGGCGGCCGGACACCGGTCAATTTCATATACTAAAGCGGGCCCTCGCCCCTCTCAGATCACTCGCCTGATCGACGCGTTCGTGCGCACACGCGGCTCTTATTATATTATTCTTTTGTAATTACGAACCAGAATACAGTCTTTTTATACAGTCCACACACAGTAGTTTAATTTAGTTAGGACCACCAGCCCACAACTGGAGCCTGACATTCAAATAGACGTCCAAGTTCTCAAACGGGGTACCTAAAGCCGATGGCCTTAAAAAACTGAACGTTCAAATAAATTTTGAATTCATTATCCTTTTCAGGTACCTACGACAAAACAGGTAAATCGGTCATGACTCATGACTCATGGATCAGATCAAAGGGTCTGTTGACTTACAAACTCTAATTGCTAAGCTGGAAGCAAAGTGTAAGTATTCTCGACTTTGTTTAGGTCCCTTCGCAATCTGTTTGTCTTAAACTGTGCTATTGAAACTTCAATACGCTGCCGCTGTTCCCAAACCAGTATTATTATTAATTAATATTTCATCCAATATACTAATATGTTACGTCACCAGATTACAGTAGCTATGTTAAATTGATGAAAGTTATGTAAGAGTAATTAACTCCGATTACACAATTCTATGGCAGCTCAAGCTGTATAAGTGCCTACCTATAAGAATAGATCCTAAATGGGTATTAATTATGCTAACATAGTAACAAGATGAAGTGGGAGTTGTGGAGAGTACTTAAATATGTCATATTCTTGATTTATTTTCATTTCTAAGCATATATGAGCAGCAATATTATAAATACAAAAGTTTGGCTGTATGTCTTTTTTTTATTTGAATGGAGTAGCAGACGAGCATGCCGGCCTCGTGGTGTTAAGTGGTCGCTGCAGCCCATGGACATCTACATACAACCTCAAGCAAGCAAAGGTAAGTCTTGTCTGAGGTCGTATACAGTTGCGCTGCTACTCCGGAGGCTGGTGGTCGTCTCATGTAAGTGTGGCCGGCAACTGCACCTTTCCACCGAAATACAAACAAAATTGGTTCACGGCAGAAGTGGGTGCAGCGGTGGTATTCCACGGGCGAACCATAATAGTTCTACCACCTACAAACATGTCTGGATGATGTTTGCTCTTAATCATGCATGAACGGAACGGGATGCGATAGATTTTAGTCTGGAATAGCATAATGCTACCCAAATCTCCCGAGCGAAGCTGGCCCGGATCACTAGTAATGAAAATTGATGACGTTTTGCAGAACCAGTGCCAGAGCGGTGTGCAATAAAAATTAAATAAGTGCTACGACTTGGCTTTATAGGTAGTGGAGTTTTGACTCCATCGGACACGTTCTTGTAATGTAGCCATCGCTTTCGGACATGTGACTACTGACGACTGATTCTGATTCCAATTTATTATTATGCGGTTTTTTCGAAGCTTGTAAAATCTAACGATCTCAATATTTCTACTTGACACTGGCAATTTAATTCATATTTCATTATTTATTAATTGCAGTCATGTTCATAATTAAAGTGTTACAATACAGTTGAGCATGAACCCTGTAATGGCGTTGTTAATATTAATAATGTCCACAGATCGTGTGATAAAAAAGTTTAAGAGACATTATAGTGGCCTAAATAATATTATTATAGAAAAACTGACAGCCAATCGGCCTGACATACAATACCATTATCCTACAAACCCGTTGATTGGTCGTTAGACTTAATAAAGACAATTAGTTCAGTATACAATACCAGTATAAAAATTAGTCCACGGTGGCTCTGCCCTAATTTTCATACAAAATTAATCGATGACGATACGAGATACGATGTATTTGATAGCCATTCGTACTAAATCGAACAGTCTTAATAAACGGAACGCTAAAATGTTGCCGCAATTAGGCCGCGGCCTTCTTTTTAGGCCATTTATCGCTCCAGAAACTCAAGAATATTTCAGATTATTGATGATCGTGTCCAGATTGAACATAACCCCAAACTGATTATAATAAATGTTTACGATGCAAAGTTCGTCATCATCTCCCCAGTCAAACAAAGCAGCATGTTAGATGGAATATACCATTAGCAATATCAGGATTTTTTTTTGTATCCCCCTTTAAAGGTCTGCAATAAAACCCGCTTGGTGGCCTGCCTCAGGGCTTGGGGAGAACTCCAGGATCTCCAGAGGAACGCACAGGCGCCAACGCTAACCGGATTGTTGGAGCTCCTACTTTCACCGCTTGCAACACCGAAAGCTCCCCTGTATTCACCTTTTATGATATTCTAAGTCCTTTTCTTAATCCCCAATTACAAAATAATATTACAAAAATTGTTTGTCTGTAAAGTCGTTTTACAGAGGATAGTTTAACGAAACCCCATTAACTTTTCACTTCTCTTTATAAACAGTCGACGGACGGCGTAAGGCCAACGCTCAAACCTTAACGTACGTTACAAGTCTAACGTTACAATAAGTTATCCTTTTTCGTTCATGCAGCCGGCGATTTATTAGACGTTGTTACGACATAAACATTGTTCATAGGAAAAGAAAGACCTCTATAGACAAAATCACATATTGTATCATTAGATATACATACATTGTTGTGAAGAAATCGTGTGATCAAAAGATACTGTAGTCGTCATATGTAGGTAGCTAATAGCCTCAAATCTGAGCAAACACACAATAATAACACAGAAGGGCTATCTGACCTGCCGCCGTAGGCCGTGGCTATCTGTCTAATTAATTATCGCCACAATAATATCGCCGATATGATAACACTCGCTAACCAAATTAGCTCGATTTGGATACAAGAATGTAGGCCAATGAGGAAAAATATTTATTCTCTTTCTACGAAGTGAACCGATTGGAACCGCCCGAAGTTCTTAAATTCATTTGTAGAGACCTGTATAAAACTGTTTGATTTAGTCCTTAAAAGTATTTACGACTCCCTTTATGTATTTATAATTTCACGAAAAACTTGAAACGAAGTCACCATTACAGGACGTTTTTTTTATTATGAGCGTCTAATATTTCGTTATAATATGGAACACTCCTGGAATTCGATGCACTTGGCCAGTTGTTTTTATATTTTTTGAACTTTTTTCTCATGGACAGTTTTCTTGTGCCCTTTGACAAGCTTTGACAAGATTTTTAGAGTAAGCCAGGGATATTTAGTTGAAAAAAGAGGGGAGGTTTTAAGGAGATCTTACTCGTAGATTCGAAAGAAATGATGCATGCACATTTTTCATAAAGAAGTCAACGACCAAGCTACTTTTGATTAAGATGTTGGTTTATATTTTATGTATACCTAGTTAGGGCTTGTAGAATAAGGGCGTGATAAGTTAGAAGCTTGGTTCTAGATATCATAGCTTTTTGACGACCCGCTTGGCGCAATGGTTAACACGCCGGACTGCCAATCGAGGGGTCCCGGGTTCGATTCCCGGCGAAACAGAAATTTGAATGATGAGTTTTATTTCTGTTCTCGGTCTGGGTGTTTGTGTTCCTGTCTTTGTATGTGTCTATGGTACCCACGGCACAGGGTATTAATTACCTTACTGTGGGGCTATGAGTGTGTAACGTTTATTATTTATTTATTTATTTATTTGACATAGCTGTTCGGGCCATTTGGTTTCTTGCAGCCTCGTCGTGGCAACATTTTATATGCGGATAGTTTTTGGTGGGATGATCTTCTTCGCTTAACAACAAAGTTAATATTACAAAGTACTAAAGTAAATATTTATTTAAGATCGAACTACTCTACTCCAGGCTTGTGTAACATAAACTCCACGTGTGACGCGCGAAGAAACGCCAAGACCAAGGACGACTAGTCTTTCACACAAACAAATGTATTTATAATTGGATTGACTTGACCTGTAACATTTTATAATAACTGTAACCTCAAATATCTATTCACTTCACTATAAAATTTGTAGTCTACTCATTTTAATTCTCTCTTTATAACGTTACACACTCATAGCCATACAGTAGGGTATATACCCCGTGTCGTGGGTACCCTGCACACATACAAAGCCAGAAACGCAAACACCCAGACCGAGAACAGAAAAATACAAATACAAACTCTTTATTGCACACCAATACAAGGAATACATTAAAACGATACAATGTAAAAGAAAGCAAAGGGCGGTCTTATTGCTTCAAATAGCAATCTCTTCCAGACAACAGAGAAGGTAATATTTATATAATAGACAATTCAAAATTAGAGGGTAGTGTGCATTAAACAAATATATGTAGAGTGCATTAAACAACAATTTGAACTCATCATTCAAATTTCTGTTTCACCGGGAATCGAACCCGGGACCCGTCGATTGGCTGTCCGGTATGGTAACCATTGCGCCACACGGGTCGTCAGAGATAGATAGAGACAGTATAGATGTAACTAAATACGAGTACATCAAGAGTTATAGGCGGTAGAACTTTAATATGTATTTCGACCGGGAAGTACCATCGCTGCACCCATTTCTGCCGAGAATCAATTCTATTTTGTTTCGATGGAAAAGTGCAGTTGTCGGCCACACTTACATGAGGCGACAATCAGCCTTCGGAAAGCAGCGCTCTACGACCACAGGTAAGACTGAGACTTGGTTGATGTTTTGTGTTGATGTCCATGGACTGCAAAGATCACCACCACTTGGCTTGCATGATTATGCACCTATTATGGTCCACCACTCCACTCAAATAAAATAAAAAATCTATCATCCAACTCTAAACACTGGGAAATCAACCACACAACTGAAAAAAAGGCTTTATCAATTCATGATTTCTTCACAAAATGACTGCGCGTCAATTTAAAAGATTTCATCGGTGTAAATCCATTACAAGGGCCAGGGTCATATAATATTATATATATATATATAATATAGACAGGGTCATATAATATTATAGAAGTCATATAATATTTATTTATAACATTTATATGTTTAGTATCAACATTTGAAAATCAAAGAAAACCTTTTACCAAAATTTATTTCAGTCTCTCAACTGCTTTTTTTAAATATTATGTTAAAGAAATCAAACCGCAATGATTGTTCTGAATCAAATTAAACAAGAGACATATCAACAAGTAAAACAAAATCAGTTGTTTGATTCGCAAAAAGGCACAATTGACGTTTCCAAATATTTGTGTCGCTCGAGTGACGAGATCAATGGAGCGAATTGTTCGCACCCCTGGGAACGAGGGAGGCACCTATTATTTTCTGCTACGGGACTCAATCGTTGGGTTTCGAAAAGTAATGCCATGTATAAGTCAAGTTCTACCCACATCGCTTCCGTACCTTTTTTGCTCACTTTTTAAATAGACGAACATTCAATTGATTTTTAAGAAAAAAAACATACTTTAGTTGGTGTCATTAATGTTGATGTTTTAACAACTTATGTTGATTTAACTCGTAAAATAAATATTTTTTGAAAATTTGAATAGAGTAGGATCTACAAAAATTATTATTTTTTTGAATGAATCTAAAAAGTACCTAACTCAAACCATAAGAATAAATAACCCAAACGTAACTTTTTAGATCCTCATAATCATAACATGCGTTACATGACAATTACTACTTCATATAAGTTGTATAATGTTTCGGCTTAATTAAAAATTTGGAAATTTAAAATTATAGGTATAATGTTGTTAGATTCATTTAGGATGAACAAAATAACAATAAAACATAATTCAAAATAAATTTAATGATTCGTTATAATATTTATTTATACGCAGATTTTTTTCTGTTAATATTAAAATGTTTACTTAATCATAAAATCATTAATATTCATAATCATAAAATTAAACCTGTACATGGTAAAATATAATTTAAATGATATCAATTCATACCTGTGGCACGCCTTGGGAGAGGCCATGTCCAGCAGTGGAATAATATAGGCTGATGATGATGAATCCATACCTACTAATATTATAAATTCGAAAGTAACTTTGTCTGTCTCTCTGTAACGCTTTCCTGCTTAAACTACTGAACAGATTTAAATGAAATTTCGAACACAAATAGAGTGGACCTTTGTAAAGGACATAGGATGGTTTTTATCCTACGAGAACCTATATAACAGGTTAGTTATTGAATTAAACGTGACTCTTTAATTAACCTAATTTAATTATGAGAACAGCAAACATTTTTGCCCTTACATTTAGAATAGGACATTTGAATGTAAATTGATGCTGAAAATTGAGTAAGTTAGTCCGCAGTCGCACCCCCGTGGGAAAAGGAGGGTGGCACCTGCCGTCTGCTGCGATACCACCGTTCCGGTATCACCACCCCCGCCCCCGGCCACTAACTTTGCAATCCCTCCCAAATAGCTTATCACTTTGGATAGGCAAATTATCTAACGTGCCGTTATTTCTCAGCAGATAGCTGACACAATATTGGTACTACATTTTAGGTATTGTTTAAAAGTTTTAAAATTAAATAACTGTTATATTCAAAACTTTTTAAAGACAGGAAACATCGTTTGTCAAAACTTACGATGAAAAAAAAGTGTAATTATATGAAACCTAGAGGAAATTAAACTTACTGACATCATGAAATATAGCAATCCATAACTTAAAATGCGGTGTAAAAGAGAAGAACCTCAGTTAAGGTTTTTTGAAAATTATTTTCCTTGGCGCTGAAATAAGGTTGAAAGTTTATAAAAATTTTCATCATGTGTATAATAATGAACCCTACCTAAGTCACATTTTGGAAATATTGAGGAATAAGTTTTTGCCATTAAAATTTAACATGAGCTTACTACGGAAGCGATAGTGTCTCATACGATCAGCTGTCACGTGTGCCCATTATGGACCCATAGCAATACTGTTATCTCATTTACATTATTTATGTACTTTATATATGTACTTTTTTTTAAAAGAGTGCCGCTGGGAGTTTTTTTCCCGCCCTTTTTTTTATTTCAGCTCAACATCTAGCCCAAAAGGGCACCTAAAGGCGATGACCAGGAAAAATGACATTCATTAAGCTAATATTTTGTATTCCTAATATGAAATAAATATTTTTGATTTTGAAAAACTAAAGGGCAAAGGGCAAAAATTCAACTGTTTTGCAGTGCACAAATTTAAATGAAAAAATTCGCAAGCATTTACCAGTGAACCCAATTCGATTTGAAATTTCAATTTTTCTAGTTACTTTGAGCTTGACCTTTACCAATTACCGCGCGCTGCGCGCCGAAGGGAAGGAACCAAGGAAATGAAGATAATAGAGTTGGAAAGAATATTTCAGACAAAATTTGAAGTTTAATTCGTTTGTGTATTTTAAGGATTAGTGTCTCAAATATTAAAATAGGATTTTTTAAAGGATTCTGTCTGTCTGTCTGTCTTTGAGATGTAATGTTAAAATTGTCGTAGAATAAATTTTTTTCAACTTTTTTCTTTTTAAGTCCCTTTGCTGGGCGATCGCCATCGTTGTAGAATTACTTTATCCTTTTTGACAGTCAGTGGTGGGCTTCGTGCTCACCCCACGGAAACAGTCACCACCTGTCGTCGCTTCGCACTTAACGACGTCTAGCGTGATAAGGTCAACGCGATTCAACTATCGCGTGTTATCAATAATTCATTGAAACTTTTAACTTCAAAGTCTGATAAGCTTGCAAGCAGAAAAAATATTTTTTACATCAAATACACTATTATACAAATATGAGTACCTACATAACATAAGAGCCAGTATCAGAAAAAGTATCTAACGATTTAGTTTAAAAAAGCATTTGTACGAAGAATCCAATAAATCCATTATTTTTATGACTATTTAACATCTTTCTTTTTGTTCCAAGCTAGTAAGACAGGTAGATAGTAAACCTATAGTATCTAATAGGTACTTATTTTATGTATACTTTTTTTTAAATTGTTGTTCAGTTAAAAGTACCCCTACAGTTATCCCCACCCTTCTCCAACTTACGTAAGCAGCCTCTGGAGTAGGAGCAGAAACTGCATGTCACGTGCTTGATACGGAAGGCTTTTTTGGAAATAAACCCCTAAGGTTGGAAAACGAGGAATTAAAGTTTGCAGTAAAACTGGGTCGCAATTAAGTTTTATAGTAAATACTAGCTAACATGGCAGACGTTGTCCTGCCTTAAAATATCAGAAATAAAATAGTATTGCGACTATAAATTGATATGTCAGTTATTCTATCTTTCAAGTTGGATCAAACTGAACACGGTGTGCAAATTTCATTAAAATCGGTTAAGTAGTTTAGGAGTCCGTCGCGGACAAACAACGTGACACGTAATTTATATATATGTATTAAGAAGATTATAAAGATTATACTACTAACGCGGGTGAAACCGTGGAGCACAGCTGCTATGCATGTCTTCAGGCAGATCGTTATAAATGACGTAAACGCCGTCACAGGTGCGTAATCACTTCAAGGACTCAGTAATCCTGTTACACAATCCAGACTACGAAATAACCCAAGAACAGATTACAACAAGCCCTTTTTACGCTTCACTACAAAACGTAGAGACCCATAATTGATTATCCTAGGAGCATACTGTCATTTTACTTAGAATCTAAAAAAGTTAATGTTAGATAGTTACGAGTAGGTATATACAACAACCGACAGATAACATAATCAAAGAAACCAGAAAAAGCGAATGAGAAGCGAAGGTGTGAACCTTCGCTTCTCATTCGCTTCGCGGTGACTGTGAAGTCACCAATGCGATCTCCGACTGTACTTAGCACTGCTTTTGTAATAGCAGTAAACAAGCAAGCAAGCAAGCAGCAAAATGGATCCATCACTACTAAATACGACGCTAGGGGGGCTCTGCGGGACACAAGTATCTTGTGAATTTTGAGAGGCCTGGAGCTCTGACATGACAATCTAATGCAGATTGTAAGAGGTACGTGTTAGTGGGCAATCTGCTGTCCAATGTTTTCATACAGCTCATCAGGTCTAGGACAAGTTAAGGACTTAGGATTATATATCTGCACTTAACGTGCCCTCCCCTCCAAAATATGGAAACGTACATAATCTTTGCTACTAGCATCCTCATCATTTTATTCTCAGATCATCCACCTTATTTTTGACGGCTCTTGTTTATTTTAGTAGTGAGGATCGCTTGCATTCTGCATTAGCTGCAGAGCTATGCGCACATCACAGTACAGGTTAATTTCCGAACGTCAGTTAAATTTGCGTGTCTGTGAGTTTCCGCATCAGTGCGCCAGTGTCACGGGTGACAGCCCCGACCGCGGACATGGCGTCCTGACATATTACACCACACATTATTACGCCTTATGTGGCGTAGTATGCGGATGAGTATGCGTCTAAGTTGAGAGCTGAAGAAAATATTCGTACTCGAAGCCGGGTTCAGGTTTTCAAGGTACAACAATATTGTACACTACGGCCCGAAACATTTGATGTAATAAATATTATTGACTTATCTCGACGCATTCCAAAAGTATTGTTTAGTGAAACGTTTCAGTGTTTTAAATAATATATGTACTTAGACCAAGTGCACTTTTATTTTTCAAGTAGGGAAATCGATATTGAAGAAAACTAAATAATTTATTTCAAACTATATTTGATCATATAGACCCTTCACGCCCTAATTTCATTATGAAAATTATAACATACATTTTTTTACAGCAAACGTGTTCACTTTTGACAATCCAATAAGCATATAATAAGAATAAATAAAATTAATATGTTGGTATTCTACACTAATATTATAAAGAGGAAAGATTTGTATTTTTGTATGTTTGTAATGAATAAACTCACTCAAACTACTGTTCCGATTTCAAAAATTCTTTCACCATTAGAATGCTATATTCACCCTGAGTAACATAGACTACTTACTTACCGCGGAAAGTGCTTCATTCCTAAAAGAAAACTGGTAATAGGGTCAACGTGATTAAAGCAACTGGCTAAACGCCTATGATTTTAATATAGCAGGAATAGCACATAGGCTATTTTTTATCCTACGGGGACCCATTAAACGGGACCATGCGGGCGAAACCGCTGGCGGAAGGCTATCATTAATAAAGAATGAAAATTTCAAAATATGTATAAAAAGGGTTACGGTTGAGCCTCAGCTCAGAACTGCTTGAGCTAAAATGTACGAGACTTAAAATCGATTGGCCCTAGTAACGAGGTTACGATGTTACAATGATAAAAATGCGTTTCTCAATACAAAAGGTTACAAGGACAACGGTATTCCCTCTGATATGAATTTTCAAGAAGCAAACTTAGTTACTAAAGGACCCATCTGCATATTTGATGCGTTTCTACCATGTTTCAATCAATCCTGCGGTCTGTATTCTCCGCTAACTCGAGGAATGACTTTCTGTCATTTTATTCAATTTCAAGTTGCTAACGGAAATCCTCCAGTGAAATTATTCTGGCGAATGAATTTAGAAATCACTGAAGGTATTTTATTATCGCGACAGGATTTTGAAGATAAGCTTTACTGGCTCTCAGAGAAAATTAATTAAATCAAACGAAAACTTGAAATTCATTATGATTTTTTTTTATTAAAAAAGTTAAGACATTTAGACCTTTTTTGGTATCGGGGGGGAAACCTTCTAATGGTACCCGACACCCTGGGAGAGGATACCGGGTTATGTGGGATTTGACCGCACTAAAACCCCCTCGGTGGCCTGCATCTGCGCTTGGGGAGGACTCCGGGATCTCCATTGGAACGCACCGGTGTCCTCCACGCGCGATGCCCCAGAACGGGCCCATCTTCGGGAGAGCAGATGTGCTCTCCTGCACTTAGGTGTTCACGGCGGCATGCGGCCACCCATACACCACGGTCCCTCCCGGGGCTGCTGGCTGGACGGGTCAAGCTCCCACTCTCACCGCCCCGGAAGCCCCCTTTTAGTCGTCTCTTACGATACCGTAGCTCTATTCTTAATCCCGAAGCTACAGGGACTACGACATTTAGACCTAGTATTGGAACTTTTTCTTAAATATCATAGTGTTAAGTCTATTAAGTGAAGTTTTTAAAGAAGAGTTATTTTTTCAATCATACGGATGGACTTCTTTTGATAATTTCTATTAACGAATAGGACGTTTCGGTGTTACGTACCATGACCGTGATTCATTACATGTACATATCGTTACATCTATAAAAAATTAAAAATTATTTCAAAAAATGAATGCGTGTATACTTTTAGGCCATACTACACAAAAATACTAGTCATTAGACCATGTAATATGTTAAAAAGGCATCAGTTTGCAAAGAATTCTGAAAGTCAACGTTCCGGCGGAAACGCGAAAGGTGAAGGGAGTTCAGCGGCTGAAATATTAGCCCGACGACTTCTGAGGCAGGGCGGCTGCTATTTATCATGTGTTTGATACTGCGACGTGGAGCTACCTTGTCATACTGCGGACTTTTACAGCCATCGATGAGATTCAAAAGATAACTTTATTTAAAAATAGATCAGCTTAACGCTAAGCCAGAGGCTTTGAAGGTAATTTTATTAATTACTTATAACTTATTTTAACCTACCTCGTTAATACTTTTAAACGAGACGAAAAAATAATTGAGTATACAAAATATATAAAAAAATTAGAAAAAATTAATTTAACATTTACTTAATGCAAGATTTTAATACATTTATAATCTTGAAATACAATAGCTTTAATGTAGCTTTTCGTAGTCTTCCACCAAAAATGGCCTAACACATTTCACACGTTCCACCAAACACATTTTTACGTGTGACGCCACGCGACGATAGATAACTTAATGTAAATATTTTTTCTTGGTTGAAATATGAGTGATACATAATTTTGAAATCAGTTCACTAAATTTGGAAATCAAAGCTTACAACTACGCTAACCTCTTCCTAATACTTATACTCCTTTGTTTTGGGGGGGTGCGCGCGTTATTTGGAACTCCGTGGTTATGTCTCACTGCTAGTACTACCTTTTTTTGGTATCGGGATGGGAAACCTTCAAAAGGTACCCGACACCTTGGGAGAGGATACCGGGTTATGTGGGATTTGACCGCACTAAAACCCCCTCGGTGGCCTGCCTCTGCGCTTGGGGAGGACTCTGGGATCTCCAGTGGAACGCACCGGTGAACTCCACGCGCGGCGCCCAGAATGGGCCCCTTCGGGAGAGCAAATATGCTCTCCTGCACCTTCCGATGCTTACAGCGGCATGCGGTCATGCACACACCACGTCCTTCCCGGGGCTGCTGGCTGGGTCGTGACTCAGGCAGGGGACTACCTATCTACGAGCACCCGAGCTAGCTAAAATATTAAAGAATCTACAACACTGCCCAAGTACGTTTTGGAAGAATTTCTTGTACCATACCAATAAGGAACTAAAGTAAAATAAAATGCACGCCCAATAACAGTAATGGTTTGACGCCAAACACGCTCGAGTTCATCGTTGGAAGTTAAACGAGCAACCCGCTCCCGTTTTCGCGATATATTGGCTATAAATCAGCTTATCGAGTGTACACGTCGCCGCTCGAGCGACAATATTATTAATATCACTAGTTGTAACTGCAGTAGATCACACCTAATTATCATTGGAGACCACGCAGATACAGTTTTGTTATTGTACTGGAAAGTTTCGCTGATCTACTAAGTAGACCATACAATAAAATATATAAAAACACCTTTTGGCAGACCTTTTAAATTGAAGCACGTATGGCTCAACGGCTAGAGTAGAATGCAAGCGATATTCGCAGCTAAGAGAAACGGGAACGGTTGGGTGTGAGTTGGGTGACCGCTAATGGCATACTTCATGTGTGTTTCCGAGCTTCGGAGCACACGTTAAGCTCTTGGAACAGCGTGGTTGAGTCAGGCGCGGTCCCAGGGTGGTGGGGTCATAGGAGACAGGACCCCCCCCCAAATCCATCAGTCATGCGTAGATAGAAAGGACAACAAGCCAATTTGGGACACTTCTTCCCCCAAATCTCTTAGTGACCCCCCCCCCAAATTTCTTGGTGACCTCCCCCAAAATTGAAGGCTGCGACCGCGCCTGGGTGGAGTAAGCTTCAAGCCTCCTGCCTTTACATTTGTGATTGGTTTTTTCCTTTCATGTTGCCTCAAACGACCAATTAAATAAGTCTATATTTAGATTTCCCCAAAATATAATGTAGCGAATTGTGTAAAGGTAAGTATTAAGCACAAAAAAATATATTCTCGGGTGCTAATGTTTCCGTATGTATGTGAAGCGCGCATGGCCTGGCGGCTAGCGTAGAACGCAAGCGATCTATGCAGCTGAGCCAAACGGGCGCGGTCGAGTGTGAGATGGGTGACCGCTAGTGGCAAAAAATTTCATGCGCGTTTCCGTGCTTCGGAGGGCACGTTAAGCCGTCGGTCCCGGTTGTTGTCGATAGATAACAGTCGTCAAACCTTGTCGGAGGCCTTATGGGCGGTTTGAAAACATCCGACAGCGGGTTGGCCACTAACCCGCATCTCCACCAACCCGCATTGGAGCAGCGTGGTGGAGTAAGCTCCAGGCTTCCCCAATAAGTGGGAGAGACCCGTGCCCAGCAGTGGGACGCAAAAAGGGTTGCAGCCAATGTTTCCGTATGTAGGAGGCTGCCTTCTGTCTGTCTTCTGAAACTCCTGCCGAAATTATATTTTTTTTTAATATTTATTAGATCTTTTTTGGGTTACAATTGATTGTATTAGAATCATTCAAGTTAAATAAATGACATTGCTTTCTTGCGAATAAAATAATTTCTAATAGGTACACACAAGCACAATACAAAGACACAAGGTTGTGTTACTAAAATTGGTATTTTTTTAATCATGGAAGACTATCTGTTTTCTTTATACCCGCTAACCTGTAGCCTCGGGATAAAGAACAGAGCTACGGTATCCCCTGCCTGATCATATGAGGCGACTAAAACGGGGCTTCCGGGGTTGCGGACGGGGAGAGTGGGAGCTCGACCCGTCCAGCAGCAGCCCCGGAAAGGAAGAAGGTGTGTGCGTGGCCGCATGCCGCTGTTAACACCTGAAGGTGCAGAAGAGTACATCCGCTCTCCCGAAGATGGACCCATTCTGAGGCGCCGCGCGTGAAGTACAACAGTGCGTTCCACTGGAGATCCCGGAGTCCTCCCAAAGCGCGGAGGCAGGCCACCGAGGGGGTTTTAGTGCGATACAAATCCCACATAAACCGGTATCCTCTCCCAAGGTGCTGGGTAACTTTTGAAGGTTTTCCCCTGATACCCAAAAAAATGGTAAATAATAATATGTCATTGATGTTAGACGCATTTTCCCAAACCACAATGCGATATTTTATCCAAGCATAGGCGTATAGCTATATCAATGTCAATATGTATTATATTTCTTCGCTTTATTCGAAGATATGATAATATTACAAAGGTAGTTTCCCTATCCTACAAGGCAAGTTCGCACTATTTTAAAGAAACTTTTTTGTCTTTACAAAAAAGAAAAAACTCCCGGTGACATAATGACAGTACATCATGAAATGAAATGAAACGCCGTATTATGCTAAAAAGAAGCGAAAAGGAGAAGTTCAAATCTATTACAGACGGAAATGAAAAGGACTGGAAGGAGAATAATACCGCCGGATAATTATTTCTCCACTTTTGCTATCTGAAGATGAAGGTACGAAGACCGTGGATGGATTTAGTAACAAGGTGTTACTATTTTTATTTGGAATATAGTTCTGGAATGCTTTGGGATTAGCTGCGGGCTTCTAACTTAGACATATACCAGAACTATGACTGTCGTATATGCATTGGGGTTGACTGCGGGTCTTCAACAATGACATTTGACAGAATAAAATTTGTTTTTTTAAAACAAATTACACATAATGCTGCTGTTTATTAAACGTAAACGTATATGCATTGGGGTTGACTGCGGGTCTTCAACAATGACATTTAGCAGAATAAAATATGTATTCTAAAACAGATTACATATAATGCTGCTGCCGCTGCTGGTTATTAAACTTAAACGTATATGCATTGGGGTTGACTGCGGGTCTTCAACAATGACATTTAGCAGAATAAAATATGTATTCTAAAACAGATTACACATAATGCTGCTGGTTATACGAAAAACTAAAAATAGTTTTCCTAATTTTTACTTCAAAAGTATCCACAAAAATATTCACGTCCTATAATACTCATATATTTTTATTAGAATAATTTCGTTTCTGACGTGATGGAACCCGTACGATGTGAAGCATTGCCAGAGTCCCGTCATCAAGACACGACTTATACGGATGATCATGTAAATCTGGAATTGTTGTTGGTTCTCGGGGAGTCCACATCCGATACTCCGGATTACGGTGATATTATTCATGTCACGGTTATGGCTTCCATGACTTAAGAAGGTAATATCTTATACCTAATAATAGCCGCTTATTACAAAGCTCAAAGCTTAATGCACACATATTTGCTGCAGTACTAGATATGTGACAAAACAGATATGAAATATGCGCTGTTTCACAGTAACATCGTCATAGCTATTACAGCTGATAACAAAGGGATGGATATCGTTTTAAAAGGCAATGATAAAATACATGCAATGAAGCACTTCAGTACTGGCTATCGCTTACTTTAAGATTCTCTCTATTATATCATCTATTCTCCACCATCCACATTGGAGCAGCGAGGTGGAGTAAGTTCCAAGCCTCCCCAATAATAGGGAGAGACCCGTGCCCGCAGTAGGACGCAAAAAGGGTTGCAGCCACACAAATTTGGTCAAATCTGTTTTAAATGTCATACAAGAATCCGACAGGGATGAAACACGAAAGCTGATGAAGCCATCGAAAAATGAGGCTTTCAAATAAAGAATTTAACAACAAAGAGCCTAGAGGCGCATTCGTCCTGGTTATTTTCAGGTTATATATTATGTAATATATACATACACTTTTTAGTCGGCGCCTCCTCGGTTCTCGGTGAACAGGGTGGGGCGCGGAGTGTACAGAAGGCCAACAGTAACGACGACGACAGCAAAAACAACGCGTCGCAGTGTTTCACAACGTCGCAGTCGGGAGCTGCAAACCACGTGCTTCAGCACACCACTAGAGCAGGTACATGCCAGTCGACTTTACGATTGTCTAATTTATTAAAAATTATTGATTGCGAACTATCAACAATATTGTGGTTCGAGTGTGTTAACCTTCCATACTCCAGCTTTACAATCATATGTATCCGCAAACATTTTTGCTCATAAAAAAAAATTACAACATGATTTATGATTTTTGTATACTTAACAGTATAAGTGCTATTTCTGAATAATATAGTGAAACAGGAAAACAATTTATATCTATTTTTTTCTCATTAACAAGCCTGACGGCAGTAAGCGCTTTGTTTTAACTTAGATGCCCTTTAATAAGTTCATAAAACACTTTAAAATGCAAGATTATAGTTTACTCCAGCAGGCTATCATCTAGCCACTATAAATTTGAAAAATGTATTTTTTTCTCATGACTATACGGATATCAGAACACAAGTACTTAAGATTTCAATTTGAATCTAATGAGGAAGTGAAATTAATAACAACTATCAGTTAAATTCAGTGCCCTTTGGCTTATTTTCTCCGTTTAGCGCCTCACGTTTACAAATCGTCTCCGATACTCTACATCTCATCTCCGATAACGAAGCTTACTTCTTCTGTCATGATGATATAATATACTTTTTATTGAAGAGAGATACAATACTTCCAGACTGCCGATCGTGGAGTCCCGGATTCGATTCCGAGCGAAGTAGAAATTTGAATGATGAGTTTAAATTTTCTGTTCTTGGTCTGAGTGTTTGTGTTTCTGTCTTTGTGTGTGTCCATGGCACCCATGACACAGGACAGTCTGAGTGTTATTTTTATTTAAAAAAATATGTAAGGAACAGATTAACTCAATACTTAGGTTTTGTAGTCAATTTGAGCAAAAGTAATATTTTGCCGCAACATACATTTATGTAAGGATTCGATTAACACTTTAAATATATCTATGTTCATATGTATCGAAAAACGTATAGAAAAATTGCAATGTAAGTTAAGAAATTTGCTAAACTACCGACGTGCACGATTTGAGAGTTTGCACAGCTTATAGCAGTTTTAGTAGCTGCCTGTCCAGCAGCTAAGTATGGAGTCCTTAAAGAATTAAACTGCTAGTTAACAAACATCCATTACATTATCTTTATCTGAAATTTATGATCGAAATTTACACCGACGCATCTCAAACCGGATGGGGCAATGTATGTAAAATGATCGGTAAAAATATGAAAGTTTGAGCCACATTAATTATTTAGAGTTACTAGCTTATTTTTGAGTCTAAAATCATTCGTTAACGAGTTAACTAATTGTGCAATATAACTTGGTGTCGATAATACAACTATCATAAGTTATATTACGATGGCAGGTGTTCAATACCCCATCTTAATAATTTAACCGAGAACTCTGGAATTGTGAACATTGCTCTCTTTGGATATTTACGTCGTATGTAAATATACAGTACTGATTCTGCTTCCAGAATTCATAGCCCTGGATTCCAGTCTTACAAACCTCACAAGTATTGGATGTTCTGTTTCTGAAACCCAGTAAAGATTGACTTCGATATAACTTCAGGATACACTCTCTTCTCAAGAAGTTACGTTATGTGTTGCGGGGCTCTCCGGCAGTCTATTATCCGACGCGGCGACCCCTCTGACTCAGTTTCTCTGATGCTATCATCATTCTTTAATAGAGCTATAATATAATACTCCAAAAACTTGGTGGACTTTTTTGTAAGTTTGAAGTAATAGACCACTTCAATAGTTTTCTGTCCACGTAAAAGCTTAATATTAAGTTTTTTTATCGCAACAGCTTAATAACAGCTGTTAATGTGGCACTTTAAACTCGCATTGCTATTAGCCCAAGTGGGTATATGAAACATTTCGTAACTATGTGATGTCTACTGTCTATGTACCCCACATATGCATTAAAAATCCCAAGACCAAATTACTCTAGTACTTGTAACCCTAATAGTTTTGAATCTAGTTGGAACACGGTTCTATTTAGAAAACATTACGAGAAAAATAGTTGTTCTCTTAGCTATTTGCACAGCACGCAGATTGCTGAAGTTTTCTCTTATAGAAATTGAAAATATTCAGTTGTCATAAGAGTAGAATCAAGATTAATATTATATGTGTTAAAACTAACGCTCCCGGTAGGGAGCAACCAATTCTATTTTTACCATATCATTTTACCTGTGTTTTTAGGGATAATTAACTTAAACATAAACTGAAAAATATGATTTTTCCTGACATTTGCTAGCTAGTTGTAATACTATTATATGATACATATATTTTAATTGCGAGCTATATCAGTAGATGGCGTTGTTGAGCAACACTAAGCCAAAGAGTTTCTGAAGAACATAAATTGATTTTATCAAAGCAACGATTGGTCTGCCGGATACTTATAATGAAAATAACAATATATGTCCTGATACAGCTTTTTCAGATTATATTTTTATAACTAAAAATATAAGACTTGTCTAGAGCCACCTGCCACCACCCAACCCATAATTAGATGTTAATCTAAGTTTTATTGGATAGCAGAGCAGATATTAGTCAATTTATTGCACACAGTACGCGTCACGCGTCTACTTCTGCTGCAAGCTGCTGAGACCATACACAGGGCCGCAGGTTGGACAAACTCTTTACATACTTTTGTATATACCAAATAATATAACAGAACCGTTTTGGCGATCTGTTTGTTTACCAAATAAATTATAAAACATAGTTTATTTTGTTGATTATTTATTGTTTAAACTATAAATATGATTTCAATCAACACTTATTATTATTAGGCTTAAAGTTTTACAACTTAAAAACATCATAAAAATAGTGAAAAAAAAAAACAATTAACATACTTGTTTTATTCCGTTAATACAAAACTTTTCTCTCTTAACATCTACCTTTGTAATATTATCATATCGAGAATAAAGCGAAGAAATATAATATATGATCAAACGAACTTCCCCGATGTGAAGTTCGATCATTATTATATGAGTCGCTTTATTCGAAGATATGATCTCCCACCCACCCAGGGCTACCCATGTGGAAAAGTTTTGTAGACACGTTTTACTTTCTCTAAAAAAATGAGCTAATGTCAACATGATGTACTGTCATTATGTCACCGGGAGTTTTTTCTTTTTTGTAAAGACAAAAAAGTTTCTTTAAAATAGTGCGAACTTGCCTTGTAGGATAGGGAAACTACCTTTGTAATATTATCATATCTTCGAATAAAGCGACTCATATAATAATGATCGAACTTCACATCGGGGAAGTTCGTTTGATCATATATTATTATATTTAAAAGTAAATGTCATAGATTTTTTTAATAAGGGTAAAATTATAAATATTAACTTTGTTTTCGTGAAATTAATTATTAAATTTTGATTTCATAGCCAACTTGTTATTATTTAATTTAGTTTATTTAATATAGCATTTATTTAGATTCTTTGTCAAATGAAGTTCATTTTGTGTGTTTAATGTAACTTATACCTTCCAGTTACCTTTGGTTTAAAACCAAATCCACACAAAAATACGTTAACACCACACTCACTCGTATTTCGCACCGCACGCAAATTTATGGTAAGTAACGCCCGTTGGAGCGAATGATCTTGATAATGTTTCTGAATGACCGTTTATTTCTGTTCGCCCAAAATACGCCGCCTCTGTATTTTCGCCACAAAAACGCCACTTTCAGGCACACCTGATGCAAACGGTGTGAAAATAGCCTAATACCGCGTGGTGTATTTAAAGTGCTTACGTATAAAGCACGGAGATAATGCTAACATTACTCGTTTGGGATTTGACTTTTTGTAATGCGCTATTAAAAGCCACGACACGATTGATGTTAAATAATTTTACTTTTTTATAATACTTGAAATATATTAGAAAGTCTTAATTTGGACAACTAAACTAAAGAGGGCTCAATTACACTGCGCATAGCACCATGTTTCGCTAAGAAATTTTTATAATTACTAGCGTTCCGCCAGCGAATTCGCCCGCTTGGACTCGTTATATGTCCATGATATCTGTGTTCCAAATTTCATTAAAATTGGTTCAGTAGTTTAAGTGGGAAAGCGTAACAGACAGACAGATAGAGTAATTTTCGAATTTATGGATTTATAAATATTTATGATGGCAAACTTTAATGGAACGTTTTTGTAACGGGTCTGACTAAAATCTACAGCTGGCAATCACAGGATTGAGATGGATGGCACAGTGCAATAGGGAATACAACCTGCAATTTGGCGCCAAAGACCGCGGGTTTTGTGGCCTTTATAAGAGATCTATGCCCATCAGTGGACTGATACATGCTGAAGATAAAAGGGATATAGAACTAATCGAAGTGACATTACCTGTGTCTGCGACCAGAAGTAGTTTTTCAGAACATGTTTATGATACACTGTTTACGGTTTTATTCCAACATAAATGATTTCCTATACAATTAACCCATATTAGCACGATAAGCGCATTATCCATTATCTGCCTTCACCGTAGGTTTTTCCCACAACTAAATCCCGCCCATAAATATTTTACTGACCAAAGGTTATATTGATATCCGCAAACTAGAACAATGTCTGCACACATATAAGACCTAAGTCAAGACAGAGAAAAATAATGTCCGACGCCCTAACTGCAAACTCATTGCCGTCGTAATTTGATGAAATAGTTGATTTTGGCTGCAATTATATTTATTTTGGCTGCAACCCTTTTTGCGTCCCGCACGGGTCTCTCCCCATTATCGGGGAGGCCTAAAGCTTACTGTTGGAGATGCGGGTTAGTGGCCAAAACGCTGTCGGATATTTTCAAACCGCCCATAAGGCCTCTGACAAGGTTTAACGACTATTATCTATCGACAACAATCGGGACCAACGGCTTAACGTGCCATCCGAAGCACGGAAACACGCCTGAATTTTTTTTGCCACTAGCGGTCACCCATCTCCTTCCATATTATTTTAGGTACTAAAAATACATATTAGGTACGAAAAATACATATTTATTTTAGGTACGAATAATACATATTTATTTTAGGTAAGAAAAATACATATTTATTTTAGGTACGAAAAATACATATTTATTTTAGGTACGAAAAATACATATTTATTTTAGGTAAGAAAAATACATCATATTTATTTTAGGAACGAAAAATACATATTTATTTTAGGTACGAAAAATACATATTTATTTTAGGTACGAAAAATACATATTTATTTTAGGTACGAAAAATACATATTTATTTTAGGTACGAAAAATACATATTTATTTTAGGTACGAAAGTTACATATTTATTTTAGGTACGAAAAATATCATTAATAACTAGTACTATACTATACATAGCCAATAATTACTTTGTTTCAAAAAAAGAGCAATTATTTATTTTTAAAACCAAGCAGAATATAAAAATATATAAATTGGTTCGATGTTTTGTTTCCTGGAGAATAATTTAAGTACCATTAAAAATCAAGATACAACAATGTTGAGATACATTGCATTTCGTCACAAATCGAACTTTTTTAAAGCTTCTATGAAATTATTACATAACATAAAGATATACTAATTAAAATTAAGTATCTATTGGATTAATTAACTTCTAATATTTTTAATTCTGGTGCTGAAATAATAAAAAAACATAAATTACCCTGATCCGACATCGTAGCAAATCCCATTAATGTCTCGTGGTTTCTGGAGCTAGATTACTGACGTAAAGCTCACAGCTTAGCCTCATAGCTAAGAGCCTTTGATATTTCGCTAAAAGGCATTCCTGACTACATTCCGCTCGTTCAAATTACATGACGTACAATGAGCTATAAATATCCAGCTCCTGCAGATGATATTTTAAAAACTTTCTAGTGAGCAACAAACTTGCAGAAAATGTTTTTTTTATTTACCTAAATCGAGTAGCAGACGAACATGTGATATAATGTTGTTAAATTGTCGCTATAGATATAATACACAACCTTAAATTTATCAGTTTTCTCACGGGGAAGAGCCCCGAGGTCGCCTTATTTTCACTGATTTATAATGGACTTACTTCACTACAGAAATGAGTGCAGCAGTGGAACCTACTTCCGATGTAACAAAAAAATCAACAATTATGCCTGAGAGATAATTATGTAAAGAATGAATGAAAGAAAGAAATATTTTGTATTTGTATGTACAGTTTTTTTACAAATTCTTAGTGAACATTATTTTTTGTTTTGTCTGCTCTGGGTGCGCTTAGGCAATGCTGAGCTGAAGAAAAGAGCAGACGGAGAAAACCTTCAGCCCTGTTTTAAAATATGGGGTATACAATAATTAGCTTTCTTACAGAGTAACTACGGGCAGAAAAGGATCGTACGTCACAGCTACACAGCTATCTGCTAACATTTGCAAAAGCATCGTTGGAGTGTTATAACGGGGTTAATATTGAGTGTCATGATGAATTTTACTCCGGTTCACAATATTCGTCCCTTGCAGGTGTAAGCAAGTAAATTAAGCTACTTTAAAACGATACCACAAAGAGCAAGGTATCCATCCAAAGCAATAAAGCAGTTAACAGATCGTATATTGGTACGTTTATCCTTACGTCCGCCCACCTAACTGACACACTAAAACGATATGCCATTTTGTATTAAACAATCTTTGTTTTACGACTGCTTTTAAATTCATAATGTGAAAGCCGGCGTGTGTCTGTCTGTTATGAGATTTATCAATGAAATTGTTTAGACGTACGACGTAAGAATTCATATATTTTTAATATTACGTCTTGAGGAGAGTGGTCATAGTTATTTCTATAATTTGTGAATGTAACAGTGTGTACTAAGGATATGGGTTCCTTGTAAGATATTTAGTATCTATATGGGCTCTATAATTTAAACTAATTGCACATCGTATAACATGAACCACCATTCGCAATGGGTCACTAAAGAGGATTTAGCCTAAATATAGCCCAACATTCTGTCTATGCTATCAAGGGAGAGGTTGACTAACGTCACATGCATATATTTTGTTTTAAAAGACGGATCGCGTTCCGGGTCCGGATCTAGACCGCGTTCAGGCAAACGTAGTGTACGACGCCCCCTGCGGTCCCTGTAGCTTAGGGATTAAGAATAGAGCTACGGTATCCCCTGCCTGATCGTAAGAGGCGATTTAAAAGGGCTTCAGGGCTGCGGACGGTGAGAATGGGAGCTTGACCCGTCCAGCCAGCAGCCCCGGAAAGGACGGTGGTGTATACGTGGCCGCATGCCGCCGTAAACTCCTGAAGGTGCAGGAAAGCACATCTGCTCTCCCGAAGATGGGCCCGTTCTGGTGCGCCCGCGTTGAGAGATGAGAGGACACCGGTGCGTTCCTAAAAAAGGACGCTCCGATCTGGCGCGACGATCTGCGCCGGGTGGCGGGAAGTAACTGGATGCGTATAGCCGAAGATTGGGCCCAGTGGCACGCCTTGGGAGAGGTCTATGTCCAGCAGTGGATGATGATGAGTGCGAATTTTCGTGTAACGTGGAAGACAAATTTACGAGCGGTACCCAGCATGAAACCCCCCTCCCCACCCTGACAAAGAATCTAAAAATTTGCCCCCCACCCCCTGACCAAGAAGTCGCCCCCCTCCTGACCAAGAACCATGCTCTCCAGTCTCCTAACTTTACCTTTTATTTCAGGTAGAAAACGTGTAACTCAAGGTACAGATTGTCATTGTAAGCTGTGATAACTTAATTAAAGGAAAGCCCATAAAGGCAGTGGTACACAAAAAAGGTTGAAGGTAAGCTGTAAAGTTCCGCTAAATGTGATAGGTATATAAAATAATCACACGAAGAATCAATACAGTGAAGTCGCCTTAGTTTTAAAAATAAGGTAGGACACCAAAGCCGCAAAAGAATATTTACATTTTCATCAACCCTTTAACGTCCCATTTGTCTCCTCTTAGAATTAAGAAAACTTTTGTCCCCCATAATGGCTATAAGAGCTTGACAGAATTTACATATCCATAAGAATATTTGTATTACATGACTGAAATTCTCAACCCTTACAATAAGTGGACACTAATTCGGCGGGATATATTATTATGGTTATTTATTTAACTTAGTTCTCTAACTAGGGCTTCAAGCTTGGGTTTCAAGAACTACTGTTTGTATTAAACGATTGTATTTTAATTATAAACGTTTGAGTACCCGTTAAACAATAACATTCCTGTTTGTTCAGCAAAACAATAGTGTAGAGCCGACAAAGACTGATCTTCAATAGATATTGTGTGTTGTCGCTGTCTTGCTGATGTCACTGATGTGTAAACTGTGACTTGTAAACAGATGAGAGATGCGTATTACTCAATTCCAAATATTGTCTTATTGTTACGCTTAATTATTTCTGGGCTTAAGTGAATACAGGAGCAGTTTGTCACCGATAATAATTTTATACTTATTTTAAAAACAGAAATCAGAAGAGAAGTTGATTTGACTCGTTTTCCTCGAGTTTATATTTGTAAATTTTTGTTTTTTAATGGCTGTATAAGGTAAAAAAATGTGACCAACAAAAAACAAACCAGTCCTTATCAATTTAGTTTGATTGATATTTGTATTGATGCTATAAGATTATTTAAATGCAGCTAAAAATAAAATGAATATAGGAAATGTAGTAACCAAATTCTAGTACCTACCTCTATAACTTAGTCCGGTAGTTATGGAGATAGATAATTAAATCAAATCGGTATTTTAATTCACTTAATTTTAAAGTATAAAACTTCTATATTTATATTTTGTTATTTCAACTTTGCTCATTTGTCTTTCAAACAGTTTGAATACGCCTTACATTTAGTTTTTTCTTAGTGAAGTGACATTGGGATTCGAATTTATTTTACAAAAATGTTTCTGTACTGCAGCCGTATATTTGTTCCAATTTGAATTCAAATTCCTGTTTTACAAAATACAACTGTTCTGCCTAGCAGTATTCCATGAATATCAGTTGCGTCCAAGAATCAAATTTGGAGCAATGTTTATTAATAGATAACAGCTGCTTATGTAACGATACCAGCTTCGTTTAAGTAGAATGCTATCTAAGTAGCGCGCCACAGACTGCCTAGAGTCATTACAGAGAAATATGTTCACGCACTTAGCTACAACATATACTTAGAATGGTAATAATTAAAACTCGAACGAATTAACATGACTCCTGAGCGCCTGCTCTGTATTCATCCATCACTAAATTCAAACGTTAGTCGGGAATCATTTTTGACATATTCAGACTGTTTTTTTTTCATGAATTTATAAGATTAGCGTTGTTTTTGAACGCGATCAGGTATCATGTTAATTTGTCCGAGTAGTATATTATAGTGTATTCTCACTCAGTATAACATGAAGTTGAAAGTCTTTGACAGGGAGACCTATGGAGCGCCGAGACATAGAGACGAATAGTCTTTAAACGTCAGCCACAGGGGTAAAGTCGCGATAGAGAAGGTATGCTTGGTCTCAAAGCTACAGCAGAAACAATGTAATACATAGATAAACAAGAGTCACCACATTACCATCATAATCTGCAAGCTGAACGACCAAATTGGCAACCCATTAGAACTGATAACAGATGAGCAACAAAATCGAGTTGTGAAGACGTCTTTGTAAAAGAAGCACAGACCGCCCTCTAAGCATTCCTTACATTTAGAGAGCGCTGGATCGGAAAGTTAGCGAAATTTAGGAAAGGCCTATGTCCAGCAATGAATTACAACAGGGCGATGTACGAATGAACTCACATTTACGATAGCAAATGTTCATACATAAAGGCTAGAATACAAACGTTCAGTCCTAAAAGAGTTCCAAATTAGCCACTGATATAAAACTATGTATGTATATGACTTGTTTTTCTAAAACGGTAGCAAAATAAATAATTTTTGGAACTAAAGTAATAATAATCTGCTAAATTTATATTTTTTAAATCCCCAGATAAAGTTATCAGTCAATTAATATTATCGCTATTCTTTTTATAATGACATAATTAAAAGTAACGTTGAAGCCTAACATTTTATTTGATAGAACGAAACAGAAGTTTAATCCGGGGATCGAAAAAACGACCCTATAAAAATTATGTCTATTTAAATTAGGTAGTATAGACTAGAGATGCCACGAATATTCGGCTACTATTCTGTATTCGGCCTATTCGGCCACTTTTTTTGGTATTCGGTATTCGGCCGAATAGTACTTATTATTCGACCGAATACCGAATACCAAATCGTGGACAAAAAAGACATCATATGACTCAAGATTTGTATTTATTACCAAATTACAATATTTTACTAAGTAAAATTGCTCGTGACCGCTAGTGGCAAAAATTTCATGCGCTTTTCTGTGCTTCGGAGGGCACGCTAAGCCGTCGGTCCCGGTTGTTGTCGATAAATAACAGACAAAGAAATTTGTAATGTGCGCATTTATCGCTGCTCCACGGTGATGAAAAATATCGTGATATTTAATTGATTACGATGTTCTCCATCGCTGTGCATGCCTGAGAAAAATTCATACTTTCTCGAAAGCATGACGTCCACCAATCCGCACTTGGCCAGCGTGGTGGACTATGGCCTAAATCCCTCGCACTTGTGAGGAGACCTGTGCCCAGCAGTGGGACATAAAAAAAGGTTGAAAAAAAATATCAGCGGTAAGTTGTGATGGATAAAAACAAGCTTTTCAGCATTTGATGATAGCAAACGATAACACTTTTCATCGTAAATGCAGCTTCCGAAAACAACCTCTCACTATACACGCCGAATGTTCGGGGGCCGAATATTCGGCGCTTCGGCCGATAGCGTTGCAGAACATTCAGTATTCGGCGAAATCACTATTCGTGGCAACTCTAGTATAGACTTCCGTATTTAGAGAATGGTAATTGCACGAGTGTAAAAATCTACAAAGGACGACTCACGAAAGTTAGATCTCTATTTGTTCTTAATTTTAAACATAACAGAACGTCAGATAGGAAACGGCCGTACTTGAAAATCTTCAATTTGATATCTGCTAACATCAGGTATTAAGATATCAAGATAATTATCTCTATACTAACAATAGAGGCACAATACGAATAGAGGTTTTCAAACTTCGCCACATGAGTCGTTTATTGCAAAAACAAAACACGCGCGCGATGAATTTTCCAATTTACGTCAAGAATGCCGAGTTCACTAGTTTTATTTACCAGAACCATACCTTCTCTGTACGCAGCTGTGCGAATCTTTGTGAAGTTTCGAGTCCCATTTTAGGGCAGGTCTGATGAAGTTTAATCAGTACTACAGCAGCATGCTATCAGTAGCTTCTGCTCGTCATTGACTGTGCAAATATATAAAATTCCTAAAATAAAAATAATCTGAAATGAAATATCAAAGGAGATTTCGAAATGTACGAAATTATATTTATTTATTTTAGAAAATACGGATGCGTAGGCAAAGGTCCTTGGAACCGAGAATCGCTAGAGACTCTATATTAAGTACTATTTTTTGTTTGTTTTTTTTTTCTCTCATTAAAGTATCTACAGTAATATTTGAATGTTATCAATCAAGGTTCCTAAACTACGCCTTCGCCACAGGAGCCGTTTATAGCAAAAACAAAACACGCGCGCAATGAATTTTCCAATTTACGTCAAGATTGGCGAGTTTAAGAGCTCTACTAGTTTTATTTACCAGAACCAGAAGTGTGGAGCGCAATAATATTTATATAGTTGAATGAAATTGACTTCTATTCATGACTCACTACTACGATATTTATAATAAGAGAAAGACACGTGGTTTTTGTCGTGTCGTATAGTACTTATGTGAATATGTATTTATGTACATATTTTAGAAGATTTTTTTTTTTCGTAAAAACGGAAACGATTTTATTTTTTCGATTGTCCGACCCACCCAACTTTCGATTACGAAATGATGCCAATTTTTTGACTCCCATTACTTTGAAGTTGGCTATAAGAATAGATTTGTTTTCTTCCATTGCCAGAGTCTCTATACACATTTTTGTTTGTCCCTCATTAAACTAACTACAGCATTTAGCCGTCACTGTCTGTTTGAGTATAGATAACCGCTATCTTATGTCTGTGCGTCTGTTACTATCTGCGCCAATCGTCGGAGTCAGCATACTATTAGGGAGACCCAAACCTTACGGTACCACGCTGCTCCAATGCGAATTACCGGCGAAGCAGAAATTTTAATAATGAGTTTAATTTTGTTTTTTCGGGCTGGGTGTTTGTGTTTCTGTCTCTGCGTGTGTCCATGGTACCCACGACACAGCTTATATCTACCCTACTGTGGGGCTATGAGTGTGAAACGTTATTTTTTAAATTTTGTTTGACCATAACCTCTGAATAGAAGAGTTACAAAGGTTATTTAACCGAAATTCTCAGTAAGTCAATCTTCAATTAACACTTAAAGAAATTTTAATTCATAACTGCATAATACATTAATTTTCGCAAAATCGAATTATTTATTCCTATCCTTGACTCACCCTTGAAGGGTCGGACTGCGCCACCCCAACAAATAAAGTAACAAGTGTAATTATTGGAACACTTACAACTACGGGATGTTGTTAGAAATGTCAAAAAGGTCAAAATTTGAAAGAAATGTCAAAAAGGTCAATTATATCTGTAGGAAACCAATTCATAATGTAACTGCTAAATTTTTAAAATAGTTTTTTTATCCATACCGATAGGCGCTCTTTGTATTGTGCTGATACTGTAAACGTGAAAGAGTGTTTGTTTCTTTGTTTGTTTGTAGCATACCGATTTACTAAAGATAACGTAAAGAAGCAGTAAAAGTCACAGAGCTGTCAGTTTGTCAGTGCTCGCAGCGTTCGCTCATAGTTCATGTTTAGGTGATATTATTTACTTTGATTATTGCTAATATATTAAGCCAATATGGTTTGTTATTGTTCGTTACAGATCTTTAGGAAACACTGACGTAAATATAAATATAAGAATGTAAATATAAGAATCAGGTTTTTTAGATTTCCTTGCGATGAACAAAGATAAGACTTGCTCATATTACGTAAGAAAAATATGTATAGTGCTTACTTATTGTAGTTTTTCTCATTGAAAATCTACCTAGCTGCAACTATTTTTACGTCCCACTGCTGGGCACGAGTCTCTTCCCATAGTTGGGGAGGACTGGAACTTATTCCACCACACTGCTCTCATGTGGGTTGGTGCAGTATTAAAAAATCTACCTACCTACTTTGTAGAATATTAACTTCATATATGTATTTCCGGTATCTTACTGATTGCTATTTTAAATATTAGGTAGACCTCATATACGCTCATTCAATAATAAATAAATTATGGTCAATGACATGATGCATATAGAAACTTCAGTAAGAGGGCCATGCGACATCCTTACATTGTTTACGCACACATGCAGCGCGTGTAAGCACGTTGTGTTTTTATGTAGTGGCACAATACAAGAAGCGCCTGCCTTTCTAGATTTATAGAGCGCCTCTTCATATGCCTGCTACGGCGGCGCGCGGCGGCGCGGTGCTACGAACTACGACTGCGTCGCCGCAAAGTCTAAAATCATGTAAATAAAGTACAGAGATAGATGGTGGGCTAGAGAGTGACATATACTACTTAAATTTTTAAATATTTAAAATGAAATAAATAAATTTGCACGCCGTCAGGCAGAATTTGTAGGAATAAAATACTAATGTATAACACCTGTGTAAACTGAATCCAGCAAAAAAAAATATTTCAATTTCATTGTTTGATTTTGGTAATGTCCAATGGAACATAAAATGATTTTCAATTTATGCTTGTATATTAACGAATTCATAGTAATATTATAAATGGGAAAATGTGTTTGTCCTACTTTAACGCCGCGAAGGAGTGATCGCATGGAATGGTTTTTGTGCGTAGGCCGTTTATTCCAAGGACAAAACATCTCATTCCCACGGGAAGATCCATTGTAATGTATTTGATCCTTACTAATTAGTTTCTACCAATAGTCCACCAATCCTTGGACTGCGTGGTGGACTATGGCCTAAATCCCTGTCACTTGTGATTGTTCAAATGTCCATATTTTAAATACTTGATATAAAATAATTTTGCAAGTATAGACAGTCGAGCCGTCATCAACCCCTCCGTCATACGGATATTCGATCAGGCCACGTGTCCTGACGCGAGTTTAACATTTTTTACCCATCCCAACAAAAGTGCACAACGCCGCTAAAGAAGTTTTCACTTCAAAAAAGTTTCTAACGCGGGTAAAACCGCGGGACACAGCTAGTAATATAATGAACGCAAAACTAACTCTAAATGTTCCCTAGTATAAAATCGAACGTAGCTATAGCTAGTGTTGTATTTAAATAAACTGATGATTGGCCAAGTCGCGAGATAGTCTAGTTCGAAGCACATTTATCTCCAACTTTACGGCCGTTCCTTGCATTCCGACACACAGTGACAGACAAACATACGAGCGATGTTTGTGCTGATAACACCGGGAAGCTGTTAGTATAGTTATGAGGCGTGAACATCGTTTAGTAATTATGTGCATTACTAATTGTAATTATATTATTATATCGTTCAATTTGTGTTGGTCTTGGAACAGATGTTTGTGATTTGAAAACATGATGCTAATATAACAATATCATTTAAGAAGGGATATTTCTTGTATTTGAAATGCTACCAAATTTTGTACTTACTTATCTGTCGAACTGTACGAGATATAAAATAATATTTTGATAGGTGGTACAACTTTCACGTTTCGACAGGTTAAGTTGCTGTACCCATTGCTGCACCCATTTCTGGCGAAAATTAAATAATGATAACCATTAGAAATTCTATTCGAAAAATCCTACTTCCTACTCATATTATAAACGCGATAGTTTGTAAGTATGGATGTTTGTTACACTTTCGCGTAAAAACTACTCAATGGATTTTAATGAAACTTTACAATAATATAGCTTATACATCAGAATAATACATAGGCTACAATTTATAAAGATATTGTGTGATTTGTTCAAAATATGACGATAAGTATCAAGTAAGTACGAGCTATTCTGGCGTGCACTGCCAAAACCGCTAGAGCTACACACAATATATGTAATATATGATGGAAATGTTTATCTTAAATCGTCCTACAAAAAAGCTGGTCCACCGGCACTTTAGAAGGGACTTCACTTTATGCTAACGGTCCTCTCTAACGCAGGTGAAACCGCGGGACACAGCTAGTTATAAGATAAATACACAATTACCTACATTGCATCAGGTAACTCCTGTAGGTCATATTTTAATAATAATCTAAGTTCTAGAGTGAACAACCTCTCGCTACAAAGTTACTAAACAATTAATTTACGCTCTATTTAATTTAATTTACATACATAGCGCTGTCGTGACCCAACTATATTTCACGTAAATAAAAAATACTTTCCCTCTTAACCACTGTGAAAAGAGTTAGTTGAGACCATAATTTTTGTATAATTATTATTTATTTTCAGTCCTTTTCATGTCCGACAGCTATCAGACACTGTCTCGAAAGTGAGATGGATGTAGACCATACCTCACGCTGATCAAGTCCAGGATTGGTGGACGTCTTGGCTTCGAGAATCAATGAGTAGCTCTCAGGGATGCACGGTGATGGAAAACATCATAGTAATAACTATAAATCTTAATATATATAAAAAAAGTAAAGGGTTTTCTTTGTACGTAAAGACACGGTTTTCTCTATTATCACTAACTCCAATCAAGTTCCCGTTGGGGTGGTAAATACCCCTTAGTACGTAGATGATAGTAAGGGAGTTTGATCGCGGTGGGTGGAGTGGGGAGCTGATGATAGAAGGTAATGCGACGGTTAGGAGTTGAGAGCAAATTCTTTCAATAAATGTTTTTTTGTTCGAAATCTTACATTCCTGAGATGGTCCAGCTGTCACCAAGTCAAAGTCTGATGATGGGATCCCAGAGAAATCGAAGGGAACATACAAATTTTATAGCACAATAATTGATTTTCATATTTTTACTAAAACAAAACAGGCATTTGTGTATAAATATCATCATATCATGTTGCTGAGCTGATGATTGAAGGTACAACTCCTTAACGGTTAGGAGCTGAGAGCAAATTCTTTCATTTATTTATACGTTCAGGTGGACTGACAGTAGTATTCTTTCAGGCTATAAGATGGCTATTAGAAAACATGATTATAAAAGGTAAATCTCTTTAAAGTTTAGATTAAACATGCGACGTATTTTAACCCGAGCAACGCCGGGTTTCGCAGCAGTAAATAATAATTATATACCGCACTATGGAGGAGTGTGGAGCATTTCTTTGTCAATGGTGTGTGCCGGGATTTGAATTTCGAATGTTCGTGTCGAAAGACCGCGGTCTTTACCGCTCGGCCATTTCTACATTTTTGTATAATAAGAAAGAAAGTAACTTTATTCGCGACTGTACGTCACAGACCATAGAACACATAGGTACATAGAAAAAGTAACTATGTAAAGTCTGATTTATAATAAGGTGTCCAAAATATAAACAAATACCTGTGCTAAAAAATGTTTTTAACACGCTTTCATTAGCTTGACCTGTATGTTTGTATGTATGTATGTACCGGAATCTTTTAACTTCATTTTCACTCACTTTTAGGAATCTGATCAACTTGAAAATTTGCACAGTGGTCAAGGGCCTATGACAATACAATAATCTCATAACTTTATATTAAAGTCCTAACTAGGATCATCAGGATAAAAAAAAATATACGAGGGGCGGCTGATAAGTTCGCGGCCTAAGGTACTTAATGAACCAAATATAAAGTTTTATTATATTTTTAATACGCTTATATTAGCTTGACCTGTATGTATGTATGTTACGGAACAATGCAATAATATGAAAAAAATCCAACTAAAAAATTAAAAATAAATAATGTACTAAGTTTAAAAAACTAAAAAACACGCTTTTGTGAAAATACGAACTAAAAAGTAAAAAATAAGAAGAAAATGTATTTACTGTAAGAAAACAAAAGCGTGGGGTGTTTTTTAAGATACCATTGACACTATGCACCCCACGCTTTTTTTACAGTAAAATACATTTACTTCTTATTTTTTACTTTTTAGTTGGTATTTTCACTAAAGCGTGTTTTTTTAGTTTTTTAAACAACATTATTTATTTAAATTGTAGATTCTTATTTTTGCCTATAATAACCTAACAGAACGGTCATAAAATACAAATCGTAATCAATTCATATTTTGCAATATGTGTTTTGGCCTAATTTAGTTCCATACATTAATAATGACAAAAGAAAAGATTTATGGCAGGCAATTAAAATGTGATCACATCATAACACAATCGGAAGCCAAAATATTTTATAGATATATATGATGCATGAAAAAATAAATTTTGAAGACTGATTTGGCGATGTGACACGTATCATAAAATTTGAACTGGGATACTGTCTTATTTTCATTGAACATTTATTAAATTTTGCTAGTGTTAAATTTTGTTTAAATTGTTATTGTTGATTGTTAATTTGTTATAAATGTTGTTATTTGTTTACCTATTACTGATATTCACAGTGTTCAGACAGTTAACAATTTGTTACGTTTTTATGTATGTTTTTTAATCAAATCCACTTAAATTTAATACCTATTTTAGATAAAGCTGCTGATTTAATATATTGTTGAAAATATATAACAGCTTTAAAACAGGTTTTTTTATTACCAATAGTTGTTATTTTATAAAAATAAATTGATACATATAAAGTTCGGCATACTTATCTACCTGTAATCATACTTTGACAATGACATTTCTTTACAAATATACATTTTGGACACTTATTATAAATCGTACTGTAAGTATATTCTATCTAACTAAAAACAACATGACTGCATGGGAGGTAGAGCAAACAAAGTGACGTTTCTGAGTTTATCGCCTTATCTGTGGTTAACATGACAATACAGTGTAATAATGTATTAAGTAGCTATAATACGTTATTATTGTGTGTGTTCAACGTGTTTGAATTATGCTCAAAGTAAATATTGAAGCATAATAAATAGTCAGATGAGACAGAGCAAGATAATTTTGACTTAATGATGTAAGGGTATAATTTAACGAAGAAAAAGCAACCTTATTCGTAAACGTTATTTTAATTATAACCCAATATTTAAATATATATATTAAAAAATGGAATTCATAAACGTTGTTTGGAGTTAACCATTTGTTTATTCTGTGTGTTAAATAGCTGTCAAATTATTTAAATAGGTAGTTACCCTTATTCATAAACCTTATTTAATTTTTAAACGATATTTAAATACCTAAATGTTAAAAAATAAGCATTAATAAACGTTTTTTAGAGCTAACCATATGTTTAATCGGTATCTTAAACAGCTGTCAAATTAAACTTTTTCACACTTTTGAATATTGTTGAAGGGCTTATCAATTAGTTAAATAATGCTTAGGAAGCTATTTAATGAGTTATTATGAATACACTGAAGATGTTTAAATTCTTATTGGAACTTACTGGAGTTCTTAAACGGAAAGGTAAGTGCGTAGAAATTAGAGTTCACCCTACCTAGCCATCACGTACCATTGTCAAACATATGGGTCTTCACCATAGACTTAGGACTAGTATATCCTAAGTCCATGGTTTTCACTGCATTTTTCAACCTTATTTCCAGATGTAATTACCTTTGACGTTAATAAAATCCATGAAAGCAAGAAAGTTAACCACCCTTAATAGGTAAATATCTAATATATAAAATTCTTCTGTCACAGTTTTAGTGTTTATACTCCTCTGAAACGGATATTGATGAAATTTAATATATATGTATATGTATACATACCAAGTTTTTGATTGAGCAACGGTCGGTCGCCCAGGTACAGATATTAATGAAACGAGTGGTGCAAAATTTTATAATGAAAATATATATATATAAAGTACCTACCTACCTACCTACCTACCTACGTAAATACTTAATTATGTATTGTTTCATTCGAAAATTTTTACACACAGATTCATAACCTGCTTTTACTAAGGTCAAAAGTTAATACAATAAGAATTAACATAGCCTACATATTCAATATTTGTTACGTTATGGATAAAATATTTAGTCTTGAATTTTCGGATATAAATAATGCTTAATTAAGTATGAATCTGTTAATAGTCAATTAAAGATAATTAGGTATTATGTTACTTATAATTTTTGACAAACCTTTGCCTATCTAGTAAATAATATTTTGTACGTGGTAGAACTATTATCCTTCGTCCGGGGAAGTACCACCGCTGCACCCACTTCTGCCGTAAACCAATTCTATTGTATTTCGGTGGAAAGGTGCATTTGCCGGCCACACTTACATGAGGTGACCACCAGCCTCCGGAGTAGCAGCGCAACTGCATACGACTTCAAAGTCCTCAGACAAGACTTACCTATGCTTGCTTGATACGTAGTATGTTGTACGTAGATGTCCATGGGATGCAGCGACCACTTAACACCACGTGGCCTGCATATACGCCAAATTAATGCAAATAAGAAGAAACAAAACAAAAATAATAATAATAGGTCTCTACCATGACTCTACCTCGCATCAATGAAACCATATCAATCAACTTAAACGGTGCACCCCGGGCCTAAAATTAATAAAAAAACGTGACAATGCAAAATGATTAAAATAATATATGGCTATACAAATAACTTTTATAACTATGCATGATAGAGTCTGTAGAGCTTATGCAAATCTGATAAGAATCTCGACAGCTTTAACTACAGAAACAAAAATATATGAAACAAATAAAATTATTCGTTCGCAGTACCTAGAACTAACTAACAATACTGCTTAATTCATAAAACAAGCAAACTGATTAGTAATGTAAACCTGAAATTTACACCCAAAACATAAACATTTCCTTGCAAAACCAAAACTACAATTAAACAAAACGCACCTTAAGCCACCTTCGCCGCGTCTCCGTCAGAAAGTCAGTGAGCACCATATTAGACAAAGTTCAATTCACACACTGATTAAACAAAAATCCGTAAAACTTTCGGAGCTTTCTTTACGACGAGCACACAGGAAACACGTGCGAAGCGCGCGAGCGTCGCGTGCGGAGTACTGCGGAGTGCTTCGGGACTTCGGGGCACTGCATTGTTTTATCACCCCCGCCCCCGCACACCGCAGCTTCTAGGGTTGTCGAACGTAGCTTGCAATTTCAGGATCCGAACATAAACATTGATCAATCTAAACTAACAGCTGTGCAATACTGCCGTGAAGCAATACTACTGTTGTGCTCCCGTGCAGTGGCCACACAGTGCGTGCGTCACACAATGAGCCATGAGGTGTTTTAACTTTTTTTGTAACGGACACCTTAGGAGAGATACCGGTATATGTGGGATTTTTTACCGTACTAAAACCCCTACGGTGGCCTGCCTTAGCGCTTGGGAAGAACTCCGGTATCTCCAGAGGAACTCGCTGATGGCATCCACGCGCGGCGCCCCAAACGAGCCAACTATCCAGAGAGCGATGGTGCTCCCTGCACCTTCCAGTGCTTGCGACGACATGAGGCCACGCACACAATGCCGTCTTTCCCCGGATTGCTGCCTGGACAGTTCGAACTCCCACTCTCGCCGTCCGCTACCTCAAAAGTCCATTTTTAGTCGCCTCTTACGATCAGACAGGGCATACCGTAGGCCTATTGTTAATCCCGAAACAACAAGGAAACAAGAAAGAGCAAATGCACGCGTACACGATCATATTTGCCAGATTTTTTGACTTAGATGTAGTGTTGGTGAAGTTAGGGGTTAGGGATGGTAGATTTACGGCATGTAGGTTCTGGAGCTTGTTTCTACATGAGATCATATAAATTGTTAGCAACAGAGTTACTTAATCGGCCGCCGGGTATTTCATTCACAGGGTAAGCCATATGCATTCGACTTGGCAACATTGCAAACTTCGATAGAAATGTAAATATATTGGCTGCAGCCTTTTTCGAGTCCCACAGTTTGGCATATCTCTTCCACTCAAGTGGGGAGGCCTGGAGCTTCCACCAAGCTGCTCATATCTGACGATGGAGAACTGGGTTAGTGGCCAACCTGGTGTCGACGTTTTCAATCCACCGTCGACAAGGCTTAGCGACTGTTATCTACTGATAACGAGACCGACGGCTCGTGCCCTCCAAATTACAGCATCACCCATCAAATTTGCCCATATCGGTCATCCATTTTACGCCCGATTGTGCTCGTGTCGCATAGCTACGTAAATTGTCTGCATTCTACGCCAGCCACTGTATTTATATTAAGCATCAAGGTATAGAGCTCTTTAAAAATCAAACATTCAAAATATTAGTTTTTTTTAAATTTATATTAATGATTTTCCAAAAGTCATTGAGCAACCAATGGTTCTCTTTGCTGATCTCTTTGATGACAGTACGTACGGTTCTATTTCCAATTGATAATCCAGATACACACCCTAATATGAAAAACCTGTTTCACCCATATTTGTGCAGATAAAATATTTTCTTTCCTTTCTTTCTTTTCTTTGAGTTTGCAGCCCTCGCCGAGCCACTAGTTATCCTGCTCTCCAGGAGAATGTCAAGTCGCACTTGTACAAACGCCGACACCTAGGTACTGCTTTAATTATACGTCTGCTTCAGCTTGAGCCTCTCTCTGTGTTTGTTCAAATGTGGTTTTTGAAAGGAATCCTGTCAGCAAAGTAGAATTTGAACCGAATTCTCAATTAACTAAACAATACTGTGTGACCACCATATACGATAAGCACTATTGCAGTCACTGATATATTTTTGGATAAGTACCTATATTCTTGTAAGTGATTATTACGAAATGATACCCTCCCCAATAATTATTTAAAATTTTAAAATAATTATTACTATCCCAATTATTGGGAGAGACCCGTGCCCAGCAGTGGGATGCAAAAAGGGTTGCAGCCATTACGAAATGACCACTTAGGTATATCATCACTACATAGTTTAAAACTAAGTCGCTTCCCGCTTGTTGTACCTATGTATGCTTAAATAATAAGAATTTAATAGGTAGAGCTATTCAAGAGGAAGGTTTATATGTATAATACATGCATAATATAGTAGTGAAACACTGATAATTTTAGAGGTTTCTAAGTGAATTCGTAAATAAACATATCTTTTTGCGCTTACATTGCAAACCCTATGAGATGGATCAAAATAAAATTCTACAGTATTGTACACCTTAAAAAGGTCTTTAAAAAAGCTCGCGTTGGTATATGTCTATCTATTAGGGATAACTCACAATAACCATTTTTTATTCTTTACTTTTTACGAGAAATAATGGCTTATTTACGAAGCGATTTTAAGCAATACAGCAACAATCCTTACCCAATTAAGTACCTTAGAAATATTATGCATTTAATATAGACCAATATGGCCCTTTACAATAGGTCATTTAAATTAATATTTTCGAAGATATTACAGCTTTAAAGCAGCTTTAGGAGCAGCGATGGCCGAGTGGTAAAAGCCGCGGTCTTCTACGCGACCGATCCCGGGTTCAAATCCTCGGCGCGCACCTCTGACAAAGAAATTTGTAATGTGTGCATTTATCGCTGCTCCACGGTGATGGAAAATATCGTGATATTTAATTGATTACGATGTTCTCCATTGCCGTGCATGCCTGAGAGAAATTAATGATTTCTCGAAAGCATGACGTCCACCAATCCGCACTTGGCCAGCGTGGTGGACTATGGCCTAAATCCCTCTCACTTGTGAGAGGGAGACCTGTGCCCAGCAGTGGGACATAAAAAAAAGGTTGAAAAAAAATACCTTTCAAATGCAGGGACAGCGGTTGCAGCGGTACCGGCGGCGGCGCGAGTCTATAATAATAATATACCAGTATGTATAAATCTGAAAAGTTTGTTTGTTTAAACGCGCTAATCTCAGGAACTACTGGTTCGAATTGAAAAAATATTTTTTTGTCGGATAGTCTATTTATCGGGAAAGGCTAGGCTTATAGGAACATCATAATATGACTAATACTGTCTAATACCAAAGCCCACTTGGACGAAGTCGCGGGTGGCCGCTAGTTTTAAAGATAGAAATAAGTTTAACATTTTGAAGTTCAAAATAACATCTATTGTTTACTTTTAAATTATTTTTGGCGGAGACTTTTTAATTTATAATAAACTAGCTGATCCCGCGAACTCCGTATCGCGTTTAAATATTAAATAATAATAATAATGGATAGCATATATATAAACCTTCTCCGTGAAAAAATACATATACATACCAATTTTCATAATAATCGGTCGAATAGTTTCTGAGTTTTGCGATGTCATATATACAAATATCCTCTTTTATATGTATAGATAGGCAGTAAAAGACTACATTTTAAAAAAAATACGAAACTGTTACTTCCATTTCTTGAAACTAAAAGTATTGTTTGTTGATAGAATACATACGAAACATTTCACCTAATAGTTACACATTAACGAAATATGTTTGTACAATACGTGCATGCAAACCAAACGAAAGTCAACATAGGCTTACACGATGTCACGGCGTCCTCTGGCGGCCGCATAAAGAAAACATGGAGTTTGCATAGCCGCACTTTTGCAGGTCACTGTCCTAACTGTTTGAATAATAAACTTGTGATGTTATAGACGTCTTAACCACATATTGTAAAATCGATAAGCTTTTGCCATATAGTACATAACTATAGAATTTATGTAGGTACAGCCTTTTTACAGCCATGTAAAGGACCAAAAGCCGGTGACACCTACAGGTTTGTTTATTTCCGTTCTTTGAAAGGCAAGAAAGTCGTGGACATGTAATTAGTAAGAATAGGTACTAAGGCGTGGGTTCCGGCTATTATAGATACAACAGAATAGAATACATAGATAGAAGTGAACGGTTTGAAACCATGCAAAAGTGTATTGCCGTCGCTCATTTACGAAACTTAGGTTTTCTCTTTATCCAAAAAGTCGCGGCGCGAGAGGCGCGGTCGCAGCCTTCAATTTGGGGGGGTCGCCAAGAAATTTGTGGGAATAGGTGACCCGAATTGGATTGTTTCGCCTTCCATCTACGCATGACTGGATTTTGGGAGGGGTAATGTCCCCTGTGACCCCCCCATAGACAAAGATAAAGACAAAGACATTTATTTGCACAAATATGGGTGTTTACAAAGTTGTATATATATTTTTAGTTCTAAAATATAAAATAAAATATAAAAGTAAAAAACTAAACTATAATACAATTACGAAATGTACATTTACATCTATTTTACTATTATTTTTATTTGGCCCATATTGCGCCTCTTATAAATATAAATAAAAATATTTATTTATTTATATTTCGGATCGGTTCCGATCGTCAGCTTTGGGTACCCAAATCATAGGGTGTTTGTACACTGAGAGGAAAAAAAGCCGGCGGAAAAAAACCTCCCAGGTTTTTATGGAATTCCTTTATGCCGTTTTTTCGTTTATGAAATCAGTGACTGAGTAATACGCCTTTTTCAGTAAATACGTTTTAAGTCCTTTTTTAAATTCGTTGCCCGTTTTAATTTTGAGGAATTCCGGTAGACCGTTATATATTTTTGGTCCCATGCAAAAGACACTGTTATGATATTGTTTTGTTTTGGAAGCGATTGAACATAATTTACTGTTATGTCTTTTTGATTTAAGGGTTTCATATTTTGTGATTTCTGTTTTGACCATTAAAGAGATCTCGTAAATGTATAAGCAATTAATAATATTTTGAATTTGAATACGCGATTCCCACTCTTTTTACCAAAAAATACGACAATACGTAACTGACCAATCGCAGCTGTTATGTTAGTCATATTCGAGTACCTACTACGAGATCTTCATTGTCAGTAGTACACACTACTGGAACATACATAATGAAAATGTTTACGAAGCTACACACCCCACTTTCATTGCCCCTAAAAAGAGTTTTTATAGTTAACGTAAACGTGAGCTCGTTATCGAGTTCATTCGTTTACTAAGCTCCTTCGTCGAGAAAAGCCTAAACATATTTTGGCAGGAGATTTATACTCCTCGGTTTCAAAACTACACGCATGATTGAATATTGATTCTCTCTTTAAAAAATCTGCATGGCACTTAAAGTTCAGATTCGGCTAAAATTCTTAACTGGAGCCGACTTTGTGACGCGATTTCAGATTTTTTACTTATATTTATTCTTCCATATTTGTGATATTGCGTAGGCGATGCTGCGACTAGATTTAACTATTTTTCACACTTTTAGAAATCCTATGATTTCCAGTTTACGAATTTTGTTCCCAATTATCTCCTACAGACAGTTTATGTAATGACGCTTTTAACCTTGTTATAGAATTCTATGTCACAAAGTTCATTCGGCTATGTTGTGAGGCGTGCACATGCACACTGTTTCATTATGCGTAAAATCTCGAGAACGCTCAGTGTCCAGTTACATCAGCATAACAGTTCAACTAAACATAGAAGAGTTGTCCGTAGCGAATTCATACTTTTAAAATGTTCTCAGATTTATTTGCTAACGTTTTAAAATTACCACTACAATAATTGCAAATAATTTGAATGGCAACACCATCTTTTACAATATAATTAAGTATCTTCTCTTATTTTTACACCAAATATGTGATCTCGTAGATCGTAACCTTCAGTTTAGCAAATAAAACTTATCTGCAAGTATAATAATACTATTATTCAAATATCACTCAGTATATGCTAAACCATGAATAAAGAGCTCTTTAATACGTTTGACACCTTTAAAACCTTCCGGTCGTCATATCTTAAACAGATGAGATTTGATAAACCTAACCCAAGTTTAATCATGTCATTTTGATAATTTTCAAACAACAGTTACAATTTCCTTCAAACTTAAAATATTTTTTTCGGTGGTAGAACTATTATGGTTCGCGCGGGGATGTGGTGGTACTTCCACGCGCTGCACCCACTTCTGCCGTGAACCAATTCTGTTGTGTTTCGGTGGAAAGGTGCAGTTGCCGGCCACACTTACATGAGGCGACCACCAGCCTCCGGAGTAGCAGCGCAACTGCATACGACTTCAGACAAGACTTACCTATGCTTGCTTGAGGTTGTATGTAGATGTCCATGGGCTGCGTAAAGTGATTTCGATATAATGACCCTTATTATTTCGTATACCTATCTTGCTCTGGCAAGAAATCCTTTTTCCAAAGAAGGGAAGAAAAAGATACGTGCTGTGGATACGTGTTGAAGCACTCTATTCCCACCTACTAATGTCCTTGTGCTAATAAATATTAATAATATTTTATTCTACAAATACTAACAGGAAAAATTCCATCATAGACGGAGTATAGCCCTTGTTCTATTCACACGTCAACCATAACTTTTTTAAGTCAGGGCTATCCATATTAGAACAGATATGTGACATGACCATTGAATAATTATACTATAATTAATATACATTCAATACTTACCTACACTACAATGCAACGGGTCAACTATGTATCGTTTTTAATCTCATGCCGACCCCTTTTTCTCATAACTAATACTTGTAACTACGAGTACTATTAAGAGCTAGGAGGGCGATGATCGAGCGGTATAGTCCGATGGTCTCTGACACGCAGATACCAGATTCCAATCCTCGGCGCGCACCTTTGATAAATAAAATTGTAATGTGTAATGTAATTTTATTTATCGCTGCTCCATTGTAGAGCAGATTGTGCACTGCGGGATTTAAAAAATGTTGAAAAAAATAGGAGATTATTTTATGTAAGAATTTTTACTTCTATATAAATCATACCGAACCACCTTAAAGCATCAAAGTTACTGACTCACCCTTCAGTAGAGACGGCATAGCGCCTCGCTTCGATACATAATTTTTGTGCAAAATCTGGTGCGGGGGAAGAACGCACACATTTTAATTTTGTCACACATTCACAAATATTCTTTCATCGCTACAGACGCATACATTTCTAAATATGACAATTTCAATTAACAACGTCATTTTCTATGCACCGTCAACACTGACACCGACACACACAGACACACTAGTTGTACCTATAACTAGAAGGCACTTAGTGCATGGACGTTGAGACGAGGGTGGCCCGTAAAGGCCACTCCTCTCTGATACGGGTGTCATACCTATCATACCTTGATGCTCTGGTGTCATACCTGTCATACCTTGATGCTCTAAGCGAACCACAGTAAACATGAAAATTATGTAAACATACAATAAAACTTATCTAAGCGAGTACCTCCTTACTAAAAATGTAGGTAATAATAATAACGTTTATTTCCAATAACTTGTACATACACTTATAATAATATTATAGTAACTGATAAATTATTTTCGAACAGAAGTGTTTTGTTGAACTCTGGTATTCAATATAAGATTTAACTTGAGTTATGGATACCAGCGCTCGTATACAAACATTAATCAAGGTTTTACATTTTATCAGAACGGTCTCAGACAATCTGATGGAAATACAAATAATATACAATTTTTCTTAAAGTAGTAGGTATACAATATTAATACTATCCTATTATTGTTTGCGTGCGATCATGTATGTGTGTGCGTGTATGTGTGTGTTGTGTGTGTGTGTGTGTGTGTATGTGCGTGCGTGTGCGTGTGTGTGTGTGTGTGAGTGCGCGCGCGTGTGGGTGTGTATTATAAATCCCGGTTGTTATAATATGTTATATTACAAAATTGACAACTTTAATAATATTTCCGTCTCATCATAATTTTTCGTCATTAGCCAGTTAGAAACGATTATTTTGCATCTTCGTCTGTTAAGAGGATATATATTACAATGTTTATTAATTTTATTGTACAGATAGTTTCCGATCACATCATAATGTCGTTTAGCTAGTGCTGTTTTCGTACGTGGGATCGTGCATACCAAGTGATGACGACGTCTATATACGACACTGGAATCAAATTGCACAGCAGCATGTACCCTTAGAACAGTCTGGAGAACAAATAACTGTCTAACGGATAGGACCTGACAGTCACTGTATAAGTCTTTGGTTGGATATCTAAATGGCTTAAAAGTCATGACCTTCAGGACAGTTCTTTGTGCACGTTCTAATTGAAGAATATGCGTTTTACATGCGCCACCCCATGCCGTGATACAGTACGTAAGTAATGACTGACACAAGACGTAGTAGACTGTCTTTATGGTATTGTAATCAGTACAACATCTTAATTTCTTAAAAATAAAAGTTATTTTACGGATTCGCGAGGTTAGTTCTTGTAAGTGTGGTTTCCAGTTTAATAAGCTATCAATTTGGACCCCAAGATATTTAGTTGTATTAGTTTTGACTAATTCTGGACAGTGACACTGAGAATTGCTCAAGCTTTTGCAAGCATGGGCTTTAAGCGACAGGGAATCAGGAATGGTGTTAGCTCTTAAAGAAAAGGGTAAGAAAACCGATTTAGAGAGGTTTACTGTCAGGAGGTTATTAGATAGCCAGATTAAAGTAGAAGTTAATGCTTCTTCCGCATATATCATTGTTTCATGCCAATTATGTCCATGTATAATTAATGCCGTATCATCTGCATACGTAAAAATTGAACAGTTAGTAAGATTTAATTTGCAAAGGTCGTTAATATAGATTAGAAACAATGTTGGGCCCAAAATAGATCCTTGTGGAACGCCAAAGCTGAGTGATTTGGTTTCACTATACAAATCATTTATTTTAACACATTGAGTGCGATCCTGCAAGTAATTTTCAAAGATTTTAAAAGAGTGGCCACGAATACCAATGGCTTCTAATTTAGATAGGAGATGAGAAATAGAAACGGTGTCGAAAGCCTTAGAAAGATCGAGGAAAATGCCGAGACATTTCAATTTGCTGTCAAGTTTTGCGACCACATGGTCAGTTAGTGAAGCAACAGCAGTTTCAGTAGATTTTCCTCGTCTAAAACCATATTGATTGGACGCTAATAGATTATACGACTCTAGATAATGAACCAAACGATTGTTAAGTATTTTTTCTAAGATCTTAGATATAATAGGCAAAACGGAGATTGGTCTATAATTAGAGACATTGCATCGGTCGCCACTTTTATAAATTGGATGAACAACTGCCTTTTTCAATACAGTTGGAAAACAACCTGAGGAAAGAGATACATTGCAGATATGCGTTAGAACAGGCAATAAAGTTGGTAAACAAGATTTTAAAATTTTTGCAGATATTCCATCCCATCCCACTGCCGCATCCGAACGCAAACCGACAATGATTCCATGCACTTCCGATTCATTCGTTGGAAATAGAACTAAAGAGTTAGGTAGCTTATTAGAACATGGCCTTTGTAGTGCCGGACAAGATTTAGAAATAAGATTGTTAGCCAGATTTTTACCAATGTTTGAAAAGAAATCGTTAACGTAGTAATAGTAAGGTAATATATTTCTTTTTCGGCATAAGAGAAATTAGGAAAAGTTCTGTAATGGATAGTAAACCCAAATTATGGGTCTAAATGGCTAAATTAAGGGTCAGGCACCTTAATTATGAAACGGGCTACAAAAATAACTACACAATTTGCCAACGTGTTTAATGAGATAAAATGTATGAAGAACATGTTTGCAAAACAAACATTGTTTTAAATTATAAGGCTTTAAATACTTATAAGATTGCGATACTTACGATTATTTAAATGAGTATGTTTTGAGGCGTAAAATTGGCTGCTTCATTGCGGAAGAAATCATCGAATTTGCCGCATGTACCTAATTACAATCAAATAAGACGGGTCAACGACATTTACTCCTTAACTCATTCGCAAAATGTTATTGGAATTCTTAACAATTTATTGTTGAACCAAGTAATTATTGCCAAAGTTGAAGAACGTTATGGTTTCAAGCAAATACAGTGAAGGTGTGAGCTAATTGTTTACTCGCGTTGACAACATTGTTGACAACGGCGTCTCCCTGTAGTTGCTAAGGGTGTCGTAAGACTCCTGGAGAACAAAAGGCGAGTGTTAGCTGACAACTTGTCTTAAATAGCTCCTTTATACTCTCTTTGAATTCTTACCTACCTGCAATGAGTCCTGAATAAATTTGATCCTACCTGCTTCAAAAGTTAGGCAAGTTTAAAAAATGTATATTAAAGTAAAATCTTGGACTAACTAACATATAAATGTTGCTTAATACTTCCTAAAAGGGGTCTAAGCTTAAAATGAAATCATTATAAACTGATTCCTAGAATGAGATTTCAGGCCTTGTGTGCCTACACATGCAAATTAAATGCTATTGTCTTGAAATATCCTAGGCCTTATTAAATGAATATAACAATTGTGATTACCTACTTAAACATCCCTACTCCTACTTCCCTACTTATATTATAAATTCGAAAGTAACTCTGTCTGTCTGTCTGCTACGCTTTCCCGCTTAAAGTACTGAACCAATTTTAATGAAATTTGGAACTCAGATAGAGTGGACCTTTGGAAAGGACATAAGATGGTTTTTATCCTACGGGAACCTATAAAACGGGTCCACTAGGGCGAAACCGCTGGCGGAAGGCTACTTAGTTACATAATATAAGATGCATTGTCTATTTGGAAAATTACTTTATTCAAATCAGCGGACTATATATTTTTTTCGTTATTTAAAGAGCTTTGTCCATGAGACAATGTCGCCCTGTAAGGTAAGCCATAAAATATACATAGCATAACATGTATTTTTTCTAGCTTACCTTACAGGGCCTATACTTATTCTATTCATATAAATAATTAAGTATAATTTTTTCTTATTGTAATAAGTTTCGTGGTAGGACAGGAGATAACCAAACTAAGTCCAAATTGACAAATGTGTTAAAAAATAACTACTAAAATGACAACATTTTTCCATTAAAATGCCTTTTTAGAACAATATAAAAATTAATTAACATCAATATACAAACTACCGTGAAATCGTCCCCATTTCAACGTCACAGCAAACAGTCCTTCGTGCAATATTAAAAGAGTCGTGTACAAACTCACGCCAATATTTGCGTTTGCAGTAATTAAAGCGTTTAATACGAGTTATCTTACAGTCAGGGCTGTAAGATGATTGTAACTTATTATTTACTTTACAATTTTATATTTAAAGGAGTAGTAGACGAGTATGTAAGGCTGGGTATTTTCTGAATCCGCCTCGGTCGTGTGGATAGTCGTAAGTCTGGCCGGCAACCCTTCTGCCGAAACACAATAGGAGTTCTTTACAAATAATAATAATAATAATAATAACGTTTCACACTCATAGCCCCCCAGAAAGGTAGGTATACCCTGTGTCATGGGTATCATGGAGACATACAAACACAAGAACACAAACACCCAGACCGAGAACAGAAATTTAAACTCATCATTCAAATTTCTGTTTCGCAGGGAATCGAACCCAGGACGTCTGGAATGGCAGTCCGGCATGGTCTTTCGGCATCCATTGCGCCACGCGGGTCGTCGTGAAATAAGTGCAATGGTGATACATCTCTTAATGAACTTGCAAATTAGACTTCTTTATACACTATACTTTATCTACAAAATAATATTAGCTTTAGCTCTATCACGACAGTTTCAGCACGCCTGGGATGGATATATGGCACCACGTTGCAGCTGATAAACCATTCTATCTAGCCTCTAAAGTAATTTATTTATTTATTTATTTATTGACACTTTATAATATAAACATTACAGGTTTAAAACCCAATGCATTTACATATTTATAAATTTTGTATGTACTTGCCCGCTGCTCTGCGAAATACAGCAGGCGGCGAGTGAAATAGATCTAGGCCAGGTTCCGCAGCCAAAACACCGTTGAGCATTGAGTTGAGCGTTGAGCATTGGAGCAGCGGAATAATCTTTGGTATAAGCTCCAGGCCTCCCCAATAATGGAAAGAGACTTGTGCCTGCTGGGACAAAGAGTTGCAGGCGTGGTAATATGTAAAGAAATACTGTCTAGGTAGCTAGAAACACCGGAGGTCCTGAGCATAGAAACCATCAACTATTTTTATTATATTTGTGACCGTGTGACCGACTATCGGCAACGATTTTAAGTTTTTAATAATCCTTTCTTTGAGTTTCGTTGCACCTAAATATTTACACCTACGAGACATAACCTACTTTACTATGAATACAATTTTATCTTGTTTACAAGACCCGGTTATGAAAAGCTGAAACAGAATTACGCAATTTTTCATTAAGAATGACGACACGTTTCTAGGTTTGTATAGGTACTGTGGAATTTTTTGTGATCATGTAACAATAGATTGTTTGCTCATAATAAAATATAAAAAACCTTGCTCGATATACATAGGTATTTTGTTGATAATTTAATGCTATAGAACAATCTGAGAATACAACATACTCGTATGTAGGGATCACAACTATGAAATTCAGGTTCGGGAAGTCAAAATATAGAAAAACTTTGATTTTACACAAGATAATGAAATAAATGGCAAAAAAGTTTTTTTTACTTCAAGTCAAGTTAAAAGCGGAAAATGAGAATTCTTTTAGCTGCCTTACAATAATACTTAATGTTTACAGTTAACGCTCGCAAGATTTAGCACATTATGACACTACGAGCAACTAACCTATAGAAATAATAAAAATAAAGTAACAATTTCTTTGTTATCTTTAATTTTATTAATTTTTGGTCGCCAGCAAAACATTTGCGTTTATTACAGATTTTTTAAAGATTAATACAATAATAATTATACTAATAATAATAGGATTGTTAGTAAGAATCGATAATAAAGTCCACAAGAAGGCAGTGAGACTAACCTTTGGTTACATAAATCTAGCCTAAGAAAATCAAGATGCAACTGCAGGGTGCCAAGTTTGTAGCACTAGTTTTCAATTATCCATTAATCTCGACGACCGCCCGCGAAGACGACCCGCGTGGCGCAATGGTTATTATGTCGGACTGCCAATCGACGGGTCCCGGGTTCGATTCCCGGCGGAACAGAAATTTGAATGATGAGTTTAAATTTCTGTTTTCGGTCTGGGTGTTTGTGTTCCTGACTTTTTTATATGTCCATGGTACCCACACAGGGTATTAATTACCTTACTGTGGGGTTATTAGTTTGTAGCGTTTATTATCTATGAAAGCTGGGCACAGACTTATAAGAAGTATGTGCCTATATTTTTATCCGACTACGCGACGCAAAGGAAGGTAATGTGTTTATCAGTCTACGTGTGCATGTATGTATGTTTTTGTGGCATTGTTGAGACCAAACGTGAAATCTTAATATGTATATCCAAAACTGTTATTTAAAATAACATTAATAATCATTTTTGAATACATATTCAACGATACCCACTTAGCGTAGTTCGACTATTTTTTATTTTTTCATTTTAACTAGGTATAATAAGGTTGTTGCTGGAGTCATGTCGTGATACTTGTAACTTGTAAGATTAAGATCCCTTGACTTCATATTACTTTTCTAGATGACCGAGGTGCTCGTTGAATCGTATAATATGACGTCAGTGCAAGTCTTGTATGACGCCATATAAAAAAGTTAGAATTTTAATGAAACGTAATAACTCGCTTTTCACACTGAAAAGAAATAGCGTTTAGCTTTCGCACTCATTACCATAAAGGAAATATGTACAAGCAAATGTTCAATTTAATTACTTAAAGGTAAAATTCAAAGTTCATGGCGCATTAAGTATTCGCTTTATTTTCACTGTGTTTTCCCATTCGCTAAATGATAAGTCCTTTTGATGTGGATGGGCGTCTTTTTAGGAAATTGTGCTTTTGGTGAATTGAAGCTGCTTTAATTGTCAATTATTTTCTTTTAGATTTCAAACATATTTTTTTCACAAAAATAGAACAATAAATAAACAGGTAGCACGTGATGTTAAGTGGGTTTTGCTGCCCACGCCACCTTGGTGTCTCACACGATCAGCTGTCACGTGTGACCATTATCAACCCATAGCCATTCTGTTATCTCAAATATATTATTATGTACTTTTTTTTTAAAAGAGTGCTGGGAGTTTTTTCCCGCCGCCTTTTTTCTCTCAGCTCAACATCTAGTCCAAACGGGCACAAAGGCGATGACCGGAAAAAAATTACATTCATTAAGCGAATATTTTGTATTCCTAATATGAAATAAATATTTTTTCTTTCTTTCTTTATTTCTTGCTTTGCTGCTCCTGAGAACGGGTAGCCGATTACCTCTCCAGTACAAGGGCCTCTAACAACCACTGCTCCCACAAATCGTGGGAGTATTCTCCCCCAAAGACCAGGGCGCTGGCTGAACTTCGCCCAATATCTCGTCTCGGCTACATTACTCTGGAGTGGATATACGTAGAGTAAAAAAGATAAAATCAGGACTCCAGGAGTGTTGATACTCATCAACAGCACTAGTTGGAGCCAGTTATAATCGATAGACAGCGGTCTTTGAACGTATGGGCTGTTTGAATAACTTACGACTCCAACAACGCGCCTTTGAGCAGCAAGGTGGTGTAAACCAATGTAAAGAGGCCTGGGAGCCTCTCAGACAGTGGGGAGAGACCCGAGTCCAGCAGTCAGACGCAAAAAGGACATTATTAGATTCCTTGCTTGTAGTTTTCTCATTAGCCTTTAACATTAAATGAAATGAAATGAAATGAAAATGAAATGAAATGAAATGAAATGAAAATGAAATGAAATGAAAATATTTTATTTGCACAAATATGGGTGAAAAAGGTTTTACAAAATATTTAGAGCTCCATATTTACCCCTTAGGGTGTACAAATTTTATTATATTAAATAAAATAATTATTTTAATGACTTAACATAATGTAAACATAAATTCTTAAAATAACTATTACAGAAGGGTACATAAGAAACATTAAAGTAGTTTTATATTTTACAGTTTTAATTAATTAGACTTAAACCCAATTTTGTGCTTTTTATAATAATTTATTTTATTTGAACCATACGGGGTTCGCCGTCATCAGCTTTGGGCACCCACCAGGATGGGTTTTGTACACTGAGAGGAAAAAAAGCTGGCGAAAAAAAAACCTCCCAGGTTTTTATGCCGCGGACAAAATTATTTATTAGTCATTTTATTTATGTTATTTTATTTCTTATATTTTATTAATTAATTTATTTATCCTTAATAAACTCAGTGACCGAATAGTACGCTTTTTTAATTAGATGTGTTTTTAGTTCTCTTTTAAATTCGTTATAACTTTTGGTTTTAAGAAAGTATGGTAAATTATTATATATTTTTGGTCCCATGCAAAAGACGCTATTGTGATATTGTTTAGTTTTAGAGGCTATTGCGCATAGTTTATTTGTATGTCTTTTTGAGTTTAACGTGTTGTATTTAGAAATGTCGTTTTTGACCATTACACATATTTCATAGATATATAACGAAGGGAGCGTCAATATATTTAAACTTTGGTAGTGTGGCTTGCATGTGTCTGTCTGTCGTAGTTGACACATTGACCGAATACATTTTTTTTGCGCTTTAAAAACTGTTTCAATACCCGTTGCATTACCCCAAAATACAAGACCATACCTAAGAGTTGCACCAACATACGCATGATACGCACTTAATACCGCTGATTTATTTACTATTTTTGACAATTTGTAAAGAGCGAAAGAGAATTTGTTAAGTTTTTTACATACATGTTCCATGTGTAGTCTCCATGTGAGCTTATTATCAATGTACAAGCCTAAAAATTTTATATTTTCTGTTTCACATATGGTTTTACCTCTATAATTGATATTTACAGATCTCCCATAAGATATACGATTTTTAAATGTCATTACATTTGTCTTTTCAAGGTTTATTTTAAGATTATTGTTATTTAACCAATCTACTAATAATTCAAGGGCATTATTTATATTCGTTTCATATGTACTTGGATTATCATTTGGAAATATAACTGTACTGTCATCAGCAAAGAGAACCATTGGTTGCTCGATGACTTTTGGAAAATCATTAATATATATTAAAAAAAGCAACGGACCGAGGATACTTCCTTGAGGTACCCCGTAAATAAGATAAAATGTCCGTACTATCGTCAATTTTTGTCAGTACTCGTTGCTCATAGGAAAATAATAACTTTTTGCCCTATTTCTATGAAATGACGAGTATTAGGACATTGACGATATTAAAGATGATGGTAAACCCATCGTCAAATCCATTTTTACAAAAGAAAATGTTGTAGCTTATAATAATTACAATTACATTATAGAAACCAAATTCGGGCGCCTAAATTGAAGCATGTTGATTGGTGCCATTAATGGCACCAAACGCCGGGCCGTCCGTAAGACTTAAGGTAAAATTATATAACATTTTTTAAAAACAAAAGAAGTGTAATAAAATAACTTTTCGCAGTGTTTTAAATATTTTGTAGTATTTTATAGTTAAATTGGTCAAAATAAAAATATTTTGCTTGTCAGATGTGACAGCTGTAGGAATCTATTTAGTGCTTCAATTTTGACAGCGCTTGTATGAAGTCACTCATTCTATACGTATTTATTCTAAGTGTTGTAGCTTAATGACTAACTAGTTCTAAAACTAACTACAGTCTAACTAATTCTTAATATTCTTATATGGATAGTAATAGAATACGCTTACAATAGCGTATATGTGAACGCACCCCTTTGACGTAGATAGAACCTTCAACCCCACAGAGCTGCGTACTTTAATGTCCTCGCGAACATAGATAAGAATCGCCGCCATTATTTCTAGATTTTATCACCATGGCCGTCTTCCACTCCTGTCATGATAGCAATCTGTTTGAAAATGGCACGTAGCACAGGTGGGTACGATGTGTAGGAATTTTTGCATAGGAGGTAGAACTTTTGTTGTTCTACGGGGGAAGTATTACTACAAAAAATTCTGTCCAGAAGCAATTCTATTGTTTTCGGGAAAAACGTGTTGTGCCAAGCAAACTTATTACTGGCGATCATCGTCAAAAGTGACACTCCGGAAGCCAAAGGCTATTCTAAGTCTATGACGGAGGCTGATCATGGGCAAAGACAACAACTACAAAGTGTTAAGTGGCTTATGTATTAAATTATCATTGTTATGATCAGTCATTTTATGCAATAAAACTCATGGAAATACTGTATTTAAACTGCAAAATCTCACGTGTAAAATCAGGTAAATCAGCGAAATCGGTAAAATTTTGTACATGGCCTCTTTTTCATCCTTTAACATCTAGGGCGCCCAAGTGTTAAGAGTGATATGAAACTGATTAATGAGTCTGCCGCCATATAATTACTCCCTCACCCCGAGCGGTATTGCACCGACATGTCAGGTACGGGCCAACGGTAACAGATTAAAAAATACCGCAGTCAATATAACAAAGGACGACAATTTTTATTTTATTTGCAAGCGCTGTGCTTGTTTTAGGTAACAGGTGACCAGAGGGCTGGCACTTAAATCTACCAAAGAATAGCTTTAGCTATTCAGCCGCGTAATACTGCCAACATTCTAGGCCCCCATCCACAGGACAGCACTCTGGATGATGCCTTTTATGTAAGTTAGTATTTTTTAAGACATGTAAATACTCATTAAACTACATAATCTGAGGTCGTTTTAACAAAGGAATTCTTGGTTGCTATCGACTACTACTTTAAAAATCACTTTAGATCATTTAAGATTACTATCCCCAGGAGCTTCAGCCATCTGTGATTTTAGTTTTACGGGTAAGCGAATCTCTTCATAATTTAAATTTACATAATTTAAAAAGGTGAAATGTATCATGCGTGTACAAAATAATTGCTAATAACATTATTTCAATGAAAAACGTCAAACATTCAGGGCATTCACAAGAGTCAGCATAGCTAACCGTCTAAAACTTCATCCTTCAACTAGGGCGTAACGAAAATAAATAATGTACTTAGTTTAAAAAACTAAAAAACACACTTTTGTGAAAATACGAACTAAAAAGTAAAAAATAAGAAGAAAACGTATTTTACTGTAAAAAAAAGCGTTGGGTGCATGGTGTCATTGCAATAGTATCTTAAAAAACCACCCCACGCTTTTTATTTTTAATTTTTTGTTAGATTTTTTTTTCATCGGCCCTTGTGCAAATGTGCAAATTTTCAAGTTAATCAGACGCTTAGAAGTAGGTGAAAATGAAGTTAAAAGATTCCGTTACACACATACATACATACAGGTCAAGCTAAAAGAAGGTGAGAGCAGTATCTATCGCACCGACAGGTCAGGCCGGGCCACAGGGCCACAGGTAACAGATTAAAAATACCGCACTCTATATGACAAAGGACGGCAATTTTCATTTAATTTGCAGACTTCGGATTCCGACCGCTTCATAAATTATGAGGTTAATTTTACAAATGAAAACTTGGATATTGTCGCTGAAATTACTAATAAAATAAATACTTAATGTAGTTAAAAAAAACTAAAAAAACAAGCTTTTGTGAAAATACGAACTAAAAAGTAAAAAATAAGAAGAAAATGTATTTTACTGTAAAAAAAGCGTGGGGTGTACCTATGGTGTCAATAGTATCTCAAAAAGCACCCCACGCTTTTTTTACAGTAAAATACATTTTCTTCTTATTCTTAACACGCTTTTATTAGCTTGACCTGTAAGTATCTATGTATGTAACTATTTATTTACTTTAGTATATCACATTTACCTTAGTAAAGCACTTATAGGTATTAAAAACAATAATTAAATTTTTACAAAACAAGCTAGCTGTCAAAATACCTTGACATAAATTTCGAGGCTTCTATTCGTGGACGTTGGTAATATGGGATAGTATTTGGTAATATGGGACTGATTAATGAAATCGCCGCTACACCCTCGCCCGAGCGGTATCGCACCGACATCGACAGGTCAGATGCAATGCAAACGATGCGGATCACCGATAACAGATTAAAAAAACCTCTACATGACAATGGATGGCAATTTTTGGTAATTTGCACGGTTCGAAGCGGTACGTACATTGTATTTCATATACTTATGAACTTTCATTCCATCGAACTTTGGCTTTGTCCTCGCTAAAAATACTTCGAAAATGAAAAAACTAATTGATGCCGACTTTTACAAATCCGATTTACAAAATAATGTTTGCCTACTCCAATATTAAACAGTCGGCCTTTACAAAACAGAAATTTGTTATTGCTTACAATTTTTGTTTTAGGAATGCTAGTATAATAAACTAACTAATAAAGCTAGCGATTGTTTACGATCTTGATTGAGCGCACTTAATGCTGATTATACTAATATATACTTATATTTTATATTGAATATTCCTAAAACTTTTAAATTATTCAAATTTCAAGAGAACTAATGAACAATGCGTAGGTTTACTTTGTTACTTCTAAGCCTTATGGAATTAGTGAATAAATTATTACTTAGTCCGCAAATATTCTGATTAAATGTAATGAGACAAAATTTATTAATTCATCAGCAATAACAGCAGAATTTTAAATCTCATCAAAAACGATTTACCTTGACAAAGAATTATTAAATTAGATAGGGGTCCATATACAACAAGGGACGCAACTGTAACTTTATGCGTTGTAGAAGTTTTTTTGTAGAAGTTTGGGGGTGGAAACCTTCAAAAGGCACCAGACCCTGGAAGAGATACCGGGTAATATGAGATGTTTACTGTACTAAAACCTCCTCCACTAATTCCCATTGGATCAGCTTCGTGGGGTACATTGCAGGCCTTAACAATAATGGGAAGAGAGTCGTACTCAGTAGTGGGACACAAATAGGGTTGCATTTGATTTATCTTCTAAAAATTGAATTTAGAAGAGGGACAGCTTATGGAATATGCAATGCGAACAACAATACGCCAATTTCCAGTATTCTGCGATAGTCACGTAGGCAAGCACGTGCTTCGGAGTTTTATTTTCCGTAGACATTGGAAACTTTCTGTTGAAGTATGTCGATAAATTCTGCAGAGACGGCGTGGGACATAGACAGTCATTTCATTTACCAACCATTTTATTCTATTTATTATTGTCAGTAGAGCATGTTTAGAAATATAATAACTGTAGTAATAACTTGAAAGTTCTAAAAATTCTCTTCAGAAAACACTGTCTTAGAATTGCAGGAATAATATATTCTAGAAGAGGCACTTATTTAAGTGTTATTCAGAAATTGTAGCTACAGAAAAAAACTTTATATTCGTAAAGTTATATATTATAAAGTATATTCATCAAGTTTTTTTTAAAATTGTTTTGAAACCTCGTCTGGTAGTCTCTGAACCTTTATGAATTGCCTAACTCCGTCAATACCTGTGATGCTATAAGTAGCTACCCAAAATTTTTTTTGATATTTATTCCACAAAAATAACAATCTTCTTATCAAATCACTCAAAGTATGAAGTAAAATAAGCTCAGATTCATAAATTCAGTTACTGTAGTTGATCGGCACTGCAAATTCAATTTTCAGAAACATCCTTCCACTTGCATTGAAAAGTTATCAGACGGAGGGTCGATTTTAGCTTGATTCATCGTATTGAAACTCAATATTCTTGCTTTTTTTCTAATGGAAGGCCAAGTAGAAGTAGAAAATCTTATTTTTCATATAAATCGGTCCAGTGTTAATTACTAAGTAGTGCCTATTTCTCTTGGCAAACATTGAAATAGTTGTTTTTGCAAACCAGTATGCGGGTCACGTGGTGATAAGTGGTCGCTGCAGCCCGTGAACATCTACACACAACCTCAAGCAAGCATAGGTTTATCTTATCTGAGGTCACATGAGGTTTCATTGCTAGGCAAGGGGACTGCTAGTCCCTGTAGCTTCGGGATTAAGAATAGAGCTACGGTATTCCCTGCCTGATCGTAAGAGGCGACTAAAAGGGAATTTCCGGGGTTATGGGCGGTGAGAGTGGGAGCTCGATCCGTCCAGCCAGCAGCCCCGGGAAGGGCGGCGGTATGTGCGGGACCGCATGCCACCGTAAGCAACGGAAGGTGCAGAAGATCACATCTGCTCTCTCGAAGATGGGCCCGTTCTAGGGCGTTCCGCGTGGAGGACACCGGTACGTTCCACTGGAGATCCCGGAGTCCTCCCCAAGCACAGAGGCAGCCAAGAGGGGGTTTTAGTGCGGTCAAAACCCACATAACCCGGTATCTTCTCCCAAAGCGCCGGGTACCTTTTGAGGGTCCCCCTCCCCGATACTAAAAAAGGCAAGGGAACTGCTACTAATAGGGACCAAGTAACCAACCACGTTGTTCCAATGCAGAATGCAGATTATTGGGGACACAGTTTAGTAACCAATCTACTTCTGAAGTTTTTTTTTGTATAACATGAAATTTACTAGCGATTGCCCAACAGAAAAAACAATGTTTCCTACTAGCTATCGGCCAATAGCTGTCCTCAATCTTTAGGTATAATAGTACCCTTACATTTACACCAGAGGGCCTACTCTGCACGCCCGTATCCGAAACTTCGTGAATTTAAGGGCCTCATTTTTCAATAAAACTGAAGAAATTCTAGCAATATTTGCATTCTATATATAATATTACATTAGTATTCAGTAGCTTCATGTCAATATTGATAACGCAAATCTTATAATAATTCACTTTTTTGATCAATCTTACAAATAATTGATTTTCCGAAAATGTTAGAACTTACGAGAGCAGCCCTCAGCCGCAGGAAAAAAATATGTGTACGTCAAGCAGGTTTAAATGTAATAGAAACAAATACGATTACTTAGAAAATGACTACATACATTTTTGTAAGCGTCTTTGACGTTCGTGGTCTGTTTGTCACCCGTTATCCAATATAACGTAACCGTCGGGTGTGAAGTGGCATTTATCCATTTTAATCAAGTGTCCGCTTCCCTAGGAACGGTTTAGCAGTTACATAGTTCTGATTTATCTTGAACTCGGTAACATCGCTCTGTGTTATTTTAGTGCCGAAAACTCATAAGAAGATACGTGGCATGCATGTGCTGTCACAGAAATATTGTCTCTATGTATGGATAGGGGATCTAGGTACATACTTCGTTTCCAATCAATACTATTAGATGGAAACGAAGTGGTTTTATTGCAAAACCGGTGACAGAACTCTTCTGGTCATAGAGTTTGGAAGAGTCAGTTTGTAACGCCATCTAAAATTTTAACTTTATAAAACTTAGCAGACAATGGGAATGAGATACCTACCTTGAAATTCCTATAAATATTAAACGTCTAATTTCTCTTAAACGTTAAAAACTAGCTAGTAACCTGTTAAAACACAGTTTATAATGATCCGAGATGCTAATTTTACCTTTATTCTCATCTCATTAATACGCATACTCGACCGGGTTGGTCAGTATCACTAAATATCTTTTTTCAGGCCAGTTCAAACATAGATGACTCTAAGTTTAGATTCGCTCAATATCATCCCCCATAACAAGTTTGTTATTCTTTCGATTCTCTATTCCTAAGATAAATAGTGGTGTAAGTTGAGGTTGTGTGTTATTTTAACCTCCGTGGCACTAGCGGATCCAGGAATAGGGGGGGCTAAGGGGGCTCAAGCTCCTAAAATTCTAGATCCTCAACTGTTCCATGGGTGTAAGCCTTGAAAAATGTCGGATTAACCCTTGAGCAAGTGCTCTTGTTATCTTGATGGGAACTACTCGTACAAATCCAAACTACGAATCACTATTATAATACCGAGATGTAAATATTTCTATGAAGTTAGTTTCTCCCAAATCTTACATCTATAGAAACTGTGAAAGATCTATGTATAAAATAGCCAATTCCATGACTTTTCTCTTTCCGAACAAACTTTAACTTTTTACAAACACCGTATCAGTATTACATTTTGTGCTACACTGTAGGTAAAGCCGAAATTAACAATAAATATTTATGGCCCTCGCATGAATGCGCTTTTGTCTGACCCGGCCTTATTCTTTCGGACATATATGTATACGAGCATGTCTTTTGGTTACTGGATTTGATGCAATACCTAGATAGTTAGCTCAACAAACTCTTTACGTGGTCGTACACTTTTGTCAGAGTGGTCGTAATTTTATGATAACAACTAAACAGTTATCACTGGGCTACTCTTTAACTTTGTCATAACTTTTGCACATATGTACGTTTATGTCACAACAAGAGTACCTACCATGTCTCATACATTCTATTACACTTTGTGTTACACAGACTTTGTGTTGTAGTGACCACTTATTTGATTAAAATAAACACAAAATGTATAAATATTACAGTTTTGTACCATTTTAGTTATAAAGAGTTAATTTGATTGAAATCTGTAAATTCAACCCACGTTAGAACATTATTGATTCCAGTAATTTGTAGGTATGTTTCTCTTTTGAATTTACTTTTAAAGAACAAAACTTTGGCGAAAGTTTTCTTAAAGCTATCCTTAAGACTACACGGTAATCGAAAAAGTTCTATTACCCGGACCATTTAGTTAGAAAGAAAGTAATCCGAATAATCGTTCAATAAGTTCCAAAACAAAGCTTTCGGATTCCGCCAACAATCAGTGCGAATAGTGCGATGTTCATCGGAGCGGGCGGCAATAACCGAAATTGCTTCCACATATTGCCCGCAATGATATTGGATCCCTCATTGGGGTCAACCTCTCGGTATTTACAGGATTTAAAATTCTGAAATCGGCGCAACCGTATTGAGTCCCTAACTAATAGTAACTAATAAGGAGTGATAGAGTTTTGAAGAAATGAAAATCGCTGACACGGTGAACATCCCCGCAACATTGCAAACTGTATTGTCACTGCCGAATTCGTCTTCTGGCGATGACATTACTTACGTTTTGGCTGTGAGCGTGAACTGCAATCAGAGCGTGAGCTGAAGTTTTTAAAACAATAATATACTAAGACAAGTTACAAATTTCATGTGCCTTCCCGTGCTTCGGAGATCACGGTACGCGCTACTATCATCATATACCCTTGACAATCAAATTAAGAACCTTATGCTTGAGGTCGGTCGGTAACTTTACATCAATATAGACAAATTTTACTAAAGTTTTACCACCCATTTAAAATATTATGTTTACTGTCACGTGTTCGTGCTTCAGAGAGGCACCCAACGTGACGACTCTGCACGTCGGCGAAGAGATGGCCGTTATGCGCTTCATTGGCAACTGCACGTGACGCAAGCTTTCCTGTTGTAATGTACCTAACAGTGTTTACTGTCATTCGTACATTTCCGAATTAAAACTGTTCTCTTCCTACAGAGAAATAAAATATGCCAGAGGTGCTTAAGCGATCCATAATGTCATTCGTATAGTGCTAAGAATGATTGATGCCCTAAAAAGACTTCACTCGTGGTTTCCTTTACTGCAACCCTCTCCTCATTATTGGAGAGGTTTACTCCACCACGCTGCTCCTATGCGGGTTAGTGCACGCTGCCAGATTTTTCCAAACCACCCATAAGGTATCTGATAAGATTTAACGACTCGTATCAGTCGATAACAATCGGCACAGACAATATAGCGTGCGCTCCGAAGCAGGGAAATGCCACTCACACTCGACCGTGTTCGCTGAACTGCGTAGATGCTTGCTTTATAATCTAGCCGCTGGGCCATGCGCCGTTCAGATTCCCTTGTCCATATACTCTAGATCTTACTACTATCTTATGACAAAATTGCGTATTTAATACAACGAGATAGATTATTACGTAACGTTTAATTTGTGTGAATAACACTACAGAGAGTCACGTGTCGTGAAGTATTACGAAAGAGGTACCTACCTACATTTATAGTACCTGGTTTTCTGAGTTAGTTATTTGATTTGGCTATGGGCTAATCTGAAACTGTATTTATGATTCTTCATCGTATTAAACACCTTTATCGATATTCGTAATAATTACGAATTGGGCTATATATATAAATACTGGAAAGTGAAAAGTTGAAATTAAACCTAGAAAATAAATTGTGTTTACCGAGCAAAGCTCAGTCGTGCAGGTGCTTATATATTATATGATATAATTACATATAAAACAAAGAACCCGACAGCAATAAGATAATACATATATGAATAAATAAATTTGAATAATGATAACATGTTACGTAGATCAACAATATTGGACCGCAAATAGATAAATCCAGCGAATAATAATACACCTTCACACACAAACAAAAAACAAAGTAATTGGTAGCTAAGTAATCAAATCAAAATATAATTTAAAATATTATTTACCAACTTTTATGGGAGTGGTTAGTAGTAAGCAATTTAATATCCCTTGCGTCGCGGGAAATCATTCTAATGTGTAGCAAGTGTCATTTTCCAAACACACAAACACACACAACTTATAATCACATCGACGTGGGAATGTGCCCGCGCCACGATCTCACGGGGAGCGCGCGTGCCGCCGAATTAATCGTCACAAAACCACCCCAAGTTACCCTAATTTCACCTAAAAACAACCCTATCATAATTAAATAGAGATTATTGTCGATTGCTGTCTCCGCTTTCACTATTGACTGGATATAGAATAAATAGGGTCTATTTTTATATGTAGTAAAAGTATAATTTTACATCAAACAGAGAAAAAATAGGAGTCTGTGGGATAAGATAATATGATTCACCAATTAATTCGAAATAATTTAGGTCAAAACAATTCTTAAAATTTTTAAAGTAAGAACTTACAAGCTGAAGTAGAATACAATTCATTTTGATAAAATTAGAAAGCTACTGAAAACTTTACCCATTTAAATTGCGATTGAGCACTAATTGCCAAAGTGTCAAATTCAAAAGTAGTAGACTTCAGGTCTGGAGTAGATAAATTCCCTGGGTTCAATCAGCTACATTATTGTGAAAACTGGTGAAAACCTAATAGATACATGTCTCCGTAAAAGTAATTACAATGGTGCCATTTTTAATTTCCTTTGAAGTGCAAAACAAACTAGACGTCAATTTTCATTTCTGTTAACAGGCCTTAGAGAAAATTACTCTGAAAACCAAGCACAAAGTGCAATTAAGAATTTTTGCTCATTACACAAAAAATATTATAAAGGTCGGGTGGCAATCGCGTGTGTGGCACACTGCCGTCACGTGTCGGAGCCCGAATGAATGGACGGCTAGTTTAAGGATTATATTTTATCTGTATTTCATTTATTGTTTTTTTAAGAAGCTTTCAACTTTATTTGTTCTGTACTCGTTCTAGGTTTGAAAAGCGGTTGGGGTTTTTTTTTTAAGTTTGTGTACTTGTGTAAACTATTGAAGTTGTGTACAGCCATTGTATTTGTATTACGTATTATGTTATTTAAGTATTGTTGAGGAAGAAATTTTGCCATACAACTGGTCAAGTCACCTAGTGGGCAATGTCAAACAAAAATATGCGTCCGATACTATCTGAGGTGTAAAGTTCGTGGCTACTAACATAAACACATAAAATAACGTCGATAAAGATTGTCTATTATTTTCGCAGGATTAAAAAAGAGAAACTTATTCATATATTGTTTTATGTACAGAACAGTAGAGATACAACAGTAGACAAGATCTTTGTGTTTTACTAATATGACCATCCTGTATACTGTATTCATGCAATAAATGATTTGAATTTGAAGTATCTAACTACTTAAAAAAGTAAAGAAAAAAGTAGGTTCCACCGAGATTTGAACTCGGATCGCTGGATTCAGAGTCCAGAGTGCTAACCATTACACCACCGTTGATGATGAAGATGTTAAATCATTGTAATGAAATCTGCATGAACACATTTCCCAGAATCGGTAAACTGGACAAAAGGGCATAAAATATAAAGTAAACAGTCCATAGCTGGTTGCGGCCTTCCTGAAACAGTAAGGAGGAATAAACGAAATTAAATAACACTGCCATTGCAAATGGCCGAATACAAAACTCGAAAAGAATTAAAATTAATAATTCAATTATGACGAGATCAGCGATAATCTAGAAAGTGGCGATCGGTTACCATCGATCATAAAGTTCGACAGGCTACAGGGAAGTTCGCCATGTGTCTACAGCTCCGAGCTCTATGGCAATCAGTTTACTTATTGAATTGAAGAATTTGATATCTTTATGTTAGCCTAAGTTTGTATGCAGTTGAATGAATGAAATGAATGAATGATTTAATTGAATGAATGAATTTATTTTATTTGTTTAAGCATGCGTACATATTTGTTACTTTGTAACTTGTGTTATAACAAGGTTAACCGACATACTTTACTGGATACACCAGTGTACAAATATTTTATGCCACATTAGGAATGTATTAATTTATCAAATTTTAAGTCTACGGAGACCCATAAAACGGGTCCAGCGAGCATAGCCGCTGGCGGAAGACAAGTATCAAATATAAGAATTATGATCAATACTCTTACGTATTGGTAGTAAAAATTATAAAAACTGTCCTTATTTTTCTTTTTACTTCTCTGCATACCGAAATCAACAATATCTACAGAATTTTATTACAGAAAAAATATAAATAATCAGTGATCACACTCCATTGGTCAGTTGAGTTATGTCCACAAACATTTTGAATTCGATTATATTATTTCTGTCTTTATTCATATTGTCATAATTTTAGTGGACTCTACTACGAGGGTGTAACGCGAGTAAGGCATCTTGATCATATTTTTATACACAGTTTCATTGCGACAGTGAAATAATTATTAAAATTTATATTAATGTTAAGTAGTTACCATGTTCTAATAACGAATATGCAAAAAAAAAACAAAGAAAATTATAATTATAAAATTTATATACATTTGTACCTATGTAGTTTGTTTGGGGAAAATCAATTCTACAGCCATATCGTTTTTAAGCAATTCTATTGTCAGTGAAAAGGTGCAGTTGTCGACAACAATAATATAAGGCCACCGTCATTTTCTGGAGTAACTACATAATTACACTTAGAAAAGACATAAGACCGCTTCTTTATTTTATAAAAAAAAACAATAAGTTAGTAAATATTTATATTTGTCTTGCATTTTTAATGGATGCAATATCAAATCAATTAGAAATAATCCTGACCAAAAAGAACAACGGATCAAAATGTACTGCCCCGAACAACAAATCGACACCTACTTTATGATTGTATCAAATGGTTTGCACAATACAAACCCCAACTAGATTCGAGTCGACATACCGTTTTATTGGCAAACAATTAGCTACATAATAGCCTGCATCAAATAAAAGTTGACCTTATTAAAAGTAAATAAGGTCTATTTTAAATAAGCTACGAATCGCATTTGATGGTAGGGGAGTGATCGGACACTGACCACGCAACTGACCACTTAATTCGACCGGATGGTCAAAGACAACACGGCGGGATGTCCAGTAATGTACTCTTAGGGCTAATTCAATTAAGTTTATTCTGTTATGTATGGTTTGCAGTATGCATATGCATGCAAAGCATTGACAAAGTTTAGATAGTTGAATGATACATAAACAAAATATGGGCATCTACCTACACTTTACAAATTATCAACCTACGTGTTTTACTAAAACTGAACATACTTAGAGATATCCCGTCCACGTGTTATAAAAATTTATAATATACCTGATGTAATTTTCCACGTTGTTTTTATTTTTCTACTAGCTGACCCGACAGACGTTTTCCTGTCTTAACTATGGATATTAAAATCGAATTTGTAAAAAAAAAACGGCAAATTGTTTGTAAAGTAGGTTTACGATCGAGATGTTTACGTGATAACGTCCGCACGAGAAAATCTCCATTCGTTTGTATGCCGCTAGAGTGAGAGAGACGGAAGATCGGTCCACTCACTCGAACGCTATGCCAGCCTCCGCTCGTGAGGATTCCGCGTGACAAGTTTCACGGAATGACTGGCAGCGCTCGAGATGAGACGGGAGATCGGTCCGTCTCTCTCTGTTTATACCTGCAATCGCGCTCGTGAGGTGTTGGTGTGACACAAGTTTCTGAACATGTCACCCGACTAAAACGATTTTAAAGACGTTATCACGTCGTTTTCATTGATAAGAACCTTCTCCTGATAATAACAAACACAACAAAAAAGAATTATCGAAATCGGTCTAACCGTTCACACGTGAGGCCGAGACCAAGGGAAATAGGAATTCAGTTTTATACATATAGAGTTAGAGAAATGTTTTGCCCGCGACTTCTTCCGCGTGTACTTTAGTTATCAGGACACAGTTTAAATTAACCCCGTTATAATTGTGTCATACGTATCTGTTCTGCGTCTGCAAGTAGGTACTGCTATAAAAGATAGGTAACAGTTTACTACAGTACCTACTTCGTTTTGAAGCTGGTGTTAAAATGACCAAGTTATTTGGTGCACTAACCCGCTAGCAAGCCACATAAACCTGACCGTGAGAAAAACAGCCCCCTTTTTAAATTAGTCCGACGAAATATAAAGGTTGTCATAATTATATTTTTAAGAAATAAGAAAGTCAGGTCCTATATACCAATGTTTATACTGCTAAGTTCAGAAATGAGATGATAATTAATTTCTATACATTTTACTTAACCCTTCCCCCGCCTTTTTACCCTTTTAGGCGGAAGTTTATCCATTTCACCTGCACAAATCATTTTAAATTGTAATCAATCACATACTCGTATGTATATTACCTACTCTACTTATTAGAAGTATAAGTAGAGTAGGTATATATATATATATATATATATACAGTAGGTCCAGAAATGAGAAAATTCCATGTAAACTTCACTCTCGTAGGAGTTAGTTTACTTTTTAAAGGCTCAAAAATATTTTGAGTAAATCTAGTATCGTGTTGCAGAGCCAGCTCCTGATTTACCTAATAACTTTATTCAACAATTAATTATTTTCACTTAAATCTACCTTCTTACGGTATCTGAGGCTACGCCCGAGAGAGACAGCGAGTTAATTATTTAACATTTCAACCACACTAAAACCCACTGAATAGGATTTTCAGCGAAACCTGCCAATGTCTTCCATGCGCAGCGATGTACTCTGTGGCGCGGCGTTACAAATGGGCTCTTGGGTGAGCAATGTAGGTAACTCTGCCAAGAGTCGTGCGGCCGAATACGCCGTCGTTTTACCCGTGGCTGTTGGTCCAACCCCCAGTATAGCCGTGAAAGCCTCTACTTAGTCGCTTTTTATGATTACGTGGAGGACACCATATTTCATATTGTTAATGCCGAGGTAACTTTTATGTTTTCGGGACGGAATCTTCGCAAGGTACGTGTCAGATTGAAAAGTGATACCGGGTTATGTGGGATTTATACAGCACTAAAACCTCCTCAGTGGCCTGCCTGAGTGTTCAGAGGACTCCATGCGCGGTTTTCCAAATCGCCGCCCACAACTCCAGAAGTTCACATTTATTCGCCTCTTACGATTAGGTAGCTGATCTGTTCTTACTGTATCTAGTCTTATTGTAGCTCATATTCATAACTTCCACCTACGGAGAGCAATCCCGAGCTAGCCAGTTTAGCTTCTTGAAGAAACTACCTACATTGTACAGAAACCTACAACAAATGTATGAAGAGTATTTTTAAGTATTCATATTATATTATCTATGAAGTTTTTAGGTTACTGTTCAATAAACTGTAATGGAAGAAAATAAAATAATGACAGATCTCGTTTTAACGTTTGATTCCGAGAGCTATTTCGAGAGAAAGCGACAAAAAAAGTACAAACATTTTCAAATAGCAATTTTTTTATATTCCGTCAAATTGGTGGAGCATAGAAATATTTTTGTCAGTTAGCAGGATTTCTAAACGTTTGGCGTAGAAGGTACTTACTTCAATTTAAAAATAAATATTCACTGCAGTAACTTTTCTAAAACCATAAAAAATAAGAAGAAGCAAGCAGTCAATTAATGATAAGTTTCACAGTGTTCAGTCATGCAAAACTTGTAACTCGGTGTATCACGTATGAAAGTCGATAAAAATAGTAACTAACATTTTGCAAGTTCAAGAGTTTTCATATAAAAAATCAAAATCTTTTCAATGACTGATGATCAACGCTTATTTTTTTAATACCGTGCAACAATTCATCATGGATTTCAAACACTAAACAAAATATTAGAAAATGGTTGCAAGTTTTCATTGCTTAGCTCTCTGAATATTTCATGTGAGTTACATTTTTGACTTGTCTTAAATGTTAATGTTGCATTCGAATTGGAAAATAGTTTTTAAATTTTCTAAGTTTTCGTGATATTTCCTTAATGTTTTATTACATAAGTACCTTCTTCTGCCAATTACAAACACAACAAAAGAAGAATTAGCGAAATCGGTCCAGCCGTTCACGCGTGATGTCGTGACCAAGGGAAAATGGGATTCATTTTTATATATACAGATACTTATATAATTGTGTATAAAGTTAACGTTTCACACTCATAGCCCCATAGTAGGTATATCCTGTGTCGTGGGTACCATGGACACACACAGAGACAGAAACACACACCCAGACCGAGAACAAAAAATTTAATTCATCATTCAAATTTCTGCTTCGCCGGGAATCGAACTCGGGACCTTTCGATTGGCAGTACGGCCGGCATGGTAACCATTGCGCCACGCGGGTCGATAATACATCAATACATTTCATTCAACACACATTTAATTACATATTATTTTCGCTGTACCTTTATTCTCCAACAGGAGGATATAACAATATTCGCCTCAAAACCCATAAACCCACATACGCACACGTTACATGACTGAGAATAATTCTCAATAACTAGATCATCGTCTAACCCTAAACATAACAAGCTCATGAAAAACGCATTATCATAAAACTGTACTCGTAAAGTAACTCTGCTGTAACCAGATGATAAATCAGATTATCAAATAATATGCAACGTTGATCGGCAATATTGGGAATTTACGACTAGCAACACGAAGTGAAATTATAATTGATTTAATTTACAACTGGCAATATCTCGCTTTATAATCGAATTAATTTGAACGGATCCGAATCGAATGTTCGATTGAATGGAAAGCTAATGACGGCGTACGGCTCAACAATTATTGCACCCCATCTCTTTTATTGTAAATCTGTACAAGTTTAAATCATTCTGTTTAATTCGTTTGTAATACGGTTTCGTTGTCCATTTCTGATACTTAATCGAAGGGAAGACCTTATATTTTTATAAGTGATAGAATGGGGAAGTAGGTATTCTCTACCCTTTTCTTCGGTGACGGTTCATGTGGTAACTTAATACAGTGTTACCTAATAGAAGAAACATAGATAATATCAATCGATGCTTATACCGACCCGTGCGCTGTCGCTATTGGGCTTAGAGCATCAAAGGTGACTCACGGGTGTCATACCTGTCAATATCTTGATGCTCTAAGCTATTGGGTTATCAAATTTTTTTATCAAATCAAAATTTTTGTAGGTGGTAGAACTACTATCGTTCGCCCGGGGTAGTACCACCGCTGCACCCACTTCTGTCGTGAACCAATTCTGTTGTGTTTCGGTGGAAAGATGCAGTTGCCGGCCACACTTACATGAGGCGACCACCAGCCTCCGGAGTAGCAGTGCAACTGCATACGACCTCAGACAAGACTTACCTATGCTTGAGATTGTATGTAGATGTCCATGGGCTGCAGCGACCACTTAACACCATGTGGCCTGCATGCTCGTCTGCTGCTCCATTCAAATAAAAAAAAATTATCCCCAAAAATTCCAATACTATACTACGACGGGCACAGAATACTTACTACAAAAATTACTGAGACGTACGCGTACGCCTCTTGCTTTTGGAAATATAGAAACCAAGGTTTCCTGTATAAATAGCATCTATTATCAAAACAATAGAGCCTAGATTTCTTTTGATGATACCGAAACAAAGAAATTATGTCATACTTATATATTTTTATTTGCGTATATTCTTACAGCATTTTGTTTACATCCATTCGTGATATGGTAAAGGTTGCGCTATTTTAGCCTTCCCCAAACCATTTTCAAAGGCCAAAGTTCTTCCAGCAACTATTAATTAGGTATATAGAGAGAAATTAAAGCTAGCTTAGTTATTGTGGGGTAGCAGATATTCGTTCTTATGTAAATTTGTTCGAGTGTTGCTTGATTGTTGACAAGCATATGAATAAAATAAAATATTTCGTTTTACATTGTTGTTTCGGATTCAATTCGAAATAATTCCATGAGTGACGACCGTGACGTAAGGGTTTTTAATTGACCCTTTTAACATTTGGCGTGATGTTTTGTACCTTAAATATTCATTTAAAATCATTGAAACACTGCATTTTAATTAAATCAGATTCGCGAGCAGGCAATATTACGTAATATCGTAGAATAATTTTGCGATTTCCTAAGAAATGTCATTACAAGTAAACAGAAAGTTGAACACAATAATAAAATGGCGTTTAATACTACGATTATTGTTTATTATAATTATATATTTTTTAAAATGTAGGTATGTATATTATGAATTGATCGGAAACACTTCGCTCGCACTACGAAGTTGCTACATTGCTACGACACTACGCTGCTACTTGTTACTTCGCTACTCTCTAGGCTGCTACGCCACAATGTGGAGTTTGGTTTTATTTCAATGTATAATTTTGATACTTATACAGATATTTACGTATTTTTTTTTCAACCTTTTTTTATGTCCCACTGCTGGGCACAGGTCTCCTTCTCACAAGTGAGAGGGATATTGGCCATAGTCCACCACGCTGGCCAAGTGCGGATTGGTGGACGTCATGCTTTCGAGTAATTATGAATTTCAGGCATGCACGACGATGAAGAACATCGTAATCAATTAAATATCACGATATTTTCATCACCGTGGAGCAGCGATAAATGCGCACATTACAAATTTCTTTGTCAGAGGTGCGCGTCGAGGATTTGAACCCGGGATCGGTCGCGTCCTTTACCACTCGGCCATCGCTGCTCATTTACGTATATTCCATAGAATTATGTTGGTTATTAATATAATAACTAATTAAATAGATCGCATCCTCAAAATAAGCTATTTTTGCAACCAGTTTTAATTAAGGTTTTATTTCACAAAAAGCTAAGCAATAAGAAAAAAAAAACTTAAACAAAATATGAAATGTCAATCAGGCCTAATGTAGTGCTGGTATGGCTGGAAAAAATTTTGTTTACCTACTAGGCAGTGTAATTTTAATTCCACTGTGTTGTAAAAACATAAATTTAAAGTAAAACTCACACTTTGATGAGTAAATTTGAATCGGTATAACATCTTTTCAGCACACTGCATCCAACGTTGTAGGATGCCGTCGATAAACTTGGGCTTATACGTCAAGATTGTTGCTGCAATATTTGCGGTAAGTATTATTTGCGGTAAAAATTAGTAATTAACTAAAAAAACGTTTTAAAAAAGCCTAATCCCTAGCTCTACGCTGAAAAATTTTATGGGTTCTGAAACATAACAAACCTATAAACGTATCTGGGGACACGAAAGTGCCCCGCCAAGTCGAGCTAAAGGGCAATAAATAATAGTTTAAAAAAACTAAAAAAATACGCTTTTTATAGAAAACCGAACTAAAAAATAGAAAATAAATTTTAATGAATTTAAATTAAGAAAATAGTGTTAAAAATTTCAATGAATATAAGTTAATAATAGTGTGAATAAAAAAAAATATTTTATTTTAAAAAAAGCGTGGGGTGCATGGTGTCAATAGTTATAAATATTTTATTGACAGATATGAGTAGAGTGATTATCATTTCGATAATATTTTAAAAAGCACCCCACGCTTTTTTTTAAATAAAATTTTTTTTTATTCACACTATTATTAACTTATATTCATTGAAATTTTTAACACTATTTTCTTAATTTAAATTCATTAAAATTTATTTTCTATTTTTTAGTTCGGTTTTCTATAAAAAGCGTATTTTTTTTAGTTTTTTTAAACTATTATTTATTTTCTACTTTTTAGTTTGGATTATTTATTCTTTCCATGATGTTTCCACGAGCAATGGACTGGTTACTGAGAACCTTCTTCTTTCTTTCAAAAATATCTTTATCTATCATTAGGCTTGTTACATAACAAGGTTACATATTTTTTTAATTTTTACGTTTTCATAAAATTTGACCTGTCTTACGACTTAACAAATTATTTATATTCTTTATATATCTCATACACGTTTTCGGTTACTGAGCACCAATAGTCTACTCCCCTACATAAATATGAGCAACCCAAGCAGCAAAATAGTCGAATAGTAATTAGATTACTCAGCCTTTAATCGTATAAGAGCCGAGTAACCGTTCTTAAAACACCCATTTATCGTGTAATAGCGGTTATCTCGACTATTTGGCAATATTTGCTAATGTGTGCTTTAAGGACGTCGAATAAACGTTTACAGCACTATGTTTTAGCACTTTTACTCCACCTTTTAGCAGATGCTGAATTAAAGTGGCTAAAATACTCGTTATTAGATCGTTTGATCTATAACAGTCGTATAATAGCTGTAGAATAGCTGATTCGCCTATAAACGCAATCGAACAAAAATCATATTTTGCAAATTGAAAAATGGAATAATTTTATCAAATTAGTGTATTGTCATCGGTCCTCAATAAATCTACAAAGTTTGAACGAAATCTGGCCGTTTAAAGTGGGTCAAAATCGCGCCCAAAGAAGTCGGTTACAAACATACAAACATACAAACATACAGGTGAAGCTAATAAAAAGCGTGTAAAAAGGAACGGTCGTACCTTCATCTTTTCGAAGTCATTCGGACCATTTTCAAACCCCTGTAATTTTTTTGTGAAAAATCTAGAAATTTCAACTTTCAGTTACCAAGTAGCTAGCCATTTTTTTTGGTATGGGGGAACATTCAAAAGGTACCCAGCACCTTGGGAGAGGACACCGGTTTATGTGGGATTTGAACCTCACTAAAACCCCCTCGGTGGCCTTCCTCTGCGCTTGGGGAGGACTCCGGGATCTCCCATGGAACGCACCGGTGTCCTCCATACGCAACGCCCTGGAACGGGCCCATCTTTGGGAGAGCAGATGTGATCTCCTGCACCTTCTGATGCTTACGGCGGCATGCGGCCACGCATACACCGCCGCCCTTCCCGGAGCTGCTGGCTGGACGGGTCGAGCTCCCACTCTCACTGCCCGCAGCCCCGGAAGCCCTCTTTTAGTCGCCTCTTACTACCAGGCAGGGGATACCGTAGCTCTATTCTTACTCCCGAAGCTACAGGGACTTACATAGCTAACCATAGATGTAGCAAAGCGTATGTATAAAACAAGAAATTTGAACCACTAGTACAGGATTATTGCAAGTTAGAGTTCCTGTATTTTGTAACTGACTCACTGTCTTACAATCATTAAAATAGAACGGTAACTTTTCGTTAACCTAGAGAGCTGAATTTTGGTATACAATACGGTTTTAGTATCTACACAAAGGGCAATCTATCAAAACTTTGAAAACGAAGCAAAGATAAATATTAATTTCGTAAAATACCGCCATAGCAAAAGTTACGATATTTAGGATATAAAAAATGCAGTATTGATAAAGGAGTTGCCTTAGATAAAATAAAATAAAAACGGTCAAGTGCGAGTCGGACTCACGCACGAAAGGTTCCGTACCATTATCTATAAAAAAATCGCGTTTATTTTATGGGAGTCCCCTTAAATATTTATTTTATTCTATTTTTGGTATTTGTATAACAATAGTGGCAACAGAAATACATCATTGCCTTTGATTATCTATAGAAATCATTGCATTAAGATTGAATGAAAGGTAAATTGTGGTTTACGATTTATGAAGTATTAAAAAAACTAATAACTAGATTTCGTTTAAACCAAGTTTCGGCGGAAGTTGGCATCGTAATGTACATCATATATTTTTCTTTTAAGTTCTATCATTCTCTTATTTTGGAAGTTACATTACGACTTTGGAAGTGTCTCTCGCGCAAACTATCCAGTTTAGAAAAAATATATATTAAAAAGCTCAATATCATTTTTGAAGACCTATCCATAGATAGTTTGATGTAAAAAAAAATTGAGTTTCAGTTCAAGTATGGGGAACCCTCAAAATTTATTGCTTTTTTCTATTTTTGTGTGAAAATCTTAATTTGGTTCACAGAACACATCTACGTACCGAGTATCAACAGTATAGTTCTTATAGTTTCGGGAAAAAGTGGCTGTGACATACGGACGGACATACAGACAGACCGACATCACGAATCCATACCTAAGGGTTCCGTTTTTTGCCATTTGGCTATGGAACCCTAAAAAGGAGTTACAATAAAATATTGTTAGAAAACTAAGAATGGATCAATTATGAGGAATTATACATACATCTAATACCTTTAAACGAGCAATTCTTGTATATATCTAAATATATTTTTTATATCTCGGAAACGGCTCCAAATATTTTGATGAAATTTAGTACCCTGATTTACGGGTGTGATAAATCGACTCAGCAAAATTATATTGTAAGAAATTTTTAATTGTATAAAAATATTTTTAATACAGTTGCTCAAAGAGTGGCGTATTGCAGGGACGTATAGCTTTCGGGAAGTGGGCTATTACCTATTACACACTCGTGCTTTTTTTTACCTTTTCCGAACTCGTGCGTTCTCTTTCCCAACTGTCAAATTAATGTCTATTTAAAAAACCAACCACGAAGTTTTAGAAGTTTTTATGATTCATGCAAATATTTCTAAAAAGAAGTTACTAATTTGTTTCAATATCAGATTTAATGATTTGATTCAATAAGTTAGGTTAGGTTTTATTTCATTTCATCTCATTAACATTTTCATTTCACATCAATAAAAAAAATCTACTGAAGACTTGGCTGTATGGGCATGTATGGGCATAGTTCCCTTTGCCTACCCAGAATGGGTGAAGAAATCATAAAATCTCTGCATATAGGTATTATTTTACGGTTGGTGCTATTTTTTCAAAAATGTTCTTTGCGAGTTTTTATTATTTAATTAATTAAATTGCTTCATTTGGATTTTTGGCGGGAAGTCGAAAAAGACATATTGTGCTTTTGTTTTATTTTCATTTTCTTGGTGTATTTTTGAGTTATATTGGATAAAGTTGATGGCATTTTGTTTGAAATAGGTTAATTACAGTGCACGAGTGTTTGTGAAATAGCATAACAGTGCTAAAATATGTTTTTTCTGCTTGCCTCCAAAATTCCATCGGACACGTTCTAGTAAAGGAGCCATCGCTTTACTTGAATGTTGGACTGACTAGACTGACTGATTACTGACGACTTACTGACTTTCTTATTACTTCGTCCAGTTTCATTGAAAGTGGCAAAAAATTGATGCAAAAATTATACTTGACGCTGGCAGTATGCACAGAGTTTGCGATGCCATAATTGAGAAAAAAAATTGCTTCATTTTTTCGCAACTGTATTAAAAACAGTGTTCAGTACACGTGCGGAACCGTCATTGGAAGGAGTTCCGACCGTAATCTCAACTCCTTGCAATGACAGCCTTTCCGCACTTGTAATGAAATCTGTTAGAGTTTCCTACTGCTAACGCCATCTAGGTATATTACTTCACAACATATTGCTCCTAAATGTGTATTACTTATAAATCTTATAATATGTTTTATTTAAATATTATTTTCAGTTGCTATGTATAAACAATAATTACGAATATAAGTAATGAAATCTTCAAATCAATAATTTATTAATTAGCAAACAGATAACATTAATCTGTGTCCGTTTAACATTAGTCTACCTAGGAATTCGTATTATTGTCTGTGTTCGGGTGTTCGCGCTCCTCTATCTCTCTATTCTCTCTATCTGTTATCTAGTGATGGGACTCGAATCGAAAATGAATATTTGAATCAATTCGAATAACCTGGCGAAAATTCGAACCATGATTCGAAAAAACCCTTGTTTTGAATTGATTGATACATTCGAATCAATACTAATTTGTACGTTGATTCGAATCAATAAAGTCGTTTAATAGATAAAAATATACTTAAATACGATTTGGAACACTTTATAGATGTAATTGCTGTGCCCCGCGGTTTCACCCGCTTTAATTCCATTCCGAAGGGAATACCGCAATTTAAAGTATCTATGTGTTAATCCTAGTTATAATCTACCTATGTTCCAAATTTCAGCTACATTACAGCCACAGATTCGAATTGTAAAGATGATTCAAATCAACTCGACAATTCAAATCAATATTGAATCTCATTCGAATCGACTTTTAACCGTCATCATTCGAATCAAATCTCATTCGAGTCCCATCACTACTATTATCATTCGATTCGTTTCCACATTCATACTAACTACATAAGAATAAATAATAATTACATAGAACGGAATCTCCTTTGACCGGGTGGAAAACGCCGCTATTTACTTTTTTATATACTTATTTCCCCCTTCACCTCGTTACGCCCCTCTATCGCCCAGAGGCGTGTTGACAGGGTTGTCAACTGTTAATACTGCTTATGTTTATAGATAATATAGGTAGCTAAAATATAAGTTTTCCTTTACTTAAAAATCATTATTTTAGTTTAGTATTACAAAGTATGAGAATTATAAATACTTACCTACACTATAAATACCTACTCATGAATAATAAATTATTATGAGTACCATACCAAATGAAGCCATTTATGTAAGTATTAATTACCTACAAAATTTGAAATATAAATAATAAGTTATCTTGTATCATACCAAATGCAGCCATTAAAGTAAGTATTACTTACCTAAAAATATGAAATAAAATATATACAGATTCACGTAAAACTATTAAATAAGTTTATTTAGCGTTGGGTGAGCGTATGAATTTTCCTGTTCATAGTGTCAACTACCGAATCGGCTACACAAAAAGAACTGTTCATGTTCTTTTGATAAATTAGGTACGGAAAAGGAATAATATTTAAAAAATATTACTTATCTCGCATCATCTTTGGGCAAACTAAAAAAAAACTTAAGTTTGGCATTGTTTTAGAATTGTTTGTACAACCAAACACACCACATTAACTTGGCGCCGTTATTGTAATTATGCGCCCGTCCGAGACAGCCCGTCTTCAGTAGTCGGTTTAGCCGAAATTAACGTGTAGGCTAATATCGTGACCTTGAGCCCGTTCGGAGCGGGAGTTTCCGTTCTACGTAGTATTATTTATTCTTATGCTAACTAATCTATCTCTATGGTTTCCAAACGTAGGCGATTTTTCGCCATTTAGGCTACTCAGAACGAGAATCGGCGACGAAAAATTTTAAAAGGTGACTGGTCGCCAATTAGGCTACTCAGGGGGGCGCGTTTTTTTAAAATACTTTTACGTTTTTTTAGGAACCAGGCATACAGCCGTACGTGTGTGTAATGTAGGTAAAATTAGACACGATGAGCTGGACACACTTTAATATAATTGTATATGGTTCGTTAGTTTCGGGGAATACCGTGAATTAGTCTTAGATAATATGTAACCAAATTGAGAATGCAATATTAGTAGGTGTTATGTTGTAAATAGTGACTTATGCAATTATCTGTGTTGTTTTGTCTAAATACAACTCTCTGATAATGCTTCACGAAGCAGATATTGCAGCCGTCAGACGAGCTTTAGAAAAAGCTGGAGCTCCCTTTGAAAATTCACTGCTTCCACTTGATTCTATCGACTTTGGAGAAAAATTCAATGATTTACTCTCAAAAGAGACTGTTTCTGGCGACAAAGTCAACGTAGTAAAGCAACGATGCTCATTTTTTCTAGTACACCCAGTAAGAGAATTAGTATTAATTTGCCACTACCGACACATTAAGCGATAGATTACCGCTTAATGTGTCGGTAGTGGCAAAATTCAACTTTTGGCTCCAAGCCGCGTATGCCTCTCAACCAGCAAACCCAAAATTGAAGATTTTCCCTGGCAGTTAGGTGAACCCAATATTGACCGAGAAGCTATTATGAACCAATGGCGAGTATTAAGCACGATGCGCATTGAGGAGATAATCGGAACAGCTGATTCTCCGAATGACACAGAACATTTTTGGACACAAGTGCTAAAATTACGAATGCCAGTGGTAACCCGATGTTTAAAGATTTAGCAGAGTTCTCTTTACGATGCCTATCATTGCCCCTGAGTAATGCCGTCGTTGAAAGAATTTTCAGCGTAATGGGGACAATCAAAACAAAGTTAAGGAATCGCATGCAACTACCCATGTTGATCGCCATTCTTAGAATTCGTACCCATATGAGGGTACGAGGGTTGTGTTGTAACAATTCTCAACCCAGTAATTACAGTCATGGTCGGCTTACACGCTGGCAGAACAATGTACGTCCCCGGTGGACCTTGCGCCAGTACATCGACAGCCAATACATCAATTTCTACTGAAGACGGCGATAATCTTATTGATGCCCTAAGTTTGTTAACAGAAGACGAGTAAAACAAATTTATTTCAGCAAATAGACAAATTCGGCATCGTAAACTTGACGCATTTGGTTTTTTTGGCGTTTAGTCCAAGATTAATGGTAGTAAACGAGAGCAATACTTGGGGCGGAGCATAAATAACATCGTCAAATCAGATGAATCGGAGTTTTGCTAATTTTGGTTAATTTCTTTCTTTACTTTTAAAAAATCAGTAAATTTTTTTCGTCGGTACAAAAGACGTTCAAAAGTTAACTGAAGCTTAATCACTGTTTTATGAAACATTTATGTGAAATAAATTGTTGAAAACCACATTTTATTTTATTCATATAGATTTTTTGGTGTTTAGGCTACTTTAGGCTACTACAATTGAAATTCGGCTACTTTAGGCTACTTTAGGTATGAGAAACGGCGACGTCAGGGCCAGTGCCGTTGGCAACACAACACTGTTTCCACTTCGTTTTCGACTTACATGCTCGATGCGAGTTAATTTGACTGAATTTCTGAGTGTGAGTAAGTAAGAGAGTAAAATATCTTCACTGCGATTAAAATAGTATGTGATGAATGTAAATAAATAAAACGAAAGGAGGCAACTTAAGAAACTTAAAAAATATATTTATTATGAACTTTTTTCGCAGTCTTACCATTTATATTATATTAAGTACAACATATTTTTAATACAATAACGGCAATTGGCAGTCTAAATTTTTTTTACAGTAAAAAATCATACCTATTCACATCGTGTTATTTATGATTTTTTACCTTTAAGACTACATAGGTAGGTAACTGATTAATATACTACTGGAGACTTCAGACAAATTAAATGATTAAGAAGTGGTTCTTAAAATTTCTAAAATAAAATAGAAAAACACGTTTCAACTTAATTGTCATAGTTAACTTTTTAACTTCTTTGGCAAGTCTTAACATTTATAGCATATTTTATAATACAATAATAACAAAGTACCTGATGCCTAGTGACGTTTCAAATTAAATGACAAAAAATGAAATCTAACTTATTTCATAACTTTTTTGTACAATAAGAGTTTAAAAATAAAATTTGGTCGACTTTTTTAGGCTTCAACCTGTTTCGGCGTTGATTGGTAACGAACCCAGCCTTTGAAAAACATGAGCCGACGAGCGCCGAAGGAATACAAGTGAAACCGAACGCTGCCGATTCGTATGAATTCACATCTCGCTCGTCGACTTACGAATCGCATCCGATTCGAAACAACTAGAGAGTTAGTGCATGCGATTCTAAGCGGTGAATAGAGTAGTATTAGGGTAGGCGAGTTGATTCGAGTCGCAAAGAAACCTGATTCGAATCGACTCGATCAGAGTCTGATTCGAGTTATTCGAATCAGGCAACTCGACTCGCCCATCGCTAGTTTTCGCTGTTTTCGTTAATTTCGTTTGCCGGCCGACCTCCACCGGGTGTTACGAGCGCGTAAATACGCTACGGAAATCTTATTGATTTTATGAACTAAGTTGCGAAAATCATAAGTTTACCTTGGATAACATTAATGGATCGTTCCTGAGAACTCTGTAGTTGTTTGGATTGAGGATTAATTTCAATCTTAATGTCTAAACAATCTATGACAATGCCCTCTATAGACTTAAATACGTATACACGACTTTCCTGCGCCGTGTTTTGTGTAAGTGATTGAATTTTTCAATTTAACTATTTACCAACAAAATATTGATGAGGCTACCAATATCAATTTGTTGTGTAAAAATATATATAGTCAAAAAGTAGCCTATAACTAAATGATTATATATGATTCTAGTATTCGGAACAAAGTTTGTGAAAGTATTTATTTTGAATTTACTTTAATTAAAAGTATTCGAGTAGCAACCCGAACTATCATCAAATTTTAAAATATTCTATATCTTCTAATAGCAAAGATCAATAGCATATTATTATCTTTATGATTTATTGCCTGATACTAACATCAATTATTTACATAGTGCACACAGGTCTTAATTTATATTTACTTATTACAAAACAAACAAAGATGTATTTAGTAATATTTAGTGCATATTAAAGCTGTGCCATAAATATTACTCAAACATGGACATGTTCTACTGAAGGAAAAGCAGTTATTAATATTTATTTGAACATTTTGAATAAGATTAAGGAATTATAACTTCCCTTTGCATCTAATAATTTGTGTAATTTTTTCAGACCTCTGCTGTGACTGCTTTTGTATTTGCTCTACTGCGCTTACTAAAACCAGAGTTATACTACCTTGAAGACCTGGATGGGAGGAATTTGAGTAAGCATACTCTGATATCATTGCATATGAGTGAGCTCCTGTATGAGCCATAGTTTTAAGTCCTATAAGTACTTTTTGTGTTCCACTGGTGACTATAATTAATAGAATCAGATGTTACTTTGTGGAACTCCATTGTTATAAAGTTAGGTAAAAACTACTTTGCAACAATCCACAATCAGAATGTATGATAGTGTATACTTTTTTCATTCAATAGCACCTCCCTCCCTCCCACATAGGATACATACATGTACATGCAATAATAAATTGTTTGGAAAATCCAAAAGTGCACACCTCATAATCCCATCCTTCAAAATAAAATTGATTAATATATAGATATACTAAAACTATGAAGAAGTCTATTTTTTTTAAAAAGTGAAAGGTTTCTATTCCTAAGTATAACAAAGCGTAAGAGAAATTAAAAAATTTGGGATTTTTTATTCATCAATATTATTTAAACAATACTAAATTAAACTGCCATTTTCAATACCAGATCAGAGGAAAAAATTCTGAATGGGAAAAAATCTTGTTATGTGCAGTATTACGGACGTTATCACCGCCTCGTACGGGATCCATACGCACAGAAACACTGACATCCATAGAAGATTTTTTTCAATCAATTTTTTAATTATATAAAACACAATAAATGTTCATTTATTAGTTTACTAATGTTAAATTAATAGTTCATCTGTATATCAGTGTGCTCATATGAAAGAATTGGTGCAAAATAAATAGATAAGATGCAATCAAAGTTCAAGAAAAGCACATTTTCTAGCTAGTTGAGAGTAGTGCACTACCTCAAACGCTTAGCGTTATGAGGCGTGCAAAAATATACACCAACATATATACATACTATCGGTAAGGTAGAGGCCTTACATTGCCTTACAAGGATACACAGCGGCGCACTTGCCGAGACATGGAGACACTGAACAAATGTTTATATGTACATACAGGCATGCTATAGCCGTTGTGTGCATTTGCAGAGGGTAGTGTGTAAATATCATCATAAAGGACAATAGCTGACCAGTGATGGTGTACACTGTATACTAAGAGTGTAGTTACATAATTTTACTATGAGAAGAGGGCTGCTATACCGTTTTCGTTCATAATAGGTGGATCAAGCTCGACTGCTTTAGCATCCGCGTCACTGGAAGATAGGTAAATATGAATGCTGTATCATTCATGTCGGCGAACGTTTTAACATGTATTCCAAAGCACGGAGAAGCACATGAAATTGTGTGGTTACCTATCTCACACCTTACAGTGTCCATTTAGCTTAGCAACATAGAGCACTTTTGTTCTATGCCAGCAGCAAAGCATGGTCTAATAATATGTAGGAAGTTTTACTTACTTAGTTTTTTTTAATTTCCTAAATTATCAGAAGTTAATAATATTGCATTTTTTGCTCCACAGTAATCCACTATGTGATATGCGGGATGATGTTGATGACCACAACCATAGGGTTTATCAACAGCAGTGTGGTGATGAGTCGCAGTTCATCCCTGAACAGCATCAAGTTTGTCACTGTGTGGCTGCTCCTGGACTCCCTGTTTGAGACAAGTCGGGTTGTGTACGTGTTTGTAAGTGAGGTAGTCTTGGCCGGAAAGGGGCAGATGCAAACATATGACTTCATGGTCAGCTGTGGACAGTATTGTAAGTACATATTCATATGTTAGTATTTTACATAATATAGGTATTAGAGCCCCTATGTAGCTACATATATTTTATAGGTGGAAGTTTCTAAACCAAACAAGTGTATTTATTGCAACAGAAAGGAGCAGTGGCTGGCCAGACTGACATCCATATTAGCTTCTAACTAGAGTAACACACAACTACACAAATTATATTATAATGTGTTATATCTATGGGCTGCATGTTCCATTAAAGTAAAAATAAAATGCCCCAATCTACTGAAGACTGCTTACTTTTTTTTATTTGAATGGAGTAGCAGACAAGCATGCAGGCCTCGTGGTGTTAAGTGGTCGCTGCAGCCCATGGACATCTGCACACAACCTCAAGCAAGCATAGGTAAATCTTGTCTGAGGTCGTATACAGTAGCCTCCGGGCTGGTGGTCGCCTCATGTAAGTGTGGCTGGCATCGGCACCTTTCCACTGAAACACAATAGAATTGCTTCACGGCAGAAGTGGGTGCAGCAGTGGTACTTCTCCGGGCGAACCATAATAGTTCTACCACCTACAAAACTACTTTATTACAAGCTTATCATTTACTGACAATACATTTTTGTTTAAATGTAATCTAGGATCCTAATTTTGAAATAGACTTGTGACCTTTCCATAAAGCAAAACAAAAATTACTTCACAGAGGAATTCCTAGCAGCTATCACACTTCCTGTATCACTATAGCTATAAATCCTACAAAATCAATTATCAAGTTAATTGTATATTCCTATTGTTACAGTTCTGGACAGCTTCCTTTACTGCCAAATGATACTCAGACACTAGCACAGCGAGAGGAAAGTATCACGATTTTATATTGTTTACTTGTATTTACTAAGTGTTATTGTAATGATAGGTTTATCTGAAGCATTCCTCGAATTTGTGATTGTTATCCACCAAAAATACGATCTCTTACGGCCAGGCCACACTAGCTAGCTAATCACTTCTAGCATCAGCGGTCGGCGACTTGCGTGAAGTTGCGTGTGCATCGATGCTGCATTTTGGCACTTGGACGCGGCACCGGAATCGCGCTATTCAGGCGCGGTCACAGGGGCCATGACCCCCCCTCAAAATCCGTCAGTCATGCATAGATGGAAGGCGAAACAAGCCAATTTGGGACACCTTTTCCCCCAAAATTCTTAGTGACCCCCCTCCTAATTTCTTGCTCCCCCAAATTGGAGGTTGCGATCGCGCCTGGTGCGATTCGGATGCAGGGGGTCTACTCTAAGCACGGTAGTCCGAAGATTCGCATATTTTGTGCAGCTTTTATGGTTTTTTTTCTTTTTTTCGTCCGATGGAATTTTGGAGGCAAGCAGAAAAATCATATTTTAGCACTGTTATTCTATTTCACAAACACTGGTGCACTGTAATTAACCTATATCAAACAATATGCCATCAAATTTATCCGATATAACTCAAAAATACACCAAGAAAATGAAAATAAAACAAGAGCACATTAAGTCTTTTTCGACTTCTATGTTTATATCAGATTATACTAAAATAGAGAGAACGGAGCAATTTAGATACTAATATAGTTCATTACTTTTCAATCCTTTACAAAAGGAGTGTTGGCGAGAAGGGACATGTTGTGCTCTTGTTTTATTTTCATTTCCTTGGTGTATTTTTTAGTTACATCGCATATTGGAGGCACGACGGACAGTGCACGAGTGTTGTGAAATAAAATAACAGGGCCAAAATATGTTTTTTCGGCTTGTCTCCAAAACTCCATCGAACACTCTGATAAAGTAGCCATCGCTTTACATGAACATCTGACTGACTGACTAGACTGACAGATAAGTGAGGACTTACTGATGTTTTCTATGACTACTAAGTTATGCAAAAATTATACTTTACGCTGGCAATCTGCACAGAGTTTGCAAAATAAACGCTTGAAAATCCACGATACTTCGGACGAACGCACTTAGAATAGGACTTCTGAATCGCGACTAAATCGCCAATCGCTGATGCTCAACTCAAAGTAGCCAGTGTGGCGCGGCCGTTATGTGTGGGTTCGGAAAGCGGAGCGGCTAGAGCATTGTGGAAGTTAATTTTTATTGTCTAGAAGTATTTTTATGTTGAAAGCATTCCAGTATTAATCATAAAATACTACTTTTTGACTGCAATAAGTATTAAGTATAATCATAGTATTAATCATTTCACTCACAGTGAAAACAGACCACCTCTATAATGGGATGCCCAGCACGCAAAAACGGTGTAGCCAGTAAACTTTAATGTGATATTCTGGAAATTGCCTTTAGTTATTTTTATATTTTCATGCATAAAAAGTATATAATATAGTTAATTTTAAAACATGTTTCGTCTAAACTTACTTCAATTGAATGAGGCCACGAAATCCGCTTTTCGCTTCTTTCCACACTAGCACTGCGACCTTGCATTTAATGAAGGAACCCTTTTATTAGTGAGAAAAATCTTTAACTAGTTTGAAGCCATTCAAAGGATGGTTTAGGCTGTATATGTATTACAAATTAGTGAATATTTATTTCCTAAAATACGTAACGATAAGGCTAGTTTACGAGATCTCTCCCTTATATAAAAACTGTGATTTGGTCGAATTACTCGTGTATATAAGATGTAGCTATTAAAGACGATATCAGTATTTTTTTCCGTCGTTTGTTTAAATTATGTAGTTGTAATTTTTTCGAATTTATTTTTATCCATTCTAATTCTTGAGTATTTTTTTTAATTTGAAATATGATTTTTATCAAACATCATTCCTTAAAATAAAACACTTTTTAATTTCGGTACACTTAAAACTTTAAAAGTTCGTACTATGTTCCGTTCCTAAGGCCTCAAAAATATATTGGAAAATCAATATCGATTTACACTTTTGATCCATTAAATCTTGTAAGGCTTTTACATACAGGTACATTTTACACCTAGGCGTACCATATAAAACATACTTTGTGATAAAAACAAGTATAGTGTAGGAAAAACGCTTTAATCAAACTTTGTATTAGGGATGAAACCAATACACTTTTTTCTCCATAGACAAACCGACATTGTAACCGAAGTTATAATTCTTTAAGGACTTTTTCGTTTCTTAAGTTTGGTATTGGCTGTATTGGCTTTACAGCTAGATCAGTATCTTTGTGTAGGGTTATAGTTACAGGCATATCCTCTTAAATATTGTTGAATGAGTAGCTCACAAACATATAATGTGCTGAGCGTTTTGACGTGACAACGTCTAATAAATCGATGAACGCTGGCTGCACGCACGAAAAAGGATGACTCGCTGTAACGTTACGCTCATTGTAACGTTACGCTTGTAACGTTACAATGAGGCTTCAACGTTCGTCGACTGTTTATGAAGTGAAGTGAAAAGTTAATGTGGTTTTCATTGTTTTGTTATGACGTTGTCACGTTATACTATCGTCCGTAAACCGACTTTACAGACATTTTTTAAAGCGAATTATACATAAGCTTTGCATTCCTATAGTGTTTAATGTTTGGTGATATATGTGGTATATATGCTTTTTTGTTGTTTATATCCTTTTACATTCATAAAAACTAATTTTACATGTGCACTTAAAGAAATATAACTTCCATTTCCATTTTATAAACGTAATTATTTAGACACACTTCAGTGTGGCTAAGATTGTATTGCTGGGTGAATGTTCCCTATATCTGTTGTTTTATTATGTTCACTATTCATTTTAACGATTTTATTGCTGAGATTAAGTTTATACTATAGGTATAATTTAAGTTGTTTTATCACTAAACTGTATCCAATAAGGAATACATACTCAATAAGTTAACAGTGGGTGTATACTGTATACTTTATATTGTAAAACGAATACTAATCATTTAAAGATTTGATCTGATTATTTTAAGTTTTTTTTTCTTTTCATACACTACGTCTACATTTGTCACAAAATATTGCAAAATATGAACGTCCAGTCCATTTGTGTATATAATTGAATTTTATAAAAGATTGTAGATACAATGAATAATTGTGTTTACTATAAATCTGCCCGCTATTTATGTACTTGATAAATTATATTAAGAATCTCTGCGGAATTATTTTACTTCTACAAAAACGTTGTAACATTATTTCTTTAAAATTATTATTTGTATGTGCACGTTTATTAGCATTAATTAAGTTTATTATTTTACATTTTATGAAAAAAAAATGTTATTGGCCTAACGATTGTTACTCAAAAATACTAGTCGAACAAAAGTGAACAAAACTTTTATTAATGTTATTTTGCGTATATTAAAAAGGGAATAAATAAAAGTGGTTTTATATTTTCATTTTTTAATCTGTGAGTTGTTTGTCCAAAAATATAATGCATACACAGCTATCAACACTTCAACAGGCTACAGAATTCAAAGTGCACTTCAACAAACTATAAAAGGCGTAAGGCCGCCGGCACACTTGTACACTATGATTATATGGCTATAAATAATTTAATTCTCCATACAAATTCTACAAATTAAACAGAACGTTCGCGAGTTCATTCCTTCTATACTTTACCTAAATAATAGTTTTATTGTAATTTGAAGACCGTATATAACAACGAATTATGTTGTGTACAGTCAACAACAATTAAATGTAAGTAAATTTTTTCAGTTTTCTATCACAATATCATTAAATTGCAAAATAATGTAGACTCGTCATGTCTTTGTAGTTACATTTAAATAGCTTTATATTTGTTTTTCGAAGATGCCCATTGTATAGTTTCTGTTAAAAACTAGTTGGCTAACTCCGAAAAACGCTGACGTGTTTAAAGTACTTTTAATTTATCTACAATGATTGTTTATACTCTTGATTCGTTTAATAATAAAATATTCTGCTTCTAATTAATAAATTCATCTTATTATGTCATCATAACTTTTACATTGTAAACAAAAGTACGTAGTGTATACACTTCGTATACGTAATTATGAAACAATTTATATTGTAATGATGTGATATTAATAAGAAAGCTTGAAATTACATTTAATGGGTGTTGTGAGTACAAGTTAAGGATATAGTGTACAAGGAGGGCGGCCACGATGCCGAAGCTCGCTCAACAACTTGCCAACTCGTGGAGGCATTTCTCGAAGCTAATTGTGGACAAAATTACCCCTTTTTACGTTTCCCAGCCAGATTATCTCGGATTCTACTTTATGCATCATAGTAACTTTAGCTATTTAGTATAATCCGGTGATTATACTACATAACTACTACTAACAAATACACTTAGGTACATGAGCAATCACAAGTGTTGAGGAACAATTCGAAATAATCTCACAAGGAATGGGACCGGGACTAGATTTTCTTATCTTATTAGTAGAATATGAAATTAACAAATTATCTAACTATTTACACAAAGTTCTGTTTATATTTACTGCATCCTTATCGTAACAATTATTTACTTGCCTCGCACAATTGGGTAGTTGACACTGTGAACAGAAAAAATCAAAATGCATAGCTCAAAAAGGTTATACAAAATTACGCTTGGAAACCAGGATAATTGTTATTTAATTTTTGTTAATAATTTTTATTTCTATTTAAATCAATAATAATTAAGTCAATTGACTACACAACGTTGTGACGTCATAAATATTTTTCTCATACAAAATGTATGAGGATGTCGCGTTTTGACAGCTCATTAAAAGTATGTCAATTGATTTAGCAGTCAACTACCGTATTCAATGCTACTGCTTTTCCAAGCAAATGTAAGTTGGTAAATACGACCTTTTGTTTGTATTTGTTTGCACAAAATTAGCTTCGAGATAACTCCATGTAACTATCACGTTTATTCAGTTGTTCCTTTTCAGTTCACGCTTGCCGTATCATAATTCTATAATGTTCGTTCACGCATAAATTAATTTCTTTTTATAATCTGTTCCATCAGATCTACTTACTTAATATCTGTGAAATGTCCGTCACTAGTAACTGAAGTATGTGTGAAGGGACTCCAACGACTATTTCGGAGACTCATATAATACAAAGGAAATTAAGGACACAGCGAGTTGCGCTTTAAGCAAATTTTACACATACGTATTATACAATGTTACCCTGTACAATTCATAGAAAAAATGTTATTCCAATACATAGGCCAATTCAGAGATACAGCAGCATATGATATACAAGTGAAGAAAATCGAACAATGTGTGTATGGCCTTTGAAATATCAGTAAACATACAGCCTTTCCAAATATATTCCTTTGCAGTAATATGTTTAAGGTTTCACATACACATTACAATTTCAAAAATTCATTCCAGCACTTATACTTCATGCACTACTGCCAAAAGATTCACAAAATTATAAATTGCATCAAAATATGGCTATAAGGTAATTTACTTCCGAATTTCGTACAATAATTATAAAAAATATAACGAATCAGTTAGCGACCTCACGGCAAGCCACACATGGCACCGAATGAACCCATCCGCTATTCACGGACAAACAGTCCATCTAAATTTATTAAAAACTATTGCTCAAAAGTACGAAAATACTATGAAATACTTTATACTTAATGGCACTTCTAAATGTTTGTAATAATTCAACTCTTTCAAAGGCTTACGAGAAACTTTTAACTAGGAAAATACACTCTGTACAGACAGGGAGAAATCGTACAGAACAATTGTACAATTTCTATAGCATCTATATTTCTCCACAACTTGGTCTATCAAAACTTCCCCTTAAACTATAAAATGGTGTCCGATAGAAAATCTTATATGCACAGTGAATTGTATTCAATATAAAGTGTTCTACTGAAAAAAATGAAATTCCTTTCATATACATTAAGAGCTATTCCAATAAATTTAAGAATCTCACAACCCACTACAAGGTCATTATTTACGTTTTGTAACTTCAAGAAAGTTCTGTGTATAAATGAAATATGAATTTCCCTTCAAGATACCTTAACCATTCTTAATTCGGTTTCATACAAAATTAAAATTAATTTTAAATGATTTCGAAGTCTAATTTTATACACAGCACTTTAAAGTTCCATAGAGCAATCAAATGCAAGAATATAATCTAATATTATATAAATGTATAATACAATATGCGAGACGACCGTTTGAGATCTAAACACAAGGAACTAAAAATTATCTAATTGAGTCATCTCCTCGCCCAACAACGCCAAAAAAGAATACATCAAACAAAACTTAAATTGTAGTCCATAATATTATTCAGCAGTAAATTAATAATTGAAAATCAAATTGACTATTAGTACATACGACTATCTACAGAATAATAATAATATTGTCATGAATTTATTACAATATACTACAAAATAACGATTCTTTCACAAGCCATCACTTTTATAATAGAAAAGTTTTTGAGATAATATACATGACTATCCGCTAGATGTCGCTCTCACTGATATCTAAACAAAAAGTTTATTGTTTCATCATTCAGAAGTTAGGTCTTTTTTAGTCGTCGCAGAAAATAATAATTATATCGTGTCCTTTTATCTGAAAAATATTAACTAATATTTTGAAATTGAGTAACTACATTTTGTTAAATGTAGCACACACAGCGCCACCTAGCGGGGCATCGAAGGCCGATCAATTTAGATATGTTTCAGCGTTTTCTTACATACAATTCAAAGTCCATCGTAATAGAATACTAACATAACAACTTACAATAATATAACTATACCTAAAGGAGGAAAAACCTCTTACCTATAACCGAAATGCATTTCTCCTATGCAAAAGCTTTAATAAAATACATATAAGACCAATCAAAATTTGGCTTCAACTAACAAAAGCTGAGTACATTTAAAGGCCAATTGTAGGAATATCGATCATATAAACCGATGTTGACAAATTTTTTGGCACCTCTACATTTGAAAAGCACCTAATTGTCAAAGCGAACACGTCACTACGTATTTTAATTATTTTATTTTCAGCGCTCAATAAAGTGAATTATGGAATAGTCGATTTTTTATTAACGCAATACATCATTACGAATGATGTATTGCGTTTATGAAGCACCGTCATATGAATCACAATCACAAAAGCCCTTATGATTTTTGGTCATATTTTAATTATAAATTCTATGTTCGTTGTTCTTTTTCTGATAATTTTTGTTGAAAAGTTTAAATTGTATTTTTAAATGAGACGCAGACAATAAATCATAAAAATACTCTTAAAGAAGACTGACAGCACGTTTTATGATTTTTATTAGTAAAATGTATGGAAACACCTGTTACTAAAATTTGTTATAGTTAGTATATGATACGTCAGTTTGATTACTGTTCTGCGAATGCAAGAACACAGCAGTTACTGTTAGCGAGAGCGCCGTCAAGCTTATGAGGCTAAATTTTGCCATTTCTCATAATTTTAGAGGCCATTTTCTGATGACTACTATTTATCTATACAAATAAATTGGTGTGTCCGTTTACAATATTAAAATTACCATTTTTTATTATATGCATATGAATGTATATACGGTACATATACCAAAATAACATTTTATTATAATTTATGTCTGCTTGTTCCGGCTAATCTCTGAAACGGCTGGAGCGATTTTGACGGGACTTTCACTGGCAGGTAGCTAATATAACAAGGAGTAAGTCGGGCGCCGAAGCCCGCGCGCAGCAGCAGGAGGGCAGTAGGGGGGTGTGTCAGCGCAAGGTGGCTAGAAGTTCTGCTGGCGCTGGCGCTTGAGCGAGATGGCGTCGAGGATGGGGCGGCGCTTGCGGTCGTAGCGCGCGTGCAGCAGCTCGATCTCGGCCTCCATCTCCGCGTCCAGCCGCGCCATGCGCGCCTCCAGCTCCGCCGCCGGCAGGCACGCCAGCTGCAACCACACCGACACTTCTCTAGCCGCTGCTCAGGTTAGAGTGAGCTCGCGTAGCATTGCGACCACTTGTGGAAGGTTTTTGACGGGAAGTCGAAAAAGGCATATTATGCTCTTGTTTTATTTTCATTTTCTTGGTGTACTTTTGAGTTATATTGGATAAAGTTGATGGCATTTTGTTTGATATAGGTTAATCACAGTGCACGAGTGTTTGTGAAATAGAATAACAGTACTAAAATATGTTTTTTCTGCTTGCCTCCAAAATTCCATCGGACGCGTTCTAGTAAAGTAGCCATCGCTTTACTTGAATGTTAGACTGACTGATTACTGACGACTTACTTACTAACTTTGTTATTACTTCGTCCAGTTTCATTGAAACTGGCAAAAAATTGATGCAAAAATTATACTTGACGCTGGCAGTATGCGCGAGTTTGCGATGCCATAATTAAAAAGAACCATTTGTGGAATGTGATGCCGTCAAACACTATGATGATTTCTATCATGAATTGGCTGGCATGTTATCTATATCTCTACTAGCCCACTATGAAGAAGTCCCCAGTCATAAAAGAGAGCACAATGTACTATGTACACTAAGTACTAAATACTCTACCTTTCTAAACGGGACTGACAACTCCTGACTATTATGATGAACGAATGAATGAATAAATGAACAAACAAATGACCAACCAAAATTGTGCTTCCTACTTGAATTTGGACCATATTTACATATGTAAAGTTCATGTGAAATTATGAAAGAAAATGGTTAACAACAATAATAAGCCCCGCAAGTCCGCTTATTTTATAAGAATCCTAATCAGTGACCAGTAAAATAAAATAATTACACAATAATACATCACAAAATACCAATAAATCAATAAATATTAATAGGAAACTCAAAACAATATTAAAAACAAGATGAAAAGGTAAAAATATGTACATATTAGTATGACACCAAAAAATACTTGAAAAGAAAAAATTGTTAATAAAGCTCCAGTCAACCATCTTTTAGAGCAGTGATATCCAATTTATTTGTTATTTACAGACGCACTAACAACATCGCGGACGTGCGGGACTTACTGTCAGTTTTGTCCGCCCCCATCTGGCCAGAGTGACCGACGTGACCATGACCAGCGTGACTGTCACGACCGACGTGACCGTGGCCAGAGGCTTGCAGAGGCAGAAGGCTGACCACGTGGAGTTGACTTACGAATTCAAAGTTGCCCTCCTCCACGAACGCGCGCTGGAACGAGAGCGCCGCGTTCGTGTCGCTCGTCGGCTCTGTGGGCTCCACTCTGGAATGAAAATAGGTAGAATGGTTGTTTTAGCGTAACAGGCTAGAGATTACTTTGAAAACTAACCAGCTGTTTGAAGGTATACACAACTGCTGCAAGAAAAAAAGCATTATTACCTTTTACTACCTATTATGCAGCAACGATATGTCAGAAAATGACTACAGCATAATGTGTTCATAATCTCCTCGCACAAGATGTCTACCCTAATAAGTGCAAGAAGGACCATAAGTTTAATCAGTTTTATACAATGAAACAGCAATGCATACTGCCCTTAGTTGTCCTCACAGATTGACAACTCAAAGAACAGAATTCCGAATTCCAGTAAACCATGTCTTTGGGGGTGTGCACTTGCTGTCTTGGTGTGTTAACAATAGTCATCAGTTTCCGTAGTTACCAGTAGGTTACTATAGTCACCAGCAAGTGAGTATTGTACCTGCTGATAATCCGACTAACCACTCGGTTGTATCTGACTTACAGCCGTAGTCAAGAAGCATACTTGCTTAAGTAAGCTGGCAACATTATGCAAAGAGCGCTATTTGACGTGCCTTCGTTATGACAAGCCATCGATTTATGTCGATTATGACAAATGCATTGTAGCAGGCTTCACTGAATTATTGTCTAAATTCGTTTAAATGACCCTATGCGTTGTCGAGCACTATGAGACCTCCAGATTGACAACTCAAAGAACAGAATTCCGAATTCCAGTAAACCATATCTTTGGGGTGTGCATTTGCTGTCTTGGTGTGTTTACAATTAGTCATCAGTTTCAGTAGTCATCAGTTTCGTAGGTTACTATAGTCACCAGCAAGTGACATTGTACCTGCTGATAATCCGACTAACCACTCGGTTGTAACTGACTTATTCCGTATTCAAGAAATAACTTGCCTAAGTAAGCAATGAAACAGCAATGCATACTGCCCTTAGTTGTCCTGACAGATTGACAACTCAAAGAACAGAATTCCGAATTCCAGTAAACCAAGTCTTTGGGGGTGTGCACTTGCTATCTTGGTGTGTTAACATTTAGTCATCAGTTTCCTTAGTCACCAGTAGGTTACTATAGTCACCAGCAAGTGACTATTGTACCTGCTGATAATCCGCCTAACCACTCTTTGTATCTGACTTACAGCCGTATTCAAGAAGCATACTTGCTTAAGTAAGCTTGCAACACTGCAAAGAGCGCTATTTGACGTGACTTCGTTATGTCAAGTCATCTGTCGATTTTGATAAATTCATACTAGCAGGCTTCACACAAGTATCGTTTATGAATTCATTTAGATGACCCTATGCGTTGGTGAATACATATGAGACCTCATACTATTGTTTATGAATACGGGTGTTATTGATCACAAACACATTCCTATAAGTATGGCAGATCAGCATTTGTGAGATAGAAGAGCTGTAATGGTACAAATATTTCCTTATCTCACTAGATTAAACCAATATTTTATGTAAGGATTACCTGACGGCATCATCCTCTGGTAGCCTCATGTGAGGTGTTAGCGTTCCATTGATAACTGAACCCATATTTAGGTGATTAACTTCCTTCTTCTCAAAGTGTTCTAGGAATAGTGGCCTGTACTTCGGCCTGTTTGTGTCCATTGGATCTGTGTCGTGACCTGGAACAAAAAGCAATTGAAAGTAAGGTCCAGCGTAAGAAGCCTCGAGCACATAACCTGAGCTTAGTAAGTACTTCTTATCTTGCATAACTAATCACATGGATATTATAGTTTTAACTTTCTTCTGGAATGTGTTTACGGGGAGCACAAAATTTTAATAAAAGGTTTTCGGTAAGTGAGGAATGTCTGAATTTTGACTCACTCTTTACTTTACTAAGTGAGTATTATTACTTTACATATTATCACTTCACATTAGCCTCGCTATGGATATGCTAAAGTCACCCGTAACTTCAATTTCAATTTCGCGATGTTCGAGTAGCACTAATCATATGATAAACTGATTAACTTTACTTGGGACGTAACTAATCAACACTGTACTCGGAGATGATGAACGAGGCCCTAAATGTTTAATAAGTTCTTAGGTAACGTACACAGAAACAATGTCCACGTGCATAAAACAGAAACCGGGAAAGGGATCATATTACGTTTCAGTAGGGTAGATATATCCTGTGTCGTGAGTACCATGGACACACACAAAGACAGAAACACAAACACCCAGGCTGAGAACAGAAATTTAAACTCATCATTTAAATCTCAGTTACGCCGGGAATGGAATCTGGGACCACATGCATTCGCATTAACAGTCCGGCGTGGTAACTATAGCGCTAAGCAGGTCGTCAAACCTTTATTAATTAACCTTAATGTACCCTCTTCTGCATTGAAGTCTTTTGTGTTTCGGCAGAAGGGTGGTTGCCGGCTGGACGACGACAAGACGATCATCCTATTATCTTCTGGAGCACTTGCTTGAGATTGCGTGTAGGTGTGCCCTGGAAGGCAGCGACCACTTAAAACTTTGCCACTTTATTAAAATTTCAAATAACTACTGGTTTCGTATTCTGGAAGGCATCAGGTAGTGAAAAGAGAAGAAAGGCTCACGCTTCATGGTGGCGAGGTCGGGCAGGTCGGGCAGGTCGGAGGGCTCGTTGATGACCATGGTGCCCAGGTCGGCCGCCAGCTCCGCCGTGCCGTCGCGGTGCGGGACCAGCGTGCCCGCGTCGCGCTGCTTCATCGTCTCCTCTGCGTAGCCCTCGCCCTGGACACGCCACTCCATTATTTATTGTATCTAACTTATTATCCAGGGAATAGCGGCGGTGACCGAGCGTTAAAACCTGCGGTCATCGACTCGGATATACCGGGTTCAAATCAGAGCACAACTCTGACAAAGAAATTAACTCGTTCAGTGCCACCGACTCGCCCGGAGAGTTCACGTAAATCTAATTCCAGTGCCAACGACTCGCCTGGCGAATTCAGTGTTTTTCACTATTATTTTTCAAAATGCATCCGTATTTTCTGCTCAAAATTATAGTTTAGACTAAATATTTACAAACTAAAGATTTACGTGCGTACGATTTTAAATGTTTTAAAAAACGATTTTTCTAAATTGTTATCAATTAAATTCGTCATATCCACAATAAAAATAATACATTTTAATCTGATACCATATTCATAAAACTGAAAGCCCGTATTAAATTATTTCAGGGTTAAATTGTTTATTCACAAGCATTAGAAAATCAAAATGTAACCTTAACAATTACCACAAGTAAAAAGATTGACAACCACTGCTTAAATTACGAAACAAACTTACCTAATATTTTATCCAAAGAGTTTTTGCCATTTTTAGAAGCTAAAAGAATTTTTAAAGAAAAAAGAATAGTCCTAAAACATTTTTAAATGTGTTGTACACTGTGACGGCCACAAAAATAACAAAACATAGAATTTACCTTTACGTAGTGCCAGTGAACTCGCGTGGCGAGTTGATTCAATTATAATGCAGTGCCGGCGACTCGCCTAGCGAGTCAACCATAGAATGCATGAGGCACCCGAAAAGACATCGTGAAAATCGTAGTGGTAATGAACGTGTTAATAACGTTCATTAAGGGTTGGTAAAAAACCGTACAGTTAATTAAATATTTATATATTCATTCTAGGTAATGGGCTTATCGCCTTTCCTTCTTACTTTCATGACAAGAATTAAAAAAAGTCAATTATTTACTTAGGTTTTTCACAACCTTGCTAATATACGAATTTCAACGGTGGAGAATAAAATAATTCTATTCTATTTATTCATCAACTTTTAGAGACCCAATTTTGTTTGTAGGCCTCGCCTTGTATTCAATAATTCTATTGAGCTTCCTTTGAGGGTTCAGTACCCAAAGGGAAATATATTTAAGACTCCGCTATCCGTCCGTCTGTCTGTCACCTGAATCTTATGAACCGATTGTTAGGAATCAACGTCGGTAGTTGAATAAAAAATGTGCCGAAGTAGGAGAAAACGCCTATAAAAGCGAGGCCTCCTCTAAGGGGGGATTATTAGTGTTGTAATCGTGATAACGGCAGTTACTCTGCCCGATTGCGTACTGAAATTCTGTATCTGTGCTTTCTTATTATTTAATTGTAGTTGTATAAGGAAATGTTAATTAGAAACCTTAAGTCGTACTTGTAAATTGTATAAAAGGCTTTATGAATTAAATGGTGATCTAAATATTCTGCTTCTGGTTTTCATTTGTAAAACGATATAGCTAGACTAAAATACTAAAGATAGAAAAATATCGATATTTAAAGGTTTAAGCAAACGTGATTTTATTGCTATTTTTCTTTCTCAATTTTAATATCCACATCTGGTAGACGCTTGAATATTTAGTTATATATTTATTTTAAATTAAAATAACATTAATATAATATCTATAGAGGACATCCATACAACAAACGTGATATTTTGCCGTTTTTTATAGATCATCGTATTGAAGTCTTCGTGCGCGAGCCTGAGTCGCGCTTGACCAGTTTTTTAAATAACAATCGTAAAAAAGAGAGCGCTCACCGCGGCGAAGGTCTTGGCGTTGTTGGCGTTGTGGTGCGCGTTGGCGCTGCGGAAGGCCTGGCTCTCGCGGATCTCGCGCGCCTCCGCGATCATGGCGCTCAGGATGCTCGGCTGCTTCGCGTTGCCTGCCGACACGACAGAGCTAACGACGTAAATTATGTGACGACTTTGAGCATCCGTGTCGTCGACAATAACCTTCATGTAGCAAAAACTAAAAAAACGCATGCCTGAAGATCAATCTCGAAAACCCTTGAAAGAACTACAGCGATTTCCAGATCGTCCCACGTACGCAATTGACGGACACTCTGACCAAGTATGGACATGCCTTTGAAAACTTTTCTAATAGCCCTTAGACAGGCTCTGATTTCCATTTCATTTATTATAATGAAATATTATAATATGAAATGAATGTTCCTCCTCGTGGAACAATGATAAATAATACGCATATACAGATTGGTCAAAGGTGTGCGTCAACGCTTGACTTCGGATCCTCACATGGGAAACTGGCTGGTGTCTATGGGTTATCGAAGCTCAATTAATAAAAGATGTGGCCCTTCTACAACTTGTCAAGGGATGACGCTACAGGTATCCTGAATCACACTATCAAATTTTTCGAAAATATCTTGCGTTTACTACAAGCTCCGATATAGATGTAGAGGTGTACAGCCGCACCCCAGGCATAACCACTTTGCCAAAATATAACATTTAAATACTTACTGATTGTTTATGATAAATAGCCTTCCGCCAGCGGCTTCGCCTGCGTGGACCCGTTTAATGGGTCCCCGGAGGATAAAAAAAGGCCAATGTACTATTCCAGGCTTTATTGCTAAAATCGTAGACGTTTAGCGAGTTGCTTCAACCGCGTTGACCCTATTACCCGTTATCACGTAGGTATAAAGCATTTTACCGCGGTAAAAAGAAGCCTATGTTACTCAGGGTGAATGTAGCTTTCTAATGGTGAAAGAATTTTTGAAATTGAAACAGTACTTTTTGAGTTTATTCATTACAAATTACAAACATACAAAAATACAAATCTTTCCTCTTTATAATATTAGTATAGATTGATAATTTACTAACTAGATAAATAGAATAGCGTCGGTACTCACCTATAAACTTACCTATGAATTCATGCGCCAACAAGAACTCTGCGGTGGCGCGCTCGTCGGGGTTCTTCACGAGGCACTGGCTCACGAAGTCGATAAACTCTGGCGACCACTGGTCCGGTTCTCTGCAAACAGTAAGGATTACTTAAGTTATTCCGAAGATAATGCTGGATATATGATTTAAAACACATTCATGTATCCCGGTATACGGGTGCATCCCCCGAATGGGACCGTCAAGAACAGACAGATAGTGTCCAATTTGAAAAAGATGAGGTGGGTTACGTTCTTTAGAATGATAGTTTAATAACGCAAAAAAAGGAACCCCGCCCAGCGTCGTTTCGTCGACATTTGCGACATTACCACTGCTTTCAAATCAGATCAGCAGCAATCAAAAACATATAGGTAGGTACGTAGTTCCACCCAATAGATGATATCTAGTCCAGGTCTTACTGGTTTGATCTAACCCTGATGTGATAAAATGTAGTTATGGCGTCTGATCGACCAAATTAGTCTTCCGGGTTGTGACTTGTGTCGCCGTTTGGGTCTTGACTAAGGTCTCACTCATGTCAAACTTGAGGTTTTCTTAGTCAAACCTAGGAGCGCCGAAGCTTCGACCTTTGACTACAAATCATAAACACATGTTATCCTACCCTTAAAATGGCTATATGTACTTGTAAAAAAAAACTCGTTTTGTAGCTAAATCTTTAATAACAACAATCATACTTTTGTGTCGTAGTGTTACGTGGCAGTCGACGGTGGCTGTTTCGTGGCTACCATGAATATAGCCCTCACATGTATGTGACACGTACGTTGTAACACGTACACCCCGTATTTCTCCGAAGGGCGGTTTTCCTTCAGCTTTATGCCTAATGACCTGATATCCGCCACGTAAGTTACAACCTATTGCCTAAATAACTTCTTAACCTCATAGTTAAGTTACCGAAACGACGGCGGCGGTCTCCTAGCGAAATATAACTTTGTTTGGACTGCTAATACCACCACCTGATACACGGACTATCACATTCAGCACAAACCCATGACTATACATACCCTCATAGTTAAGTTACCGAAACGACGGCGGTGGTTTCCTGGCGAAAAATAACAAAAATAACTTTGTTCGGACTGCTAATACCACCACCTGATACACGGACTATCACATTCAGCACAAACCCATGTCCATACCATCATAGTTAACTTACCGAAACGACGGCGGTGGTTTCGTAGGTATCATGAATATAGCTCGCATGGGATGTATGTCTCCGTATGGCGGTTTTCCTTCCGCCATCTCCAGCGCCGTGATGCCTAGCGACCAGATATCCGCCACGCAGTCGTAGCCTATCTCCTGGATTACCTCCGGGGCCATCCAGAAAGGTGTACCTATCACTGTGTTGCGTTTTGCCATTGTGTCCTGGAAAGAGAAAAGAAAACAGAATATACACAAACTTTACACTAATTGTTCAATAAGATTTCCCGTGTAAAATGAAAAAAAAGTGAGTATTATCTACAAGCTGATGTAGCAATGGACAGACGATGAGGACGATGGGGAAGAAATGTCCTCGAATGGCGACCACGTCTCAGCAAGAGGAGCACAGGTTGCCCTCTTACTTGGTTGCTCAGTTGGACTGACGACCTGAAGAAGACAGCTGGAAGCCGCTGGATTTAGAAATGTCCTCGAATGGCGACCACGTCTCAGCAAGAGGAGCACAGGTTGCCCTCTTACTTGGTTGCTCAGTTGGACTGACGACCTGAAGAAGACAGCTGGAAGCCGCTGGATTTAGAGGGCGCAGGACCGGTGGCGAATGATAGGGGAGGCCATGTTCAGCAGTAGACTTTTAAAGACGGATGGATTGGTACCATGAACAATTATTATTATAGGAAACACGAAGAATTTCAAATTCCTGCTTCCGGAAATCGAATCCGGGATCCCTAAATTGGCAGTCCAGCGTGGTAATCAGCCCCAAAGTAACAGCGCTACTGCGCACGACCTTAGAGTGTTCACGTCAGTTGTTCAAGGGCTGCGGCGACCACTTAATGCGATGTAGACTGCATTCTCATCTACTGCATATTATGTATCATTATAAAAAAAAACGAACAAATGCAGATTCAGTGTTATTGAACCTGGCTGATAGTGGCAGGCGGTTTGAGACTAACAGGTATTGGAATGCTTTGTTTATCTATGTTTTTACTATACCACTCCAATTTTCATAAAAAGCTCGACTGCGACTTACTGTTAACTGTCCAGCTACTCCAAAATCGGCCAACTTCGCGTGACCCTCAGTGTTGAGCAATATATTCCCCGCCTTAATATCTCTGTGTATCTTTCTTCTCCGATGCAAGTACTCCAGACCTTTGAGCGTGTCGCAGAGGATCGTGGCAATCTCGTCCTCTGATAGCGTTTTCTTTCTTAGCCTCATTATGTCTGATACTGAACCAGCTCCGCAATATTCCATGACGATCTGGTGAAGACACAATAAAAAAATTACGAGAATCACAGGCGTTAAAAGGATCCCAGTCGAGCTGCAAGTTATCATGCGAGTGGGTAGTAACCTCAAGCACCCTCTTTGCTGGGAAATGTTTGAGACTATTGCTTCGAAGTTGTGCCAGCATTTGTGCAGCTGGATAAGTAATAGTAGGTTTAATGACTACTTAAATATTTGAAGTCCACTAAGAATATAAGCACGAGGTCCACGAGGTAGGGTCCAAGTTCTTTAAGGCCCCCTCCAGTGGTAGACCTCAAGTGCTCTCTGAACACACCCTCGGTCTTATAAAGGAAAGGCGTGAACTATGCATCCGGTCTCCGTCTTCAATGTTGAAATACAGGCAGCTTAATAAACAGATCTCTTGCAGCAGACGACGCGATCTGCGTGCTCATAACACAAAGCGCGTCAAAAACACTATAGAGCGGAACCAAGGCACTAAAGTGTTCTCAAGGGATCTGAGTATTGGGCAAAGCCAGTTGACAAGATTGAAGACGGAGTCTGGCGCTATAGTTTCGTCTAAGCCTGAAGTTCAGAGAGAAATTGAGGGGTACTACGGACGGTTGTACAGCTCCTCAAATGCTCCCGTCACCAATGTGGTGAACGATAAGAGAGCCAAATTGACCCGACACTATACCGAAGATATCCCGGACGTCAGCCTGTACGAAATTAGAAGGGCCCTAAATCAGCTTAAAAACAACAAAGCACCGGGCGATGACGGTATCACATCTGAGCTGTTGAAAGCTGGAGGGAAACCCCTCCTAGTGGCGCTCCAAAAACTGTTCGATACCGTCATCAGTAGCGGAACTGTCCCGGAGGCGTGGAGCAGAAGCGTGGTGGTACTGTTCTACAAAAAGGGCGACAAAGCCCTTTTAAAGAACTATAGACCCATCGCGCTTCTGAGCCACGTCTATAAGCTGTTCTCAAGGGTTCTTACTAATCGCATTGCGCGCAGGCTAGACGACTTCCAGCCTCCCGAACAAGCCGGATTCCGAAAAGGCTATAGTACCATGGACCACATACACACGCTGCGACAGGTTATACAAAAGACCGAGGAGTATAATCTGCCGCTATGTATTGCGTATGTGGACTATGAGAAAGCCTTCGATTCTATCGAAACCTGGGCAGTGCTAGAGTCTCTCCAGCGATGCCAGATTGACTATCGGTACATCGAGGTGTTGAAGTGTTTGTACAAAGCCGCAACCATGACAGTCCGAGTCCACGACGGAAGCACTGGACCTATTCCAGTGCAGCGCGGAGTACGACAAGGGGATGTTATATCCCCGAAGCTGTTTACCGCTGCACTGGAAGACGTGTTCAAGCTGATGGAGTGGAACGGGCTGGGTATTAACATCAATGGCGAACACCTCACACACCTTCGATTTGCCGATGACATAGTAATCTTGGCGGAGAACCTGGAAGAGCTCAGCACTATGCTAGGTGACCTCCATAGCGCCTCACAAAGGGTGGGTCTTAAGATGAACATGGACAAGACGAAGATCATGTCTAACGTCCATGTCACACCTATACCGGTTGTTGTTGATGGCGCTACTCTCGAAGTTGTCGACGAGTACATCTACCTGGGACAAGCGATCCGTATGGGTAAGTCCAATTTCGAGAGAGAGGTAACTCGTAGAATCCAACTCGGTTGGGCAGCGTTCGGGAAATTACAAAGTGTCTTCTCGTCCAGAATACCTCAGTGCCTGAAGTCGAAAGTTTTCGAGCAGTGTGTGTTGCCAGTGATGACCTACGGCGCTGAGACGTGGTCTTTTACAGTTAGCCTTTTCCACAAGCTCAAGGTCGCTCAGCGAGCGATGGAGAGGGCTATGCTTGGTATTTCTCTACGCGACAGAATTCGTAATGATGAAATCCGTAGAAGAACTAAGGTTACCGACATAGCTCTCAAAATCTGCAAGCTGAAGTGGCAATGGGCAGGCTATATAGTTAGGAGGACCGACAACCGATGGGGAAGAAAGGTCCTTGAATGGAGACCACGTCTCGGCAAAAGGAGTACAGGCCGCCCTCCAACCAGGTGGACTGACGACCTGAAGAAGACAGCGGGTAGTCGCTGGATTCAGAAGGCCCAGGACCGGGAGGAGTGACGAACGTTAGGGGAGGCCTATGTCCAGCAGTGGACAGTAAAAGGCTGATGGATGGATGGAAGAATATAAGCGGCTAGAAAATATTAAAATATGTTCAAAGAAACTACTATTGATAAAATAAGGTACACATCTATTTATCTGGCTGCGACTCTTTTTGCGGCACACTGCTCGGCACGGGTCTCTCCCCATTATTTGGGAAGTCTGGAGCTTACTACACCACGCTGCTCCAATGCGGGTTGGTGGAGATGCGGGTTAGTGGCCAACCCGCTGTCGGATGTTTTCAAACCGCCCATAAGGCCTCCAACAAGGTTTAACGACTGTTATCTATCGACAACAACCGGGACCGACGGCTTAACGTGCCCTCCGAAGTACGGAAACGCGCATGAAATTTTTTGCCACTAGCGGTCACTCATCTCACACCCACGCGCCCTTGTTTGGTTTAGTTCTATTTATTTAATAAGTTAATGCTATTGAGATGGGTTCTGTGCCTTACGATGTAACGTTTTGTAAAGATTTGCAAAGGACTGATTAAAAATTTAAATAGGTATCATCACTTCTTGCTTTTATTCGATAGTTAACATATTTTCTTGTTATTAATACTTAGTAGAGTAATTTTCACACATTCTTGATTTATTTGATAAATTTGATTTTATTTGTTGTAAAAAACTCGTATGTGTATGTACAATAATCATCTTGCCGACCAATTTTTTCACGGTCTACTATAAAATGTAAGTACCGGCCTTGAGCGATTTAAATTCTAAATAGAATTCTAGCTGATGTCATTTATGACCTAAATGTTGCAAATTGTAGACTACCTATTTCCGCTTATTCTGATTCAGTTATTGATACTTATCCTACACCGAAAACCTGATATTTTTATAGCTTCATTTATCTCCTGGCTGTAACCAGGCATTATGGAGGTAATTTTACGCTCCCAACGTATCATTTCGAGTATAAACGGACGGAAATGGCGCGACGAGACATCCCCGATTGTTATCTCCAACCAAAAAGGCAAAATCAAGTTGTATGCGATGTTTTGCGGCATTCGGAACGTCTGCGCCCGTAAATATACAGAATTACGGAACATAACTTCGGGGACTCGACGAATGTTTAATGTGAAATATTTTCATGAATTTTAAGCAGACAATGCGCAGCCAATCGAGTTGGGTTTGAGAAAATGTGAACAAAATTAGTTTTATAGAGGGAAACAATTTACATTATTGACATACGTAATATATTTCTTACTTATTACCTTAAACAGATTGAAGGCGATATAAGTTAATATTCGAATGGCCAAATGTCAACGTTACACCCATTCTGCATTGAAGCATTACCAGATACCGAGTTATTTAGGATTATTATTGCACTAAAACCCTCTCGATTGTCAGCCTTTGCGCTTGGGAAGGACTTTGGGATCTCCAGTGCTCTTCTGCACGTGCTTACGACGTCAGGCAGCCACGCGTACACCGCCGTCCTTCCTAGGCCGCTGGCTTCGAGCTCCCATTCTCGCTGCCTTACGATCGCGCTCTTACGATCAGGCAGAGGATACCGTACCTTTGCCATAAGAGTATTTATTCTTATGCCTTTAGTCATCAGCACATGACCAGCGTGTTTTGCCGTTTCATGTAATCATAAAATATTAAAACTTGAGTTGAAATATAAGTATTTCCAATTACGAAACAGTTGTAGTAAGCAAAGGCAAATCAGGTTATTTTGAGGCACAGTTCTAAATAAAGAACAACGAAAGCAGAGGAAGTATGACGTGTAGACCAGCATCCCATTAATTCGTGTCAGGATTTTACCAATTGGAATGGAGGATCTTGGCAATTGATACTTCGCCCACGAAATAGTCGCGGAACAATTTGTAGACCTACTCTAAAGCTTAGTTTTGGGATAAGCTCAACTTATTAGGCTTGAAGAGAAGACTTTTATTTAGTTCAGGTTTTACCCCACAACGCTCAGAGTATGGGACGAGTTTAATATCTTTACTCAAACCAAATTCAGGGCTGATGAAACTGATTTGCTGTTAATTTAATCTCGATATACCAGGAGCCCTACTCTAAGCACGATCGTCCGAAGTATCGTGTATTATCAAGTGAACATTTTGTAAAAGTTTGAAGAATTATAAAGGGTTAATAGCACCATACTTTAAATAGCACCATATTTTCGATAACTTTACTATAGAGTTATGTATCCACAAAAAAAAGGTCAGAACAGGGTCAAAAATGTGCTCAAAAATTCACGATATATCGATTACTTATCGATTTTACGAGTAGACACCCGGAGCAAACTATGTATATCTATCTTGCTTCACGGCAGAAATTGGTGCGGCGGTGGTATTTTCCCATCAAATTATGGATTAATAATCGTTCACTTACCCATAAATCTGTATTCTTAAAGTAACTGCCGTAATATTTGACTACGTAGGGGCTGTCGCACTGTTGCATGATGGAGATCTCCTTAATGATCTCCTGCAGGTCCGTATCGACGGGCACCTGTTTGATCGCGAGCACCTGCCCGCTTTCTTTGTGTAACGCCTGGAAAAAATGGAACTTAATTAAATAATGTAAACGTCTTATTGGGTACTTAAAACAACATAGTTGTACTTGGAAGTTCCTCTTATAAATTCTCATATTATTTTTTCCTTTCTTTTTAGCAGGTATTCTGTTACACGATGAAGATATTTTTATTAGTTTAAAGATCTTCCACCAAAGTTCTGTATTTGTGCTTGTTAAATTTTGGAATTTTATTCGGTTTATTAGTAATTTGAACAATAGAATCGAACTGAATTCCAGTCTGATCATTTCATTTCATAAAATGTTGAAATTTCATCTTTTGCATTTAGCCCATTGCTAACTAATTCTCTAATTCTCTTAAGAATTTGGCGAGTTTTATTTATGAAGGTAGGTAATTTGAATTTTTTTTTAAATATAACTGGAAGAAATCCTCATCTATACCAAGTGCCAGTTAGCCATCTATTATTCCAGAGCCTCGGGGAAGAGGAAATGGGGTTTTCTTTATTCCGTGGCATAAAAAAGTAAGCAAAGGCTGCCGATGCTATGCAAATAAATGACGCCGACAAGGGGAATTGGCATGCACACTCGCTAGCTAGAACTTAGATTCAAAAATAAAGTTAGATTAATTGATATAAACGTCATGTAACTACATTTTTTATAAAATCAAGGAGATTCATAAGTTTACTTAATTTAGTGCTGTAAATCAGGTTACAGCACTAAATTAACTAAACTTATTGAATGAGGTTAAATTTACATAGGTTGTACGCAAATTTTGCCATGAGCCGAGCTCTCAGCTTAACGAGACAGGGCCATACACGGCTTAAAATATTTTTTGTATAGATTTAAATTCATTTTTCTATTTGAAACTAACATTTTATTAAAGAAAGAAAAATAAGAAATGGCCAGGGAATGCAATGAAAATTTCAGGAAATTGTTTCAAGCATTAGTTTAATTGACAATTGTAGTGACAGTAACCAATAACCATAGATATGTAATTTAAAAAAAATATTTTTGAGCTTCTCTTGGCAAGCTAAGCTATATAACTGAGCAAAATCATTAATTAACATTAGCAGAAGCATGCAAAAATGAATTTCATGAGAACATTTTCAAACTCAAGTAGAAGAAACGAGGTTACTGTGGACTTTGACGCTAAAATAGATCAGCACATTAATTTGCGGAAATGCCAAAGCTTCAGAAGTACATAAAATTGGACATGTGTAAATTTTACTCGATCATCGATCTCAAGAATCGATTAACAAAAAAGTTTTTTGTGGATGAAATGATTTCATAATTTTTGTCAGTTTTCGAAATTTTCTTTTTACTTTTATTATAACACATTTCTTCATGCCAAAAATGATTCAAACTCAACGAAAAGGGCCCTTCCGTAGTAAAAGGATTTATTTATACCCATGTACTTTACACAGCCGTAAGATTTAATAGTTTTGAATAGATTTTTTAACTCCAAGGGATATGCAGCTGAATTTTGGCAGTTATATCATCTCAATAATCTTTCGCAGGAACCCCACTCGCCTTAAAAGATGGAAGAAGAAGGAGATGAGACGATCCTGTACGAGTTAATTTTTATTTTTTTAATGTATTAACCTCCATAAATGTAAAAATTAAAGCATCAAATCTAGAGGAAATCGTCCTTTTCACATAAAACACAAACGAGGAAACTAATGAAAAGTGCTGGTAAAAAACTCATCAGACGACCATTGTTCCTTAGTGCGCTTTAATCTAGCATACCACTAGCCCATTTGAGAGTAATGCTGTTCCTACAGACACATTTTTTTAATAGAACTCTCCACATTTTATGCGGAAACTCCCATATATTGGCTCGGCGTATTTGAATATGTGGAAATTGTGGACTTCGCAGATATGTTTTGCGCCAATAATACATAAACATGGTTTCAAATTCTGAAAAGATTCAACTACCTATGCTGGCATATAATTACCATTCAATAAATTAATTTAATGTTTATTGGCATTATTTCGTTGAGTTCATCATAAGTCATATCTTTAAACTAGATTTATTTTACTGTAGGGCGATTTACTTGCGCTCTCTCATTAGATTGTTTTTAAAGATTTTTAGAGAAAGAATTTTGCTTCCGTAACGTTGCTTTCCAATCTTTTTCTTTTTACACCAAACTAACAACATTACATAAGAGTGTCGAGTTGAATATTTAGTTCAATAAATATATAAATGATCTAAGTCATTTTAACAAACAAACAGAGTACCTATATAAATACGTCAAATATATAAGGACGATCCAACGCGTAGCCTCAATTTCGATTAAGTGTTTAATAAGTAGGTAGGTAGAAGAACGAAAGAACTTCTTTGAACTGAGACTAGATGATGGATATCTTAGGTTTAAAGCGATCACTTTCATAACCGCACTAGACGTAAACAACAGTCTACGGATGTTTTAACGTAAAACGCACCTTATATACACTGCCATAAGAACCCTCGCCAAGTTTGCAGATAATGTCGAATACCTCTTCAGGCTGTCGCGTGAGACTCTCCTCCGATAGCTTTTTTAGCTCACTGAAACAAAAGGAAGCGTAGATAAATATATGAAAAAAAAGCAACGTCCTTATGTCTAGCTTATATTGTTATCACTTTTATTGGTGATGTAGACTGAGTGCAGTAGGTAAAAATGTTTCAATTTAGCATTAATTATCATGAAAAGAAGCTAGATGTGGTTAATAATTAAAATCAAGTATCTTGCCCGTAAAGGAAAATATAAGATCTTTGAAAGCGTCATAGAAATTCACGAAACGTTGGTCGAAGCAGAGGTTCATACAATTCCAGGAAAAATTAAAATGGACCTTGAGAGAACTTTATACTTAACATAATCGAAGTAGTTAGGGAAGTTCAATGTGATGAAAAGATAAAAAAAAAACACTAAAGAAAATTTAAGAACATGGTGATGACAACGACCCGCAATCACCGTAGAGAAAATGATCCATGACAGTGAAATTATAATATCAACTTTAACCTTTACACAATCGAAGCAGAGTAGATAAGCGAGCTCAACGTCAGCAAAATAATAAGAAGAACTATAGAATTTTTAAGAACATAGTGACGTCAATGACCTGCAATCACCGTGAACCGGACTTGCCCCAATTTATTTCCCTTCGTTGCATACGTAAACAGCACGAGTGATGTATCGATTTTCTCATGCTTTTCATATTTTCGGAGTTTTTGAACTGTTTTATCCATTCAGAAAAAACTATTAACCCGAAAAAGACTGTGTTTCAGAGAAATCAGGGAAGCAATCAATATTTACCTGGAAACGATAACATGCGTAACAAATACAGACGAAGAATTACTACGGCAAATCTGAAGCTGCTTCCAAGATTCAATGTTATTTTCGAATTTCGAAAGTAAATAAACGTCCTAAAATATATATTTTATGTAAGAAAACAGTCAAGTATCTTTCAATAATCTGTTTCTAAAAATGTGTGTAAATCCAACTAGGGGCGTTGTTTAATGTTTCTCATACTTTCATTTGGGTTCTATTCCCACAAAAGCAGAAATTTGAATGACCAACTGGTCTGTTCTTGGTCTGGGTGCTTGTCTTTGCATGTGCCCATTGTACCCACGACACAGGGACTCCTAATGTGGAGCTATGAGTGTGTAATATTTATTTATCTTTTGTTTCATGCGTTTTTCATTAGTTTAAAATGGCCATGCTTTTCCCTTTGTGAACAGTCTTTATTTATAGTGGTATGGATACGCTGTAATTTGTAATCATGTACATGTGATGAACCCTGAGAGGCTCAGCGCTTCATTGCTTATTGATGGCATTGATGCGTGAACGAGGTGTTGAACTGCAAATAATCCAGTGCGGTATCCTGCTGCGCTAACAACGCTTGCTTGGGGCTTGCAGAGCTGCGCAAAGCGAGCCACTGGAGCGATAATCTGGAGAAATCAAATCTTCTTCAATCTGCTATAACTTTGTAGATAAAATACAGCCCGTAAAGGGCATTATGTCAACGGTTTACATTCAGCCAGAAAAGTATCGGGAATGAATGATTTGTTGTGAAAAAGTTTGTCTTAAACTTTGCATCGCTAATGGAATTTCGTGTTCGGAGTCACTGAAAATGTTACAGGAGGCTAACGGTGAATCGCCTTTATCAAAAACACGTGCTTATGAGTGGTACAAAGCGGTCGAGATATGATGGAAGATTTGCCTTGCTCTGGTAGGCCATCAATGTCTGCATTTGAAGCTAACATCATAATCGTCGTAGCTTGAGAGAGATAGCCTCCGAGCTTTCTGTATCTCATGAGTCGATCCGTACCATTTGTGTATGGAACATGTTACCGCTCGGCTAGTCCCAAAAGACCTGAATTTTCTCCAAAAACTCGGAAACGAGTTTATTCCGACCCAACATTCATGAAACGCATTGTTACTGGTGACGAGACCTGGGTTTACGAGTTTGACATGCAAACTAGTCAACAAGCTTCGGAGTAGCGCCTTCCAACTGAACCGAAACCGAACAAAACCATACCAATGTCGATCAAAAGTCAAAGTCATGTTGACTGTTTTCTTTGAATATCGCGGTGTTATGCAGTCGGAATTTTTGTCGGTAAGTCAAATGTTAAATAAAGAATATTATTTGAGCGTTATGCGGTTTTTAAGAGAGCAAATTCGACAAAAAAGGCCAGATTTGTGGAAAGAAAATTCTTGGATTTTGCACCACGATATAGCGCCTTCGCGCAAGGTCATCATTATGAACGAACTTTTGACCAAACATTCAACAAATACCATGCAATCACCAGTAAGCAACCACCATATACAACAGATATAGCTCCAGCCGAATTCTTTCTTTTTCCTATACGCAAATTACCACTTCGTGGCACCCGTTCTCTATCAGTAGAAGACATAAAGGAGAATTCGCGGCGAGAACTGAACTCAATTCCGGAAACAGCGTTTAAAAATGTTTTGATGATTGGGTTATTCGTTGGCGTAAGTGTATCGTCTCTGAAGGAGCATACTTTGAAGGTGATAAAATTTTGGATGAATAACAAACAATTTGTGTATTATTGATCTTTTCCCGGTACTTTCTTGACAGAGCGGTATAGAAAGCTAGCCTCTGCTAGTTCATCAATTCATCATTCATAACATAATAATTTGTCTAAAGAATATATTACGCTTCTCCTTATTTCTTTATCTACAACTCTAAATACCGAAATTCATAACGCTTGTCTCATACGATAAAAAGCTGTGACAAAATTATCGAATAAGTTATGCCCGCTATTGATTCATCGTGTGCCTTAAAACCTAACTATGTGTATATGTATGTAAAACATTACAAAGATAATATTGAAGTAGGTTATAGAACTATTAAACATGTTACACTTTAAAACCAGAGTAAAAAAGTAATGTTACAAATAATTTACGACAATTATTTGTAACAATTTAATTATTATCCGGACTGCCAAAGTGCCAATTGGAGGATCCCGGGTTCGAAAAACACAAACAGAATCAAACAGAAATTTGAATAATGACTTTAAATTTCTGTTATCGGTTTGGGTGTTTGTGTTTCTGTCTTTGTGTGTGTCCATTGTATCCGCGACACAGGGTATAATCTACCCTACTGTGGGGCTATGAGTGTTAAACGTTATTTATTTATTTATTACAATAATCTTAATAGTGGGATCAAGAATTAGCAATCAAAAGTTAGTTAAATGAACGAGTTAAAAGCTAATTGCTGTTAATCAAGCTTAGGCAATTTTTTCCAAGTAAAATCGTGAAACCCACTTAGCAACATCTCAAAATAAGGGCACTGCACGTTGCACAACAATATGCTAATTATTAGGATTTATTGAAGTCATTTCAGTTACAACTTTCGAAAGATTAAGCTCTGCGAAAGCTCGTCGACAGTTTTATTGCCTCAGTGTCAGGAGGATTGCCTAATGTGAGCCACTTTGGTAGTAGATCAATATAACGCCTTGTTTAAATTTAAATATAAGTAGTTAAAATTTAAATTTGACTTCATTAGGATTTACTATTTTAGTTGTCTTCTTATATAACAAATACTTCAAGGGCAAAAATACCTCCTAGATTATAAATGACAGATAATAATAATATGATGGGACCATAAAAGTAAGTACACCGCCTTTCTTAGGACTGACAATATGTCAGTAAAGTACGTTACGAGGACGAGTAACATCAATACTGGATGAGACGTCGCTATGCAAATGAAGATTGATGACTGACATAAGGACAGACATGGCTTCACGAATAACATACGAGATACATTTTATATGTAGTTCATTCAGTATAGTATCCACCTATAACCTTTTATTTTTAAGTAAAAAACTTTTTGACGAAGTTAACGAAATTTCAGATCATAATGATCGAGTTGAAAATAAAAGTATCTCAGAAGATATTATTAAGAAATATGCAATTGAGTTGAGAATCTTAGAAATATTTTAAGAATTAAATTATTATAATGTTGTTCTCACATGAACGTAATGCGTGTATCACGATTAATTGTATGAAATGGCAGTGAACAATGAATTAGACATTTATTTATTTATTTAAACTTTATTGAACCATAACAATTTGTGGTACAATAGGCGAGCTTAATGCCTATAGTTCATTCGCGTTAAGAAAATAGTGACTCATCAGTGCAACTGCAGGGTAAGGGTGTATTCATAATGGAGAAAAAAATTAAACATTTTTTTTTCAAAACATTAAATAAGTTTAATAGAAAAATAATAAAGTATCAATGATTTTAAACATGTTAAAATATTCCTATTAAGGTAATTTTTAATGTCAACTTAAACGCTATATTAGTAGAGTAACACATATTTGGATTAATGGTAATAAAATAAGTACTAAAATAAAAAAAAATTGTAAATTACGCGTCTCTCTCCGCTATGTATAATTGATCCACTTTTATTTTTTTTAATAGGTGAGATATCCATTTTCCAAATTTAATTTTAAACAAGTAGTACGCAAAATACACAACCGATCAGTTCGAAGGTCTGACTTCAACTGAGCACTGTGAACTCGCCTTACTAATTTCTAGCGTTTTAATTGGCTAGGGGGCGTGGCTTGGCCGGCAGTCGGTGATGAGTCACTATTTTCTTAACGCGAATGAACTATAATGGCATTATCTACCAGCTTACCTAAGGGAGTACAGAAAGATTTGAAGGCGGTAAAACATGAGAAACAAAACATATAATATTAACAGCAAAATGGAATATAAAAGCAATTAATAAATGAAAATAATTAAAATAAAAACATATTAAATTTGTACATGTTGATAGTCAAGACATACTAAATAATAAATAACATATTAGACATATTAAATTACATTTTGATGAACGTCACCGGATGCTATGAATAAAATAAAATGAAGAAGTCACATCAACAGAGTACTAAAAATAAATTAACTTTTCTAAGTAACTTCCAAGCACATCTAAATTCAAATGTCATGGTACGTTAAATGATTAAAATGTCCTGATTTGATATGAAGATAACTAATACGTAAGACTCTAATACGAATTTTGCAAATAGAAACGAAACTGATATAAATTTTAATTCTCACGTTCCGGAGCAAATGTGCACCCATGGAAGATAAGCCTCGATACCCAAATAAACAGCTTTATCGCAATAGCGGACGACACTAAAAAAAATAAGTTTGTTGCAATTCATGAATATATCGTTGGAATTCTGATGTTTCAGCAGCGAACTACGTTGCTGGTTGGTGTAGGGAATGTCTCCATTTCGAATTCCTTTCAAGATTTTTTCGGTTGAAAACAAACAAAACAGAGAACTACAAAATCCAATAAATTAAGTTTTTAACAAAAAAATAGAACCGACTTCAAACGGTAAAAAATAAAATTGTTCAGTACCTACTTCTTCTTTATTATGGTAATGACTCTTAAAACTATTTTTGGAGTCGGGCCCTTACTTTGCGTATTCTTCGTAAGGACGATGCTCTTAACGCATTTTGCATGTAGCATAATATCTTTTTCTACCTTTTCGAATGTCCCATGTGCTAAGCACAGATTTTCACTCGGAATGGGCATGATGACAGATTTTTAAATACCTTTCCTTATTGTAGGTACACGTCTCCTAGTTTCGAAAAAAAGTTTATTTCAGCAATAAACTCAACTGTAATTTGAATTAAGCGCGAAAACGCTCGTAAGTGTCATGGCGTCGGCTTGCTCGTTAAACTTCAAGCAACACGATGACATTAACTGAGACGTGACGTCATTCCTTTTGATTGGCGTTTCAGGCTTTTATTTTATTGAAAATCTTATTAATCTTAATGTTTATATTAAAACGGGATCATATTTTAGAACTTTTTTAGCATATATTATTCTGTAAAACAGTTTATTCTCTGATTCTTTAATAGTGTCATAATGCCTATTGAGGGAGTTTCAGGCTTTAATTCAGCCGGCCATGTGTATCTAATTGCAAGAAATGATAACATCGAAAATCTTTAAACAAATTAGATAAAAATTGCGTTATTAATCTGTATCCAAATTAAACACATACGATTACGACATTGCAAAACGTCATTTGTTATGTTAAAATTATTTCTGCTAACATGAAATTATATCACAAAAGTTAAGTATTTTCTGAAAAGAAGAGGAAATAAATGACAAAATTGAAACTGCAAATTTAATTAATATGACTTTAAATTCTTATAAAACTGATAAATTACTCTATGCAAGAGTCATCGGCGGAATCGAAACACGTGTCGGGAGCCATCTGCGCCCGGGAATGGAATGCGCTGACGTTTTGCTCCTGTACTCCGTAGATACGTGAAGCGCGCATGGCCTGGCGGCTAGCGTAGAACGCAAGCGATCTATGCAGCTGAGCCAAACGGGCGCGGTCGGGTGTGAGATGGGTGACCGCTAGTGGCAAAAAATTTCATGCGCGTTTCCGTGCTTCGGAGGGCACGTTAAGCCGTCGGTCCCGGTTGTTGTCGATAGATAACAGTCGTCAAACCTTGTCGGAGGCCTTGTGGGCGGTTTGAAAACATCCGACAGCGGGTGGCCACTAACCCGCATCTCCACCAACCCGCATTGGAGCAGCGTGGTGGAGTGAGCTCCAGGCCTCCCCAATAAGGGGGGAGACCCGTGCCCAGCAGTGGGACGCAAAAAGGGTTGCAGCCACTCCGTAAATAAAGCGATATCCTTGCATTCTCCACAATCGGTTGTAATTTAATCCAATTAATTATACATGTACTTTCCAAATTTCAACTGCATTAATTGCTAATATGCTAATAGCTTCAGAAATTAAATCTGCTGTTACGTAAGTGTATGCGGCACGGATAACAATATTATTTTTTATGCGTTTTAATTGATGAAAAAATAGCACTAACAGTTATTGAAAAAGTTGAACTGGAATCAGAAGCATTTAAATCGTGCAACAAAAGGATCAAAACAAAAAAGTGGAGCAAACCAAAGTATGTACCATGAAACTACAATCTATCATACAAATATTAGTAATCATACAATTAGTCACAGTTAAACCTCACTCTTGAAAAATGATACATGATATCCAATTTATAAAAAGAAAAAAAGCTTCCCACTGATAATATTAATTATCTTTGTGTAAATACCAGACAATGAAAGCACAACAATACAGCTGCAGCTGCACAAACATATTAATGATATTAATCGAATTTCACTTCATTAGCTTGAAAAGCTGATCGAAAGATTTCTGAAGATCATGTATGTCATGATACTCGGTTTAACTGCTAGTTACTAGTGCTAGTCAACAAATAAGAGATCATATGAGGAGGCGCGGTTTATCAATATTTGATTCTTTTGTTCCATTGTAAAGGTTGCTATCATAACTCTTAAGTGAGACAACGTACCAAAAATAATGGGCACCTTTATCGTAGGAGATTGAGATTGATAGCTTTGAAATTCTATAAGCTTCGGATGTTTTTAAAGAAAATATAGATATGTCTATACGGCTATAAGTTGTATTTATGTTTTTTGTCATTAGGCTATGAACAAAAAATATTTTTGACCGTAAAATGTCCTATATTAATTTATAAAAATTAACGCCTTAAGGTTGACGACCCATGTGGCGCAATGATTACCATGCTGGACTGCTCATTGGTGGGTTCCGGGTTCGATTCCCGGGAAACAGAAATTTGAAAGGTGAATTTAAATTTGTGTTCTCGGTCTGGGTGTTTGTGTTTCTATCTTTGTATGTCTCCATGGTACCCACGGCACAGGGTATAGTTTGAGTGTGAAACGTTAAGGTAGGTATACATTTTGGTAATATATGGAGATCGTTAAACCTTATCCTTCAGATACCGATGTGTATGATTTTGATAAAATTCAATTACATACTGGAGAAAAAAATAAGGTGGTAGATTTATACATTTCCAAACATTTACTCGTATATGACGACTGTTTCTTAATTTTCTTTTTAAATTTCCTTTACTTCATTACCATCTGCGGCAGAACTGGACTGTATTGAGCAATAAATTTAAAGGTAGGCCATTAATATTAATTGAATTGTTAAGGAAATGTGAATAGGTAACTGGCAGATCCAATTATGAGAAACAATAGTGAGTCATGTAGAAGAATTCGTAATGGATGCCACGAATTCCCACGTTATGTAGAACAGAAATGTACATTAACCTTCTACTTATGTAGCCTTTACCGTTAAGCTAATAAGGCTGATAAAAATAAACAGTTACATTATAATTAAAATAGAGTGAAATCTGCATTGTTGAGGAAAATTATATTCTGTACACAGTTATAAACAACAAGCATAATGAAAAAGATCTAACTATTCTAGGTAATGGAGAAGTAAACAACATGTGCGTGTTAAAATTAAAAAACAAACATTAATCCAGAGCCACAGACAGTTGGCAAACGGGACATTTTACAGTGAACACATTATCCTCATCAATATTGGTCTATAGCAATCGAAAATAAACGGAGCCGTACACGTTCAGATTGGAGAAAGTATTTGTTCTTTACCCAACACCCCAGCCATTTGGGTGAAATTGAATTCTCGCTTCATTAGTCCCCAATCTGACTCATCCCTAGGCGACAAGTTTGAACGACAGAAAAGCTTAAATGAATGAGGCTAGCAAACTAAGGTAAAGGTTACAGACCTTGGCCTTAGGTGACTGACATACAAAGTTAAATGAATGAAGGCTGTCACAAAGAGTACCGTTTCTGAAACTTACCCCTGCGGGCGTTCATTAAGCGATTCATTCGCACTCATTCTGTCGGCTCGTCTCTTCTTGCAGGTATTGCAGTTGAGAGTGGGTGCACCACCCTCCCATACCCCACCTTTCCAAAAAATCAGGCGACCCTCAGCATCCATTAGGGTCCTGCATGGTCCCCACTTTCAGTGCATTACGATCAGTTTCGTTGAAATGATCCACTAGTCCAGCGAGATTTATCAACATTCGAAAGCTCGTATTTTCAACAGGAAACAATAATGTAGGTTTGTTTCACGAAATCCCAAAACACTGCACTGTTTTCACAGAACCAATAGGTTAATCAATTTAACTCTTTCACTATAACACGCACAAACGAAATCGTGTTTATTCTGTAAACAGTCACAGTACACGAAATGAGGTTACATGTGGCTCGATCTGGATACAGTTACCGGTGCTGCTTGAAACCGATCCCGTCGACACTTCGCAAGAGTTAGGAAAATATAACATAATATTTTCACAAGCAAATCACGTAATTGTATATTCGTTAGTCGATAAAAAGAAAACGGGGATTTACGTAACGCCACGTCCACGCTGAACATTCGAAAGCGATTAACAAAAGTTAAATCCCAAAATAAACTCTCGTATATCCTTTCCAGGTTATAATAACCGGTCGGAGCGTGCCTGACGAAGCGAACGTCCCTTGCGCCGTCTCTCACTAAACTGCTTTGATGTCGAATGTCCCATACGAAGCGCTGACAACAGACACTGGAGCTGAAGTGAAACGTTTTCCTATTCACTTCGGTTAACTTTACACTCAAAACTTCTGTTTGAAAGCTGAAGATTTCATTGTCGAGATTGACGTGTGTTGCGCCAGTCCAAGAAGTTGAAAATAAATTTGGGACTTCTAATAATAAAGTTTGGAAACAGGAAAACTATGGTTCATTAAAATTTACCGACGAGGAATGCGCTTCAATATTATGACGGAAATATACGTTACTCTTCACGGCAAATTAATATCACTACGCCTCTTGATGTTTCGTCATAATTTTTAATTATTCTAGGCTCGCTACTAAACAGCCAACGGTTAAAAGCTCTTCTATTTTCATCAGTCCTTGCCATCTTGTCTACTTTCCTGCTTTTTACGGTATGATCAGTAGCTCTAAAATTCAAATATAAGGCCATAAACTTTTGTGTCATAAATCACGGTGGCACTAAGTTTTTTACCGTCGTGTGTCGTTCATAACGACGCGAGTCGGGTGGGCGGCCCTAGATAAATAAAGCGGCGTGTTGGTCCGTCTATAAATACACGCGGATCCTACGAGTTACACTCGATGACCTTTTTTATTGGCATACTATTTGTTGCTCAGTGCATGTTATGATGTTACGGTAACATTTATGCGTATTGGATTTGGAAGTAATCAAGGATAAATTTTGCAAACGTTTTACTGAACATTTAATTTAGACATGATAAACAGGAACATTTTCATGTTTATCTATAAAACATGAAGAATAGTTTCAAAATAATAGTGGTTTACAAACACATCAAATGCATCTTTTACACAGTTTAATCCCATTGAACTAGGCGATCCCACCTGTAGATTGCAAATTACATAAATAAAAATGCCACGTAAATATAAAACTCTTAATCGATGATAACTCATAGATTTTAGTCGATCATAAGTCTGATGAAAAGGTGCGACTAGCTCTAGCTCTAATGAATAGCAAATATGTTTGCGCTAATTAGCAAATCTTGGAATAGTAAAGAGACCAATATCTCGCGTTGAACGGAGCGCCTGACGCTTGTGTATCCGGCGATATTTTCGCGAACACAATCACCGTGCAATGAACTGAACAAGACGCGCAGTCTGTTCATTTATGTTCGAAGGCGTTGCAGATATTTAATACGTCAGCACTGAGATTGCTGAATAACAATGATATGGTTCCCACAAGAATCATGACTCAGAGCAAATTTGACTTTTTTGTTGATTAATGATTGAAATGACAGACTCTGAACAAATGTGTGTAGTGGGCTTTATCAGAAACATTTTTAGTCACTATTTCCTCCATTTATTACTTTATTTATATGTAATAGGAATAGCACCAAGCATACTTTATTTCGATATCGTGAGTACTATTTGTCTTCAAAGAACAATAACTCCCACATTCGCCCAAGATGAAGAAGAAGACAAGCTGTCAACCGAGACTAAATGCGGCGAATGTAAATACGCAATTTACGATCTCAAAAAATATTTATCACAAAACACAGAGCAAAGAATGTCAAGTCAAGATCCCAAGAACAGAAACAACTGAAAGCTTTCAAAAAAACAATCAAGCGCGAAAAAGTCATGTATATCATATTTTGAATACAGTAAACATTATAAGTTTCAGCCTATTGGAAAATCTAGGGTAGTAGCCTATTTGAATTATGCCCATTCCAACGCAGTAAATGGGTACAGCTGGTACTTTGGTGTACGTCTGAAGGAGCTCTGCAATGACGTGCTACTTCGCTCTGTTTAGGACAAAGTTATTTAGATCCCAGTAGGATAATATTACGAGTAGATTCAGTTGTGTTGCCAGGTATTATAAGCTTTCAAAAACAGTTTTGTTTTGGGAAAATAATACCAGTAATTAGCATTTGCTTCTAATCGTTTGTTTTCGATATCAATATCGCCGCACCGAACGCGGCGACGATCTCCCGTACAATGAACCTCAAAGAGACGCGTCTGCAGACATTCATTGTGTAAAGGTAAGTACGCCGAGATAAAGTTATACCATATGTACTTTATCAGATCATGTATTGTCCTGAGGCTATTACCTTCGTGAAATTCGATTGATGAATTCCCTGAATCGCTCAAATAACAGAAAGTACATTGAGCTTAAATTAACAGGTCCCAACAGAATTGATTCTAGCGTGCTGCTGCTTGTAGTATAGGTTTGTTTTATATCATTTATTTAATAAGAAACTTGATTAAATGTAACTATTAAACTCAAAGACCGTTTTTTTAGAAAGAAAGCTTTAAAAATGCTCTCTATATAAAATCCAATGGGGCGCTCCTTAGTATGAAATTTAATTCCACACATGTGTAAGTTTCACTCACGTGCTTCGCATAAATATTCTACATTAATTAAAGTTGCTAGTTGCTGCTAGGTAAAGTTATAGCCATATTAATATATATTATCGATCTTAATAAATGCCAAAAATCTGAAGAGGCACTCAACAAGGATCATTTAGATGAAAACAAATGGGACAAGCCAAGAATAGTCGTTCCTTTGTCAATGGTCCAAATAAATCATGTTAGGAATGAGCTATAAGGCGAAGGAGGCAAGCGGGACGGGTCAGCCAAGATCGACGACCCAGAAATGCAAGCCACAACCCCGCTCCGCGATCTACTGGCGCAATTTCACTAGTCGATAGGGTCCGCATGCGGCGTGCGGGAGATTTCTGGAACGCATGCCACAGGGCCCGCATTCGGGGAACCGTTTTCATTAGTCGATAGGGTCCGCATGCGGCGTGCGGGAGATTTCTGGAACGCATGCCACAGGGCCCGCATTCGGGGAACCGTTTTCATCAGTCGATATTGGTCAGCATGCGGGGAGAGAACATCGTCGCCAGTTGTTAACGAGAGTGGCACTGAGACAGACGTTCTTGCCATGGATCATCAATTAATGTTATGTGGAGCAATTTTGACTGTATGTGACTTATTGAAGAAGAAACTATTAGCCTCACTGAAGAAAAAGAAAAAAAGATTCTGGGTGCGAAGTTTACTAAAAAATAGAAACAGGCATGGCGCATCAGAAACATTGTGCAAGGAGTTACAAATGGATTTGGAGTGTGATGTAGAAGATCATGATAATTTTTTCAGATTATCTAATGACTTATTTGAAGATTTATTAAATAAAATAGAAACACAACTTCAGAAAAAAGATACTCCATTTCGTGAAGCACTATCTCCAAGATTAAAACTTGAGGTCACATTACGGTATTTAGCTACTGGAGATAGTTACAAAAGCTTGTATTACTTATTTCGCGTGTCTTCTTCTATTATGAGCACTTTTATACCACAAGTATGTGACGCTATTTATGAAGCACTGGCAGATTATATAAAAGTAAGTAATAAAGTAATACGCATTAACATTAGAAAATAAGTATTTGTAATAATTTGTATTTTAACTTTAACACACCTGTGAAATATACTTTTGGTAGTAATTTATATTTAAAACTATTTAAAAATAAAGTCAGTGTGGCATGATTTACCAATGAACGATATTTTGAACAAAAATATCTACCTTATAATTAAATCAAATAAAAACAATGTGGCATAATTTACCAACGAACGACAATTTGAACAAAAGTATCTACCTTATAATTAAATCAAATAAAAACAATGTGGCATGATTTACCAATGAACGACAATTTGAACAAAAGTATCTACCTTATAATTAAATCAAATAAAAACAATGTGGCATGATTTACCAACGAACGACAATTTGAACAAAAGTATCTACCTTATAATTAAATCAAATAAAAACAATGTGGCATGATTTACCAACGAACGACGAGATAAATGAATATATGACCGAGATAAGTAGGTCTAATATAATTATCAACAAAATATTTTACATGGAATTAAAATCGACATTAGTGTCGTCATTGTAGGATAAACCAGATTCAGATGTTGAACTAAAATATCCCGGATTTTGAGGATCATAGGAAGACGTTGAAGCACCATACGATAACAGTCGAGATTGGTTTTGTTGTCTTAACGCTCTTAGTTGAATTTCAGATAAAGCCTTTTGAATGTCTGTCTTTGCAATAATTGCTAGTTCGCTTGGCAAAGAACGCAAAGTCGTAGCTAAATATTTTCCAAAAATGTCAAATTCATCTTCTTTATTTTCTATTAACGACTTTGTGCTATTAGTAACACTCTTAGCAATTTTATCAATTCTGTCAATAGCATTATGTATATCGTCATCTTTTCGGAGCAATTTTCCTCTATTTTTTACTGTTTTCTTTGCTGGTACAACAAATTGAGGCGCTGAATTTTCGATTTGTTCTCTTTCAATGCGATTACTTTCATTATTGTTAATAACAGTATCATTGGAATTTTCTTCAGTGTTATTATCCTCCAGAGATTCAAAATGTTGTGTTTCCTCCAGTGATTCAGAATTTTGAGATTCTGAGTCGTTATTAGAATTTACGCTTGAATTTTCAACAATCTGTAAAAGCAACATTATAAGGGCGTTATTTTTTTATATTTCAGACACCAAACACGGAACAAAAATGGAATGAAATAAAAACTGGGTTTGAGTTAAAATGGAATTTTCCTGGATGTATTGGTGCAATCGATGGTAAACATGTAATGATGCGCGCTCCAGCGAATAGTGGGTCTGACTTCTACAATTACAAAAAAACGCATAGCATAGTATTACTGGCTAGCGTAGATGATGATTACTTGTTCAGTTATATAGATATTGGTGCTAAAGGTAGATATTCCGATGGCGGCATTTACAGTAATTCCTCATTGAAGCGTGCAATTGATGACGGCAGTCTGAATATTCCAGCACAAAGTGTTTTTGTTGCGGATGCTGCTTTCCCGCTCCAAAACAACATTATGAAACCGTACCCAGGGACTAATCTAACATTACAGCAAAAAATTTTTAATTACCGACTCTCAAGGGCTCGACGAATAGTCGAAAATGCATTTGGTATATTGGCAAGTAGATTTAGAATTTTTGAAAAAAGGATTCCCAACAATGCAGGTAATACGATGAAAATAACAAGAACATGTTGTGCTCTTCATAATTGGTTAAGGAAGAAAAGTTCCGACTACATCGAACCTGGACTTGCAGATTATGAGGATATCACTACGGGTACGATAATAAATGGCACCTGGAGACAAAGACGTATTCTAGGCTTACAGAACTTAGAAGAAGAATATACGCATGAAAGTGGAGCAACAATTCGAGATCAATACACTTATTACTTTAATGGTGAAGGTGCAGTACCGTGGCAAACATGATGTATTCACTAACAAAAAATAAAAATTTAACTTACACACGAGACAGTTTCTTGATTATTTCTAAATGTCCTCAAAAATCCATCGGCAGTCGTAAACCACGAATTTTTTGGTTTATATACAGAATCCTGGCTAGCACCTGATCGAGTACTTGCTTCAATCCTTTTTAATTCTTGATAGTACGATGATCTGATATTTTTTATTTTTTTTGGTATGTCTTTATTTGAGATGCCCGTAATATTTAGCCTTTCCGCAATTTGTTTGTACGCACTTTCTCTTGCATCTCGGTTTCTATACAACTTACTAGTCACATTCCATAAACAATCGTAATCTTGATAGATTTCCACAAGTTTTAACATTTGCGAATCCGTTAACCTATCAGCCATTTTGAACAATGTCCTTAATCCAACAAGCACACGCAAGACCCGCAAGCAAGCTGTAAATCGACTGATGAATTTCATTGGTCGATAGCACGGTCGGTATAATGCATGCGGGGAATCCCCGCAGGCGTTGTACCGAACGCGTATCGACTTGCAACTTTCATTGGTCGTTATCTCGCATGCGGGGAGTCCCCGCATGCTGTATACCGAACGAGTTATCGACTAGTGAAATTGCGCCGCGATCCTATAGCTTTATTTATAGCTTCTCTTAAGCTGGATTTAGTTTGCGAAACCTTAATTATGCTTTGGCTGAACTAAATCCAACTACCTATATACTGTAGTTAGGTTTGATTGCCGCAAGGTAGGTATCGGCAAAATTAAATAACTTCCATTTACTGTCGTCTTTCTAATCCAACGATTAAACTGTGACTTTTATATATTCCACATTAAATAGGGTGTCACTTCCCTGTCTAGTAGCACGAACAAAAACAAATTCGAACGCACCTGTCGCCAAGACTTATAAGTATACAAGATAACCGATATTTTTTTACGGTTATGCAGTAAATACTTATTAAGTTGAAACATGAAATGGATATGAACATTATGCTTCTAGCGGCATTCCTATCGCAGGTGACATAGGTCTGGCCGATAGACATCAATCTGTCGTAGTGACTAATGTTATTATAGTACTAAGTAATGTTAACCATTAATTCTTTGCCAATGCGAATACATTTTAAAACAATTCAAACCGTGTTTTAACGACAACTTTTAATAAAATACGGATTAACAACTTTAATTTAAAATTTATTGGTAAGAATAAGGGCGTAGGAGAGCTAACTCCTTCTAATCATCCTTCTGAGTAATAATAAATTGGCTATCAACAAAACTAATACTTAAATACACAAAGGTGTCTAAGTCGGTCACAACCTCAATACAGCAGAAAAGGACAAGACAACGTGACTCACATCCTTTGACCGGAAAACACGATACGAAAAGAAATGTTGCGTTGCATTGCAGTTGAAGCTTTCTGTAATTACATTTTGTGCATTTGTGTTGTACTTTTCTTCAGGTAATCGATCAATCTAGATCATTGCATACATTATTTGGCTCAGAGCTAGTGTACCGGTAATATCAAATTGTGAAGAGAACCGGTAAATGACAGAAAAAATACGAAGATACATAATTGGAGCGAACGTACGCAATGATAACCAAACCGTTAAGATTTCAGGGAAAACTTTCACCAGCTAGATTTAAGAGCCAAACAAGGTAGCAGGAAGCTTGCCGAATTCAGGAGTCGCTAGATTGATTATCGCAACGTGAACGTGAATTCAGGTAAGTTGCAGTTGGGTAAAATAAACAAATTACTCAAAATAAATTCAATCACTAATACAAAACAGAACGATTTAAATGCACACGAATTTATTTACACAGATATTCCAGATGTCTTGCAAACTTGCTAGGAATTTTGTTGTATGGCAATATATTCTAAACTATTTAATTCGCTGTCTTAGCTAGATTACATTGAAAGTATTGTAAGTGAAAATACACTTAGATGTAACTAGGTCGAAGCTGATGGAAACCATGCCCCAATTGTGGCGTGCGGCATTTTTGAACTAAGCGAAAACAAAATTTAATCATGACGAACATTATTAATTACATAGATTTATTATGACTTTGACTACGATATATAAAAAATCTATGACTAATTGTAACTAATTTACGGTGTATCGAATCTAGTAGTGTAATGCGAACTGCATAATGCAGTTAAAACTCTGATTAAAATAACGCAGGGTCATCAAATGTTGATATACATAATTCAATTTGGTGATCTTTGCTGTTTACCGTAGGGTTTTTTAAAAAATAGCAAATTTTTTTTCGCAATTTTCGCGCAATCTTTATAAACCAATTTTTCTGCCTCTAATTTCCCTCTACCACCACCAACAGACAAGATGGAATTTACTTCTGTTAAAACTCATCTCCGGCCTAGTTCCTTATATCAATTCATTTATTCAGCTTGTAGTTGATGTATCAAATTGAAATTAATACCAAAAAGTTCTTTGAAGTTAAAAAAAAATTTAAAGCGATAAGTGTTTCCAGTGGAAATACAGCATGGCAAAGCAAAGATTTTTGCCTATATAATTATTAAAGCTAATCCACGAATTCATCACCACTATGAACATTGGAGAAGCTTGAATCAGCTAAACAATGAGCGGCACGGATGGCACTGAGTCACATGTAGCATTCTTGTGGCAACAATCAGCAGAGGCGATGCCTTAAAGTGGCGACGCGTAGTTAGTTCACAAAGTGTCGAGTAAGTTGCATACTTGCTTCAATATGTGTATTTCAATATTAAATTTTAGGAGAAGGATCAATTCCAGTAACAATGACTAGTGTCCTCTACCGGCTCAGCAGTCAGGATATGACATGACTACACGCCCCTCAAGTAGATTAGTAGTATTTATCTTGTTGATAAATATCATTTAGAAAATCTGCTTTAACTGTGTGCAGAATAACAGAAACATTAGTTTAATATGTAGTCATGTGAATTAGGTTCATACCTGAGAGACATTTCCAAGAACTATATTCCAATGTCAGAAAACTCGGAAGAACCTTAGTTCATAAACAAGGAAATTTAGCTGGCGAATTAAGTCAAATGCATATTTAACACGTAAGTTATTTTTTTCACCGTTATGGCCTGTTGGTCTGTATGGAAATTTTATGGATTTTTATATACCTCTAAGAAAATGATAATGCAAATAAAACCTTTTAGGTTTACCATTAACCATAACACAGATTAAAATTGAGTCATTTAGTGATGGATTTTAGCCTGACGATATTTTTTTGATTTTGAGGTACCTATAAATGCTCAATATTTATACCCAGTATAAACCAATACAATTCCCTGACAACAAAGTAAACAATTCGCCCTGACCTGCCGTGAGCCGATTGTTAGCTTTTATTTATTTATGAAGAATATTGTATTAGCTAATTCCGTATTATTATGATATTTTTAGTAGCGGTAATTCGATTGTTCCGTTTCCGACACCTTCGCCATCTTGATTCCATCAGTTAATCATAGCCAACTTCCGGTCACATGAATTGTCGTTATTTTCTCCGACCAAGCTGCAATGCAAGCATTCGTGTTGGAAGCACTGAGGGATCGAGACGTGGCTAAGGAAAAGCATTAGTAAAGAGTAAAAGTGTTAGTGTATAGATAAAATATTAAGTGAAACAAGTAAAGGATTGAAGGAATAATAGTTAAGTTGATTGTTAATATGTAAGTACTCCATTTTTATTCTGTTGGTGGTTTATTCGTTCTTGAAACATTTATATAATATGTGATTTGTATACTGCATAACTACGAAATATACGTGCAATTGTAAAGTGTTTTATCTTTTATTTAACAAAAACCCGCATTCTGAGCTGTGAGCCAACAGTTCAGAAGTGGGATAATAAGAGAATTTACTGTTTTCTTTCACGTCCACAACGGCCAATTCTGTAAATACTCTGATATATTGAAGTTTCTTGAATTTCTTGGAATATCGAACCGGTGAACGCTTAGGGGTGAACGTTAATTATTTTACAACCACATGTTTTATTAACTTTTATTGTAATAAATTTGCAGTATACTTATCAACCCACTTCACTTTATTTTTTTATCAAAATATGAATAATTTATGAAAAAAACGCAGATATTTAAAGAAAGAAAATACGTAATTTATGAAATCAACTTAATTTCTTTTCTCTGGATCGGAAACACCGCCGTGGTGTATAGACTTAGATATAAATATTTGAAGACCTGAGAATGGATGTTACGTATTACTATATGTTTAGTGCGTTAAAGATTTATATATTATTTTAGATTAATAAGATGCATGATTAATTATATCTTTTTACAGCTGTGGTACACTAGATGTGAACAACTAGTTTTGATGAAGGCTTTTATAAATGTGACTTTTCTTTTAAATTTATTGCCCTTACAGGAAGTTGGTACCCACTTTTTTACTTTTTTTATATGATTAATGAATATACAATGGCTCGAGTTGATCTACCTTATTTTACCAACATCAACAAAAAGGATGAGGTTCTCACGTTATATTTAGTATTGCATCGACATAATCCACATATTAATTAAAATTTGACATTGACCTTTGTAAATATGAATGAAAACTGATACCATAGAACTAGTAAAGTATTTATTTGATGCTTATAATTCATAATTCATAATCCTTTTTTTTTTTGCGATAATAAGGATACAAAAAAATGCTGAAATGATACGAGTATGTACACTTTCCACTTATTCTACCTTATCTACATGTAAATTGATGTAATTTTACAGGCAGCAATCGCTATATATTCTAGGAAAACGTATCCACTGTGCCACAATGCCAACTAGGACCTAAAATGATTGTAAGGCAAAGATTTGAATGTTTCGTGAATTCGGTAACACTGTATTTTTTTTTACATAATTTCAATCTACAAGGGGGGTGCCAATATCATGTTTTCGTATTTGTCTTGCAGTTCCATTGGTAACGTAAATTTTTGTCGTAAATTTATTCAGATATCTATACATGCAAGCATAAGACTTTGATATACAATGAAGGTAAGGTTAAAACTTAGTGTTTAAGAAATGATGGCTTACATTGCATATCCTCAATTATTCTTTTTGTGGTGGGTGCTGTACTGCACCTAGGGGTGCTTAACATGAAAAAAAAGATGATGGTGTTGATGGTGATGATAATTACGATAATATCATTTTCGAGAAAAATACATTCCATTGTCTGATTATAGACATATAGAAGTCTGGTGATGTTTTTCTTTAGCTTTGGATACTTTCAATACTATATTAATTTGTTCTCTTTTTTCTTTTTGATTCTAAAGTCGATTTTAAATAGAATATGTACTCAAATGTGTCACTTTGCATTTTTGTTAACTTTTATTATGATTAAAATGGAATATGTACTCAAATGTGTAATTTTGCAGATAATAATATTATGGACGAATACCCCCGAGAAAGACTATCTCGGATTGGAGGTACGATCAGGGCTAAGGTAAGCACACGTAAGCCCAGGCCTAAGAGCCAAATGACGCTCAGGTCGAGCAGGAATGAGGGACTTAAAAGGACGCTCAGGTCGGGCAGGAGGGAGTCCAGGTTAGAGGACCAAAAGACGCTCAGGTAGAGCACGAGTGAGCCCGGGAGAGCAGCGATATGCGTAGGATGGAGGGAGATCGAAAGCCTCTGTTAGAGGGCATAAGATTATTCAGGAGCAAAGGAGCGATAAGGTTTGCAGAGGAGGCCTTCAAGACCCAACAACGCAACTCGCAACGTCTTGGTAGAGGGAAGCAGCATCTGAGCGGTAATTTGAAATGAAATGTAATGAAATCATGAAATGAAATTATTTGTTTGCCAAAATGTGGTATATGAATAGTTGGTTTTTTTAGAAAATTATAGTCTCGCATTAAACAAAATTTAGTGAGCAAAATTACAAAAAAAAAGAGAAAAAAAATTGAATTACATAAACATTGGTGTGCAAAGTTTCTATTTAACATTATTTGAAATTATATTATTAAAAACTATTTTGTAATAATATTTATATACTATATACTTATATGTATTTGAGCTACGGTGAGTTGTAGTGGTAAGTGGTCAAGAGGATTTTGAAATTGAGATAATTTTAGATAAGTTCTTGTCAATCCTAACGTATAAAAGTTAGTCCCGTTGACGCGTCTTTCTGTCTGTCTGTCTATATGAACTAGGTAGTCTCAAACTACCGCACAGATTTCAATGCGCTTCTCACCAATAGTGTGAATTTTGAGGAAGGGATAGGTGTATAAGTCATTAGGGTTTCGTTTTCGAACTAATTGTAGTATAACGAGGCTTTGTTGGGAGCCTTGCTTTTTGGGAGCTTTGTATGCGTGCACTGTGGTCTAGCAGACATTCATTGGGGTAATGTGCTGGGGAATTGCAGATCTACAATAACGCTGAGAAGGAGTTCGTGATGTCTCTATCTCCTGAGGTTGACTCACAGATGCTGAATGTTTGGAATATGAATTCGAAGTACTGCGATGTTTTCGAAGCTGTTTTCTTCCCGTCACCCGTCACACTGGGGTTGCATATTATGTAACGGTGGTACGGCGTTGAGCGGAATTCTGAATCGCAGTGGCGTTATACGTACCATGTTAAGGTGGAATAGAGTTTGTTGAAATAGGTAGGCTCCGTAGGTTCTTTTAGTTAAATTGGTGAAGTTTTTTTTAGTTAAATTGATTATAAAATCTTTTAATAGCGATGTAATACCTGATTTTGATCCTTTGTGTAAAGAGCAAACCATTTTAATCTGGATTAAGAAGGTGGAAAAATATTCAGAAATATGTGTATAAGATGGGGGATATGATTCGCTGCTCTTTTCCAAAGTTGGTCGGGCTTGGCAAAGTTTGTAGAGAGCTGTAAGTAACCTTATAGTCGCAGTGGGTGTTCAAGTGGCCAATTTACCGAACCTGGACGGGTGCGAAATTATTTTGGGACAGTCACTGTGGGACATCGTAAAGTGTATCAAACTTACGGTATTGATTGTAGGGTTGAAGCCTTCAGCGGTATTAATCGAAGCCTGGTACCAAAGCCTTCTTTGCAAAACGCTAATATGTTTTTCATTGTGGCGAGATGTCGGCAAAGTGTTCTTTGTGTGACGAGACTAGCTTTGATTTGGTTTGAAAGCAGAATAGGTTCAGGTCTTTTAAATTAGATTCACAAACTGATAAAGGTGAGGAAGAGGTATTGCTACAAATACAATTGTACTGTTAGGTGTGAAGGGCCACTAAAGTTGCTGTAGTGCAGGTTATGGCATATTATTGGCGAAGCAATTGACTTTTATGATGTAGATGAGTGTTTCAGATTGCTTAGTTCTCTATAGATATAACTGGGAGTTCGACATTAATAATTATTGATAGGATGAACATAGAAAGTACACCCATCAGAAATTGGTAACCATCCGTTTTGCATTTTAGAGCGAATCATGAACTGATTTTTATTGCCCTAGTTTTTAGTTTGTCTGAAGGAGGCGTTTATAAACATGGATTGCTCGGGGGTGTAGAAAGCAAGTGTAAGATATGGACGGTCGATTTACTGATTTAATGGCGTCCTCTCTGGTGTTGTGTAATATATCATATTGCATAGCAGTGGCCTGTTATTTTACAGATTGTGGGACGTACATACATGAGAGTTGTTTAAAACTCCTTTTTTGGTTGAAATAGTGTTTATGAGTAAAATGTATCTCTGGTAAGGGGAGATGGAATTGGGGTATTGACTGATATTTTAAACTGGTTTGATCTTGGTAGAGGATTTGGCAATTTTGTTGTAGAGTAGGCGTCTATACATCAAACATATAAATTTGAGAAGTGTATGTGCGGGATGTGATCATTTCAACTTGGGGGATAGATAAAAAAGTGCTGGTTAGTGACATCGCTAGCCTGTGTTATGGTACGGGATGTTGGTGGGACTCGATTTACTAGAAAGCGATAGATCAATAATTAATTATGTTTCATATTCCAACTATTTGAATTTATGTGATGGTGGGTAGTCTGTGTTCGTGTTTTGTTTATAAGTGGCATATTCTGGACATCAGTCAACTACCCAATTATCTTAGGTGGATGTAATAGATACTTATGGAGTATAGTGAATCTCGAGAGTAGTAGAGGTTCGGCATTAACTGTTTGTGCGTACAAGTTTGATGTAAACATTTACGGAAATTCACTTGCAGCAAGGGCCTACAAATGCAGGGGATTGGGGAGACTATGAATTGCGGTCAAGTGGTTATGACTGGCAATAGGAATGCAAGCGGGCACTGAGTTGCGGTAAGGGTTAGGACAAAAAGGCCGATTTCGCTTGGAAGTTTTAATAGACGGGGATTGCTTCTCTACTTGTTTGAGGTACCTTGGTTTTACTGATATTGGTGTAAAAGTTGTTTAGTCAAGGACTAAAAATTTTTGCACGGATTGATGTGATAGTAAGGGTTGTTCTTTTATAATTAGTTAGCCGTGTTTGCCTTCATGAGGCTTGCACATATTACAGGGATTGGTCACGGATATAAAATTGTTTGTTCCCATTATGCACCTCTTGAAAATGGATTCTTGTTTTTTCGGGCTGGACCCGATCCTCGGCTTTGTGAAAATAAAATGATAATAAAGTGAAATTTGTCTGTTATGGGTAATGTAGTTGCGGACTGGGTCTTGCATCTGAGTGAGAAGGTGTATGTGTCTCGCATTAGTCTTTGTAAGGAATTTTTGGACATGTTTATATTTTGCTTTAGAGTTGATTGCTATGAAGGTTGAGTAAAATATATAGTTTATTAGTTCGCTGTTGAGTCGAATGAGCCGTTTAAACACATTTGATCGGGTTTTTGAAAGAAAATTGACAAAAGGTCTGACGGGAAATGTGGAATTGGTGACTTTGTTGTTATTTAAAGCTTTTAGTGGAGTTCTAGGGGCCATAATAATATAGTAATGGGATGGAGTGAAAGTGCCCCGGTGGAGGGGACGAGGGCGAGATTCAATAAGTTTTTCCAGTTCGGAATGGGATCCTTTGTGTATCCCTCATGTGGGGTCTTCAATTGAACATGTTTTTGTTTATGTAACTAATTCGACTCCAAATACAAATCCAAATTATCCTATATAATTAGGTAATGGGTTCTTAAGATAAATAAACTTAGGCCAATTTATTTTTGTGTAGTGTGTAAAAGTTCCAAATACAAATCCAAATATTAGGTATATAATTATTTTATGACTTTATTTGAGATTTCATGATGATTTTTCTGACATTTCATTTCAGATGTTAATATGAAGTAATTTATTGCTTGTTTACGGGTAATGGGTTCTTAAGATAAATAAACTAAGGCCAATTTATTTTTGTGTAGTGTATAAAAGTAATGTTCTTTCTACTTATAAAAAAAAGATTACAATATTAATGGGAAAGTTTATGTTTGAAATTAAAAATACGATTAAAAATATATTATAATGATTTACTGCATTATTTGCTATTAATACAATTATTGAGTACAATGAACGTATTTTTTGTTTTTATTTTATTTTATTTTATTTAAGAGCTTTCGATAAATATAAACTACATTGTACATTATACAGATAATTAAATAATGTGTTAAAGAATGTAATTTATAGTAATATTTTTTAGAAAATTTATAGTACTTTTGTACTTGTAAGAAAACGTGAGGACACGCTATAAGCAGGATGGCCGAGCTGTTAGCTTTTATTTATTTATGAAGAATATTGTATTAGCTAATTCCGTATTATTATGATATTTTTAGTAGCGGTAATTCGATTGTTCCGTTTCCGACACCTTCGCCATCTTGATTCCATCAGTTAATCATAGCCAACTTCCGGTCACATGAATTGTCGTTATTTTCTCCGACCAAGCTGCAATGCAAGCATTCGTGTTGGAAGCACTGAGGGATCGAGACGTGGCTAAGGAAAAGCATTAGTAAAGAGTAAAAGTGTTAGTGTATAGATAAAATATTAAGTGAAACAAGTAAAGGATTGAAGGAATAATAGTTAAGTTGATTGTTAATATGTAAGTACTCCATTTTTATTCTGTTGGTGGTTTATTCGTTCTTGAAACATTTATATAATATGTGATTTGTATACTGCATAACTACGAAATATACGTGCAATTGTAAAGTGTTTTATCTTTTATTTAACAAAAACCCGCATTCTGAGCTGTGAGCCAACACGATGTTTATACGATTTAGAAAATGGACCGAGCCCTTGCAATACCGAGAATTTCTGCAGCCAGGTTGATTGACCTCGTGGCGCGCTAAATTGGCCGAAGCCTTTTGTGTCACTCATTGAATAAAAAGAAAAGTGTAGCCGTAACCATATACCTACCTAATATTAATTGTTCAAATAAAAAAGTAAACCAACTTCAACTATGTGTATACTTAAACGAACAAGTTGTTAAGCCATTTGAAAAAATATGTCATTCAGAGATTTTGATGATCATCTTTTTTTTCTACTGCTCGTCAGATCTGGATAGGATTTCAATGGCACAACATAAAAAGTATAAGCTTTCAGATAAAAAAATAATCAATTGGTTTACTCTATAAAAAAAATGGGTTAACATACAAAAATTCATTCGAATTGAGAACCTGCTCATTTTTTGAAGTCAGTTAAAAAATGGCATTCATTATTATTGGCAGCATCGAAGAGAAACTAACTAAAGAGTACTATGTTCCTTAAACTAAATCGTCGGCTTCGGTTATGCACTGCACATGCTGATTGAGTTTTCTTGCAGCTCCTTTTGTTTCCAGGACTTCTCGTGTTTCGGAATTTTAGTAGGTAAACAAAACTGTTTTCAGTTCTGTTCTACTGTTTCAGATTTAAATTTAATCAAATTAAATTTTACATCCCCATGGAGAGCATATTTAAATTTTGGTTTTGGTTTTCGTTCACAATAGCAAAAAAACGGTAGCCTAATAGGATTACTCGTGTGTCTGTCCATCCATCTATGACAGACCAATAATTTGTGTGATAACCGTTACTACTAGAATTGAGTTGGAATTGTGTGGACTTTTAGGGGGGAAATTTTACGTCTCTTTCTGGCGTGAAGTTTTGATACTCGCCGGATTCTCATTAATTTGTTGGTAGGAGTATTCGTAAGTTTTTAACTGAAACATTAATTAAAAAGTCTTGGAAAAAAGCAGAGGCGATCATTTATCGATTTCATCCAAACCGACCCAAGTCCAACCCAGTGTCTAGTAAGTTCGAGAAGTGGAAAGCCGCAACTGTTTCCGGTTTACCCTCGTTTCATGGGCAGACACATTTATCTGATATCTTCTCTTAAAACTTACCATAATAAACCCTGGGAAACAACTAAGTAGATCGTTATTGATTTCATTCAGACTGAACCCAAGACCTATCACGTGTCTGGATAGTTCGAGGAGCGAGAAGCCGCAACTGTCTCCGGTTTACCCTCGTTTTGTAGGCAGAAGTATTTAGCTATAACGTCTCTTAAGGAAAGAAATTAACTTACCTGATGATTTGACATCAAAACATCATGACAAACCAATGAGTATCAGTATTGTTTGTACTTCCATACTCATGTCATCCAACTACGTATCATGTAAGCTGGAGAAACGCAAAACCATAGCTGTCTCCGGTTTGCGTTCGTTTCACGATGAAGACGTAAAACAATGAGCTACCATACTCACTGCCGTGCCGCTCTAGCTGGAAGGTACGATATCTCCCTGGTTTCCTTATAAATACCCTGGTTTTGTTAAAAGTGTATACTATTTCAGAACAGCTTTGTATGGTTCATTCAATAAGGTAAAACAGAAAATATTTTTTAAAGTGGCTACAGCTATTTAATTTCTAGTAAAAAAACTTTAATGATTTGATTTTATGACGCAGCATCTTTGTGGTTAATATCGGAAAAAATGCAATGCTTTCAAAGGCTTGTTCAACTCTGACATTATGCACGTTTCATAAACTTGTAGTAGCAACATTCCTGATACGGCCCATATTAGTTTTTTACGATCTTCCAACTTTCTCGCCTCTTAAATTTGCATTTGAATGGACTGCAGTGCTCCTCCTGTAATCGTGGTATACTCCTTGTCAGCGTTCATTGATTTGCCGATATATTAGGGAAAGAGCAGCCGATTAGACTTAAGGTCCGAAAATAAAGGAGAATAACGAAGGTAAATTCAAATTAATACATAACAAAAAAATTGTCTGCATAAACTCCCACATATTTTTTGAAATAATAGATACAACAGATTCTGAAATCGAGAAAATTAAATATAATATTAAAACTAAAGCAACAGGCTACGACAACCTGAATATTGATATTATAATTAAACGCACGTTCGATGCGACCCTACTATTGAACACGTTTATAAATAGTAAACAAGTCAATTTTAACCAATTTTTTTCCAACCTGCTGGAAAAAAGCTATAGTAAAACCCATTGCTAAGAAAAGCTCAATCTACGTCCAATTTCAATTCTTCCGGTTTTGTCCAAAGATCTGGAAAATACTACTACTACTCCTACTACCTTTGGTAGTAGGTCGTAAGTTAATAATTCTGGGTTTCGACGAGGGCACAGTACAGAAACTGCTGTTCCTAATGTTACTGACATGTCACCACATGTTCTTTATTTAGACTACCTATATTTTTATTTCTTTTTGCACTTAATTTAAATATGACATAATTAAATCTGATTTGTTTTTTTTTTAATTTAATTTTAAGAGTTCTTGACATTTTTTAAATGTAAACAAACAGTTTTAGTTATTAAGGTTGTAGCTGCGGAGCCAAGCAGCATAATAACCCCACCTAAAATCTCTGAAAAATAGCACTGCGTGAGATCACTTCTCACGTCAGCTAAAGCTGAGCCGCCTCCTTTTGCCTGTAGCTAGCTACATATTGTTATTAATTATAAGCTATGTACATAATTTTTTAAGGTAATAAGTATTTTCTTATTATGTATCTCATCTCGACTTGCCACGGGTCGAAGATGGTGTTTGACCCGGTCATTTGGAAGGCTTCCGAGAGGACATGGGTCCAACACGTAAAGGTTTGATACATATTAAATTACTGATGTAGTACTAAGAAAGTTTAAATCGTTTGCAATGGCTTTGTCAAATCGAAGATTAGATATTTATTCATAATAATTTAGTTATGAAAACTGTGTGTAGTTCATTCAAATGCATTATTATTATCGACGGATGCACGCAAGGCACATATCGCGGCACTCACAGATAAAACATTCGTCTCTTGGAAACATTGTTTAGTTTACATTGTTTCGTTTAAATAAAAATATTAGTTCAGTTTACACTGTACAAATATTTAGGGATGAATTACTGTCCTCTGATACTCTCGTTAATAATCCCGAGCTTATTGAATTTTAGTTAAATCATTGTACTTACTTAAAACTTATTTTACGAGTAGTCCATACTTATACTTTGGAGTTGGCAGTGGAGTACGGGTTGGAAAGTGACATAGGCATTAGAATAAAACCGGCCAAGTACGGGTCGCACTCGCGGAGGAAGGGATCTGTACTATAATCTATAAAATACTTGTGGACCCCGCAGACTTTGTCCTGTCGAGGCGCGGTCTCAGGGGGGGGGGGGGTCACAGGGGACATGACCCCCCCCCCCCCCCAAATCCATCAGTAATGTGTAGATGGAAGGCGAAACAAGCCAATTTGGGACACCTCTTCCCCCAAATTTCATAGTAACCCCCCCAAAATTTCTTGGCGACCCCCCCACCCCCCAAAGTTGAAGACTGCGACCGCGCCTGGTTCTGTCTTAAAATTGTTGAAAGAGGATTAGTTACTTTATCATCTCAAAGAGTTTTTAGTTACTTACTATCAAATAAAAAATGTAAAACAAATAGTGCCTGATGAACTGTTATTCAGACTATGTCACACTTCTGGACCGCGATGGCTCGAAGAACCAATGTTTGACAGTTACTGATGAATGATTATTTGTTCATATAGCAACAGAAATAATTATGAGAATATAATATAGCCTGGTGATAGACAGACAGACGCATGGACAGCAATCTTAGTAATAAGGTTCCATTCCTTTGGGTATGGAACCCTGAAATGTATAGAAAGCTATTTGCTTTAATATTGAAGAATATGTCTTGTAATTAATTACTGTTATCTTTTTTTCTCTTTAGGGTTCTCTTTCCTAATCTTTACCAAACCTGATTTCCAGATTTTCAATTTCTTCATAAACTTTATCATACTGTATTGGATAGGTAGATCCAGGGTTTTTTTGTTATTATTATTAGGGATTATTATAATGGTATAAAGCGCGCATGGCTCGGCGGCTAGCGTAGAACGCAGCGGTCTATGCAGCTAAGCCAAACGGGCGCAGTCGGTGTGAGATGGGTGACCGCTACTGGCAAAAAAAATCATGCGCGTTTCCGTGCTTCGGAGGGCAAGTTAAGCCGTCGGTCACGGTTATTATCGATAGATAACAGTCGTTAAACCTTGTCGGAGGCCTTATGGGCAGTTTGAAAATATCCGACAGAGCGGGCTGGCCACTAGCCCGCATCTCCACCAACCCACATTGGAGCAGCGTGGTGGAGTAAGCTCCAGGCCTCCCCAATAATGGGGAGAGACCCGTGCCCAGCAGTGGGACGCAAAAAGGGTTGTAAGTAGCCATTATAATGGTATTATGATTAGGTAGTCAATGTGGTTATGTCAATTTCAGATTTTAAGTCCTGTAAATACTGAGATGTTGACCCAACTTGACAGATGCAATATTACTGCAGGCAACATGTCAAACCCATGCAGGTGGGTAGTAGGGATTACAAACGGTGCGGTGCCTTTTTAGACACCCACCGGGCCCGGCCATTCTTACCGGGTCTGGTGACCGGGCCCGGTAAGACAACCGCTACGCACGGTTCCAGCTCGTAGACTGTACTCTCGTGTAATGTAAGTTGTAACTCGTGTAAGTCGTGAACACTTACAGTACAGCCTAGTCTATAAGATTTCGCTATTTGCTAAATTATTAATAGTAACACTCACTATAATATAATCTTAATAGGTAGACAAAATTTAAGAAAAAACATAATACTTACTTTACTTTTAGCAAATAAGAATTTATTTTATTACATACTACATACCATTACTACATACCTATCTATCTAACTAACCCTTTCGGACCGGCGCGCGGCGCGGTTAAACTAAGACGAATTTAGGCAAACAAAAAGTTGAACCTAGCTACAAAATAAATGTTCCAGAGAAATCTGTGGTCTATTTTCCATTTACCGGCCGCCATCTTGGAAAATTTGTTTGCCAATAATTGTATCATGTCGAGCAAAAGGTTCTAAAGACATATCTTGTGCAGGAACACCATTCCTATATGACCGGGCCGAACCTCTGTCCGATACTCTATCCAAAAATTGACTATTGAGAGATGAAACAGGTGTTAATGATCTTCAGTGTAATTTTTTTTGGATTGATCTAGGTATTATTATTTGACTGCATTTGATATAAATCATAAATAATAGCAGATATCTATTCTTTTCTAGCCTACTTATATTATATCGATGTTTTCTAGGCATCTCAATGATCATCAATAGAATATTTGTCACTCTGGTGTGGTAACTGCTAGACAGAGAATTTGTTCATATTTGTTTACTAGGTACTAATTTCCGTATCGCGGAAGATCTCGAGATTCCGAGATGTTCCGCGATCGACCGTCAAGTTAAATTTGTGTCTAAGGACATAATACAGTTAATGACATTAATTACAATAAATTAAAAGATTGATTTGTGTGAAATTGAGCCCGTTCCCTTACTACAAATATTTTCTGCGAATTATTGATTCGACCTACATCTTTTTCCATTCATACATAGAAATTTTTCATAATATACTCTAGGTTGTATAACACACAACCCGACTAATGCAACTGGGCCCGGCCGGGTTGAGAAACATACCGGGTTGCAATCTCTAGTGGGTACCTAGTTTTGTTTATGTACACAGAAAAGGATTTACTTAAGTAATTAGTAACAAACCAAATTATATCAATTTATCAACCCTCAAAAGGTGCATTTCTAGTCAAGTATGGCATAGGGCTATTCAAAAAAGATGTATATGTCCCAACTCGTGCCCAGCAATAGGATTCAAAAAAGGCTGTAGCCAAAACTAATAAGCTTGTAATAGTTATTTAATGTTTTGTTTTACATTTATGTGCTTAAAATGACAAAAGCCAAAGCAAGAAAATACATCATGTGACTGTAACACGAGCAAGCTCAGGTTTTTTAAGTTAAGCCATGGTAGTGTGTGTCACTACCAAGTTAAGTTTTAGGGAGTCTGTGTAATCAATATGAAACATAATCAAGCACACTTTATGCAAAATAACTTTTATTTATCACTTTTTTGGAGTCTGTATGTATTTAAATTTTAACTAAAATTAATTTCTGCATCCAGCATGGATGCAGAAGGCTCAGGATAGAGAATTGTGGAGAGGCTTAGGGGAGGCCTATGTAAGGTAAAATAGGTAGTTTACTTCATACCACAATTCATAAATTTAGAACACATATGGAAAAAAACAATAATAATAAAGGAAACATAAAAATAACCCAGTAAAAGGCTATAAATAAATAAAATTAATTTATCTTTATATACTACTGGCATACATTAAAATAAACTTTACAAAAATCTATTTAGAATATTTCAAGCCTTTTCATGTCCCATTGTCGTGCACAGGTCTCCTCTCTGAAGTAAGAGGAATTTAGGCCACCTGGCCATGACACCACGCTTGCAGTGTGGTCAGGTGCAGATTGGTGGACACTGGACATTTAGAATAATCAAGTAGACAAGTAAGACATTATTATATTAAAATGAATGTTACAAGATTAACCTGCATCTTTTTCAAAGCTCAAGGATGCGCCTGCATATTGGAGAAACAAGGCTGGCTTGGAGAGTTAATACAATTTTTGGCACCAAAAAAATTTCAATCTGTCATATTATTATCTTCCATCTAAGAATTCATTTGATTCATATAGTATAAACAGTGATCAGAGTAGGTAGAGTGAAACCGGAAAATTAATGTGTCAAGTATGTGTTAATATGGATACGCCTCTGGAACTTTTCACAGTTTGTCGGACTTAAGTTGCGAATTACTGCGTAGATTACTAGCTTACCGCAAGGATTTATTAAATATTAAATCACAAAAAAGAATCAAAAAAAAATCATGGTACTGCCGTATAAATAACATTAAATCAAATTAATTTACTTGCTACATCAGTTACAAAAATTAATTAAAAATAAAATCAGTTCATGTTAAACTTATATGATCAATTGGAGGCATGTACTCGACGAAGTTCAAATCAACAAATACCGCATATTTTAATTATCTTAAATTAAATTTAAATATACTATAAATTGTACTTCGTAATTGTAGTTTTGACAGCCTCTGTGGTGTAGTAGGTGATGAGCCGACTGCGAAGCGTGAGGTTGTGTGTTCAATCCCCACCCAGGACAAATTTATTTGTGTGATGAACATGACTATTTGTTCTGTGTCTGGGTGTTAATTTATCTATTTAAGTATGTATTTAGAATTATATAAGTATGTTTATCAGCTTTCTGATTACCATAGTACAAGCTCTGCTTAGTTTGGAATCAGATGGTGTTGTGTGAATTGTCCAAAGATATTTATTTATTATTAATTGTTATTTTAAGAGCACATTGTATAACAGAACTGCATTATTTCTGAAACTTGCAACCGTAGATTTAAATTGTCATATTCTCTTGGAAGTTAGTCGTTGTTTACACTTTATTTATTCAGCATGTTTTTTTTTGTTTAAATTAAGCAAACTATTGTTCAACTTTCTATAAACCCAAAGAAGTAAGAAATATGTGTCTTATCTATACATATAATAAAACTGTAAGCAGGGTCAATTCTGTACATTGCATATAAATTTAAAAAAATACTTCTAGGGGTCTTTTTATAAGTAACAGAAGCTAAAAATATAAGTTTTGAAATTATTGTCTGTCTGTCTGTCTGTCTGTCTGTCTGTCTGTCTGTCTGTTGTTAGCTTTTCACGTAAAAACTACTGGACGGATTTTGATGAAACTTTTTTTGTTTTATATATATTGGTCCTCGCTAACATTTAGGCTATAGATAATTTTAAAAATCACCCTTTAAGGGTGTGAAATGAGCGATGAAAATTTGTATGGAAAACTTGGATTTTTTCAATAGATTTTCTTGAAATTTGGTATAAATATTTTCTAACCAAAATAAAAGAATACATGTTTCAGCATTTCCCGAAATTCACCCTTTCAATGTCAATTTTCTTTGAAACTCTTTGAAAATTGAGTGTCGAAACTTGATGTACAGAAATTTTTTGTGCAGAGTAATATACTTATAATTTTGTATTTGTAATCTTTACTAACATAGTAAGAATTCTATTTAAGCTTTTTTCAAAACTACCCCTCAATAGCAAATAAAATGGATTCGAAAGTTGGTATCTCAAGCGTACAATAATTAACCTTAACTTAATTTTTCATTCTCAAATTCTTTTCCCTTTTTTGAATGTTGTGTTTACAGATATATTGTTGAATGAATTTCGTGTGTATTTCATGTCAATCGGGTCATAAACAAAAAGTAGGTATACGCAACATAAACTTAAAAGGCACTTTGGGGAATTAAGATGAAAGTTTCGTTAACAGCCCTTTCAAAACCATTAATAAAAGTTTAAATTTAAGTAAAATTATTTTGAACTCTCACTAATGTGATCGACCATCTATATCTATACATATAATAAGTCTGTAACAAGTCGGTGTCTGTACATTGAAGATATTTGAGAAAAACTGTCACTGGGGCTATTTATTAGCGTAATAGAACCCAAAACAATGATTTTTACAATTATTGTCTGTTTGTCTGTTCGTTTGTGCGAGCTAATCTCAGGAACAGCTTAACGTATTAGGATGCGGTTTTCACTGATGTATTGGTATTTTTTTGGATTAACATTCAGTTTTATTTAAATCGGTTCACAAATAAAAAAGTTACGTCCATTTCAAGAATTTATCGATCATGTTTGGCAGTATCATTGTCGATTTATCGAAAACTTAAACTAAAAAAAATAGATAATACATAGAAAAAAAACAATATAAGATGAGCTGGCAATAATATGGTAAACTGTACGAAATAGCGTTCACGCTTTTTCGTAAAGTCGTCAACAATAATTAATCAATATTTTAATCTATACATAAGCTGAAGAGTTTGTTTGAACGCACTAATCTCAGGAACTACTGGTTCCAATTGAAAAAATCTTTTTGTTTTGGATAGTCCATTTAACGGGGAAGGCTTTTTTATAAATAAACCGAACAAAAAGGCAGACGTGCCGGACACGGGCAACCCCAGCGGAGCCACCCGAGGGTTTTAGGTTATATCATGCATGCTATGACTAATATCGAAGTCCACGCGGACGAAGTCGCGGGCGGCCACTAGTCTTTACCTATATTTTATACTATGTTGTTTATTTGTATTAATAAAGAACAGAATTTATTGTACTACTTTGATTTTATTTCATTGGTATTATATTTTTTCCTCTTTTTGTATGTAATTCAACGTATTTTATTGATACAATAAGTAGTATTTACTCCAATTATAAAGTCCCGAAATATTCTGGATAGTTTTTCCGGATAAGGCATATCCATATTAAGATTTTGTGCACAAAATGTGAAGCAAGTACATAAAATCACTCTACCTACTCCGATCACTGAGTATAAATGACAACTTTAATCTGCATTAAATGCTTAGTAACATGTTTATTAAGATAAGGATTAATTCTGAACAGAAGAAAACATGTTTGGAAAAAACGTGATATATTTAGTAAAAAAAGCCTAGGTAAGATCAGAAAAAATGTTATATTTCAGTTAATTTACATTAAAGCATTATCAGTTACATGCAGTACACATAAACAATTCACAAGAATCACACTATCTATTAGTTGGTAAAAACTGCAAAAAAACTCCAGTCTGAAGTTTTTGAGATTAGCGTTCATACAGACAGACAGCTGGGGACTTCATTGTAAAAGTAGAGATTAAGACATGGCTTAGTTGAAGTGTTGAATTGAATATAAAACATAAATCACTATTACTTACTACTATGTACTCAACCTGATCACTCAACCTGTGCCTGACTACATAAGGTTGATGACCAATAACACAACTTCAGAAAAGTTTTGTTACTTGTGATGGGTTATCAGTGTTGCAGGATTAATAATCCTTAGTTTGCTTAGTTTACCATCATCTAATGTCCTAAACTAAACAACTTGAAATAGTATGTAAAACTCAACAGATTGCCTGGAGTTTTGCTGGAGTAGTGAATAAAAAGTAATTAAAGGAACAATCCATCTCTAGTAATAACTTTTGCCTTAAAATAGTAAACAATACTTTAAAATGCATTCAAATTGCATCAACAGATCAAATAGTACAAGTTAGATAGGTATTTTAACACATACTTTGATATTCCCAAAGATAAGAATAATGTAGAATCCATATTAAAAAATCTCTACTATTCCAAATTTAAAATAAATAATGTCAGTGACAGTTCAGCATTCTAGAGGTGCTCTTTGTATTGTGGAATTACTGTTTTTGGAACTTTTAGCACAAAATACTTGCTTGTTTCGGTGTACATAATGCATTGTTTATATAAAGCTATTGAGAATAAAATAAGCTTGTGGTGAAAGCGTTATTTAAACTCGCAGAATCGCCGACAGCTGACCGCAAGACGGCTTAATAAATCGGCTTGACAACCATCAAGTTTAGTAAACATTAACAACCAACCACCACGTAAGAAGTTAATTCAATTGATTAAGTACGTCTTAGTAGGTAGTGTTTTATTCTTACCTCTTTGATGAATTCTCAGTCATTTTCGTTGTATCACAATCACGCGGGTATAACACTAAACCAAACGTTCATTATATAATAGTAGAACAATTCTAAATAAACTCGGTTGTGTAGCTCATGCCGGGTACAACGTTAATAAACTATCAAACACTAGTAATATATTGATAATAAAACAGTGCACGATTGACGATACAATGCATTGCATGATTCGCGTTCGCGTATGTCTGTCTGTCTGTCTGCTGTCACTTCTGTTCTGTCACACGAGTCAAGGATAATGACTGTATCGCCTATCCATTAAATCCAACGATTTGCAGATCGATAGAAAATCATTCGATATTCTGAGTGAAGGACTTTAAGTCTACAATAAATTCTTGATCTGTAATGAATTACCAATTTAAGTATCCATGTTATGTACATGTTTGAAGAATATTAAGAATTTTCAATTAATATTTGAGGTCTCGACTTTTCACTTCCGTTAGAATCACGAACTAAATAATTATTTTCTTTCACAGGCGTTTTATTGATGTTTTGGGCTAAATAATTGAATTGTTTGCAGACTTCCTAAGTTTTTGAAAATAATTAAAGCTTGCACTACTATTCTAATGATACCTGCTTTGGGTACTTAAAATATTACATATTTCAAATCGTTTAAGAATTGTATGTTCTCCTCAAGAAGCATACTGCAAAATCAAATCGTTACTTTCAAAATATACTTAACAAACTTTAAAATTTAGATTAAGATCAATATTGTCGTATAAAATTTACCGTAGTTAATTAGCTTCAAACTTAAATAATACGATAAAAAATTGTTGAAAAAGTTACATTCTAATGTTTTACCAAAGCAACATTTGCGGGTATCAAAAATTATAACTTGGATTTCTTATAAGATCCTTGAAATATATATTTTTGTTTTCTGATTAATTTATTTCGAAACGTAATCCGATACAATCCAAAAATCGTATTGAATACAAGTCGAGCACATCTCTACGTGATTTGCGGCAGCGATACAGATTAAAAATTTGACGTATTAATCAGTCAATGTCATGACAGCGCATAACGATCCATTTTACACATTAGTTTTAATTAAATAAGCTTAGGAACTTCGAATTAGAACAAAAAGTTAAATTAACAGCACCAGTTAAATTATGCATGAATAATTTGAATGTATTATTAGCCAAACAAATGTGCTTTATCAAACAAAAATGGACATTGAATTGGAAGACAAAACCTATAAAATTGCTACCTGTACGTCTGTAACATATAAATAACTATAAATTTCAAATAAAAATGATAATCTTTTGTATTGTACGTATGTGACGTAGGTTGTGTCGGCGTTCGCTTCATAGCCAAATTACGTTTCAATTTACGAAACATTTTTTATGATGTTGACACTTCATCCGTTGTTATGGAAACCCTTTGCATATTATCAACAAACGCATGGCCAATGGCAGAGTTCAAAATTCCTTGTGTTTACTGTCACGCTGTCAAGCTCCAATGCAACCGCGAAACCTAATTCATTATTGATTAAACTTAGCTAGTTAACTATCCGATAAATGCTAAGTAACACGAATTATACTAGTAAGAATAGAAGAGATGTTTAAGAATACTTTTCAGTCCGGTTTCCTGTCAATCCTTTACAGCATAGGCAGCAAACCGTTGCAGATTTGGGACAAAAAAGTTCGAAATGGGCACATAAAAAGGATCACGGACAACGATATTCAAAGTCTTGTTCTAGAAATAGTCGGCACGAATGTCAGCACTACATACATAACTTGCCCGGCGGACCCTAAGAAGACTCTGGGTATTAAGCTCCCGTTTTTGGTTATGATCATAAAGAATTTGAAGAAGTATTTCACTTTTGAAGTTCAGGTACGTTTTTGAATCTATGTTTATCCCTGCATCCGCCATTAGTGTTCAAACACCTACCTAGTATTTTTTTCACCTTATAGAGGAAACATAACCTAACTTTGTTATGACATTTCAGGTGTTAGATGACAAAAATGTACGAAGGAGGTTCAGAGCTAGCAACTATCAATCAACTACAAGAGTTAAGCCTTTTATATGCACAATGCCTATGCGTCTAGATGAGGGCTGGAATCAAATCCAGTTTAATTTGGCAGACTTCACTCGCCGAGCCTATGGCACCAACTACGTTGAAACTCTTAGGGTTCAGATCCATGCCAATTGTCGAATAAGAAGAGTGTACTTCTCTGACAGACTGTATTCTGAAGATGAATTGCCAGCAGAATTCAAATTGTTCCTGCCAATACAGAACAAGACCAAAACGGCTGTTGCTAATTAAATTATATAGTACAAAATGTAAACAGCGATCATACCATTAGTAAAAGTATTACTTAAGTCAATTTATATTTTTATTTCTTGTTATATTTTTACCACAGTTTTATACAGCTTTGTTACATTATACAGTAATAAAATATGCATCACATTTATCGGATAGTTCATTGTATTTAAATAAATTAGCAATATGAAATACTAGCTTTAATTAACTAACATAATCTTCTAGCCCACAGTTTGAATTATTTGAAAATCATAAAATGTGGCTGCTATGCTATAATAATGCAATTTTTTTTAGTATGGTGATATGTGTATGGCAACCATGATGAGTTCTGATGATTTAAGTTATAGTATAACAGTTAACAAGAAGAGGGTGGTTCTTAAGTAGCATTAATTGCTATTTTTCCATAGTACAGTTGGTTGTAAGAAAACTAGATTTTTAAAACTTATTTGTTAAATGAGGGAAGTACTCTCAACGCTACCTTTATAATTTCTGCTATTTCTGTGAGCAATTATATTATTTTGGCGGAAAGCAGCTGTTAATCTTTAAAAAACTCTTTTATAATCATCTTGTAGCAGCTAACAGTCAATAATGAAAAACCCTAGACAGAGGGTTGGCCACTATCCCATGGCGCCTGCTTTTATTTCCGTGCTTCGGAGTGTGCAGTAAGCTACGGACCGCCCCAGTAGGAAGCGACCAGTGAGTGACAAGCAGTGGGAAGCAAAAAGGGTTGCAGCCATATCCGATTTGCTAACGCCAATCACCATAGGAACGGTGTGGTTAAGTGAACTCTATGCCACCTCAGATAACAAGTTACAAATTCCTCGTACCAGTGGCCTAGAAGTGGATGCCAAAAAAATACCCAATAAATGGTATAAAAATAAATGGTTTCCAGATACTGACAATATATAATGGCCGTCTCATTCCTCTACACTACAAAAAAAAACTTCATTCATGACAGCCACAGGTCATGGCTGTCAAGCTATGTCATGTTTATGTCATTCATTCATTTATTGTTTTCCAAAATTAATATTGTGAATTGGCGAGTTTTGGCGGGAAGTCGAAAAAGACATATTGTGCTCTAGTTTTATTTTTACTTTCTTGGTGTATTTTTGAGTGGCTTGCCTCCAAAATCCCATTGGTCACATTCTAGTAAAGAAGCCATCGCCAATCGCTTTACTTGAATGTCTGACTGACTTGACTGACTGATCAGTCTGATCACCGACGAGTTACTGACTTTACCTATTATTACTCGTTCAGTTTCACCGAAACTGGCAAAAACGTGAAGCAAAAATTATACTTGACGCTGGCAATAAACAGAGTTTGCGAAATTGCGATGCTATAATTGAAGAAAAATAAATTATGTGAATTGTCTTGTCTGTCACTGTCACTGTCATTTATTTATCATCAAATCTGCCGAATAAACTGAAATTGGGAAATGAATTACTAAAAATGGCAAAAATAGACTATAATAAGCCATTAATGGTGGTATTATTATCAGTTTTATCGCTTTGCCAGTCTACTGATATTTTGGGATGTGGCGGATTTGTAAAAAGCCATGTATCTTTAGATTTCTCTAAGATCGAAATTGGATTGTAAGTTAACCTCAACTCTTTATAATTCATTTATCTTTACTGTGACCTGATTAATTCCACTCGGTACACACGACATTCAAACCTTGCAACTAAATGATATTTATTTCTGTAAAGAAATATACAGCGAACACTTCTTATAATCTAGATTTTTATTATCATTCATTACTGTAGGAATCTATTGACTTAACATCCTATTATTAGTGTTTGCTAAAGCGTTCAGAATAGGAACATCCATTCTTTAAGTTTATTTAAGAGATCTCCTTTATCTTCATCTTGGACACTTATTTTTATATAAAAACAAATTTTCCTTGGATACTTTTAGGTACACTAAAGAGGGTAGCCTCAAAGAGAAGACAGAATGTGCTCCCACCAATGGATACTACTTCCTCCCACTTGAAGAAAAGGGAGACTACATCTTGAGGGTGCATCCACCAGCAGGGTGGAGCTTTGAGCCCTCTGAAGTGGAGCTAAAGGTTGACGGTGAAACTGACCAGTGTTCTATTGGACATGACATCAACTTTGCCTTCAACGGGTTCGGGATCACTGGTAAAGTTGTAACTGCTGGTCAGAATGTGGGCCCCAGTGGAGTATCAGTGGAACTTGTCAATGATGAAGGAGAAGTGAGGAAAACTGTCACTGCACCTGGTGGTGACTTCCATTTTACTCCTGTAATTCCGGGCAAATACACCTTGAAGGCTCATCACAATAAGTAAGTCTACTTACTAGTTACTTACACCAGACGAAGGTTAAAGTTCCACAGGCACTATCTGGACTCGTGGCGGTCCTCCACAGTCCGCTTCGCACGCTCCTTTTTACCACGGACATGTAGGTTATGGGACAACCTTCCAGCTGAGGCATTCCCAGTGGACATATATAACATGGGTTTCTTCAAGAAAGCTGTAAGAAAAGATCTCCTCCAAAGCCGCCAATGCTCGGGTGGCTCCCCTGGGGTTGCCCGTGTATCCATAGGCGACGGTGATCGCTTAACACCATGCGGCCCGTCTGCCTTTTTGTTTGGTTAACATATAAAAAAAAAAAATTAATTGTGTATTCACTGTGATTAAGTGTATTGAGTTAACTGAATATTTTTGAAATCTTTAAATAAAGTATACAAAAGATCAAGATATGACTTCAATGATATACCTATACAACTCCCACTATATTATATTCTGATTAAACACTTTTACTTATGGCTCAACAGCAACATAACCAAAAATATCTTGCAATCTAACATATTCAAGTAATCTTGAACAGTACATATTTATTTTAAGTAATCACCCTACTCATTCTCAGGTGGAAGTTAGATCCTTCCCAAGCTCAAGTCCAAGTGCGAGAGGGCAACACCGCCCTGCCCATGGGTGTGTTGACTGTCAAGGGCTATGATGTGACTGGTAGTGTCAGCTCTTTTGGCAGCCCTATTGCTGGGGTGCATGTCATGCTGTACTCTAAGGAGGTAAGTTATTTATAAAATTTAATAAGAATGATCATGATAAAAAGCTTTAAATATTAATTGAGGATCTTAATAATTAAAGTTAGTATAATATGGAATAATGTGGTACATTAAATCTGCTGTTCCTTCCATACTATATGCAATTCTTTGGAACTAAAACCCATGTGTTGGTAGATAACATATAGCTGTTGGTAGAGGTACTATCATTGTAATGGTGTATGTTACTTTGAATTTGAATTACACTTTCAGTATGTGACTTGTGACACTGTGAATTGTGACGTGAGCTACCTTTTTTGACCTGTTATTTTGACTTACAGGAAAACCCAAAATTCCGAGTAGAAGGCTGCAAAACAGCACTGCTACAAGGTGTTCCAGACTCTCCAATCTGTTATTCAGTGACAGATGTAAATGGGGAGTTCAGTTTTGGGCTTGTTCCCGCTGGCCAGTACAAGCTGTTGGCCATGGCCAAGTCTCCAGGACAGGCCACTGTGACTTACAATATCAAACCTGAACATGTAGAGTTCTCTGTGCAGCATGGCAGTATCTATATCAAGAATGCTTTTGAAGTATGTTTTTAAATTATATAATATATAATAATAATAATAATGCTTCAGAGTTTTACAATTGAAAACTGATGTTGTCAGCCAATTCACATTTGATAGGAATTGTTAATAACAAACTATAATTAATTTTTGAGAGAACATCCAATGATACAAGCTGATTATCAAAAGGTGATGTGGCTTACACTGATGAATTTTTCTGTAATGTTTTGTATAATGTGTAACTCATAGAATAGTATACAGGTACAACAATAGTGTGTAATATCTTTTAAACACAGTCTAAATAATATTTTTTCTCAACTTTCTGATAGCTTATATCTACAAATTTCTAACTTGTGTCTTTTAGGTAACAGGATTCTCAGTAGTGGGTTCAGTTCTGACCTCTGTTGCGGGGAGCCCACTGAAAGGTGTAAGGGTACTGTTGGGTGGGGAAGCCATAGCCACCACAGATTCAGCTGGCAAGTTCACACTGAAGGGTCTTAAGCCTGGCGTTTATGTTCTGAACTTCCAACATGGTGAGTTACTTTTTAGTTTAGTATTTTTATATTATTCTTATTCAGCCTTCAATTAATCGTGTTAAATCATGACAAACTTCATTATGTTTTGGTTTTTCAAATTGATTTAATTGTATTTGCATAGACCTTAACCAGTATAATAATTTAATTAAACTTAGGGAACTAGTTACAAAAGGTATACACTAAAATAAAGGCAACTAAAAATTAAGCGAGTTATATAAGTTAGTGAATGAATACCTACATAGATATTTTGTGAAATATTAATCATGGAGGCCTGTAGCATAGTCTATAGGGCTTAGGGGCTAATCTGGTGTCAAATGTTTTGAAAATGCTAATGAGTCTACAACAAGATTTAACAACAGCTTTTTAATAAAAATAAAAATTTGCATAAAGTGCCATCTGAAATAGGTATGCTCATGAAATCTGGTCTAGACTGTGTCTACTTCACTTGTTTGTGATAGTAGGTCAGTTGCTGGTTACAAAATGTTTATTCCTTGACTTCTGCTTTAGTTAAAACTGTTTTGCAGAAGTCAGCAGCCTTCCCATTAGAGCTATAAATTGATAGATCGCGTTATCTTTTCAGTTGTTTGACCATTTTGCCAATGTCAAGTAAACTTTTCTATCAAGTTTTTGCTTGTTTTGTTGAAACCAGAAAATATGTATTATTATTAGTAAAAGTCAAATCAGTCTTCAGTAAGTCAGTCAAATCAGTCAGATATCTCAGAAAAGCTTTGGCTACTTTACCAAAATGTCCCAGGTTGGATTCCCGGCAAAGCAGAAGTTTGAATGATGAGTTCAAATTTCTGTTCTCGGTCTGGGTGTATGTTTTTCTGTCTCTGTGTGTGTCCATGGTACTCACGATGCAGAGTATATTTACCTTACTGTGGGACTATGAGTGTGAAACGTTATGTATTTATTTATTAAATCAAATCAAATCAAAAATATTTATTTCATATTCGGAAAACAAAACATTCGCTTAATGAATGTCAATTTTTCCCGGTCATCGCCTTTAGGTGCCCGTTTGGGCTAGATGTTGAGCTGAGAGATAAAAAGCGGCGGAAATAAACTCCTCAGCACTCCTCTCCTCTTTATTTATTTAAGTTCCCGCCGAAAGTGTCAAGATGGTTGTTGTTCCAGAGCAATGCGAGATCGACGAGGTGCAGCTGACGGTGAGCGTAGGGGGTCCGCCATCCCCGCTGCAGGCCGCGGCCGCGCGCTGGAAGGTGTGCGGCGCCGTGTCGCCGCCCGAGCCGCGCCGCGTGGCGCTCGCGCGCGGGGACAGCGTGGCCGCCGCCGTCTCCGCCAACAAGGACGGTGAGGCTCTGTTCTACTTTATAACCCTCCAGAGCAGTGCGAGAAACATCCAGCAGTGAACACTGCCAACCCAGCTTTGCTACTGCAAGCCGTCTCTGCCACCATCACCTCTGGTGAGGACCCTCCTCAAGTCTCTATTGTTTCTAATGCGGAGGATAAGACTCTATATTAATCTGTAATATAGAGTCTCATCCTCTGTCTCCAATGCAAATGGTGAGACTCTATTGATTTTTAATGTTAAAGAAAGTCTTTATGCTGGTCTCGAATGCTAAGGATAAGTCTCTATATAATAATAATAAATTACCTGCAGAACGGCTTGAAGCGAGCCATTAGTGAGTAGCGACACCTGAGTTCTCCCGGTGAAGTCCCCCTTTTCCTCATCTCAGGCAGATGGAGTGTTAACTATAGTGATATCCGTGGAATCGTTAGAGCTATATGCTTGAAGGTGGTAGTGTAATGTAAATAATTGGCTTACCCCTTAGCTGCTCACGCTAATTTTGCTCACAGGCATTTAGACCATTAAACTGAATGGGCCTCCATCCATTCGGTGAGTGGCGAGTCACCACCTGCCTCACCTTAGATTATTACCATTGTGATGTAAACGGCAAGTATCCCATAGTTCTTGATAGCCCATCTACCAGTCCCTCGTTCGTTCATCCCCATAGACCCATTAGTTTCCCCTATTGTAGTAATAGTTTCTGTGCACCTGGCGGGGAGGATCTTCTGGTCATATAACCTTTTATATAATACGGCCGGGGATGGTATTCGCCACGTGTAATCACATAATAACATCAAAGTGTCTCAAAGGGACCTCTACAAGTTGGACTTATGTCCCCACGCAAGCTTTCCAAATGACCACGTCAAATAACCGATCCATGATAAGGAGAGATACATAATAAATTCTTTATTTCAGACAAAAGAGATCAATTATCTATCTATCAGCCTTTTAAAGTCCACTGAAATCAGGGGTTTCCCGTTATCTATTTCAGGTCGTAAATTCACCTGGTTGGAGGGCGGCCTGTGCTCCTTTTACCAGGACGTGGTCGCCATTGGAGGACCTTTCTTCCCATGATGTTTATTGTTTATGCATGCTAACATAAAGGGACATACAAGAAGAAACTCAATAGTGTTTTTGTTAACAACTGCAATAATTACCTTAACGCTCCTATTTCAGGTAAATGGTGCACATATCTACCACCAGGCGTGTATACGGCGAGAGTGGAAGTTTCTAAGCAGGAGCTTAGAGATGGTTTACAGTGAGTAGTGCAGTCCTCTAGCCTGTATTTAAAAATACCAACACTTCACACTAGGGTTACCTGTCGTAGAAACCATGCAGAACCAGAAATACAGTAACACAATAACTCAGACCCAGAACCCATCACACCAAACAGCAAAGGAGACTATTTATTTTATACATAACTGGATTCTTAGTACATAATATAATTTAATACTTTGTATCAAATTTTACCTATATGATATCTAATATCTCAAATAACTGTAGAAAAATATGGAACATTTTTTGTACACACGCATACGTACACACACACACACACACACACACACACACACCCCAATACACCACCACATTCACACTCGCACACACAGATTCATATACCTAAATGAAACAATAAAATAATTTAACTAGTATAATTTATCCTTAATTAGCTTGTATACCTACTTGTAATTAAATTCTCCCTGGGGGTGCGCAATGTGTACCGTAACACAGGGTAACACCTAGCGCAGTAGACAATGTTTCACACAATAATAATATGTTACAAGACTAAATATAGTTAGGTAAAATAAGTTTGTTATGCTTTTGTGGAAATAAAGATTATTATTATTATAATATCTATTTTTAATTTTTATTTATTTACATATTAATACAATAAGCGATATTTATCAAAAATTAAGTACAAAATAAAAAATAAAAACAAGAAAACATTCAATAAAATTTAAAATAAAATATTTACGTCAGATATATTTATTTATACATTAATGTTACACAATGTTAAGCAAGACTGGGCTTTCTCTGAAATTGGTCAATCTTCGGAAACGTGAAATACACTGCTAGTTTGAAGGCTGACAGTCTGAATCATGTCAATTTAGCCAGTGACTGCATCTTTCTATGGAAATGGGTACAGCAGTGGTCCAAGTACCAAAACATTCAAGCACTGAATGTAGGTATACAGTTTACTTTATAAGGTGATTTGTCCCCAGATTCTTCCCCGAATGGCAGCAAGTAACAGTTGGCCACGCCGCAGTCTCCGGCGTGTCGTTCTCTCAACTGCGAGCGACCCTGACCGGCGCAGTAGAGTGTGGCATTGCCCTGTGCGGGGAACTGAGCGTGCAGCTGCGGACGCTCTCCGCTGCCGGCGAGTACGTCGGCCCTGTGAGCTCTGCCCCCGTTGTTGGTGAGTCATCTATGGATGGCTTGTATACCAGACATGGTGTCGACGTCCCGTGATCAGCGGAATTTTTAAATTCGTTGACAGTGATGAATTTGCATTTCTGCTTCTTTATTGTTACCAGCCGTCCCTAAACTACACAACACTGGGCATATTTGAACTTTTTGTCAAAAGTTGGCTGCTCCTAAAACCTGAGCGCCCTATCCGCTGGCTTACTGTGCATTAAACCGCTTTCCCACTGGCGTTCTTCGACCGTTCTTCGTTACGACTCTTCAACATCTGCCCAGTGACAGTACTCCGTAGATGTGACGTTGACGTCACGAAGACGCAGCGTGAACGCTTGACGTTAGAAGCTCGCCACGTTAACGTCACGTTTGCATTGCTACAACGTTGGAGAAACGCCAACGCTCGTAAAACGCCAGGAATAGCGGCCTTAGAACACTTTGTAATCGTGTTTTTTATATCTCTTATTTTTATTAATGGTTGGTCGAAACGGGTGCGGTAGAGTGTGAAATGGGCGCTGCTCCTCGCAAATGTCATGCGTCCTTCGGCTTCCTAGCTTCAGAGGGATGTTATGCAGTTGGTTCAAGGAGAACCACGTTGGAGGCCTTAAAAGCGGTTTCAAAACATTATTACAAACACGTTGTTGGGAACACCTTTTGATAGTTGTGAATGATAAGATATTTGAGTGTAAAAGTAAATTTAATGAATGATATAAAAACTTAATATAAATGTATGATTGATTTGAATGATAGTGAGTACACTCGCGGAATTGTCTTGTGTGTTACGCGGTACGATGTGCACTGAACGCAATTAGCGATTTAGGTAAACGCGTGGTAAAAATGATGTGCGGTCAAAGACCGTACACGCGTATTTGAGCAGCTTGATGGAGTAAGATCCAGGCCTCATCATTTACAGGGAGAGATACCCAGCTGTGAGAAACAAAAAGGGGGTCTCAGTTTACTAATCAAACCTATTTTCAGATGGCAAATATAAGTTCGAGGAAGTGCTACCGGGTAGTGTGGAAGTGTCCATCAGTTCGCCCCGACTCTGCTGGAAGGCTGACCGCCACAGCATTTCGGTGACGACGGCCAAGGCCAGCCTGCCGCCCTTCCAGCTGAAGGGGGTCCTGCTGCCCTTGAGCACATCACATAGCATGCAGGTGAGAATTCATTACACCATTGGACAGAGTTGAAGTTACTAAAAGATATTTCAAGTTTCCCTTGTCTCAACTGTAGAACCATCATTGGTTTCATTACAACATGTCTCCCCAGCTTTTGTTCTAGAGGAATAAGTACTGAATTGTTCAAACAAAAACAAAATAAATTCGACCATAGTCTTTCTATCTATACTCCGTCCAGCACAGCTCTAGGATATTGGCAGATGTCGTCTTGTCGGATGGCGTGTCTTTGACACGACGGCTAAATACCGGCTAAATAAAAAAGAATTAAAGTGGTTTAAAAATGATTATATTCATCACTATGAAGATTTTCATCATATTCCAAACAAAATCAATGTTTTTTTAGAGGTCATAATTGAACTGCATCGTCTAAATCTTACTAATCCTCTTCCAGCTGGAGTACTCAAGTGGCACGACAAAAGGTGTCTTGGAGCTGCCAAAGGGCAACAGCGTACAATGCCTTCCTACCGCAGAAGTGTACACTTTGACACCCCGGGGCTGCCACCAGGTGCAACCCGCACAGACTACCGTAGACCTGGCAGCGTTGCACTTGCCGGTAAGTGAGCTGATGGTCGCCTCGTGTTACTCTGGTCGTTTATCCACAATTTTAGGTGTTTTTGTTTGTGCAAATTGTCTTAGGTAACGTTAAGATGCAGTTCATCAACTGTAAGTCACTTTAGTTACCAGGGAGGTTACTATTACAAGCAAGTTGCCTCACTTACTAGCTGCTGGTTATAGTAATCTGACAGAACCGGCAACGTTCATCATTATTGCACAGCCATCTGGTTAAATCGGCCACTCAATTGAAAGGCTAGTCCGTTAAATAAACATCGACATTCAAAGAAGTGGCTAAACGACAACTAGCCAAATCGTTCAATGTAACGTCGAACGACTTGGCTGAACGTCACTTAGCCGTTCTGTTAAATGGAATATAGGCGTTTGTAATGTTTGGCTAGGGTGACTCAGTACGCAACTTTAATGATTACGACATAAAAAAGAATTTTTTTATTAATTAAGATTCGATTTATTTATTTAGTCCAGTATTATCATTTTTGTCTTCTTTATTTTAAACTAAAAACCGTTTCAGCCAGTTTTCGTTATTGTTTCAGCCAGTACATTTCGTGGCGGTCAGCCACGCGGCGACCATCAGGGTGGTGTCCCCGGAGCCGGTGAAGGACCTGGTGCTGGAGATCAGCGCCTTGGACAAGGAAGTCAAGGATGTCGGTCCCCTCGTGCCTCTGAAGCAGCCGCAGGGTTACGCGTTTGAACACACGCTGTACTTAGCCGAGGTCAGTAACCGGCAGGTTTATGTGCCCTGTCTATTTGCTTAGCTGCCTGGACTGCCAGCGCTCTACGCCAGCTGCTGAGTCATGTGAGTTTCAACTCAAGTTCCCAAATCACCGTTGGGTATTGTCAATACAGAGTTTAGAAATGCCGTCTAGGTATTATCGTTATAATATTTGCTAGCCAACGTAATTATTGTCTAAAAATAGGATCTTATGTTGTAATGTATCCCTCTTTATTGATTTCATTTTAGATTTATTTTCCAACATCTCTTAGCAGTGATTGGTGTTAGCGGAAATGCTTGCCTTCAACATTTACCAGCTAGCTGTCTCTAGTGAAACCCGTTTTGCGTACCATGGCGGGGCGTGGGTCTGTATTCGATATTGGGGAGGCCTGGAGCTTAATCCACCGCACTGTTCCATGCGGGTTGGTGGAAAAGGACAGAAGAGGCCAGAGGCGCTGTCGGATGTTTTTTAAATCGTCCATAAGGCTTCCGTTCCGACAGGGTTTATCGACTGCTACCGAACGATAACTGCCAGTACCGACGGTTTAACGTGCCCTCCGAAATACGGAAACCTGCATTTTTATTGCCTCTAGTAAACAGTACTACAAATCCATCTAAACCATATTTCTCAAGGGCGAGATCTCAGTGGTGACAGCGCAGTCAGCATCCCTGCTGTTCAACCCGCCGGGTCCGCAGCAGGTTCTCGGCCGCAGCGACTGCCAGGCGGAGGCCTTGCTGCTGCGCGCGGAGAGAGGCCTCACGCTGAACGGGGCCATCGTGCCGCCCGTGCCCGGGACCACCGTCACGCTGCACTCGGGTGAGTTCGTATAACGCTCTAACACCTCACATTCATAGCCCCACAATAGGATGCCATAGATATACGTAAAGACTGAAACACTAACGCCAAGACAGAGAACAAATTTTTAATATGATAAAACCGCTAGAATCATCTTGTAAAAATGGACACACAATTCAGCCAATTAGTTGTACTTACGCACTTTTTTTCTCTGTAAATCAGCTGAACTCTTTTTGTACAAAAAAATATACTTAAATCAGCTGAACTCTTTTTGTACAAAAATATATCTTAAAAAGGTTGCACGAAATTACGCACGGAAAGCAAGATAGTATAATTATTCATTCAATTCTATATAGGTATTATGACGTTTATTACCTTTTAATTCAATAATAATTCAATCAATAATAATTTGTGGCTTGTGACGTCACAAATGTTTTTAAATACTAAGAGCGGTTTCAAACTAAAGTGTTTTTCGGCGCGCAAACGACCGTACCGTTTCGGTAAACGCTCTTACACGCGCGTAATTTTTGCACCTGAAAATGTTAAATTTTGACGTTAAGCAGCAAACAAACGATGTGCGGACGCGCCGAACAATACGCTATAAAAGTATGAGAATGTCGCGTTTTGACAGCTCTTAAAAGTATCAAAATCAATTGCTTTGGTGGTTCTATAATCCTTATGCCTAATTTGTATCCCCAGACGAGCTGACCCTCACCCAAGTGACTCAGGAGGACGGCGCCTACAGCTTCGGTCCGCTGGACGCGTCACAAAAGTACTCCATAGTAGCGGAGAAGGAGTCATACGTGTTCAGCGCACCTGACGCGCAAGGAAACATCCGCGCGCACAAGCTGGCCGAGATCAGCGTGCAGCTGGTGGACAGCGCGGATAATGCGCCGCTAGAGGTGAGTATTCCCCATACTTTAAAACAGGACTGATGTTTTTCTCCTTCTATTCTTTTCTTCAACTCAGCATTGCCTAAGCGCAACCAGAGCAGAAAAGAATACAAACAGGTTGAACAAAAAAAAAATCACTAAGCGTTTGTAAAAAAACTGTACAGTGAATAAAATATTTCATTCTTTACATCTAACGATTAATATTATAACTTATTGCGTTAAAAATAAAGCTTACTCTAACACGCTGCTTTAATGCGATTTGGTGGAAATATAATAGTATGCAGCTTATGGTATATATTGAGATCTTTTAGCAATTGAGGAGGCAAATGAGGATTGATATTATGGTGACGTTTTAAAAGGTCAAAAACTCTTATGTCCCGAATTGATGGCGATAGGTTCGATTTTGTCCGTTTAGCTGCATGCCTTGTTATTCACTGGAGATCCCAAGGACCTCCTCTAAACGCTGTGGGCCATCAAGGCCATTTCAGTACGTTATAAATCGTATATAACTCGGTGTCTCTCTCAACTTGCAGGGTACTCGTATGTGACTTAATTTAAAGTATTTACGGTTCCTCTCCAGAAAGAAACGTTTAGGTTTGTCTAACTTTTGAAATGAAATGAAATGAAATGAAAATACTTTATTGTTGACTGTTTACATACATACAGTTAGATGTTTAAAATTATTATAAGAGTTTAAACAGTCTACCATGCTCTGGCATACAATATTATACTTATTACTAATTAAAATTAAAGTATAAAATAGTTTTATTTTAAGATCCGCTAAGAATATTCTTAACGGATCATCGGCTTTTGATGCCTACCCACCACTGGGTCAATGAGAGAAAAAAAGCCGGCGGAAAAAAAACTCTCAGGCATTGTTTAGAATTAATATTTTACGCGGAAGCTCCCCAAACCATTTTAATATTGGACTATATTGGACTTGCAAAGTCCTAATTGTGTTTCAACTAGGAACGGCCACAAGCTGGCATTTCCGAAATGCCGGCTTCATAAAAAAAGTAATTCTTTTATTGGGATGTCCATCAGGATATATAATAAAATCCCAATAAAGATTCAATCCCTGCCTTTAAAACCTTTTAAGAAGGCAGTCAAACAAGTCCTGTGCCGTAAGGCTTATTATAACACTAAGGACTATCTTAATGATAAAGGAGCGTGGGAATGAATCTCGCTCACACAAGGCTATTTCTTCATAGATTGTATTAGTTTTAGTAATTACTCGCATCTGTGAGCAGGTGGAAGTGGGTTGATCGTGTCTCACACGATCAGCTGTCACGTGTGACCATTATCGACCCATAGCCATTCTGTTATCTCAAATATATTATTATGTACTGTTTTTTTTAAAAGAGTGCTGGGAGTTTTTTTCCGCCGCCTTTTTTCTCTCAGCTCAACACCTAGCCCAAACGGGCACTTAAAGGCGATGACCGGGAAAAAATGACATTCATTAAGCGAATATTTTGTATTCCTAATATGAAATAAATATTTTTTCTTTCTTTCTTTCTTTCTTTCAATGCACGTCATCAAAAAACTCGTTTATACTATAGTAAACTTTTTTTATAAGCCATTGCTTTAGTTCTCTTTTAAATTTATTACCTGATAATTGTTTGAAATGTCTGGGTAATTTATTGAATATTCTAATAGCAAATATGTATGTACTATTTTTGAAAATCTGACATTTCACTTGAGGTAAATATAAAGCGTCACTATCTTTCTGCCTCGTGGGTACATCTCTTATGCGCATGTTTATTTGCTTTTCAAATGAATTTATGTTATTAAAAACGAAAGTACAAATCTCCAATATGTATAGACTAGTTAATGTAAGAAATTTCTCTTCGGAAAACAAAGAGCGAATAGATTCATCGCTCGCTTTACCATACATTATTCTAAGACTGCGTTTTTGCAATATAAATGTTCTACTAACATTGACAGAGTTTCCCCAGTATATAATGCCATAAGTTAGAAGGGGGTAAATATTTGCATAATAAAAACTTTTAGCTACTTCAAGAGTTGACGCATCCACTAATACTGAAAGCGCATAACAATTGGCAGATATTTTATTATTAATTTTATCAATGTGACTTTTCCAGTTTAAGTGAGTGTCTAAGGACACTCCTAAGAAATTAGTTTGCTCTACTTCTTCTATTTCAACTGAATCTAGTTGTATATTTAGATTTTCTAAATTCTGTTTATAATTTTTAAATTGCATAATTTTAGTTTTGTTTAAATTGACCGTGAGGTTCATTGTGTCTAGCCAAGTTTTTATAGTTAATAATGTACTTCTTATTTCATGCCTATAATCCTCAACTGAAATACTATCGTTACAAAATAAAATTGTAGCATCATCAGCGAACATTACACATGGGTATTTAGCTATGGCGAGTAGTTCATTTATATACATTAAAAATAACAGTGGACCAAGAACACTACCTTGAGGGACACCAATTTTACTAATTGCGAATTTTGATTGTACCTCTTCTAATGTATTGTTCAATTTGTTAAATGTTGTTAGTACCGTCGCTTGCTTTCTATTATTTAGGTAAGACTGTAATAACTTGTATGCAATACCGCGAACACCTATTCTTTCCAACTGTCGTAAAAGTATGTTATGCACAACACAGTCAAACGCCCTGGTCATATCAACAAACAGAGCAGCACATTTTACTTTATTATTAATATGACTCCAAACCTGTTTAAGCATCCTGTAAATAGCGCAAGAGGTAGATCTATTTTGCCTGAATCCAAATTGAAAATCACTAAGTATGTTATTTTTGTTCATATAGTTAACTAGTCTACTAAAAATTACTTTTTCGAAAATCTTTGAGAAGCTAGGCAATAATTGGTCTGTAATTATTAATTATATCTTTAGGACCTTTTTTGTGAAGGGGTTTAATTAATGTAACCTTAAGATCATCTGGAAAGCTACCGGTTTCCAGCATTATGTTGATAATATACACGAGAGGTTTGACAATTTCATTTATACAAGACTTAATTACTTGTGTGGAGATGCCATCGTAACCACAACTTTTTTTATTTTTTAGTTGCTTAACTATAGTAATTACTTCCCATTCATCAACAGGTTTCAGATACATACTTTTACAAGAACTATCAAACTGAGGGACATATGTATCTTCAAATGAGTTATTAATATTTTGTGTTATGTAGAGATTATTGAACTGCTGTGCTATCTCTAAAGGGTCCGTAATTTTTAATGTACCGATTTTTATATCTTTTATTGTTTCTCTTAGTTGGTTGCATGGTTTGGTTAAGTATTTAATGAGTCCCCATGTAGCTTTAGTTTTATTAGAGCTATTACTTAAGTATCTAGAATTAGACAGCCTTTTAGAATATCTTATTACCGATTTTAAAATTTTCTTATATGATTTATAGTAAGACTCAGACCTACTCGACCTATTCTTTATTAAGTTCAAGTAAAGCTGTCTCTTTTTCTTACTTGACCTTCTAATGCCTTTTGATTTCCAATTAGACTTTTTAGAAACAGTCACCCTTACCCTTTTAATCGGTATGCAACAATCAAATATGGTTTTAAAAATATTAAGAAAAGTCATGTAGGCAGCGCTAGCTTCTGTTTTTTTATATACTTCTGCAAAACTAACTTGAGACATGTACTTTAATAAAATAGGCAAATTTTTATCTACTTCCCTTTTGTACGTACCAATGTTTTATATCAAAGTTTAATTTACATGGGATTTTTATGACCTGTCCTGAGTGATCTGATAATCCATTGTGTAATACTTGTGTTGTAAAGGACTTTAGATTAGTTATTATATTGTCAATGCATGTTTGAGAGTGGCAAGTTACCCGTGTTGGCTCTGTTATAGTAAAATGCATTTTGTAGGTATTTAACAACTCCACAAACTCTTTGGTGCTACTGCTTTCACTTAACAAGTCTATATTAAAGTCACCTAGAAGTACAATTTTTTTCCTAAGTTTTCGAGATTTCCTAGTAAGTTTTTGCAAAATTATATCGAGTTTATAGAAAAACAACTGGATATTACTCTTAGGAGGTCTATAAATACATATTATTGTGTACTCGAGATCAGGTAAATAAATTCCACAGCATTCAAAACTCCTCTCTGTTGACATTTCCACAAGCCAATCTAATTTATTATAATTCAAAGATTTTTTAATATAAATACAAGTACCACCTCCTTTTGAGTTCTTCCTTGAGAAATGTGATGCTAAAATAAATTCTTGTAATTGTATACTTTGTGACTCTAATTCCCTAAAGTAACTTTCAGTAAAGCAGAGGACGTCAACTTTAAAATTTAAATTATATAGGTAAAGGTCAACATCGTCCTTTTTTGATTTAATACTTTGTATATTTTGGTGAAGTATGGTAATATTACTTTTTAAGAAAAAACTGCGAATTAGGTATATCATCTGTCTGTATACCAATATCTTTACAGCTCATAATTATTTCATTACAAGTTTGTGTAGAGGTATTTTTCTTTTTGAAATTAATGATATTTTTGCGATAACTATCATATTTAAATCTATATTGTAAACGCAATATGTCTCTCAAAATATTTCTAGCTAAATCAACTAGGTGACGCCTCGAGTAATAACGTAAATAATTTTGATCTTGAGAGTATCTAGTAAATGTAACCCACTTAAATTGCGTTGATAAATGTACATACATATCTGTTACTTTTTTAACATTTAAATTTAAGTTGTTGGCTGTTTGACAGAGGATTACATTAGTGTTATCTAAGTTTTGCAGATAATAATAAAGATTCGAATATAAACAGTTGGGAGATATATCGTTTGAGCCACCGATTATTATTATATAGTCTGATTTTGTGAAATTTTTACAGCTATCTAAAACCGATGACAATAATTGTTTGACTCTTGCACCTGGCATAGTAGTTGAGGTTACTAAATACTGTGACCCTAACAGAGATTGCAATATTTTAAACATCCCTTTTCCTTCGTCATCGGCTAATATTAGTACTTTATTTTGACGTGTAATTGGAGCATTTGGAATAGTATTTTCTTGTATTTTTTGGTTAGTATCTTTATTTTGAGAAACTGTTGTTAAAGAATTGCATTTAGGGCTTTTAATTTTTTCCAGTTTTAGACAGGGCTTTGTAATTCTACCAAATTCACACTATAAATACCGTTAAGTAACGTTATTTTCATAATGTTAACATTTTAACGATAACGTAGTAACGTTTATTTTTGTATGAAATTAAATTTTGTAACGTGATCAAGTAACGTTAAGAAAACTGATACGTTTTTGTTAGATAATGCGTTATTGCCAATTCATGCAGCCTGTCGTAGAGCTGGGCGGGAAACGCGGGCGGGACGGAACGGCAATATATATACCTTAATGTGGGAGCTTGGTGCCTTTGATTTAAAAGCCAATGCATTGTAAGAAATGGAAAACAATAAACAGATGAATAAAAATAACGTTAAATAACGATACTTTTATCATGCATTTGGTAACGTTATCAATCGCTGACCGTGGTAACATTACGATTTACTGATAAAATCAACGATAACGTTAGGTTAGTTTAACCGTAAAAGTCTTCTAAGGTATCGCTACCAAGCATAACGTTACCTTTACCATTAACGTTATCTTCGTCTGGCGAAGGTAACGTTACTGACGACTTACTAATTTGACCTATTATTACTCGTCCAGTTTCACAGAAACTGGCAAAAACATGATGCAAAAATTATACTTGACGCTGGCAATATGCAGAGTTTGCGATGCCATAAATTGAAGAAAAAAAAAGTGGTGAGATTGTCTGTATGTGTGCGTGTGGCCCAGGGGGCGCTGGTGTCGGTGAGCGGCGGCGCGTTCCGGCGCAACGTGGCGGCGGGGCCCGAGGGCCGGCTGCGGTTCGGCGCGCTGTCGCCCGCGCAGTACTACGTGAAGCCCAACATGAAGGAGTACAAGTTCGACCCGCCGCACTCCATCGTGCCCGTCGAGGACGGACGCACGCACGACTTGATTTTCAAGTATGTTCATTATGGCAATTTTTTTTAATTGTTGAAATGAATGCGAACTTAATGTTTAATGAACAAACTTTGTAAATATCTATCCATATTTGTGCAAAAAAATTTTTTTTAATACAGTTGCTCAAAAAGTGACGTATTGCAGGGACGTATAGCGTGCGAGAAGTGGGCTATTACACACTCGTGCTTTTTCTTTACCTTTTCCGCACTCGTGCGTTCTCTTTCCCAACTGTCAAAATAATGTCTATTAAAAAGAAAAAAACCAACCACGAAGTTTTAGAAGTTTTTATGATTCATGCAAATATTTCTAAAAAGAAGCTACTAATTTGTTTCAATATCAGATTTAATGATTTGATTCAATGAGTTAGGTTAGGTTTCATTTCATCTCATTAACATTTTCATTTCATATCAATAAAAAAAATCTACTGAAGACTTGGCTGTATGGGCATAGTTCCCTTTGCCTATCTAGAAGAAGAAAACAAAAAAAAAATCTCTGCATATTCGGTATTATTTTACGGTTGGCGCCATTTTTCAAAAATGTTCTTTGCGAGTTTTTATTATTTTATTAAATTGCTTCATTTTTTCGCAACTGTATTAAAAATAGTCGTTCAGTACACGTGCGGAACCGTCATTGGAAGGAGTTCCGACTGTCAACCCTCACCTTCGGCTGTGCCTCGGCTCGGGTAAACATTTGTCGGAACTCCTTGCAATAACCGCCTTTCCGCACTTGTAATGAAATATACTATATCCTATCAATAGCAAAACAATAAAATTGGAAATTTAATTCAGTAAGAAAAAAATTATAAAGTTAAAAAATCATTTTTCCATGTGTAAAGGCTTTCAATACCAATATTAGTAATAAAAAAATGTAGTACAAATCTTTTATTTCATAAATACCGGTGTAGCGACCTTCTGCTACTCATCAAAAATGTGCCACGGCATTCCTGAATTCCTGAATCACGCTATCGAAGTTTTCTGAATATCCGACCATATATTAAGCTCCGAATTGAGTCAGTCGAAGCGCGGCCGCTCCCCGGGCATGACCACCACGCCCGGCGGGAGATCTCCCTTTGCCAAACTGATAATATGATGATACGTACCTTCTGACTTTCATCAGTCGCACCTTCACACCCTGGATGGACTGCAGCATCACTTCACCATCGTGTCAGGTTCATCGCAGCGCATCATGTACAAATATATAAAATATATAAAAGACAATTTGAAATTGGAGGGTAGGGTGCATTAAATAAAATAGGTACTGTATACATTCAAAACAGAAGTAAAACAGAAATAATAGTAAGAAGCAGTAAAGAATAACAGAGACAACCAAGGATACAGCTGACAGCAAAAAAGGAAAGAAGTAAATTTACAGATGGGGAGAGATTAGGCAAAAGGAAAGAGATAAAATCTTATAACGAAAGAAAGTGATCTTTAACTAACTTTGTAAATAAACCCAATGATTGAGGCTACCTTAGTAGATCGCGGATAACTATAGTAATCTATTTGTAATTATAGCAAGTCACTGCTGATGGACGGCTTCTTAGATAATGCACTAGGAGATAATATGGACGTGCGCACACTCCACCAACCTCTGATGAACTGAAAGTCGTGAGACAAAACAGTTTACGTAATCCATCCAAAATATGTTCGTTCAGAGGCATCCGCGTGGCGTGGTCGGTGTCGGGCAAGGCGGTGTCGCTGGGCAAGGCGGGCGTCCCCCACGTCCCCCTGCGTGCCGTCCCCGCCAGCCCTGAGGACGCCCCCCGCTGTCCCCCGCAGGAGGCCACGGCCTCCGTCAATGGAGACTTCAGGTATAATGATTTATAAGACACAAGATACTACAAGCTATCCACAGTTTACCCATTTTGTATTTTACCAAATTTTATTATTCTTATCTCGTTTTCATCAGCATCAGCTTTCTTCATTTTTGCAATCCAGGGGGAGATTTTCCTTGTTATTTCAATTATATTACAGGTCTAAAATTAATGTTTGCTTGGCTTCAACCCACTGTTTTGCACCCCACTGCTGGGCACAGGTTTCTCCCTTCTTCTCATTATTGGGGAGGCCTGGAGCTTACTCCACCACGCTGCTCCGATTCGCGTTGGTGAAGATAATGTTTGCTTAACATTATAAAGATTATGTGAACTTTACTCCATTTTAAATAAAAATATCCTAACCACTGTTACGAATATTGTAATATATATTATATATTATAATTATAATAATTCTAAAGTAACATAAAAAGTTTATTATATGTTATAACCGCTGCAAAAAAGCCACATTAAAATCTACCTTTTCGATTGGTTTCAGAATAAGAGGTTTGCCTCCCAACTGCAAATACGTAATTGAGCTGAAGGAATCTTCCTCACCAGAACTGGCTGGACTCAAGCTAGCAAAAGCCCTGCCTACATTAGAGGTAAAATGTTCAGTTCCATTCTGTTCTAGAAGAACAGTTATGCTTTTAAACTTTTCATAAATGCTTGAAATGTTCTAAAGGTTTTAATTACTGAAAAAATATAGAATAGCCTTAAAGTTGTACCAGAATCGAGCGATAGCTTAATTTCATCTTCTTTGATCTGTATCATTTCCAAATAGAAAATTAAGATCCTTGCATTCCGTTTAATTTCATCTGGTTTCATTAGGCAGGTTACGAACACACATTTTCTAATTCTTAACGATGATTGTGTTTTGTATTTGCTACTGTGTGTGTTTTACGTCAATACCATATACTAATATACATTACATTGAATGTCTCTAAAAATGCTGGTATAGTAATCTCCACTCTATTCTCTTACAGATCCAAAAACAAGACATAGAAAACCTGCGTCTAATAGTGATCCAACCGCACCAAATAACAGACGTCAACGTTCTCGTGTACACGCCGAACGTCGACCACTACAAGACTCTACGCCTTTCGTTGGCACTCGAAACAACTCCTACATCACCCATCTACTCCACCAAGCTCGACCCCATCGGGTACAGCCAGAGTTTGAACCCGGGACTGATGTACGTGCTGCCGCGGCTGCCGGCGGACAATAAGACTTACGTGGTTAACTTAGAGTCGACGTTGTCTAAGGCGACACATAACTACGGGGAACACGCGTACTACTTCACGTCGGACGGACGATTCAAGCATTTCAACATCGATTTTGTGCCCAAGGTTAGTTGTTATAGCTGTTTGTCTTATTATTAATGAGGACAAGCCAGTCTTCTGCCATCCTTGAGATTGAGGTGTGTGTTTATGTCTCTCTCTCTCTCTGTGTGTGTGTGCGTGTGAGTACGCATTCGAAATGTATGAGAGTTGCTCTCCTCTGGGTAAAATTCTAGAGTCCAAATGCGCTGATCATTAAAAGGAATTTTTGTGTAGTACAAATTTTTCATAACTCCTCAGGCGTCAGGTATTTTTTTAAAGTTTTCCTGTGTTCAGCAGAAAAAGTTCATGTGATTATTTATGATTGTGGGTAAATCGATTGTATTCAACTGCAGCTATCACAATGGATTTTTGTTTCTGTAAAATTGGCTGCAAGTAGTCAATAACTCTAAATTGTTCTATGAATCTATATCAATCCAAACTTTTTTTCACTGTGCAGTCGTTTGTTGAATATAACTTCAGAGGGACAAGGATTCGCTTTGATAAGTGCATCTTTTTAACATGATTTTATAGCTTCGGTTGTATGTTATGTTAGTATGTAGTGTATGTGTATGAAATGGAATCGTTGAATGTTTTACTAGAACTACTTTGAAACGTTGGATCAATTTGAAACTTGCATACTTATCAAGGATCGATTATAACGCAATAATATAAAAACATGAGAAGAAACAAAGAAACAAAGAAAGTAGAAGAAAATCACGCACCATTAATATGTTTTTTAAAGTATGTTTCTAGTGATGCCATGTGTAAAGAACCGGTACAACAAATCTATTGGTCTGTTTGAGAAGCTCTACAACCTGTAGCCGAGTACATGTTACGGCAGCTTGATGGTAGATGGCGTTGTTTACATATAGTTGTCGCAGAACAGACAAGGTAGGTCGTTGTGCACACAGAACATAATAAAAGAGTTTAGAATGGAAATGTGGGCGGGGCAGACGCGCCAAGGATATGAGCAAACGTTCGTATCTCTACAGAAACACGCGAATGTGCGTGCTTGTGTGCGTGCTGGGTGTGATTCGTTCATTTGAAATCGCGTGATTGTGCGGCGCTAAGATTGGCTAGATTTGAAATTGCAAATATGTGCGGAAGCTTCGTATTTATTTAAGTACAGATGTAATGGAGGCGAAAGGTGGGGTTTGATCGGCGACACCAGGTTACATCCGAACGGCGCATTATTGACGTTCTACCTCTTTTAATATGTTGTGTGGTCGTGCAGGTGCGCGCGTCGGAGCAGGAGCTGCGGCAGACGTCGGTGCTGGCGGTGCCGCTGCTGGCGCTGGCGGCGCTGGCCTTCCTGCAGCGCGAGCGCCTCGCCGCGCGCCTGCGCCCCGACCCCGCGCACCCCGCGCACAGCGCCGCGCGCCGCCCGCCGCGCAAGAAGCAGCAGTAGGGGACTGCGCGGAGTATTGGACCTGCTTAATGTGAACACCTACCTCCTACTAATAAACGTTACGTAAGCCTGTCATTTTCTGTTTTGTCTTTCTCTGACGCGTCCAAATCAATATCAATAATATGCCTAACTTTGGCATAATAATAAATGTTGAAGCAAAAAAAATTAAAAAAAATCTGTCACAAGCTCAAAACAACGTTTATTAGTAAAGGGGTCAGTGTTATAGGTGGATTACTGAAAAGCTGAAACGCAGCATTTTTCTTAAGATCTCAGTCTCGAACGTGCAAAATCAACCTAAAAGTGTGACGATAATAGATATTAATTTATAGATGAATTTCAATTTTCCTAAATAGTATATTTCATTACAAATGAGAAAGGCTGTCATTACAAGGAGTTCCAACAAATGTCTACCCGAGTTGAGGCGCAACCGAAGATAGGGTTGACAGTCGCAACTCCTTCCAATGAGACGGTTCCGCACGTGTACTGAACAAGTATTTTAATACAGCTGCGAAAAAATGAAGCAATTTAATAAAATAATAAAAACTCGCAAAGAACATTTTTGAAAAATGGCTCCAAACGAAAAAGAATACCTATATGCAGAGATTTTTTTTTGTTTTCTTCACCCATTCTGGGTAGGCAAAGGCAACTATGCCCATACAGCCAAGTCTTCGGTAGATTTTTTTTATTGATATGAAATGTAAATGTTAATGAGATGAAATGAAATTCATTTCAATCCAAGTTAGTTTGTTTCATCTCTATATTTTGTACCTTGTCCTACAATAAATGATTTAATTTGAATTGAATTGAAATGAAACATAACGTAACTCATTGAATCAAATAATTAAATCTGATATTGAAACAAATTAGTAGCTTCTTTTTTTTAATATTTGCATGAATCATAATAACTTCTAAAACTTCGTGGTTGGTTTTTTTTCTTTTTAATAGACATTATTTTGACAGTTGGGAAAGAGAACTCACGAGTGCGGAAAAGGTAAAGAAAAAGCACGTGTGTGTTCCCACACCCACTTCCCGCACGCTATACGTCCCTGCAATACGTCACTTTTTGAGTAACTGTATTAAAAAAATATTTTACATTTATATCATAGCAAATAGTGTTAACATTACTTGGAAGTGAAATTTTTGTGTTGGATTATCATTTTATCGAGGAAGGTTTTAGGCTAGGTATATGACTTCATGCTATAAAGTGGATAAGACCACAGAGCACATGTACTTTCTGTGTGTGTGTGTGAAATGTGTCCTAGTATCTAATTACTTCTTTTCGTAAACTATTACAAGTAACTTTAATAGACATCACTCAGTCGTAAATTACATAATTAAAATTCGATTAAATTTAGTGTCGGAAAAACTAAAACCATTATATAAGACTAATTTTTTAATTATATTTATTGTAAGCGCGGTTCCAGAACAGTTTATTATACACACGTGTATGTCAGCCGCTACATAATTATACCCATACATCAGTTTACACCACTCGAACGGAAGGCATATTATGTCGTGGCTAACTTATACGCTCGTTTATAACCGTTCTAAAATTAATCAGTAATACCAGAAGACATATTATTGCAATAAATTTTGAAACACGTCAATATTTTATTGTCATCATCGGGATGGGTAAAACAACTTTTAGCAATTCTATTTTGCATTAAAATTAGTATATTAGTATAAATTAAATTAATGTTTCTTACAAAACATTAAGTGCATTTTCACACCAGAGTATTTTTCGGCGCTGTCGCGTGTCTTTTGTTTTTTTTTTGAAGTGGTGTAGCCGCGTAACGTCGAGATTTGACATTTTCCGGTACAAAAAGTGGCGCGCGTGTAAGCGCGTTTTCCGAAACGACCATATACGCTCGTAAAAATACGTGGGTGTGAAACCGCACCTATAAGATAGGGTACATCTTTACATCCTATAAATTTTAGCGCTGTCAATGTCACTCATATCACATCTGAAAAGGATAGCGATAATATTAACTGACTAATTATTTAATCTGAAGTTTGAAAAATCGGTCCTTAATGTGTGGGAGTAGTTTATTGTGCTTTTTAAAGGTGTGTGACTATATAGAGTATAAGATTAAAATAAATTAATGCAATTTTTGATCATATTATATAAATTTAATCATGATGACTATTACACGGTATTGTAACTAAAATGCAGTAAGTAAAAAATATTTTACTTATATATGAGAAATATGTTATTATAATATCATGTATTGTTTATTTAAATCAAAAGAGAGTTGTAAATTTGTAAATTGTTACTTTACAAGTAAAATATAACTGAAAAATTAATTTTTTGTTGTTTATTTGTTAATTTAAAAAGCATTTAAGGGTAAAGGATAGTATTTATATAGGTTACAATGGATAAGAAATAAAATGGATTGTTCTTAAATATTTGTTTTATTTATCAGTTAAGTATCACTTATCAGTTATCAGAGACTAAATTATCGACATTGCAATACTAAGTGTTTTTATCTGTAACAACTGAACTGGCTCTCGCAGTCTGCTCTGGTGCGAGCTTGATGATCCCATAGTCTCGCGTTTTCTTTGCTGTAAGAAAATATCGTATAAAAATAAGTATTTCATTTCACAAAACCTTTTTCAGCGCCTTTTTTAGTAGATGTGTCTACTAAAAATGTACATATTTATTATTCTTATTTTATTCTTCTATTTAGACAACCACCGTGGCGTAGTGGGTGATGAGCCGACTGCGAAACGTGAGGTCGTGGGTTCGATTCCCACCCAGGACAAATATTTGTGTGATGAACATGACTGTTCTGTGTCTGGGTGTTAATTATCTATTTAAGTATGTATTCAGAATTATATAGGTACATATGTTTATCAGCTTTCTGATTACCATAGTACAAGCTCTGCTTAGTTTGGAATCAGATGGTGTTGTGTGAATTGTCCAAAATATATTTATATTTATTTATTTATATCTTATTAAGAATTACTTTTTTATTTTTGTGGAATTATTTGGATAAATGGTCAAAAATAACTCTTCACGCTTATACCATACCCATGTCATAGACACACCCAGACTTATTTGCACAAATATGGATGTTTACAAAAGTTGTTTTTACATTTTTGTTCCGCCATATCTACCTTCATGAGGTATGCAAATATTACAATAATTAAAAACTTAACTAATTACAAAATTGGCATTCGTTTTAGAATTTCTCTGGAAAAAAAGTAGCCTTAGTTACTCCTTATTACATCAGCTACCTGCCAGTGAAAGTCCCATCCAAATCGGTTCAGCCGTTTCAGAGATTACCCGGAACAAACAGACAGACAGACAAAAATTGTAAAAAATGTTGTTTTGGTATAAATACCATATATACATTCGTATATAATATACGTGTAGTAAAAAGCAGTTATTTTAATATTACAAACAGACACTCCAATTTTATTTATTTGTATAGATAAAAGAAGTGCCAACATCAGTGATCACAACTATCTCCTAACAACAACGAAGTATAAATGAATTAGGCAGTTTAACTTACTTGACAAAGTACAGCTGAAACGCCGCCAAAAAGCTATGTGATGCGCGCGCGTGCAGCATACACAGACGGAGCTTCTCACACTCTTCCGAAAGACTGAAAATTAAAAATTGTTATTAGTGTACATCAGTATACAAGTCATTTGTAAAAAAATGTGAATACATTAATTACCACAAGTATCTGGTATACGAATGACAAGAGAGCCAAATTGACCCGACACTATACCGAAGATATCCCGGACGTCAGCCTGTACGAAATTAGAGGGGCCCTAAGTCAGCTAAAAAACAACAAAGCACCGGGAGATGACGGTATCACATCAGAGCTACTAAAGGCTGGAGGCAAACCCCTCCTAGTGGCGCTCCAAAGACTGTTCGATACCGTCATCAGAAACGGAACTACCCCGGAGGTGTGGATCAGAGGCGTGGTGGTTCTGTTCTTCAAGAAGGGTGACAGAGCCCTTTTGAAGAACTATAGACCCATCGCGCTTCTGAGCCACGTCTATAAGCTGTTCTCAAGGGTCCTTACTAATCGTATTGCGCGCAGGCTCGGCGACTTCCAGCCTCCCGAACAAGCCGGATTCCGAAAAGGCTACAGTACCATAGACCACATACATACGCTGCGACAGGTTATACAAAAGACCGAGGAGGATAATCTGCCGCTATGTGTTGCGTATGTGGACTATGAGAAAGCCTTCGATTCTATCGAGACCTGGGCGGTGCTAGAGTCTCTCAAACGGTGCCAGATAGACTATCGGTACATCGAGGTGTTGAAGTGTTTATACAAAGCCGCAACCATGACAGTCCGAGTCCACGACGGAAGCACTGAACCTATTCCACTGCAGCGCGGAGTACGACAAGAGGATGTTATATCCTCGAAACTGTTTACCGCTGCACTGGAAGACGTGTTTAAGCTGATGGAGTAGGGCTTGGTATTAATATCAAAGGCGAACACCTCACACACCTTCGATTTGCCGACGATATAGTCATCTTGGCGGAGTTTCTGGAAGAACTCAGCACAATGCTAGGAGACCTCCATAGCGCCTCCCAACGGGTGGGTCTTAAGATGAACATGGACAAGACGAAGATCATGTCTGATGTCCATGTCACACCCATACCGGTCGTTGTTGATGGCGCTACTCTCGAAGTTGTCGACGAGTATATTTACCTGGGTCAAGCGATCCGTATGGATAAGTCCAACTTCGAGAGAGAGGTAACTCGTAGAATCCAACTCGGTTGGGCAGCGTTCGGGAAATTACAAAGTGTCTTCTCGTCCAGAATACCGCAGTGCCTGAAGTCGAAAGTTTTCGAGCAGTGTGTGTTGCCAGTGATGACCTACGGTGCTGAGACGTGGTCTTTTACAGTTAGCCTTTTCCACAGGCTCAAGGTCGCTCAGCGAGCGATGGAGAGGGCTATGCTTGGTATTTCTCTACGCGACAGAATCCGTGACGACGAAATCCGTAGACGAACGAAGATTAACGACATTGCTCTCAAAATTTGCAAGCTGAAGTGGCAATGGGCAGGCCACATAGTTAGGAGGACTGACAACCGGTGGGGAAGAAAGGTCCCCGAATGGCGACCACGTCTCGGCAAAAGGAGCACAGGCCGCCCTCCAACCAGGTGGACTGACGACCTGAAGAAGATAGCGGGAAACCGCTGGATTCAGAGGGCGCAGGACCGGACGGAGTGGCGAAAATTAGGGGAGGTCTATGTCCAGCAGTGGACTTTAAAAGGCTGATGGATGGATCTGGTATACAGAGTATATTTTAATTTCAGACATTGTATCTCTTTGATATAACTAATTCCTGTTTCATGTCTGTTTACTGGGAATTGACGTGTACACGGTGTACAATAACTACAATAAGTGTGCATTAGACGAGTTTTGGCGGGAAGTCGAAAAAGACATATTGTGCTCTTGTTTTATTTTCATTTTCTTGGTGTATTTTTAGTTGGCTGCAACCCTTTTTACGTCCCACTGCTGGGCACTGGTCTCTGCCCATTATCGGAGAGGCCTGGAGCTTACTCCACCACGCTGCTCCAATGCGGGTTGGTGGAGATGCGGGTTGGTGGAGATGCGGATTAGTGGACCCGCCCATAAGGCCACGACAAGGTTTAACGACTGTTATCTATCGACAACAACCGGGACCGACGGCTTAACGTGCCCTCCTTAGCACGGAAACGCGCATGAATTTTTTTGCCACTATCGGTCACCCAACTCACACCCGACCGTGCCCGTTTGGCTTAGCTGCATAGACCGCTTGCGGTGTACGCTAACCGCTGGGCCATGCGCGCTTCACACACAGACATAACATTTAATTAAAACATACATATTTATTTTCAATCTTTTTTATGTGTCACTGCTGTGATTTAGGCCATAGTCCACCACTTGGCTAGCGGATTGGTGGTCGTCATGCTTTCGTAAAATTATGAATTTCGCTCAGGCATGCACGGCGATGAAGAACATCGTAATCAATTAAATATCACGATATTTTCCATCACCGTGGAGCAGCGATAAAATGCGCACATTACCGAGGCGCCGAGGATTTGAACCCGGTATCGGTCGCGTCATAGACCGCTGTCTTTTACCACTCGGCCATCGCTGCTCAATAAACATTAAAAATAAAAATTAATAAAACAAAAGAACAATAGATACTATAAATAGATAGGTCACACGAATGTTCGGCGCCGAAAAACAACACCTCTCGGCTAAAATTCTTCATTCATGAATGTTGGCATCTGCTGAGTATGGACTTTCATCACATATTATGTATAGTTACTAACAAATAGTAAACAACAAAACTAATATTAACCTGCTGGTAAATGTAGTAACTAATGGCTAATTGGAAAGTTCCTTAGGTACCTTGGATCCGGCATTCGTGAAATAAATAAAATAGGGCCTACCTTCGCTTCGTCCTAATCTTGTCCATGTTGCTGTCCTTGAAGTCACCATAGGTTATAGTCGGGTTTATGAACCTCTTCCACTGAGAGTGCTGCTGGAGGTGGTTTTCTTGATTTTCTGCTGAAAAAAAAACTGATTATCTTAGGTTTCTTTTGCCAGCAGCTTCAAATGATCCTAGTGTAAAATATTTTGGTATAAAGTATTTTAAATGTTTTCGTTCACTCTCTTAGTAGCGTTAACGTCTGCACTAGATTTCTGGTGTAGTGGGTAACATGGACACCCACAAAGAAAGACATAACTCAATCAGCAAGACAGTTTGCTTTTTTCACTACTGGGAATCGAACCCGAGACCCTCGATTAGCTGATAGGTAGCTATTCCGATTTTGGCCAGGAGTGTCCTCTAAAGAAGTATTTTGCAAAATAAGGGGGCATTTTTTTTTACAAAAAAGGCACTTACTTTTTATTTGTACCGGTTGACTGCTCACTGAACACAACATGATTGCCAATAACGATAATAATATTTTACAACTCATTTTTGTTGCCTTTAAAATTAATCTCAAATGCTTACAATATCAGTCTTAGGTACGTACTTCTCGATTAAAATTTTAAAAATAATATTTCCTTATATATCTATCACCCCCACTTTACATTAGAGTTTGACGTAAGTAGGTACACAAATTCACACATTGTATTATAAATATTAAATATGTATTACAAATTAGGTCTTGTTAACAAGTTTGATGTATTTCATACAAATGGGTTATAATATATTTATTTTTAGTCATCGGCACGGTCTTTATCAAAATAATAAAATATAATACTCTTCAAAATAGAAAATGTGTTCTGTCTGTTTTGCGGTTTGTTGTACAACCGACGATGGTCCAAATGGATAAATAAAGAAAATAATATTAATTTTACGGACAATTTAGCACAGCCTTTTTAAAAAAAAAAACACATGAACACCAGCGGATCCAAGGGAGGGGGGCTCCAGCCTCCCCCAAAACCATTCGGGTTCTTGACAAATTAAATCAATCCACGCGCCATCCGGATGCGTTCATTCGTTCAAAGCATATGCGGATAGCACAAAAGTCCAAGTTGGTGAAAATACCGCTTGGTTAAGTCAGCCTCCCCCGCCCCCCGGTCATCAAAATCAAGCCCCCCAAACTGAAATACTAGATCCGCCACTGCGCATCAATATGCTTAGAAGAAGTTGTTCTGTATGCCGTCTGAAAAGTGGAGGGTACAAAACATCCTCCTCTCCTTGTACAGTCGACGCCATTTCAGCAGCAGAACAGATGTAGCCGTGATTCGCTTGCCGCTTCAAAATTGGGCCTATTGCCCACCGAACATAGGACGAAAAAAAATACAGAAGACATTTCTAAAAAAAGGCATTACATCGGGATATTCTCTGATGTCACTGTGTTCTTGTAGGAAATGGGTTCCTCACGACTCTTTTCACACACATAGGTACTCGTGCTTACGTCAGTAATGCATCGTTACTTACGATAATCTGTTCGAAGTGTAGGTGAATTACCTGGCCTGGAGGCCTGGAGCCTAGACCCCACGCAGTTTAAATGCGGATAACAATAGATGAGAAAACACCTACATAATTACGTACTCTATTTTCAGGTTACGTTTTCGTATAATAGATTAATGGTATTGTGTACTAGCATTGTAGTGATAATCCATATTACTGGTAACGTAAATAAAAGTTATTCGGAACCGGTAAGAAGTTGTTATTGACGCAAATAGGGTGCTAAATGATGATTTTCGTCACGAGAATTGGATTAAATATAGATCACTACTTCAGTTCTGGTCGTTTAATGACGCTGTAAGTGTGCATTGGCGTAACCATTGCACAGTGGTGTGTTTTAACACTTATAAAATAAAATAAAGTTGCAATAAAGCACGCAGGGCTCTACTCTAAGCGCGATCGTCCGAAGTATCGCATATTTTGGAGTGATCATTTTGTAAAAGTTTGAAGAATAATAAAGGGTATAGCACCATATTATCGATAACTATACTAATAGTTATGCATCAACAAAAATAGGTCATAACAGGGCGAAAATTGTGCTGAAAAATTCACGATATATCGATTATCGATTGTTCGAGTCGATCTCCAGGCCAAAATCAATTAATTAATGGTTAATTGTTTACTGCAGCTTAAATTTAACAAAAACATTTGCTGTGTACGAGCCGGCAAAGAAAAGAAAAAGAAGAAAAAAATATTTATTTCATATTAGGAATACAAAATATTCGCCTTTATGTGCCCGTTTGGGCCAATCCTGGATTTATAAACAGGCAGTATAGGCCGCGGCCTAGGGGCGGCAGCGTCCTAGGGGCGGCAGATTTCAGAAGTGGGTCCCTCGATTTCAGAGGATAAAAGTCAAACACGATCACTGGTTTTCTCATGGTTTTTTATACTTTAATAAAATCCCTATAGAAACTCATTCCTATCGAAACCTATATTATAGTGAGTGATAGATGAGAACAGCAAGGCGGGCGGACGGCAGTGGCAACGTAACAATCCCCGCTTTCCTTAGGTATGTATGTACATGGGGCGGCGGAAATAAAGTGGCCTACACTCATAAAAAATATAAATCCCTCACTGGTTTGGGCTAGATGTTAAGATGAGAGAAAAAAGGTGGCAGAAAAAAACTCCCAGCAGCACTCTTTAAAAAAAAGTACATTATATACTTGAGATAACAGAACGGCTATGGCGACTACCAGCGGACTCGGAAATTCATACAACCACTGGCAAGATTCAGGCTCTCCATGACACTCCATGTGCAATGGTACCTGGGCTGCAGGAGATACCAACACTGCGTGGCCGATATGTTTGTCTGCTTTGCTATATAAATACAGAAAAAAATGAATTCACCGGTGCACAATATTTTTATATTTTAAAGCCATTAAAACGAGTTCGCAGTTCCTGCAAATAATGGGTCAGACGACCCCACATAAAAATATAGTCTCTAAAATCACTGTGAGTCAAACCAAATACCGGTTGATTGACTTTTATGACTGGCTTTAATATAATTTTATTCTATAGGTGTTATTCTTCTGATGCATTAGCAACTCTACATAATGAACCACGGACGAGTAAAAAATGTAAAATTTTAAAATTTTTTACTTGAACATGATAAAAAAAATTGCATGGATGAGTTTATTTATTTATACTAGATTGTTGTTTAGATTATTGTCTAGATATATCAGAAGATTAGAAATCAGAATAGGAACATAGTCGCAACCATGTCGCAACAGTTGAACACTACTACACTGTTCGTAGCTGCTTATTAATAATAACAACATACTGGTAGAGCAAACAAACAGGTTAATTATGATATTCTTTACAGTAACTTAAAAAAAATTGACGACCCGCGTGGCGTAATGATTACCATGCCGGACTGCCGATCGGAGAGTCCCGGGTTCGATTCCCGGCGAAGCAGAAATTTGAATGATGAGTTTTAATTTCTGTTCTCGGTCTGGGTCATGGGCGTACCCAGGTTCTTGGCCAGGGGGGGGCAAAGTCTTGGCCAGGGGGGGGCAAAATCTTGGCCAGGAGGGGCACAGTCTTGGCGAGGAGGGGCAGGGGGGGCAAATTTTTGGTCGGGGGGGGGATTTTTAGGGTCTTGGTCAGGGGGGGCAAATTTTTGGTCGGGGGGGGGGGATTTTTAGGTTGTTGGTCAGGGGGGGGGGCAAATTTTTTCAAGCTGGGTACCGCGCGTATACCGCGTATACCGTTTACGGCCTTTCACGTTATCACGTTATAGACCAGTGTCCATAATTTTTGAGACCAAAAAAAAAATATATGTACTAGGATGAAACCCATTGAAAAGGGTAGAGAATATGTAAAAGGAAATTTTTTTACGCGTGATCTGAGATCGAGAAGGGGGAGTTAAAGGGGGTAAAGGGTGAGTTTTTAAGGGTAAATAACGATTTATGTCGATTTCCGGAAAAACTACAAGTTCTATAAAAAAAGTTAAATGGCAAAGTTGTAGGTAGTAAAAAGATCTACATGTTTACAACTTTTGTATTTACACTTTTTTCAAATAACTTCAAAATTTTGAAATATCAATAACTAAGTTTTTGATTTTTTATTTTTATCTTTTGTTAAAAAATATTTTTTCACAAAAATTGGTGATAACCTACCTTTTTATGAACCAAACACACGGTAATTTTTTCGGTTTAAAATATTTATTTTTTTCACCTCATTTTGAAAAATTACCCTAGTTTTCAATGGAAAATTATCACGTTCAATTATCTGCTTTTTTAACACGCTTTTATTAGCTTGACCTGTATGTATGTATGTAACAGAATCTTTTAACTTCATTTTCACTTACTTCTAGGAGTCTGATTAACTTGAAAATTTGCACAGGGGTCAAGGGCCGATGACAATGCAATAATATGAAAAAAAATCCAACTAAAAAATTAAAAATAAATAATGTACTTTAAAAAACAAAAAAAAAAACACGCTTTTGTGAAAATACGAACTAGAAAGTAAAAAATAAGAAGAAAATGTATTTTACTGTAAAAAAAAGCGTGGGGTGCGGTGTCAATAGTATCTTAAAAACCACTCCACGCTTTTTTTACAGTAAAATACATTTTCTTCTTATTTTTTAACTTTTTAGTTCGTATTTTCAAAAAGCGTGTTTTTTAGTTTTTTAATTTAAAAGGTCGGTGTGCTTTATGTCGATGAAATCTCTTATTTCTGATGGTATTAAAATAATCAATACTACGGTAAATGTTCTCAGAAAATACAAATAATGAAAACTCGAATCCAAATTTCTTTTGAATCATTATGTACAATTTTGGCCTATTTATTAAAATTTATACTTAAATTACTCGAAAAACATAAGATTTTATGTTATATTGTATACTTATGTGTTTCGTAAAATTTTTCCTTTCATTTTTGTTATATTCTCTACCTTTTCCAATGGTTTTCATCTTACTATATATTTTTTTCACTTTTTACCATTTTCAAAATTATCGACCCTGGTCTATTATACGAGGACACGCATACAAAATATTAAATATACAAAGGAAACAACAGGAGGTAGCATATTATCTAGCGTACTCTTTATAAGTTTCTTTTTTCGTTTAGATCTTTTGGGATTTTTGAATCCCTGAATCTGGACCTTGATCCAGGGGGGGGGGGCAGCTGCCCCCCCCCTGGGTACGCCCATGGTCTGGGTGTTTGTGTTTCTGTCTTTGTGTGTGTCCATGGCACCCACGACACAGGGTATAACTACCCTACTGTGGGGCTATGAGTGTGAATCGTTATAAAAAATAATGTATAAAAATAGAAATGGGTCAACAATTCTTTATGTTTCATCATACCATCATTTATCGTACACTATAGCAAGAACTGAAAAACATTGCGCAATTTTCAATGCATTTTCTTTACAAATTTATCTTTAAACCTCACTGTGCAAACAAAAAGTTTAAATGTGATACATCAAACATATATAATATGCACCTATTCAAGTATTTAAGAAAACGCTTACTTTATTAGTGGAATTAAAGATAACCACAGTGCATTGCTCTTTCCTAACTCTATATAGAGATGTTACAAATTTTAATTAAGGGTGCGGTAGTTATTTCTACTGGCCGGTAGATGGCGGTAAGTATGTAAGCATAAAGTTATTTGAAACAGTTTAAAAGTAAAGTCAATTGCGAAATGAATTATACTATAAGAAATATTTTTTTAAATAAACAGACTAAAGCAAAAACTAGTCCTAATGATAAAATTTTATTTCCCTTGTGCATGCACCGGGTGAAAAATGTGCTTGTAGATGTCTCTGGTATAGATATCAGATAGTTAGTCTATTGCATAACAGATGACGCTACTTTGTACAGACTTATCTACCAACTCCGCGAACATTCGCGAAAACTCCCGTCACTTCTCGTCAACAGATAGCGCCCGGGTTGGAACTATATAAAGAACGGGAAGCGCGCATGTCGCATCAGTCGAAAAATAAACAAACAATCGTTCTGTAACCAGAGCAACGCGAGCGAAAACGAAAATGTCACTAGTACCGTACTGGCTTCGGCATTTAAGGAATTTGGCGTACAGGGACCCCATCGCAAGGGCGCTGGAGGACCCGTTTACCGTCTTCGCGAAGGATCCTTTCTTCAGGGACCCGATAAAGTATATGAGGCAAGTGACAGCACCCCTCGAACACGATCATGGAATAGAAGGCGTGTACTCCGATTCAGAGGTGAAGGTCGACGGTAAGAAAGTGGAAGTGCATCTCGACGTCCAGAACTTTACCCCAGAACAAATTCAAGTGAAGACAGTGGGAAATGAAATAATGATCGAAGGTAAAAAGGAAGTGAAGCGTGAGGATGGGTGGACGCGCAGCCACTTCGAAAGGCGGTTCCTGTTGCCTGAAGGATTCCCTCCGGAACGTGTGGAGTGTCATCTGGACAAGGGAAAGCTGAGGTTAGTGGCGTTCAGAGCGGAGCCATTGCAAGAAAGAACCATCCCGATTCAGGATAAATCGAGTGCAACCGATGGGAAGAGTTCCTCTGAGAAGTAGTGCCATTGAAACGTGGTTTTAATTTTTTATAAAGCACAGTATTTATATTCGTCAGAAATATAGCTTTGCTTACATAAAAAATTGTTTATTTGTTACAGACTGACTAGGATAGATTTTACTGTAAGGCGATTTATTTCTCGAAATAAATAAATATAAAATTCTCAAATGTGTCTTTTATTTATGGAATAATACTGTGATCCTTTAAAAAATACCTAGTCCCTATATCCCAATATAGCTATTTTTACATAGTTATGTAAACATAAAGTTAATACGTAACGAAATACAAAGATTAATGTAGTAGTATATACAAATAAAAAGTTGTTTACCACAACTATGTATATACTAAAAATTTCCTAAAGATACATATTTTACAGGCAATATAGATTATAAGAGTATAAAATATCGACCTATCGACTGTACCTAGACATTTTTTATGATGCAACAGATTGCAATCTTTGTGTACATACCTACCAGACTAATATTCTTCTCAAAATAGGTTGAGATAGGCCGAAGAATGTTTATAAAAGAATGGGGTCTTAAGGCTAAAAAAGGGAATATTTTTTTTATTTCGCAGGAGTAGCATACGGGCATGCAGGCCACGTGGTGTTTGGTGGTTCCCATGGACTGATACTCGTTGCACCCACTTAACGTGAAGAAATTCTATTGTGTTTCAGTAGAAAGGTGCAGTTGCCAGCCATGATTGTCGCCTCATGTAAGCCAGACCGGCCGGGCGGCCGACCGATAGGCAACTGCACCTTTTCACCGTAACGCTTTAGAACTGCTTCACCGCAGGAGTGGGTGCAGTGGTGGTACTTTGAATACTGTTTACATCCATACAAATGATGTACCTATTTGTTGAGGAAGTTTTTACGCTTCACACTCATAGCCCCACAGTAGGTTAGAAAGAAAAAGAAAAGAAAAATGATTTATTTGCGCAAATATGGGTATTACAGAATTTGTACATTTAACAGTCCGCCATATTTACCTCAGTAAGGTATGCAAATATTGTTAAAGAAATAAAAATTTCACTTAAATCTAAATAACTTTTTGACTTAAATAAAAATCTAATACGATATACGTATAGATATACGCTGTGTCGTGCTTCTCCGGGAATCGAACCCGGGACCCTCCGATCGGCAGTCCGGCATGGCAACCATTACGCCACGCGGGTCGTTGAGTTTGATCATTTCATCAACGGATCGATGGATTGTAGGGATGCTGGCCTTTTTGTGGTTCATAGAACTTACCATCCATGACTATCCTATCCATGCCATGGCTTACGACTCCATAAAACGACTAGTCGTTCATGGCAAGATAGACTATACCAGGTTAAGCGGATGGTCACCCATGCCATCACATCTGACCAAGTGAAGTCGACAGTTAGCGGTCATTTACACAAATACACCAGGCTCATTGTCAACTGAGACGAATGGCGATTGCTAATTAGACAGATAACATCTGCATAAACAGCGATGATACCACATTACGACCACGACAGCTCTAGAGTGTTACGACATAGAAGAAGAAGAAAAACTTTCATAGTGATCGGGGAAGTACACCTTTGTGATCTTTGTTTGAAGGTCGCCTCATTTTAGTCTAGCCGACAACCGCACCTTTTCTGTGAAACACCATTGAATAGGGTCTTGGACACTATGCACAAAAAAAAATCAATGTGCATATCTTCAAAAGATTGCACAAAACTACGCTTGGAAAGCAAGATATTTGTTAATTCATTTATTTAGTCAATTGACTTAAATGGTTTGTGATTCACAAACCATTTTCTCGTATAAAATGTATGAAGATGTCACGTTTTGACAATAAAGTCATTAAAAGTATCTCAATTGATTAGGTAGTCCAAGACCAGATTGCTTTACGGCAAAAATGGGTCCCCTACCCGAACCTTCATTGGGATTGTGTGTAGATGTCCTGGCTGGCTGCAGTCCTTTTTGCGTCCCATTGCTGGGCACGGGTCTCTCCCCCTTATTGAGGAATCTTGCAGCTTACTCCACCACGCTGCTCTAATGCAGGTTGGTAGAGATGCGGGTTAGTGGCCAACCCGCTGTCGGATGTTTTCAAACCGCCGATAAGGCCTCCAACAAGGTTTAACGACTGTTATCTATCGACAACAACCGGGACCGACGGCTTAACGTTCCCTCCAAAGCACAAAAACGCGCATGAAATTTTTGCCACTAGCGGTCACCCATCTCACACCTTACCGCGCCAGTTTGGCTTAGCTGCGTAGATCGCTTGCGTTCTACGCTCGCCGCCGGACCATGCGTGTTTCAGATGTCGTAAAACGCTCATATACTACTGCATTTAATAAAAAATCGAGGAATTTCTTTACTTGCTAAAGAGTACATCATGCAATTCCGAATTTCCACCCATCCATCAGCCTTTTATAGTCCACTGCTGGACATAAGCCTGCTCTAACGTTTTTCACTCATCCTGGTCCCGGGCCTTCTGAATCTAGCGACTATCCGCTGTCTTCTTCAGATCATCAGTCCACCTGTACTCCTTTTGCCGAGACGTGGTCGCCATTCAAGGACCTTTCTTCCCCATTGGTTGTCGGTCCTCCTAACTATATAACCTGTCAATTGTCACTTCAGCTTCCGAATTTCTAATTCTGAATTCCAAATTCCGAATTTAGAAGCACTAAAAGCTTTATCTACTCTGCTCTGACACTTATAGCTGCCGGTTTTAAACATTCAAAAATATTAGATGTTCTGCTAGCCGGTAGAAAAATATCAATACAGCCCACGGGTGCCATTGGATTAAATAGTTCTGATAATAAACAGTCGATCTAAATATAGATAAATTGAGATCTGTCTATCATTCTCTCAGCCGCAGTCTGAAGATCTGAGTAACAGAAACAATAATTGAAAAATAGGTTGGAAGCTTTTTTGATGAGTTCACTTGTAAATACTGCTTCGTACTGTCTGGGCAGTGCAAACTCTGGTTGATTATTTAAAATAATTTGGCGTCTATATCTGCGTTTTATACCTACGTGCGAAACGGCAGGACAAGAAAATATTCTGAATGTTTTTGTAATTACGCCAGTAAATATAATATAATATTTAGGTCATAAGTAACTTATTCATACGGAGATTAGGTACATTATGGAGGTAACTACGTCGATCTTGTAGCATCAAAGGTACTGACTAACTTGACGGGTGTCATACCTGTCACGTCGATAGATAGAAAGCGATCGCTGCTAGCAAATTTTAGCGTGAGTTTTTCGTATTTCGGACACTATATACTTCAATTCTCTAATTCTGAAAATTAAAGATAGGTAGCAATCGCTACATAAAATTTTCGGACATCTACGTTTACGACATCTGAAATACGCACGGTCCGACGGCGAGCGTAGAACGCAAGCGATCTATGCAACTAAGCGAAACGGGCGCGGTCGGGTGTGAGATGGGTGACCGCTAGTGGCAAAAATTTCATGCGCGTTTTCGTTCTTCGGAGGGCACGTTAAGCCGTCGGTCCCGGTTGTTGTCTATAGTATATCAGTCATATCAGTCGTTAAACATATCAGTCGTTAAACCTAGTCGGAAGCCTTATGGGCGGTTTGAAAACATCCGACGGCGGGATGGCCACTAACCCGCATCTCCACCAACCCGCATTGGAGCAGCGTGGTGGAGTAAGCTCCAGGCCTCCCCAATAATGGCCCCATAACCCATGCCCAGCAGTGGGACGCAAAAAAAGGGCTGTAGCCAAATAAAAAAACATCAATTTATGGAAAATGTTGGGAAAAGTTTACGATTACGATTTTTGCAATTCATGGAGGTTATTAGTTTGAAAGTCTATAAAAATTATAATAAATATAATTTAATTTGATTGTTAACTTATTTTTCTACATGTTTAGTAAGAAAGTACTTTGTGAAAATGTAAACAGTATTTTTTTAACATTTAAAATATGGTGTCGATATTAGGTCTTTGTAATATTAAAGCCACAGGTATTTCAAAAGATTCTTTGTTATATGCTCGTAGGTCTCTCTATACACTGGATATTGATGGACAGTTATGCCATGCAACCTTTTCTATAGCTTCCAGGCATGCAAGGTGATGGAAAACATCGTAATGAAATATGTATTCCCTCTTTCTGCAGCAGCGATAAAGAAGCACAGTACCTGGACGCCCGAGCGTTGCTCGGATAAAAACAATTGATTTTCTTGGTTTATTTTTAAGCAAAACATTCATTGCCTTAGTGTTACTTAACAAAGATGAAATACCTAGCTCCCAATTAAAAAAAATTGTCACAAAAAATAAAAAACGCAACTTGCCTACCGGTATATTATTAATATTCTCCAATAGATGTCAGTAAGAGTAATTTTATATTTAATGGCATAAGCATTAAATAAAACGACAATTTCCATGAATAAAAATTTTCTGGATCGATTTATCATCCCCGAAACCAGGGTACTATATTTCATTAAAATCTTTGGAGCCGTTTCCGATATATAAAACGTGAGACACAGCAATGAATGGCTGTTTCAGACACGGAAACAAAATGAGCCAAATATTCCTTATGAAAAAATAATTTACTCTCATATATAGTAATAGTTTAACAGCTTGTAACAAATAACAGCAACATAAAAGCTACACACGAAGGTTTTATGGATGTATCGTAAACTTGGATATCAATGATGCGAATATTTTAGCAGTTGGAGCTGTAGCGGGACGAGGGAAAATAAAATGATTTTATTGGCAAGAAAGAGGAAAGGAGCTATCTTTACTGGAATAATTCATAAATCTGCTGGGATGTGCAATATTTCTTGTGACATTCCTTTTGTGTGTGTTATTTTTGGTATAAGTGAAATATGTTGATATTTAAAGTCGAAACCTTTTTGTAAACCGCACTTTCAAGATTTAAAAATAATGACGCTTCCATCGCTATACATATACGAAATATCTTTAATGGTTAAAAAAGATATAAATAAATATGAAACCCTTAAATCAAAAAGACATAATACAAAATTGAGTTCAATTGCGTCAAAAACTAAACAATACCGTAAAAGCGTCTTCTGCATGGGACCAAAAATATACTTATAATAATTTACCGGAATCCCTCAAATCCAAAACAAATTGTGATTTCAAACGAGCACTTAAAACGTTCTTATATACAAAAGCGTACTATTCGGTTTCTGAATTTCTTGACGATGACAATTAAGTTCGTGAGGGATTACGGAACGAAAAACCTGGGAGGTTTTTTTTCCGCCGGCTTTTTTTCCTCTCAGCGTATAAAAACCCAATGAATTGGGTGCCCAAAGCCGACGACGTGGGAAAAACACCGTCTAAATAAATTCATAACTACTAAATAAAAAAAACGCAAAATATGGGATAAATAAATAAATAACATGGTTTATCAACATAACAAATAAATTTGTTATTTAGATTTAAGTCAATTAGTTATATAGATAGATTTAAGTATATTTTGATTTCTTTACTCTAAAATAGTATTTTTTTTATTTCTTTAAATATATTTGCATACCTTACTGAGGTAAATATGGCGGATTTTAAATATATAAAACAACATCTGTAATACCCATATTTGCGCAAATAAATCATTTTTCTTTCTTTCTTTTCTTTATTTCTTTCTTTCGAATACAGTCGAAACTACGAGTAAATCAATCAAAAAAAAAAACCTGCTGACAGGTTTTTCCGTCACCATTTTTCTCTCAGATCAAGACATTAAGTCCGAAAGGGAAAAAATTAAATTTATAATGGATTTTGTATTCCTAATATGAAGTTATAATATAATACCTATAAATATATTCTTTTCTATCCTTTACTCTTTCTTGTGATGATGCGTCGTCGTAATGAATTGTTACCATTCTTTTAATACAAATTACATCAAAAAAACTATAGATACAAAATGTACAGGTACAAAAATGTTAAATCAGTAGTACGGGTCAGGAATAGTTTGTGGATTTAATTTCTTATTATTGTATCTATGACGTAATAAACAAACTTCAGATCCATCGTGTTCCTCCAAAATTAGATTATGAATGTAGAATCAAATCAAGGTCAAGGAAAAACTAATAATCTCATATTAACACGTAAGTGTACGTATTTATGCATAATGTAAATTTAAATCTACTGTTTGAATGGACCGTCATTGACAGGTGATGTCTTTGCAGTGTAATTAACAAGTAGACAATACAGTAGAATTGTCGATTTAAAAGCCATCATGATGTAAAATACAAGGACGAAAACGATTGAAAAGTAAAAGACTAATATTTTCAGGGTGGAAAAATATAGTGCATAATTTGCACGTTCAATATTAATTCAAACCATAGAATTCAAACGTTTTTATTTCTTTGCTTCAATCTTTGTTGTCCGTTTGTTCAACTGCCCGTCCGTCCGTCCACCCGTTTGTCAGTATGTCAAGACCCTTTATTCGCGGGGCTAATGATCCGGAGAAGAGATATCGAATTGAAATAAAAGCTTTACATTCAGATCTACAGTCCACTGAAGAAATGAAAAAATAAAACTTCAAAATTAATTTTTAAAAGCCTACGGTCGCATATATGTTGCTAAAACGTTTTTTAATGGAATCTAAATAAATAGAACCCCTTTTATCTATGTAAAAGTTTTATAAGTAGTAAGTAGTAGATTTTTCAAGGAAAAATCTGAAAACTAAATATTTGTATTTAAATCATTAAAAATATTATATTCTTGGAAGGAACGTTCGCCGAGCGAACACATTGTTAGTTGGTAATCATTGGTTTTTGCTATGTGATCTATTTAAAATTTATTGCTTTTTTAACATTTATTTGAGAAAACAAACAGTTATAAATAATAATTTGAATAATTCTTATGGGTGTTACATAAATTGGTATGTAAATTAGCAACCAGCTTTCAAGATATGTAATAAAATAAACAAATTTGCCTATGTTTTAACAAGGCTTAGAAAAACTGCAACACTTGACACAGCATTGGCGGCTTACTATGGATAATATGTTGCTTCTAACTTAAGATACGGCCTTCTGCTATGGGGAAATGCTACGGAAATAAATAGAGTGTTTTTAATTCAAAAAAGATGTGTTAGAGCTTTGTGTAACTTAGCTCCTTATGAATCATGTAGACCCGCATTTAAAAAGTTAAATATACTGACTCTAACAAACATGTACATCCTAGAAGCGTGTAATTTTGTAAGAAAACACAGAACAATCTTTAAAACGGCCGTTTAAGCTCGCAATACTCGACGACCTCAAAGACTAGTCTATGAAGAACCGCCGCGTACATCCCTGTTCCATAAAAAATCGTATACTTAGTATGTGTATACAAATATATAATCATTTACCTGATAAGATAAAAGATGTATCAATACCTGAAACATTGTTTAGATCAAGGCTAAAAACATTATTACTTGAATTTAATTTTTATAATATTAAAGAATATTTACATCATAATTTTATATAGCGACATAGGCATATAAATAAATAAAATACCTCAATATTTGCATGCTATTGACTTTAGCTGAATATAGAACTTGTAACTTGACATAACATCCAATGTAACATATTCAAAGCAAATAAATGATTATTATTATTATTATTATTTTCTTTTTGTAATTTTTACACCCTGCTAGAGGGGAAGATTCCGACTGCGCGGACCGTAGTCAAGCGCAGAAGGATGATACTTTATTTTTATAAGTTTAAAAATTATTATTATTATTAATAAGACCTTTGGATATGTTACTAATCTACGTTACCAAATTCTACACGATTATGTTTATTACAGTTAACAAAATCCTGTTGCTATATGAATAACAGACAACAACATAAGTAAATCCTTAGAAATATAGGGTGATGATTATTTTAAATATCTATTTTTTAAAGGACTTCTTTCTTTAAAGACAAGTTACACCAGCCGGCCTTTCAAAAGTAAATATAAATTATTTGTTGTTTGTAACCAAGCCAATATTAGTATCAGTATGGAAGTAGCAGGCAAGTTACATATCAATCACATAAAAAGCGATATGCATAATGATTTTGTAACAGAAGTATAAAGATTTTATCAGGACTGTTGACAAAATGAGATACTTATGTGAAACAAAATTTATGTACTATATATATCTAAGTTACATAAAAGAACTAAAATAACTTGTACATAACAAGTAAGTACAATGCGACGACCCGCGTGGGGCAATGGTTACCATACCGGACTGTCAATCGAGGGGTCCCGGGTTCGATTCCCGGCGAAACAGAAATTTGAATGATGAGTTTAAATTTCTGTTCTCGGTCTGGGTGTTTGTGTTCCTGTCTTTGTATGTGTCCATGGTACCCACGACACAGGGTATTAATTACCTTACTGTGGGGCTATGAGTGTGTAATGTTAATTTATTAATTTAGGAGTAGAAACGATAGGTTTTAGAGCTCTATTAGGCTTTTGTAGTTGTCATCTCTACTTATTAAACATTTACGTTTCTACAAGCATACATTTCAGCTCTATAGACGATGGGAAACGCTTGGTTTTCCATGGAAACCCTTGCATTCCCGTCCTCTCTCGACTTTCAACCCTTCAGTCATTCGGCACCGCTTGGCTACAGCGGGCGCTGCGCGTACAGTTTTAGTTAACGTTACACAGTATGTTATTAGTGACTTATTGTATGCTTTACTATTTTTCTCAGAGCCTCGTTCACCATCTCCAAGGAAAGTGTTGATTAGTTACGTCTTAGTAAAGTTTATTGGCAAGTAAAAGCTATGAGTACTGGTCAGTTTATCATATGATTAGTGCTACTCGAACATCGTGAAATGGAAATTGAAGTTACGGGTGACTTTAACCGACAATTAGCGTACTTGTCACTTTACTTGAAGGTGGTGAAAGAGGCCCTTTGGAAGAGTTATTATTTAGGTACATTTCAGTTTAAAGAATTTTATGTAAGTGATTTTTAGTTGTGCTTTTTGTTGGTCTCTTTATTATTTCGTAGCCAATGTAGAGGTAAATTTAAACTTTGTTAGATAGTATTTTCTTGAGATAAGTTTTGTTGAGACTTTGTATCCTACCAATAAATGCAGGTTTATAAGACGTTTTAATAAAAAATAACTTTTCAGTCGTCAAAGCTTACTAAGTAATTGACGTCTTGAAGCAAATACAGAGCGTTATATGATTGTGTACATAACTGTAGCAAAAATAAAAAATAAAATACAAGTAATTATTTAGTGAAATATCTCAAATACATACTTATTTTATAAAAATAAAAAAAAGCAATAAAACTACGTAATCTTTTAATTAAAGTGGCAATTTAGTTTCTCATAATACATCATTGATTTATGTCGGTTAAGTTAAACTGATATCATTTATTATAAACAAACACGATACCCATATGTTGTTGAAATTGAATGCAAGAAAATTAAATAAATAAATATAAATATCATTTCGATAATTCACACAACGCCATCTGATTACAAACTAAGCAGAACTTGTACTATGGTAATCAGAAAGCTGATAAACATATTTATATAATTCTAAATACATACTTAAATAGATAAATTAACACCCAGACACAGAACAAATAGTCATGTTCATCACTCAAATATTTGTCCTGGGTGGGAATCGAACCCACGACCTCACGCTTCGCAATCGGCTCATCACCCACTACGCCACGGAGGCTGTCAATGTTGATGAAATTAAATGCAAGAAAAGTGATCAAAATTAGGAGGAGTGATAATTTTTTTATATTTTATATTTTAAAGAAATTAAGTAGTTGTGGGATTTTTTTTATGAAAGTGAGATGACGTTAAGATGATTATAAAAGAAATATATTTAATACCAACAATGTCATAAGTACGGTTTACGATGAAAATAATGAGACTTAACTTAAAAAAACCCGTTTCCATAAGTATTTGGCAATCAGTTCTAATAATATAATTCACAGCGAACGTGTAAACTTTTATAAAAACATTTTACTCAAAAAATAAATCAACTAACGCCAAGGCAATTAAAATCTAATTTATGCCAGCATTTCCATTAAAGCTTCTATCTAAACTTACAGTGATTACTTTGATAGCAGGCTGCCAATGACGTGTGAATCGTTTTTAACGTTTTCAATAAAATCAGTTCGGTCTGATAACATCGTTTGTATAATGGACCTACTTTTTTACCCACTACCAACTCACTTTCGCGGTTACCGACTGGTAAAAATTGTCTTTTTGTTGCTAAATTGTCGTATTAACTAATTATTAAAAATTAGGTAATTTTGAAGAGCAGCGATGGCCGAGTGGTAAAGATCCGCGGTCTCCGACGCGACCGATCTCGGGTTCAAATCCTCGGGGCGCACCTCTGACAAAGAAATTTGTAATGTGCGCATTTATCGCTGCTCCACAGTGATGGAAAATATCGTGATATATAATTGATTACGATGTTCTTCATCGCCGTGCATGCCTGAGAGAAATTCATAATTTCTCGAATGCATGACGTCCACCAATCCGCACTTGGCCAGCGTGGTGGATTATGGCCTATAAATCCCTCTCACTTGTGAGGAGACCTGTGCCCAGCAGTGGGACATAAAAAAAGGTTGAAAAAAAGGTGATTTTGATATTAATGGAATCAGATTACAAGATTTTTGAATTATATAGATAGTCACGAATAATTTTATTTATCAGACTGGGAAATATTTACTTCTTATAATGCTAAACCACTTTTTTACCGAGTTATAAAATGAGTGGACTTTTTCATGGTCAAATTCGCGGATTAAATATTTATCACAAATAAATTATAAATATATTAATAACTGAAAGGTTACAATAATAGTGTATTGGGGGGGTGCGCGCTTTGGAACTCCGTGAGTGTAAAAGTGCGTCGCTAGTTACAGGATTTCTGAATAATTGTTGATTGTAACAAATCGAAACCGACGTTTAATTAACAAAAAACTTTGTTAAACAGACGCGAGAATCTTTTTCAATGAAATCAGTTCGTACTGATAAAATGATAAGGGGATTTAATTATTAATACAGTGCACAGCACATGGCATGTCTTCAGTAAAATAGTCCGATGTCTTGCTCTAGACTTTAGCCAACTCTAAAACTAAATAACTCCATAAGATATTTCACAAACCGAATAAGTTGGACTTAAACTAAGTATACATTCTCTACCATTACAACATACCTCTATTTTTTTACTCGTAGATTATTAAGTGTAAAATTCTTACATTCGGCATTTACATTCGGCTTTCTTACATTTCATATCTTCTGGAATAATATAAAAGAAACGACGACCCGTGTGGTGCAATTATTACCAGCCGGACTGCCGATCTCGGGTTCGATTCCCGGCGAAGCAGAAATTTGAATGATGGTTTAAATTTCTGTTCTCGGTCTGGGTGTTTGTTTCTATCTTTGTGTGTGCCCATGGCACCTACGACATAGGGAATATCTACTTTACTGTGGGGCTATGAGTGTAAAACGTTATTTATTATTATTATTATTAATTAAAATTAATTAAACATAAATAAAAACGGTACACGAGTTAAGCTCGCGTGGAGAGGGTTCCGTATGTTGTCAATGAAAATAGAGATTTACTATATGTATGTATAACGATTGAAATAAAGGCGTACTATTAAGATTTATAAGTTGTCAAAGACCTTCTGAAGGTGACTGACCCTATTTTATTACGGGGAGGAGAAAGATGTTAGATGTCCATTCAGACTGCAAATATTTGAGCTATAAAACGCCCCTTTAGCGTACAGACTCACAGACGTCAACTTAAGTTTTTTGTCACGGTCACTTTTATCATTTATTATAGAAGTGGCAATTTGTTGCTCTACAAAATCAATAAGTATAACCTTATTTACATACTAAAAGTCTTTCTATATCCTACCGTATTTAAATAAATAACGAAATAAATAAAATGTAAAATAATAGCAATGTTAATACTTAAACAAAATTTTAATTTTAACTGAATTATATAATGAAATAATTAACTTAATTATATAATTAAGTAAAAAATTTAAGTATATTTACTAGTAGATATAAGAATGTGTAAGTTAAGTAAGTGTAAGTAAAATAAACGTAAGTGTTAAAATACAATGGGAAAAAATAATATATTTATATATAACTTTTTAAGTCCGTGATTTTTACTTCTCACTAAGTTCTATAAGATAATAAATGGACAAATGTACAAATTAGAATGTACATACTTTTTTGTATCGATTCCGACCCTCGTTACAGGGCTTACTACGGCGAGACGGGTACTACTTTTTTCAAGGTACATACAATCTGAAGCGCGCATGGCCCGGTGGTTAGCGTAGAACGCATACGATCTATGCAACTAAGCGAAACGGGCGCGGTCGGGTGTGAGATGGGTGACCGCTAGTGGCAAAAAATTTCATGCGCGTTTCCGTGCTTCGGAGGGCACGTTAAGCCGTCGGTCCCGGTTGTTGTCGATAGATAACAGTCGTTAAACCTTGTCGGAGGCCTTATGGGCGGTTTGAAAACATCCGACAGCGGGTTGGCCACTAACCCGCATCTCCACCAACCCGCATTGGAGCAGCGTGGTGGAGTAAGCTCCAGGCCTCCCCAATAATGGGGAGAGACCCGTGCCCAGCAGTGGGACGCAAAAAGGGTTGCAGCCAAGCCAACATACAATTTGTATCATGACCTAGCTTGACCTGTATGACGTATACGCTAGGATCGCACGGATCTTCCTATTAAATATTCGAGCAAAAAAAAACTTATTAGTTTAATTATAAACTATCAATTTTTGAGTTTATTATTTTCCACACTATATTTACTTATATTCCAGACTATAATCTATCTTTGTGCTAAATCAGGGGTAGAATTAGGACTTTGCCGCCTGTAGGCTGTTCAATTTGTGCACACCACCACCCCCTACCAAACTCTGAAATTCGATTTTCTATAAAAACTTTAACAAGTTCATATTGAATGTTTATTTACGCAGTCAGAAAAATAATAAAAATAACGCTTCACACTCCCTTTTTTTTCCAGCGTACTCAGCCTTTTGGTAAATCCAGCACTGTGCAAAATTTTATCCCGATCCGTTCAGCCGTTCTTGGGTGATTGAGCAATAAACATTCATACAAACATCGAATCTTTCGCAATTATCATATTACTATAGTTTGTAGGGCAGATCACTAGAATTAAAAAGTTATTAATGATTACTTATTTCTTAATTCTGACAAAGACAAAGACAAAGACAAAGACAAAGACATTTATTTGCACAAATATGGGTGTTTACAAAGTTGTTTATATATATTTAGTTCGCCATATTTACCTTCATGAGGTATGCAAATATACAATGATAAAAATATAAAAGGAAAAAAACTAAACTATAATACAATTACGAAATGTACATTTACATCTATTTTAATATTATTTTTATTTGTCCCATATTGCGCCTTTTATAAATAAAAATAAATTTTTTTATTTATTTATATTTCGGATCGGTTCCGATCGTCAGCTTTGGGTACCCATATCACAGGGTGTTTGTACACTGAGAGGAAAAAAAGCCGGCGGAAAAAAAACCTCCCAGGTTTTTGTGGAATTCCTTTATGCCGTTTTATCGTTTATGAAATCAGTGACTGAGTAATACGCCTTTTTCAGTAAATACGTTTTAAGTCCTTTTTTAAATTCGTTGCCTGTTTTAATTTTGAGGAATTCCGGTAGACCGTTATATATTTTTGGTCCTGAGAAAATAGTAGTAGGTATATTATAATGGGATGTCATAATGATGTCTGCAATATTAGAGAAATCGTCTTACTTCGATTTTGAACAACTTTGGTTAAGAAGCCTTAATTGATTAATTGCCAATTAATTATTTTATTATAATACGAGTATTATATAGGTACGTTAGGTACATATATTTTTTTAAATTTCAGATAACTAAAGTTAACAGCTAAAGAAGGATTGAAATATTAAGAACGGAAGAAGGAACTTCAAGGGTGATGAAAAGCTAAACTCACAACATCGCGATATCGAGTATCCTTTCAAAATGTCCCCCTCAGAATCACCATTAGGTAAGTTTTACTGGTTTTATCGTTACTTTCGTTACTTACTTTATCGTATTTTTTTCTTTAATAGCTACATTGGTTTTTTCGGTTATCACAAAAAATATATTACGGAGTTTTGCCAGGAAGTGGAAAAGAGCATGAAGTGCTCTTGTTTTTATTTAATTTCCTTGATGTATTTCTGAGTTATATCTGATCAAGTTAACGGCATTTTGTTCACAAGTGTTGTGAAATGAAAAAACTGTGCGAAGACACGTTCTTTCCGCTTGTCTCTACAACTTCATTGGATACATTTCAGTAAAGTAGTCATCGCTTAACGGATAGCTGTTTTGTCCGACTAATTAGTTTAAATCCGCCAAAACTGAATACAAATGTTTTCTTGATATTGGTAAAATGATCATAAATGACTATCTCAGTTATTCGGAAAACTATTGGAAAGTAGAAGAAGATATTTAGACACATTCAGTCCATATAGCGTGGCGTTAGTCACTACAGCCCGGATCACATTCTAGGATCGCCTAATTTCAGGTCTGCCTCCGATTCAACGTGTGCAACTTCTAGAATATTCAGATGACGATATCAAGCTACAGAATAACAGACAAACCAGATTCCCACGTGGGATTTTATTTCCTCTTCACCAGAATTATTTATTATGCTAAATATTTAGAGCGGAACCAAAATAATGTTTTAAGATCGGATCGTAAACCTTAACCCCACACAGGTGCACTATTCCATGTTTATTTGGAAATCGCAACTTTTGAGTTTGTGTAATTATTAGTTTGAGTAGTAAATCTGTTTGGATTGAAGCTCTGAGGATGTGATGATGTACTGAAGGGTTGCTGTAGGAGGTGATTTATATCTGACTTTTATTATTTGATTCCTTTGGTTTACGACAGTGGGATGAGGATATGCTTACCTTCTTCGAGGTATGAAATGTTACCACATACTAACGAGTAAGAGCGCTAACGTCTGGTACAATTGTTTGAATCTGGGTTGTCATCGAACATTTTTATATTCCAATCCACGCCGATATTGTCAATGTACGATATATTCTCCAATATGTTGAAGTTCGTAGACGAAAGGGATCGGATTGATGATGTTAGGAGATGGATTGTATAGGTCAATATTCACGGTCCCTAGTGCCTTATGAAAGCTCTCGTTGTAACACATACAATTCTACGTAAACCGGCACGGTGACCATAATTATAAACATGAATGCCTGCAATCCTTTTTGAGCCTTACTGGTGGGCACGTGTCTTTTCCCATTGTTAGGAAGGCCTGGAGATTACTCCACCACCTCCAATGCTATGTTTGATGATGTTTAATAAACGAAACGAAAATACTTTAACAGCTTTAGAAAATATCAGAAAAACGTACATAATGTGTCTATAAAATTTGAAGGGTTTTCTCGATTGCCCTTGGATCCCATCATCAGATCCTGGCAAATGGCAATGGGATCAACGCAGAAGAACGCACTTTTAAGAAAGTATTTTGATAATCGGTCCATAATTATTGATGACCCGTGTGGTACAATGGTCACCATGCCGGATTGGTTCCCGGGTTTGATTCCCGGCGAAGCAGAAATTTGAATGAGTTTAAATTTCAGTTCTTGTTCTGGGTAGTGTTTCTGTCTTTATGTGTGTCCATGTTATCCACGACACAGGATATATCTACCCTACTCTGGGGCTATGAGTGTGATACGTTATAAAAAAAGTCCTTTCGTGAACGTCAATAATGGCGGTACATGACATGACATTGCATGACACTGCTTCTTAGTACTTACTATCAGTTGTGAAAATTATTTAAATCTTGCATATTACTACCAGCATTTATTAGTTGCGTCAGGTGTCCCGACTCCTAAAGTACACGTAGCTTATACCAGCTTTGATCACTTAAGATAGTCGTAGCCTTAGAAGTCGTAGCCTTAGCTAGAACCGCTTAGCTTGCGAAGAGACATAGGCTCGCTCTGCGTGTTCTACCGATTTTACTATGGTGAGTGCTCCGAGGAACTCTTCAAATTGATGCCTACATCACCATTTCATGATTATACCACCAGACGAAGGTTAAAGTTCCACCAGCACCATCTGGACTCGTGGCGGTCCTCCACAGTCCGCTTTGCACGCTCCTTTTTACCACGGACGTGTAGGTTATGGGACAACCTTCCAGCTGAGGCATTCCCAGTGGACTATAACATGGGGTTCTTCAAGAAAGCTGTAAAAAAAGCTCTCCTCCAAAGCCGGCAATGCTCGGGCGGCTCCCCTAGGGTTGCCCGTGTCCATAGGCGACGGTGATCGCTTAACATCACGCGGCCCGTCTGCCTTATTGTTAGGTTTATTTATAAAAAAAATCCAATCAGAAAAATGTTATTAAGGCTTACTGTCACAAAGTTATTGTTTCACTGTGACCTACGCAAAGTTTTTGTCAAAAGGGAGGGGTAAATCAGATAAGTAAGCTATAAACTGATTGGCCAAGGGCGCTCCCACGTATCGGATTCCCGATTGACTTTCATATGTGTGGATTCACTTAGACGCATCGTTAATGTGGATAATGGCCTTTAACGTACTTTCTGGCCAGTAAATTAATTTGGTAAACATAATCACGATGACCAATAAAGAATGACGTCCTTTATAAACTGAGTTTATATTTATTATGGTTGAGGTCATGATGTACTTAAGGTTTGAGATAAATAAGTAAAAAGAGCAAAAAGTAACTAAATTTTCTTAACATTAAAGAAGGTAAAAACTTTATTTTTGGCTCAATATTTTAATAGTTTTTACCGACTTCGTAATAGGAGGAGTATCTTTATTGATTTATCCGCCAATTATGAACCGATTAACAAAATTCTTCTTTTATTTTAAAGAGCGTTCTTCACAAACCAATCCACAGGAATTCAGTTTGGAAAAGGGGGGCTTGATTTTAGTTGCACCTAAACTGGTGGTGGTAAAGGTGCGGGTTGAATTTATAGAGGTGACTGACGTGTCACGTGGCGTGTGGCGTGAGCCCCCCTAGCCCCCCTGGATCCGCTTGTGCCGGGATCTAATGATGGGATGGGACAGAAATTGAGGAAATTTTATAGTTAATCATCATCTCATGTGGATGTTCTTTAACTATTAAATATATTCGTGTCGGTGCCTGTTTAGAATATCTATTTGTTTGGCTGCAACCCATTTTTGCGTTCCGCTGCTGGGCACGGGTCTCTCCTCTTTATTATTGGGGAGGCCTGGAGCTTACTCCACCACGCTACTCCATTGGTGGAGATGCGGGTTAGTGGCCAACCCGCTGTCGGATGTTTTCAAACCGCCCATAAGGCCTCCGACAAGGTTTAACGATTGTTATCTATCGACAATAACCGGGACCGACGGCTTAGCGTGCCCTCCGAAGCACGGAAACGCGCATGAAATTTTTGCCACTAGCGATCACCCATCTCACACCTGACCGCGCCCGTTTTGGCTTAACTGCGTAGATCGTTTGCGTTCTACGCTAACCGCCGACTCATACGCGCTTCATACGCGCCATACGCGCTTCTATTTGTTTAATTGATGTGGAACATATAATCCTGTGGGTAATACCGAAACCTAAATGCGTTCACTTCAAGCTAAATGACTCTTTCTGATTGCTGATCTTGCTGTATTGTAAATTTAATTTTTATTAAAATATTGACGTTTGAGGGATTTTTAAGAAAGGGCTTTTAAAGTGATTTATATTATTATGGCTCAAAAAATACAAATAAAAAAGTTTTGAAAGAAAACCTCTTCTAGAAACTGAAAGTAAAATAAATCCGTAAATTGAACAGTGCGCAGACAGCAGTAATGGATATTAAAGACATTCTTGTTTACTGGACTGGAAGGATTCTACTTCAGGCGGCGCTAAATTCAATTATTTCATTCACATTTAAGTACCTAATACCATTAGTGTTTTGGAAGGTTGCCCTGGAATCATGCAAATTGTACAATGTCCAAGTATGTCACATTTTATGAGCATAGGTTCTTGTTTTATATATTTAATATCATTGCATAGGTTTGATTCTTTATCCGTTAAAATTGTAGTTGTACATGGTTGTACCTTAAAGCATCAAAGTATTGACAGGTATGACACCCGTCAGTACCTACACCTAAAGATATTTGAGTACGAGATCGAGGTATGATATAAACACAAGATAGCAATTCTTAGACGTTGGTTGGTTAATTTTTTTAAAATTAATACAAAAAACGGCAGTAATATTTTAAGTATCAAGCTCAACTGATTGCATATTTCCAGGAACAAACAACTTGAAACCACTTTCTACGATTGTTTTTAAAAGCCACAGTGGTGGAAGAAAGAAGTAACCAGCCATCAATCAGTTCATTTTTCATCTAGTTAAAACAGTTTAATCTGAAGATATTAATTTAAAAAAACGGGTTGCACTCTGGTAGTGCCGGCAGAAGTGAAAACTTGAACATTAACGTTGTGCATTTTTGATAGGTATTTTGGAATGGTTAGGGAATAATTTCGCACGAATTGCTTTTATCATCAGTATTATTTTTCATCTAGTATTTTCAGTAGGTTTTCATCTAGTATTTTTATAAAGTACTCACTCATTTTCTTCACTATTTCTTCGTCACTTTTTTTCATTAATAGATGCACTTTGTTCAATGTCCATATTTGAAATACTTGATATAAACGAATTTTACAAGTATAGACAGTCGAGCCGTCATCAGCTGTCACCCCTCCGTCTTACGAATATTAGATCAGGACACGTGTCCTGACGCGAGTTTAACATTTTTTACCCATCCCAAAAAAGTGCACAACACCACTAAAGAAGTTTTCACTTCAATAAAGAAGTTTTCACTTCAAAAATATTGCAACTGTTCACGCAAATGTTATAATAAGCAAGCACGATATTCATAATGTGTTATTAAAAACAGCCTTTAAAAATGCTTGCAGTTTTTGTTTGTTCGGTTCGAGAAGAAGATTATATTGTTTACATTTTGTGATTATATACATTGCACTTGTTTACCTTGGCGGCTGCTAAACTATCGCTACGTTATTAGGTAAAGATTTACCTATATCTTTAGTCTTAGTTGCCTACAATCTTTTAACTAGTGAACATGGCGAGTACGACAAAAATGTGTATAGGCCAAAAAGTTGTATTAGTTTCCGAAAGAGACGACAAAAAAAAGATAAGTGAATTATTTATTTGAGAAATGCTTTTTGTATAGTCAAGTTGGTCCCACAGTCCACATACGACTATAAAAATAAGATAGATAAGAAAGTAGACAAAACGTTCCCCGAATAAAACAAGCTATGTAAAAGTGATATTATGTGTGTCAATATTACCTTCTTTATTAATCCACACGAATACATACGATTACACAATGCAATACCATCATGATTTATTTTTCTAATCTGTTTATAGTTGGACATACTGACCTTAACAGGATCATCTATTTTTGTTTGTCGAAAAAATAATAGTAGAATAGAAAGTGAGATCCTGAAATCCAGCGGGAGAAACGCACCTTTCATTTATCTTCAGAGAACTCTGCTAACTACAAGTCTACTATATTCGCACTTTTTTCGCTTTAAAAGTCCTTATTTTCATGGAATGCTGATTTAATGAGGAATCTATTTGGGAGTCGGACTCGCTATCGAGAATTCTCACCGCAGAAGTTTCTTCCCCCTATAAGACTATGATTTAATTTCAAATGTATAGTAATCAGATTTTTCCTTGAGATATTGTACGATGTTAAATTTTGTAGTACTAAATCAACGGGAAATCCCAGATTAATTTTGATACCCTTCAGAATGTCTCTTATTATTCTGGTTAGTCGCATAAATCTCCGTATATTATTTTTACTTAAACAAAAGGTATTCAAATTTTTCACAGTTTTAAGGAACTTTAGACTTACCTAGTAGGTAAATAAATTTCAACACGATATTTCCTTGCATTTCCAAGATAAAGGATCTTGACAGACAGACGTGCCAACGGACAGACGATTCCATATTTTTCCCTTTAAGGTACGGAACTCCAAAAAGAAGAAGACTTCAACTGATACTGATAATTCATTTCACTCCACACATCAGGCATAAACCAGCTGACGCCACTGGACCGGGTGCTGGTGCGGGAGAAGACGGCGGTGTTCACCAACAACAAGTACGTCGTGATGGCACCCGACGGGGCCGTCATCTTGTACGCCAAGGAGGATTCCGGCATCGTCAACCGCATGCTGGTCGGCAAGAGCCGAGCCTTCGAGATCGACATCTTCGATACTCAGGACCGGGAGGTAAGGATAGTGTGATGAATTGCGCTGGCTCCGCGGCTAGCGTTGAACGCAAGCGATCTTTGCAGATTAGCGAAACGGGCGCGGTCAGGTGTGGGATGGATGACCGCTAGTGGAGAAATTCAATGTACGCTTGAGTGCTTTGGAGGGTATGTCAAGCCCTCGACTCCGGTTGTTACTGATAGATAGTCAGTAGATTGATATAGTGACTCATTTTATTTTACAGGTATATTTTACAATCTTAATATTACCAAAAAATAGGTACCTGGTTTTTAAATGTGCAGTGGGCATGTTGCAGTGTAATAAAAATAATAGTTTCAGTAAAATATTAAGGCGAGAGTTATAAACAATGTTTATCACCTTGCCACTAAATCGCAGAGCTATGATTCCGACATGTTTACGGCGCTTCGTATATTCATTAATCTTTCCAACATGGCGTCATTAATCATCACGCACTTCAGCTCAATGTACATATTAGAGACTGAATAACCTGCCACGTAAGCAAGAATATCGTAAATATACCGTGATATGGATTACCTATCTAACCAGTCAAACTCCTCATTGAAATAAATGTACCTATTACCTACCTACATGAAAATGAAAATACTTTATTGTTGACTGTTTACATACATAGAATAAGATGCTTAAAATTATTATTGGAGTTGGCATACAATGTTATTAATTAAAATTAACTAAAAATATTTTGTTTTAAGATCCGTTAAGAATAATCTTAACTGATCATCCATGGGTGTACCGAGGGGTCAAGGTCCAAATTTAGTGATTCAAAAATCCCGAAAGACTGTATTCGTGTAACATTTACCCAGTTTGAAAAAACTTACCCTCTCCCCACCCCGCCACCCGTACCAAGAACTTGCCCCCCCTGACCAAGTACTTGCCCCCCTGACCAAGTACTTGCCCTAGACCAAGTACTTGCCCCCCTTGACCAAGAACCTGGGTACGCCCATGGGATCATCGTTAACATAGCCAATGTAAAACCTTTTTTGTGCCCCACTACTGGGCATGGCTCTCTCTATTATTTGGGGACGCATAGAATTTATTCTACCACGCTGCTCCAATACGGATTTGCGCAGTGGAGGTTTTATTTTAATATCATTAAGGTCTTTAAATCATCTGTGAGTGATTTTAAAATTATTTTATTATTGCAAGCTTTTCCTTTCAACCTTCTGTGTGTCCAGGCGAGATTTGGAAAGTGCTAAGAAAAACGGATGTGGTCAGGAATAACATGGAATTTAGTGACAATTTTCATCGGGTTGTTATGTATAGATAGCTGTCGTTATACCTTGTCGGAGCCATGGGTGGTTTTAAAGTCTTCAAAACAACCGAGTCTGGGTTAGCCGCTGACAAGTAGGTAACAAATTACGAGTAGATAGACTCCCGAATTGGAGCAGGGTGGTGGTGTAAGCTTACGGGCATCCCGTAAATTATTTACACGTAATTATTAACACGTGTTGCTGCCGATTCAATGTAAAAGTAGCCAAAAGTGTAAAGAAATAAAAAAACACAATTAAGTACGCCAGTATCCAAATATAACGTTCAATAAAAAGCAAAGCAGGGCGAAACCAACGTCGAAATAACGTAAAGGTAATGAGGCAACTAAGTGAGAAACACGCAAGTTGGGTCAATAAACATAACTTTTATGGTGGCCTTGGACCGTGCCTTTCTTCAAAAAGAGTATTGTTTAGAAATAACCCATATCCACAGTGCTATTATAGTGTTTCAGTAACACGTGTTTTCAAAATTAATAGAATCAGGCGTTACTTTGCGGAACTCCATTGTTATAAAGTTAGGTAAAAACTACTTTGCAACAATCCGCAACCAGAACGTATGATGGTGTATACTCATTGAGCCTCACTTTGTGAGTAACTTTCGTAGAGTCCCCAAATTGAAAGAGTACTTAAGGGGAAATAGGTACGAAGACGATAACGAGGTGATGGATGCCGTGGAGAGCTTTTTTCAGGACCAAGACAATTTTTTTTTAAAGGAATTGAAGCCTTGGAAAAGCCCTGGACTCGGTGTGTAGAGAGACTCAGAGACTATAAAGGAAAATAAATTATTAAGTTATCAGTAGTCATTTCTATCTCATTCTCACTACTTTTTGATCTCCCCTAGTACGTTCTGATTGCGGATTGATGCAAAGTAGTTTTTACCTAACTTTATAACCTGTTTTCTAACATATTACCTGAATGCTTTGATCGGTATTTTATTTAGAAACGACTGTTTATGACATATATTAGCGAGCAGCAATATTATTATTTTTATTTCATGTTTTTTTTGTGATTTTTTTCTAAGACCAGAGAAGAATTTGTTATTATGCTAACCGGCGAAAGTAACAATGACATTAGGCTTAAAGCTAAATAACATTACTGATAAGTGGCTCTGTGCTAACTGGCATATTATATACATATATGTAGTAGTAGCTTTACATAGCGAAAATCATTTCAGTCAGTCACTAATTTTTAAACCTGGAACAGCAATATTCTTTATTGGAATTATGTGTGATGGATGACTGATGTTCAATAATATTCTTGTTTCATAACAAACAATATTGTTACGAAAAAAATGAATAGAGCATTTACTTCTCACATTTTCTTTACTTAGCGTCTGTCTATAACATTCGATACATGTTTCATCCATTAACGGAAGCATCTCAAGGTTTTCTGTCAAGTTCCCTCGGGAGAGTAAACATTTTGTTATCTTTGCGAAATTTTATCTTTATGTCAAATTTTCAGTTCTATATTTTGTCTGTATTTTTGAAAGATAACTTATTTTTTTTTCCATGAATTGAATAATCGTCATTCATCACCTGGAAGGTTCGATCATTTTTTTATGATTTAGATATACTTGTAAGAAGGAAAGTTGATTTCAAAATAGTCGTTGGCAGTCAATTTCTATCGGTTGAAATTCAACTCATCAAACCACGAGCTAAAACGAAAACTCGATTGTTGCCTGCGGTAGATAGTTGCACTGCTACTCCGGAGGATGATAGTTACTACTTCGGAGGATGATAGTTACCTTACGTAAGTGTAGACAGCACCTTGTCCTTGTAGCTTCGGTATTAAGAATAGAGCTACGGTATCCCCCGCCTGATCGTAAGAGGCGACTAAAAGGGGGTTTCCGGGGTTGTGGGCGGTGAGAGTGGGAGCTCGATTCGTTCAGCCAGCGGCCCCGGGAAGGACGGCGGTGTGTGCGTGGCCGTATGCAGCCGTAAGCATCCGATGCGGGCCCGTTCTGGGGCAAACATTAGGAAACCCTAAGTCTTGCCCGTGGTCGTAAGCAGTTGCATTGCTACTCCGAAGGATGATGGCCGCTTCATTTAGGTCTGGCTGGTGTAGCAGTTTCCTGTTTGAATCGTATGGTTCATCCTGCTTTATCAACATCTCATTCTTATCTCATCAACTCTTCCAGGTAATCAAGCTCCGCCGCCCCTACACGGTGGGCCCCGACAAGATGGACGTGTCCGTGTGCGGGCTGCCGGCCGCCGTCGTCCGCAAAGAGGTCACCTTCTTCAAGCCCGTGCTGAACATCAACGACACCGCCGACCGCCCCATCATCAGGGTTAAAGGACCCGTCTCTACTTCCGGAGAGTGTGACTTTGAGGTTAACTATTCATATTTTTTACAAGAAAAGCGATGAAATTAAAATTAATGATTGTAAACAGTAATAGAGATCAGTGTAATAGAGATGTGGTAATTCTATGATAGGACTTTAATGTTTATTGTCGTACCTAAATATACGACTTTAATATTTATACCTAAAGATACGATGAGAGTACCAATTGTCATCACAAAGTAATTGAATTTTCTATATTCAACGGTTGGCTGGCCTTTTTACTAAGCAATACTCTTGATTCTAGTTGGTTATTAAATTCTTATTAACACACCGCAGATTTATTATCTCATATATGTTAAAATTTTGAAGGGTTACCCAATATAGGTACTAAAGTACATATATAAATCAATGGGTGCTAATAATATAAATCTCAGAGTGTGTATTTTTTGTCCTTCTTTCACATCGCAACGGTACTACAGATTGACCTCATTTTTTGTATGTAGAAGAGATAGAAAGACTACTTATACCCGGGTAGGTGTATGTAACCTATGCGGGAGGTTAGTGAAATGAAATGAAATGAAAACCTTTATTGATGACTGTTTTACTAAAGTTTTTAGGTGTTTGAGTTTTACAATAGTATTTCAACAGTCTACCTTATTAAGGCATAAAATAATCACATAAACAAAATTAAATTAAAGAGGTAAGACAGATGAAAGAAGGTGTAGTGGTTTATACTTAAGGAAATAATGGTTTGAGGATTTCAAATGCCTTAAAGCAAACTATTGCAAGCAACAAAAGCATGATTTACAACTTGCTTATATCCTCCGCGAGATAAGTGCTCGAATCATTTAAAAAGTTAGGGTTTTAGACAGAAATATGTACTGTGTAAGCTCTATTTGAAGATAAAGAGTAGATAAGTAGTTTTACTTATACATACACATAATAATAATAATCATTCATCGTGAGTCCTAAGGAAGCATATTAAAGAAAGAAAGAAAGAAAGAAAGAAAGAAAGAAAGAAAAGATGAAGTTCAACTTGCGCAAATATGGGTATTACAAAAGTTGTTTTATATGCTTTTATTAACTTGCTTTATTTCCCTCAGTCTGGTACAAAAATTTTGATGATAAATTTAAAATTTTCAGTAAAATTTCCAATCTCTTTCCAGCTATACTCCCCAGAAAAGAAGCGCATCGGAGCCATCAGCAAGCGGTGGAGCGGTTTCTCGCGGACGTCAAAGGAATCCGACAGCTTCGTCATCCACTTCCCTGTGGACCTGGATGTGCGCTATAAGGCTGCTGTCATCGGGACTTGTTTCCTCATTGTTAGTATCTTTTCAAATATATTTAAAATGACATATAGTGGAATTTCACCCACCCGCATTGGTGCAGCGTATTGGAGTAAGTTCGTACCGTCATCGGGACTACAGTACAGAGAGAGGCTTCTTGATGGCTAGTCACGCTTCAAATACTGTTATAAATGCAGCGCGTTGGAGACATCGCCAAGTGGTGTTGCAGCTTCTAGTGGACGTCGAAGGAAACTGACAGTTTCATCATCCGCTTTTTCGCAGAGCTGCGCTTCTAGGTAGCATGTGTCTTGATTTAGTTTTGCAAATTCGAGTTTAAAAGCAAAGCATCGACTTTCAGAAAATAATGGAGCTTCTCACGGATGTCGAAAGAAACAAACGGTTTTCTCATCCACTTCCCCGCAGACCTAGATCTGCGCTACAAAGCTGCCGCCTTATTTTTCATACATTCAACTTCAACGTAATTTGCTTCTTGTTTAAGGTATAGTATGCAGTTGCTCTGCTACTTTAGAGACTTATCGAGACTTGTTTTTACGGAAAACTATAAGCTTTACTACAGAAATGCGAGCAGCCTGGATAGTTACTTTCGTTATATTACTTGATCAAAATTCGCTGTCTTCGGATTCTTCCACATTTAAAATTACATACATAACCTTATGAAGCCTTTTTTTGTATCGGGAGGGGGGACCTTCAAAAGGTACCCGGCATCTTGGGAGGGGAGGGGATCTCCAGTGGAACGCACCGGTGTCCTCCACGCGCGGCGCCCCAGAACGGACCCATCTTTGGGAGAGCAGATGCACCTTCCGATGCTTACGGCAACATGCGGCCACGCACACACAGCCGTCCTACCCGGGGTTGCTGGCTGGAGTCCAGCCAGCAGCCCTTGATCCGTCCAGCGGCTGGACGGATCCAGCTCCCACTCTCACCGCCCACAACCCCGGAAGCCCCCTTTCAGTCGCCTTTTACGATCAGGCAAGGGATACCGTAGCTCTATTCTTAATCCCGGAGCTACAGGGACTAACCTTATGAAGCCTGTAGATTATATTTGTATTATAAATTAATTCGAGAAGGATTAAAAACTGGGTGAGTATTTTGTGTTATTTGTAACATATTAATTGGTGTCTATATATAAGAACTTATATATTTATTATAATTATACTATACATAAGAATTGTATTACATTTTTTTGTAGATATCGGGTTATGAAGAATTTGAACAGCGAGTATCTCGCGTGCTGAAAGACCTGTGAATCTCCAGTTTGCCATAATACCATTGGTATAGGTTAGATACTGGCCCTAAAGTAGTAGATAATTATTAGAAGTGGTTGTATTGCAAATCAAATAATGATGCTTCAAATATAAATAATGTGAAAAAGGAACAGTGTTAGTGATCGAACACTTACACTGCAAAAAAGCCGATGCAAAGCAAATTAAGCAGTTGCTTGTATGCCGCTCAGAAACTTACTCCGTAATACTTTCGTAATGCCTACTCCGTGTACATCTCTGATCTTTCATACGTATACTAAAGTTATGATCCATCGCGATGTATTAAATACGCATTTGGCTGACATTATTTATTATGAACAAGGAGCCCCAGAATTTTAATTTCTAAGTCCATGAATGAGTGAGTCTAAATCCGGCACTGGATATATTGTATTGTTATTAAAATTCCTAAAACTGGGCGCAAGTAATGCTTTTGTCTGGACATAAATATGATAGATATGTTACATACGAGTACTTGTATATTATTATTAATTAGGAGAGTGTTGAATTTTTGTGAACGTATATCCGCGTTAATAAAACGTTTATCACCAATTTTTATTTATTTATTTAAAATTAAATCGTTTTCTAAAACACTTTCAAGACTAGATACCTAAACCTGTAAGTAATTTTGTAATGTGAAAAAGTAACTGGAGGTCCCTGACATTTCTGACTGAGAAAGTTTTGGCTGCACCCTTTTTTACGTCCCATTGCTGGGCACGGGTCTCTTGGCTCTCCCCACTATTGGGGAAGCCTGGAGCTTACTCCACCACGCTGCTCCAATGCGGGTTGGAAGAAGAAAGTTTTAAAAAGGGAAATTATTGTTAGGTACCTATATTTCATCACCGCGCGTACCTGAGAGTCGGATAAAATGTCTACAAAGCCAACTGCGGCTTTGTAGACATTTTGTTGTTGTAGACATTTGCAGCGCGATGAACCTTTAGCCTGTACCGATTCCGAAATGCGACCTGCGTCCAGCAATGGTACAGGGTACTACTATACAACAATGTTTAAAAATGGTAACGTACCGTAACCGTAGGTTATATTTTACCGTAGTCCAGTGGTGTAAGTGATTAATACACCCATAGTCCGTCTGATGAAGAAGTACTGAAATTGAATTTCGCTGCCACTGAATCTATAAATGATTTTTGGAATACACATGTTGTTTTTATTTTCAGGATTTTTTGATCTTCGACAACTGAGAGGACAGGGTTGGATTGGAGGTTACAGATTATTGAGTAATTACTGAAAAAAATGAAAGTTCAATAAAGCTATTCAAAATTCAGTGCTTCGCTTAAAATAATATTTTTTTCTTACTTTAGTTGTCTTCAGTGTAATAAAATAATCAATGAATATTCCATATTTTATGACTTATTTTAAGTGCTCTGATCAGAGTTTACAGTCGGAATGTTCAAACCTCTATAGATTAAAGAAATGGGAGTAATCCCACTTTACATATTTTTAAGCATAAATTATTATTTTATAATTGTTTAAGCATAATTAATGTAACACGCGCAAGATATTTTAAAAGCAGAAATTGTGATTTATTAATTAAAGTTAAGAAAGTTAATTAAATTTTGTTAAATTTTATTTAACTCCTGTCCTTTTAAAAAAAAATAGGTACCCCAACCGAAATGTTAATTAAATAAATGAGTAAATATTATATTTAGTAAATAACGGTCAGTTGCGGTTATTACTACTCGTATATATATTAGGTAATTTAGGTGTAGCGACCTTCCGCTACTCATCAAGAGATGACGCCACGGGTATTCCTGAATCACGCTATCGAAGTTTTCGGAATATCCTACCATATATATAAGCTCCGAATTGAGTCAGTTGGAGCGCGGCCGCTCCCCGGGCATGATCACCTCGCCCGGCGGGAGATCTCCCTTTGCCAAACTGGTGACCCCGGACAAGAATACGTCCCTTCTGACCTTCATCAGTCGCACCTTCACTCCCTGGATGGACTGCAGCATCACTTCACCAGCTCGTCAGGGTCATCGCAGCGCATCGTGATAACGCTTCCTGATCCTGATCCAGCTACCTCCTGCGACGTCGTGGACGGCTCGAGTACCCACTCTACTCGCCTCCACATTCCAACCTACCTTCACATCCCGACTCACCGTGGATAGAGGGCATCTCCACTCTTCGCTTCACCCTCACATCCCGACTCACCGAGGACGGAGGGCTTCACAAGGTCTGCACCCTCACATCTCGACTCACCGCAGATAGAGGGCATTCCAGGCGCTTGTAAGCGAAGACTACACTTGGATTACTGAAGTCATCGACCTCCGGTCTGAGCAGGGGGTGATGTAGCGACCTTCCGCTATCCGCTTCCTGAATCACGCTATCGAAGTTTTCGGAATATCCTACCATATATACAAGCTCCGAATTGAGTCAGTTGGAGCGCGGCCGCTCCCCGGGCATGATCACCTCGCCCGGCGGGAGATCTCCCTTTGCCAAATAGGTATTATATTATATTGTAGTATTGTTGAGAAGTTGAGAGACATATGAGTTTTTCTATGACTACAGCCGTAGATACTGTGAGCAGATCCTGGGGCACGGCAGTGCTCCAGCCAGTCCTATAACATTCTTTATGCACATCTTAGATGCACATTTAATTGTTGATACATCTAAGTCAACGTGCAAGGCACATAAAAACTAACGGGGCTGCTATACCGTCATAAAATCTAAACCTAAAAATAACCTTAGACTTGGCTTGGCTTTGCTTAGTGATTTCATTACTGTTTATAGAGAATCAAGTAACTCCATCGACACTTGGCTACTAATGACTTGCAGTGTGACCATCTCAAAATTGGCGATTCTGCCACAGGCTGGGTCCAAATTCTGCCAAATCTGCCACAGGTTGGGTCAAATTCTGCCAAATCTGCCACTCTTAAGTTTTTCGGGCTATTACAGGGGAGGGCCGGGGGAGGGGGGGTAACAATTTACAATACTAATGTTACAAATTTTCTTCAGTAAAAAAACCATAACAATTAGTGATCAATAATAATATAAAACAGTGAAATGTATGTTGACAGTCTCCGCGGCGTCGGCTCATCACCCAGATGAGCCGACTGCGAAGCGTGAGATCGTGGGTTCGATTCCCACCCAGGACAAATATCTATGTGATGAACATGACTATTTGTTTTGTGTCTGGGTGTTAATTTATCTATTTAAGTATGTATTTAGAATTATATAAGTATGTTTATCAGCTTTCTGATTAAGTACCATAGTACAAGCTCTGCTTAGTTTGGAATCAGGTGACGTTGTGTGAATTGTCCAAAGATATTTATTTATTTATTTATGCCAATAGAATAAAATTAAAGTCAGTGATAATAATATGATTGAAATAAACGTTACACACTCATAGCCCCACAGTAAGATAATTAATACCCTGTGTCGTGGGTACCATGGACACACACAAAGACAGGAACACAAACACCCAGACCAAGAACAGAAATTAAACCTCATCATTCAAATTTCTGTTCCGCTGGGAATTGGACCCGGGACCCTTCGATTAGCAGTCCGGCATGGTAACTATTTTTGCGCCACACGGGTCGTCATAAAATGAACATTGCACAATTTATATTATCTTCTAAATTTCATTTTAAATATTACGTTGCCAGTTCGGAGATCTGCCAAAATCTGCCATTTTTATAATCCGTCACCATAATCTGCCAGAGACAAAATTTAGGCTTGAAATCTGCCAAAATGGCAGAAATCTGGCACAAATGGTCACACTGATGACTTGTTATTTGGAGCTCCATGAAACACATAATTTAAAATACAGCGCCATCTATGAAAAAGATTAGCTAACTTAATAGAGTTTTGGTTTAGAGCGGCACCAAAGAAACTACTTCTGCTATTCGCTGCTAGATGACGCTCTTTACAATTCCCATCAAAGTAAAAATTACTTTTATTAAGTAAGTATATTTTCCTAGTAACTGAAGCACTTCAATATTTGCCATAATAATAATTTAATATTTTGTCATAAATATTTAATGACAAAATAGAATATAAGATGAGAATCAATTATTTGAAGATTAACTTCATATAATTTGTATGCGATAATACCTAAGTTGTTTTTCGGTTTTTAGCATGTAATAAAACCTATTTTAAAGATGTTTTATATCGGTAGGTAAGTATCTCCTTAATCTTGATGAATTTTTATGTTCGTTTCGTAAAAGTGATTTTCTTTGAAGTAATTAAAATACGGTGTCTCAAAACATGTTTCATAGTTTGTTAAATAAAAGCGTTGCAGAATTCTTTTTTTTACACGCTTTTTATTAGCTTCACCTGTATGTTTGTATGTTTGTATGTTTGTAACCGACTTCTTTGGGCGCGATTTTGACCCCCTTTAAACGGCCAGATTTCGTTCAAACTTTGTAGATTTATTGAGGACCGATGACAATACAATAATCTCATAACTTTATGTTAAAGTCGTAACTAGGATCATCAGGATAAAATAAAATATACGAGGGGCGGCTGATAAGTTCGTGGCCTAAGGTACTTTAACACGTCTAAGCGTCTGGTTAACTTGAAAATTTGCATAGGGGTCAAGGGCCGATGATAATGCAATAATTTGAGAATAAAAATCCAACTAAAAAATTAAAAATAAATAATGTAGTTTAAAAAACTAAAAACACGCTTTTGTGAAAATACGAACTAAAAAGTAAAAAAATAAGAAGAAAATGTATTTTACTGTAAAAAAAGCGGGGGGTGGTTTTTACCACTGTTACTGTTGACACCATGCACCCCACGCTTTTATTTTACACGCTTTTTTTACAGTAAAATACATTTTCTTCTTATTTTTTTACTTTTTAGTTCGTATTTTCACAAAAGCGTGTTTTTAGTTTTTTAAACTACATTATTTATTTTAAAACAGAATTAAAACTAATGAACAACCCGGCTATCAGCCGGTAGTCGTTTGAGGGAAGTGTAATTTAAAAACTTAACATAATTCGCAACTTGCAAAGTGCCTCTCTGAGTTCTTTGACATGGAAATTTTACAGAATAGGGTTCGCTACAAATTATATTCAAGGAAATTTTCTGCGCCTGAAGGGTAAAAGTTGTGTTTTAGTACCATACTTATACTCGTACCAGGAGAACTTTTAGCGCTCATTTATTTATTTATTTATTTATTTATAAACCAATTCTCGCAGTGCTTACAGCATAGCCAAGGCGCACTACGAGCCATACATAATAATATAATAATACAAGCAATATCTATTTAGTTATGCATACCTATATCAATTTAAATTTTAGAGAAGGTATATATGCAGGTTTTTAAGAATCCTGATATTTTCATATTGAATATATCAACTTCTGGATTCTGAGCAATCAAGGCATTGAGTAAGGCAATAGCCTGAGCCGTGGGTGCGTGACGGGCGGTCTGCGAGCGCGCCGGCGGGGCCGCCAGCAGGGCGCGCGCGTGTCGCCGTCGACCCAGCTCCGGAACAACGAGCGAACAACGCTCTAGAGCAGAGGGATTGTCCACTTTGTTGTTAAGAAGTAGGTAGTAGTGTAGTAGTACTCATTGACACGTATGAGTTGTTATGTTAATGTTTTCTTATTAAGGTAACTTGTTTCAAACATTTTGTAGAGATCTGCAACAAAATAAGAAATATATTTTTGTTTAAGACATTTTTTTTATAGCACAAATTTCTCATCTGTATCATAGGAATATAACGTCGAAGGGGTAAGAATAATGAGGAATAATACATCCTGAATGACTAGAAGACGATCTGTAAACCCCACTAAATTCTGTTACAGGCATAAATACGAGTAGATAAAAAAATTGGTTGTCTGTTGTCGGTTTACGGACGATAGGTTAACGTGACAACGTCATAACAAAACAATAAAAACCACATTCACTTTTCACTTCACTTTATAAACAGTCGACGAACGGCACAAGTCGAACGCTCAAGCCTCAACGTATCTAACGTTTTTTTTTATATATATATTCCCGCTAGAATCCTCCGGCATGGGGGCAGGAGACCTTGTCTGGCTTTATTTATGTTTGCTCTTTATATGAAGAAGGTGTAGGTGGTTTGTGGGTGAGTATGAGCTTTGGTTTTAATTACTTTATTTTGGCTTGTAACACCTTTATATATAATATCAATATATATCGGTTTACAATATTTTTGCCTTTTTCTTGATATTATTGTCATGATTTTGCTTTCTTTTTGATACTTATTCCTATTTCCGTGCTATGTATATGCAAAGTGTATATCTGATATATACTTTTCATATATTCCCCGCATTTTGTGACTACTTATAAATTTGCTTTCTATTTCTTTACTATACCCCATATTTAAATATCAAATAAACATACCATTCCTTATTCTCCCATTCTAATCAAAATCTATTTCCGCTTTACAAATTACGTCATTCGTCATTTTGTTTCGGATAAGGTCCCTAGAAAGTGAACAAGTGAATGCTAGAATGGTAACTAATACAATATTCAGTGTGAAATCTTATACAGATCATAATCTATTTTTACAAATACAGAAATCTATAAAACGTATTCTTTATTATTAACAATAAAATATTTCTTTCGCTTTTTTATACACCACTGTATTCCAAAATTTGGCGGATAACTCCGCCAATAAAACAAGTCCAATATTATTGAAATAAAAATGTAACCATAACTTTCTTAACGTTTATTCGTTGAAATGAATAACTTCCTCAGTTTCGTATTTTATGCAAGGACCTGTTTTACATAGAGAGAGTAAGTAACTGCGAATTTGTTACACGAAAAAGAACGTGAATTAACATAAAGTTGTATATTGGTACTTAACTACAAAGATCAGAGCCGTAGTGAGATGGGTTGCCGCTAGTGGCAAAAATTTTAGTCACGGTTCGAGTTTCGGAGAGCACGTTACTATTGGTCCTGTCCCGGTTGTTATCAATATAAAGTAGTCGCTAAACCTTGAAGGAGGCCTCATGAGCGGTTTAAAAACACCCGACAGAGAATTATCCACTAAATCGTATCTCGATCAATGCACATTGGAGCAGCGTGGTGGAGTAATCTCCAGGACTTCCAAACTTCCAATAATAAAGAGTGGACCGTGGGATGCAAAAAGGGTTGCGGCCAAGACGATTCTTCACGCCTATAAACAGTGTAACCCCCGGATTAGACGTTTCAAATCAAGATCAACTAACACTGGATGAAGAGGATCATTATAATGCCTATTCTCTTGATGCACAGACTTTATACAAAGCATCATTTTATAGCTTATCACTCGCTCGCAATAGAACCCTTCGGTTATACGTAAAAAACATGAGAAACTTTGGGCACTGGCTTATTTCTCGGGAGACCCTCCCGTACCTGCCTCAATAAATCGATCCTGTGACAAGTGTACTCTGCAGATGCCGGCTTCAAGAGGAAATTTCAGCCTTCAAATGAAGATGAATAACTTTCAATCATTTTCTTTCGCCGCCTTTTTTTCTAATCTTTTTTCTTTTCCTCTTTGTGACAAGCCGTTGAGTTTTAAAATAATTTCTTAATTAATTACTTAAAGCTGGTACTTACCTCTGCTAGAGAATAAGCTTGGCCCTTCAACTACTAATTCAACGAGAATTTAATAAAATTCAACGAGGTAAAGTCGCCAGTGCAACGTTACCTCGGTGAATGGCCAAGCCAAAGCCAGTGTTCAGGGTACTCTTCCACATCGAAGTTATCTGGATGAAGTATTTTATATTACTTAGTTTTTTTTTCTTTTTTAATTACAATAGTTAAACTCCACAGACTTGGCGTCCGTGCCTTTTTTTGCGTCAAGATATTTTGTTTGCTTTTTTACTTTATTTTTCTTTTTTTTTGTCACGATTAATAGTTTTTTTTTATTTAGTGTGTTAGTATTTTTTTGTATTATTTGATTGATATTACTTAGTTTTATATATATATTTTTTCATAATGTGTTATATGAGTATTTATGATTTAATATAAGTAATTTAGTTGTATATACTTAGTTATTTTTTTTATATCTACAATGTAATATCTTTGTTTCTGTTTTATATTAAAGTTTACATCTGTAGTAGTCAATAATAATAAAAATCATTAAATAGGCAATTTGTATTAAATACTCAATTTAACTCTTTTTGCTGACCTACAGCTTTCTTTGCAAATCGACATGTCACAAACAGAGGTATCAGTCTGCCGAATTGTAGTTCGGTGATTGTCCAAAAATAATTCAAAAAATAAATATCAAATTCAAGACATGCACACATATGCTATATTATAATTTCAATAAAACTAAGAATGATCTTTCACGTACTGCGACCACCGAATGTGATTAATTTGCGCCGTAGACTTTTGGCTTTACCCTTTTTAAAATTGACACATTAAAATTGTCACTTTTAATATTATAGAAGTTGATGGGTGGATGAATTCAATGATAGGAATCAGCCAGTTCACTGCTGGACATAGGCCTCCCTAGTGCAGGGAGGAGGCGATGAGGGAGTGGACTGAAGGACCAGGGCACAGCCACTCCAAAGCTCTGATACGAGGTTATGATCGGAGTTATGCTGAAGAGCTATTAAAGCTCAACAGAACAAATATCCGCACGGTTACCAGAGTCCTTACTGGACACTGTAAGCTCGGAAGACATATGTCGCTTTTAGAACTAAGTCCAACCGACACGTGCAGATATTGTGGGGAGGAGAGCGAGACACCACGCCACCTCCTTTTAAATTGTGGTGCGCTAAACCACAAGCGTAGCATTCATCTTGGGAGGCACGTGCTGCTGCCAGATGAAGCCAAACAAATCACCGTCCATAAAATCCTAGCTTTTATCAAGGCTAGCGGGTTGGACGGTGATCTGTAACCTGGCTACGGGTACAAACAATCTTTATAGGTTGAAGTACCCTGGGCTGATACAGCCCGAGCCCTTTATTCAAATAAAAAAAATAGGCCTCCCTATTATGCGCCACTCCGTCCGGTCCTGCGCCCTCTGATTTCAGCGACTTCCAGCTCTCAATTTGAATTACTTTAGCCCTGTATCGTTTTTATTTCAAATTAGTGATAATATTAGTGCATTAGAAATAAATGAAGGGATTCTGTTCTTAACGCATCCACGCAAATCTCTGGTTCTCGTAAAAAACAGTCTTAATGTTCTAAGACCATTTATTGTAGTAGATTCTACTGTAGCTATATTGGCTGTAGCCAGCTACAACCTATCTTGTCGAATGAGCTCCGAGCCATGTTTTACAATTTAACTTTGTTACCAGCAGAACGTTTTTAAAATCTCGCTTAGCTTTAGGGCGAGGTTACATTATAATTGTTTCATGTTTCGGTATCTACCATCGAAATCACGTGTGCAACCATTTTGGTTTTCAACTGCTGTGCACAGACAACAGTTGACACAACGGATTTTTGTGATTGATTCGGGATTTGCTATTTTATTTGGAGGCCTAAAGAATGTAATAATCATAATAAATTATTCGCGTCTGTTTGCAAGTGGAAGTGGGATGCTATTGTATCACACAATCTGTTGTCACGTGTGCCCATTATCAACAGCATTATAGTAATTATGTTACTTAACTCGAATATTTTGTACGAGTTTCTTTGCTGCCGCAAATTTTTTAGCTAAAAAATTTTTTTCCAAAGTATTAATTAATCCCATGCGGGCACCTAAAGGTAATGACTGGAAAAACCATTCATTTCGTATTTCATAATACATAATTTTTCTTTCTTTTTTCCTTCTAAAAACAGTTCTAATATGCTCCTTTTTATGGATGGTTGGAGATACGGGAAAATGTTAAAATATTTATGTCAAAACGGCTAGGCTAAGTTTAAAGATCGATATTTTATCGATTATAATCAGGATGTTGATAACTTAACTCGACAGCGACCATATTTGCTTTGTAGTTTAGGTGAGTCAAAAATCATCGAGTTTTAAGAACATTTTTATTATGAATATTTAATCCAGATAATCCTAAATTAAAGAAAACTTCTCAGAAAGTAAGAGATTAGACGATTATATCGAATAATTATTTTAATTGCAGGGTTTAATCTAGTAAGTATTTGATTTGCAAAAAAAATGGACTGTGTCTGATATTAAATAAATATTATTATTATTAAAAAACTCCGATGGCTACTTTTTCGGGTTTATTTGTCTTTAATTTTTACTGTAGAAAATGAAGTTTATACATAGATTTTCGGCTTTCATTTCTGTAGTACGAACATGAAGCTAAAGGTGCACGATCAATCAATCAATCGCTAAGAGCGGCGTATTTTTCAAACTATTGTATTTTTCTGCGTGTACGGTAGTTTCGGTAAACACGCTTACACGCGCGCTCCTTTTTGCACTTCCAAAAGCTATTCGCGCGTACACGGACCTATTCCAGCGTTTTCGCACTCGAAATTATTAGCTATTCCAGCGTTTTCGCACTCGAAATTATTAGCGCGTCAAAAGCTCCTACGCGCTCAATCCATAACAAGATTTTACGAGCGTATAATGCGCTGCTATGAAACTGCTCTTAGGCTGATAAATAAAAAACTTTAAATGGCTGTCTGTCGCGAGGTCGTGATAAGGGTGCGTCCACCTGTCTCGCCATCGCTCGCAATAAAACATTCCACTGTCGGCGGTAGGCGTACATCGTCTAATTAATTTATTTCACGAGATCGCGGCTTTGTTTCCCGAAGGCAAGGATTTATGGCGCGAATTAGCACGGAAACTAACGCTTTCTCGGCCGGAAGCGGACTGAATGAGGTACGGAACCCAGAGATTGGGTTCAACGCGTAATTTACATCGTGAACTGTGATTCCGAGGCGTTGCCGTTGGAACGTTTCACCACATAGTAAGTTTATGTTCAGCTGCGCGAGCTTTGCAACAAACTTGTATGAAATGTACGCCATTGCAGCCATTAGAAAGTAATCTATGTTATTTCTCACTGGATGCGCATATCCTATGTCGATGTGCTGATCAAGGTGGTGGGTTCAAGATCGTGGATTCAATGCCAGCTGGGCCATGTTTAATGCGACGGGCACTGATGGAGACATACGGATTAATGGAAAAGTTGGTGTCGGATGTTTTCACATCACTGATAAAGTCTTTGATAAGGTTCAAGGGCATAATGTATTCCTTTGGCTTCATATCGTGCCTTTTCCGACACAATTATTTTTACGATTATTTGTTACGAGCGGTAATTCATTCAATTTCCTCCCACATCTAGCATTAATAAGCTAACTAAGATAGCTATGATTAATTTGTAAGGACAGACAGCACAATAAAACAATCACATTATTGAAATTAAAACATCATTCATCCATCCATCAGCCTTTAGAAGTCCATTGCTGGAAATAGGCCTCCCTCGGTATTCGCTACTTAGTCCGGTCCTGTGCCCTCTGAATCCAGCGGCTTTCCACTGTCTTCTTTATGTCGTTAGTGCACTTGGTTAGAGACCTTTACAAGCTACTTACATTTGGAATTTTAATTTACATCCCGCTGTCTTTTTCGAATTAAAACATAGGAGCATTAAAATGTGGTGTACCTCTTACTAGGGTGCCGCAGCGATTTATAACAGTCTTCAAGATTGCATGCGGACAGAGTGTTAGCAAAAACTAAAGGCAAACACTAACAAAAATATAAGCAAAATTTGAATAGCGCGAACTATCAACACCTGCACACAAAATTTACCGCCTTGAGTTAACGTTACTACAATTTTATAGCAGGTGAAACTTCATTTCTCTAAGAACATTAAATATCTGAGGCGACGATTAATTTTACTCAACTGCACATTTCTCTAGAGGTTTTATTCCAGGACTCGTTTTGCTTCGAAAAAGAATAAAAGTTGCATCTAAGAAATGTTTAAATACTTAAACAGTTTCTCTAGAAACAGTGTTGATTAAATTAGAATGTTTCAAGCGTCTGCTGCGAGTCTGTAATGTTATACTGAATGTATTGTGGACTATATTAATACTGTAATGTTACAACATTTGCATAATGTTACGTCCTATAATATATAATTGTTGTTTTCACCTTCGTAGGTTATCTTAAAAATACCATTTTGACAGTATCGTTATTTCCCTTCAAGTCTCTGTTTTCAAATTCGTTAGTGAAACTGTCATCAAGGACGATGACACGCTTCGGATAAATCAACCCAAGGGGGAAATAACCTTCGATTCTTTCTTTCTTTAATTTTTTCCATTCGGGAATGCAATAACACTAACTAATATCTAACCCAACCTTCTTAATCTATATCGAACAAAATGCCATCAACTCTGTCCGATATAACTTAAAAATACGAGTATACCAAGAAAATGAAAATAAAACAAGAGCAAATTATGTCTTTTCCGTCTTCTTGCTAAAACTCCCCACGCTAGTTACATAGTGTTGCTAATTTCATGAAAAGAAGCACATGATTTATAAATTTAGTTGTTTACTATAAGTAATTCTGTCTTTATTTGTTTTATTAATTGTATCGTAGTAGACAAATATTTTGGCAGTGCGTATCCTTTTATAGCTGCTATATCGACTGTTAAGTATCTATACCTGAAATTGTATTTATTCTATTAATTTTCTTTAAGTATTAGTGACGGTTGCAACTTGTACTTAAAAAGAAAGGAACCATCTCTCTTAGTGCGACTTGCAATTGACTGGTTTTTGTTTTATAGAGATTACCTTTTGAGACTGCATCGTAGAACTGTATAAATATTTAAATACTCGTACTTGCTGCGCTGACAGCGCTGATTAAATTAGAATGTTTCAAGAGAATACTACAAGTCTGCGACGTTAATTTTGAATAGATTGTGTGACTACGTTAATGGGTAATGTTAGAACATTTGCATAATGTAGCTACGAGTACGTCTCTCGTAATTGCGGTCTTCACCTCCGAAGGTTGTGTTCTTTCAAGAAAGTTTCTGGGCATTATTTGAAATTAGACTGCGTATGTATTTCTGTGTACTAAATATAGTTGTCGTATTGCGTCGGGTGCAGCTCACAAGGATTGGCCAAAGCTACTGTCAGGCGCGGTCGCAGCCTTAAATGGGGGGGGGGGGGGGTTGTCGCCAAGAATTTATTTCACTAAGAAATTCGGCGGAAGAGGTGTCCCAAATTGGCTTTGGATTTTGGGGGGGGCCCAAGTCCCTTGTGACGTCATAAACATTCCACCACAAACATTTTCATGAATGTCGCCAAAGAAAAAGTGAAGTGAAAAAGAGTTAGATGTCATGTAGCACCAATCTCCTGAATGTACACTCTCTAACTCTACCAGTCCTGTAGACTTGGTGAAGTGAGACAAACTGTGTGGCTTCAACGTTTCTTGAATTTCGTCTCACGATTCCAGGCAAACCTTGAAGCCCTGTAAACAAATATCATTTTTGCAGTTGAAATTCACGGTGTCACAAGATGAATACTTCGAATACTGTATAAGTGTATTATAGTGTATTAAAATAATTTTCTTTGATCTTTTACATTTTTATCAAGCGAAGCGATTGCAAATAATGCAATCCATACAAATAAATAAAATTGGAGTGTCTGTTTATACTATTAAAATAAACGCATTTTACTACATGCATATGTAGTACATATACAGAAATAATATTTTTTACAATTTTTGTCTCCCAGGCTGTCGGTCTGTGCGTCTATCTGTCTGTCTGTTTGTTCCTGCTAATCTCCTAAACGCCTGGACTTATTTTAGGGGACTTTCAAAGACAGGTAGCTGATTAATAAGGAGTAATTTAGGCTACTTTTATTTAAAAAAAATCTAAAACTAATGTCCACGCGAACGAAGTCGAAGGGCGGCCGCTAGTATCACAATAACGAAGAAAATTTTCTTTACTAAATATGTAGTATTATAAACATCTACGATTGAATTAGGAGGGACGCAGCTGCCATGTCACCCAGAGGACTTAACAAGACTCGGGACTAGGATTTAAGGACTGGACCGATATTATGACTAACTTCTGTCTACTAACCGTCGAGAAATGAGCCACCCGTTACTTGTAAGCGTTGTAAAAGCTGGTATTAGTTTAAATATGTTTTGTCTTGCTTTAGAATACCATTTTGAATGTGTAAGAGTAAGACAAAACGTAATTATTTGATAATTTTATTGCAAGTTTGTACAAATTATAGTAGTTAAAGATTCCAAGTATTTTAACGATAGTGTTAAGTTATATAGTGATAGTGTAAAGTATTTGTAAAAAGAAAATTCCATGTAGTAGAACTTTGCCATTATGGCAATGCGCCCAGAACGCTGGCAGCATTTCCCCTCTGAACTAGTAAGCTCATTTTTTGGAAAATAGGTGACAGCCCTGGTCACCCAAAGTTAGGCTTTTTATTTGTTCCCATATTACGACTTATAAATTTAAATGTTTATTTATTTATTTAAATTTTTAATCGGAACCGATCGTTGGCTTTGGGTACCCATATCACAGGGTTTTTGTACATTGAGGGGGAAAAGTTTTTATGGAATTCCTTTATGCCATTTTATCCCTTAATAAAATCAGTGACTGACTTTTTCAGTGAATAAGTTTTAAGTCCCTTTTTAAACTCATTGCACGTTTAAAATTTGAGGAATACCGGTAGACCGTTATATAAAAATGCGTATTTATTCCAGCTCCACAGTGAAACATAATAGGTAATGAATTTATAACGTATTGTCATGTTATATCTAGTACGATTTCATGCTATGGATTGCGGTAGTAATAATAAATAACTCTAAACTGTTAATTACTTACGACCTCTCTGGAAACTTCAATTGAGCATTTTATCCTAAATTCGTCCTAAATCTTTCAAAATCCGCAAAATGAGCCACAAATTTCCGTTCGAAATTTTTCTAAACTTATAAGGAAACTCGGTGTTTGTACAGATAAAAAACTTCTCGCTCCCAAGTTTAGAGCAAACAAACTAAGCACAAGAAGTGCCATTACATACAAAAGTCCCGGTTATATCTGGGAACTTGGGGAATATTCCGTCGGAGGCGTGACTGAGTGAACTATTAGCATAATTAACTTTCATTCGGAACTGAGAAATGTTCGGCGAGTTCCCAACTTACTGGCCGTAAACTGAATCTGAGATATGGGTCAGGGAGTGACCATGTGTTTCGTCGAGATAGATTTTCAGTCCGATTCTTCATGAGGCTGAATGTATTGGAGTATGTGGAGTTTACATCCACCTTTTCTTTCAGCCGCCATAATTATAACTGTTAGGTCGGTATTGTCGGGAATATTCGTAATTGCAAACTTCTCTCAGACCTTCTACAGTCTTGACATAAAAATCGATAGTTTATTTAATAAATATCGATCGACGATAGTTATAATTTCTTATTAGATTTTATCAAGCTTTGCACAGCTTACATGTGAATGGACAAATTTATCCATTAAGTGTCCAGTATAACAAATAAAGCTAAAATGTTTGTAAAAAGGCTACACTTATGAGCTAACATCATTACTTATGTCGAGACTACAATCAATCTGTAAACTTTACATATGTTACTGTAGGTTATCCCGAAGAAACGATTTCGCGTGGACGCCGCCATCGCAGAAGTGCGAGTGAAACTTTATAATTTAATCAATATTTTTTGTATTGCTGCCATAAAGACAAATATCGTCGATGACGGCAAAGTGATTTGCGACCTCGGTAACTCTTCGGAACTTGTCCTTTTCACGTCAATATTACATTAGATATCGCTTGAGATATTGTCTTGGAAAAGCGGTTCTGACCGTGAGAATGAGAGCAACTTTTTGGTTATTTTTTGACACGATCTCAATAATAGAGAAGTTGGGAGCTGTGTGACACACAACAGTAAAGAGAACATGCAATTCTTTGTCGGCAGTTCGAGCCTTTTTTTTATCAGGGAGTAGCTCTCAGTAGCCTTAAGTAAACAATTTCCCGATATACCTACTCTGAAAATGTTAGTCAAAAACTACTTTGCAATAATTCGCAATCAAAACGTATGATGGTGTATACTTTTTCATGCAATAGCACCTCCCTCCCTCCCACATAGGATACATGCACATGCAACAATAAAAATATACATAGACCAACATACGTACCACCTAGGTGGTGGCACTTTATAACAATGGAGTTCGGCAAAGTAACGCCTGATTTTAATGATTATATACTTACTCTGATAAGTTTTTTGGACTCTGTTTAATTATAGTAAGAAACGTACTCATTAATATCTGTTTTAGCGTTACTGAGTAATTGACCCCTATGGAGGTCTGGATGCAATTCTTTTTTCGCTCCACTGCTGGGTACGGGTATCTCCTCATTAATAGGGAGGCCTGGAACATACACCTCCACGCTGTTCCAATGCGGGTTGGCGCGGAGGTCTATGAAATGATAAAAGTTGTACTGAGAAACATTTTATCTATACATCTATACAAATAAATAAAATTGGGGTGTCAATGTATTTATATGATATACATATACATACCAAAATATTTTTTTTACTATTTTTGTCTGTCTGTCTTTCTGTAGGTCTGTCTGCCTGTTTGTTCCGGCTAATCTCTGAAACAGCTGGACCTATTTTGACGGGACTTTCACTGGTAGGTAGCTGATGTAATGAGGAGTAACTTAGGCTAAAGTCCACGCGGACAAAGTTGCGGGCGGCCGCTAGTGTGCCAATAAATTACTTTAAGCTGGACGTATACATATTTATAAATTACTTTACAGAAATGAATGCTTCGTATGAAACTGGGTCAAATTTTCTTTTCATCCTTTCTAACGTAGGCAAAACAGAATGAAAAGCAGTAGCAAATATCTCGAATACTAGGAATGAATACGCACTCTATGTCATGTCATAATCATTCCGTTCAATCGCACTTAACTTTTTTTATTTGTTATCTATTTAAATAGTCCTGGAGTCTTCCACTGACACCCCAGAAAACTCAAAGAACAGAATACTCAAAGTGAGAATGAGTTGAATATAAAAGTCTTATTAAATTTTTTCATAGTGTTGAAATAAATTACGAAATACGAAAATGTAATGATAATGAATAAATACACGTAGGCCATTCACGTTCATTCATTCACTCCACGCACTGACCGGAATTCGCGCAATGTAGGTATGTTGCATTTTACTTATTTAAGCTTTCTCCGTAAGAAAATAATTACCAAGAAATAAGTAAAAATATATTTCTTGCGCTCCCCGAGAAGTTTTCGTGAAAGAAAGTTGCTAAGGTATATTTCTAAGCGGTAAAGTAACTACGGGCTAAGGTACCTAACATAAAATACATTTTTTTATTTGAATGGAGTAGCAGACGAGTATGCAGGCCACGTGGTGTTAAGTGGTCGCTGCAGCCCATGGACATCTACACACAACCTCAAGCAAGCATAGGTAAGTCTTGTCTGAGGTCGTATACAGTTGTGCTGCTACTCCGGAGGCTGGTGGTCGCCTCATGTAAGTGTGAGCGGCAACTGCAACTTTCCACCGAAACACAATAGAAGTGATTCACGGCAGAAGTGGGTGCAGCGGTGGTACTTCCCTGGGCGAACCATGATAGTTCTTACACCTACCGAAATACACCCTACATAGTTTTTACTGATCATAATTCACAAGATAAATGAAATGGCATCTTTTTAATGGTGAAATAGTAAGAGTTTAGTTATTTAGTATAAAATGTGTATTTATATAGAATTATTCATAACGTGTTCTCTATTAACTTAGTATGCGCCTACCACAAGCTCTACTCGTCACCTAGGGTTGGCTGGTAGAGAACGCCATTAGGCATTACGCACGCCCTTGTGTTCCTTGTTTTAAGGTAATTTTGTATAAGGTAATGCTATAAGATTAAATAAGACTCCAAAACTTATGCATAAAGTTTACAAGTTTCCTATATCTTCGATTACTAGAATGGCTACTCACTTAAATAATCAGAATATACGTACCTAAAACTGCACGAACATTTATTATAAACGATCATTTATCTCATGACTAAACGTATCTTGTGTTGCTTATCTTTAAAATTCATGCATTGAAAAGCCATATAGCTATGTCATCTATATCTGAAAGTGTTATAAATGTGACAATGAAGTTATTTCGATATTCATATTCAGGCCAAAACAATAAAAATCACGTAGACTCGACGGAATTCGGCGCCAAAATGTTTTTACTTCGCAATCAGATCACTCGCGCTCCTTTAATCAATTCTGATGTGTCAGTAATTCGTTTAGTGGACCGTTTCAGACTCCTGAAATATTGCCAATGGGAACGGTTTCGACATTTTTTGGGTAACTCTTCTTACGATAATACGACTGAAATGAATTTTAGTAGGCATACAATTGAAAATGTGTGGTGTGTGTTTAAGGTATATTTATAGCCATTATATTTTTTGAATTCATTGATATTAGGTTACTATATGAACATAATAGGATATTTGGGGTCAAGTATGTTCTGTATGTTCTAATGAATGAAAGAATGTAGTATCTATCTACATCTGATCCCAAAGAAGCTATCGCTTTTGTTGAGGGTGTATGCAGTAACGCTGCTATTTCGGAGGCTGTTATCAGTTGCTGCTTATGAGACCAACTGATTCCTGATAGCACCTGGCACTGTTTACACCTACGCTAGTATATGGCTGCAACCATTTTTACACCCCGCTTTTGGTCACCGGTCTCCTTAATAATTAGAGAAGCCTGAAGCTTATTTCGCTCCTCTAATGCGGGTTAGTCGAGATACAGGTTCGTGACCAATCTCCTGACGCATGTTTTCAAAACGCCCATAAAGTCACTGACGACTGACGTCAATTGATTATAACCGGGCTGTGTGGTCGATGATTATAACCAAGCCCACGGCTTAACGAGGCGCGCATGGCCTGGCGGCTAGCGTAGAACGCAAGCGATCTATGCAGCTGAGCCAAACGGGCGCGGTCGGGTGTGAGATGGGTGACCGCTAGTGGCAAAAAATTTCATGCGCGTTTCCGTGCTTCGGAGGGCACGTTAAGCCGTCGGTCCCGGTTGTTGTCGATAGATAACAGTCGTCAAACCTTGTCGGAGGCCTTATGGGCGGTTTGAAAACATCCGACAGCGGGTTGGCCACTAACCCGCATCTCCACCAACCTGCATTGGAGCAGCGTGGTGGAGTAAGCTCCAGGCTTCCCCAATAAGTGGGAGAGACCCGTGCCCAGCAGTGGGACGCAAAAAGGGTTGCAGCCACGGCTTAACGTGCCCTTAGAAGCATGAAAACGTGCTTGCCCCTTGAGATCAACGCTGTCACAGGCTATTCGGGCAAGTTGTATATTCTCCAGAAATCATTTAAGTGACCAACGCTAATCGCTGGATACGTTAATTTAAACTTTTATTCAAGATAAATGTAACAACCACAATAACAATTATCACCTAATTAGAAAATCAGGTCAATCTTTCCAGGATGTTCGACCATGCCATTATGGCGAGGATACGGCGAAAGTATCGATAAACAAACTAAGTCCATTGGCCGGCCGGCCGTTGCGCCAACTTTCGTAATTAAAGTACCGACAGATGGCCGGCCGACTTCTTTGACGTCCCGTTCCTTATCGAAGATCCGCTTCCGAAGTTTGAAAGGAATTGGGTTTTCAGCGCGTTATGTTCACGAATTTGTGATGGATAAAACCTTAGGATAAAAAAATGAAAAAAGGATAAAACAGATTTAGGTAAACAAAACGTAGCCAAGTTCGAGTGGGATTCGCTCATGAAGCGTTCTGTGGTAGCAAGTGTAGATACGACTTTTTACACAAATACTCACCAAGTTTCATCTGTGTAGTCCTTATAAATTTGGAAGAACGTGGCTGTGATAAAAGGTAGGACAGACAGACATGATAAACCAGATATTCGGCTACGGCACCCTAAATATAGTGTAAATATTATAAATACTCGTACCTACTCACAAAAAGTATTCAATGTTTTGAAAGTGTGCATAGCCGGTAGAAGCTTTTTAGACATAAAGAGGCTTAAGCCTACGGAGTAGCCAAACTTCCAGGGCAAAATTTACATTCAAACTCCTTTTACAGATTTTTATGACCGGACTGAGCCGAAAGCCTGTGAAAGCCAGCTAGCAAACTTTTTAAAACCTACGCCGGACACAAGATTCTTGTTAACCTAATGTATCTCTGGCTTATGGTGAATGGTCAATTTTTCTGTACACTATTTAGACTAATACATTTTACGATATTTTAATAACCACTATCTATCTAATACATTCGATTTGCTCATCAAAATGTTAACGAAATTTCTGCTAGCGGTTACCATTATATCTTTTATCTAAGGTTTACATTTTATGCGATTTTCACTATTTTAAAATTCGAATGTTACTTTTTTAGTCTGTCACTATGATTTTTGTCTTATTCTATCTATGTGTCAGCAATTAGAATGAATAGATTATAGTTCTTCAAACAAATAAAAATTTCTATAAACTTTATTATGTGAAAACAAATCAAAATTTAATATTGTTGAGGTTTAGCTTGGCTGGCAGCCACTAAGCACTTGGATGTACTTGTCTAGGCATATACACACCTCTGCTAAGCCTGTCCTTACTTAATATACCGCAGTCGTTATTACTACGGCTGTATATTACGTCAGTAGCCTTCATTTAAGTTCTAGGATTTAATCTAGATAACTTGCTTGTGGGCTTAAATTTAATGAATGTTTTAAAAATAATCTTAAAAAGAAGTAAACTTGTAATAAACGTTAATGGTAGTACAACGTGCGTGTACTGTGTACTATGAGGTGTGGGCCTCATATAAAAACACGAGAAGGATCTCTTAGGAATTTATTATAACAAAGTTCACAAGTTTATTAACACAAACACATGACACAACAAAGTTCACCGGTTTACTATTACTTGGGTTAGTCGTGGGTTAGTCGCGCGCGCAACGTGCGTATTCGCCGCCAGTGCAGGGAAGACTCTCTAACGGCCGCATCCTGAACTATAGCGAGCGCGTCTGTGTGCGAGCGAGAGGTTGCGGCGTATTCAGAAATAGCGAACGCGTACTGACGCGTACTGACTGGTGTGAGCGAGAGGTTGCGGTGGCAACGCTTTATTCATAAAAGCGCGGGAAGACGGCCGCGAGAGCATCCTAACTATCGCGAGCGCGTCTGTGTGCGAGCGAGAGGTTGCGGTGGTAACGGTTTATACACAAAAACGAGCGGGAAGACGGCCCCGAGAGGTTCGGAGCGGCAACCTCAAAGAATGGTTTACTATATCCTCCCCCTCTAGTCCAGGTGAACGTCCTCGCTCCTGGACTAGGTCTTCCTTCCTGGTCACTGGACGTCCTCGTTTCCTTTTAGGAATTACGGGTTGTGGAGGTGACCGATCATCCGTTCTTTTGTACGCAGTGAGATCCTGGATGTGATACTTGCCAAGGACTTCACTGGGCTGACTCACCGGTGATAGGATGTAAGTAGTTGGGCTGGCCTTACCTGAAATTTGGTATGGTCCGTCACGTTTCGGTCCAAACTTCGCTGTCACATTCTTCGGGACGCTGCTTAGCACGTGGGACTTAAGTAGTACTAAATCACCTACTTGGAAAGTCTCTGAAGGTTGACGAAATTGATCTGCATATTGTTTTGATCGGTCCTGTTGTACTTCTACTCGTTCACGGATAGCTGAAAGTGAATGGACAAACTTCCTAAGGTACGGAGTTATTTGTGGGACGAAATTGTCTTTGTCTAGTATACCTCGAAGATCATGCGTTACTTCTGTGGGAGATCTCATTTCTCGGGCAAATGTCAAATATGCTGGAGACATACCTGTAGTTCGGCATTTGGAGCTGTTCAGAGCAAATCTAACCATCGACAGCTTCTTTGGCCAAGAAGTGTGATCTTCTTCCACAAGATATGCTAACATGGCTTTCAAGTCTCTATTTTTGCGTTCTGCGGGATTTGCTTGAGGGTGGTAAAGAGGCACAAAGTTTTGCTTCACTCCCAAGACTGACATGCACTGACGCATGACTGCAGAGACGAATTGGACCCCGTTGTCGGAAATTATTCGACGCGGTAAGCCAAATCGTAGGAAATGTTCTTCTATTAAGACACGGGCGCACGCTTCAGCAGTGGCTTCTTGGAGGGCAAATAATTCTACCCACCTTGTAGATGTGTCTTCAATAAGGAACACCCAACGCTCCCCCTGGTCTCCTTCTGGTAAGGGGCCGAAAAGGTCTATAGCGAGCACTTCGTTCCGTTGGCTCATGACCGGCGTTTGCAGGAGACCTAGTGGTTTAGTGTTCGATGCCTTGTAGCGTTGGCAGTGGATACACGCTGCTACGTAGTTGGATATTATTCTTCGCATTCCTGTGAAGTAATATAATTGAGCTACCTTATGATAGGTGCGGTCGATACCAGGGTGGCCCGCTAAAGGAGAATCGTGTAGTTCTTTGAGAACATTTACCACTTGGTTCGCAGGAATGACCAACTGGGGTGACTCATTATCTGAGTCGGGATTGTAACGATATAAGACACCCTGATTCATGACGTACCCACGTTCCGACCATCTTCTTGATGCAACCTCGTCGGCATCTTCGAGTTCCTTAATTATTTTAGTTAACTCGGGATCAACAAGTTGCTCTTGTCTGATTTGACCAGGAGATTTTGTTGGCACATCACAAATAATGGAGCAAACACCGCAGCTATTATAAGTCTCACTGGAACAAATTGGCCTGCTGAGCGTATCTGCGACAACATTTGCTTTTCCCGGAGTATACTCGAACTTGATGTCGAAAGATTGAAGCTTTAGGGCCCAACGAACCAATCTACCTGTTGGTGATTTCAATGAGAGCAGCCAACGCAGCGGTTGGTGATCACTTCCAATGATAACTGGTTGACCATCGAGATATGAACGAAAACGCTCTACCGCCCAAACTACAGCAAGCGCTTCCCTTTCTGTAGTTGAGTAGTTGCGCTCTGCGTCGTTTAGAAGACGGCTGGCATATTCGATCGGTCTTTCCTGATTACCTTCCCCTTGAAGCAGAACTGCGCCCACTGCATAATTACTCGCATCAGTACGCAGTACGAAGGGTTGACTGAAATCAGGCTGAACCAGTATTGGTGCAGAAGTGAGTAGCCGTTTTAGCTCATTGAACGCCTGGGACTGCTCTGGTCCCCAGGTCCAGATTTGTTTCTTTCTAGTTAACCGTGTCAGTGGTTCAGCAACTTTAGAGAAATTTGGTATAAATTTCCTGAACCACGAACAAGTTTGAAGGAAAGTTCGCAAGTGTTTTAAGTTGGCAGGTTCGTTCATATCCAGAACTGCGCTTACCTTTTGAGGGTCAGTTGCTATACCTTCCTGGGTTATGACATGACCAAGGTATCGGACACTTTCTCTCGCGAAAGCCCATTTATCACGGTTTACGTTTAAGTTAAATTCTTCCAGGCGTCTGAGCACTAGTTCCAGGTCATCTAGGTGTTTTTGCAGTCCCTCTGATATTACTAAAATATCGTCCAAATAGGCTAGTATAGTTACCTCTTTAAGAGCTGCACAGGATCGAAGCCGATCTATTAAACGCTGGAAGGTGGCCGGAGCATTTTTAAGTCCGAAAGGCATTTTTTCGAAGCGGAATGTGCCAAGAGGGCATATGAAAGCTGTCTTGTCTTTGTCACACTCCCTAACGGCCACTTGCCAATATGAAGACCGAAGGTCCAGTGTGCTTAGGTAGCAGTTTTTCTTCGTCGCTTGAAGTAATTCATCGATTCGTGGCATCGGATAATTATCAGTCTTGGTGACTGCGTTGAGCCGCCTATAGTCAACGCAGAACCGAATTTTCCCATCGGGCTTCGGCACCATCAGTGCCGGAGAACACCAAGCTGACTCACATTCTTCGATGACGTCATCATCTAGCATCTTTTGTATCTCCTGCCTCATCAGCTCTTTTTTGGCTGGAGTGAGACGATACGGCGGCACTGCTACTGGTGGATGATTACCTGTGTCTATACAGTGCTCGGCGTATGGAGTAGTACCTCCCCCTGCTTCAAAGATATTCGCATGTCTGATGATGACGTCAGCGAGAGCTTTACGCTCAGCTGGAATAAGGTGTGCACCTTCGTCATCACGCAGAATATTCGTGGAGGAGCAGCTTATTTGACGCGTCATAGGTTCAAAAAGTAGTTTATGTTTAGTATTATTGTTATTACCAAAATACCAGATTTCATTATAAAAGTCTATAACAACTCCTGCAGCTGTAATAAAATCAATACCCAGAAGAGTTTCATTCTTACCGGAATCGGGAAAAATCAGAAATGGTAATGTGATCTTCCTGTGGTCCAAACTTACCGTCAAAGTAGTGGTTAAAACTTCCATCTCTCGTACATGACCATCAGCAAGCTTGACCTTACGTGTCGAAGAAACGAGAGGATTACCTTTTTGTAGGAGGAGAACATACAGAGTGTGTCCCGCAACACAATGCTTCGCGGCAGTATCCACCAGAGCTGTACCCTTGACACCTAAAATTTCGATTTTTAAAATCGGACGCACTTCGCGGTATGCAACGGGCCTCTCCCGACCGTTCCCACTCGTTAAAAAATGTCCACTACACACGCAGTTACAAATTTCATTAACCTTAACATTCTTAGCAATCCTATCATCTGTTAGTAAATTCAAAGAATTACTAATTTTTATGTTACAATTTTCGTTAGTAGTATTATCATAAAATAAGCTTTGACATATACACACATCGCTACATAATTTTCCCGTACAACTAGGTCCTAGACTACAATTAACATTTTCTAGTAAACTTTCAGGACACCTTGGTGCTGCACTATAATTAACATTAACAAATGATTTATTAGAACAACTGGCTTCTATACTATAATTATTACACTTTACATTGTTCATTATGTGAGAACAAACATTTTTTTGTTTAAAATTACTTTCAAAATCGGCATTAGAACTTAATTGACTTATTGTTGATAGATGCGACTTATTGGCGTTACACGACACTGCACAATTAGGTAGAACTTCGACACTGTAAAAGCACTGATTTCCCGATTCGTCACTGTCGCGCACTTCCGCGGAAATGTTAGAAAATGTGGACTCACTTCGATTCGCCAACTTACGACACTGTTCCTTAGTGTGATTATAGCGCTTGCAGTACGAGCACTGGGGTCTATACTTTTTCCCGTGCTCGATGTTGGTGGCAGTGGCTGGCGTCACCGACGTCGGGACTGGCAGCGGCATCTCTGGACACGAAGCGGGCAACGCGCGAGCATCGGAATCGGCGTTCACGCGTCGCGTCTCGCTGGGCGTGGCACGTGTGTTGCTGTAATGCCCCGTAGAGGGCGCGCGTGCAGCGCGAAACGCGGTGGACAAGCCGCGTGAAGGCGTGGCGGGTGACGCTTTTGTTGACGGTCCGCATAAAACGTGGTTGTTTGACGCCAACTTCACTTCCTCCGCGGAATCTTCGATTTCGCGGGCTTTTTGGAGGAGCTCGGTGAATGTCGAGAATTCTTCGCGTCGCAGTTTGGATTTTATTTTTTTGTTCAATAATGCGTACGTTATGTCCATCTTAGCATTATCTGTCAAATCTCCATGTGGTAGTTTTGCAAATAATGCTCGAATTTTAGAAATAAATAAGTCGGTGTTCTCTACTCCGTGTGGACTATTAAATATATCTAGGTATATTCTGTGGGGCGGACGTCGATCGCCGAATGCGCTTATTAAATTTTCCTTAGCGTCAGCCCAAGTTGTCACCTGCCTTTTTATACCTTGCCACCAGATTGCGGCGTCTTTTGTCAGTAACATTGATAGGCCTCTTACTACATTTTTGTCAGAGACTTTGCAGCAGTCTATATAGCTGTCGACGCTATCAATAAATGCGGCCACAGACTCCGCCTTCGAGCCGCTGAAGGTGGCCTTGCAGCGTGCTAAAGTCTGCGTCTCGCTGGTCGTGGCAGCTGAATGCATTAATGTGTCAACAATTTCCTTAAATGCGTCTGTTTGACTTTTTTGAATTGCGGTGATAAGCGCTGTAACATTTTCTTGTGTAAATATTACCTCTGGGGTCCTGTTTGTGGATGCAGACGGGGGCGCTGAGCCAAATTCCGGCAAGCCGCGAAGGCGCTGCTGTGTCGGATCATCATCCTCAGGAGCGGGTGTGGTAGGAATACTGACGTCTTGGTGGGCTGCTGTCGAGGCGGCAGAGGGAAACGCTTCCAAGCACGCGGCGCCAACATGGCGGCTGGCGTGGTTAACGATGGCGTTCTCGTCTTGACGAGCAGCTTTACGACGCGTTTCCATTATTGTAATTATTTATGAGATTATGAGTCACCAAAACGTTCACGTAACGTTCGCTTACACTGTGGCACTTTTAACAGTTATAGTTAGGTTAGTACCTGTGTTGCCACGCAGCACTTTTTTAAACTTATAACCGACGCGCGATATGTAGATAACCCTCTAAACGTTAGGGCGCCATATATGAGGTGTGGGCCTCATATAAAAACACGAGAAGGATCTCTTAGGAATTTATTATAACAAAGTTCACAAGTTTATTAACACAAACACATGACACAACAAAGTTCACCGGTTTACTATTACTTGGGTTAGTCGTGGGTTAGTCGCGCGCGCAACGTGCGTATTCGCCGCCAGTGCAGGGAAGACTCTCTAACGGCCGCATCCTGAACTATAGCGAGCGCGTCTGTGTGCGAGCGAGAGGTTGCGGCGTATTCAGAAATAGCGAACGCGTACTGACGCGTACTGACTGGTGTGAGCGAGAGGTTGCGGTGGCAACGCTTTATTCATAAAAGCGCGGGAAGACGGCCGCGAGAGCATCCTAACTATCGCGAGCGCGTCTGTGTGCGAGCGAGAGGTTGCGGTGGTAACGGTTTATACACAAAAACGAGCGGGAAGACGGCCCCGAGAGGTTCGGAGCGGCAACCTCAAAGAATGGTTTACTATAGTACACTTATTTCTGCCGTGAAAATATTTCTTTGTGTACGTTAGAGAGGTGTGATTGTCTGTCACATTTACATTATGAGTACATCAAGTTAACACCAGCTACGCTGGACACAAGTTCCTTGTTAACTTAATATTATATGGTAGCCTATGGTGACTGGTAAATTATATCAGTTGTAACACTTTTAGACAAGTGCTAACAATTAATAAAAGAAATAATAAAAGGCAGGATAAATAAAAAAATATTTGTAAAAATAAATTAAGTTTTTAACAAAAAAATAGAACCGACTTCAAACAAATGTCCTGTCTTAGTAAATATAGTGTACCTTTCGTTCTGAATGGGCACCGACTCCAATATAGTTTTAACAGTCATTACCATAAGCAAGAAGAAGTAGGTACTGTCCCACTGTCTGTACTGTCGGTGCCAATTTAGAACGAATGGTACGACATTTACTAAGGGCCCGACTCCAGAAATAGTTTTAAGAGTCATTACCATAAGCAAGAAGAAGTAGGTACTGAACAATTTTATTTTTTACCGTTTGAAGTCGGTTCTATTTTTTTGTTAAAAACTTAATTTATTTCACTCTTTTTAGTAATTTTAATAATTCTGTACCTATGTATTAGCATAATTGGAAAAATTTTCACTTTACTTCTAAACTTTAAACAGATTTACCTTTTATAATCATGTTTATCTAATAGCCATCTAAAAGTCTGAAAGAAAACTACTATCAGTCCACCTGAACGTATAAATTAAAGAAAGAATTTGCTCTCAGCTCCTAACCGTTGAGGAGTTGTACCTTCAATCATCAGTTAAGCAACAGCAGGTGATAATTACCAGACATAAATATTTGTATTATGTTAAAAATATGACTAAAAGAATGTGTGTGCCTATTACGTTTCAGTGTTTCCCTCGATTTCCCTAATATCACATCATCAGATTTTGACATGGTGACAGTTGGACCACCTCAGGAATGTAAGATTTCGAACAAAAAACCATTTATTGAAAGAATTTGCTCTCAACTCCTAACCGTCGTAGTACCTTCCATCATCAGTTCAGCAACATGATATGACGATAATTATACACAAATGTCTGTTTTGCTTTGTAAAAATATGAAAATCATTTGTTGTGCTTTAAAATTTGAATGTTCCCTTCGATTTCTCTGGGATCCCCTCATCAGACTTTGACTTGGTGACAGTTGGACCACCTGGGGAATGCAAGATTTCGAATAAAAAACTATTTATTGAAAGAATTTGCTCTCAACTCCTCACTGTCGCAGTACCTTCCATCATCAGCTCAGCAACATGAGATGATGATTTCTATGCGTAAATATCTCTTATGCTTCAGAAACTATAAGAAAATCAATGTGTGTGCCTATAAAATTTGAGAGTTCCCCTCGATTTCCCTGGGATCCCATCATCACATCCTGATTTGGTGACAATGGGACCACCTCGAAACCCCGTTTATTGCGTTTTACACTAAATGGATCTAGAAAGATGTGTGGCCAGTACCGAGGATCAGAGCAGACTGACTGCGCGGGACCAGACCTTCGTTATATAGTTTCTTATGCTGCTGATGCAGCGATGAAGGGTTGCAGTTTACCTAGCAGTAACCAATCGTAACAACCCCCCGCTTAAGTGGAAACTTACACGGAAAAGCGTGAAGTTTTCTACTGAAAAATATAGAATTTTAAACAACTCTTAAGCGCGGTTGAGGATCTGGTAGATTTTCAAGTTCAATATCGACAGGTCTAGAAGGTGAAGAGGGTTTACGTTTTTTCAAAACTGCCAGACATCTTTCTTTACAAAAATAGTAAATTATAAATATCAGAAAACATAAACAAAAGATATAAAATGTAATGGAATGAGGTTTAATACTGTCAGACTCATTATTTAAATTTAAGTTGTCTACAATATCTAAAAGTTTATTAGTATCAGAGTTTAATTGAATAAATTTATCTAAATAAAGTTTAGGATTTAATCTTACAGATTTGAGATTGACAGTATTATTAAATTTCTTAAAGGCAATAAGATTACAACAAGAGTCATTAATAAGATTAAAATCTGAATGAATAGGATTTAATTTGACAGTAGGATTTAGAGTTGATACTAACTTTACATCTTTACAATAACCGTTACATTTTGGCTTTAGGTTTACAATTCCAGTGCCTAATAATGTAATATCATAATCATTATTTTCACAATTGATATGTAACTTTGTAGGACTTGAATGAGTAAAGATCCACCTATTATTTCCTAAAGATTGCCAGAAATGTAAGTCTCCAGAAATGAAATTTGTTTTACATTGCTCAGGAACAGAATATAAAACTTTAGATACAATTTCTGTTTCGCAAATTGGGTTATCAATAATATTAAGTTATTGTATATTATTACAGATATAATTTTCATGAAAAGTAATCCTACAATCATTTAAGTTATTCAAAATACAATAACTAGTTTTACCTTTATTAATAGCTAAATAGGTTGCAGAAGGAATTATAACAGCAAAAGAATTAGGCACATTATTATCATGAGGTAAAGGAATAGGAATAGTTTTAAATAGGTTAAATTGGGAAATAAGAACTAGAGGAATCTTAATGCTAAATAACAGCTTATCATCTATAATATAAGAAACAATTTCAGCCAAGTTGATTAAAATATGTATATTTTCTAATTCTAAAGATACAGGGAATTCGGAGAGTTTGGATAGATGCTTAGCATTAGAAACGAGTTCGTTATATAAATCTTTTGGCGTTATAATAGAAGGATGTAAAGTATTGGTCTTGGCGAATAGAATAGAATTTACAATATCTTCTAACTTATAGGATAAATTCAATAAGCTTGATTGGAGTACATTATACACCTCTTGTATAGTGGCTCTAAATATTAATTCATTTGTAGCTGTAGTCATGCTTGTCATACGGGAGGTAAGGTTTTCAACGACATCATTTAAACGTTCTTCATTTTGAGTTATAATATTGAGAGATTCATTAAATTTTGAAATAGCAGATTCTGAAATTATAAGATTTTGTTTTACTAGATCCAATAGTTTTTTATCATTCTCTTTCAAATGTTGTATTGCGTTGCCGTATAGAATAGCATCATTTTCATCCATGGTGCCAAATATGTGTTTGAAAATAGTACCGACACCTGATATCCACGCGGATCTTCTATTTTTTGAAGATATAAGGTGTGATATTGAAAAATAGTCACGCATTAAATCATCAAACATTGAATGGAGAGGTTGAAATATATTTTCACATTCAGATTCGTTAATAGTTTTACTTCTGGGACATAGATGTCGAGAAATGTGGAGAACATGTTTTATGTTATCTATGTGGGGTTTAATATAATCTATTTCAATAGGAACAATAACATGTAAATAATCATTGATTATCTTAACGGAACCTAAAGGGTTCAAATAAACTCCTGGACTCTTCGTTATTTGTTCGACGAACTCCTCCTGTATGTGACCATGACAGAATGCCAGGCTGTAATAAATAAAGTATTTTTATAACCTAGGTACATGCTAAAATAAGTACTCTTAATGTTAAAAGATAATAATCCTTAGGATTGTATAAGGAGTTTAAAAAAAGAGAAAATTTAAAACTTAAATTTTATTCTAGATCAACCGTGTCAATGGACGCGTGTTTCATTTGATCATAATGGTGTTTAACATGACGTCTATTGATTAAGAGAGAAGCAGTATGATTGCCATGAATCTTAACGATTTTATAGGGACCTTTCCATATAGGAGATAGTGCTTTTCTAAGTCTTAAGTGAGATTTCAGATAAACTAAGTCTCCTACTTTATAAGTAACAGGGCGAGAATGTTTATCGTAATAACCTTTGGACCGTTCTTTAGATTTAGCAATATTATCGAGAGCCTTTTCTCGAGAGAATTTAAGGCGATGATTTAACATTTTTATGTATTCATGGTAGGTTCCGGCAGGACTAGGTTGAAATATAGAGTCTGGGAGATAGGGTTTGTGGCCAAAAAGAAGTTCATATGGAGTGAATTTTGTTGTCGTATGGACGTTGGTATTATAGCACAACATAGCAGTGTACACGTATTTATGCCAGTCCGATTGATTTTCATTAACATAGCTCTTTAGGTACTCCTTTAACGTGGAGTGGCTTCTCTCCAGAGCTCCTTGAGTTTGTGGATGATAGGGCGAGGACCAAATCTGCTTTATTTTAAGAAATTCGCAAGTCTTTTTAAAGAGTTCAGCGGTGAAATTTGTGCCCTGGTCAGAAAGTATCATTTTAGGGATACCGAATAAAGAGACAAAGTGGACGAGACATTCGCAACCTTCTTCAGCAGTTGCGTTGGATATAGGATATGCTACGGAGTATTTGGTGAGGTCATCTTGAAGAGTTAGGATGAATCGAAGATTAATTTGACCAGCTTCAGGAAGAGGTCCAACTATATCGAGGCTAATCCTCTCAAAGGGAGCAGTGGAAGTGGAAGTAATCTGCATTGGAGCTCTGTTTATTTGGCGCAGTGCTTTATTTGTTTGGCACTGGGGGCATTTCTTTACATAGTTCTCAATGTCAGTTTTTAAGCCCTTCCAGTGGTATCTTTCCTTGATTCTATTGTACATGCGGCCTATGCCAACGTGACCAGCAATAGGTATGTCATGATTTTCTTTTAGTATCTTTTTAATTTCGGTAGGAGTTGGAAAGACTATCGTATTTCTATAAATTTTGACTGTAATATTGGTATTATGGAAAAGGAAATTAATCATATTGTAAAGTTTAGCATAGTTGAGTTTAACAAAAGGGTCCTTAAAATCCGATATAGCAATTTCATTACAAGAATCCGGGCAGTTAATTAATATTTCATTTCGAAGGTTTTTTAAAGATTCGAATAAGTCGGGATATGGGACACTGTCAAAGTGATGAACTTTTGTAAATAAAAAATAGTAAGATTTATCTTCTGACTCAAAATTTAGGAAGGAATGTAATTTTCTTTCTTTGTTTAGGAGTTCTGTGTTATCCTTTTGGTTGGAAAGAACTTCCTCAATATAAGGATTTGTTTCATCTAAGTCAATAGAAGTAGGTAAGATGACAAGTTTGGAGTCGGTGGACAATAGGTTATTTGTATATTCATGGATTACAGTATTAAAAGTGGATTTAGTATTAGACATAGCTTTTAAGAAATCAGAATAATAATCGTCAAAGATGTCTGGACTTGGTAAGTTAATGGGTAATTTATTACCAGAACTAGTAGGAGGATTTAATATATCGTTAAGGTAAGTATCCGGGTTTACGTTTTGTTTTTCAGGATTTGCAGTGACGCTTGGGATATTATTAGGGCTAGATAAGTTTTCATTTTCAGGGTCAGGGGGAGGACTTATAAGTTCGTCCAGAGTTGGTAAGTTTAGGAAGGAGTCGTCATTTGTATTAGTATCAGCGGTACCAGGATTAGCAACAGGATATGGTAAGTTCTGAGGTAAGTGATTATTATCATTTTCAGGACTATGAGAAGTACCTGGAAGGTCACCGATATGTTGTAGAGGATCTAAAAAAGGTAAGTTCCATTCTTCTGGGTTAGGTGGACTCGAAAGTAGTTCCATGTCAATATGTTCAGGGTTTACAGGGTTTGGCGGTTCAGAAGGTAGAGTAGAAGGAGAAGAAGTTGTAGGGTTTTGTACATTAGAAGGATTCGTGGAAGAGTCAGATTTTGTGCCTATAATATTCACAGGAGCCAGTGGATCAATAGGGTGACGAGACAATGCATCTGCAGCTGAATTTAATTTACCATTTCTATAAATAATCTCGTACTCATACTCTTCTAATTTTAATCTCCATCTTTGGAGTTTACTGGAGGGATCCTTATGATTAAAGAGCCATTTCAGGGGACGGTGATCAGTAACAATTTGGAACTTTCGCCCATATAGATAAGGTCTAAAAGTTTTACAGCCAAAAATTATAGCGAGAAGTTCTTTTTCTGTTGTACTGTAGTTACATTCGCTTTTGTTAAGAGTTCGGGAAGCAAATGCAATAGGTCTATCTTTACCTATGGTGCCTTGAGAAAGGACGGCTCCCAGAGCATGATTAGATGCATCACAAGTTAGAATGAAAGGTTTGGTGAAATCAGGATAACAGAGGACAGGAGCTGTGGTGAGTTTACTTTTTAATTGATCGAAAGCAACTTGTTGTTGATTTTGCCACTGAAAAGGTGTATCTTTCTTTAAAAGTTGAGTTAGCGATTTGGCAATTTTAGAAAAATCAGGGATAAATCGGCGGTAATAAGAAACTAGTCCTAAAAAGGATTTGATGTCTTTTGGAGATTTAGGGCGAGGAAATTCTAAAACAGATTTTATTTTATCGGGATTTGGTTTGACGCCGTCTTCAGAAATAATATGTCCAAGATAAGCTACTTCTCGTCTAAGGAACTCGCATTTCTCTGGTTGTAATTTTAAATTGAATTCTCTAAGCCTTTTAAAGACACATTCCAAATTATTAATGGCAGAATTTAAATCGAAACCGTAGAGGACTATGTCATCAAGGTAGACGAAACAGCGGGTACCTTGTAATCCAGATAGAGCAGTATTCATGAGTCTTTGGAAGGTTGAAGGGGCGTTTTTGAGACCAAAGGGCATGCGGGTGAATTGGTAATGACCTTGAGGGACTGAAAAAGCGGTTTTGGGTTTATCTTCTTCTTCGACAGGAATTTGATGGAAGCCAGAGGAAAGATCGAGAGTTGAGAAATATTTACTAGAGCCTAATTGATCCAAGATTTCATTTATATTAGGAATTGGGTAAGTATCACCTATAGTGACGTCATTGAGTTGTCGAAAATCTATAACAATGCGCCATTTTCTTTGACCGGAAGCGTCAAGTTTTTTAGGTACAACCCAAATGGGTGCTGACCATGGAGATTTTGAAGGCTCTATTATTCCTTGATCTAGCATCTGATCGACTTGTTTTTGTACTTCGGCTTTGTGAATTTCGGGAAAACGATAAGATTTTACGTGAATCGGATTATCAGATGTGGTTTTAATAGAGTGTTTAATAGAATTGGTATGAGTCAGTTTTTCGCTGGGAAGATGAAAGATGTCCGAATAGGAGGAACAAAGATCGTATAATGCATTAATTTCCTCAGAATTTAAATGTGAGACACGTAGTCGGTCTAAGACTTCACGTGTTCTTTTATAAGCGTTAGGATATTTAATATTATTAACTGGATACAGTGTAGGATCATTAGAAATATTATTATTGCAGATTTGAAATTCTTCAACGGGAATTAAAGTAATATTTAAATTGGAATTGAGTGATATTGGAAATTCAGAGATGTTAGCAACCGATAAATTTATTCTGTTATTATTTTTCACTTTAACTAGACAATTTGCAATTAAGAGGTTTTCAATTTTATTTTGATTTAATACAAGTCCTTCTTTAATTTTAGGATTAGAAACAGAGCATTCGACGACCATTTCGGTTCGTGCTGGAATAGTATAAGTAGGTTCATTGAATAAAAGTTTAATTTCGTTTTTATTGATTCTCAACACATTATGATTATAATCTATGCTGCATTTAAAGGAATTTAGTAAATCAGTTCCAATTATACCGTCGTATGGTAAGTCTATTTCATTTATTACATGAAATTTATGGCTTATTGATTTATTAGGAGATTCGGATAATTTTAGTTTTAAAAGAAAATGACCAGATGTGGTTGTAGTTTGATTTACAGGGTCTATTCCTTTTAAGTTTATTTTTTCTTTGATTAAATTTGGTTGGTTTTGAATTGTACATGACTTAATTAAGCTTACGGCGGATCCAGAATCAATTAACAAAGACAGTGGTATATCAGAAACTGAGGAATCAACAAGTATATGCGGAAGAAGTATTTTATTGGGGTTTGTATTAATTTCATATATTTTATTGTCTGTTTCAGGTTTAGAAGATAATTCGGACGATTCAGCGGGTTTTGAAGATACAACGGATGTGGATGATGCAGTGGATACAGCGTGTGTTGACGATACAGTGGGTGTTGATGATACAGTGGATACAGCGGGTGCTGATAATACAGCGGATACAGTGGATACAGTGGTTGCTGATGATACAGCGGATACAGTGGATGCTGATGACACAGCGGATACAGTGGATGCTGATGATACAGCGGATACAGTGGTTGCTGATGATACAGCGGATACAGTGGATGCTGATGATACAGCGGATACAGTGGATACAGAGGATACGGTGTCGGATTTTGGATTGCGTTGGTGCCTCGCACGACACCGATACGAGACAATTTTTAGTTTTTTGGACTGTCTACTTCATCACGACCATAATCGTTATCATGGTCATCCTCGTTCACAACAAAGTTGACGCGAGGCTGTGGTTGGAAAGCGTTAGGACGATTTCGGTTGTTGTATTCTCGTTTACGACATTGATCAATGGAATGTCCTACAGCTTTGCAATATCTACAGATGGTTGGATTAACTTGGTTTGGATTACGGTTGCCTTGATTTGAATTTAGTCGTGTGAATGGCCTTGGAGGTGGGCGGTTATATATTGGTCGATCTACTGATTGTTGTGACCGTTTATACATAGATTGCATAATGTGCTCCTCACAAATAGCGATATTAATAGCTTCATTAAGATTTTTAGCATTTTTACATCGTACAGTTAGCGAAAGGTTGGGCTTAAGACCCATTGTAAAATGATGTAAAGCCAGGTCCTCCATTGCAGCTGTTCGACCTGGTATTTCAGATGCCTTGTGGCTTGACAATGATATTTCAGTTAAAAGTTGTGAAAGACATGTTTCTATTCTAAGTGCATATTGACTAACGCTTTCTGTCTGACCTTGCCTGCTTTCTTGTAGAACAGTAAGTAAATGGGAATAGTGTTTCCTATCAGAAAATTGAGTTTTAAGGAACTCTTTTAATTGGTCCCAGGTGTTAAATTCCTTTATGGAGCAGGCGAGCTCAGCTTTTCCTTCCAGCTGACATAGGATATATTTTAATAAAATTGGTTTTTGCGGCTCAGTAGCGAGTTCAATCGCATTGTTGCAATTTATTAAAAATGAATTTAGACCTTCACGATTGCCGTTATATGGTTTAACGAATTTAAATAGTGTATTGATGTCCATTTCGGATTTACTTTTTGATCTCGTAATTCTAGGAGACAAAATAGGAGATTGCGGCGATTCAATGATTTCGGGTATATCAATTTTCAACTGTTGATCTTCACTTTTAACAGATTTTGGCATAATTCAATAGTACTAAATAAAATATTATGATGCAACAATGTGATTGAATAAAATTTGTAACATAAAATGAGTAACACAAAGGATGAATGTTTAGTCTAACTCACTGCAACACGACGATAACGATAACGGGCATCCGCATAGCGTCTGAGCGTCTAGACGCTGACAAGGCGAGATGTGGCGTGACTGCAGGTGAATGCTGACGGCGACCGTAGAAACAGTGGGCACAATAACAACTTCTTTTCATTCACAGGAACAGTGATGATTTTAATTCTTTTTCAGGAACCAGAGGAAACAGCGACGAATTACTTTCTCTTTCAGGGAACCAGTGGGAACAGTGACGTCCTTATTTATTTTTTTCAGCGGGAACAGCGATGATTTTGAGTATGCTCTGAGTATTGCGTCCGGAATAGTAGAAACGGAGAAGTCAGTTTGTTTTTGATTTTTAGTCACTCACACTTAAAATATTGGTCACTTTTATAACACTTTACTTTTATAGCACTTTACGCGGAGACGGACCCGGGGAATACCTGGTTTTGTATCCCTTTACGCTGCCACCAATGTTACGCGAGACCCGGTGAGAGGGTTTTTAAAAAAAAGGTTTTTACAAAGAAACCCCGTTTATTGCGTTTTACACTAAATGGATCTAGAAAGATGTGTGGCCAGTACCGAGGATCAGAGCAGACTGACTGCGCGGGACCAGACCTTCGTTATATAGTTTCTTATGCTGCTGATGCAGCGATGAAGGGTTGCAGTTTACCTAGCAGTAACCAATCGTAACAGCGCGTTCGATGGCCTTAGAAGCTTTCCGAGTAGGCAGGTAGGCTCCGGGTTAGCTGGCAGGTTGGCATATAGTATTAAGGGCCGGGTTTTGGCCGTAGAACCGTAGCCGTCTACTGGGACCCTGGAATTCGCAGAGTATCCAAATTTTAGTGGAGTGTTAAGCAATCCTGGCTTGACCGCGGCATCATGATACATAAGCAGCAACGCAAGATGGAGCTATAGTAGTGAAATGATGCAGGTAATAGTATTCAATGATGTGGCAGTCATACAGGATTTGATATACCAGGCTACAATGAAAGTGATAGAAATGGAAGGGTACATAGAAAACGATAGAACTAAAAGAATTGTTCAACATACAATGTACAATGAGATTTAAAATAACATTAACTAAAGGGTACGAATAATGCAGGTATGTAATGCTACGATACAATGAAAATGAAATAATTACAAATGAAAATGAAATTAAATACATCCGTTTACCACTATTTATTGTTCAGTAGTTTTTTTTAAATCAAACCATGTGGGTCTTTTTCGACCCAGCATAATAACTAACAAGCCGGTACTTTTGACCCCAAATAATAATTAGCAATACACAATTACCACGTCACGTAGTTAAGTCACGCCATAATAGTTGCGTACTATTTATAATATATAACACGTAAAGAAATCGAAAAGGATAGTTTAACGTATAAAAAAAACAACTGAACAGCACCTGCGAGTTGATTACGTTGCAAGTACGAAACATGTTAAAAATAAGCAACTAAATAAAACATTAATGTACTGTACGATGTACTGAATCACTAACAGCGTAGGTAGTACAATAATTAATTAATAACCCAACGGTAACTAATGCATATTATCTCCACATACGTACTTAAATGAGATGGTGAGATGATATGATATTGTAAAGAAATAAGCGAAAGCATTTGAACAAAAAGACACTAACGATCACCCTTACAACTAAAAAATATTTGCAACACTCACCCGTTTGGGGTATAATCCAGCACTTAATATTAACTAATTAATTAAAAATCACTGTGATATAGCTAGCTTATACGTGAATAGAAGGATTCCTGAGATGGTAATTATTTTATTTAGGACGAATGCAGAACAAAAATAAAATGCAAGAGTAATTAGTGCAACGTGTGGTCGGCTTCAATGCATTCGTACGAGAGAGAGGTCGACTGCCCGCCAATGCGAACCTCGGAACAGATCACGCCACCAAAACGGTTTCTAAGTGCAGCTACACCGGCTAATCGCTAGACATATTGTTTGTTACATGGTTCGGTTGCGAATTAATTTTATTTTTGTTTAGCGTAGTATTGTTTTTTATACGTTTATTTAATTTTGTAGTAATTAATACGTAGTTAGTACGTATCATAGTTTATAATTTTTTATCTTTAATTATTTATTATAAAAAATAGTTTTATCTTTTTTTTAAAATAATTAAATCTAGGGAATTAGGATATACAGTTGTTAGAACCGTGACATACCCCCCTTTTTAGGATAGGATTTTTCCTAGGGAAAATCCGCTTATAAACTAAGGCTATTCATGTAGACTAGAGTTTAAAGTCTTTAACATGCCAAGACCCAAGATACCGACCAGACATGTCTTCCAATTCATAGACAAGGTTAGACTTTTTGCATGTAATGCGACACTTAATAAATTTTGGGGCAAGTTTCTTAGAGAATGTAGTATCCTTGTCACTTTGATAGAATGTGCGTTTCCACACAATGTCTCCCACGTTAAAATCAATATTTTTGCGGCGAAGGTTGTAATGTGTTGCACTTCTGGAGTGAGCTTTAATGAGTGCCAATTGGACTTTGTCGAAAATTTTCCGCAGTGCACCAGAATTTTCTGCGTAAGCATCGCGGGGTGTGAAAACTACGTGGTCTTGAAGATCGGGGTCTAAATAATGAGAACCACAAGATACCAATTCACGACCATAAACAAGAAACGAAGGAGTGTACCCTGTAACCTCATTGACAGAGCTATTAAGAGCAAATTGAATTTTAGGAATGTGGGTGTCCCAAGCTCTGTGGTCATCTTTAATAAAAGTTGAAACTGCAGTCATTATTGTTTTGTTATACCGTTCTACAGTGTTGACCTGTGGCGTGTATAGCGGCGTATAAAATATATTAGGGACTTTATATGATGAAAAGAGGTTTTTCAAAATATTGCTAGTGAATTGTTTCCCGTTATCCATGAGGATTGTACTAGGGATACCGTGGATGAGAAAAACATTATCTTCCAGAATTCTGGCAATTACTTCTGATGTTGCTCGACGAATCGGAAACAGTAGGCAATACTTTGAAAAACAGCAGTTTACAACTAACAAGTAGGTATTTTGTTTTCTTGAAACTGGTAGTGGTCCTACAAGATCAACACTTAGCATCTGAAATGGTCGACTGCAATCTTTGGGTCGACCCATCACACCGAAGGTAGCGTGATTAGAATGTTTGTAAGACATACAAGTGTCACAGCTAGTAACAAAGTCAGAAACGTCACGGTGCATAGTTGGCCAGAAATACTTTAATGAAATTCTTTTATAGGTCTTAAAAATACCAAAGTGGCCAGAAGAGGGCTCGCAGTGATTTTTGGCAATAATATCTTGCCGATTTTCTAGTGGTATAACTTCTTTCCACTCGAATTCTCTTGTTAGGGGATTAATAGATTTCATGTACCGAAATAATTTGCCATCCGTAACACGATAGTTCAGATAGGATGTGGGTGAAGTCTGACAACCTACAAATATATTATTGTACCAAGAGTCCTTGGATTTAGGAACCGACATATTAGTTTCAATACTTGTGTTATTATCTATTGCGGATATATTGACAGATCGAGATAAACTATCAGGCACTACGTTATCCGCTCCCTTACGGTGTTTAATCTCAAAATTATACGCAGAGAGACGCACACCCCAGCGAGCTAGTCTGCCGGTAGGATTGTTGAGATTAAGAAACCATTTCAAAGAACTATGGTCAGTGAAAACAGAGAACTTAAGACCGTTTTCTAGGTAGCAACGCCAGTGTTCAATGGCCGTGAGTACTCCTCGCCTCGCGTTCAGTTGCACTGTAATTACGTTCTTGTTTGGAAAGAGACTTGCTCATATAAGCAATCACCTTTTCGACCCCATCCTGAGATTGGGTCAGTACTGCTCCAATACCGTAATCACTAGCATCTGTATGCACTTCAAAAGGCTTAGAAAAATCAGGACAGGAAAGAATAGGTGCGGAAATAAGTAGGTTTTTTAGTTTAATAAAAGCCTCGTTAGCTTCTCCGGTCCATGCAAAAGAAGGAGCATTCTTGCCTTGGGAAGTCAATTTATTAAGCGGAGAAGCTAAGCTACTAAAGTTGGGTATGAACCTACGGTACCAGGAAGCAGTTCCTAGAAAGCGCCTAACCTCCTTACGATTAGTGGGCGTGGGGTACTTAATTATAGAATCAATCTTATCGGGATCAGCATGCAAGCCACTAGCATCAACGATATAGCCCAGGTATTTTAATTGTTCCCTAAAGAATTGGCTCTTGGTGAAGTTGATGGTGAGGTTTGCTGCCTTCAATTTCTCTAAAACAAGTATTAGCAGATGAATGTGCTGTTCAAAATTGTTAGAAACAACAATAACATCATCAATATATACGAACACTCTGTGTTCGAATTCTGGTCCGTAGAAGAGAATGTCGACTAGCCTCTGTTGAGTAGCGGGAGCATTGGTTAGGCCAAATGCCATAGACTTGAATTGAAAGGTACCGCGGGATGGAATATAGGAGGCAGTCTTGCATCTATCCTTTTCGTCTATTAAGATTTGCCAGAAACTCTTGGATAGATCGATACTGGAAAGATATCGGGCATCGCGTAAATTATCTAATATCTCCGATATATACGGTAAGCTATAAGCATCCTTTTTGTTTACAGCGTTTAGTTTTCTGCTGTCGAGACAAAACCTGAGTTCGCCATTTTTTTTAGGAGTAAGAAGTACTGGTGAAGACCAAGGACTCTCACATGGCTCGACTACGTCTTCTTTCAGCATTTCATCCAGCTGTTCCACTAAAACACGCTGCTTCTCAGGAGACATTCTGTAGTACCGCTGACGAATGGGGGCAGCATCCCCAGTGTCGATTGGGTGCGTAATTAAAGAGGTGCGTCCTAAACCACGCTCCTCGTAGGAAATATTCCGAAACTGGGATATGATGTCATCTGCAATAGACCTCTGCTGATCCGTTAGGTGATCGTAAGAGAGTAAGACATCAGGGTCTTTGTCTACAATGTCTGAGACAAAAGCAGTTTCAGACTCTTTACAAAATGATATAGCATCTAGATGTTTAGGGAATAGACCAAAGGTTCTCCAAAAATCCATACCTAAAATTAAGGAATTTTTAATATCGGGAACTATAAAAGCAGTAAGAGAATGTGTTTGACCTTGGAAGTTGATTTGGAGTAGCATAGTGCCAATAGAATTCAGTTTATTAATAACTACGACAGATAGACTTAAGGTCATCTATAGATCGAATGTCAGGACGAGCAGCCAAGGTGTTAGCATAACAGGGACGAATATTATGCATCAGAATTTCAAGTTTGTCTTCCTCGGAAAAGGGTTTGCTTAGACGAGAAAACAATCCGTGCATATAAGCTAAATAAATAGTTATATTTTCTGTCTCGCCTTGAGTGCGAGCGCGAATCTCTGCAGCTAGCTTATAATCGTAATCACTACAACTAAAGTCTTGTTTTAGTAATTCACATAGGGTAGACCACGAATTTATTTTGTCTCTATTACAACGGTACCAGTGTAAGGCGTCTTCGGTAAAAATTTCGTATGCCAGTGATAGAATTTTTTCAAATGAAATATCCCTAGAATGAACAAATTCCTCAACTTTTAAAATAAAGGAGCGGACACACGTTTTGCCTGAAAATTTTAGTTTAGCGATATCTAATGAAAGACTACGCTCACAGTTTACGGTTATAGTAGTAGGGTCTGGAGCGGTTTCCGTAGAGGCAGATGGCAAAGATTTAATTTGAGAACCCTGTGGCTTTAAGGTAGTGTTAGCAAATCGGATCTAGTTTTATTTAAAAAACTAATCTTTACACACGCAACACTGATTTTTTATTATTAACTCAAACCAAAAAGAATTATCGAAAAGCAAACCGGCATAGTAACGACTTTATAGCAATTAAAACACGATAGCAAGCGGATGTTTGCTGGCGCACGGTCGAAGAGCGAATGCCCTCCGTCCCTGTTGCAGGCGTCTTATATAGGCGCGCCGCCGGTCGGCGCCATGTTGCAGGTATCAGGTGGTGTGACAGATGGGGTCGCCACTAACGCAGGTGTCAGGTGGCGTGACAGGTGCGGTCGCCTCTAACAGTAGATAATAACGAAAATTGAGAATCAAAATTGGATTTACAATTTTTATAAATGTCTGCAACATCTGGAGTTTTAACAATACGACCTAATCTATGATAAACATGATGTAGTAGAGCTTCCGTTCTAACAAAAAGATGTTTATCAAATTTAATTTTGAGACACTCTAGATTATTTTGAGACAGAAGTGATTCTTTAACCCCCTTCAAGTCATCGCTGGGCTCAAGATGTGACACTTCAATTTCCTCTGAAGGTGTGAATAAGCATAATTTATTTATTTGTTTCCGTAGTTCTTGGACGGAGTCGCCTGAACCACCTCTAAGTTCTACCTCGTATTCAAGTTCTGGTTTTTGCAAACTAAAGTATTTAATGGGATAAGCCATTATGCGGAATTTAAACCTTTAGGTGTGTGTTGCAAAGACGGAAATATAAATACAATCAACAAGCAAAATCAAGTAAATATAGCTTAAATTAACCAGTAGCTATTTGTGTACTTTAAAACACTTAAAAAAAATAGCAACATTAAATGGACCTATTTATGCAAACCGGAATCAACCCACACATTGATAGTTTTGAGAAAAAGCCGTTTTTATGTAAATTTTGTATACAATAAAATTGATTGCAATTTTAAAAATATTTATATTTAAATATTGTACAACTTACTTAGTTCTTTCAACTCATATATACTTTTGATAAAAATCGTTTATAATTCATAAATTTATTTAAAAAAAACATGATGGTTCCTTTTTGCAAAACTGTTTGTGTGTGGCTTGGTTCTTTGTTATTTTAATTACATTAGGCGTAACATTAAAATTCACATACTATTTGTGTAATATTTTACTGAAAAATTAAATTTAACTTAAAGTATCATCATTATAATATTTAGAAATGTATAAAAAATCGAAAATATTTCTTGGAGTACCAAAAATCACTCAAAATTCAAATCAAATTCTATTTCAAAATCAGACTGTCCTGAAAAACCGTCAACAGTAAAATCGTTGGTGTTTTGCGGTATCAGGCGTAGCCTCAGATAAATAAGGCGTAGCATATACGTTTTAAGTCATTCAGCTTGGCCTCAGGGACAGGCCTGTTGTTCCTGTTGGCCAAAGGGGCTCCATAAGTTCTTTTATTACAACATATTGTCTTCCACGAGCATTTTTTATGTCCACTACTAAGTTATCTTCATTCAAATTTGTTTTCATGTAAATCTTTCACTCACTTTTCGAGTTTTTGACTTTTCTGATTTGGTGCAAATGGATAACTATCATTTTGTCATTTACGCCGAAGGCTGCTGCTAATTCAGAAGTGGTTTGAGATTGATCTTCTTCCACTATCGCGTTCAATTCTTCGTTATTCAAATGAATATAAGGTCGTCCACGAGGCTCATTATGTAAATCGAAATTTCCAGAACGGAAACGTTGAAGCCAAAATTCCACCGTCCGTTCGTTAGCGGTGCCTGGTCTGACCAGGACCATGGACCAGGTACCGCTAACTGTTATGCAATTTTTAAATAATTTCTCATGAGTAGTCACATTTATTACATTTGGAGGCTAGTAAAGTATTATAAAAACAATTAGTATTTTCACATATAGCACCTAAAGTTTCGGCATTTTCAGTAATGACAGGACGAGGGATCAGTGGTGAGTATAGAGGTGCTTCTATGCTTTTTTTTCAACAGCAGCCTCAATATAAGCGTTACAAATCAAAACGGTAGTAGTCTTCCTTTATATATTTTTTTGTTGAAATCAGAAGTTGAGAAGACATAAAACACTGGGAAGGTTCATCAAAGGCCAGAAAAGTTAGGATTAGGTACCTACAGCTTCATCTGCCTACTGTTTGCAAGCCGTTTCTTCATGCAAATTATTAGTTACAACATGCATACCAAATCTTCGTCACTTTCGAATTAATATTATTAAGATTAAAACATTATTAAGTTTTGACAATTACTTGCATATGTCCAAGAATTACTTTTTTAATTGAATACAAAGCAATACATAAAAAAACAATCGATTTAAAAATCTAAATTCGAAACAAACGGCAACACGAATCAAACTTTTTGTTTATGTAAGTGTCAGTGTTATTCAAAGAGGATATAACCACTACGTGTGTTATTTACGTGCCATTATTTGGTTACCTAATAATAAATAAATAAATTTACTAAAAATAAGTACACAGACACGATGTGTCAAATAATTTTGTAAATTAAAATACTTAATGTGGCATTATTGACTTGAATATTGTACATAATATATATACGTTTCAAAATAACACAACAAAGATTCAAACAACATGATTCCTTGATTTTGTAAGTATAATAATAATATGTTACGACAAGGTTATAACAAGATAGAACCATGTACTTAGGTAACGTGAGTCTTTGTAAACACATACCATTATTCCATTTTTAATATGCAGACAAGAACCAACCTGCATGGTTCTATGTTATTGATAAAAAAATTAAAATACAAGGAACCACATGCTGTGGTTCTTTATAAAAAAAAACTTTTTATATTCTTTTAGATTGTCTGGTTACCATGCTGCATGAATCTTTTTAATGTATTAGACAACTGATGTTTTGTGGATTGGTAAACATGTCATGAAAATGTTTTGTTCTGTCAAAGTCGTCAGATCATTTCGATCTTTACAGGGTCGATAGAAGGTGCAATTTTAAGCTTTTCTGTGTACTTAACTCAATTTCGGCATGAGTGTGGATTGGTTCCGGTTTGCGTAAATAGGTCCAAATGAAAAGAGAAGAAGGACGGTGCAAGTTCCTAGATGTGCACAGCTCTGGTTAATTTAAGTGAGACAATTGCCTTAAAACTAATAGTTTATAGCCATCACCAAAGAAGAACTATTAAGTGCTTAAAAATAATTGGAACCACAACCCAGACACGAATGTAACCTGTATTGGGCACCACTGTAACACTTTTAGACAAGTGCTAACAATTAATAAAAGAAATAATAAAAGGCAGGATAAATAAAAAATATTTGTAAAAATAATATATAATATCGCACCTTCGGTGCAACAAAGTCACAAGTCGCTAAAAATGCAAAATTGAGTTAAGTATGCCAAATTGTCTATGAATCATGCTTTCAATTGGGGAGACAAAGACACCCACTAAAGTATTACGAAATTCCACTAGATGGCATGAGTGCTTTTGTCGAAATGAGTGGTTTTTCCGTGAGTTCTGGGCCGACAAAGTATTATTGGCCAGTAGTGCCCCCGCTCCCGCGAGTATTCCAGATATTCTGGAGTTACAGCCACACAAATATATTTATGACCATTTTTTTGTCACTTATTTGGAGCTAAACAAAGCGTATCTATATTTGAGACTTCAATTACTTTTTGTAAAATACAAATATTTTGGAGCAACAAAGGCATTAGAAGAAAAGCGGTTTTGTTGATCCAACATTATTGTTTTGAACTAAACTAATTGGGACAACTATGTCCTAACTAAAAAAGTGTCTTTGTAGATCCAATAATATTTATAATCAACTACCCTTATTTGTTAATTATAAAGTCATTAACTAAAAAGTGTTTTTTTTGGTCCAGTATAATATTCCATTTCCACTAAGCTTCTGGAACCACAAAGGCCAAGTAGTGGTGGTGGTGGTGGTGGTAGTAGAATAACAAAATACTTATGATTATTTAGGTCCATATTTAAATAAATATAAATGTAACTAACTTGTTACTCCATAATTATTTACTATTTTTTTCGTTATAGTTGCATCTGCAAGTAGATATCCGGTTCTTTCGATGTTTTCAGGAAATTTAATTTAATTACGTATTGCGCACTATTACACACCATGACACCACTACTTACATACTATTACTTTTATATAGTTTCTACTATTTCTACTGTTTAAAAGTTCACGAGAATAGTAGTAGTCGTAGAATGCAGAAAGGACAATGTCCCCTTTGTATTGGTATTGGGGTTGTATTTATCTGTCTGTATGTTCAGCTCGGGACCCTGGAAATGGCATAGGCTACTTCTTACCGTGGAAATAAGTTTAATTCCTGTGGGAAAATCAATTTAGCCATAGTGGTGATAGGGGATTTCAACACAAGACTGGGTATGTGAGACGGCGACGAGCAGAGAATAGGGCTCTTTGGACAACGAAACAACCTACGTGCGACCTACGAGTACGTGCTCAGAGCACAAAGCCCGTCAAAAACACAACAGAGCGGAGCGAAGGCACCAAAGTCTTGCGCTATAGTTTCGTCTAAACCCAAAGTTCTGAGAGAAATTGAGCGGTCTACAGACAGTATACCTCCTCAAAAGTTCCCGTTCCCAATGTAGTGAATGACAAGAGAGCCAAAGTGACCCGGCACTATACCGAGAATACTCCGTACGTCAGTCTGTATGAAATTAGAGGAGCCTTTAGTCAGTTAAAAAACAACAAAGCACCGGGAGATGACGGTATCACATCAGAGCTGCCGAAGACTGGAGAGAAACCCCTTCCATTGGTGCTCCAAAAACTGTTTTATACCGTCGTACGGAACTATACCGGAGGCGTAGAGCTGGCACTAGAGCATAATATGTTTAAGCCAATAGGATAGGATAAGGAAAGAACGTACTTCCACTGTAGTGTGAAAGAATTGATGTATTGACATCAATGGCGATCACCTCACACACCTTCGATTTGCCGCTAATATAGTCATCGTAACATTCGTAACGGAGTTCAACGATGTAGGTATTATGTAACTGATAACTTTGAAACATTTTTAGATGTGGATTGGCTGAAACTACTGCTAGATTTACTTCCTGACTAAAAAGTGCTTTCCTTGGTTGCTTTTTACGCGGTGGTGTGTATACCTACAGAAAGCAGTAGGATCAACTCGGGTATAAGTCACAAAACTTATACCTGTACTTGTTTCTCCTCAATCACTTTGACTTTAATTGTTTACAGTTACCTTTCTATTTGTAGTTGATATTTTGAGAAAAACATATACGATTTATTTGTTTAACGAGCTTTATTTCATTTAAAACCTCATCTTTAATAACAATGCATTATTCGTTAAACATAATAAATTCTGGATCAACAAAGTCACAATTCAACACCTTTTTATTTGTAACGCATTTTATTAGTATATCGAAATGATTTCAAATAAGCATTTAACGTGAAACTGTAGCAAAAACTACAAACAATTAATGGTTTAAATATTTTTAACCTACTACCGATATCCATCCAGTAATCTGGATATAAATGCGAAAAAAATCGTAAAAGTGCTCTCCTGTAAAATTACAAATTGTGCTATTGTGACTTTGTTGCACCGAAGGTGCGATATAAAAAAAGGTTAGCAAGATTATTAGGGTCGTGGGTACATTCGCGTCTAGTGTAGTTCCTGTTTTTTATAAATCAACTACCACTCTCCTGGAATAAATACGTAAGCTGCATGTCCGGCCAGTGAAGTCCGTCAAGAGTCGCGCGTTCGATGGCCTTAGAAGCTTTCCGAGTAGGCAGGTAGGCTCCGGGTTAGCTGGCAGGTTGGCATATAGTATTAAGGGCCGGGTTTTGGCCGTAGAACCGTAGCCGTCTACTGGGACCCTGGAATTCGCAGAGTATCCAAATTTTAGTGGAGTGTTAAGCAATCCTGGCTTGACCGCGGCATCATGATACATAAGCAGCAACGCAAGATGGAGCTATAGTAGTGAAATGATGCAGGTAATAGTATTCAATGATGTGGCAGTCATACAGGATTTGATATACCAGGCTACAATGAAAGTGATAGAAATGGAAGGGTACATAGAAAACGATAGAACTAAAAGAATTGTTCAACATACTGTTGGCTCACAGCTCAGAATGCGGGTTTTTGTTAAATAAAAGATAAAACACTTTACAATTGCACGTATATTTCGTAGTTATGCAGTATACAAATCACATATGTAAATGTTTCGAGAACGAATAAACCACCAACAGAATAAAAATGGAGTACTTACATATTAACAATCAACTTAACTATTATTCCTTCAATCCTTTACTTGTTTCACTTAATATTTTATCTATACACTAACACTTTTACTCTTTACTAATGCTTTTCCTTAGCCACGTCTCGATCCCTCAGTGCTTCCAACACGAATGCTTGCAGCTTGGTCGGAGAAAATAACGACAATTCATGTGACCGGAAGTTGGCTATGATTAACTGATGGAATCAAGATGGCGAAGGTGTCGGAAACGGAACAATCGAATTACCGCTACTAAAAATATCATAATAATACGGAATTAGCTAATACAATATTCTTCATAAATAAATAAAAGCTAACAGCTCGGCCATCCTGCTTATAGCGTGTCCTCACGCTTTCTTACAAGTACAAAAGTACTATAAATTTACTAAAAAATATTACTATAAATTATATTCTTTAACACATTATTTAATTATCTGTATAATGTACAATGTAGTTTATATTTATCGAAAGCTCTTAAATAAAATAAAATAAAATAAAAACAAGAAATTACGTTCATTGTACTCAATAATTGTATTAATAGCAATTAATGCAGTAAATCATTATAATATATTTTTAATCGTATTTTTAATTTCAAACATAAGCTTTCCCATTAATATTGTAATCTTTTTTTTTTTTACCTAAGTAGAAAGAACATTACTTTTATACACTACACAAAAATAAATTGGCCTTAGTTTATTTATCTTAAGAACCCATTACCCGTAAACAAGCAATAAATTACTTCATATTAACATCTGAAATGAAATGTCAGAAAAATCATCATGAAATCTCAAATAAAGTCATAAAATAATTATATGCCTAATATTTGGATTTGTATTTGGAACTTTTACACACTACACAAAAATAAATTGGCCTAAGTTTATTTATCTTAAGAACCCATTACCTAATTATATAGGATAATTTGGATTTGTATTTGGAGTCGAATTAGTTACATAAACAAAAACATGTTCAATTGAAGACCCCACATGAGGGATACACAAAGGATCCCATTCCGAACTGGAAAAACTTATTGAATCTCGCCCTCGTCCCCTCCACCGGGGCACTTTCACTCCATCCCATTACTATATTATTATGGCCCCTAGAACTCCACTAAAAGCTTTAAATGACAACAAAGTCACCAATTCCACATTTCCCGTCAGACCTTTTGTCAATTTTTCTTTCAAAAACCCGATCAAATGTGTTTAAACGGCTCATTCGACTCAACAGCGAACTAATAAACTATATATTTTACTCAACCTTCATAGCAATCAACTCTAAAGCAAAATATAAACATGTCCAAAAATTCCTTACAAAGACTAATGCGAGACACCTTCTCACTCAGATGCAAGACACAGTCCGCAACTACATTACCCATAACAGACAAATTTCACTTTATTATCATTTTATTTTCACAAAGCCGAGGATCGGGTCCAGCCCGAAAAAACAAGAATCCATTTTCAAGAGGTGCATAATGGGAACAAACAATTTTATATCAGTGACCAATCCCTGTAATATGTGCAAGCCTCATGAAGGCAAACACGGCTCACTAAATATACAAGAACAACCCTTACTATCACATCAATCCGTGCAAAAAAGAGAAGCAATCCCTGTCTATTAAAACTTCCAAGCGAAATCGGCCTTTTTGTCCTAACCCTTACCGCAACTCAGTGCCCGTTTGCATTCCTATTGCCAGTCATAACCACTTGACCGCAATTCATAGTCTCCCCAATCCCCTGCATTTGTAGGCCCTTGCTGCAAGAGAATCCCCGTAAATGTTTACATCAAACTTGGACGCACAAACAGTTAATGCCGAACCTCTACTACTCACTATACTCCATAAGTATCTATTACATCCACCTAAGATAATTGGGTAGTTGACTGATATCCAGAATATGCCACTTATAAACAAAACACGAACACAGACTACCCACCATCACATAAATTCAAATAGTTGGAATATTAAACATAATTAATTATTGATCTATCGCTTTCTAGTAAATCGAGTCCCACCAACACCCCGTACCATAACACAGGCTAGCGACGTCACTAACCAGCACTTTTCTATCTATCCCCCAAGTTGAAACGATCACATCCCGCACATACACTTCTCAAATTTATATGTTTGATGTATAGACGCCTACTCTACAACAAAATTGCCAAATCCTCTACCAAGATCAAACCAGTTTAAAATATCAGTCAATACCCCAATTCCATCTCACCTTACCAGATATACATTTTACTCATAAACACTATTACAACCAAAAAGGAGTTTTAAACAACTCTCATGTATGTACGTCCCACAATCTGTAAAATAACAGGCCACTGCTATGCAATATGATATATTACACAACACCAGAGAGGACGCCATTAAATCAGTAAATCGACCGTCCATATCTTACACTTGCTTTCTACACCCCCGAGCAATCCATGTTTATAAACGCCTCCTTCAGACAAACTAAAAACTAGGGCAATAAAAATCAGTTCATGATTCGCTCTAAAATGCAAAACGGATGGTTACCAATTTCTGATGGTTGTACTTTCTATGTTCATCCTATCAATAATTAATAATTGTCGAACTCCCAGTTATATCTATAGAGAACTAAGCAATCTGAAACACTCATCTACATCATAAAAGTCAATTGCTTCGCCAATAATATGCAATAACCTGCACTACAGCAACTTTAGTGGCCCTTCACACCTAACGGTACAATTGTATTTGTAGCAATACCTCTTCCTCACCTTTATCAGTTTGTGAATCTAATTTAAAAGACCTGAACCTATTCTGCTTTCAAACCAAATCAAAGCTAGTCTCGTCACACAAAGAACACTTTGCCGACATCTCGCCACAATGAAAAACATATTAGCGTTTTGCAAAGAAGGCTTTGGTACCAGGCTTCGATTAATACCGCTGAAGGCTTCAACCCTACATTCAATACCGTAAGTTTGATACACTTTACGATGTCCCACAGTGACTGTCCCAAAATAATTTCGCACCCGCCCAGGTTCGGTAAATTGGCCACTTGAACACCCACTGCGACTATAAGGTTACTTACAGCTCTCTACAAACATTGCCAAGCCCGACCAACTTTGGAAAAGAGCAGCGAATCATATCCCCCATCTTATACACATATTTCTGAATATTCTTCCACCTTCTTAATCCAGATTAAAATGGTTTGCTCTTTACACAAAGGATCAAAATCCGGTATTACATCGCTATTAAAAGATTTTATAATCAATTTAACTAAAAAAAACTTCACAAATTTAACTAAAACAACCTACGGAGCCTACCTATTTCAACAAACTCTATTCCACCTTAACATGGTACGTATAACGCCACTGCGATTCGGAATTCCGCTCAACGCCGTACCACCGTTACATAATATGCAACCCCAGTGTGACGGGTGACGAAGAAAACAGCTTCGAAAACATCGCAGTACTTCGAATTCATATTCCAAACATTCAGCATCTGTGAGTCAACCTCAGGAGATAGAGACATCACGAACTCCTTCTCAGCGTTTTTGTAGATCTGCAATTCCCCAGCACATTACCCCAATGAATGTCTGCTAGACCACAGTGCACGCATACAAAGCTCCCAAAAAGCAAGGCTCCCAACAAAGCCTCGTTATACTACAATTAGTTCGAAAACTAAACCCTAATGACTTATACACCTATCCCTTCCTCAAAATTCACACTATTGGTGAGAAGCGCATTGAAATCTGTGCGGTAGTTTGTGACTACCTAGTTCATATAGACAGACAGACAGAAAGACGCGTCAACGGGACTAACTTTTATACGTTAGGATTGACAAGAACTTATCTAAAATTATCTCAATTTCAAAATCCCCTTGACTACCACTACAACTCACCGTAGCTCAAATACATATATAAGTATATAGTATATAAATATTATTACAAAAAAGTTTTTAATAATATAATTTTAAATAATGTTAAATAGGAACTTTGCACACCAATGTTTAAGTAATTCAATTTTTTTTCTCTTTTTTTTTGTAATTTTGCTCACCAAACCAAAATTTAGTTAATGTGAGACTATAATTTTCTAAAAAAAAAACCAACTATTCATATACCACATTTAGGCAAATAAATAATTTCATTTCATGATTTCATTTCAAATTACCGCTCAGATGCTGCTTCCCTCTACCAAGACGTTGAGAGTTGCGTTGTTGGGTCTTGAAGGCCTCCTCTGCAAACCTTATCGCTCCTTTGCTCCTGAATAATCTTATGCCCTCTAACAGAGGCTTTCGATCTCCCTCCATCCTACGCATATCGCTGCTCTCCCGGGCTCACTCGTGCTCTACCTGAGCGTATTTTGGTCCTCTAACCTGGACTCCCTCCTGCCCGACCTGAGCGTCCTTTTAAGTCCTCATTCCTGCTCGACCTGAGCGTCATTTGGCTCTTAGGCCTGGGCTTACGTGTGCTTACCTTAGCCCTGATCGTACCTCCAATCCGAGATAGTCTTTCTCGGGGGTATTCGTCCATAATATTATTATCTGCAAAATTACACATTTGAGTACATATTCCATTTTAATCATAATAAAAGTTAACAAAAATGCAAAGTGACACATTTGAGTACATATTCTATTTAAAATCGACTTTAGAATCGAAAAGAAAAAAAAGAGAACAAATTAATATAGTATTGAATTATCTAAAGCTAAAGAAAAACATCACCAGACTTCTATATGTCTATAATCAGACAATGGAATGTATTTTTCTCGAAAATGATATCATCGTAATTATCATCACCATCATCGTTGTCTTTATCATTATCACCATCAACACCATCATCATTTTTTTTTCATGTTAAGCACCCCTAGGTGCAGTACAGCACAAAAAGAATAATTGAGGATATGCAAATCTGTAAGCCATCATTTCTTAAACACTAAGTTTTAACCTTACCTTCATTGTATATCAAAGTCTTATGCTTGTATGTATAGATATCTGAATAAATTTACGACAAAAATTTACGTTACCAATGGAACTGCAAGACAAATACGAAAACATGATATTGGCACCCCCCTTGTAGATTGAAATTGAAATTATGTAAAAAAAAATACAGTGTTACCGAATTCACGAAACATTCAAATCTTTGCCTTACAATCATTTTAGGTCCTAGTTGGCATTGTGGCACAGTGGATACGTTTTCCTAGAATATATAGCGATTGCTGCCTGTAAAATTACATCAATTTACATGTAGATAAGGTAGAATAAGTGGAAAGTGTACATACTCGTATCATTTCAGCATTTTTTTGTATCCTTATTATCGCAAAAAAAAAAGGATTATGAATTATGAATTATAAGCATCAAATAAATACTTTACTAGTTCTATGGTATCAGTTTTCATTCATATTTACAAAGGTCAATGTCAAATTTTAATAAATATGTGGATTATGTCGATGCAATACTAAATATAACGTGAGAACCTCATCCTTTTTGTTGATGTTGGTAAAATAAGGTAGATCAACTCGAGCCATTGTATATTCATTCATCATATTAAAAAAAAGTAAAAAAAGTGGGTACCAACTTCCTGTAAGGGCAATAAATTTAAAAGAAAAGTCACATTTATAAAAGCCTTCATCAAAACTAGTTGTTCACATCTAGTGTACCACAGCTGTAAAAAGATATAATTAATCATGCATCTTATTAATCTAAAATAATATATAAATCTTTAACGCACTAAACATATAGTAATACGTAACATCCATTCTCAGGTCTTCAAATATTTATATCTAAGTCTATACACCACGGCGGTGTTTCCGATCCAGAGAAAAGAAATTAAGTTGATTTCATAAATTACGTATTTTCTTTCTTTAAATATCTGCGTTTTTTTCATAAATTATTCATATTTTGATAAAAAAAAATAAAGTGAAGTGGGTTGATAAGTATACTGCAAATTTATTACAATAAAAGTTAATAAAACATGTGGTTGTAAAATAATTGACGTTCACCCCTAGCGTTCACCGGTTCGATATTCCAACAAATTCAAGAAACTTCAATATATCAGAGTATTTACAGAATTGGCCGTTGTGGACGTGAAAGAAAACAGTAAATTCTCTTATTATCCCACTTCTGAACTGTTGGCTCACAGCTCAGAATGCGGGTTTTTGTTAAATAAAAGATAAAACACTTTACAATTGCACGTATATTTCGTAGTTATGCAGTATACAAATCACATATGTAAATGTTTCGAGAACGAATAAACCACCAACAGAATAAAAATGGAGTACTTACATATTAACAATCAACTTAACTATTATTCCTTCAATCCTTTACTTGTTTCACTTAATATTTTATCTATACACTAACACTTTTACTCTTTACTAATGCTTTTCCTTAGCCACGTCTCGATCCCTCAGTGCTTCCAACACGAATGCTTGCAGCTTGGTCGGAGAAAATAACGACAATTCATGTGACCGGAAGTTGGCTATGATTAACTGATGGAATCAAGATGGCGAAGGTGTCGGAAACGGAACAATCGAATTACCGCTACTAAAAATATCATAATAATACGGAATTAGCTAATACAATATTCTTCATAAATAAATAAAAGCTAACAATACAATGTACAATGAGATTTAAAATAACATTAACTAAAGGGTACGAATAATGCAGGTATGTAATGCTACGATACAATGAAAATGAAATAATTACAAATGAAAATGAAATTAAATACATCCGTTTACCACTATTTATTGTTCAGTAGTTTTTTTTAAATCAAACCATGTGGGTCTTTTTCGACCCAGCATAATAACTAACAAGCCGGTACTTTTGACGCCAAATAATAATTAGCAATACACAATTACCACGTCACGTAGTTAAGTCACGCCATAATAGTTGCGTACTATTTATAATATATAACACGTAAAGAAATCGAAAAGGATAGTTTAACGTATAAAAAAAAACAACTGAACAGCACCTGCGAGTTGATTACGTTGCAAGTACGAAACATGTTAAAAATAAGCAACTAAATAAAACATTAATGTACTGTACGATGTACTGAATCACTAACAGCGTAGGTAGTACAATAATTAATTAATAACCCAACGGTAACTAATGCATATTATCTCCACATACGTACTTAAATGAGATGGTGAGATGATATGATATTGTAAAGAAATAAGCGAAAGCATTTGAACAAAAAGACACTAACGATCACCCTTACAACTAAAAAATATTTGCAACACTCACCCGTTTGGGGTATAATCCAGCACTTAATATTAACTAATTAATTAAAAATCACTGTGATATAGCTAGCTTATACGTGAATAGAAGGATTCCTGAGATGGTAATTATTTTATTTAGGACGAATGCAGAACAAAAATAAAATGCAAGAGTAATTAGTGCAACGTGTGGTCGGCTTCAATGCATTCGTACGAGAGAGAGGTCGACTGCCCGCCAATGCGAACCTCGGAACAGATCACGCCACCAAAACGGTTTCTAAGTGCAGCTACACCGGCTAATCGCTAGACATATTGTTTGTTACATGGTTCAGTTGCGAATTAATTTTATTTTTGTTTAGCGTAGTATTGTTTTTTATACGTTTATTTAATTTTGTAGTAATTAATACGTAGTTAGTACGTATCATAGTTTATAATTTTTTATCTTTAATTATTTATTATAAAAAATAGTTTTATCTTTTTTTTTAATAATTAAATCTAGGGAATTAGGATATACAGTTGTTAGAACCGTGACACAGTAATTTATACTAAAAACATCTGACGATATTCACTGCTATCCATCTAAAACCATCGATAAACTCATCAAAAATCACATTTTTTTCACTACCGCTAATTTAAGCGACAGACTTAAATAGTACGCCATTTCCACTGTTTAAAAATTAAAATGTTATTTTTTGTTCTCTGTCTCTACGTTTTTCTCTGATTCTGCCCATTTGACCGTCATTATAATTAAGATGTTATAGTTCTGCAAACAAATTTAAATTTAATATTGTTGAGGTTCAGCTGGGCTTAAATTTGGCTGGCAGCTCTAAGCACTTGGAAGTATCTCGGCATAGACAAACCTCTGCTAAGCCGGTCCCACTTAATATACCGCAGTCGTTATTACGTTCTACGGTAAGGCTCTGTCTTACGTCAGTGACCTTAATTTAAGTTCTACAATCTAAAATCTAGATGGATTGCTTGTGGGCTTAAATTTAATGAATGTTTTAAAAATAATCATAGAATGCAGAAAGTTTATCTGAACTTTGAACCAGGGGCAGCTGCCCCCCTCCTCCCTTCTCGGTACGCCCATGGCTATTGCATATAACTAAAAAAGAGTGAACTTGACGTTTTACTAACTACTGAACCTTACTGTAAGTCTGCACACGCGAAAACGTTACTATCGCGTTTGCGTTAAGAATTAAATTATTGACCTTATTCCTTTCAGGTTAAGATCTATCTGTCCAATTTTAACTTGGACGCAGTAGTAACGTTTGCGCGTTTGCAAACTTACACTAAGGGCTCAGTTATCATAATACCTAACTACCTAACAAAGCGTAGTATCTTAAATGTTTGTTAGTACATAAAATAAAATACTATGAAAAATCCGACTTGTCGAGACAAAAGTAAAAAGAACTGAGGAAAAATAATACAGTTTGGCAAAGGGAGATCTCCCGCCGGGCGAGGTGGTCATGCCCGGGGAGCGGCCGCGCTCCAACTGACTCAATTCTGAGCTTGTATATATGGTAGGGTATTCAGAAAACTTCGATAGCGTGATTCAGAATACCCGTGGCGCCATCTCTTGATAAGTAGCGGAAGGTCGCTACATCACCCCCTGCTCAGACCGGAGGTCGATGACTTCAGTAATCCAAGTGTAGTCTTCGCTTACAAGCGCCTGGAATGCCCTCTATCTGCGGTGAGTCGAGATGTGAGGGTGCAGACCTTGTGTAGCCCTCCGTCCTCGGTGAGTCGGGATGTGAGGGTGAAGCGAAGAGTGGAGATGCCCTCTATCCACGGTGAGTCGGGATGTGAGGGTAGGATGTGGAGGCGAGTAATGGCTACTCAAGCCGTCCATGAAGTCCTTGGAGGCAGCTGTGTCAGGAACAGGAAGCGTGTACATGGTGCGCTGCGATGAACCTGACGAACTGGTGAAGTGATGCTGCAGTCCATCCAGGGAGTGAAGGTGCGACTGATGAAGGCCAGAAGGGACGTATTCTTGTCCGGGGTCACCAGTTTGGCAAAGGGAGATCTCCCGCCGGGCGAGGTGGTCATGCCCGGGGAGCGGCCGCGCTCCAACTGACTCAATTCTGAGCTTGTATATATGGTAGGGTATTCAGAAAACTTCGATAGCGTGATTCAGAATACCCGTGGCGCCATCTCTTGATAAGTAGCGGAAGGTCGCTACATACAGTAACATTTCTGCAATAAACTCATATCTTGCGAATTGCCATAACACAAATATAGGTAGGTACAGAAAACATAAGCCTTCTTTAGACATCTAGTAAGTGATTTGTTTGGATTTTAGATGAAAATCATGTAGAAATGCAAAAATTGCCAAAAGACATCTTAAAAAATAGTTTAGTTAGTCAAACAGATCTGAATTTAACTCTAAGTTAAAATTAATTAAACTTTTAATAATAAAAAAATAATAAAAATAATAAAAAAATAAAATAACCAGCTTAAACCGTTCGAAATTCCAAACTAGTTAAAACTAAATTTTGCATTCTCTAGCAAAAGATTCCACTTCAAAAGTAATTTTAAAATTCACACTGCATATTCAGAAACGTTTTAATCCTCACTCTCATGCATGCGACAACCCCACGTGTGATAAAGACGGCCATATCTCAGGTGGGATCATTAAGCCGCCCCTAGTTAGTGATAACTCCGGAACGCCCGCACGGCACGGAGAATTAGGTCATCTGGATAGGCGTTTTATCAAATCGATGGTTACTATTCCAGATTTTCAGGAAAATTGCTTAAAAACCATCTCTCAGAACAAAGTCATCTTTTTTAGGGGAAGTGGGTTTGATGAATAGTATTGTACAAAACATTATGGCATTTCAATTAAGGGTCGTAAGTTTCGTTAATGTATGTATATTGAAATGCAAGATTTAGGCAACAGATTAGAAGACAACACATGAGAAAAGACCTCTTTTGAATTTAAATTAAACTCATTATTGTTATTATTAAAAAAATGTTGAACTAGCTAAAGCCAGTCCAACGTAATTAAAATTAAGCTTTTTATAAGTACGTCAGCAAAGTTTCAACGTTGAAAGTAATTTTAAATTCACACTAGAACTCTTTTACGCTTTTAATCCTTTTTTCTCATGCAGGCAACCTGGGATAAAGACGACATATACAAGATGGGATCGTTAAGCCGCTCCTAGTTAGTGATAACTCCGGAACGCCCGCACGGCGCGGAGAATAAGACGGTTTATCAATCATTATTATTCCAGATTTTCTGGATTCCATTTTCTAACTACTGTAATAGCTGTACCTCTGAAAGTTAATATTATGATAGCTTAGGCCTTACAATGCACTCGTGCAAGTGTCATATCAAATTATGATTTATTTTGATGTATTTTGATTTCTTTAATAAAATAATTAATAATAGTAATTTTTTATTTCTTTATCAATATTTGCATACCTTACTGAGGTAAATATGACGGACTTTAAATATATAAAACAACTTCTGTAATACCCATATTTGCGCAAATAAATAATTTTTCTTTTCTTTTCTTTTCTTTTCTTTTCTTTTCTTTTCTTTTCTTTTCTTTTCTTTTCTTTTCTTTTCTTTTCTTTTCTTTTCTTTTCTTTTCTTTTCTTTTCTTTTCTTTTCTTTTCTTTTCTTTTCTTTTCTTTTCTTTTCTTTTCTTTTCTTTTCTTTTCTTTTCTTTTCTTTTCTTTTCTTTTCTTTTCTTTTCTTTTCTATGAATTTAGTAGAGTACGTTTGTATTGTTGATTAAGAAAAAAATAAAACAAATAGGAAATCTTTAGAACGAAAGCTACCCAAAAATATAAGCATGTTACTAAAATCCTTGGTACTCTCTTGACCGCTATAGCGCTATGTTCTGAGAGTCTTGGGTTCAATGCCTGGCAAGGAATATTTAAATTTCTGTTCTCTGTCTGGGTGTTTCCAGTCGTAGCGTGGGGCTATGGGTGTAAAGGGTTCTGTTATAAAATAAAGATGCTTATTGAAATAGACGAGGATACAGGCCAAGTGGTTATTGAGTGGCCATTCCAGAGGAAAAAAAGCCGGCGGAAAAAAACTTCCCAGGTTTTTAGTCGCGTAAACCCGAAATCCCTCACGAAGTTAATAAAGTTCGTCGTTTAAAAATTCAGAGACCAAATTGTACGCTTTTTTAAATAAGAACGTTTTAAGTGCTCGTTTAAAATAGGGATTCAGGTAAGTTATTATATATTTTTGGTCCCATGCAAAAGACACTTTTGTGATATTAATTTGTTTTGAAGGCAATTGAAAAAAATTTTTTAGTATGTCTTTTTGATTTTAGGGTTTCATATTTATTTAAATCTTTTTTTACCAAGGGATATTTCATATTATTATACATACGTATAGGGAGGGCAGCGTCATTTTTTAAAAATCTTTATAGTGCGGTTTACAAGAATCTCTTTGATTTAGTTGACAATAGTTGACATAAAGAACGAATGCATTTCTTTTGGGCCTTAAAAACCGTTTGAATTCCCGTTGAATTGCCCCAGAATATGAGTCCGTATCTAAGAATCATACCAACATATACATACATGATATGCACTAAGGACAGCTGTTTTGTTTACTAATTTTAATAGTTTATATAATGCAAATGGAAATTTATTTAACTGTTTGTAAACATGTTCCAAATGGGACTGTCATGTTAATTTATTATCTATGTATAGGCCTAAAAATTTAGTTACATTTGTTTCAGACACTATCTTTTTTAAAGTTTATATTTATAGGTTGACCATATGATACTTTATTTTTGAAAATCATTATATTAGTTTTATCAAGATTAATTTTTAGATTATTGTCATTTAGTCAGTCTACTAATAATTCCAGAGCATTGTTTATTTTGGTTTCATAATTACTTGTGTCATCGTTTGTAAATACAACTGTACTATCGTCAGCAAAGAGTATCATTGGCTGTTTTACGACTCTAGGAAAATCGTTTATATAAATTAGAAAAAGTAATGGACCTAAAATACTTCCCTGAGGCACTCCATATAGTACTGTCCTGGGATGCAAAAAAGTTTTTGTTATAATTAAATGAAAAAAAAACCTACCCACAAGAGAAAATACATACTTATCCTTTTATGATTATATAGTAGGATATAACATGTTTATGATCATATAGTACATACGTACATTTTCGTGATTATAAGTGGTACGTGTAGCCGATGTTTCACTGAACCGGGATTCATCGTCAGTCGTCTATTGTCGCATTATTTTCAGTCTGTTGCGCCCGCTCAAAGACATTTATTACTAAATCAAACCGCACGATCCTCGAAATCTCCTATTGAAGAATTGAATTAGATAAATACTTTGATAGATAGTAAAAGTGGAAATATTTACGCTGTTCCGACCTTTTAAAAAGATTTGTATACATAGATGGAGTTTTCCAACTTTGATGAGGTATGGATCCCTTAGAAAACACTTAGAATTGTTTAAGAGTAAAAAAGTAATTAATAACAAGCCTTCTATCTGCGGCTCAACCCGCGTGGATTTCACCCTATATTCCTATAATATTTTCCATAGGAATTAGATATTTTCCCCGAGAAGCCTGTCACTCTCCAGTTCTTCAACTATCCCCATACAAAAATTCAGGTTATTCCGCAGCACTGTTGTGTCGTGAAAAAGGACAAATTATAAACAAGCATACTTTCATATTTATAATATTAAGTATGTATATAATATGCTTTACCGTTCTTCCTTAATGATTTCGAAAAGGTAAAAAAAGTTAAAAATTCTGTACAATATGGCTGAATTCTACATTTCTTGTGTATCAACACTTTGAAATCGAACAATAAGGTCGAGCGTACACTGGATTTTTACGCAGTTTTGTCTTTTTTATGAAGTGAAGATAAGAAGGGGAAAATAAACAAGAAGTTTATTTTTACCGACTTCCTTCTTATACTTAACTAATAAGCCCGGCAGATGTTGTACTGCCATAAAGTATCAGAAATAAATTAACATTGTGACTATAAATTTAGATGTAAGCTATCCTATCTTTCAAGTTGGATCAAACTGCACACGGTGTGCATTAAAATCGGTTAAGTGGTCCATCGGTAAAGGAGTCCATCACAGATAAACAACGTGACACGTAATTTATATAAAGATGTGGCATGGCATGTGGAATGATTATGTTATAGGTATGTATAATAAGATTTTCTTTTGAAAACTAAACGTCCCGTACGCTTGTCTACTAAAGCAATTCGTTCGGCTCATAAAGTAGACAGGAGCTTTTAATTAATATTAATATTAATATATGTTAGAGTAACTACCAAAAATAGACAGGTATAGGGAAAATGCACACAACTGAGTATGTATGCTCCCGATGTTTCTTTATATATGTTGGTATCAAAGGTATTAAGAAAAATAGACAGTTTTGTAGTCCCATAAGTTGTGACCAAAATAATATGATGTGACGCGCTCGAAGGAAAATATCTAAATAAGAAATTCTGAAGTCTTTGCTTTATTTGGGTTTGTGTACTTATCTTTGTGCTTTGCATGGCACCTAAGACATAGGGTATCCTACTGTGGGGCCATGAGTGCACAGCCTAAAAAAATCTGCTTTTGTAAATCACTTGAGCTTAAAATGATGTTTCTGATTACTGTCATATTGTTCGGTTTAACTTATGTATTTAGAAGACTAATAATTATTTAGAAGAGATGTGTGTTAGTGGTGATGAAAACAATAAAGCAAAGTAAATTTAGAAGTGTCGTAAGAAATTTAAAGTTTTCTGGTATTTACGATTTAACGGGCTAAATATTTTCTAATATACGACTTTTTTTTCTTCAATTATGGCATCGCAAACTCTTCATATTGCCAGCATCAAGTGTAATTTTTGCAAAACGTTTTTGCCAGTAAGTCGTCAGTAATCAGTCATTCAAGTCAGTCAGACATTCAAGTAAAGCGATGGCTTCTTTACCAGAACGTGACCGATGGAATTTTGGAGGCAAGCCGAAAAAACATATTTTCGCACTGACATTTTAATTCACAACACTCGTGCACTATAATTAATCTATATCGAACAAAATGCCATCAAATTTATCCGAATTAACACAAAAATATACCAATAAAGTAGAAATAAAACAAGAGCACAATATGTCTTATTCGACTTCCCGCCAAAACTCCAATATACGACTTTTTTGTCCGCAGGAAAGAAACCTTAAAAACACCTAAAAAAACTATACTTAAACTAAGCTTTTTAGTATACTCTTGTCCTAAGACTAATTCATTTAATCATTCAGCGTTTATTTCCTTCAGTACATCACACACATAAATATTAATCCAATAATCTGTTAACATCCACTCACACAGCAGCATCCTGTAACGATTTAAAGGTCCTCCGCGGCGTACATTATTCACGAATTTATTTTACGACACAGAAAGGCGTAAAAGGCAATTTTTATTTATGACCTTCATTATTTACGGGGGCTCCGAGCCGGCTGATTTTAATATCAGATGCCGGCACGAGCACTCACGTGGGAAAAGTAATATGCAATTCAATAAGGCTAGATCAGCGTTCGTCTGATGCGTGTGGCAAGGTGCGGTAGATTATACGTACGTTTCATCTTAATATCATTAATTGAATGTTATTTTCAAGCCTTTTTGTGACTGGTCTGGTTACAGGTATCACGGAGCTGACGGAGATTTAGGCCATAGTCCACTACGGTAGTGTGGGGGTTGGTGGATGTCACTTGCCTTTGAAAAAATATGTATAACTCTCAGGCATGTGGAGTGATAATGTTTTCCATTATAACGAAATAATAGTATTATATTCCTCTCCGCAGAGCAATACGCACACACGATATATCTTAGTCAGATGTGTGGCAAGATTTCAATGGGGTTTGGGTCGCTTTTAGCAACTTTTTCCAATCTTTTTTATGGTTATATGCATTTGCACTCCACCGAAATACTAAGTTCTTTACTTTACGGTGGAAATTAGTGCAGCGGTGGTAACTTCTAGTAGTAAAGAGAGAATGTTAGATCTAGTTCCGACAAAAGCTCGACAAAGTACGGGTTTGTTCTTATAAATATTCTAGTACATGTGAAATTATTTGCGTTGGATGTCTGTTGAGCTTGAGAGGGTAAGGTAATAAGTAGTTAAAACATATTCGTAGATAGCATGAACAATCCGTAAGTCTGATAAAAGTCATAGCAGATCATTGTTTCGGCACTGGGGGTGAAGTGCAGCAGAAAAGCTGTTAAGGTAAACATATTATTATGGTTTCTGGCTATACCTGCTGAGATTAGGCAACAATCCTTAGGGATAGTAATTTCGTATGTAACATTTACCACAAGACTGAAAATACATCTCAATTCATAACATATTGCTTCTCGTTTCTAAATAGATTTTACAATAAATAACTTGACTGTCCATCAAAGGTTCTCGGGTTCGATTCCCTTCAAAACAAAAATTTTAATGATGAGTTTAAATTTCTGTTCTCGGTTTGGGTGTTTGTGTTCCTGTTTTTGTGTGTGTCCATGGTATCCACGACACAGGGTAACCTAGTGTGAGGATATGAGTGTGTAATGTGTAGTGATCATAAAATATGAAACGTGAACACGTGTGTAACCATTCTAGTGCAAGTGATTTAAACAGCAAAGCGAAACAGATGCGTTTGGGAATACGATGGGTTCTCGCGCTTTGGAGACACCTTTAGCTCTCGACAATGTTTTTTGTTGTCAATAGATAAGAGTCGATAATCCTTAAGAAATCCACTGCTGGACATAGGGGAGGCCTACTATTATATTACGAGTATATACTCGTAGTTAGGAGGACCCACAACTGATGGAAAAGAAAGGTCCTCGAAAGGCGACCACGTCTCGACAAAAGGAGTACAGGCCGCTTTCCAACCAGGTGGACTGATGACCTTAAGAAGACAACAGGAAGCCGCTGGATTCAGAAGGCGCAGGACCGGGAGGAGTGGCAAACGTTAGGGAAGGCTTACGTTCAGGAGTGGACTATGAAAGGCTGAAATAAATTGAAATATTCTATGCGGTTCTGCGCCCTCTGAATCCAGCGACTTTCCGCTGTCTTCTTCACCATTTTCTGTTTTCCCGATTTTTTCCTATAATTTAATCATAACCTTTTACATTTCCACATCTTTACCAGAATTATTATTGTTAATAATCCCTACTAATATTATAAATTCGAAAGTAACTCTGTCTGCTACACTTTCCCGCTTAAACTACTGAACCAATTTTAATGAAATTTGGAACACAAATAGAGTGGACCTAGGGAAAGAACATAGGATGGTTTTTATCACACGGGAACCTATAAAACGGGTTCACGCGTGCGAAGCCGCTGGCGGAAGACTAGTTATTTATAATACCAGATTGTCAATGACAAATGAATGAATTGATGAATATTAATAAATAATAATTGTTAATAATACCAGAATTATTATTATTAAAGTATTCTTGAACAACAGCCTTGCCGCACCCCAAAGGCAATAACCTATATCCTCTGTAGGTATACCATCGGTTCCGTTTCGATAGCAGTTTCTTGTTGACTCGTTCGAATCCAAACTTGGCAAATAGGCCGATAAATTAAAGAGCAATTCGCTAATTGAACGAACGCGCCCTTCTCACACTTGTCACACTGAATACGATTGAACGAACATCACTTAATAATAATAATTCTTTAATTCAGGCTAATTTTGCCAATATAATATGTTAGTAACAATCTTCTTACAACTGAGGGTTAGTAAAAATACAAACACATCAATACAAAAATAAATACTACTAAAACTGGGGATAAGGGTGTAGTAGCTGCCTCCGAGAATGCACTGCAGAATGGCTGCATGCAGCCTAGTGCAATACCTCAGGATAGGCGAGTGCCACCTGTTTACAAGTATGGCTAGAATTAAACCTGCTACTAGCAGCGAAAACCAGATAAACAGCAATTAATTGAGTTATAAAAGAATTGGCCTCTGAATCGGGAGTTGCAAATTCAAAACCCATCACGCAGAGCAAGTTTAATTTGTTCTATACTCGTCTATGTAGTTATTGCCATACGGCAAGCGAAAGCTTTGTAAAATTTTATCGCGTTCCGTTAAATTTTCAACACCTAGTAAAAAAAATGATAAAAATAATTATATAATAAACAATTATCTGTACTTTACCAGCATTGTAAACTAAGGTCTGAAGCATTTATATAACCCGCAGCCGCTAAGTTGAGACCTGAGCACAATACGTTCCTAATTTCAGAGGGACAAAGATTCGTTGTGAGTAACTGTTGTCGCAGCTAAGGGCGTATGGTTTTTTTAAGTGCAAAAAGGAACGTTTGTGAAAGCGCGTTTGCGAAAACGATCGTATACGTATAGCAAAAATATTCTATAAGTTACTTGTTATTGTACATGTGTAGAATTCTCGTATTTGCCCTTAAAATATACCTTATCTATGAGCAAGAAGAAGGCTCTCAAAAAGATTCTTGATAATGATATCTACGAACAGCGATGATCACTCGTCGCTGTTCGTAGATAGTACGATGTGAAATTACAGGGCCGGCCCTTTATTAATTTCGATAACAATATTTTAGCCGGGCGCGCTCACTCTTTAATTTTAGCTTTGTTTTGGAACTCTCAAATACGTGCCTCTGAATGCCTCGGTCGGCAGGCTTTGTTACTTTTGAAACAATACTATATATTTTTTTGTGTTTGTCTGCGAAGCGATTTTCAGCCATGTTTGAAAATAACAGGGTAATAAAGATTGCTGAAAGGATTTGCGGTGAAAGTTATGATTTTTGATGAAGTTTGTATCATTAAAAGCTGTACAAAGGTGAAATGAATTTCGTGAATGGCTTCTGAGACTTGTGTACATTGTCATTTTAACTTTCGATTTGCAAGGACCGAGCAATCTGTATTTTGTTGGCATTTGAATATGAAAATATGGTTTAAATTATGTCACTTAATTTTGTTACTAAATAACAGTTCATTTAGTTAGAAAGAATATTCGAAATAACTATTAGGAAAGTTTTTTTTTTAATTTTTAATAAATAGGTTGCAATGTTTAGTTTTTTTAAAAGAGCCCACTATAAATAATTACAGAACATAAAAATGGAAGAAATAAGTTAATATATAATATAAGTTAATAAAAAATTCATTTTGAAATTATTTTTTTTAGTAGGAATGCTATGATATAATACCTTAGAATATAGAAGAAATATATTCTTAACTAGTTGTGCCCGCGACGTCGTCCGCGTAGATAAAGACTTGTACAAAAGGCTTGATTAGGCTTGGATTATTTGTTCCTCCTCCTCCTTAGTCGTTCACTCTTGACAGAGTGGTCGTGGCTGATGAGGTTGCAATTTCGTTCGTGACCGCTTGCCCTCCACTGTCCCTAGGATTATTGTTACCTTTTATGAAATTACATATGATACAAAAGTTCATATTATATTATGTTGAGTGGAAACATTCTTCCTGAGTCCTTACAATTCTTACTGTACTCCTCTTATAATATCGACTTTTCAGTCGATATCATCAGTTTCTCTTTACAAATTAAACGTATTATAATAGCCTGTTTTTAAAGTGTTTAGATAGGACTGCTGTGCCCGCGGAAAGAATCATTATAATTAAATAATTTGTACTGCAAATAATGCATAGATTCATTATCATTATGTAACTTAAATATATTGCAGAAAGGTGGTGAAATGTCTACGCTATGTCAGACGTGGTTAGTAGTTGGGAATAAATTCTTGGTTGCTTACACGTTGGTTGCAATGGTCGTTAACATACTGTAGTTCATACTTAATGGAGGTCTTTTGAGCGATTTAAAACTTGCGACAGCAGTTAGGCCACTAACAATGAAGACGTCATCAACCTGAATTGGAGCAGCGTGAGAGGATCAGGTCCTACGCGATTAAGAGTCAATTGGTCCTATTAACAACCCTTCACACAGCATCAGAAATAAATATATCGATTACTAATATTATTCTGGGCGTGACCACCATGCCGTGCTGCTGCAGTGACGCTTTAGCATATTAGTGTAACACCAGTGCCAGTACTGCGTATGTATGTAATAGCTCTTATTAAATTAACCACTGAAAACGACTGCTCATTTCAATAAAAAAATTATAAGACCCTCGGCAATTGCTTATTCTTTTATTCGAAATCACTTTTTTTATAAATAAACCGAACAAAGAGGCAGAAAGGCCGCGTGGTTAAGCGATCACCCGAGCACTGCCGGCTTTCAAGAAGAGCTTTCTTTACAGCTTTCTTGAAGAACCCTATGTCAAAGTCCATTGGAAATGCCTCAGCTGGAAGGTTATCCCATAACTTACACATCCGTTCAAAACATCAAAAGGAGCGTGCAAAGCGGCCTGTGGAACTTTAACCTTCGACTGGTGATGTAATCATGATATGGTGACGTAGCTATCATTTTGAAAAGATCACTCAGCATAGTAAAGTCGGTAGAACACTTTGTTTTTTTTTACGTTTCACACTGATAGCCCCAGAGTAGGGTAAATATACACTGTGTAATGGGTACCATGAGACACACAGAGACAGAAATACAAACACTTAAACCGAGAACAGGAAATTAAACTCATCATTCAAATTTCTGCTTCGCCGGGAATCAAACTCGAGACCCTTCGATTGGCAGTCCGGCATGGTAACCATTGCGCCACGCGAGTCCAGGCGCGGTCGCAGCCTTCAATTTTGGGCAATGGTCGCCAAGAAATTTTGGTGGTGGGTCACTAAGAAATTTGGGGGAAGAGGTATCTCAAATTGGCTTGTTTCGCCTTCCATCTACGCATGAGTGAGGGATTTTGGGGGGGGTCATGTCCCCTGTGACCCCCCCATAATATATGGATGTAACCACCGCGCCGCGCCTCCATAATGCTCTACCACAATGAGTACAATATCAGCGCCAGTTCCAAAGCTCTCTAAGTTGTTAATTTTTTTTATTAGATATTTTATTGAAGCGCGCATGGCCTGGCGGCTAGCGTAGAACGCAAGCGATCTATGCAGCTGAGCCAAACGGGCGCGGTCGGGTGTGAGATGGGTGACCGCTAGTGGCAAAAAAAAATCATGCGCGTTTCCGTGCTTCGGAGGGCACGTTAAGCCGTCGGTCCCGGTTGTTGTCGATAGATAACAGTCGTCAAACCTTGTCGGAGGCCTTATGGGCGGTTTGAAAACATCCGACAGCGGGTTGGCCACTAACCCGCATCTCCACCAACCCGCATTGGAGCAGCGTGGTGGAGTAAGCTCCAGGCCTCCCCAATAAGGGGTAGAGACCCGTGCCCAGCAGTGGGACGCAAAAAGGGTTGCAGCCAGATATTTTATTAAGTAAATATACTCGTAATTAATTATTTGAAATAATCTCCACCAATCCACTTTGTAATAGCGTTATTGGGTAAAATAATGAATATACTTCACCACCTGTAAATTTACCTGTAAAAAGCAATTAAATGTGAATAAATGAATAAATGAATAACAACGACATCTATCGTATAGCGTTTAAACTAAATTGTCGATATAGCGAAATTGCAACAGATCACTAAATAGTTCAGAATATGAACATAGATGTCGGCAGTAGCCTCGTTTTGTTAAGGTTTTGTACATTTTGTATTGAGGATTTCTTTGAATATGTGGTGATATGTATAGTTTTTTTAAATATTTAGAGATGAAATCTAGCATAAGTGATTGAAAACTTGCTTCTACTTTTTTTCTACTTTTCCCAAAAAGTTTCTATAAATCAAGTCTCAACAATCAGTTTTTAAAGAATTTCGAAAAAAATTGACACTTAAAGGGTGAATTTCGGAAAATGCTGAAATACGTAATTCTTTATTTTATTATGCATTTAAACGCATTAGCACCGGAGTGCTGATTCATTGCGCAGAGTCAGCGTGCAGGCGTTCATCCATTTCATCCTTGAAATTGACGTAACTTTTTTGTTTGTGAACCGATTTAAATAAAACAAACCCTAAATGTTAATACAAAAAAATACCAATACATCGGTGAAAACCGCATCCTTCTACGTTAAGCCGTTCCTGAGATTAGCGCGCACAAACGAACAGATAAACAGACAAACAGATAAACAGACAAACAGACAATAATTCTAAAAATCATTGTTTTGGGTTCTATTACGCTAATAAATAGCCCTAGTGACAGTTTTTTTCAAATATCTTCAATGTACAGAAACCGACTTGTTACAGATTTATTATATGTATAGATTGATTATTTTGTTAAGTTAATAAGAGGAATTACCTGCAACCCATCGATACTAAGTAGAATTAATTGATCTGAATGTCCCTGACAATTACGTTAGGGCTAGGCGTCACAAATTGTTTGCTGTGCCAGGGTGCAGACTCATTCTTGTAAAAGAGTCTCCCCTGATGCGAGCTTTGACTCTACTTAATGGCTTAGTGACCTGGGATACAAAAATAGACGTATTCTATTCTCCAATTGCCGAAGTTCGCAGGATGGCAGGAGAATACATCTCACAGCTATAGAACGCTTTAGAGTTTAACAATTCTGTAATGTTTAATAGCCTGTATGTTAAATGTAATAAATAAATAAATAAAAATAAATAAAATCACAAAGATGTGCATTTATTTCTATATTATACTGGCCTCATTTATTTCAATACTGACCGTATTGAAATAAACGCACATCGGACAGAGCTTAAATCATCATGCCCCAATGGAGACTAAAATCAAATGCATCAAATGCACTAAGGGCTCAGCACTACACTACAAGCGTCTTAGCCTTTCAGTGACTCGCAAGTCCCACATGCATAATGGATCTGACATTGTTCAGGGATCGTATAGCTAGTCGTCTGCATTGATAGTCCATAACTGCCGGATGCTGTTGTATACTCAATATGATTTTTCTAGTTTTATCTTGATGTAAATGCAGGGTGTGGTCACCATCCTATAATATCTATGAATTGTTTGTATAGTACTATTAAAGAAGCGAACTGGTAGTAAGTCTACAGTTAAACTGGTTGTTGTAAGTTCCATGATCTGCTAGAAGAGGCAAAAATTCATGTTTTTACGTCGCCTCATAATATTGGATGGATTCACCATTCACCCCAACAAAAACCCACGTCTAATCTTAAGGAGTTTCTATTTAACGACGTTATTACATGTGATAAAAAAGTTGCCTAGCAACATTGTTTCAACAAAATAAGTAAGAAACGATTTATTGCAGAAATTGCCGCTACCTTCTATTCGCACGAGGTAACTTATCCTTACTTGAATGCAACCATTCCAGAGTTAAACACTATTTTAGTATACTTTTTAGGTAAGTTTTGCTGAGCTTTCATTCCTCATGGATGGATAAAATAATCCGGCACAGCTCTCTTTGTACTAGAGTGCTAACAAATCAAGTTACGCCACGCTTTGATTGCACTTGCTTCTAGTGTTTCACTAACAAAACGTTGGCTTTCATTTTTAACACGCTTTTATTAACTTGACCTGTATGTATGTATGTATGTAACGGAATCCTTTAACTTGATTTTCGTTTACTTCTAGGAGTCTGATTAACTTGAAAATTTGCACAGGGGTCAAGGGCCGATGCCAATACAATAATCTCATAACTTTATATTAAAGTCCTTGACCTAAGGTAGTTAATGAAACAAATATGAAGTTTTATATTTTTAACACGACTAAGCGTCTGATTAACTTGAAAATTTGCACTAGGGTCAAGGGCCGATGACAATGCAATATATAATATGAGAATAAAAATCCAACAAAAAAATTTAAAATAAATAATGTAGTTTAAAAAACTAAAAAATACGCTTTTGTGAAAATATAAAGTAAAAAGTAAAAAAAATAAGAAAAGAATGTATTTTACTGTAAAAAAAGCATGAGGTGGTTTTTAATATACTGTTACGACTTTGAGTAGCTATAACTCGAAAACAAAGCGTCGTACAGCAAAACCCCAAAAACGCATAAACAGGTATTAGGTCTACTATCGAACAGTGAAGAAAGTTCTCGAAAAATCAGTCATAAGAAAAACATCGATTTCTTCGAGTAAACAAATTCGGGATCCGCAGCGAGTACGTACCTATATATAGCGTACATGTATAGGTTGTTTACATCGCGGGTCGCGGCTATTGTTTATGACTACATAAGATGTACATAGGTGCGTAATAATATAAAGGAAGGTTCGGGACGGGTCTATTGTATTTGGTGATTCGGGAAATTTCTAGAGAACCATGGGTGGCCGTATATAAGGCACGCGCCGAGCCGCGACTGGGCAGTTTATTTTCGGAAGTGAAACCGAAGCGATCTCTACCAAGCGACAAGGAAGAATTATTTCGACGACTCAAGCGAAGATATTGGACTATAGTGATTGTGCATTGTGATTAGGACTCTGTAAGTGGATTTTTGTGGAAGCTGACAATAAACGCCTTCTACGTTTCAAACGGCATTTTCCTTACCCATAGCGCGTAACAATTGGTGTCAGAAGTGGGATGCCGTTAGTACAACGAAACGAAGAGGGGCGCACTCCGAGGACCAGGAGACAGGTCGGTATGGATGCTGCGCGACAACTTGCGGCTGAAGGGGAGGATGAGACCGCTGCGCCGGGGTCGTCGTCAGGAGCAACCGCAGCACCGGCTCCGACAATGGATATGGCAGCGCTACTGTCTGCCATACGGGGGATGCAGGAAAAGATGCAGGCCGATATAGAGGCTCGACTAGAAGCTAGCCGCCGCGAACAGGAAGCCAGCCGCCGCGAAATTCAGGAGCAGATCCAGGCCAGCCGCGAGACTGTGATCGACAAAATCAACAGTGGGCTGACTGGACTTGGGGAAAAGCTCAAAGAGGTGCAGCAGGAAGTAAAGGAAATTACGCTGAGGACGGACCATTTAGAGGAGCGAGTCGAAGGGCATGACAACCGCTTACAACAACTAAGCAATGAGGTTGTGAAACTAAAGACTCGCGAGCCAGTAGTAGTGCCGTCATCATCATCGGCGAGGCTCGACCTTCCGCATTTTGATGGAAGTTCTTCCTGGGCGACTTTTCGATACCAGTTCGAGACGCTCGCAAAAGCAAATGCCTGGGGGGACGAATACTCTTTCACCGCTCTCACCCTAGCCTTAAGAGGGGACGCCCTGATGACTATTGAAAACCTACCAAAAGAAGGCAGGACTCTAGAAGCTCTAATGGAAGCTCTAGAAACTCGCTATGGCGAAAAACATCTTGAGTATGTCTACCGAGCCAAGCTTCGAGAGAGAACTCAGAAGCCCAACGAGAACCTCCAGCAGTGGGCCACAGAGGTAGAAAGACTGGTAAGGCGTGCTTACTCTTCGACACCAGCGAATATCGAAGTGTGCTTACTGCAAGCATTTGTCGACGGGATACGTGATATGGAGGTCAGGGCTGCTGTGCGTCTGGGCCATCATCAAACTTTGAAAAGTGCTTTGGCCCATGCCCTGGAAGTCGAAGCCGTGCGACAAGACGCGAGGTACCACAAAGTAAGGGAAGTGGTAACGGAGGAAAAGAAATCACGTTTTGGCCCTACATGCTACGGTTGCGGCGAAAAGGGGCATATTCGCTTGGAGTGTCCAAAGAAGAAAAGGAGACGGGTTTCTGACTCGGAAACCCAAGTGGATGAGTTACCGTTAAACTAGATGTCGCCAGGGCCGCGGGGCGGGCGCTGGTTGGTCAATTTAATGCCCCCTGTATTACAATCAACCAAGTTTGCAACGGAAACAGCTTAACAGTTGAGGGTGTAGCGACCTTCCGCTACTCATCAAGAGCGTGCCCCACGGGTATTCCTGAATCACGCTATCGAAGTTTTCGGAATATCCTACCATATATACAAGCTCCGAATTGAGTCAGTTGGAGCGCGGCCGCTCCCCGGGCATGACCACCTCGCCCGGCGGGAGATCTCCCTTTACCAAACTGGTGACCCCGGACAAGAATACGTCCCTTCTGACCTTCATCAGCCGCACCTTCACTCCCTGTATGGACTGCAGCATCACTTCACCCGCTCATCAGGTTCATCGCAGCGCACCATGTACACGCTTCCTGTTCCTGATCAAGCTGCCTCCTGCGACGTCGTGGACGGCTCGAGTACCCACTCTACTCGCCTCCACATTCCAACCTACCCTCACATCTCGACTCACCGAAGATAGAGGGCATCTCCACACTTCGCTACACCCTCACATCCCGACTCACCGTGGACAGAGGGCGACACAAGGTCTTCACCCTCACATCTCGACTCACCGCAGATAGAGGGCATTCAAGGCGCTTGTAAGCGAAGATTACTCAAGCATGGATTGAAGATATCGACCTCCGGTCTGAGCAGGGGGTGATGTAGCGACCTTCCGCTACTCATCAAGAGCGTGCCCCACGGGTATTCCTGAATCACGCTATCGAAGTTTTCGGAATATCCTACCATATATACAAGCTCCGAATTGAGTCAGTTGGAGCGCGGCCGCTCCCCGGGCATGACCACCTCGCCCGGCGGGAGATCTCCCTTTACCAAAAGGGTATTGTGAATAACCGGACTTGCCAATTCACTGTGGATACTGGAGCCTCTTGTTCAATTGTGAAGCCTGAGCTACTTCCTAGGACCATTCAGTGGACCAAGCGATCTCCAACACACCGACTTCAAACGGCAACCGGCCAACCAGTTACCTTCCTTGGCAACATAGACGTCGATTTGAAGATTGGTGATCGTATATACCAACATCCATTTTTAATTGCCAGTATCACCGATGATTGCATTTTGGGACTGGACTTCTTAAGGAAAGAACAATGTGTAGTTGACGTACGGAAAGGAGTTTTGAGGTTCCCTGATCAAGAAGTGTGTCTTAATGGATCTCAACCATGCAATCTTTACTGCTTGAGGGACACTGTACTAGCACCCAGATCGGAGTCTCTAGTGAAAGTGAAATTCCCCTCGAAGGTTAACGTAAGAAGATGCGTAATTGTTGAGGACACCGGAAGTAACAATAGCTTGATTACTGCGAGAACTCTACTCATGTCCAAAGGAGTATCGACGGTTCGGGTTCTCAATATGAGTAACGAGGAAGTTCATTTAAAGAAGAACAGCTTAATGGGAAGATGAGAGGAAGTGAAACTTCTTAGACAGCTGAGAAATATTAGAGCAGTACAGCCAGAGAGACAAAGTAGTGCTGATATTGTCTGTCAACTTCTTGAAGCTTCTAAGGAAAACTTAACTACTTCCGAGCGACAGCAGGCATGGGAACTCCTATCAAAATTTAAAGACATTTTTGCAAAGGACTGTGATTTCGGACGAACGGGACTCGTCAAGCACCAAATCGACACCGGGGACGCTAGGCCCATTAAACAAAGACCTCGAAGGATACCATGGGCAAAAGAAAGAGAAGTCACTGAACTCGTCAAAGACATGGCTAGTAACGGCATTATCGAACCTTCTACAAGTCCGTGGTCTTCACCAGTTGTCTTGGTAAAGAAAAAGGACGGAAGCACAAGGTTCTGTGTAGATTACCGGATGCTGAATAACGTTACCAAAAAGGATAGTTATCCCCTGCCTCGAATAGATGACACGCTGGACATGCTCAGTGGTATGAAGTGGTTCTCAACCATTGATCTCAAGAGTGGATATTGGCAGGTGGAGATAGATCCGAAAGATAAGGAGAAGACAGCATTCAGTACAGGAATAGGAAACGGTCTATGGCAATTCAAAGTTATGCCATTCGGCTTGTGTAATGCACCCGCCACTTTCGAACGTCTCATGGAAAGGATAATGGTGGGCCTTCTTGGAGACGTATGTTTGGTCTACTTTGATGACATTATCATCATGGGGCGTACTTTTAAGGAACACCTGCGGAATATGGAAACGGTCTTTACACGGCTTAGGAACGCCAACCTTAAGCTAAGCCCGAAGAAATGTGCCCTCTTCAAGAAAGAAGTGAGCTACCTTGGTCACATAATTTCCCCGGAAGGAGTTAAAACCGACCCAGAGAAGATTAAGGCTGTGCAAGACTGGCCTACTCCGAGGAACAAATCTGAAGTACGTTCATTTCTGGGTCTGTGTACGTATTACAGACGTTTTGTAAAGAAATTTTCAGATATAGCCAGGCCATTACATCGTCTTACGGAAGAAAAACGAGATTTTATCTGGGATTCGACTTGTGAAGATGCTTTCAGAGAGCTAAAACGTTGTTTGTGTGAAACGCCTATATTAGGATATCCAAGTCGCGACGGGAGGTTCGTCGTGGATACGGACGCGAGTAATACTGGAATCGGCGGTGTTTTATCACAGATACAAGGCGAGCACACGGTAGTGATAGCATACTTCAGCAAATCACTCTCGAAACCAGAAAGAAATTACTGCGTTACTCGTAGAGAGTTACTTGCCGTGGTCAAGGTCTTGCAACATTTTTCGAAGTACCTTATTGGTCGCCAGTTTACACTACGGACAGATCACGCAGCGTTACAATGGCTCCTGCAGTTTAAAAATCCTGAAGGTCAAGTGGCACGATGGCTCGAGCAACTGCAAGAGTTTCATTTTGTTACGGAACACCGGAGTAGAAAAGGACACAGCAACGCCGATGCCTTATCACGAAGACCTTGTCCTGAAGATTGCAAACACTGTCAGAAACAGGAAACCATAGGACATGTTAAATTAATAAGGACGCAAGGCTTAGACGATGAATGGACCAACGAAAACATGAAAAAGGCACAAGAAGAAGATGATGATCTACGGTTAATACTGGACTGGAAGCGAAGTGAGAACAAACCCAGCTGGAATGATGTGTCAGCGTGTAGCCCAGTCACCAAAAGCTATTGGGCTCAATGGGACAGCTTAGTCTTGGAGAATGAAATCTTACATAGAAGATGGGAGTCTAACACCGGAAAGGAAGTAACTCTGCAGATCGTAGTACCAAGAAGTATGGTGTCTTCTGTCCTAAGGCACTTTGGCAAAGGGAGATCTCCCGCCGGGCGAGGTGGTCATGCCCGGGGAGCGGCCGCGCTCCAACTGACTCAATTCGGAGCTTGTATATATGGTAGGGTATTCAGAAAACTTCGATAGCGTGATTCAGAATACCCGTGGCGTCATCTCTTAATGAGTAGCGGAAGGTCGCTACATCACCCCCTGCTCAGACCGGAGGTCGATAACTTCTATCCATGCTTGAGTAATCTTCGCTTACAAGCGCCTTGAATGCCCTCTATCTGCGGTGAGTCGAGATGTGAGGGTGCAGACCTTGTGTCGCCCTCTGTCCACGGTGAGTCGGGATGTGAGGGTGTAGCGAAGTGTGGAGATGCCCTCTATCTTCGGTGAGTCGAGATGTGAGGGTAGGTTGGAATGTGGAGGCGAGTAGAGTGGAGCGTGATTCAGGAATACCCGTGGCGTCATCTCGTGATGAGTAGCGGAAGGTCGCTACAGCACATTCATGATGGAACTTCTGGTGGGCACCTTGGCGTCAAGAAAACACTAGTAAAATTGCGAAGAAGATTCTATTGGGTACATTGTCGCGAAGATGTAGAAGACTGGTGCCGAAAATGTACAGCTTGCGCTTCAGTCAGAGGTCCCCAAACAAGAAGTAAAGGCAAATTAAAGTTGTATTCATAATCATTCATAATCATTCCATCGGTAGACATCGCTTTGATCACACACGTTTACTCGGCAGCAGCAACTAAACGCGCCAGCGGTTCTCAACCTTAGTACAGTGAAATTTACTATTCGTAATGTTTAAGTGCATTCGGTGCAATACGGAGTTCATTGATGGAGTTCAGTGCTCAGTTTGTTTGAATCGATTTGATTTTCCGTGTGCCGTGGACAGGAAACTTACTTGGAAATGTTCCTCATGCAAAAATCCAAGCCCTACACCAAATAAATCCCCGGAACTAGAAGGCATACATGTGGAGTTAAGGAACCTCTCAGCACAACTAGCAACCTTGCCCGCACTCGTGGAAACCGTAAAAAAGATTCAAGAAGAGATAAGTGATCTGAAAGCTATCAAGTCGGAGCTCATCGAAGTAAAGGCCTCCGTGAATTCGGTACAAGACTCAATTTCATCCATTACTGATAAAATCAATACTTTGGACCGTGAAGTTCAGGCTCTCCACTCAACCAAAGAACAACTAAAAATATTGCAGCAACGCTTGGAGCTACTAGAGGTCAAGACTAACGAAAATGATCAACGCACACGTCTAAACAATATAGAAATAAAAGGGGTGCCAAGCAAACCCTCAGAGAACTTATATGACATAGTATCCAAAATTGGAGACGTCATCCGTCACAAATTAAATAAAGAACAAATAAATTATATTGCCCGGGTACCTACACGAGGAGACAATAAGACCAAGAATATCGTTGTATCCTTACATAATAGATACATAAAAGAAGACTTTTTAGCAGCTGCTAGAAAGTGTAAATCAATATCAACTACAAGCATAGGGTTAAGTGGAGATAATAAAATTTACATTAACGATCATCTCACGCTCAGGAACAAAGCCCTATTAAATAAAGCAAAAGTTTTAGCAAAGGAGAATAAGTTTGAATTTACGTGGGTAAAAGGCTGCAGAATATTTGTAAGGAAGAACGGTACATCTCCTGTAATTTCTATTAACTCAGAAGTAGATCTGAAGCGCATATCTAGTTAATTAAAATAAAAAGTTAAATTTCTCTTGAAGCTAATAGTTTTTGATATAAAAAGTTTTTTCTTTATTTAATAATCTTAAATATTTACCACACTCTGCTCCGCAAAGTTTGAGAAGCGCAAGTTGTTTACGACGAAGTGCACAGATTCTTTTGTTCTCTTATCGCTCATTTTTTGCTTTGATTTTACATTGTTTAAATATTAGTTTATCGCACACTGTTACTTATTTGTAGTGTCATTAGACTCAAATTGAATTAGACTCACTTAGCAAAATTGTTGAGTAAAAATTGCCGTATTAGCTTATTTTTTGTATGCTTTAAAGGCGCACTTTGCTTAATATTGAAACTTTTTCTTATACTACCGACTGCTTCTGCATATTGCAGCGTTTATTTGCTTTGACCATAGTAATTGCTCGCATACTTTTGTAAAATATTAAGCCAATTCAGTTCTTCGGTGTAACGTGTGCTCATTAAGTTCAAGTTGCCTTTCGCCTGTATCGTTGTATCAGGTAGGTACTTTAAGCTACGAGTATCATCCGTCTCTTTTAACAATCATTGTCATTCCCTGTAACTAAAGTAAAATTTGCATGTACGTAATGGCAAAACATACATTATGGCGGTAATTTCTATATATTACCAGAACGTACGGGGCCTCAGAACAAAGACGTCGACATTTCGACGGAACATATGTTTGAATTGCTATGATGTTGTGTGTCTAACAGAAACTTGGCTTATCGAAGGAATTAGGGATAGCGAGCTATTTGATGAGAGGTATTTAGTGTGGAGACGTGACAGAAACTATACGGAGACTAAACAAAACCTAGGGGGTGGCGTGTTAATTGCTGTACGTCGCGTGCTCTCAGCGGAGATAAAAAATAACTGGTGTTCTTCCGCTGAAGACATTTGGATAACACTATCGATTCATGATGCCAAAGTAAATTGTAATATTCACATATGCACAGTTTATATGTGTAATCAACATATGGGTAACTCGTTCTCGGACCAATTAATGAATTTTTCTGACAATCTCGTTGATATTGTTCTGAGTCATAAATCGGATAAATTTTTAATAATAGGTGACTTCAATCTATCAAATTTAAACTGGCTCCCAATAAATTCGGATTCTTCTCTGCACCCCGACAATATACAAGGTCATATACAAACTGATTTTATTGACAAATTAAGTTTATGCAACCTATCACAATACAACTCCTATACGAATTGTAAAAATCGTATATTAGACTTGGTATTTTGTAATAGCGAAATAACCATATCAAAATGCAATGATCCTCTTGTACCAGAGGATCCTTACCACACATCATTAGTTATATCTGCGGACTTTGTCCATTATCGCACTCTCTATACGAGGCCGCGCAATAAATTTATATACTTTAAGGGGGACTATGAGTCTATATCAAATTCACTTAACTTAATTGTGTTGATTGTATATCAAAATAAGTAAATTTTAGGAACTAGTAGCGACCTCTAGTATAAGCTTTGTTAATCTATGTCAACTCTATGGATTTATTTATGTCAATAAACGTCAGTCTGGTGCAAGGAACTTTTTCGGTCGTTTCAATTAACAGGTTATGGGCCCAGATTTTATGTCCGTGAAGCTAATTGCGAAAGTAATTGCGTTAAACAGTTACAGTTCGATAGGAAATCGATTTTTCAATATTAGTTCGGCAAGTTTCCGCGTAAAAACTATTCCACGTGTGTATTGCGTTGTGGTTAGCGGGTGCCGGTGTCGGACATAATGGCGGCAAACTATATAGTAAACGTGCCAAAGTTGCGTGGTCGTGAAAACTACGACGAGTGGGTGTTCGCGGCAGAAAACTTTCTCATACTCGAGGGCATGATGAAGTGCGTTAAACCTGAAAGTGACGAAAGTGGTGCGCAGATTGTGGTATCGGCTGCCGATGATGCGAAGACTAAGGCGAAGTTAATCCTTACTATAGACTCATCGCTTTACGTCCACATTAAAACAGTCAAAACTACAAAGGAGCTGTGGGAGAAACTCAAGTCACTTTTTGACGATTCCGGATTTACCAGAAGGATAAGCCTTTTACGGCATTTAATATCTATTCGTTTGGATAATTGTAGTTCCATGACCTCGTACGTTACACAAATAATTGAGACGGGTCAGAAACTTTGTGGAACAGGTTTTGCAATTAATGACGAGTGGATCGGCTCGCTGCTGCTAGCTGGATTACCAGAGAAGTTTTCTCCCATGATCATGGCGATTGAACATTCAGGCATTCAAGTAACAGCAGACGCCATTAAAAGCAAGCTTCTTGACATGGAGACAGGAAACGGCGGTAACAGTGGAAACGGAAACGTCAGTGAAGATGGTGCATTCGTAGTGTCAAAAAAGTTTTCGTACAAATCGAAACAGAATCCACCTGTAGGTGGCAGCACAAGTAACAAAGATGGCGCTAAAATTCAACATGACAAGAACATGAAAACTGTCAATGTCAGATGTTATCGATGTAATCAAAATGGACACTATCGATCGAAATGCCCAAATAATCCAAGTAATAAGATAAATAAAAATGACCGCAAACAGACCAACGCGTTCTCAGCGGTATTCCTGAGTGGAAGTTTTAATAAAACAGACTGGTACATTGATTCCGGTGCTAGTGTTCATTTAACAGCGAATTCAGATTGGATCACTAGTAGATATCGGAAAGTTCGACAAGATATAATAGTAGCTAACCAAGAAACTGTTTCAGTTACGTGTGCTGGCGATGTGAACATTATAACGTCAGTCAATGGCAGTGAGTTTGATATTAATATAGAAGATGTCTTCTGTGTTCCAAACTTGACAACTAACCTCATTTCAGTTAGCAAGTTGATTCAAAAAGGCAACAAAGTGTTTTTCACACATGACAGTTGTGAGATTTATAATAGAAATAATGAGTTAGTTGCTACTGCTTCTTTGACTAATGGTGTATATAAATTAAATGTGCAAGAAAGATTGGTAGCTGCAGTGTCTACCTCAGGACTCACTTGGCATCGCAGATTAGGTCACGTGAACAGTGACTGCTTAAGAAAAACTAAAAATGCAGTTGAGGGAATGTCTTTTGAAGAGAATTTCACAATAACTAAATCATCTTGTAAGACATGTTGTGAAGGTAAACAATGTCGATTACCTTTTTCAAACATTGGCACAAGGAGTACTGAATTATTAAATGTTGTGCACAGTGATCTTTGTGGACCAATGGAGGTAAGCTTACTGGGAGGTGCATCATATTTTCTACTATTTGTCGATGACTTCAGTCGGATGACCTTTATATATTTCTTAAGACACAAAAATGAAGCATTGAAATATTTTAAAGAATTTAAAGCAATGGTAGAAAACCAAACTAATAGAAAAATGAAAACCTTCAGAAGTGACAATGGAAAGGAATTTTGCAATTCAGATTTTGACAATTACTTAAAAAATTGTGGAATTGTACACCAGAAATCAAACCCATACACACCACAACAAAATGGGCTCTGTGAAAGGATGAATCGGACTATTATTGAAAAGGCTAAGTGTATGTTATATGATGCTGAGCTTGAAAAGAAGTTTTGGGCTGAGGCTTGCAATACGGCTGTACACTTACACAATAGAACCGTGTCATCAGTTTTAGATGGGAAAACACCATATGAGCTGTGGAAGGGTGTCAAACCGGATCTTAGTTATCTAAGGATTTTTGGATCTCCTGTCATGGTTCACGTCAATAAAGAAAAAAGGTCCAAATGGGACAAAAAGTCTATTGAATGTATACTACTTGGATACCCTGATAATATTAAAGGATATAGGCTGTATGATCCAATTAATAGGCAAATTTTCACGAGTAGAGATGTGATTGTTATGGAAAAACAGTCAGTAATGATGGATGTGGTCACTGAAGAGACTGAAAAAGAATCAAATATAAAAGAAGCATCAAAGGAATGTCAGACTATGCAGGATTCAGTGGGGGACCTTGAGTTAACATCTAAGGAAGAAACAATGAATGACTCATTCTCAGATTATGTGCCTAGTGATTATGAAGATTGTTTGGATATTCATAATGGTGGTGATAGACCAGTCAGGCCTCTCAGAGAACGACGGGCACCAAACAGGTTTGGTTTTGGTGGTATGTGCTACACAGAATGTAGTATGAATGGTGGGACTGATCTCACACTTGAGCAGGCATTGAAAGGGCCGGAAAAAGAACAATGGCTGAAGGCCATTCAGGAGGAGTTAAAGTGCTTTGAAGAAAATGGTGCTTGGGAAATAGTGAGTGTTCCAAATGACTCTACTACAGTGCAGTGTAAGTGGGTGCTCAAGAAAAAGATTGAGTCAACCGGTAAAGTGCGTTTTCGAGCAAGGTTGGTAGCCAAAGGTTTTACTCAACAACCAGGAGTGGACTATATCGAGACTTTTTCACCTGTGGTAAGGCATAGTACTCTGAGATTTTTATTTGCTATTTCTGTAAAACTTGGACTTGACATTATACATTTAGACGTATGTACTGCATTCTTGAATGGTGATCTCAATGAAAACATTTACATGCAAATACCTGAAGGGTTTAACTGTCCAGATTCAAATAAGTGTTTAAAACTAAGAAAGGCAATTTATGGATTGAAGCAATCATCAAGAATGTGGTATGAAAAGGTCAATGTTTGTTTAACTGAAAATGGATACTTAAAATCAAAATACGAACCTTGTTTGTACACTAAAAATGTTGGTAAAAATAAGACTATAATTGCTTTATATGTCGATGACTTTTTTGTGTTTTCAAATAGTACCAATGAAATGGATAAACTAAAATCAATTTTAGAATCTCAATTTAAGATTAAAGACTTAGGCCAAATAAGACAGTGTCTTGGTATGTCAGTTTGTTATGATAAAGAGCATAAGATTTTAACTTTAGATCAAAGCAATTATATAGACCAGTTATTATTAAAATTTAATTTAGTAGATTGTAAACCAGTAAATACTCCAATGGAATGTGGATTAAAATTAACTAAAGATATGAATTGTGATAGAGGTCTGCCCTATCAGCAACTAATTGGATGTTTAATGTATCTTGCCACACTTACCCGACCAGATATTGCATTCTCAGTTGGCTACTTAAGCCAGTTTAATAATTGTTACAATAAGGAGCACTGGGCTCATGCTAAGCGCATATTAAAATATCTGAAGGGGACAAAAGATTATTGTATTAAGTTTTGTGGCACAGATAATAATGGGATAGTAGGCTATGTAGATGCAGATTGGGGTAGTGATATTTCAGATAGAAAATCCTACACAGGCTACTGCTTTACTCTCTCAGGGGGACTCATATCTTGGGGATGTAAAAAAACAAAAGAATGTTGCCTTATCTAGCACAGAGGCTGAGTATGTAGGTATATCTGAAAGCTGTAAAGAGGCAATTTATCTTAGAAATTTACAAAATGAAATCACAGGTAATATGCAATGTATTGTAATTTTTAATGATAACCAAAGTGCACATAAGTTGTTATATAATCCGGTATTCCATAATAGGACGAAGCATATAGATATAAGATTTCATTTTTGCAGAGAATGTGTAAATAATAATGTAGTTAAAGTTAAATACCTACAGACAGCTCATATGCTAGCAGACATTTTTACAAAGTCTTTAAGTTATGTAAAACATTATAATCTTTTAGAATTGTTGGGAGTGCAACAAAAGTAGTTAATATTTATAATGTTGTTTTATTTTGATATAGTGGGGGTGTTGATTGTATATCAAAATAAGTAAATTTTAGGAACTAGTAGCGACCTCTAGTATAAGCTTTGTTAATCTATGTCAACTCTATGGATTTATTTATGTCAATAAACGTCAGTCTGGTGCAAGGAACTTTTTCGGTCGTTTCAATTAACAAATTGATTGGACACATGAATTTAGTATTAGATCGCTAGAAGACGCTATCGAATTCTTTTATAATTTGTTAGGAGATTTACGTAACAAATATATTCCCAAGGCGTTAATCAAACCTTCTGACATACACCCACCATGGTATAAATCACCACTAGTGAAAATTCTTAGGGAAAAAAATAAATACCACTCTAAATTTAAAAAATACAAAAACCTTTCTGACTATAATTCTTTTGCCTTACTAAGAGATCGCGCTAAAACCCTAGAGAGTGAATTATACTCTGCATACATTCAAAATGTTGAGACCAATATAGGCAAAAATCCCCGAGCTTTTTGGTCATATGTAAAAACCTTAAAACAAACCAATTCTTATCCCTCGGTCATGAAGTATGGGCACAGCAGCTCTGGTGATGGCACTGAGATTTGTAACATGTTTGCACAGTATTTTTACTCCACCTTCTCACAAGACAATACCACCTTAAATGCATTTCACTTTCAAGATGATGAACATAATTTCAATAAAACTAATTACGACATCACATCTATTAAAATTTGTGACTCGGAAGTGTACAGTCTACTTAAAAAATTAGATTTAAAAAAATCCGCCGGCCCAGACGGTATTCCAGCTGTGTTTATAGTCAGATGTGCTAAAAGTCTCACTAAACCACTGTCAATGTTATTCGAGAAGTCTATTAAAGATGGGATAGTTCCTACTATATGGAAATCCGCTTATATTACACCCATACATAAAAAGGGACCTAAGAATGTCATAGAAAACTACAGGCCAATCTCAAAACTGTGTTTGTTTGCTAAAATATTAGAGAAATTAGTACATCAACAAATCTATACTGTTCTTGAGCAATACTTCATTGACGACCAGCACGGTTTCCTTAAAAATAAGTCGACCACATCAAATCTCATTCTTTGCAGCGAATACCTATCTAGGCACATGTCACAACCATCCCAGGTTGACGTTATCTACACAGACTACATGAAAGCATTTGACCGAATAGATCACTTGATACTCCTACGAAAACTACAAATTGCGGGTATTAGAGGAAACCTGTTCAGGTGGTTCTGTTCCTATATATTAAACAGAAATCAAACTATTGTTCTAAATGGTTTTGCATCATCTAATATGGTAATACCGTCAGGAATTCCTCAGGGATCACTGCTTGGGCCTCTCCTATTCGTCATCTTTATAAACGACATCAACAAATGTTTCACCTATTCCAAAATCCTACTTTTCGCAGACGATATGAAAATTTTATCTGTTATTAATTCTGTTGACGATGCTATTAACCTGCAAAAAGATCTTGACGCATTCCAAAAATATTGTACTCATTCAAAATTAAATTTAAATGTGAGTAAATGTTTCGTTTGTTCATTTACTCGCAAACCCAATCCCATAACATTTGATTACAAAATCAACTCTACTTCACTTACATGAGTAGACACAATTAGAGATTTAGGTGTAACATTTGACTCTAAACTTTTGTTCGACAAGCACATCGATGACATAGTACGTAAAGCTTCCAAAGCCCTGGGATTTATACTTCGTGTTTCTGCAGAATTTAAGAACATAAAAACACTTAAAATCTTATATTGCACATTTGTCCGATGTCATCTCGAATACGCTTCTCCGGTTTGGAATCCCATTTATGACACATATGTGAACCGCATTGAACGTATCCAAAAGCGTTTCTTAAATTTCTTGCAATATCGATGCAAAGAATTTGTCACTGGTTACAACAAACAATGCAAAAGGCATCACATACTTCCTCTACACGAGCGTAGGCGAATTGCTGACTTGGCTTACATATTTAATATAATTAATGGGTCTGTGAACTCCCCTGAGTTACTAAGCAATGTCAATTTCAGAGTGCCCAAATTGTGTAGTAGGATACCTGCTCCTCTTTATGTTCCTCTATCTAAAACAAAATATAGAAAAAACGCGTTCTTCGTTAGAGCAAGCAGATTATTAAATACTACGGCGCGTGAATTGACATTGATTTGTTTGATACTAATGTTTCCAAACTTAAACGAGCTATGACTCAAAAGTTTTTCTATATGACTTTTTAGTTTTTATTGCTACCGATTTCTTGCACTTGTTCCACTGTACAATTAAGTTTACTATACTATTGTAATCTTAGTAGATAGCAAAATCTATCGATTTTTTTTTTATATAGAGATATACCTATACGCGAAAACTTGTAAGTGGCTGTCACTTTTTTAATGCTTTATTTATAAATATTTTAATTTAGCTGTAAGTTTTCCAAATAAATAAATAAATAAATAACGTTGGAGCACCTTGGGAGCGTATAGCTATTGACGTAGCTGGGCCATTTCCAGTTACCGAAGATGGAAACCGATACATCGTAGTTGTGCAGGACTATTTCACTAAGTGGCCTGAAGTGTTTGCCACTCCCAATCAAGAAGCACACACCGTGGCTAAAAAGCTCGTGCAAGAAGTAGTCTGCCGATATGGTGTACCTATGGAAATCCAATCGGACCAAGGACGTAATTTCGAGTCGGGGCTTTTCCAAGAAATGTGCAGTTTGCTGGGCATGCATAAGACACGCACGACTCCTGCTCATCCACAGTCAGACGGTATGGTCGAGAGATTCAACCAAACGTTGGAAAATCACTTGGCTAAGGTAGTGGATGAACATCAAAAAGATTGGGACCAATACATACCTCTGTTCCTTATGTCGTATCGTTCGGCACTCCACGACAGTACAGGATTTACTCCAGCAAGGGTGAACTTCGGCAGAGAAATGAGGCTTCCGATAGACGCTATTACTGGCACTCCACCGGATGGTCCCAAGATTGTGACGGAGTACGTAAGTGATCTTCAATACCAGCTAAATGAGGTACACAAGATGGTTCGGGAGAACAGTTTGAAAACCAGCACAAGCATGAAAACCCGATATGACAGGAAAGCCAATTCCAAGGGATTTGAAGAAGGAGCTTTAGTGTGGTTTCACAATCCGCAGAGGAAGAAGGGGAAGTCTCCGAAATTACAACCTCGCTGGGAAGGACCTTACACTATTGTCACAAAGATTAACGACATCACGTACCGGATTAAGAAGGGTCCCCGCGGCAAGCTAAAAGTAGTACATGTAGACCGACTAGCAAAATACCACGGAAAGAATCATGCTCGGGACGAGCATGACTAAGGAGGGGGTAATGTTACGACTTTGAGTAGCTATAACTCGAAAACAAAGCGTCGTACAGCAAAACCCCAAAAACGCATAAACAGGTATTAGGTCTACTATCGAACAGTGAAGAAAGTTCTCGAAAAATCAGTCATAAGAAAAACATCGATTTCTTCGAGTAAACAAATTCGGGATCCGCAGCGAGTACGTACCTATATATAGCGTACATGTATAGGTTGTTTACATCGCGGGTCGCGGCTATTGTTTATGACTACATAAGATGTACATAGGTGCGTAATAACATAAAGGAAGGTTCGGGACGGGTCTATTGTATTTGGTGGTTCGGGAAATTTCTAGAGAACCATGGGTGGCCGTATATAAGGCACGCGCCGAGCCGCGACTGGGCAGTTTATTTTCGGAAGTGAAACCGAAGCGATCTCTACCAAGCGACAAGGAAGAATTATTTCGACGACTCAAGCGAAGATATTGGACTATAGTGATTGTGCATTGTGATTAGGACTCTGTAAGTGGATTTTTGTGGAAGCTGACAATAAACGCCTTTTACGTTTCAAACGGCATTTTCCTTACCCATAGCGCGTAACAATACTATTGACACCATGCACCCCACGCTTTTTTTTACATTAAAATACATTTTCTTCTTATTTTTTTACTTTTTAGTTCGTATTTTCACAAAAGCGTGTTTTTTAGTTTTTTAAACTACTGTTAGGAATCAACGTCGGTATTTGAATAAAAATGACGATGTAGGGGAAAACGCCCATAAAAGCGAGGCCTCCTCTAAGGAGCAATCATTATTAGTCTAAAAGTTGTAGGGGCAGTTACTCTGCTTTTAAACTTTTAGAAATCGTTCGAATAAGACTTTGTGAATTAAATAATATTCCGCTTCTGGTTTTTCATTTCTAAAACTACATTATTTATTACTATAGTCACTGTAAGTAACTGCTTATAATTAATTTAGAGACTCTCAATACTTATATAGCGTAACGTTTCCTGAGTGTTCATCGTTCGGATTGTCCAGCAAGCTTCACTTTGTAAGAGAGCTCTAACAAATCAAGTTAGAGCTACACTTTGAATCCATTTGACTTCAGTTTTTAACACACAAGATATCGGCTCGTAACATTTTACATTTCTCTTTTACATTTGAGCAAATACCATGGGTGCAGCCATTTTGCCGTGAAGCAGTTCTATTGTTTCGGTGGAAAGGTGAGGAGAATGAAAGACTTAGATGAGGCGATCACCAGCCACTGAAGTAGGAGCGCAACTGAGTACATATATTATGACCTCAGCAGGACTCCGGCTTGCTTGAGATCATTTAACACTACGTGGCCTTTTTTGTATCGGGTGTGAAACCTCTAAAATGTTACCCGGCACATTGGGGCAGAATACCGGGTTATGTGGGATTTGACCGCACTTAAACTCCCTCGGTGGCCTGCCTCTGCGCTTGCGGAGGACCCCGGTATCTCCAGTGGAACGCACCGGTGTCCTACACTCGCAGCGCCTTGGAACGGGCCCATCTTTGGGGTAGCAGATGTGCTCTCCTATACCTTCCGATGGTTACGGCGGCATGCGGCCACGCACATACCGCTGTCCTTCCTCGGGCTGCTGGCTGGACGGATCGAGCTCCCAATCTCACCACCTACAACCCCGGATGCCCCCTTTTAGTCGCCTCTTACGATCAGGCAGGGGATTACGTAGCTCTATTCTTAATCCTGAAGCTTCATAGTGACTAACACTACGAGTACGTCACTACAAGACACCCGACTGCCACTACGTCGTGACTAATATTATAAATTTGAAAATGTGTTTATTTGCCTATATGTCTGTACGTTCCGTTTTCACGACAAATAACGGCTTAACCTATTTCAATGAAATTTGATATGGAGATTGTGAATCATCGACGCTGGAATTATCCAGCAAGCCTAACTTTGTACGAGAGCTCTAACAAATCAAGTTACGTTTTGAAGCAACAACTAGCCCCCACTGTCTAACGCACGAGATATTGGATACTACTGTAACACTGGATACTTTGAATGCAATTTATGCTGAGAATACATTCATTTCTCTAAGCAATTGGATTGACAACTGACTGTAGAAGACAGCGGGAAATCGCTGGGCGGAGTAGCGAATATTACTGGAAGTATTTATCCAGCAAATGACTTCTAAATTTTTGGATTGGATCCGGTTGGACGGATACATAGCTCAATATTGGAAATTTAGGTTAGAGTTACGCTTTGAATCTGATCTTGATGCTTAACCTAGTGTTTGAAAAGTTTAAAATCTTTAAATTTTGGCTATAAGTTGATAATAAAATATATTAATAAACATTAGTATTAAATAAATAAATACAGTAAGTGAGCGTTTGCAAAAACATGACAATGTGCTATTCGTTACTGAAATTCGTTTCACAAAGATTTTTAAAAATTTTGAAAACATTTTTCTCTCTCTCTCCTCCTCCAAGTGATACTACATTTACTATCTCTTAAATTTTAAGTTTCTGATTGTTTTGTTTGTTATTTGGACTGCTACATTATTTGCGTTGTTTCTTCTTCCAGGTTAAGTTTAAGGAAAACCCAACAAGTCTGATCCATAAAGCCATAAATATAAGATTTACTCATTCCTTATGAGACAAAACTTTTGACTGATTAACTTATGTAAAATTTATTAGTACCAACAACTTGTAAGGCACCCCGGGGCGTTAACCGGCGTTATTTAATTTAGCCCTTGTCATGTGCGCATAGTAGCTCACTCGGATCTACAAATATTAGCAAGGGATTTAAGGTTTAAATGCTATTGTGTTTAGAGGCGAAAACAGCGTGCACGGTTTGCTGTCTTGAAGATTCATACCACTCAAGTTTGTATGAGCCCCTGAGGACATGTGTTTTGGGTACGAAGACTGTATTAATAATTGGGTCGATTGTGACGTTACTTAGAGTATATACGGTACTGAGGGTCTATGACCGGCTTGTGACAATCTTTTTATAACGTAAGTAAATAAGTAATCACATATGGCCTGCGGCCGGCAAGCGGTCTATGCAGCTAAGAAAAACGGGCGCGGTCGGATGTGAGATGGGTAACCGCTAGTGGCAAATTTCATACGTGTTTTCGAGTTCCGGAGTACATGTTTAGCCATCAATTCCGGTTGTCATAAACAGGCGCTAAGCACAATTTGAGTTGATTTGATGCGGTTTGAAAACATCCGACAGCGGGTTGGCCACCAAATCTCGCAAATGTATCAACCTGCATTTTAAAGGCGTGGTAGAGTAAGCTCCAGGCCTCCCCTATAATAGGATAGATCCGTACCTAGCAGTGGTCACATATCTTACACCCGACGGCGCCCAATTCGCTTAGCTACATTGTTCGCTTATGTCCTACCGCTGCTTCAGAGTATTTCGTGCTCCAAATTGCATAAAACGAACGCAAAGTTTTGCTTAAAAATCTGAAAGCTGGCGTACTGATAGAAAATTTTCTAAGATTATCCATAACATGTTTTACTTTTCATTAATTTGTAGGAAATATCATGAAATGAAATCCGCGTTTAGCTCGTCCTAGATATCCGAGGATGCATTAATAGGGCATCGTTAGATGCCTGGATCTTTGCCGTGTCACGATTATAGACATTATTAAGACTGAGAGGCCTAAGATTATCTAACGGTTGAAGCTAAAAGGATTCAGCTGCAGTTATTTGAAATATAAACCTCGATTTTTAAAATTTATATAGAACTAGCGACCGCCCGCAACTTCATCCACCTGTACTTTAGTTTTATAATTTTTCTCAAATAAAAGTAGCCTAAGTTACTCCTTATTACATCAGCTACCTGCCAGTGAAAGTCCCGTCAAAATCGGTCCAGCCGTTTCAGAGATTAGCCGGAATAGACAGACAGACAGACAGACACCAACTCAGAAACCTTTGTGGGATCATGCACAACACTTTGCTGAAAATCATGACATGATCAAATGCATAGTCATTCATAGTCATAAATCATTCATTTTTATATATAAAGAAAATAAACGAGCATTTAGGTCACGTGGTGGTAAGTGGTTGCTACAGTCAGTGGTTATCTACACCCAACCTCAAGCGATGGTTGCCTCATACCTCATATACTTTAATCGTTTGATTCATCTTGGTTCTTGGTACCAATACTTATTTTTATAAACGTGAAAGTGTGTCTGCTTGTTCGTTTGTCCGTCTTTCGAAGCAACGCTATGGATTGTCTTGTTTGATTGCATGAAGATAATTGGGGGCCTGGAGACTGTCATAGGCTACATTTTACCCGGGGAAAATATCTCTTTCCTTTGGGAAGAAAAATGTAGTCCACGCGGTCGCTAAAAAAGCGAAAACCTAATTGACTTATTTTTTAAACAAATCAAACACGTCAGACATTTTCAGAAAGCCACTATTTACCATATGAATACGATGTAGGTAAATAGATATGTTCTAAGATTGTTATTATGTTGTGCGGCCGACCGAGCTATCGCCGGATAGACGAGCTAGAGGCGGATCTGCGAGAGCTCAACATCAATAATGGCAAAAGATAGCACAGAACCAAGTCCATAGTGGCGCTCTCTCACATCGGAGGCCAAGGCTCACTTTGGTTCGCTGAGCCACGGGAGTAAGTAACTAAGTAAGTTGGGAGTGTAGCGGCGCGATACCTACAGCAACATGACCGCGCGCCTCACATGAAATGCTGACCATGCAAGACGACGCAAGCAGCGAACATTGTAAACAATGGAGTACTACGTCACACGCGTCATATTGAACTGGCCAATCAGAAGACGTATCCTTAATCACGCTATCAAAGTTTCTTAGATTCTCAGTATATATACAAATGATCCGAACTAAGTATTTGGACCGCGGTCCCCCGGCAGTGACATCGCCTGGCGGGAGATCTCCCCTTTTCCTACACAGGAGTAATAAAGTAGTAAACTCATCTTGAGAATCAAGATAATAATTTTCAGAAATACAATCCTAAAATTTTTTTGTTGCCAATCAAGGAGGGTATTTTTAACCGATGAAAAAACGCAGCAGGTTCTCAAGTCGACGCGTTATATTATATATGTGTAACCACGCATGACTTTTAAGACAGGAGTCCCATTTTGTTAAATCTTTTTTTATTGGAAAGGGTATACTTTGAAATTGGTCCTATTGGTCTCATTTGACTCAAAATTACTTAGTTATACGTAGATTAATTGAAGAACTTATTTATTAAGGTTTACTTTCGGCGGTTTAATTTTCTCGTTAAAAAGTTACTAAGGCTGTTTAAACATTATTTAGAAAATGCCCTTGAAGAGTTTTGAAAGAAAAGTAGTACGATCAGTATGCATAACAAAAATTAATCTGCAGAAAATCTCTCTACAAAATGAGATGTCAAACGGCATCTGGTTCGTCTCAGAGAGTCGAGGAGGCATTAGTACGGTATCCTCAGACGCCCGGTATCTCGGGTCTTATTGAAAGATCTTAGATTAGCTGAAAGTAAGACAGAAAATATTCAGCTGCATTTACATTGAAATATTGCAAAATTTATGGATGAATAAAAGTAAAGGAATGAATACATCAAATCCGTAAATAGTGTGCCTGAAAGTACTTTGCCATAGAAATTGACTAACTGCCATATTCGTACCATACTCTTTAAATCTTTATAATATTTTGTGTTTTATAACCTACTTCAATAAAAAGGAGGAGTTTATCAATTCGTCGGGTACGTTTTTTTTATATAATATTCACCGATTTTAATAAAATAGTGGATGGGCTGTTTAGACCGCAGATAAGAGTGCAGCCGTTATCTACCATTTGAAATGTGACGACCACCCACAATTAGTCAAAAGATGGCGCCATGGTTATCCTAAATCAGGCTATCGAAGTTTTCTGTATGTCCTACTATATATAGTATACAAACAAGCACCAAAAATGGGTCAGTCGGAACAAGACTATCACTTGACTATATAGCTTGGCGGGTGATCTCCCTTTGCCAAAGAAACTGCAGTGTGCGTTAGTGCAGTATACAATAGTTGTAATCTGTAAAATCCATGCGGTTTTACCACTTATACTAAAGTAACAATAGATGCTGTGAGATGTCGCAGAGCGAGGGCACTTTGTTGTAATTAGAGGCGCGAATAAATCTGAAACTGTATGTACGGCGCGCACACACTGCTTGACATTTCCCAATCCCTCCAATTATTTAACGAAAAGTTCAGAAAACCGAAAACAATTAGAGACCACATTTATTCGTACCTTAAATTACAAGAAACTGTCCTCAATGTTTGCAATTCTTGGTCATTTGCCTTTCTCAAACAAGACTTCATTTTATTGAAAACGTAGTGAAAGAGTATGTTGGCCTTTATAGACAAAAGTCTGCTTTAATTACATTTAAAAACGGTATCTTAAGTAGCAAAAGCAAACTGTAGACGTGTAAAGGTAAAAACTAAAATAATAATTATAAGATAATAACCAAATAAAAGTGCTTTCCAACTTAAATTTTCAAGTCAAAAAGGCATTGGAAACGGGAAGCTTATTCCTTAAAACGCATAAATTTCTAAGCTCTTAAAACCGGTCCATTCACTGTATATTAATTGGGGTTCATATCCGCGTTACTAAAAGAAAAATGAAAAAATAAGGCCTTCCACGAAGAGCAGGAAACTAATTACAAAATGCAAGTTAAATTCAACTTTAACTTTTTAGGATAGAGTTTGTTTTTAGGGATGGGTTGCCTGCTTAGGATTTCCCTCCAAAGCAGGTTCTTTGCACCTTTTTTCGTGTAAAATACAAATAATGGCAATCGCACGGCTCGTTACGGTGCCTTTGGAATGGATTTTCATTGGATACCACGAATCGAGTCGGGAAGCGTTTTTTAACCGTAGCCGTAACATAGGTACTCCATTCCGGTACATTTACGGGTATTAAGCTATTTGATGGACTCACCATTGATATTTACTCTTTGATGATGCTTTGTGAAATTCTTCGAAGGTTTCGTTTGGGAATACGTCCATTATTTGTTTGTTTTGTATTTACCATGTTATAAAATAAATCTTGTCACTTTGGACGGCTTAATTGCTAATACTTTTTAGATGGATTTGTATTAAAATTATAATCAGTCCGCATTCTAATGTACCAACAATTGCTAGGTAGTGGTCGTAAACGAATGAAAACAATTTCTATAATGCAAGCGAAGTGACGGTTTGAAGTATCTCTCAGGTTTTCTAATGATAATATTATGTAAAACGAGATAAAATAGGTATAGTAGAATTTCTGAACATATTGAAGTCAAAATTTTTTGCCATATTTTCCTGTATTTAAAATAATTAATAATAATAATTAATTATGTATAGAATAGAATAAATATTTTGCACACCCATTAGGGTAGAACATAAGAACTGTGTTTTTTAATATTAAGATCTCTATTATACTATGTTCTTGCTAATAAATGAATTGAATTGAATTGTATTGAATGAAATGATATTTTTATTTTTTACAAGTGTTAAAAAAATCTGAGTTGGCAGCAAGAAAACGGACAAGCAAGAAATTAAATTCGCCAAGGTTATTAGATTTTTCCAAGGCCAACCATTCTCGAAAACGTACAAGGAAAAGATTAACACTAAGTAGAAATATTTAAAGAAAGACTTTATTGTTCAGAATGTGTGGCAGATGTGGACTTTGGTCTGATTCCCTTAATAAATACAATTTGTCAACTGCAGCTCTGTTAGAATAGAAAGCTTCGCCTTAATAGTAGAAAATCTCATTTGTTACTTTAATAGAAGATTTAACCTTTTTTGCTTGTAACGTCTGCCCAGTGTTCTTAATTATCTGACTATGCTCTTCCAGCTTAATGATAAGTAGTTTTCAATTGTGAAATTTCAAGTTCCAATAGTTTCACTCCTTTGACTTCCAATAATGGTGTTTAAATTTATTTTTGTTAGAATTTTAATCAGTTTTAATATTCGTTGCAACCTTAATGGAAAACTATTAACAATTGTTTCTTGGGGAGATTTTAAGTAAGGGAAGGACTGGCATTATTAGAGCCAGCTCGAAATTACTTGGGATAATAATTAAATATCGATTTTTCATTAGCCGTCGCATTGTTTTCAGTTTACTACTAAGGTACTGTATTTGACACTTATTGATCCTACATACTACTTCTACTTTTTAAACGTGCTCTCGCTACTAAAAATAAAACTAAGTTACATCTGAAAAATTAATCAGAATTGAATGACAAGCTCAGCCGCTCAAATTAATAAGAGTCGGACAGAACTCCAATAGGAACTCATTAGAATAATTAGCGTTCATATTAGCTGTACATATTAAGTAATCCCTTACCGAATCCTCTATTGCGTGGAGTTGGTTAGCTACCATGAATAAATAATTGAAATTCAACATTAAATTAGCATAAAATTAAGATTGGATGCAAATGTTTCACTTGACACTGACTTTATGCATGTATAGATACTTCAACTGAGTTGTGCGCGCGGCGCTATGTGTGGGTAAACCTGTATATACACAGTGACTTTGTGTGCGTGACAAGAGGTATAGTGAAGTTGCTCGGACGATCACGGCCGTGTCACTGTCACACAAATTAAAGCTGCATAATTACTAGCCCACGCACACATAGCGCCGCGCGCACAACTGAGTTGAAGTATCTATATACGCTTAGAATAATTACGTATAGAAGGAGTGTCTTCATACAAGCGCGCTATCAAATGAAGCACTAAATAGATTCACACAGATGTCACACCTGACAAACAATATATGTTTATTTTGACCAAATTAACTATAAAATATTACAAAATATTGAAAACTTGACTTGAAAGTGTTGTGACACAATTTAATAGCAGAAAACGTCATATTTTTTTCGGGAGACGGGCGTGCTTTAACCTTGAATACTACGGAGCGGCCCGGCGAATGAACATGCTTCAATTTGGCCTCGCCAACTTGGTTTCTATAATGTGATTATTCTAAGCACATACGAGTATATGCATTACAGAAGTAACAAACCTTTTAAAACACGCTTATATCCGTTTTAATTATCTGTTTTTATATGCGCTACAAGTTCTTGTAATTGAATTTTTTTTTAATTCAAGAATTGTTTTTAAAAATACCATTTTGCGTTTCTTCTATGCCAATTTTTATATAACTTCGTCCATGTAGTATTTACGATAACGGTTAGAAAATTTGCTTCATTTATTGATGAAATGATATGTGGTACTTTTGCAAAAGTACCATAAGATTTTGAAATTAAGACATATCTGAATAATTGAGTTAAATACAATTGAATGACAACCACTGCCGGGTAATTCAATCAGAGTCGGATGGAACTTCAATAGGAACTCATTAGAGTAATTAGTGTTCATATTAGCAGTGCACATTAGTGGATCGCTTGCCGGTCATGAATAAATAATACACACACCTAAGTACAATATGTTATACTAGTGTTCGCCAAATAATCGAAATTTAAACTTTTCAAAACATCAATGTAAAAAGATTGGTTTTAAATATATAATATTATATGTATATCGTGCGATGTCTTTACAGTAACAGTTTTTAAAACACAATTAAAGAAGGGACTGATTTTTTCTTAACCTTACATCACTTTTAAACTTTAAAAATTTATATCAGAACTACAAAGTAATAAGCTACGATCGCTTAAAAAGCGCTAAAAGCAAGGTTTATTTTTAAAATAAATCAATTGTAGAGCGCATTTAACAATAAACAATTCAACGCTGGCGGCTATCAGCGCACAGCTGTGACTCAAGCAAGCCTGAGTCTTGTATCAGGTGGCATGCAATTGCGCTGATACTCCGGAGGATAAATAAGTATGGCTCCGCAATCGCACCTTCTCGCCGAAATACAATAGATGTTTCACGACAGAAATTGGTGCAGCGGTAGTACTTCTTAGGTAGAACCATAAAAGTTCTACCTTCTGTGTTGAGTTATATTGAGTCATGTGAGCCACGGAGCCCCATAGAGCCACCCGACGTATCGAGACGCTGACTTACTCCACGCTCTCTGATTTATGTTACAACGGGCCATTAAGTTTTATTAATCTTGTTAAAAACTTTATAGCGCCACTATAAAGCTAATGAAAAGCAATAACGAGAAACAGGGTGAAATAACGAAAAATAGGATAGTAGGAACACAATTTCAGATGTCATTTTTTTAACGCCAATGGTAATACATATGTATTGTACTCTATAATACAATGTAATAAATACAATATCAAAGCGAAACTCGATCATGAAATAGTACGTTTAGTGCTACATATAGAAATCGTTTTGGTGTAAGATATAATCGTTGTCTCAGTATGCAGGAATATTTAATTAATAAACAAAATAATATAAGTTATAAAATATGATAATGGACGTGAATGAAGTAAGTAATAACATGTAGTGTATTTATAACAGTACACGGCGCATTTCATTCATTCCATTTGCTTCCCGTGGGAATGAGATATTTTCCCGCGGCAAAAAGTAGCCTATGTTCTTTCTCAACGTCCTTTCTATGTTTATGCCAAATTTCATCAAAATCGGTTCAGTGGTTTAAGCGTGAAAGAGTAGCAGACAGACAGACAGACAGACAGAGTTACTTTCGAATTTATAATATTAATATGGAATATATGGATAATATGGAAGTATGGATATATGTTTTTAATTTAGTAAGAACATGAAAATAATTGTTGTTCTATAAAATTTTAATGGGAACTCGATTTCTCTACCGTTGGACAATAACAGTTGGACCACCTAAGGAATGTAAGATTTCGAACAAAAAACCATTTATTGAAAGAATTTGCTCTCAACTCCTAAACGTCGCAGTACCATCCATCGTCAGCTCAGAAAAATGAGATGATGATCACTATACACAAATATTTCTTTTGCTTCAGAAAGTATAAGGAAATTAATGTGTGTGCCTACAAAATTTGAGAGTTCTCCTCGATTTCCCTGGGATCCCATCATCAGATCCTGACTTGGTGACAATGGGACCACCTCGGGAGTGTAAGCATACGAACTTTGAAAATCGGTCCGCAAACGGCGGAGTAATCGGTGAACATATATAAAAAAAGTACTCAACGCCGCTAAAGAAGTTTTCACTTCAAAAATACAGCCGAATACAGTACCTCCTCCTTTTGAAAGTCGGTAAAAAAGTGAAGATAGGTTACATTTCCCTACCCCGTGACCATTTGTCACAAATTAAATAAATGATGAAATATTTATCCAAGTATAGGTTGGCTACTTACTCGCGTCTCTATCTGCATTGGCGCTACGTGGTAGAGTGATCTCAGACTTCCCTAGTTTCTTCAGTGAGACACAGAAAGGGTTGCATTGCAGCCACTAATGATCGTACTTACTAAGATTTCTAAAACAAATATGTTGGCAACATAATATCGCAACATCGTACTGAATTTAATTTTAAGAATCCTCTTTAAAATTTAAATACCTTATCGCAAGAGCTTTTAGTTTACAATGATGCTTCATAGAAATTCAATTACTTGCTGAAAGTTTACTTTCTTAAAGAATATCGTATTCATATGAAACCAAGTTTCAAGCTGTCTCAGTGTTCGGTTCTTGAACGAAGTTGTATATTAAATACGGATGCTTTGGATGGAAATCGGTTGAGGATTATTTAGGGTTGGAACGTCAATAGTCGAAATATTGATTCTGATTGTGATATAAAACCTGAACAGTGCGAGTTATACTCACATGGGAAGGATAACGAACGTTGATTATATCTAGAGATTTTACCTTGAATTTATAAGAACACGTATTGTTCTATATTGGTTTTTTAGTAATATTAATGTGAAGAACATTTTTCTGTATTTCCAAAATTCTAGCCTCTGTTTTCGTTAAAAAACTTTCGTTAAAGAGAAAGGGGAACAGTCAATTTCTTTGCTTCACTATCTTTAATAAAATAAAATATACATAAAATATTGTAGAAACATAAAAAAACATATAGATTAAAACAAACCATGACTGATCAGTTCTTGAGGGATGTTATATATTTAATACGGATGCTTTGACTGAATAGCGACAAAAAATTATCTAGGGTTGATACTCAAATGTTCAAAACTGTTGTAACACAGTGAAAAATTAGCACACCAGTCATTGAATATTCTATTTGAAAATGAAATAATTACACGGGTATGAAGTTATTGAAGTTCAAGTTTTCATTTAATAGAGGATTAGAAAACGGGCTGTAAGGTTTTTTTCGCCCTTATTACGTGTTTTTATTATTATATTTATTACTCATTTCTTAAAAGAAAGGTCTACTATTCTATGCCCACAGCTGTGGTCAGAGATTCTGCCTCTCATGACTAATGTATCTGAGTTCCTGACAGCTTAAGAATATCTCTAAGCATAGCTCATTTATCCGATGAAAAGGACAGGGGGAAAGGAAAATTAAGTCATATTTTAGAAATACCCAATAAAACGATTCGTTGCAAAAATGTTTTTTTAATACAGTTGCTCAAAAAGTGACGTATTGCAGGGACGTATAGCGTGCGGGAAGTGGGCTATTACATACTCGTGGTTTTTCTTTACCTTTTCCGCACTCGTGCGTTCTCTTTCCCGACTGTCAAAATAATGTCTATTAAAAAGAAAAAACTAACCACGAAGTTTTAAAAGATTTTATGATTCATGCAAATATTTCTAAAAAGAAGCTACTAATTTGTTTCAATATCAGATTTAATGATTTGATTCAATGAGTTAGGTTAGGTTTCATTTCATTTCATCTCATTAACATTTTCATTCCATATCAATAAAAAAAATCTACTGAAGACTTGGCTGTATGGGCATAGTTCCCTTTGCCTACCTAGAATGGGTGCAGAAAACTAAAAAATCTCTGCATATAGGTATTCTTTTACGGTTGGCGCCATTTTTCAAAAATGTTCTTTGCGAGTTTTTATTATTTTATTAAATTGCTTAATTTTTTCGCAACTGTATTAAAAATAGTTGTTCAGTACACGTGCGGAACCGTCATTGGAAGGAGTTCCGACTGTCAACCCTCACCTTCGGCTGCGCCTCGGCTCGGGTAGACATTTGTCGGAACTCCTTGCAATGACAGCCTTTCCGCACTTGTAATGAAATATACTATTTCCTTTTGGTCTATGGAATGGAACGCACTAAAAAATGCGGAACTAAGAGCGGTTTCAAAGTAGCGTATTTTTCGGCGTTTATACGGTTGCTTCGCAAAACTCGCTTCAACGCGCCCTACTTTTTGTAATGTCAAATTTTGCTGTTTCGCGCGTACTCGTGATTCATAACACAAACTGTACTTTGCACAAATACTTTTTATACTACAAATCTAATGCGTCGTACCTTACCCTTTAAGATCTTGCGAGACAAATAAATTCTGGCATGGACTCTGAAAGGTTCAAGGCATTTTTTGCTGTTAAGTTTTTTAAACAAAATAACTTAAAAAAATCTGTTTATTCTATTGCGGCAACCCTACATTCAATTGAGTGAATGTGCGAGATGAATCTCGTACATCCGGATAGAAGGAATTGATCGCAGTCCGATGCATCCGTGCGTCGTGGTTCCGTACAGTTCATTGTGTGCAGTCGGACTGCCTTTTAGCCGTAATCTGTTTGCTTTTATAAACCTAAACAACCTGTGACTTTTATAAGCCTAAATAAGCTTTTTTGAGTGGCAGAAAGCGACGCTACGCGACTTTACATAACCTTTGCACGCACTATTGAAATAGATGAATAATTATTGATTGAATAATAAGAAAAGAGCTATACAGAAAATGAAATGAAAATAATTTGGTTGCGCAAATATGGGTATTACAAAAGTTGTTTTATGTACATTTATTATCACCATATTTATCTCGGTGAGGTATGCAGGAATGCATGAATTAAAACGGTGGTTTAATGTTAGTAACTATAACTATTTGAAGACAACACTGATTTTATTTTAACCCATAAAGTGCGGGTTTTACTGTGATGTTTTATCAATTTTACTTTAATTATAAAACTTGTTTATGTTTATGCGAATTTTTTTTATCCGTATCATCGGCTTTGGGTACCCAATTCACTGGATTTTTATATACTGAGAGGAAAAATTGCCGGTGATAAAAAAAACATAAAGGTTTTTTGTCCCGTAAACCGTAAAAATATTATAGATGGTAAAACTTGCAAGTTCAATCAACTCAATGTTACGTGAGTATAGTCGTGTAATATATAACTACAATTGCAAGTTCAGTTTGAGAAATACCACAGGGTACGGGTGTCGGCCAGACTTACAAGAGGCGTTCAGTAGCCTCTAGAGTAACTGTGCAGCTGCATTCAACCTCGTGCAATACAGGCATTGCTAAGAGATACCATCCATCCATCCGCCTTTCAAAGTCCACTTCTGGATATAGACCTCCCCTAAAGTGCGCCACTCCGTCCGCCCTCTGAATCTAGCGGTTTCCCGCTATCTTCTTCAGGGCGTCAGTCAAGCTGGCAGGAGGGCGGCCGTTTTTTTTTGGTATCGGGGGGTGGGGAAACCTTCAAAAGGTACCCGACACCTTGGGAGAGGATACCGGGTTATGTGGGATTTGACTGCACTAAAACCCCGTCGGTGGCCTGCCTCTGCGTTTGGGAGGACTCCGGAATCTCCATAGGAACGCACCGGTGTCCTCCACGCGCGGTGCCCCAGAACGGGCCCATCTTCGGGAGAGCACATGTGCTCTCCTGCACCTTCAGGTGTTCACGGCGGCATGCAGCCACGCATACACCGCCGTCCCTCCCGGGGCTGCTAGCTGGACGGGTCAAGCTCCCACTCTCACCGTCCGCATCCCCGGAAGCCTTACGATCAGGCAGGGGATACCGTAGCTCTATTCTTAATCCCGAAGCTACAGGGATTGTGCTCCTTTTGCCAAGACGTGGTCACCATTCGATATAGTGTGTTTATAAACTCAACAGCATCCTTTAAAGGAAAAAAAAGGATTGAAGACTGAATTAAATTTTACAAGATCCAATGTTGTTGTAACCATCAAGCACTGGGAAATAAATTAAAATTATAACAATATCGCAAGGAATCTTTACTTAATGAAAACAAAATGGTACAAGCGCTTATTTCTAATTTGTGTTTAATTCAAGGTTATCAACGGTAGGCAGATTAATCGTTTAGGCAACGAAATGTAAGGTAAAAAATTATAACATACTAGCCTTCCGCCAGCGGCTTCGCCCGCGTAGACCCGTTTGTGTCCCCGTAGGATAAAAAATAGCCTATGTGCTATTCCATTGTTATATTAAAATCATAGGCGTTTAGCCAGTTGCTTCAACCGCGTTGACCCTATTACCCGTTTTCACGTAGGAATGAAGCATTTTCCCGCAGTAAAAAGTAGTATATGTTACTCAGGGTGAATGTAGCTTTCTAGTGGTGAAAGAATTTCTGAAATCGGAACAGTAGTTTTTGAGTTTATTCATTACAAACATACAAAAATACAAATCTTTCCTCTTTATAATATTAGTATAGAAGTATAGATAAAATATTTTTATATTACTTGGACAGTTTTGCTTTACAACATCGTGGAATAATTAATTTATTGGACATTAATTTCAATGTCACTTAAATTAATCTTATAAAATTAGTTTTGAAAATTTATCAATTTACAAATAAATAATAAATAATAATAATTCATTTATTGGACATTAATTTCAATGTCACTTAAATTAATCTTATAAAATTAGTTTTGTAAATTTATCAATTTGATATCTTTTGTTGTTCAAACAAGTCTGCAATTTTGAAATATTTGGTTTGCGATGATTGAATAGTAAGTTATAGCAATATTTTTTTTATTTACAATTTCTCGTTGTATTATTATTCCATTTTAAAATATAATAAAGAGTGGATGATGCTAAGAAAATCTGGTACTTTTTTATATTTTATATCCAGTTTTAGCATTAAGAATACCACAACCATAAAGTGACATAGGCAACGATAATCGATTAGTAAGTGACTACGAATCCCTAAGCAGTGACAGCGAGCGTGGTCCCATGATATACGCCAGCAACACAAGTAAACAACGAGATGGCCGGCGATGAGGAAATGCAACCGAGTTATAGGTTGTTTTAATATATTTTTAACCCAGTTTTAGCACGATGACTACTAGTGGAAACAAATCCTTAGGTAGTGACAGCGAGTGTGGTTTGAGCGATGCGCCCACAACACAAACAAACATTGCGATAGCTGACTGCGACAGAATGCAAGAGGGCTAAAGGTTGTTTATCTTGCACCAAGTTTTAGTGTGAAGAGTAACCTTACATTGACATTGACAACTATGGCAACTTCTATGTGGCCACAAATCCCAAGACAGTGGCAATATTGGCCGTGGTTCCATGCGATACGCTGACAACATAAACAAACATTACGATAACTGACAATTACAGAATGCTAGCGAGTTATACGTTGATTTTCTTGAACCCAGTTTTAGCGCGAGGAAACATACGCTTATTGTAAATCAATACTAATAATATAAATTAGAAAGTAGCTCTGTCTGTCTGTCTATCTGTCTGTCTGCTACGCTTTCCCGTTTAAACTACTGAACCGATTTTAATGAAATTTGGAACACAGATAGACACTCTATCCTCTGACCTTGGGAAAGGATATAGGATAGTTTTTATCCTACGGGAACCTATAAAACGGGTCCACGCGGTCGAAGCCACTGGCTAAACGCCTATGATTTTAAAATGGCAATATCGTCTTACTTCGTTTTTCAAATGGATGGAAAAAAAATAGATATATAGCCTGGAATAGCACACAGGCTATTTTTTATCCTACGGAAGTCCATAAAAAGGTTCCACGCGGGCGAAGCCGCTGGCGGAAGGCTAGTTACCTATACATTAACATTGATGTGCGACTAGCAAGAGACAGCAAATCCCTGAACAGGGCAGCGAGCGTGGTCCCGTGCGATACGCTGAAAAGACAAACAAATATCGCTATAACTGACGGTGATGAAATGCAAGCGGGTTAAAGGCTGTTTGTCTTGTAACTAGTTTCAACATAAATAATACACCAACAGTTAAGTGACATTGACAACGACGATCGACTAGTCACTCACAAATCCGGTCTTGGACTACCAAATCAATTGAGATACTTTTGATGCTATAATTAATGAGCTGTCAAAACGTGACATTTTCATACATTTTGTACGAGAAAATGGTTTATGACGTCATAAACTATTTAGGTCAATTGACTAAATTTTAATTGACGTAACTGAATAAACAATTATCCCGCTTTCCAAGCGTAGTTTTCATGCATTTTGATATTTTTTTGTGAATGGTGTCCAAGACCGTATTCCTAAGCAGTGGCAGCGAGCATGTTCCCGAGCGAAACAAACATATTAATGTCATTCAGTAATCTTTGACATGTGTATATGTAACAAGAGTGCACTAGGGAATTCCTTCGTTTAAGGCAAAGTAACGTTGCATGAATTGCTCATTTAAGTAAATATGAAAGATTTAATTTTTCTTTGACGCCACACGCTTGGACACAAAGCAAATAACATAGGGTTGCATGAGTCCCTATATTTCACTGAGTAAATTGTAGGTAACTAAGCACTTTTTTTGGGGGAAAACCACTATTTGTATGTCACTATACGAGTATTATTACTTTATACCTAATAATAAATATGATGTGTCTCAGACATTGCTTAGCACAATGACACCCATCCCTCTTATGACCGCATTAGATGTTGGTTAATGGCCGCCTATCCTACTTATGACCCCACTTTACATTGTTTAGTTCAAATGACACCCATCTTTTTAATGACCGCACTAGATGTTGCTTAATAGCAACTAGGCTACGAGGCTTGCTTACAATGAGTCTAAACGTGAGCAGCCATACTGCAGAACGTATAGCAATGACAATCCGGCTAATCGTGGACACGCCGCAATTCAGAACGGCCTTGTTTTATTAAACGGCTAGCCGTAATGTAATACGGCGGATTATACGGTCTGACTGCGACATAGCTATGACATTTTTTATTTTTTTATACTACTCAGAGCTTGTACTATGGTAATCAGAAAGAAACTAAAACAGAAAGAACAGAAAGCTGATAAACATACTTATATATTGTAAATAATAATAAATTAGCTTAAATAGATAAATTAACACCCAGACACAGAACAAATAGTCATGTTCGTCACACAAATATTTGTGTTGGGTGGGAATTGAACCCACAACTTCGCGCTTCGGGGTAAAAGTGTAGTGTTTATTGTTGATATATTGCGAAGGGCATTATATCAAGAAATATCAATATCAAGAAATGAAACGTACAAAGTTGTACCTTATACTCGTAAGTATAGCGTAAGATGCTTGAGGTTGGGTGTAGATGACCATGGGGTGTAACGACCTGGGCGCTGAGCGTGAGCGGCACGCGGATCTCTTTGCCGCAAAAATGCAGGAGGCCGTCTCCGCCGTGGCCAAGGTATCGAGGCCGGTTAAGACGTCGCCCCTGGTAATCTCTGAGCTGGATGACTCGGTCACCAGGGACGACGTAGTCGCTGCAATTGCGGCGGCGGGAGGTTGCAGCGCGGAAGCAATCCGCGCAGGTGGGATAAGGCGCGGCCGAGGGGGCCTAGGCGCCATTCGCGCGGAGTGCCCAGTGGCCGCCGCGAAAGCCGTCCTCCTCAAGGGGCGGCTACTAGTAGGTTTCAGTTCGGGTGTGGTCCGTGCGCCTGAGGAGCAGCCAATGCGCTGTTTCAAATGCCTCAGCATCGGCCACACTCGTCCTCGTTGCCCCTCGAGTGAGGACAGGTCGGAGCTTTGTTTCCGCTGTGGCCAAGCGGGCCACAAGGCAAACGCCTGCAGCGGCAAGCCGAAGTGCGCGGTGTGTGCAGCAAGCGGGCGGCCTGCGGGTCACGTCATGGGGGGCTCCAAGTGCAAGCCCCCTGCCAAGAAGGGCAAGACGCAGGCCCATCCGAAGCCTGCCGGTGCGCCTGAGGCTGGTCCAGCCCCAGTCGAGAGTGGTACAATGTCCGAATAATGACCCAGGTTCGACATTGTACCACTATAATGCAGGCGAACGCCAACCACTGCAGAGCCGCCCAGGACCTATTGTCCCAGGTTATGGCCGAGTGGTTGGCGGAAGTGGCTGTGGTCGCTGAGCCGTACTCGGTCCCTGCCAACTGGCTGGGGGACCATGATGGCTTGGTGGCCATCGTTCCGCGGCCCTCCACGGACTCCCCACCCCTCTCGCTCATCGAGAGGGGTCATGGATACGTGGCCGCCGCGTGGGGGAAGATTGCCATTCTTGGCGTCTACTTCTCCCCAAACCGGCCGTTCGCGGAGTTTGAGAGGTTCCTGGAGATACTGGCAGCCGTAGTCCTTGGACTACCGCCCCTTAAACTGTTGGTCCTCGGCGACTTCAACGCCAAATCGGTGCGCTGGGGCAACCCAGCCACTGACGTGCGGGGAGCCGCCCTCGATTTGTGGGCGGCATCTATCGGTGTGTCCCTCCTTAATAGAGGGACAACACACACGTGAGTGCGGCGGCAGGGGGGGTCAGTGGTGGACGTTTCGTTCGCCGCCCCTGCACTCGCCACTCAACTTGTGAGCTGGCGGGTGGACTTGGCGGAGACTATGTCTGATCATCGGTACATCCGGATAGACTTCTCCGCCGAGAATCCGTCGCACGCGCCCCGCACGCGGCAGTCGCCGTTCCCCCGGTGGGCTCTCACCCACCTGGACCGAGGGATGGCCAACGAGGTGGCGTTTGTCCAGGACTGGTTTGGTGCGCCTGCCAGTACCGACGTCGACGCGGCTGCGCTGCAGCTTCGAGAGGCCCTGACCGAGGTGTGCGATGCCAGCATGCCTCGGTCCCACAGGCCGCCTCCTAGACGCGCCGTGTATTGGTGGTCGCAGGAGCTCGCGGACCTGCGGAGAAGCTGCATCGCAGCCAATAGGGAGTACACGAGGAGCCGACGTCGGCGTCGCAGGGACCTCTCAAACGAGGACCTCCTCTACGCCTCCTACCAGGAGGCAAAGTGCCGTCTTAAGGTGGCCATTGCTGAGGCAAAAGACCACGCCAGGGCGGAAATGCTGGAGGGTTTAGACAACGACCCGTGGGGGAGACCGTACAGGGCGGCGCGTAAGCAGCTGCGCCCCATCGGTCCCCCGGTGACGGAGACCCTCCAGCCGGATGTACTGGATGGGGTGATCCGGGTTCTGTTCCCGGTTAGAACGAACTTCACCCCACCAGTGATGAATCCGCCTGTGGGCAGCAGTCCGCCGGTAGGGGACTTCGTTCCCCTAACGCCGGCGGAGTTTGAGACTGCTGCAAGTTGCCTCAGTGGCAAAAAGACGGCACCAGGCCCAGATGGAGTGCCAGCGCGTGTGCTCGCTATCGCTGCCAAACACATGGAGGAGCGGTTTCGGGACCTCTTTGATCGGTGTTTTGCCACCGGGAGGTTCCCGAAACCCTGGAAGGAGGGACAGCTGTGCCTCCTTCGCAAAGAGGGGCGGCCGGCGGACTCACCGTCGGGCTACCGCCCCATAGTGCTCCTCGATGAGACGGCGAAGCTGTTTGAGCGGGTCATTGCGATCCGTCTCAATGAGCACCTGTCGTGGACCGGCCCGGATCTCTCCGACGTTCAGTTCGGATTCCGAGCGGGCCGGTCCACGATTGACGCCCTCAAGAGGCTGAAGAGCCTCACGGTGGAGGCCGCGGAGCGGGGGCAGGGAGTCCTGGCGGTGTCCTTTGACATCGCCAACGCTTTTAACTCCATCCCCCACTCCACGATTATAGAGGCACTTCGGTTTCACGGGGTGCCTCTGTACTTGAGGGCGTTGCTGGCAGACTATCTGGGCCAACGGGAGGTCCTCTTTGTTGGAAAAGACGGCCGTCTGCAAAGGCGCGCTGTCGAATCCGGGGTTCCACAGGGCTCGGTCCTGGGTCCCCTGCTGTGGAACCTCGGATATGACTGGCTGCTCCGGGGTGTTCTCCTGGCGGGCATGAGTGTCATCTGCTATGCGGATGACACACTTGTCACTGCCCGCGGGAGAACGTACGGAGAGGCGGCGAGGCGGGCCTCTGCAGGCGGCACTCTTGTCGCTCAGAGGATTCGCCGCCTCGGCCTCAAGGTGGCGCTGGAGAAGACCGAGGCCCTTTTCTTCCCTGGGCCCCGGCAGCGCCTCCCTCCCGACGCCCACATTATTGTGGGCGGCGTGAGGGTTGAGGTCAAGGCCCGGCTAAAATACCTGGGCCTTACCCTGGACAGCCGGTGGCAGTTCGGCGCGCACTTCGCCGGGCTGTCATCTCGCCTCATCCGCGCAGCGGACGCGTTCAGCTGGCTCCTGCCGAACCTTGGGGGTCCAAGCTCACGATGCCGGCGTCTTTATGCCGGCATCCTAAAGAGCATGGCGCTGTACGGCGCCCCTGTATGGGTGGACTCCCTGCATCGGCGGGAGAACGTGGCCCTCCTCCGCAGGCCCCAACGGGCCATTGCACAGCGGGTGGCGAGGGCTTACCGCACTGTCGGGTACGCGTCCGCATGTGCGCTCGCGGCAACTCCTCCATGGGAGCTGGAGGCCAGGGTGCTGGCCACTGTCTATGATTGGACAGCGGCGCAAAAGGCGCTGGGTGAGTGGCCAGCCCCTGAAGAGCGCAACGCGGTGAGGCGGGATGCGCGCGAGGCTATGGTCCAACTGTGGAGGGAGGACCTAGCCTCCGCGCAGTTTGGACGCCGCACTCTCGACGCCCTCGGTCCTGTGATCGAGGCGTGGGAGGAGCGGCCGCACGGATTCCTCACCTTCCGCCTGGTGCAGGTACTTTCCGGACACGGATGTTTCGGCAATTACCTGTACCGAATCGGAAGGGAGGAGTCCCCGTCGTGCCATCATTGCGGTGCGGCGGAAGACTCGGCGCAGCACAGCCTTGAGAGTTGCAAGGGCTGGGATGAACAGCGCCGAGTCTTGTGCACCGTTGTCGGCCGGGACCTTTCGCTGCCGAGCATCGTTAGGGCCATGCTCGGAAGCGAAAGAGGCTGGACAGCCGTTGCTTCCTTTTGCGAGGAAGTTATCTCGCAGAAGGAGGCGGCGGAGCGGGAGAGAGAGGACGATCCGTCCCAACCCCCGCTCCGCAAACGAAGAAGGGGAAGGAGAAGGCGGCAATACGACCGTTCTCTCCCTCCCCCCGGTGGTGGCCTGTAGGTTGGAGGTACGGGGGTGCCTCCACCTGCATTGCACAGGCCATCACCGATGGACAGGAATGACCCGGCGCTCCTGGTCATTCCTGTAGCCTCCCCATAAGGGGAGCGTGTAGGGCCTGCCAAGATAGGCAGGCAGTCGCCGACGATGTTGTGGAAGCAAAGGCTCTGCCGATTTCCCACGACATCGTCACGATGGCGATGGAGGAGCGCAGTAGGGTTTAGTGGGTATACCCCTGCCTCGTAACGGCAGGGGGAGTCCCACACACCTCCCTCTGTCCCCCCGACAGAGGTCGAGACGGTGCGTAAATGCATTCCCTACTTAAAAAAAAAAAAAAAATGGGGTGTAACGACCTCTTAATATCATCCTCGCATGCTCGTGTGCTACTCATGTTATTAAAAAATATTCTTAGATGCTTGCAGAGATCGAACCTAAATCGAAGGTCAACCTAACACAAACTAATCTCTTGTCTGTGAAAATCTTAATGACGTAAGATTTAATCTACGATTTGTGAGCAAGAGTAGGCTGTGTCCTGTAAACTTTGGCGACAATCTCAATCTGAGCCCGCTATCAATCATCGCGTGGAATCGGAAAGTAATTAAAGGCAGAGAAACTCGAGATGGCTTTTTAATAGCGTAATAACTTTGCTTGTAGGTAACGGCTTATCACGAATATATATATTTTAGCAAAGGTTAACAGTTTTAACATAATTAATTAATCGTTTCTGTAAATCATTAATGTCAAGAATTCAGGTTATATACAAACAATAATTTGAGATTCTAAAATTTTTCTCAGTGCCCTGCAGTAGAGTTACGGCGCTCTGATATGACCTGTATAGAATTACTTCCTGTTAATACGTTGGTACTTGCCAAACAGAAAAAAAATAGTTCTTCGACGTACTCATAAGTTTACCACAAGAACTCTTCGCTGAGGTATCCAATGAATGGTGAAAAGTAGGTGTTGCCTCGGACCTCTCATTAGTACATACTTTATTAACTTTATTTTAAATTTACTTGTTTGTCCATTATTTTCTTCTTTTAATTTCTATGTCAAAAATGTCAATATACATATTTTAGAAAATGGGTACTCGATAAAACATAAAATATACAAAATAATCTTTGATTTGGCCTTTTTTTTGTTTTAGTCATCTTCTTGTCAAATTTTTATTTTTTATGATCAACGGAAAAATGATTTTTTTGACAAAATGGTTAAAAAAGTATAATTTTTTACTCATTTTGAAGCAGTAGTGTTCCTACACACCCGTTTTTTGTTTCTCCTTGGAACATCTAATACAAACATCACTGCGTCATACAAAACAAACGTGAATAAAAGATATATTGAAAAATACCACGTATAGGAATGCGAATGTAGCCAATTTTCCTCCATTTAGTTGGCCTTTATCGGCCGAGAAAAAATTAGATGGATGACGACATAAATTCAACTGACACAAAAAGCTATAACGGAAAGAATAATTGCCAGGCCTCCCAGTACGCGGCCCAATGTACTATCCTATGGAAAAGTAGTTAGGAGTTAGTGTTACTTTTTCTGTTGCTATTACTTAAGCTATTATAATTACTAATTATATACTTTTAAAGAGTATCAATTGTCGACCGATAAAGACCGGGTTTAAGGGCCTCATTCACCACCTTCAAGTAAAGTGATAAGTACATTACGTCGGTTAAAGTCACCCGTAACTTCAATTTCAATTCTACGATGTTCGAGTAGCACTAATCATATGATAAACTGACCCATACTCATAGCTTTTACTTGCCAATTAACTTTACTTGGGGCGTAACTAATCAACACTTTACTTGGAGATGGTGAACGGTGGCGCTCACCTCTGACTAAAATGTATCGTACGTATTTATCGCTGTCCCACTGTGAGGGAAAATACTGTGATATTTAATTACATAACATGATATGACATGAGAAGAACACACAATTTTTTATCGGCATGGTGTCAACCGCAACTAAGCAGAAAGGGCGTGGTGAATTTAATGCGTGTTTCAGTGCGTTATTATCGACTGATGGCGTACAACCTCGTCGAAAGCTGTACGGCTTGAAAATATTTGATAGCGGGTTGGCCACTAATCCACATCATCACACATCTCCAACAACAAAGAGTGAGTAGAGTAAGGCCCTCCCTCCCCCTAACTTAGGAAATCTGATCTGATAGAAAATGATTTGCAGTGAGTGTGAATTGCAATCAACCAACTACGAACCCAGTAAAGGTTAGTAGACACGATATGTTTTATACGATTATTGCACTCTTAAGCAGTAACAGTGAAAGAAAACATTGTATCGATGTATAAGAAAGTTATAGTTATCGATAAAGTAGTGATACATATGTGATAAATGTGCACATAACAAGGTTACAAATCATAGTTGTACTCGTAGGTGCATGCAACTTGGGATATTCCTATTTTTTTTAAATTATTCAAACTTATTCTTTACGTAATTGTTTTATATCTCCAACATTTTCTCCACCTTCGCATAACATATTTCCACCAATAATCTTGAGAGGTTTCACATCCATAAAAAAATAAAAAGTGGGCTCTTTATTTCCATATTCATAATGAAATAAAAATATCCCAATGTTTCAAGTTTAAATACTTTTCAATATCGTACAGAAATCTATTGTAACCGATGTGTATTCAATGCTATCGAATAAAAGTATTTATTGGAATTTTTAACGGGGATTTTACTCCATGGTACAAAAGACTTAATCTCGATGCGCCAGTGAACTCAGATCAAATAAAGAAGTATAGATGGAATTCTGTGAAAAACAACGTGAGGCCGCTTTTGTAAACATGTGTTGAAATTTCGGTAAATTAAAGACGAGACTTGATCATAATATCCTTTTATTCGCACGTTAACTAACCACACTATACTTTAAGAACACAAACGTTTAACTTGGTAGTTCGATTATGACTACCCCTTCTATCTCAGTGGCAAGGTGAGGTAAAGTGAAAATCGTACCATTTTTTTTCACATCCGGTATTTTTAAAAATCTTGCTGTTCTCGAAAGTCATAATATTGAACTATCAAATTATCACAACCATGTTAAAATGAGTTTACTAAAACATAAAAATGTTCCCAAAATATAAACTAAAATAGACATATTTTACATCATGTTAAACAATAATTAATATTAAAGAGCATTTATTTATCTGCGGACTTCCGCCAATTTTATATTTTAACTTAGGAATTACTTCTTATTTAGGACAAATATATAAAGAGAACATAAAAATAATCTACAAAATACCCAAAACTTCTTTTTAATTCTAATATGAATTTTTATTATGCTAACACATGTGTGCATGATCGACCTTTGTTACACGCATGTTGCGATAATAATTCAAATAACCTCATTAGTATCGTATAATCATTATTTATTAATACTATTCGCTACAATTTTTCATAGCACATTTCCACATTTTTTTCTTGTGATTTTTCATTTTTGACACGCAAAGCCAGGTGCAATTTCGTTATACGTGTTTGCGTGTCATGTGTGTGTACACGGCTAGGAGCAGTTTAAATCGGTCACACGTCGTTGTTCGCATCGTTCTTTCTAACTTTTTTGTTTGATCTGAGCCAGTAAATAAACGAATGTTTTTTCCCAACTGTTATGATATGCAGAAATGGATTGATATGAATGCGTTGGTTAACTAGAACGGATTAAGTCAGTTTGAAATTAATTGGGAACAATTTTATATTTTGGGGAATGGGACGTTTATAATAAAGTACGACAAAGTTCTGAAGAATTGTTTAATTACTTTCACAGTGCACTGGTTATGTATACCAATAATATATATACTAGACACGCCCTATACCCTACTATCTACCGCCGTGCCCGGGTGACGACTGGCGCCACCTAATTACGCCTCGTCCGTGCAGTTACAAAACTGCATTGTGTGCAATTCTCTGCTACAACAACCCCTTCCTTTTTTGAGAAAAAAAAATGAAATTGTTCAAACGATTACAACAAAATAGAAAAATATATAAAGTACCTTCCAGAGTGCACAAAACGCAGTTGCAGCGCGAGCAAAATGCTGATAGCGCAGTAGACTGCAACTCTACACTGGTATTATAACATGATACATTCAAAACAATATTATTATTGTTGGCTCACAGCTCAGAATGCGGGTTTTTGTTAAATAAAAGATAAAACACTTTACAATTGCACGTATATTTCGTAGTTATGCAGTATACAAAATAAATCACATATGTAAATATTTCAAGAACGAATAAACCACCAACAGAACAAAAATGGAGTACTTACATATTAACAATCAACTTAACTATTATTCCTTCAATCCTTTACTTGTTTCACTTATTATTTTATCTCCGCGTTAACACTTTTACTCTTTACTAATGCTTTTCCTTAGCCACGTCTCGATCCCTCAGTGCTTCCAACACGAATGCTTGCAGCTTGGTCGGAGAAAATAACGACAATTCATGTGACCGGAAGTTGGCTATGATTAACTGACGTGTCGGAAACGGTACAATGGAATTACCGCTACTAAAAATATCATAATAATACGGAATTAGCTAATACAATATTCTTCATAAATAAATAAAAGCTAACAGCTCGGCCATCCTGCTTATAGCGTGTCCTCACGCTTTCTTACAAGTACAAAAGTACTATAAATTTTCTAAAAATATTACTATAAATTACATTCTTTAACACATTATTTAATTATCTGTATAATGTACAATGTAGTTTATATTTATCGAAAGCTCTTAAATAAAATAAAATAAAAACAAGAAATTACGTTCATTGTACTCAATAATTGTATTAATAGCAATTAATGCAGTAAATCATTATAATATATTTTGAATCGTATTTTTAATTTCAAACATAAGCTTTCTCATTTATATTGTAATCTTTTTTTATAAGTAGAAAGAACATTACTTTTATACACTACACAAAAATAAATTGGCCTTAGTTTATTTATCTTAAGAATCCATTACCCGTAAACAAGCAATAAATTACTTCATATTAACATCTGGAATGAAATGTCAGAAAAATCATCATGAAATCTCAAATAAAGTCATAAAATAATTATATACCTAACATTTGGATTTGTATTTGGAACTTTTACACACTAAATTACTTCATATTAACATCTGGAATGAAATGTCAGAAAAATCATCATGAAATCTCAAATAAAGTCATAAAATAATTATATACCTAACATTTGGATTTGTATTTGGAACTTTTACACACTACACAAAAATAAATTGGCCTTAGTTTATTTATCTTAAGAACCCATTACCTAATTATATAATTTTTGGATTTGTATTTGGAGTCTAATTAGTTACATAAACATGTTCAATTGAAGACCCCACATGAGTGATACAAAAAGGATCCCATTCCCAACTGGAAAAACTTATTGAATCTCGCCCTCGTCCCCTCCACCGGGGCACTTTCACTCCATCCCATTACTATATTATTATGGCCCCTAGAACTCCACTAAAAGCTTTAAATAACAACAAAGTCACCAATTCCACATTTCCCGTCAGACCTTTTGTCAATTTTTGTTTCAAAAACCCGATCAAATGTGTTTAAACGACTCACTCGACTCAACAGCGAACTATTAAACTATATATTCTACTCAACCTTCATAGCAATCAACTCTAAAGCAATAAACATGTCCAAAAATTACTTACAAAGACTAATGCGAGACACCTTCTCACTCAAATGAAAGACCCAGTCCGCAACTACATTACCCATAACAGACAAATTTCACTTTATTATCATTTTATTTTCACAAAGCCGAGGATCGGGTTCAGCCCGAAAAAACAAGAATCCATTTTCAAGAAGTGCATAATGAGAACAAACAATTTTATATCCGTGACCAATCCCTGTAATATGTGCAAGCCTCATGAAGGCAAACACGGCTAACTAAATATACAAGAACAACCCTTACTATCACGTCATCAATCCGTGCAAAAATTTAGTCCTTGACTAAACAACTTTTACACCAATATCAGTAAAACCAAGGTACCTCAAACAAGTAGAGAAGCAATCCCTGTCTATTAAAACTTCCAAGGGAAATCGGCCTTTTTGTCCTAACCCTTACCTCAACTCAGTGCCCGCTTGCATTCCTATTGGCAGTCATAACCACTTGACCACAATTCATAGTCTCCCCAATCCCCTGCATTTGTAGGCCCTTGCTGCAAGTGAATCCCCGTAAATGTTTACATCAAACTTGGACGCACAAACAGTTAATGCCGAACCTCTACTACTCTCGAGATTCACTATACTCCATAAGTATCTATTACATCCACCTAAGATAATTGGGTAGTTGACTGATGTCCAGAATGTGCCACTTATAAACAAAACACGAACACAGACTACCCACTATCACATAAATTCAAATAGTTGGAATATCAAACATAATTAATTATTGATCTATCGCTTTCTAGTAAATCGAGTCCCACCAACATCCCGTACCATAACACAGGCTAGCGACGTCACTAACCAGCACTTTTCTCTCTATCCTCCAAGTTGAAACGATCACATCCCGCACATACACTTCTCAAATTTATATGTTTGATGTCTAGGCGCCAACTCTACAACAAAATTGCCAAATCCCCTACCAAGATCAAACCAGTTTAAAATATCAGTCAATACCCCAATTCCCTCCCCGTACCAGAGATACATTTTACTTATAAACACTATTACAACCAAAATAGGAGTTTTAAACAACTCTCATGTATGTACGTCCCACAATCTGTAAAATAACAGGCCACTGCTACGCAATATGATATATTACACAACACCAGAGAGGACGCCATTAAATCAGTAAATCGACCGTCCATATCTTACACTTGCTTTCTACACCCCCGAGCAATCTATGTTTATAAACGCCTTCTTCATAAAAACTAAAAACTAGGGCAATAAAAATCAGTTCATGATTCGCTCTAAAATTCAAAACGGATGGTTACCAATTTCTGATTGGTGTACTTTCTATGTTCATCATATCAATAATTATTAATGTCGAACTCCCAGTTATTTCTATAAAGAACTAAGCAATCTGAAACACTCATCTACATCATCTACATCATAAAAGTCAATTGCTTCGCCAATAATATGCAATAACCTGCACTACAGCAACTTTAGTGGCCCTTCACACCTAACGGTACAATTGTATTTGTGGCAATACCTCTTCCTCACCTTTATCAGTTTGTGAATCTAATTTAAAAGACCTGAACCTATTCTGCTTTCAAACCAAATCAAAGCTAGTCTCGTCACACAAAGAACACTTTGCCGACATCTCGCCACAATGAAAAACATATTAGCGTTTTGCAAAGAAGGTACCAGGCTTCGATTAATACCGCTGAAGGCTTCAACCCTACATTCAATACCGTAAGTTTGATACACTTTTCGATGTCCCACAGTGACTGTCCCAAAATAATTTCGCACCCGCCCAGGTTCGGTAAATTGGCCACTTGAATTGACTGCGACTATAAGGTTACTTACAGCTCTCTACAAACATTGCCAAGCCCGACCAACTTTGGAAACGAGCAGCGAATCATATCTCCCCATCTTATACACATATTTCTGCATATTCTTCCACCTTCTTAATCCAGATTAAAATGGTTTGCTCTTTACACAAAGGATCAAAATCCGGTATTACATCGCTATTAAAAGATTTTATAATCAGCGACCCAGCCCAGCCAGGGCGACTCAAAGACAGGTACTCCAGTTTTACCAATTTAACTAAAAAAACTTCACCAATTTAACTTAAATAACCTACGGAACCTACCTATTTCAACAAACTCTACTCCACCTTAACATGGTACGTATAACGCCACTGCGATTCAGAATTCCGCTCAACGCCGTACCACCGTTACATAATATGCAACCCCAGTGTGATGGGTGACTGGAAGAAAACAGCTTCGAAAACATCGCAGTACTTCGAATTCATATTCCAAACATTCAGCATCTGTGAGTCAACTTCAGGAGACAGAGACATCATGAACTCCTTCTCAGCGTTATTGTAGATGTGCAATTCCCCAGCACATTACCCCAATGTATGTCTGCTAGACCACAGTGCACGCATACAAAGCTCCCAAAAAGCAAGGCTCCCAACAAAGCCTCATTATACTACAATTAGTTTGAAAACGAAACCCTAATGACTTATACACCTATCCCTTCCTCAAGATTCACACTATTGGTGAGAAGCGCATTGAAATCTGTTAGGTAGTTTGAGACTACTTAGTTCATATAGACAGACAGACAGAAAGACGCGTCAGCGGGACTAAATTTTATACGTTAGGATTGACAAGAACTTATCTAAAATTATCTCAATTTCAAAATCCCCTTGACTACCACTACAACTCACCGTAGCTCAAATACATATATAAATATATAGTATATAAATATTATTACAAAATAGTTTGTAATACTATAATTTCAAATAATGTTAAATAGAAACTTTGCACACCAATGTTTATGTAATTCAATTTTTTTTCTCTTTTTTTTGTAATTTTGCTCACTAAATTTTGGTTAATGTAAGACTATAATTTTCTAAACAAAACCAACTATTCATATACCAGATTTTGGCAAATAAATAATTTCATTTCATGATTTCATTACATTTCATTTCAAATTACCGCTCAGATGCTGCTTCCCTCTACCAAGACGTTGCGAGTTGCGTTGTTGAGTCTTGAAGGCCTCCTCTGCAAACCTTATCGCTCTCCCTCCATCCTACGCATATTGCTGCTCACCGGGCTTACTCCTGCTCGACCTGAGCGTCCATTGCCTCGGCTCGCTCCTGCCCGACCTGAGCGTCCTTTAGCCCTCTAACCTGGGCTCATTCCTGCTCGACCAGAGCATCCTTTGGCGCTCAGACCTGGGCTCATTCCTGCTCGACCAGAGCATCCCTTTTAAGTCCCTCATTCCTGTTCGACCTGACAATCCTAGGTAGTCTTTCTCGGGGTATTCGTCCATAATATTATTATCTGCAAAATTACACATTTGAGTACATATTCCATTTTAATCACAATAAAAATTAACAAAAATGAAAAGTGACACATTTGAGTACATATTCTATTTAAAATCGACTTTAGAATCGAAAAGTAAAAAGAGAACAAATTAATATAGTATTGAATTATCCAAAGCTAAAGAAAAACATCACCAGACTTCTATATGTCCATAATCAGACAATGGAATGTATTTTCCTCGAAAATGGCATCATCGTAATTATCATCACCATCATCGTTGTCTTTATCATTATCACCATCAACACCATCATCATTTTTTTTCATGTTAAGCACCCCTAGGTGCAGTACAGCACCCACCACAAAAAATAATTGAGGATATGCAAATCTGTAAGCCATCATTTCTTAAACACTAAGTTTTAACCTTACCTTCATTGTATATCAAAGTCTCATGCTTGTATGTATAGATATCTGAATAAATTTACGACAAAATTTACGTTACCAATAGAACCGCAAGACAAATACGAAAACATGATATTGGCATCCCCCTTGTAGATTGAAATTATGTAAAAAAATACAGTGTTACCGAATTCACGAAACATTCAAATTTTTTCCTTACAATCATTTTAGGTCCTAGTTGGCATTGTGGCACAGTGGATACGTTTTCCTAGAATATATAGCGATTGCTGCCTGTAAAATTACATCAATTTACATGTAGATAAGGTAGAATAAGTGGAAAGTGTACATACTCGTATCATTTCAGCATTTTTTTTGTATCCTTATTATCGCAAAAATAAAAAAATATGAATTATGAATTATAAGCATCAAATAAATACTTTACTAGTTCTATGGTATCAGTTTTCATTCATATTTACAAAGGTCAATGTCAAATTTCAATTAATATGTGGATTATGTCGATGCAATACTAAATATAACATGAGAACCTCATCCTTTTTGTTGATGTTGGTAAAATAAGGTAGATCAACTCAAGCCATTGTATATTCATTTATCTTATAAAAAAAAGTAAAAAAGTGGGTACCAACTTCCTGTAAGGGCAATAAAGTTAAAAGAAAAGTCACATTTATAAAAGCCTTCATCAAAACTAGTTGTTCACATCTAGTGTACCACAGCTGTAAAAAGATATCATTAATCATGCATCTTATTAATCTAAAACAATATATAAATCTTTAACGCACTAAACATATACGTAAAATCCATTCTCAGGTCTTCAAATATTTATATCTAAGTCTATACACCACGACGGTGTTTCCGATCCAGAGAAAAGAAATTAAGTTAATTTCATAAATTACGTATTTTAGTTCTTTAAATATCTGCGTTTTTTCATAAATTATTCATATTTTGATAAAAAATAAAACTTCACTTTGAAGTGGGTTGATAAGTATACTGCAAATTTATTACAATAAAAGTTAAAACATGTGGTTGTAAATAATAACCTGTTAGAATAGTTTATTTTCCATGAATAAAGTTATTATTATTATTATTATTAAATTGACGTTCACCCCTAAGCGTTCACCGGTTCGATATTCCAACAAATTCAAGAAACTTCAATATATCAGAGTATTTACAGTATTGGCCGTTGTGGACGTGAAAGAAAACAGTAAATTCTCTTATTATCCCACTTCTGAACTGTTGGCTCACAGCTCAGAATGCGGGTTTTTGTTAAATAAAAGATAAAACACTTTACAATTGCACGTATATTTCGTAGTTATGCAGTATACAAATCACATATGTAAATATTTCAAGAACGAATAAACCACCAACAGAACAAAAATGGAGTACTTACATATTAACAATCAACTTAACTATTATTCCTTCAATCCTTTACTTGTTTCACTTATTATTTTATCTCCGCGTTAACACTTTTACTCTTTACTAATGCTTTTCCTTAGCCACGTCTCGATCCCTCAGTGCTTCCAACACGAATGCTTGCAGCTTGGTCGGAGAAAATAACGACAATTCATGTGACCGGAAGTTGGCTATGATTAACTGACGTGTCGGAAACGGTACAATGGAATTACCGCTACTAAAAATATCATAATAATACGGAATTAGCTAATACAATATTCTTCATAAATAAATAAAAGCTAACATTATCTTGTTCTAACTATGGGCACAGTTTTCTGCGAATACAAACAAAGGATAAATAAATCGTAAGTATAGGTATGCAATGTATGACATAAAATATAATTAATATTTTATACATTAGTTATGAAAACAATAAATGCATAAAATTACATCGTTTACATTGAACTTGAGGCATTTAATTTTATTTTATATAACTGGAAAATTGACACTGAATTACGCATAAGAATATGAACAAATCTATACAAAAATTTGTAAATTAATTAACTGACTAACTAACTTTATCGACTAGTTAGTAGTAACTTAGCTACATTTTAATTGTATACTTAAATAGTTATAAGATTCGAGTAACAAAATGTCAAAAATGATAAATGATAAAACATTTCGTATTTATCTACACGTTAACTACCTTTTTGCGTCATAACCTAATTTGTTACTTAAATTTACAAATTATATTTTCGTAAATTGCAATTAAACAAATACTTTATGCAAAATAAGTACATATGAAAAACAATTGTGAAACATCGTTACTCATAACTGATGATTAGTTATTGTCACACATAAGGTATTTGCTATATCAAAAGCGAAACTATTTTACGCTATAACCATGTGTAATACAATTTATCATAAATAGTCTATTGGATCTTAACAAAATGTTGCTAATATTTGTAATGCAAGTATAATGAAATAATAGTGCAAGTAAAAATTCATGTGAAAAATATTTTCTCATCAGGGTTTGAAAGTGTGACGTTCAACGAAAATCATATATTAAAACGTACAGGAGCGCGTACTACACGTCCACTCCTAGTCTTTTTACAAGAAGTATTCGTAAGATTACTTGATGTGTTTACGTTTTTATCAAAGGTTACATCGCTAAACTGAGTCGTAGGAGTGTCATCGGATATGTTACGTTCCGTATGCTCCTCGTTCAGCGTATAAGCGGGTTTCAACCGATCTATTGAAACAGTTATGCGTCTCGTAGGCAATTGAACTTTATAAACCTTATTACCTCTACTTAAGACTCGGAATGGTCCATCATAGGGAGGCTGTAATGGTTTACGAACAGCATCATTTCGAATAAAAACAAATTCACACGATTTAAGATCCGGATGGATGAATATCGTATGTGAATTTCTCTGTCTATCTGGTACTGATCTCAATTTACATATATTACTTCGTATTTCAGTAACTAAAGTATGAGGGTCTGACGGTTCTGACTTTCTAGAGTCAAAAAATTCGCCTGGTAACCTCAAGGTACATCCATACGTTAACTCAGCAGCCGAAATTCCGGTATCGCTACGTAACGTGCATCTAAGCCCTAATAGAATGGTCGACAATTCATCCTGCCAGGATGTAGAGTCTAAACGAGCCTTAAGGGCAGCCTTGAGTGATCTATGAAACCGTTCCACCGCGCCATTACTTTGCGGGTGATAAGGTGTGCTCCTGATCCTATGAATCCCCATACATTTCATCAACTCAGAAAACAGGTTGCTTTCAAATTGTCGTCCCTGATCGGATGTTAAATATTGACAAATGCCAAATCTAGTAAACCATCCGTCATATAACGCTTTAGCTACGTTTTCTGCGGTTATATCGCGAAGTGGGAAAGCTTCAGGCCAATGAGTGCACCGATCTACTACGGTTAGTAAATATCTATAACCATCAGAAGTGGTCGGCAATGGGCCTACAATGTCAGTATGTATGTGTTCAAAACGTCCGGCCGGCGGGAATTGACCCAAATATGAAACGGTGTGACGCTGAACCTTCGCTCTCTGGCATTTAATACAAGCCTTAGCCCATGTTTTTACATCCTTATTCATACCTGGCCAGAAATATCGCTGGCTCACTAACTTACGTGGGGTGTTAATACCTGGATGACTCAAGTTATGAATTAAATTGAAAGCCAATTTTCTAAATTTATCCGGTAAATAAAGTCTAACATTTCCGGTTGATACATCGCAATAAATTTGAGTATCACTGTTAGGTATAAATATCTTTTTTATTATAACAGTGTTATTGTGACTACTACCTTGAATGTATTGTGCAAAGTCTGCGTCCTCGGCCTGCGCGGTTGCAATTTCTACGAAATCTAATGCACCTGGGCATGTTATTGTTTCAATTCTACTAAGTGAATCTGCGACAATATTATTTTGTCCGCTAATATACTGAATGTCCGTAGTGAACTCGCTAATATACATAAGTTGTCGAATTCTTCTCGGCGTTTCTTTATCACTAGCTAATTTGGAAAATGCAAAAGTTAATGGCTTATGATCGGTATAGACAGTCAATTGTCTACCTTCGAATAATTTACGAAAGTGAATGATAGCTAAATAAATTCCTAGCAGCTCACGATCATACGTACTATATTTAACTTGCGTAACTGAAAGCTTACGTGAAAAATAGCCTAAGGGTTGCCAATGACCATCGACAAACTGCTGTAAAACGGCTCCAACAGCAATGTCAGAAGCATCTGTCATTAACCCTAGTGGTGCGTCAGGTGTAGGATATGCCAAAGTGGCTGCAGACTGGAGGCCTTCCTTACACTTAATAAAAGCGTTATTAGCTTCATCGGTCCATATGATTTTAGACTTGTCATTTTTCTTAGCTTTAGGTAAACATTTAATAAGATCCGCCTGATACGTCATTGCGCTATGCATGTGTGGGCGGTAGAAATTGACCATGCCAATGAAACGACGGAGTTCGCATACCGTTTCCGGTCTCGGGAACTCCAGAATTGCCTGAACTTTATCGTTAGAGGGCCTGATACCTTCTACAGTTATGTCGTGACCTAAAAATTCGAGTTTATTTTTACCGAAAGAACATTTCGACAAATTAATTGTTATACCAAAGTCATTCAATCGTTGAAAAAGAGCCTCGAGATGCTGTTTATGTTTCTCGCTTGTTTCGCTGGCAATTAGTATATCGTCGATGTAACAGAATATAAAATCGGAACTACTCTCGAAAGTTCCATCCTCTCGTCGTATACCTAAACCTTGTAAAACCGTGTTGTTCATGAAGCGTTGGTAAGTCTGCGCAGCATTGATAAGTCCAAAACTCATCCTAGGAAACTCAAATAAACCGAAACTTGTGATGATGGCAGTCTTTTCAACGTCTTCAGGGGCAACAGGTATACAATGATATGCTCTATTTACGTCAATTTTACTGAAAATACGTTTTCCTGTTAAAATGTAGGTAAAATCATGCAATCTGGGTATTGGGTATCTGTCCGGCTTCGTGACGGCGTTAAGCGCCCTATAGTCCCCACAGGGTCGAATCTCTCCGTTCTTCTTGGGAACCACATGTAACGGACTAGACCAGGGGCTCCTCGAAGGTCGGCAAATTCCCAATTCCTGCATAATACGAAATTCTTCACTAACCTTTTTATATCTATCAGGAGGCAAGGGGCGGGCGCGCGCATGCACGGGCGGCCCCGTCGTCTCTATATGGTGAAACACTGTATGCTTAGGGGTTTCCTTGAAAGACACAGGTTTCGTTATATCAGGATACTTCAATAAAAGGTCAGAGTATGGATGTGATTCATCTACCGTGCTTAAACTAGGCTGTGTACAAGTAACTATTGAACCTACTATATTCAAATTAGTAATTTGATCTACCAATCTACGTTTGCTAAGATCCACTAGTAATTTATGATGTACTAAAAAGTCTGCGCCTATAATAGGCTGATTTACTGCAGCTAATACAAATGTCCAACGATAGGGTCTACGTAATTTTAAATCTAACACTAAAGTCTTTACACCAAAAGTTTGAATTTCTGTACCATTTGCTGCATACAATTTATACTTAAAATTATTAACCGTACTAATAGTTTTACTACGCGCGGGAAGCACTGAAATATTTGCTCCCGTATCAACTAAAAATCTGAGGCCGGAGTTAAAGTCCGTAACACATAATCTATTGCTACTTACACCGTGAGTACAGTCACCCGACACTGGCTGTACTTCGCTCAGTTTTCCTTCTTCCAGCTGCAGGGCTGAATGCACTTGTGCGCATTCTCCTTGTAGCGGTAGTGGTAGAAACACTGCCAGTCAGGTCTCTTTCCCTTGCGCGTGGCACTGGTGTGCGGTGCTCTGGTCTGGCTCTGACTGCGTCCTCGAGTGCGCTGCCTGGACCGCTCCATACGACCAATCCGCTCGTTAATCTTTTTAATCTCCGCGATTATCATGGAGGTGTCACTCGCCGGTGGTGCTGCTGTCCCGACCTCCGCGATGGTACCGCTTCGTGTGGTCTCCATGACTTTATCCGCGATCCTTGCGAGCACGTCGAGCTCCGCTGACTCTGTCACTGATATGATCCCTCGTACCGCTGTTGGCAGGTGGCTCTGCCACAGGATCTTCAACGTATCATCAGGAAGTTTCGCCCTGGCGAGGTCCCTCATCCGTCTCAGCAGCTGTGACGGTCGCTGATCTCCCAGCTCCATCTCGCTGATAAGCTTCTGGATCTGACGGGTCTCAGACTCCTCGTAAACCGTCAATAATCTCTCCTTCAGCGTGGCGTACTTTCGTGAGTCCTGGGGCTGCATCAAAATGTCCGTGACCTGTTGGATGGCCTCTTTCGACAGCTTCGTGATGATGAGGTTGAATTTGGCCTCATCCGACAGCTTTTGCGGTGCGAGTATGGCTTCAACCTGATAAAACCATAACCTGGGCTGGTCCAACCAGAATTCCGGAACCCTCGATGAAACCGTGATTGCAGCCATGTCGGTCTTGGCTTCTTCCTTCACAGGACCAGGTACTTGTGATTGTTGCGGCAAACCAGGGACCGGCGGGTTCATGTTGATCGATAGCTACGCGGAAAATTTAGTGTATAAAGTCCGAACAATATGGCGTGAGCGCGTGGGGCACGGCGGTAAAAAAATGTGAGTCGTCACCTAAGTTAAGTTCAGTTTTAAAGTTCACTCACTAAAAAAATAATGTTCAACGCGGGGTCACCACTTTGGGGAAAGGGACGTTTATAATAAAGTACGACAAAGTTCTGAAGAATTGTTTAATTACTTTCACAGTGCACTGGTTATGTATACCAATAATATATATACTAGACACGCCCTATACCCTACTATCTACCGCCGTGCCCGGGTGACGACTGGCGCCACCTAATTACGCCTCGTCCGTGCAGTTACAAAACTGCATTGTGTGCAATTCTCTGCTACAATATGAATGAAGAACGTGGATGCTAAATAGGCGTTAATCCATATTAATTTCGTAAATGTAGAAGTGTGTTTTTTTGTTTCTTTGTCCTTCTTTCATGTCGTAACGGTGCTATGGACTGACTTGATTTTTATAATGAGAAAATACTTCATTTTTCAACAAATAAGAAGCAAAACTGTGGCCAAGTTTCAATGCGTTCAAATTATTGCAAACTTTGCTATCATTCATCGCAAGCACCAAGTTGTTTAAGCAATCAATATATTTCGTGTTTTTATTATATGTCTCGTATTAAATAAAATAATGTCGTTGAATTGCCTATTATATAGAGAAAAAAAAAGAATTCCTAAAATAAACATGTTTACATGCTTTTAATAGCTCATATTAACAAAATAGTTTCATTTTCGTTAAGTTAGAGTTTCCGTTTGTTTTGATTAAACTAACAAGACAAAACAACCAAGAAGCAAAACTGTGACTAAGTTTCACAAAATTGTGACTAAGTCATAATTCATATTATTGCAAACTTTGACATAACTTATTATTGTATACCTCATATTTTAAAACAGGGCTGAAGTTTTTCTCCGTCTGCTCTTTTCTTCCGCTCAGCATTGCCTAAGCGCACCCAGAGCAGACAGAACAAAAAAAATAACGTTCACTAAGAGTTTGTAAATGAACCGTACAGTGAATAAAGAATATTTCATTTCATTTCATTTCATTTCATTTCATAACTCATTTCATTGCAAAATTTACTAAAACTCATGGCAAACACCAAACTGTTTGAGCAATCAATAGTTCTCGTATTATAATATAAACACGACTTGACAACACCGTATTATGACAAACCTTTTGATGTGTTGGAAGAAAATTATTTGTTTCAAGTACATAAACACATAAAACAGATTCGTGAAATTGCATTCTTTCATAAGGTACACAATTGGTTACAATACCGGCTTAACCTCTAATACATTTCATTTGCATCTGTGATAATTTAAATCGCTGCAATCCTTTTTGCATCCCACTGCTGTGTACGGGTCTCTCCCCATTATTGGGTAGGCCTGGAGCTTACTCCACCACGCTGCTCCAATGCAGGTTGATAATTTAAATATATAAAGTAAACATCTAAACTACCTATACAAACTTAATATACTCCAAACATTGAATTGAAATAACTTTCAAAAACTAAGATTAAATAATTCAAAACATAAAACTACATTGCTAGTTGTTCGACAACAGAAAGTATTGTGACACTCGCCCGCAAACAACTGAAGCTGTGACTAAGTTTCCTTGCAATTCATATTATTGCAAACTTAGTCATAACTCATATTATTCCAAACTTTGCCATAACTCATCGCAAACACCGAGTTGGTAGAGCAATAAATAGATCACGATTTTTTATTATATTGTCGTATTATGGCAGCACGAGACAGGAAAAAACGTGATTATATTATTGTGACTACTACACTTACAAAGAAAGATGTTATAATATTATGCTCTTGACTGCTCATAATAAAAATGGTTGTTTTATATTTCATTATAAAAAATTGTCGTATCACAGTTTTGGTAATTACACTCCTCCGAAACAAAAAAAATGCATATAGAAAAAAATTGTGTATATTCAGTGGGTCAGAAAATAGTTTTTTAAGGGAGGCTTACACCAAACATTTACGACGTGAATGTGTGAATGACGCGGGGTCAGCAAGTATTTTATAACATTGGAGCGTCTGTTTCATTTCAATTTCTTACAGAATTAGTAAATGAAAAATCTGAAACCTTGAAAAATTTAAATAAATTTTCGAGTGCGACTTATTTTTGTCCCTGCAAAATTGTATAGGACCTTATACTATGCGCGAATCTGACCGAAACTTTAACTGTTTTCCATTATATTGTCGAATCAGGACAAATCTGTTCAACAAAATATAGGAAATAATGCGTTTGTACACCAAACAAACAGATAAACTTGAAAAGTCAAGCAGCTTTGTGAAATGCGATGCTATGAGTAAATAATTTTAAAGTTCGCTCTTTAAATGCACAGCACATTGTTATAATTTTTTCTTTTCTTACTATTATCGAGTGTTCGCGCCAATTAAGTCATTTCACCTCCCTCCCCTTCACCCTCCCTCTCTTTCCCGCAAGCGCACTATTACATAATATGGATCAGGAAGATCTATCAAGTCAGTCTGCCTTCGTCCCGCCGCCGACGCGCACGCCGCCGACGCGTATGCAAGTCCTCTAGTGACAACCGCACCGCAAGCCACCTAACACGTGGTCATCAGACTCGCCGCATCGCCACCATCACCGCTGTTAATAGTTTAGTGATTAATAGGTACCTATAATAGTGAGTGTGAAGGACAACACCAGTTCCCGGGCAAGAGAAGATTGATGAAGACTTCAGCAGCACACGAGCATACCATCTGCTCCAGCCCCTGGGATACACCAAGTAAGTGCGCTCCCTTTATCAATCCTTCTCGTTTTCCACATTTAATTCAAACCGCAACTTACAGTCCACAATTCCATCACCCGCAGTGGGGGACCACCCTCCTTTCCACCCTTTATTCCACCACCATATCTGGTCCTTGTCGATCCGGATTCCCTCCAATTTTTTGGTCCAGTCGAGCCGCATTTCGAGCCAATAGTTTGGTCACATCACCCGGGTTAATTATTTAATCTCATAAATACGCATACATATGTATTTCATGTAATATATTATAAGTGCCTATTCATATTTATTTGCAAATAAGTATTATATCTACGATTATTTTATATCCCGCATATTAATAACGCACCGCTCACGTAGGTATATTATTATTTTTGCAAAACGCACCGCACCATTCGCACCAATATTTACCTATATTTGTAATCGAAATTACACCTCATAGGTACGCATTCTATTTTTCATTAATTGAAGTCCGCCATATAAATTGTGGTTGCCGGAGCCGACGCGACCGGCGATCGTTGTTTCGCTAGTAACTACCTACGTAATCATTCATTCATTACGCCATACATAATTTTTATAATCTTAACTGTTTTAACTGATTTATCTTGTTCACGACAAAATGTCTACTAAAGGTAAAATTGTATCTGAAACGATTTCAAATGACGAAATTAGTTTGAAAATATTAATTGCAAAACGTGATTCTATTTACGAACGTTTACAACAAATTTATGATTTATCTATAAGTGCATTAAGTTCGTCAGACGAACAGGACACATTTCTTGACACGGCATCTGACCTTGAATACTTGCGTACTGAGTTCAAGGACACGTTAGAATCTTATAATGTTACAAATTTAAAATTAAATCCAAACGCGCAAGTCGATTTCGGATCGTGGAAATCTTTTCATGATCTATATAGTCGTATTAAAAGTCAAGTGTCCAAATTAAACGCTCCATCTTCATCTTCAAGTAAATCACAGAATAGTTTACCTACAAAAATTATACCATCGCTTCCGCCCATAGAATTACTTTCTTTTAATGGTGACATACGACACTGGTCTATGTTCTACCAACAATTTAAAACATTAGTTCATGATAATCAGCAATTAACAGATGCTGAACGCGTTTATTATCTTGTTAGTAAACTTAGTGATAAGGCATTATCAATCTGCTCAGGCTTAATGCCTACCGCTGAAAACTATTCTGTGATATGGAACGCGCTCATACGTAGATATAACGACGAGCGTGCGCTCGCGACTACCTACGTCAGTCAGCTGTTAGAACTGAAGAACGTAAACACTAACACATCCGCTGGTTATCAAATATTTATGGATAAATTTGATGCTTCTATTAACGCTCTTAAGCAACTTAATGTTGATGACATATCTGATTTTCTATTTCTAAATATCGCGCTTAGAAAATTAGATAACGATACCGTAAAGTCGTTCGAAATGTCATGTCGCAACGTAAACATACCGAAATATTCCGCTTTGGTTCAGTTTTTACATGACCAGAATAGGGCTTTATGCCATACAATAAATACTTCGCATACGTCTAACAACCATAAAATTAAAGGTAATTTTGTTCCCGCTCCCGCTAAAAATATAAGCAAAACTTTTATTAATACAGATTCGAATCGGTCATGTATTTTCTGTAAATCGGGTGATCATGAACACCTATTTGTCTGTCCGCATTTTTTAAAAATAAATGCACAGGACAGGTACAATTTTGTAAAACGAAATAAATGTTGTATTAATTGTTTAAGTAATAAACACGCCACTCCTTTTTGTAAGTCACAGCGTAGATGTAGGTATTGCTCCCGCTCGCACCATACGCTACTTCATTTTGTTAGTAGTAGGAATAAGGTCGATCAGCCTTCGGTAGAACAAGGTCCAGGAGAAAAAAATGCATCCACGTCATGTAACGTATCGCGCGATTGTGGTAATGCGCCGCACCGCACTACATTATTGGGAACTGCGAAGATTAAAGTTCGTACTAAATACGGTCACCAATATTTGTTGCGTTGTTTAGTGGACCCTGGCTCGCAATGTGATTACATCACGAAACAGTGTTGCAAACGTTTATACCTACCGATCTCAAATAAAACACCAGTTAAAGAGGCGCAAGGAATCGGTGGGGTGTCGCAGAAGATTTTAGGTGTTACTTCTTTGCAGTTTAGCTCCCGCTTTGATGAAAATAAACTTTATCATATTGAACCGTTAGTTGTTCCCGCTATAACTGGACAATTACCCGAGTCGTTAATAGACGTTTCGAAAATTAGTTATATAAATAATTTACGTTTAGCTGACGATCAATTCCATACACCAGGTGACATTGACGTTTTATTAGGGGTTAACACTTATTTACAAATTTTGTTAACTGATAAAATAATTAATTCGCAATCGCCGAGTGCCATAGAAACGTCATTAGGATACATAATAATGGGAGACGCAGATATCGACTTTCCTACTTGCATGCCGCGTTCTTTAGTTTCTTATCCTACTCGTATTGATTATAGTCAAACGTCACTCATGCATTTGCTCGAAAAATTTTGGAAGTTAGAGGAGCTGCCGCAAAAAAATTATTTGAGTCCTGATGAGCAGGAATGTGAGAATATTTATACTTCCACTACTCGTCGTAATTTGAACGGACGATATGTCGTCGCCCTGCCCTTCAAGGACACGCCTGATAAGTTAGGTGATTCTTTTATAACCGCTAAAAAACGCTTCTCGCTCCTAGAGAGACGTTTTAATAAATGTCCCGATCTTCGCTCCCGCTACAATGACGTTATTCAAGATACATCAACAAGGGTTTTTTATCATTAGTTGTTTCAAATAATTTTACGGAACCTTGCTTTTATCTCCCGCACCACCCTGTCATTCGTAATGATAAAAGTACAACTCAATTGCGAATAGTACTCGACGCAAGCGCTAAGTCAGATAATGACATTTCATTAAATGATATTTTACATAGTGGGCAAAATTTACAGTCTGATATTTTTAATATTTTAATAAACGTACGAGTTTATCGCATCGCCTTTTTTGCCGACGTTAGGCAAATGTATTTATGCATTGAAGTACAAAAATCGCACCGCTCGTTTCAACGCATTCTTTATCGCTTTTCTAATGAGGAAGACATACAAACATACGAATTTAATCGTGTGACTTTTGGTTTACGCTCTTCTCCTTTTCTGGCGCTACGCACACTACGTCAGTTGGCTTCCGAGGAGAAGGAGTCCTATCCTCTGGCTGCTTCGGTGGTCGAACGAGATATTTATATGGACGATATCGCGTCCTGCGCGCCCTGCGTCAACAGCGCCGTTGACGTAGCCACTGAACTAATTCAAATGTTTCAGCGTGGAGGATTTGAATTGGTTAAGTGGACTAGTAACAGTTCAGAGCTTTTACAGCACATCCCCGCAACGCACCGTCAGCTTGACGAGGTCTCATTCGACGACCAAAGTATTTTTAAGGTATTGGGTCTTCGTTGGCACCCCGCAACTGATTGTTTTTCTTTTCTAGTTTCACCGCCGCCGCTCGCTTGTACCAAGCGTTCTATTTTATCCGCAACCGCTCGCTTGTATGATGTTCTGGGGCTCGTGGGTCCAGTAATTCTTTTCTGTAAGCTTCTCATTAAAACCTTATGGGTTCTCAAACTTGACTGGGACCAGGCTCCGCCCGCTCACGTTGTCACTGCATGGCAACAATATATTTCAGAGTTACCTTTGATATCGAAATTAAGGTTTCCTCGCCATATGGGTATAAATAAAAATTCCCAAGTCTCGCTAGTCGCGTTCGCCGACGCCAGTGAAAAGGCGTATGGCTGCGTGATTTATTCGCACATCGTTAATGATGATGACTCACCAGTGGTAACGCTGATTTGTTCTAAGTCAAGAGTATCTCCGCTAAAAACTATTTCGTTAGCTCGGCTCGAGTTATGCGCCTTAGTATTACTCGCTAATTTACTGCGTACCGTACATGACACGCTATCCGCTAGGCATCCTGTTAGTAACATTTATGCATTTTCGGACTCTGAAGTCGCCCTTTGTTGGGCCCGCTCCTCGCCCCACAGGTTTAACACATTTGTGGCTAACCGCATTTCGCAAATACAGTCTTCTTTATCTCCTGATAATTTATTTCACGTGGCTGGTTTTGAAAATCCCGCCGATTATATTTCTCGCGGTTTATTGCCGTCACAAATAATAAATTGTGATCTGTGGCTACACGGTCCCGCTTGGTTGTCCTCACCGAGGAGTGAGTGGCCAATACAATCATCTTCACTATCTACCACCGATCTACCGGAACAAAAAACTGTAACATGTACCGTTAGTAATAGTCCAGAGCATCCATTTATCACTCTTAGTTTGAAATTTTCAAAATGGAATAAATATCTCCGATCCGTAGCTTATGTTCTAAAATTTATAAAAAAATTACCGCGTAATAAAACTATAACCGCTTCTGACTTAGAATACGCAGAGAAAACTATTATTAAAGTGGTACAATCTAACGCTTTCGCGGAGGATTTGACTAAAATTCAAAAGGGGCGTCCTTGCTCTTCTGCCTTACGCAAGTTAACTCCGTTTATCGCAGACGATCTGCTTCATGTGGGTGGACGTCTTCAATATTCGTCTTTACCAGAGTCGCAAAAACATCCAATATTATTACCAAAAGGTGGACATATAATAGATCTTTTAATAGATTATTATCACTATAAAAACTTTCACGCTGGGCCGCAATATTTACTCGCCGCGTTGCGTGAGAAGTATTGGATATTATCTGACTACGCTGGCCCTCTTAACATCACGTTGACACGTAGGCGCGGCGTTCGCAGTCAAAAAGCATACTTATGCTTATTTATATGTCTCGTCACTAAAGCAGTTCATTTAGAGCTGGCCTCGGATCTAAGTTCTGCCAGCTTTTTAGACGCATTCAAGAGGTTTATATCTCGTAGAGGTCCATGCAAGTTTATCTATAGTGATAACGCTACTAATTTTATTGCTTCGCGTTCATACTTGAAGGAACTTCATTCCTTTTTACGTTCAGACGAATATTATAAAGTATTTAATCAGGTCCTTTCTGATAACCGCATCACATGGAAACTTAACCCTCCAAACGCTCCACATTTTGGTGGGCTTTGGGAGTCAAATATAAAGATAGTGAAGTATCATTTATTTCGCGTCATAGGTAAGCAAATCCTCACGTATGAGGAGTTACTTACTGTCCTCACTCAGGTCGAACGCATATTAAATTCACGACCGCTTTACGTATTAAGTAGCGATCCGGCGGAACCTACTGCACTTACGCCCGCGCATTTCCTCGCTGTTAATCCACTTGGATATTTACCCGCCGCGGATCTTAGTAAGGAACGCATTAATCTTTTATCACGTTTTTCATTGCTTGATTCGATGGTTCAGTCATTCTGGAAGCGCTTCAGATCAGAATACTTACATACACTACAAGCAAGAGAAAAGTGGAATAAACATTCTATTAATTCCATTTCTGTAGGAACCGTTGTTCTTATCGATATGGATAACGCTCCGCCTCTTCAGTGGCCGCTAGGCGTCGTCACTGAACTGTTTCCTGGTAGGGATGGTGTGGTGCGCGTTGCACAAGTGAAGACTAAGAGCTCCACTTTGCAGCGGCCCATTGTTAGACTTTGCCCTCTACCAACACAATAATATTGTAGTTTATATTTTATAAGTTATAGTTTAAGTATAAATTCTCATCCCGCTATTATAATATTTTTATTAATTTACTAATTATATTCATCGCATCGCCTCTGTTCACCGCATATATAGTTTTTTCTACATGATATTAACTCCGCTGTATATATTTATGTTTATTTTTTATTTTTTTTAATTCGCTATTTGAGGAGACCTCAAGGCCGGGGGGATGTTCGCGCCAATTAAGTCATTTCACCTCCCTCCCCTTCACCCTCCCTCTCTTTCCCGCAAGCGCACTATTACATAATATGGATCAGGAAGATCTATCAAGTCAGTCTGCCTTCGTCCCGCCGCCGACGCGCACGCCGCCGACGCGTATGCAAGTCCTCTAGTGACAACCGCACCGCAAGCCACCTAACACGTGGTCATCAGACTCGCCGCATCGCCACCATCACCGCTGTTAATAGTTTAGTGATTAATAGGTACCTATAATAGTGAGTGTGAAGGACAACACCAGTTCCCGGGCAAGAGAAGATTGATGAAGACTTCAGCAGCACACGAGCATACCATCTGCTCCAGCCCCTGGGATACACCAAGTAAGTGCGCTCCCTTTATCAATCCTTCTCGTTTTCCACATTTAATTCAAACCGCAACTTACAGTCCACAATTCCATCACCCGCAGTGGGGGACCACCCTCCTTTCCACCCTTTATTCCACCACCATATCTGGTCCTTGTCGATCCGGATTCCCTCCATCGAGGTATAGACATTTTAATGTTATAATCACCATTGAAATTTAATTACGACGGTAGGTATTTTGTACATCTCTTTACTTTATATAAAGTTTAATGACGTGACACGGTGTATTGTGGAGCACTTTAAATAAAACTTTACCATTATAATATAGTTCACTTAAGTTTAGTATTTAATAAAGTACTTAATTCTATATTAACATCGAAACGCTAAAACAATTCATATTGGAAAATTTAGAGTCCATGTGTTGTAGAAATATTAAAATATGTTATGTAAGTATTAGTAATTGTTATTATTTTAGTATTTACGTTATTATCTAATACCTTTAAACGAGCAATATATCTAAATATATTTTTTAAATCTCGGAAACGGCTCCAAAGATTTTGATGAAATTTAGTACCTTGGTTTCGGGGATGATAAATCGATCCAACAAATCTTTATTGATAGAAATTGTCGTTTTATTTAATGTTTATGCCGTTAAATATAAAATTATCTGAATCTAAAAAAAACAGCTCCAACAATTTTCATGAAATTTTGTATGCAGGGCGTTTCGGGGGCAACAAATCGAAATAGCTAGGTTTTAAATGAATAATAATTTATTCAAATGATTAACCAGCTTGTGACGTTACACGTGTTTTTTCATACAAAATATTTAAGGATGTTGCGTTTAGACAGCTCATTAATAGTATCTTAATTGATTACTCCGTCAACTACTGGAATAAATATGTCTGTATAACGTCTTTAGATTAAATTTCACACACGTCACGTAATGCCAAACTGGGCGAGATGAAGTCTATTTACGTTACATTCACACCCCGTCATATTCACAACACGCCCTCGTCTACAAATACTTGTCATGGTCTCGCTTACATTTCATTCTTTATAAAATTTAGCTTGCGGATGTGAATGTATTTATTGATAATTTAATGGGAGGAACTTTTAAAAACTTGCATTCTCCAAGTGTTGGCTTCGCAATGAGTACCTATATTACCGGGATGTCGATCAGAATAGTCTGTCCAGCGGATTGGTGGTTCTGGAGCGTGTTTCCTCAACTTGGCCTTGCACTACCATTTTTTAAGTGACGTTGTATTAACTATAATATTTTTATAGTGACTCTAAATTAAAACTTACACGCGTCATATCCCTCCAAACTAAGCGAAACGAATACTGCCTACGTTATAATCACGCTTCGTCATATTGTCGACACGCACTCGTCTACATTAGATGTAGGTATGTATATATAGCATAGCTAACATACGTTTTTTTTCTAAATAAGTCTTGTGAATAACGTGAATGTATTACATAAATAAAATCATTTTTAAAGAATGGTTTACCAGTTAGGAGAGCGTTTTTAATGGAAAAGTTAATTAACGCTTTGATTTTTAAAATTGAATAAAAATATATTATATTAGTATTTTTTGAAGTTGTCGGTCAATAAATTTTAGTTATAAAAGTTACTCTACACAACGTACAATTGTTTAAAAAAGCAGAATCAATCTCATTATATTAAATCCGTATAATTACTTACTCTACTAGATTATACAGATTATACTTACTCTAAATTAAAGTTTACGTACGTCGTAGTCACGCCAACAATTCATTGTTTATAAAAAGGCTAGAAAGCTTTAGTGTAAAGACACATCTGCTGAACTTACGGCGTACGTACGTACGGCCACAAATGGTCACACTGGCTGTTCGGAACCGCCGCGCCGCACACGCCGAACGTTCAGCTATGCGCGCAGAACTTTCGGTCGTGTGATATGTCACTTGCTATGCAAAATACATCAAAGGCGTTTTTGCTGAAATAATTGCTCGACTGAATGTTCGGCGTAAACTGCAAAACATTGCAAAAACACTGCGAGCGTATTTAACAGAACTTTCCGCGCCGTGTTTTGGCAGGTGTGTCTCAGCACTAACTAGTTTCGAATATTATAGTTTTATGTTCATATTAATAAACGTAGAGTAAATATACTAGTACTATAGAGTCCAAAGTTTATTACTAACTCAAAATGCATGGCGATATAGCTTGAATTTATAGCTGAGCGGTCATAATTATGTTTGTTTAGTAAATAAATTATAGAGCTTTTATAAGAAAAGCTTTTACTTACATACCGTCACCGTTTATAACTTACTACAATAGAGATCGTACAAGTACCTAATGGTTGCAGCGACCTTAACTCTATTCTGTTAATTATTTAGAAATTGATCTTTTACAGTTAGCCTTTTCCATAAGGTCAAGGTCGCTCAACCAGCGCTGGAGAGAGCTATGCTTCGTATTCCTCTACGCGACAGAATCCGTAACGATGAAATCCGTAGACAGCCGCAGGCCATATATATTAGTTAAGAAAACCGACAACCGATGGGGAAGAAAGGTTCTCGAATGGCGACCATGTCTCGGCAAAAGGAGTACAGACCGCCCTCCAACCAGGTGGACTGATGATTATAGAAGACAGCGGGAAGCTGCTGGATTCAGAAGGAGGAGAGGCGAACGTTAGGGGAGGCTTACGTCCAGTAATGGACTACAAAAGGCTGAAAAGAAGAGAAGAAGAAGATTTAGAAATTACGGGTCATTCGGACTTTGTGGTCGAACAAAAGATTTATAGAAATTTCAAAGTTACAAATCCTTTAGAAACCAGTCTGTTAGTGTATTTTTTTGCTCTAATTTGGTCGCAAAGACTAAAATCGGTGTTTCAGACTCAGCTAAGTTAAAAGCGGAGGACTACAATGGAGTTCGTTTTTACTTAATAGGCGTACAATGACCTTGAGCCTCTCTCGTAAATTATGGGTCATGCTGACTCTACAATCAGCAATACAAAGCAGAATTATAGCTTTTTTATCGTTACAAATCCTCAAGTACCAAATTTATTTGTTCATTGTTTTGGGCGGTTGACTGCTACCCTTATTGCGTTCCACTGTTGGGCACGACTGTCTTCCCAATAGAGCTAACTCCATCACGCAGCTTCAATGCGGGGTGGTGGAGTTTTTGTCATTACAAATCCTCTCATACCAAATCTGTTTGTTTAAGTTTTTTTCTAATTCGGTCGTAATTCGGGCCGAAATCGGTGTTTCAGTTTCAGCACTAGGGCAGAGTAGGGCGGGGGTGCGCGGCGCGGCCCGGCAGTGATCGCCGCGACACCGAGCCGAGCGCGCGTCTACCCATCCCCTCGCGAACCTTACGCTAACCACTTAACGTGCTATCTCCGACGTACGTGATTGTACCCTGTGTGTGATCCTGTGTTGTGTGTGGTTACATGTGGTGATTTTTGTGCTGTGCTGCTCTGGTTCTAAAGTTTGTTAAGGTACGTGGAAGTTGTAATTGGTGAGTTTTTGGATGTAAGCTGTTGTCGCTAATATAAGATGAGGATTTGGTTTGTCGTTCGTTACGTTACAAGTGTTACGATGTAATACTAGCAATTGATGAGAAATCGGTGTAGATAGTTTCAAAGTTTAGCCTTAAATATTGATTCAGGTCTGTTAAAACGATGAAGGAATTATTAAAACTACGATGAGATTTGGTGTTAACAAAATAACGCATTACGTAGTAATAGGTACTAAGAATTTAGGATAAAACGGTACTTGTAAGTTAATTTTTTTTGCTTTAAATATTGATTCCAATCTGTCCAAAATATTATGTTATCAAAATATTTGCGTTATTGAGTCTCATAAGTAATAGAGTGGGTTATAAGTGATTTTTGACGTTATTGACCCCGTGTAAAGTTAAATGTTGAGTGTTAATGATTTCAGCTAGTGGAAATTTATAGCTTTTGAGCATTCTGTCATTAATTAATCGCGTTTACTTGTAAGTGGAGTAGAAGAGATCTGTGGCTGTAACACTTTTGGATAAAACGACAATTTCTAAAAATGAAACATAGCTGGATCAATATATCACCTCCCTGGGCACTAAACATAAAAATCGTTGGATCTGTTTCCGAGAGTCAAATTATATGTAAAGGTATGTACCTTGTATGTACAAGAATTGCTCGTTTAAATGTATTATTAATATGTATATATCTTCTCTTTGTTTAATAAAATTTCATCTGTCGGTATTGACATTGGTTGAAATAAAAATAATGTAGAGCTACAAATTAAAACGGAGCTACTCAAGTTTTTAGAGAAAACTCTATTTTTTTATTTAGATTTTTGAGTACCAATTAAATTAGTTCAATTGTAGAATAAAGCAAAAAGACGGTTATTACATGCCAATAGCATAGGGGACATGATTTTTTTTCCAAAATTTTATAGCAATACACCACAGGTCTTAATATCGATTCTTACTCTTATCTAATTCTGTTTCGATAATTATCGTGAAATTTCACAATGTTTTCTTATCTCACTGTAGGATGACAATAAATTTACATAACAATCAAACCGTTAAGCGCCAGGCTGTGATCCCGGATCCTTCCGTAGGAGAGACATCTTAACCACTCGTCAGTTATTCTGACAAATTATCAGCTGGATTCATAATTGTATCTTCCTTTAATATAAAGCTGTTTAAAACACACAACAATTTTGATTACAAAAACATAAACTGTGGCATTTTCAAAGTTATCTCTTCATTAACGATCCCTGTGACGCAATAGTTACTATGTCGAACTGCCGATCGGAGGATCCTGGGTTCGATTCCCAGCGAAGCAGAAATTTGAATGATGAGTTTTCTATTCTCAGTCTGGGTGTTTGTGTTTTTGTCTTTTTATGTGTCCATGGCACCCACGACACAGGGTATATCTACCTTACTGTGGGGCTATGAGTTTGAAACGTTATTTTCATACGATACACTTAGACATTGTTAGGCGCACGTTACATTCTGACAACTTCACTCAGTTCTGAAGCGCTTTGACATTGACACGCTGCCGTTAATAGGGATTTGGGTTAAAACTCACCCAAAACCAAAATGTTGTTTTGTTATGAACTTTTGCGAGTTAAGTTAACGGTTGTGACGTTGATATGAAGTGATCCTTACGTCGTATAAGTTTCGATTTTTAATGATGATGTTTTAATATGCGGCTCATATAACTTAAAATGTAGCATTTCTTCAGGATTGAATGTAATTCAGTATTAAAAATTTAGTCCCAGGTATATATTCCGTTGCGCATCTCTGGCTGAAGGTTTTTTCCATTTAAAACTGTTCGACGGCGAGGGATTTTTAACATTTCATCATTATCATATCACTGTGCGTTTATGACAGTTACACAATAATAAATAAACATCAAAATAAAGTAAAATTTCAAAGTTATCTCTACTTTTTCGTACTATGCACTTAGGGCATCGTTAGGCCCACGTTACGTTCTGGCAACTTCACTCAGTGCTGAAGCGCTTTGACATTGACACGCTTCTGTTAGAAGGGATTTGGGTTAAAACTCGCCCAAAACTACGTCGGTGATGTTTTCAGCCCACATTAACTTAGATCTCACCCCGAGGACAAGTTTAATGACTGTAACAATCGTGTAATTTAGAATTGTGACGTGTGTACGTATAACGTATGTCGTAAGGCCCGTTATATTTTTACTGTATTATAATATTTGTAAAAAGTTTAGGTTGGAGTGGACTGTATGCTTGATGGTTAATGTACAGAAATCTAAACGGATCATTCAAATTTCTGTACCGCCGCGAACCGAACCCGGCGGTACAGAAATAGGTTAGGTTAGCAGACCAGTATGGTAACCATCCGTACGGATCGTCAAATTTTTGTGATAAGCCTACAACGACTTACTATTATATGAGACAAGTTTCGGTCACAAATCGGATTTGTGTCTAAGTCGCAAGTTTTAACGATTAGTCTTGTATTTGTGAACTAAGCCTTACGCTAATTAAATTGATGTGTAATAATCCTTACGGCGGAAAAATTTCGTGTTTTAGTGAAGAATTTTTTTATGAAAATAGTTAAACTCCACATACTTGGCGTGTTTTTTTTGAGTTTAGTTTCTTTATAATTTTCTTTTATTAAATGAACTTTTTTATGTACAGATCCTGACCCTTTGAATCTAGCGGCTTCCTGCTGTATTACTCAGGTCGTCATTCCACCTAGTAGGCGAGCGGCCTAGTCCCTGTTGTTGTTGTTGAGATTAAAAATAGAGCTACGGTATCCCCTGCCTAATCGTAACAGGCGACTAAAAGGGGGCTTCCGGGGTTACGGACGGTGAGAGTGGGAGCTCGACCCGTCCAGCCAGCAACCCCGGGAGGGACGGCGGTGTGTGCGTGGCTGCATGCCACCGTAAATACCTGAAAGTGTAGGAGAGTACATCAGTTCTCCAGAAAATGGGCCCATTCTGGGGCATCGCGCGTGGAGGACACTGGTACGTTCCAATAGAGATCCCGAAGTTCTCCCCAAGCGCAGAGGCAGGCCACCGATAGGGTTTTAGTGCGATACAAATCCCACATAACCCAAGGTGCTGGGTACCTTTTGAAGGTTTTAATCCCGAAGCGACAGGGGCTTTGTACCTGTACCTAGGACTCTTTAAGATCAGAAATGGATTGTAAATACCCCTAAAAGTAGTATCCTACAAGTTATACAAAATGTGCCAACATCGCGAAGACGTGAATTGTAATAACATTACCGATAAAGATCACTTTAATAGCTAAATAAGTTTGGACAAAATATCATACTGCATAAGTAATTCAAGATACGGTCTACAAGCAATAACATTACGTAGGGACGAGGTATCATTAAAATAAAGTAACATTATCACGAGATAGTCTACTTTAATCGACTTAACAAACGAGGTGTGTGTCTCGCATACTAAGCAGACAGACAGGCAGGATAAGTTTATTTTTGTACATAATTACTTTTACTGGTAGTCCTTGGGGAGCATTGTGTGGTAAAATGAACGTTGGTTTTATTGTAGGTACTCGGTTTTCTAACGTCTTGTGTCCTTTAATAGCGTCGGTCGCAGGAATATAACGAGTCACACCCATAAACTATATTACAGTAGAAAACCCTGCGTCGTGGATGCCATGGACTCATGGACTCATGGACTCATGCTCATGGACATGGACCCGGCCACACTTACATGAGGCGACCACCAGCCTCCGGAGTAGCAGCGCAACTGCATACGACCTCAGACAAGACTTACCTATGCTTGCTTGAGGTTGTGTGTAGATGTCCATTGGCTGCAGCAATCACTTTACACCACGTGGCCTGCATGCTCGTCTGCTACTCCATTCAAATAATAAACAAGGACAGAAAAATTCACACTAGTAAAATTCCTGTAAGATGTTATCCCGGTACAGATAGAACCCAAGACCTCTTGCATGGTTACCAGTGTCAAGGTCATATATCTTAGTTTGTTTGGCTTTATACACATAACTACGCTTTTACGCTAACATACAGACGTTAGCTTAGTAATGTTCATTCATCCAACACCCTGTATATTTGTAGCGTTAACGGCCGTACGGAACTCATGTAAGGGCACGGGAAATTCAGACTTAAATATGAAGTTTTGCAAATACATTATAATAATGAAAAGGTTGGCCGCAACCCTTTTTGCGTCCCACTGCTGGGCACGGGTCTCTCCCCATTATTGGGGAGGCCTGAAGCTTACTCCACCACGCTGCTCCAATGCGGGTTGGTGGAGATGCGGGTTAGTGGCCAACCCGCTGTCGGATGTTTTCAAACTGCCCATAAGGCCTCCGACAAGGTTTAACGACTGTTATCTATCGACAACAACCGGGACCGACGGCTTAACGTGCCCTCCGAAGCACGGAAACGCGCATGAAATTTTTTGCCACTAGCGGTCACCCATCTCACACCCGACCGCGCCCGTTTGGCTTATTTGCATAGATCGTTTACGTTCTATGCTAACCGCCGGGCCATGCGCGCTTCTTAATGAAAAGGTTAAACTTCATTATTCAATATAGAGTAATTTTGTTCGTGTCAAATATAGGTATGAGCGTGATCATTGTTCCTTTTTGGTGCTGTATTGTATCTGAAAAATATTTTTGGACTTTTAATGGCTATATACACGTTCGTCCTGTATGTAGGCTGGCGACGGTGGACTTCGTGTAACCTTATTTAAGTGCTGGATGATATTAAGTGAAATAGGCCGTATAATTGGACACAATCGTTTAATAAAATCTCTTACAAAATGCGCGTGAGGCGCGTTGGAGACGACTGCCGTGCGAGAGGCGAGCGCAGGGGCAAGACGTCTCAAATTACAATTGGATGTGCAACTACAGCTACAACCCTTTTGTGCCCCACTACTGGGCACTTTTTTGCCTAATTGAGGCCTGGAGCTGGACCACTCTACTCTTATACGAATGGCATTTGAGAATATGCTCTAAACAAAATTGTTTATACCTGTTACTTGCTCCTCCTTAAAAACCTTGTCTTTAATTTAAATTTCCCTCAAAATACGACCTAACTGGATGTAAGTAGACATAATTCTATTACACTAATGTAATAATATCAGGTGTTGCTTGCTCAATTCGGAACAATTGGATTACTTATTTACTGCTTTACATAATCCAAAGAGGGCCGAAACTTCTCCACGAACTAATTTCAACCTTTGTTAGTTTAGAAATTCTGTGTCGCTGACAGAACTCGTTTCAAACTAATAATTATTCTCGCTCGAACTTTAAAATTTTAATGTTCTAGCGAAGTAACCATATTAAATTTTTAATACAATAACGGCTTCGTTCACCATCTCCAAGTAAAACGTTGATTAGTTACGTCCCAGGTAAAGCTATGAGTACGGGTCAGTTTATCATATGATCAGTGCTACTCGAACATCGTGAAATTGAAATTGAACTTACGGGTGACTTTCACCGACAATTAGCGTACTTGTCACTTTACTTGTAGGTGGTGAAAGGAGGCCCTAAGACTAGCTTTCGCATACAGTTACGCACGCCTCACAACATTTAAAGCTGAACAGACTTAGTGACATAGCACATCCAAGGAGTGCATTACATTACCCGGTGTTATTTCTATGGATCACGCAAACATTGGCTGCAAATGTTTTTATTTGACACTGGAAATATGCAAAGAGCGTGTGTTGCCGACGAAAGGAAAAAAGCAGAAAAAATAGAGCGTGCGTGTATGTTTTCTATAAGTGAGTAAGATCCAAAGCGGTCGGGATTAGGGTAATAGTAGCAGCAGAATGACGAACATTTATTACGCTTTTGAGCTTCAGAGAGCACACTAAACTGACAGTCCTCGTCGCTCAGTCAGGCACCAATTGTTAAGCCTTGTCGGAGGCCTCCTAGCAATCACTAACAGTTTTTGTTAAAGTACAACGAAAAAGATAAAAGTTAACATGAAAAGTGCAGTTGAAACATATGAATAAAGGATATTATTGTATACTGTATTCAATCTTAACGCTAGCGAATGTGAAGTAGTTCGCGGCAACATTGCCTATACTTGCTATCGTTCGATAGAGTATGTTTGACATTAGACGGATGTTGGTAAAAAAGCTTTTAACACGCTTTCTCTTTGAGTCCCGAGAGTCTCTGACTCCGGAAACAAACGTCGTTCGATCAATCTTTTTAACTAATCACGTATAAGAAAAAGCTTATTACTGAAGTTTAACATACATAGATACGTACATATTGTGTGAATCCTTACATTATGAAAATGCATTAGACATTAAGATTCTGTAATATTTCCTTAGATTTGTTATAAATAAATAAATAAATTATTCTGAGTGAGCTTAGCTAATCGATTTCTGGAAAAATTAAACAAAAAAAATAACATAATTGAAAAATGTATTTATTATTATTGAATTGAAATGAATTTTATCGTCTGTTGTCAGTTGTATGATGAATGATGATATCATTATTCAGTGGTTATTGAGGCTAGTAAAATCTACGTCAACGAACGTTACTACTTCACAATGATTTTGACAGTTTATGTTTCAAGAAACTGAAAGTTTTAACGATATGTATACGACAAATCTGCAAGTTTAAAAAGTAATAGATCATTTTCATAGGGTACTGAAGAAATATCGTTTAGTATCGTAATATCTAGACTATCGTTAAAAATTATTATTATTTTTATATGTACTTTGAAAATAGCTCAAAACACCTTTTATTTGTATCGGGGGCAGGGGGGAACCTTCTAAATGTACCCTGGGATGTACCCATGCACCTTGGGAGAGGATACCGGGTTATGTGGGTGTTTATAACAAACAAAATATTGCGAATAAAACGCATCTGGCAACCTTTTTATTTTTAAGCTGTCAGTTATATGTCTTGTCAAATATCACTGCTTCGAAGAAAATATATCAAGATGGAGAGCCTAATCACTGAGTTTTATTAAAAACCCAAAATAATCCAGTTGAATCTCTCATTTGGTCCATCAAAAATGCCGGAAACGCAAGAAAACGACCTTTTGCCGAAATTGCGCGCCCGCGCAGGGCAATGTAAGGCGTCTTTCACAAAATTTGAAGCATACGTCGAGGCCAACAAAGGAAGCATGACGCCGGCAAAAATTGCAACAATGGAAACACGCTTGAAGGCGTTGTTCGAAATACTTACCGTGTTCCAACAAATACAAGTGGAAATAAGCCTAATTTCCGAAAAACATGTCGAAGAAGACTTAGAAGATCGGTATTACCACTTATACGAAATGGTGAGCGCCATTACGGTATGTACACCCGAAAGCACACCAAAAGTGATGAAAGCAAATAAGCTTCCAAACATCGAAATACCGTGTTTTTCCGGGGAAAACATTACAAACTATGTACCATTCATCCAACTTTTCGCAGCCGTTGTAGGTAATGACGAATCATTAGCGCCAGTTCAAAAGCTATACTATCTAAGAAGTCACCTCAAAAACGAAGCACTAGCGCTGATCGAAAGCTTGCCGCTCACAGATACGTCATACCAAGAAGCACTGCAATTATTGAAGGAGCGTTACGATAACCCATGCGTGCTTATTACGAGCCATGTGAACGCGATCCTGGACTATCCTGCCATGCAAAAGGGGACAGCATCTAATATACACGAGTTTGTTTCAAGCATCAAGCAACAGATAGGAGCACTGAAAAACATGGAACAGCCCGTGGAGTCGTGGGATATGCTGCTGCTACCTATTCTTCTCCGCAAGGTCGACCAGTACTCTTCCAGAGCTTATCACATGGAAAGAGACAAGATGAAGCTTCCCAGCATCTCGGACTTCTTGGACTTCTTAGTGAGAAGGGCAGTCTTGAAGAAAGTGGGCGACTCGAATCAAAGCAGTCGGCAAAGAAAGGAGGGAAACCAGTAAGCCTGGTAGCTGTAAGCAAGACCGAAGACCGTGTTCCAGCATGCAGGTATTGTGACGACAAAAACCATAAACTTTTCAACTGTCCTAAGTTTAAAATGCTAGATGTGCAGCAACGCATTAGATTCACTAAAGAAAAATCCTTGTGCCAAATATGTCTGAACCCACATAAAAACAAATGTAAATTTAGATTTAAATGCTCTGAATGTAAATCATATCAGCATAACTCACTGCTTCATATAAATGAGGTTTCTGTAAACACTGCGTATGTGCCAAGCCGGAACCAGGGGGTTGTTCTGCTGCCTACTGTCAAGGTCAAAATTGCAAAAGCTGATGGCTCCTTTATTATTGCCAGAGGGCTTCTAGATAGTGGAAGTCAGACTTCATTCATAACAAAGGAATTAAAAAATGAATTAAATGTTAAATCCTTTACAAAAAAGTTGAATGTCAAAACACTGGGACAGCAAAACAGCCCTGTGTCCGAAGCTGTTGTAGTAAATATATCATCAAATGTTGATAATTCATTCACTCAAAGTGTTGTCTGCTCGGTAGTGGAAAAAATTACTTCAGTGCTGCCCCAATACAAATTAGACTTGGGTGGGTTTATACCACGTGTGACCATGGCTGATGACCAGTATAATGTACCTGGTGAGATATCATTATTGTTAGCAGCTGACATATTTTTTAATGTGCTCATTCCTGAAAATATTAGGTTAAATAATGGGCTATCATTACAAAATACCAGATTTGGATTTATAATTGCTGGAGGTATGTCTGGTGTCCAACCTGTTGCCACAGTTACTGAAACTACCAGTAACTTCATTTCTAGCATGAACAGCGAGCAAGACCTGGACCAGAGCTTGGGGCCTATCATGGAGAAATTTTTCGAAGTTGAGTCGGTGGGTAATGAAGGCACAAAGGCTACCACAGAAGAGGAACTTTGTGAGAACGACTTCAAGAAGAATGTCCAACTAAAACAGGGTAAGTTCCAAGTTTCCTTGCCTCTCAAAGAACCCATAGAATCTTTAAATCTGGGAGATTCATTTTCAGTTGCTATTCAAAGATTAAATTACCTTTACAAAAAATTTTCTAAAAACCAAGCATTGTATTCAGAATATACAAAGTTTATAGAAGAATATGTCAACCTAGGACATGCCAAATTATTTGACATAAATAACTCTGGAGTTGTGTTTGATTCAATGTATTTCTTATCGCATCATGCTGTGATAAGAGAAGACAAAAGAACTACGAAATTAAGAGTAGTTTTTGACGGAAGTGCAAAGACTAAGTCAAAATTATCATTAAATGATGTTTTATATAATGGAAAAATTCCACAAAGAGATCTGTTTGACATTTTAACAACCTTTCGCACATATAATTATGTTTTTTTAACAGACATTAAAAGCATGTTTAGACAAATTGAAATTAACCCTTCTGAGAGACACTTGCAGAATATACTGTGGAAAAGCAATGCTCCTATAAAATGTTTCCAGCTCCAGACTGTAACATACGGCTTGAAGTCTTCAAGCTTCCTAGCAACGCGATGTCTTCTTGAGTTGGCAGAGCGCTTCGAGAGTGAGCTGCCCCTTGCTGCTAAGGTGCTGAGGTACAACACATACATAGACGATATTTTGGCTGGCTCTGACCAGTTGACAGAGTGCATCGAGGTAAGAAATCAGACTATTAAGCTCCTGCAAATAGGGGGCTTTGGTCTCCATAAATGGTCAGCTAACCATTCAGCTCTGTTAGAAGGTATACCTCCAGAAAAACAGCATTTTTTAGAAAAGGAAGTGAATAGCAAGGAAACAGCTTACATCAAAGCTTTGGGTATTTCTTATAATGTGCAAACAGATAAATTTAAAGTTGGTATTTGTCAGCCAGATAATAATGATATTTCATGGTCAAAACGTCAAGTTTTAAAATACATTGGTCGCATTTTTGATCCATTAGGTCTGATTGCGCCTATAATAATCAAGGCTAAGCTTTTTATGCAAGAATTATGGCAGCTCAAGATAGGCTGGGATGACATTTTGAGTGAAGAATTACATAAAAAATGGTGTGAATTTTATAAAAGCTTATATAACATGCCACCTATATTCATTGATCGAAATGTATTACTAACCAATGCCACAGATGTATGTATTGTCGGTTTTTGTGACGCCTCTCAAACAGCCTATCGCTGCTGTATTTATGCTAGAGTCACCCATGGGAAAACTGTGCATGTTAATTTATTGTGTGCCAAATCTAGAGTTGCTCCCCACAAGAATAAATTGACTATACCCAAACTAGAGTTGTGCAGTGCCTTACTGTTATCTGAATTGATTTCTAGAGTCACAAACATTTTGAAAATAAATAAAGTTTGTCTTTTCACTGACTCAATGGTGACTTTAGCATGGATACAGGCACAAAAAATAAATAAACTTGAACCGTTTGTTAAAAATAGAGTCAATAAAATAAATTTACTTACTTCAACTGCTGACTGGCATCATGTGCCTGGACTGGAGAACCCTGCAGACTGCTTGTCGCGCGGAGTAGAGCCTCAAAGCTTAGAATTGAACACCCTATGGTGGCATGGCCCAGATTTTTTAACTAAATCTGATTTTTCTTGTCGAAAAAATGATAATATTGCAAAAACCAACAATAATAATTTGGAGCCAGAAAGCACTGTGGTTGGATGTCATGCTCAAGAAAGTAAGCTTCCTATTTTAGATAATTGCTCAAGTATTTCAAAAATGCAGCGCGTCATTGCTTACATATACAGATTTTTTAACAATTGCAAAAAGAGTATAACTGTTAAATCTCAGTCAAAGGCAGTTCCCAGTAATGTCAGTCCTGATACAATAACTCCAACAGAATTAAATTTTGCATTAATAAAAATTATAAATTGCATTCAATCTATTTACTTTCAAAAAGAAATACATTGTTTAAAAAATAATTTACCTATCAAGTCTCACATTTTGTCACTTAGTCCTTTCATTGATGGACATGGCTCCCTAAGAGTAGGTGGCAGAATCAATAATGCCAATGTGCCATACAATCAAAAGCACCCATTGTTGCTTCCAAAATCATGTCACGTGACCAATCTCATTATACAGCGTGAGCATTTAAACTTGCTGCATGCAGGACCTAAACTTACATTATTCAATTTATCACAAAGATACTGACTGATCAATGGTATACGTGAGGTAAAGAAAAACATTCATAAATGTATTCAATGCTTTAAACTCAAGGCTGACGCGGCTGCACAAATGATGGGTTCTCTGCCCACAAGTAGACTGCAAGCAGGATCTCCATTCCAAACAGTAGGCATAGACTATTGTGGTCCATTTGACATAAAGCAAAGTAGGATACGAAGGCCTTTAATAACAAAAGGATATGTTGCATTGTTTGTATGCTTTTTAACGAAAGCCATACACATGGAGCTTGTTTCCGATATGAGCACAGAGACCTTCTTAGCCGCGTTAAAACGCTTTATTTCACGAAGAGGCCTGCCAGGACAGATATACTGTGATAATGCCACAACTTTCAAAGGTGCCTGTAATCAGCTTGAAAATTTGTATAAATTAAATCAAAATAAGGAACATATTTCTAAAGTAACTAACTATTTTGCCATGCAAGGTGTAAGATTTAATTTCATTCCCAGTTACTCTCCCACTTTCGGTGGATTATGGGAAGCAGGAGTGAAAAGTGCGAAACATCTTTTCAAGCGTGTCATGGGAAAATCAGTTTTTACCTATGAAGAGTTCAATACAATCATAACGCAGGTAGAGGGCGTCCTCAATTCAAGGCCGCTAACCCCGGTTACACAGGACCCTTTGGACTTCACTTGCTTGACGCCTGGGCACTTTTTAATAGGCAGGCCACTAAATTCATTTCCTGAGATAGACTACACTCAAGTAAACTGTAATAGACTAAAGTTCTGGAAACAGTGTATTCAAAAACTACAGCACTTTTGGAAGGTATGGCAAAATTGCTATTTGGCTCAATTACAAAGTAGACCAAAATGGAAATTACCCATGAAAAATTTGGAAACTGGTCAATTAGTTCTGATTAAAGAGAGAACCCCTCCCTTATGGTGGCCCCTTGCTCGTATTTCAAATGTCTTCCCTGGCAAGGACAACAAAGTTAGAGTTGTTGAACTTCTACTTCCCAATAAAAGAACAAAACGTATGGCAGCAAATAAGGTTTGCTTGCTACCAATTTATGAAAACTAGTTCAGTAGTTCTGTGTTTGTGCGCACATGCATTTAAAACTATACTATACATTATTATAACTCATTGCAGCAAATAAGGTTTGCTTGCATTCAACTTAGAAAAACTAAATTAGTAGTACAGTGTCCGTGCACATGCACTTATTATTATTATCAAAAATGTTGCTCGTAGGATTTCTATATAAGGTTGTATTCTGTCATGAATGACGTCAAGAGTAACATAATTTAAATATGTAATTTAGGTAATCATATTTACCACTTTTTTTACCTTAGTTAATGCTCGTAGGACTTCTATATACAGTTGTGTTCTCTCATGAACGATTCCAAGAGTATGTAATTTAGTTTAAGTTAGTTCTAAGTCATAGTAATTAAGCTATAGCTACTAGCAAAGCATTCTTTATATTGATCTCCATCTTAAAAAATGAGGTGTAATGTCTTCAAACTTTAATGTATAAGATATGTAACTTACATAAATTTAATGTCATTTACAGTTAATATAAGCTAATGTAGCTAGCATTAATAATTAACTTGTTCCTATTAAAATAAAAATAATAATAAAAAGGGTGATATAGAATAAAGATTGTTATTATTGTAAATGTTAACAACTCTAAGGGCTGAGTGTATAAATTAAAATTTTGCAGATTTTCTCAAAGTAATTCATAAAATTACATCTTAAAGCTGTAGTCTAGGTAAATTAAAAATAATATTTCAAAGTTTAGATAGTTATTGAACATTGTTTTAACCTGTTTCATTCTTGTAAATTATATATACTTGTAACTGTAAATTCATGTCGTTTTTCTCGAATCTTATGCTTTGATAGCCCTATAAAATTTTACAGTCCGCTTAATATTTAATATAAAAATTGTATGTTAGACTATTAGCTTCAGTTATTATTTTGTATTCTTGTCAATTAACCTGTTTTCCCCTGGGAGCATGTTTATAACAAACAAAATATTGCGAATAAAACGCATCTGGCAACCTTTTTATTTTTAAGCTGTCAGTTATATGTCTTGTCAAATGTCACTGCTTCGAAGAAAATATATCAAGATGGAGAGCCTAATCACTGAGTTTTATTAAAAACCCAAAATAATCCAGTTGAATCTCTCAGTGGGATTTGTACCGCACTAAAACTCCCTTGGTGGCTTGCCTCTGCGCTTGGGAAGGACTCCGGGATCTCTAGTGGAACACACCATGTCCTCCACGCCGTCCTTCCCGGGGCTGCTGGCTGGACGGATCGAGCTCCCACTCTCACCGCACACAGCCCCGGAAGCTCCCTTTTAGTTGCCTCTTACGATCAGGCAGGAGATTAGAGCTCTTGGCTCTACTCTACCGAAGCTACAGAGACTAGCTCAAAGCACCCTACGTTTTTTTCATAATTTTCATACTATATGAACGTTCACTAGAAGAAAGATCGCATAATATACTATCGTTCGGTAGGTTATTGACATTGGGCGGATGTCGGTAAAAAAGCCTCAACACGTTTTCTGTTTTAGTCTCGAGAGGTTCTCAGCGCGCAAACAAACGTCGTTCGATCAATCTATTAAGTAATCACGTTATAAGTAAAAGCATATTACTGTAATACTCGTATATTATAACATATTAACATATATATTTCTCACTTGTGATCCGACCCGATTACGCTCGGGTGATTAGAGTTAGAAAAAGAAAGTTTAGAAAAGTCAAAATTAGTACACTAATACATAAAATTCAATATTAAAAATTCACAAAAACAATTTAAATCAAACAATACCAAAATAAATGTTATTTAAATAATACAATATTTTAACAGATAATTGTCATTACAATTTTAATCATCTAGGAAATAATAATAATTACTAAATATTAAATTAATTTATAATCTATACATATAGTAATATGGATATAATTACATATATTCCAGGCTTTAATCTATCTCCATGCCAAATTTCAAGCCCAATCTCTATTTATTTATTTGTAAACTCTAACAGTGTTCACTTTGATAATAGTAGACAGATCTCGACTGTATTCATACTGCTTAATCTTGAAATTATTTTTTTGATAATTTTAGACATTTTGTAAGAGATTTATGGGACTACCGGTACCAAGAAATTCTTTTTAAGAAAGCGTTATAATGTCTTGAAGGTTTAATGGTCCTACCAGAATTACATCATCAAATTATTGTTCTTTTTCGCAGGCGCCCAAAATGTCTATTCGATTAACAAGAAAATTGATTTTTTTTGTTGTACATCGAAAGGAATAAATATCTTTATGAACACTTCTTCACAAAGTAAATTTAACATAATTGTGATGTTAAAAGCAATGAGAGTAATATGAAATCTTCCTTATTTTTAACACGTTCGCGTGATCAACGACGGAACGTGTTTAGACGTCGCAAAATTTTGTATGGGGATATTGGTGCACCGCAGCATCGCGAATTACTTTCGAGGTTGCTCTCGCGCACGTGTTAAAAACCATTTTTCCATCGTTGTTACCTTTCCAATTTACGAGTAGTAAATACTCGTACATCCCACAGTTGGACGCGGCTCTTTCGCGACAATTTGAAGCTTGGAGGTGTTGGACGAGTTAGTTGATAACGGTTTTATATTTTCGTTCCTTGATCCTAACATATTCTCATCGGTCTCTCCGCTAATTGTGGGTCTTTAAATGAACTTGCTTGGTAGTCTTGCACAAGTCTTCATCAGATTAGGATCTCAGGAATCCTGCCTCTCTAGTAAACATTCTGCCAGAGCTGGCCGTGAGCTAGTTGGTTCTTCGCCAGAAGGTAATCCATTCGTGTCTTGTCACATTTCCTTTAGTATTTTACATTTAGTACCTAGTCTTTCATAAGTCCTTTTAGATAAGGATATCAGGTAGTTTTCCAGAGCTCGCCATGCGCTAGTTGGCTCTTCGCCAGAAGGTGGTCAATTTGCGTCGCTGTCACATTTCCTTCTGTACTTTCAGGAATGCTTACTTTGAAGATTTTTCGCTACCTATATGAAAGAGGTTATCGAATTTTCAAATGTTTGTACATTATCCTATTGTCATTAATACAATTTGTGCCCCTGTATCATACATACGAGGGTATAAATAAACGCTTTTATTTAATGAAATCTCAAAATCCTAAAAACAAATTTAGTAATAGTAGGTATTATAATGGAGCGCGCATGGCTCGGCGGCGAGCGTAGAACGCAAGCGATCTATGCAGCTAAGCCAAACGGGCGCGGTCAGGTGTGAGATGGGTGGATGCGCGTTTCCGTGCTTCGGAGGGCACGTTAAGCCGTCGGTCCCGGTTGTTGTCGATAGATAACAGTCGTTAAACCTTGTCGGAGGCCTTATGGGCGGTTTGAAAACATCCGACAGCGGGTTGGCCACTAACCCGCATCTCCACCAACCCGCATTGGAGCAGCGCGGTGGAGTAAGCTCCAGGCCTTCCCAATAATGGGGAGAGACCCGTGCCCAGCAGTGGGACGCAAAAAGGGTTGCAGCCAGCCAGCCAGGTATTATAATGTCTACTGTCGATCAGTAAAGAAAGATCTCGACAAGCGGTTGATAAAACAGCAGGGGTATCTAAACCGTTTTAAATATCGCAAAAACATTGTTTGTATCTGTGATTGTGCAATGGACATTGAACTTTTTAAATTCCAATTATTCAAAGTAAAATAAATGAAGTGACCGTAAAAAGATTAAACACTTTTTTCATTTGATTCATTAAAGTCAATCTATTCTGAATAGTTTTAGAGCTGTTAAGTAATTAAGTTTAGCGACAGCCACAAGACGTGACGTTACTTTTAAACTGATTTGTTAGCAATTACTTTCATTGAAATTATTTCGTTTAGTTATTGGAGAGTTTTTGCTCAAGTTTAAAAGGGATTTTACTGTAAATTAATGCATTAAAGGCAGTTAGAATAATCTGCCTTAATAGTGTTAAAGTATAGTATAGTAGTAAAGAACCATAATAGTTTTTAATATAAATGACAGTCTGGACTGCGATGTTTCGAAAATTTCGTATTTTTTCAATTTATAACACAGGTATTTCTAATACGTAAAATTAAAAAAGAAAAACAATGTGGTTTATGGCTTTACATTATTTAATATCAGTAAAGCAATTTTAATTTTCCTTGACGTTCGCGTTCTAACAAATTTCTGACAATTTCACCCCAATTTATTTATTTACATTTTAAAATTTTGAAAATAGCATAAAAAAGGTTTCAATCTGTAGAAACTTTTAGTGAAAACTGAAAACGAACCCGTAATGATATAAATAAAAAAAATAACAAAACAAATATCCGACTTTAAAAGTAAACTATTCCAAAACAAATTAATGTGCACTAAAAAGTAAAGAAATAATTGCGTATTCTTCTACAATTTAATAGTCAACTTACATTTTCTACTCATCAATATGTAGGTACGATCTGTGTTAACCTTATAATGTAGGTAAGTACAATTATTTTTGTTTTTGTAGTTAGCATTCGGACCGCGGTTCCCAGGCAGTGACATCGCATGACGAAAGATCTCCTCTTTTCTTCCACATTTAGTAATAGAGTAAGCGTGGCCGATGCGTAACCTAATGAAAAACCCATATAAAATAATAGATGAAATCTCCAGGCTTCCAGTTCCACGCCTGAACAGACTTCTATAAGTATTCAACCGGAGAAGTACGAGTATCACCACTGTCTATTTGTGACCACCTATTTCGGTCATGAAGCAATTCCCAAAATACTGTTTTGGTGGTTACTGACCACACTTATATAAGTTGACCATCGCATCGACCTCTGGAGTAGCAGATCAAATGGATAACTCAGGCAAGATTCGGACTTGAGTAAGGTGGACTTTTGAATTCCAGAGTAGCAGTGCAAATGCATACAATCTCACACAGGATTCAAGCTTGCTTGAGAATGTGTGAAGTTGTCCATGGGCTGCAGCAACCACGTGACTTGCATAGTCAAGTCTGCTACTCCATCTTAATAAAATATGTTTAAAAAACTCAGTAAGGCAAAGTTCTTCAAAGTACATAAATTTTTTACGTCATTGTTCACAAATTAATCCATAAGGACCCTTGCACCCAAAGTTATACCTATCCGTTTCCCAATTACAAAACATCTTGACATTGATTAAGAAGTATGGAAGGAGTTTCCGTCATTAATATTATTGTTTTAATTTCCTGTTTCGCCTGTCCGCCGCTAGAGGCGCTGCTAGATAAATCTGTATTAAGTCAGATAAATGTAGGAGCTTCTGATATCCATTACTGCCTAATGCGACGCCATCAAATGATTTGCGTAATTAGTCCATTAGGACACGTTTCATATTCAATTAAGTAATGATATTAAATGTACGAGTTTGAATTGAAAACGGAACGGAAAATATGAAATCTCTTTAATCAAGTATTCAAAGACGCTAGAATCCCACAATCGTGCCTAAAAATCTTTTATACTTGACCGTATTTTATTTAATTTTTTAGAGACGCACGTAGAAGATAAATGAAAAGTATCCTCACACTTATAACATCATAAGATTTTTGACCGTGAGAGTAGAGTCAGAGAATGCCGTGAGTTAGAGAATAACTTCCATATAATAGAAATTCACATTAAGGATCACAATTAAAAATTATTGCCTGGCCTCTAACTTCTCTATTAGATTAGTAACTCGTTGTAGCGGACCCACAACACAAACCAACCCCAATGCGAAGATCTAAGGACGGAAATGAGCGCAATACTTAATGGGATTACTAGCTATCTCTCCTAATGGTTTCACCTTAGCGAACCGATTGTTTTATTGGCGAAATATATTAAATAATAAAGTTTTTTAATATTGTTTGTTCGTATTGGGTGCTCATCCAAGACAAGGAAAACATTGCGATATTTTAATTAATTACGACGTTTTCCATCACCATGTCTGCGTTAGAGTAAATCATAATTTTTCAAAGGCATAATGCCGTCAAATTCTCATTGGTGGGAAATAAAATATGAAGCTCATCGTCTCAAATTAGAACGCATTAGGAATTGTAATCATGGGGTTATGAGTGTAAATTGTTTTAATAAAATAGACCTAACTTCTGCTTGTTTCGGCCTAAATCTATTTCTTGGAATTATCCAGGACCAAAAACAATACATTAGTATTGTTTCATTAGTAAGACCATTCGATGAGCCGTGAGCAGCGATAGCCGAGTGGTAAAAAACCGCGGTCTTCAAAGCGACCGATCCCGGGTTCAAATCCTCGGCGAGCAAAGAAATTTGTAATGTGTGCATTTATTGCTGTTCCACGGTGATGGAAAATACCGTGATATTTAAATCATTACGATGTGCTCATATCAAATTCATAATTTCTCAAAAGCATGACGTCCACCAATCTGCACTTGGCCAGCGTGGTGGACTATGGCCCAAATCTCTCTCACTTGTGAGATGAGACATGCTTAGGAGTGGGACATAAAAAAGGTTGAAAAAAAGGCCATTCGTTTCCCACTGACAGCTATCGGAACTCCCGTAATATTAGGTGTATGTGCCAAACGATGGATTTGCGTGTTGGATCGAACAATTACTGTGAATACGATTAGAAAAGGTATTTATTTATTTGCCTGATTGGCTGCCGCTGCCTGGCACGATCCTCGGTTCGATTCCATTCAAATCAAAATTAACTGCCGATTCTTGTGCGTAAGTGTTAGTTTTTGATTGGTTATCATGGACTAATTTAACTATTTAAATGGAAATGCAAAAGTTAAACTGTTTGATATACGAGTAGACTCGATGTCGGTATTATGGGCGGTATATTTAATATTCAATATGACACGACGTAAAACATAATAATATTATTATTGCGTTTCGGTGTGATTATCCGCCCGTACTTTGGTACAAAGTTAGGTGAAGCGCGCATGGCTCGGCGGCGAGCCTTTATGAGCGGTTCGAAAACATCCAACAGCGGGTTGGCACTAACCCGCATCTCCATCAAGCCGCATTGTAGCAGCGTGATGGAGTAAGCTCCATGCCTCCCCTATAATGGGCAGAGACCCGTGCCCAGCAGTGGGACGCAAAATCGTTGCAGCCAGTCCCAGCCCTTAGGTACAATCTACTCTCTAATCTATTCTATTTCTGAAGGTACTTAAAATGATTCTTGAGATCTTTTAAAATAGAAACAAAGCAAAGTAGAATAGTTTCAAATTACAATGCTCTATCTTAATATATATATTTCTTGTGTACGTGTGTATGTCACTGAACTCCTCCTAAACGACTGGACGGATTATGATGAAATTTTTTATGTGTGTTCAAGGGGATTTGAGAATGGTTGAGATTCACAGTTCAGCCCACTGGAAAATGTTTTTAGTTATTTTTTATTTATAAGTAGTTTCCCCATATAAATTGTTCCTACTTGTCAAACGTTTGTATTTCGTGTCATGTCGTTCTAATCTTTGACACAATAAGAATAACAGAACAGTTCGAATGTCATGATTTGTTTTATATTTTTGTTTGACAGTAACATGAAATCTCTTTAAGATAATAATAAAAACCAAGTCTGCACCTGGGTGGAGCTAGGCACCACTAGAATATATGTATATTCCACATGTAAGCCTCTAATATTATGTATTATTACTAAGATGCAATAATCTTTCTTAACGCAACACAGCTTTTAAAAACCTAGATAAAAATTACATTTTGGGCAAACGCCTGATAACTTTGGCCAAGTGCCATTATAACACTTTGGGTGCGGCTAACGGCCCAACTCATCATAGATCTTAACCGAGATTTTATCGTGAACCAAAAACTTGTGTTTGCTTTGTGCTAAAAGTTTTAGCCGATATTGTAAAATGATGACACAAGGAACCATCTTATGAATACTTTGGTGAGAGAACTAGCATGTTTAGACCAGATAAATAACTTTTTTATCATCGGAGGGAAACCCTCAAAAGGTAGCTTGGAACCGGGTATTGTGGGGTTCAATGTACCCTGGGGTTTTACCCTCAAAATGATCAAATACATTATAAGTAGCCTGTGTCACTCTCCAGCTTCCTAACTATCTCCATGCCATCGTTCCATAAGATTTATCTATCATCGCACATCACTCATTGATCATTCGTAGTGCAGAGCATCGTAGCTTGAAATCATAACAATGAACGAAATGAACGAACGTGGGGTGCAGTATCTTAAAAACAACCCCACGCTTTTTACAGTAAAATACATTTTCTTCTTATTTTTTTACTTTTTAGTTCGTATTTTCACAAAAGCGTGTTTTTTTAGTTTTTTAAACTACTTACATTATTTATTTTTAACTTTTTAGTTGGATTTTTATTCTCATATTATTGCATTGTCATCCGCCCTTGACCTCTCTGGAAATTTTCAAGTTAATCAGACTCCTTTTTTTTTGTTGTCGGGGGGGGAAACCTTCAAAAGGTACCCGGCACCTTGGGAGAGAGTACCGGGTTATGTGGGATTTGACCGCACTAAAACCCCCTCGGTGGCTGCCACTGCGCTTGGGGAGGACTCCGGGATCTCCGGCGGAACGCACCGGTGTCCTCCACGCGCGACGCCCCAGAACGGGCCCATCTTTGGGAGAGCAGCTTTGCTCTCCTGCACCTTCCGATGCTTACGGCGACATGCGGCCACGCACACATCGCCGCCCTTCCCGGGGCTGCTGGTTGGATGGATCGAGCTCCCACTCATACCGTCCACAACCCCGGAAGCTCCCTTTTAGTCGCCTCTTACGATCAGGCAGGGGATACCGTAGCTCTATTCTTAATCCCGAAGTTACAGGGACTAAGTTAATCAGACTCCTAGAAGTAAGTGAAAATGAAGTTAAAAGATTCCGTTGCATACATACATACATACACACATACATACATACAGGTCAAGTTAATAAAAGCGTATTGAAAATATGCTTACATTGTAGTTTTTCTGATTGAAAATATACCTGGCTGCAACTGTTTTTACGTCCCACTGCTGAGTACGGGTCTCTCTCTCCCCATAGTTGGAATCTACCTTCTTTATAGAATATTACTTAAATTTACAGTAAATTTTACATATTTCTTGTATCTTATTGATTGCTATTTAAAACACTAGACGACTTCAATACGCTCTTTTAATATGTAAAATAAACCATGGTCATGACGTCATACTTAAAAAAAAAACTTGGTTACGAGAGCCATGCGACATCCTTAGATAGTTCACGCACACATGCAGCGCGTGCAAGTACGTTGTGTTTTTATGTAGTAGGAGAATTTCCTCGCGGACAGTTGGTATGGAGCTTTTTTGCTCCACCAACCCGCATTGGAGCAGCGGAGTTTGAGTAAGCTCCAGGCTTCCCGAATAATGCGAAGAGAAGCTTGCCCAGCAGTGGGACGCAAAAAGGGTTGCAGCCAATCTTATATTTAAAACAAAATGTTAAAAATAAGTCCAATTTTATTTTTCACTAGCGGTCGTCCGCGACTTCGTCCGCGTAGACTTTAGTTTTAGAATTTTTCTAAAATATAAATAATGTAGTTTAAAAAACTAAAAAACACGCTTTTGTAAAAACACGAACAAAAAACTAAAAAAAGAAAAAGAAAATGTATTTTACTGTAAAAAAAAGCGTGGGGGTGCATGGTGTCAATAGTATCTTAAAAACCACCCCACGCTTTTTTGTACAGTAAAATACAGATCCTAGTTAGGATTTTAATATAAAGTTATGAGATTATTGTATTGTCATCGACCCTTGACCTTGAAATTTTCAAGTTAATCAGACTCCTAGAAGTAAGTGAAAATGAAGTTCAAAAATTCCATTACATACATACATACAGGTCAAGTTAATAAAAGCGTGTTAAAAAGTGGCCTAAGTTACTCTTTATTACATCAGCTAACGAAATTCCCGTCAAAATCGTTCCAGACGCTTAGAGATTCGCTGGAACAAACAGACAGACAGACAAAAATTGTAAAAAAATGGTATATGTACCATATATACATTCATATGCATGTAGTAAAAAACGGTTATTTTAATGTTACAAACAGACACTCCAATTTTATTTATTTGTATGTATAGATGTATAGATATATATGTACAATCAACGTTACCTTATGCGACTGGTGTGAATTGCATCGTCTCTTATCTGTTTTATTAACACAATATAACCTGGCACGGATGTCTTGTTAAGAAATGTTATCGGGCTTACAGCATCGGTCGGCAACCGGCGGCCCCCTATCTCGGTGCGGCCCGCAAGCCTGAGGTCCGTAAGAAAAAAATACCAAAGCAAAAGGCCATGAGGCAAATGAACATAGTAGATTTGCAAAGTAATAGCAGTTTAAAACGGCATTTAAGGAAAGCACTGACTTGATACAGTTCTACGGAGGTTTGAGTTCTGAAAATTTCAAAGAATTGAAAAAGTTTGCTCAGCAGATAATAACTATGTTTGGTAGTACATATTTGTGTGAGCAGACTTTTCAATTCTCAACTACCGCAAAAATAAGAATTGTTCGCGATTAACGGATGAACATTTAGACGCGATACTGCGCGTGTCTACTACTAAAATGAAAGCAAACGTTAAAAAACTTGCAAGTCAAATGCAGCCGCAAAAATCTCACTAGTTCTTACTTTTATGTTAGTATAGGAATTCAATTAAAATAGACATGATTGTATGAATATATATGCGTTTTATTTCAAATATTAAAAATACATGCCCGAACATATAAATATAAAAATAAGTGCGGCCCGCACTGATACTCTGGCAACATAGTGGCCCTGCTATAGCAAAAGGTTGCCGACCCCTGGCTTACAGTATAACTATCCCACGTCCGATGCAGATTCTAGTTACGATACGGGATTGTTAAATGTTTGTTAGTCCCCAGTTAATGAATGTCCTTTGTTATCAAATTAAAATAATTAGAATTGAATTGTATCTCTGATTCTGTAAATAACAACCGAGATCATTGCTGAATATACAAAACTCCGCATGGTACATCAATCTTCGCATGATTTTGCTGTGTAATTGATATTCATTCTTCGAGTGATTTCAGACCAAAAATGAATACTAATCTTGCGTTTTATGTGTCTATATTTATTGTTTATAATGGTTAATTTTTGATTCTCTTATCGCAAGGGGTTAGAGATACTCTTGTAGAGGGTCTCAATATTAAGGCGACTAATAGAGGCGCTTTCTTGCCTTTAAGGGAACAATTTAAATTCATATCACTTGCGTTTCAAGTTGTAATTTCTGTTTGTTTGTCAGCGCTTTGTTACCTGACACCAAATTAGTGGAGTCCTCACTCTCACCCTCAGTCTGGAGTTCCACAGCGAAGATAATAGAGTCAGTTACCGAGTGCGTCACGTGGGCGGTTGGCAGCGTGCCATGCCGTGGTCAATTTGCTTATTTGTCCAACATTGCAGGCAGTTCAGTAAAGCGCTCTTTGTTTAACTTTGTTTTCAAAGTTCACTTGTAAACGTTGCGTTTAGGTATGTACGACGTACTCAATATTTTTTTTAATCTATGCCATCTCGCGATGATTCTTTGGTTAAGAAACTGGTCGAGGTCATCACTTCAAACCCTGGCATGCCATTTTGACTATTCGTTCATTGTTATGATTTCAAGCTACGATGCTCTGCACTGCGAATTATCAATGAGTGATGTGCGATGATAAATTAATCTTATGGAACGATAGCATGGAGATAGTAAGGATGCTGGAGAAATATACAGGCAACTTATGCCCCACGGTTTTATTTTAGTCTAGTCTATGCATATGTTTATAATTCCCACGACTGTATCTATTTTATTATTTTTTGGTTTTTAGTACATTTATCTTAAACATTGCAATGTATGTTTAACATAAAACCGTTTAACTTAAAAAGTTTTTTTACCTATTTTTATTTTCTAGTTTTTAGTTTTTTATATTTTTTTTTACCATTTTGTTCCCACGAGTAATGGACATTTAAACGGTCGACCCCCCCAGAGGTCCAATAAAGGGGCAAGGCTATGTACAACAAGATGCGCCTGAGTCTTGAGGGGAAAACGCTAACGACATATCATTTTTATCCACCCTAATGCCATACAGTTCTCGGCGCGTTTTAACCTTTCACTTTAACTTGGGTGGTGTACCGCTAACGACGTATCATTTTTAGCACCCTAACGCCACACAGTCCTCAACACGATACAAAATCTTGACTTGGGTGGTGGATTCAGGCTGGATTAATCAGATACCTAAATTACAGATTCAATTTCTAAATTTAAATCTTATTATTATACGCCATTTGGTGGCTGCGCCCATCTTAAATATTGAGGTTGTATACAGTGCACTACTGTATTCTTCTTGTCAAGCCCTTTTATTTGATACCCATATTGGTGGGATTGATAAAAAATTGTTATCAGCCATTTGGTAGCGGCGGCCATCTTAAATTTCAATTTTGCATAGTAAATTGTATTCTACATGTTGAGACTTTTCATTTGATATCCATGTTGATGGGATTGATAAAACCTAAGTTATCCGCCGTTTTGTAGAGGCCGCCATCTTGGATTTTAATTTTATATAGTACATTGTATTATACTGGTTGAGCACTTTCATTTGATACCCATATTGTTGGGATCGATAAAACCTACGTTATCCGCCATTTTGTAGCGGCCGCCATCTTGTATTTCAATTTTTTATAGTATATTGTATTCTGCTTGTTGAGCCCTTTCATTTGATACCCATATTGATGGGATTGATAAAACCTACGTTATCCGCCATTTTGTAGCGGCCGCCATCTTGGATTTCAATTTTTTATAGTATATTGTATTCTGCTTGTTGAGCCCTTTCATTTGATACCCATATTGATGGGATTAATAAAACATAAATTATCCGCCATTTTGTAGCGGCGGCCATCTTGAATTTATAATGATAATGAATAAACATAATTGTATTGTCACCAAAATCCAAAGTGTATACAAAATTTCAGATTAATCGGTTGACAGGAAGAGGGTGAAATTTGAATTACTAAATTTGACCCAAGAATAATAAATAAAACAAACGGGGTGAGCTAAATAAAACCGTTTAAAAAGTAAATAAAACCGTTTAAAAAGTAAAAAATAAGAAGAAAATGTATTTTACTGTAAAAAAGCGTGAGGTGGTTTTTAAGATACTATTAATACCATGCACCCCACGCTTTTTTTTACAGTAAAGTACATTTTCCTTTTATTTTTTTACTTTTTAGATCGTATTTTCACAAGCGTGTTTTTTAGTTTTTTAAACTACATTATTTATTCTTACTTGATTTGAGCAAGTCTTGTCTCTTTTATTATATAGGTAACGTTTCGTGAGTGTAACTTAACATGATTATTTACTGACGACAATACTCATGTTACATCATTGATGTTGCTTAAGTTTCGGACCTAAGCGAGGTCCTTTCTCATGAGCTGTGGCGCGCGATCGTTAGGAGGCGCTCGCTAAAGCCGTCAGTAAATAATCATGTTAAGTCTTATTTTTGTTCATCGCAAGGAAATCTAAAAAAACCCAGATTATTATTTTTATAAGTTTTTTCTAAACATCCGTACAACAAACAACCAATACAGTTTATTAGCAACAGTCATAATCCATACTAATATTATAAATTTGAAAGTAACTCTGTCTGTCTGTCTGTCTGTCTGCTACGCTTTCCTGCTTAAACTACTGAACCAATTTTAATGAAATTTGGAACACAGATAGAGTGGACCTTGGAAAAGGACATAGGATGGTTTTTATCTTACGGGAACCTTTAAAACGGGTTCACGCGGGCGAAGCCGCTGGCGAAAGACTAGTAAATAATATGATCTAAACACGAAAATATGGCGAGCACTGACAAATTGACAGCTCTGTGACTTTACTGCCAAGTGCAGAGCGGTCTGAGGCACGACTATATAGTGGATGGAGGTGAGTATTGCTTCTTTACGTTAGCAATAGTTAGTATTATGTGCTTGAGCCCTACCTACCACAAGGGTTCCTTCCCTTAAAGGCAAGAACCTTATTAGCCGCCATTAATATTTAGACTCGCTACAAGTCTCGTGTAGTCCCTCGCGATTAGAGCATCAAAATAAGCATGACCTACATGTGCCACGCACCTTTTTAAACGTTTTGTACAAACAAGGGTTGATATGAAAGCAGTGCGGAGGATCTGTGTCCTTTGAGATGTAGAGACGCGGATGCTATAGTGATGGGATATGTTGACTTACTGAATCGAGTTAAGTTGGGTGGAATCGTCTCTAATTCGGGTTTGGGCTGGTTGGCATAACGGAAGGTAAACATTTCGTAGATGGTAGAACTATAGTCGTGAAGCTAATCTAGTGAATTTGTCGGTCAGACTTACAAGAGGCGAGCATCAGCCTTCGGAGTAGCAGCTACATACGACCTCAGACAAGACTTACCTATGCTTGCTTTAGGTTGTGTGTAGATGTTCAGCTGCAGCGACCACTTAGCACCGCGTGTCCTGCATGCTCGTCTATTACCCCATTAATAAAAAGCGGATGAGCGAGAAAGCGTTAGCCCAGAATGCAATCATCTATGCAGCTAAGCGAAACGGACGCTGTAAGATGATGGCGGCGGTAAGATGAAGAGGGCGGATGTAAGAAGGACTACGGCTAGTAGCAAAGCACGTTTTAAGCTTGAAGGATATGTATAGACCCGTTGTTATCGATATATAGCAATCGTTAAAATTTGTCGGAGGTATTATTTGAAATGAAATGAAATGAAATGAAATGAAATGAAAAACGTTTATTGATGACTGTTTACAAAAAATTTTGGTGTTTGCATCTAACAATAGTATTTAAACAGTCTACCTTATTCAGGCATCCAATAATCACTAAATTAACCTACAGTTATTTATTTACTAAATTAATTACAATTATAACTTAATTTAAATTTTAAATTTAAAGTTTATTTTAAAGTTTTAAGAATCCGTTAAATAAATTTTAACGGATCTTCGGCTTTAATGCCTACCCACCGCTGGGTCAATGAGAGAAAAAAAGCCGGAGGAAAAAAAACTCTCAGGCATTGTTACATTTATATTTTATCGCGAAAAAGCTTCCCAAACCTTTGTACTTTTATTCAATAGATGGTTTCAAAAGGTTTTGCCATCAAAGTACTCATTAATACTATAATAAACTTTTTTAATGAGCCATTGTTTAAGTGATTTCTTGAATTTTGTATTTGGCAACATTTTTATATCTTTAGATAATTTATTGTAAACTTTAATGGCATATATGTATGTACTCTTTTTAAAAATGTGACATTTTATTCGAGGTAGATATAAAATATCGTTATCATTTTGCCTTGCGGGAACATCTCTGACGCGCATGTTAGCTTTCTTTTCAAAAAGATTTTTATTATTATAAACGAAAGTGCAAATTTCTAATATATATATACCAGTCAATGTTAGAATTTTTTCTTCGAGAAATAATGATCGAATAGAATCATCGCTTGCTTTGCTATACAGTATTCTAAGGCTACGCTTTTGTAACATAAAAGTACTACTCACATTGACAGAGTTTCCCCAATATATTATTCCATATGTTAGAAGGGGATAAATGTTTCCATAGTAAAAACTTTTGGCTACTTCAATCGTTGAGGTATCTAAAAGAACTGAAAGAGCGTAGCAATTTGAGGATATTTTGCAATTTATGTTGTTAATATGACTTTTCCAATTTATATTGGTATCTAAAGAGACCCCCAAGAAATTCGTCTGCGTAACCTCCTCTATTTCTACAGCACCTAATTGAATATTAAGATTTTCCAAGTCTTGTTTATAATTTTTAAACTGCATTACTTTGGTTTTATTTAAATTTACTGTGAGGTTCAAATTTTCAAGCCATGTTTTAACCGTTAAAAGTGTTAGTTTAATTTCATTTCTGTAATCTTCGACTGATTTACCATCATTATGAAATATGATTGTTGCATCGTCTGCGAACATAACACATGGATATTTTGTTACTGTTGGTAGTTCATTAATATATATCAAAAACAAAAGTGGGCCAAGTACACTACCTTGAGGGACGCCAATCCTACAGGTTTCATACTTAGATTGCACTTCTTCTAGTGTATTTATTTGTTCATTATACGTTGTGAGTACTGTTGCTTGCTTTCTATTATTTAGATAGGATTGAATTAGCCTATATGCAATACCTCGGATACCTACATGTTCGAGTTGTCTTAAAAGTATGTTATGGACAACACAGTCAAAAGCTCTTGTCATATCTATAAATAAGGAGCTACATTTAATTTTATTGTTTATATAAGTCCAGACCATACTAAGCATCCTGTATATAGCTAAAGATGTTGACCTATTTTGCCGAAAACCATATTGAAAGTCACTTAGTATTTTACATTTGTCTAGATAATTAACAAGTCTAATAAAAATTACTTTTTCGAAAATTTTAGAGAAACAAGGCAGTAGAGCTATTGGTCGGTAGTTATTCATTATATCTTTGGGTCCTTTTTTGTGCAGTGGTTTGATTATAGTAATTTTGAGTTCATCTGGAAAGCAACCTGTTTCTAGCATTATATTTATAACATGCACCAGGGGCTTAGCAATTATGTTTATACAGGATTTTATTACCTGAATGGAAATACCGTCATAACCAAAACTTTTCTTATTTTTGAGTTGCCTAACTATGGTGATAATCTCGTGTTCATCAACAGGTTTAAGATATATACTTGCACATGCGCTATTAAATTTGGGAATATATCTGTCAACAAACGAATTTCTAATGTTTTGTGTTAAGTATAAGTAATTGAATTGCTCTGCTATTTCGGTTGTGTTTGTAATATTTAATGACCCTATTTGAATATTTTTAATTGTTTCTTTTATTTCATTGCACGGCTTAGTTAGGTATTTAATTAGCCCCCAAGTAGCTTTAGTTCTATTAGAGCTGTTTCTGATATATCTAGAGTTAGACAACCTTTTAGACGACCTAATTACAGACTTAAGGATTTTTTTGTATGACTTGTAATGAGTCTCGGACCTCTTAGATTTATTTTTTAATAAATTTAAATATAATTGCCTTTTATTCTTACTTGATTTTCTTATACCTTTAGATTTCCAATTGGTCTTTTTTGAAGAAGTTATCTTTATTCTTTTAATAGGCAAACAACAATCAAAAATTGTTTTAAAAATTTGCAAGAAAATTGAATAGGCCGTGCTAGCATGCGTCTGGGTATACACTTCATCGAAACTTACGTCAGCAACGTATTTTAAAAAAATTGGCAGATTTTTGTCTACTTCTCTTTTGTACGCATACCAGTGTTTCTTTTCATAGTTATATTTTGAGGGAATTTTTATTATTTGTCCTGTGTGATCGGATAACCCATTGTGTAGTACAGCTGTTGTGTATGTTTTTAAATTTGTTAATATGTTGTCAATACATGTTTGTGAGTGACACGTAATGCGTGTCGGTTCCGATATAGTACAGTGCATTTTGTAGGTGTTGAGTAACTCTCTGAATTCCTTAGTGTAGCTACTCTCACTTAGTAGATCTATATTAAAATCCCCGAGGAGCACAATTTTTTTATGAAAGTTCCGAGATTTCCTAGTTAACTTTATCAAAATAGTTTCTAATTTTTGAAAAAACAGTTCTATATTACTCTTGGGTGGTCTGTAAATACCTATTATTGTATAATCGATGTCAGGTAGGTAAATACCACAACACTCAATACTTTTTTCTAATGATATCTCGAGTAGCCAATCTAATTTATTAAAGTTTAGAGATTTTTTGACATAAATGCATACACCTCCACCTTTCGACTGTTTTCGTGAGAAATGTGATGCTATAACATATTCCTGAAATTTAATACATTGTAACTCGATTTCTTTGCAAAAACTTTCGGTAAAGCATAATACATCAATTCTAAAATTTATAGCATTTAAGTATATGTCTACGTCATCTTTTTTTGACTTGATACTCTGTATATTTTGGTGAAAAATATTAAATGAATAATTACGATTGTTGCCCGTTGTTAAGAAAAAACTGCGCTTTATTTATTTCATCTGTTTGTACTGCTATACTCTTACTAGTAGTTAATAATAATTCACTGCAAGTTTGTGTGGAAATATTTTTCTTTCTTAAAGTTGTGATACTTTTACGGTAATTATCATATTTAAATCTATACTGTAAACGTAATATATCTCTTAATATGTTTCTTGCTAGATCAACTAACCTAGGCCTGGGGAAGTGATGTGAGTAATTTTGAGCTTCCGAATATCTCGTAAAAGTTACCCAATTAAACTGTGAGGTCAAGTGCGCATACATATAAGCCAGCTTTTTAGTATTTAAATGTTTATTATATCTTGTCTGGCAAAGAATATTGCCAGAACCCGGCGCCGAATGTATTAGAATACATTCGGCGGCGGGTTGGTCACTAAGACGCATTGATAATCCGTATTAGAGAAGCGTGGTGGAGTAAGCTTTTTAAATTATTGGGAAAGGTCCTGTTATTAACATTTGCAGATTTTTAAATTATAAGCTAGTGCCATTTTGAATTATGTTAATGAACGAAATTAACCTATAATGTAGCACTAGTTTGAGTCTTGTTTAATAGCTTTTGAGTGGCAGTGTAAAAAGAGTTTAATAATATCTAAAACCGGAACATTAAAAAAGTTTCTCTTCCTTACGGGATATCTTTCACGATTTACATTATTTTTGAGCTCCCGACATTTCGGTGCAGTCCCGTTGCTTGTACCATGATCATGGATGAACTGGGTGGATGATAAAAAGTCTAAGGACAGCTGTAACTGTCCCCATATAGAATATAATATATAGTCACCGTATAGAAGATATCAACATAGTGAAATTTTAAATGCAGTGAACAACCGCGATAGTCAGTGTTTAAAAGAACACTGAAATCGTGCTTTGAGTCGGCACATCCCTACGCAGAGTGCCAGAGACATGACGTCATACTCGCCTAATGAGGCTCGTTATTTTGAGCGACATATTGTCACTCGAGTTTCCTTTGCGTCCTTCAGAGGACTTAAGATAGGAGATAGTTCAGTAGGTCTTTTTGTACCGTTAATGTAGGTTATGTCTACAGCGATGTCGATGGAATCATTTATATGATTTCCTTCAAGAGAATCCTTACTTCAAAAGATCCTGGTAACTTGGGAGAGGTACCGAGTTGTGTAGGATTGGTAGTGCAAAGCAAGAAAACTGCAAAAAGCGGCGGCTAGTATAGAATGCTAGAAATCTATGCAGTTAAGCCAAACGGGTGCGGTCGGGTGCGAGATGAGTGATGCTAGTCTAGTGGCAAAAAATTATATGCGTTCCCATGATGCAGTCGGTTCCGATTATTGTCGATTGATTTAATTTGATTTATATTTGTAATTTTGTTTTTTAATTTTTATTCTCATTTCAATTTGACATTTGTTGTAATTGTATTATTGTTTGACATTTGTTTTAAATTGTATAAGGTATAATAAGTATTTTTATATCTTTGCGTATTGATGATTTGTTTTTGTAAGTAAGTTCATATTAAAATTTTATTACTTGAAACGTAATTTAATGTACTGATTAGTGTTACTGGTTCAATCCGTTCCATTCAATAATAATAAAAAAAAATACAGTCATTAAACCTAGTCGGAGGCCTTTTCGGTGGTTTCAAACATCCGACAGCGGGTTGGACACTAATGCACATCTCCACCAACCCGCATTGTAGCAGCGTGGTGGAGTAAGCTCCAGGCCTTCTCAATTATGGGGAGAGACCCGTGCCCAGCAGTGGGTCGCAAATTTGCAGCCAAAACTCTTCGTTATCTTGCCTCAGTGATTGGGGACGTTATCGGGACGACTACAGAAAGCACCGTATTCTTTCACATCTTAAACACATTCTAAGATGACGATGCATCGTCGTCCTTATGATTCTTTTCGGAGATTTTTTCACTAATTTCTGCATTAAATATTGCTACAATTCTAGTTTATATTAAGGTAAATATATTATGGTCGCATACATATAATAATGGGTACTTAATGAACAGATCGATAAACGTTCCATCAAAACCTCATTCACAGCATGAATTTATCATGAAGAGGCCCACCCAGATTACATAGCTATATTGTGTAAGTTGCAGTCCAAGTTTATTCCTAATCAATACTGGTTTTTAGTATAGTAACATACTTGAGTGTGTGAATATGAAAGTAAATATGAAATTATTCTCCATGAAAGTTTTCACTTCATTACGATTTCAAAAGCAGAAAGGCTTTTATTATAAATTTTTTCTATTACTGTCTATAAGACAAAATTGACTTTATTATGGTGGAAAAAATAAAAAAATCGTTTTTAATAGTCACGCTTTCAGTATAAATAAACACATTGGCTGCATTAGTAATTCGTTCTCAGCACTCGTCACTTGCAAACCTTTGTACTGAATCTAAAGTTTACTTGAAATCCCGCTTACAATGAGGGGTCGTGATGGCAGATGTAACGCGTGACCCACTTATTGTGGAATAATTCACAGCGGCTGTATTCCAATACTGAGTCCTGTCGTGTATATGCTTCCCAGTACTGGGATAGGCAAAAAATTTAAATTGGTGAAAAATGGAGACACTGCTTCTAATAATACCTATGATAGTTGGATCCTAAATATTATCTGGAAAAATGTAGGTACTGAAAGCGTTCGCTAGTAGTAAAAATGCGAAAATTATAGACAATTTATAAATGAAAAAGGGCTTTCTACTGTTCAATATCTCATCAATCTGGCTGTGTGAGATTGTAAATAAACACACAGTGCGTTTTATTTGGGAGCCTTTTTTTGAGTAAAATTATAATAAAAACCATACAAACCACTTTCTGGCCGTATAAATGCGAATCAACATACCTACATTCGCGTGCGTTTTATTTGGCATCATTAGTAATTCGTACTCAGCCCTCGTTACTTGAAAAAATTTGTACTGAATCTGACTTTTAATTGAAATCCCGCTGACAATGAGTGATAGCGACAAATGTTAACAATGCGCCTCGTGACCTCCAATGCGATCCACTTTAGACTGGCATTATTCTCGCGGCTTGCACGAACAAACCTATTTCTTTTTAGACGACCCGTGTGGCGCAATGGTTACCATGCCGGACTACCAATCGAAGGGTTTCGGGTTCGATTCTCGGCGAAACAGACATTTGAATGATGAGTTTAAATTTCTGTATTCTCGGTCTGGGTGTTTGTGTTTCGATCTTTGTGTGCGTCCACGACACAGGGTCTAACTTGCTGTGGGGCTATGAGTGTGAAACGTCATTAAATTATATTATTAGGTCATTGTTGATGGTAGAACTTATATGTAATTCTAGCCTAGCCTATCTATTTGAAAAAAGGTCGCCAAATAAACCCTACGTGATTACAAAATTAAATTTTTATATTATTGTATTTACGAGTATGAACAAAACGATACCCATAGAATGATACAATAAAATAATTTTAATATCAATCCATATTTTTGTTCTTTTTCGTGAGAGGTTGACCACTTCATCAGCTTTAGGTATCCACCCGAATGGGTTATTGTACACTCAGAGGAAAAGCTGACGGAGAAAAACATTTCGTTATTATATCATGATTGTAAATTAAATTATTTTTTATAGTTTTCATGTTCAGGGACCAAATAATAAAGGTACGAGTACTTTTTATCACAAAAACTTATTTTGAGTTCCGTTTAAATAAATAAAATAAATAAAGTACGCCCACGAGCGAATTATTTCATTCTTAATATAGCATTTTAGTATCTCTTCTAAGAGGGCTGTTTACTGTTTAATGCACTATAACTATAATATATATTAACGTGAATGAGATATTCAGCTATTCCGTTAAATAAAAATATTAATTGAACTTTTATAAACGTTTTACCGGCCGCTTCAATTATAAGGATATTGTTAGGAAAAGGTCAGGCCTGTATAGCATTTTCACGACGTATTTCATTACTAACGGAACGCGATCCATATCCATATGGATTGAGGTCAAATTTATTGCATTTCACCTCCTTATTACGACCCGTCAGTAATGCGCACTAACCTGGTATAACACTTAATGGTACTTTTAATTATACCACAACTTTAATAATGCCTCTTCTCTGGCATAATTCTTTGAGTCTTTCACAATGCATGTTTCACGAACTAATTGCTTAATTGGGCATAAAAGTTCTTTAAAGTAATAAGCAGACCGAATGAATGAGGACAAATAAATGTGTTTAAAAAATCATTGATGGGAAATACCAAATTCAAAGGGTAATACCGATTTCCAGTGTGGCGACGTGTCAAACAACGCAGAAACGTCGTTAGTGTGATTCAGAAATCGGTACAGTGCCATTTAGCTTGGCTTGATAAAAACTATTGGAAGAGGACCTGGTTAACTGTGCACTTCCCTAAAATTCCCTTTTTTGCTTCCCCACGCGGCGATAATAAACTAGGTACCTTAATATTTTAGGAAAAATATAGAAAGAATACATTTTAGATTTAATAAAGAAAATGTTTTTGAAACATTTTCTTTATTTACCGGTACTATTTGTATCGGTATTATCGCTGCGCTAGGTGCACAGTTAATTCGTCCGAGTTTATTTGTGTTTCTAAAGAGTATACACGTGCAAGCGATCAAAAGATAAAACTTTGTATTCGATTGATTTATATTTATTTATTTTCGTCCATAAACTATCCAACTGTGCATATTATCTGCGCAAACTAAATTGAAACTGTTTAAGACTTGGCTATACTTACTTACGTGGCTTGGCTGCAACCCTTTTTGCGTCCCATTGTTGGGCACGGGTCTCTCCCCATTATTGGGGAGGCCTGGAGCTTACTCCACCACGCTGCTCCAATGCGGGTTAGTGGCCAACCCGCTGTCGAATGTTTTCAAACCGCCCATAAGGCCTCCGACAAGGTTTAACGACTGTTATCTATCGACAACAACCGGGACCGACGGCTTAGCGTGCCCTCCGAAGCACGGAAACGCGCATGAAATTTTTTGCCACTAGCGGTCACCCATCTCACACCCGACCGCGCCCTTTTTGCTTAGTTGCATAGATCGTTAGCGTTCTACGCTAACCGCCGGGCCATGCGCGCTTCACTTACGTGGCTTAAGCTGGTTATAATATAACACAACGTATAATAAATTTATGTCGTGAATTGTTAGTTCGATCACCTCGGTAATCAAAGCTCGATCGAGTGGTTATGGGTAAATTTTTTCTACATAATAATAAGAAAACCTATACGAAGAACAGAAACCATACAAATGTGTGCGATCGCTGTAAAAATATTATGATTAATTTACGAGTATGCCTTTTATGCTTTAAAACTGTGCTACCTATTCCACTGCATATAGGTAATTATTATACCAGGTTAGACTAAAACTTAAATTTGCGCACGCAGAAATACTATTTAGCCTTGTATTATTAAATGGATTCTGATAACTATATTTCAGTACTAGCTGTGCCCGCGACGTCGTCCGCGTAGATAAAGACTTGTACAAAAGACTTGGATTATTTGTTCCTCCTCCTCCTCCTCCTTAGTCGTTCACTCTTGACCATCTCTTGACAGAGTGGTCGTGGCTGATGAGGTTGCAATTTCGTTGGATAATGATGCTCTCGCGATGCTTCACCATTTGTTGCGGTTTGTAGCATCTTGAAAACTCTAGACTATGGAGGTCTGTGTTGCAGCTTTGATAATGTCTGTCTAACGTGTAGGTGAGCGCTCGCGTGACCGCTTGCCCTCCACTGTCCCTTCGATTACTTGTTACCTTTTATGAAATTACTTATGATACAATAGTTCATATTATTATGTTGAGTAGATATATTCTTCCTGAGTCCTTACAGTTCTTACTGTACTCCTCTTATAATATCGAATTTTCAGTCGTTATCATCAGTTCCTTTTTACAAATTAAACGTATTACAATAGCCTGTTTTTAAAGTGTTTAGATAGTACTGCTGTGCCCGCGGAAAGTATCATTATAATTAAATAATTTGTGCTGCAAATAATTCATAGATTAATTATTATTATGTAACTTAAATCTATTGCAGAAAGGTGGTGAACTATACAACTACGCTACGTCAGGCGTGGTTAGTAGTTGGGAGTCAAATTCTTGGTTGCTTGCACGTTGGTTGCAATTGTCGTTAACATACCGTCGTTCATAGTTAATGGAGGTCTTTTGAGCGATATAAAACTTGCGACAGCAGTTAGGCCACTAACAATGAAGATGTCATCAACCTGAATTGGAGCAGCGTGAGAGGATCAGCCCCTACGCGATTAAGAGGCACGTCGCCTATTAAATAAGATTGATACCAATAAAATCTGGACGTTACGTTTGAGTTTAGTTGTCAATTGGTCCTATTAACAACCCTTCCTACAGAATCAGAAATAAAGTAAGTCCTCGATACATATATCGATTACTAATATTATTTTGGGCGTGACCACCATGCAGAGCTGCTGCCGTGACGCTTTAGCATATTAGTGTAATACCAGTGCCAGTACTGCGTGTGTATGTAATAGCTCTTATTAAATTAACCACTGAAAACGACTGTCAATTTCAATAAAATACCCCAGCGGAGCCACCCGAGCACTGCCGGCTTTCAAGAAGAGCTTTCTTTACAGCTTTCTTGAAGAACCCCATGTCAAAGTCCACTGGAAATGCCTAAGCTGGAAGGTTGTCCCATAACTTACACATCCGTTCAAACATCAAAAGCAGCGTGCAAAGCGGCTTGTGGAACTTTGACCTTCGACTGGTGGTGTAATCATGATATGGTGACGTAGGTACCATTTTGAAAAGATCACTCAGCATAGTAAAGTCGGTAGAACACTTTGATTTTTTTAACGTTTCACACTGATAGCCCCACAGTAGGGTAGACCCTGTGTAATGGGTACCATGAGACACACAGAGACAGAAACACAAACACTCAAACCGAGAACAGAAAATTAAATTCATCATTAAAATTTCTACTTCGCCGGGAATCAAAGACCCTTCGCTTGGCAGTCCAGCATGGAAACCATTAAGCCACGCGAGTCGACAATTTATTATTAAGTATCTCTGGATCTGCATTGGAATAGTGTTATTGGGCAACAACGCCATCTATAGCGTCGCCTATTAAATAAAATCGATACCAAATACCAATAATATCTGGACGTAACCACTGCGCCGCGCCTCCATAATGCTCTACCACAATGAGTAAAATATCAGCGCCAGTTCCAAAGCTCTCTAAGTTGTTATTTTTTTATTCGATATTTTACTATGTAAATATACTCGTAATTAATTATTTGAAATTATCTCCACCAATACACTCTATAATAGCGTTATTCTGTAACAACGCCATCTACCGTATAGCGTGTAAATTAAATCGTCGATATACCAAATTTGCAACGGATCACCAAATAGTTCTGAATATGAACTATTCGCCACATAGATGTCGGCAGTACCTAGCCTCGTTTTGTTAAGTTTTTATACATTTTGTATTGATGATTTCTTTGAATATGTGGTGATATGTATGGTTCTTTTTTTAATATTTCGAGATAAATCTAGCATAAATGATCGAAAATTTGCTATTAGAATATTAAGATTAATTATATTATATATTAAGATAATATTTGTTTTAAAAGAATAAATAATAGAATATTAAGATAATATTTGTTTTAAAAATAAAAAGATAATAGTGTGCGGGGATTTTAACATAGATATTCTAAAACGAAACAAAATAACATCCGAATTTGAAGAAATATTTGACTCATATAATCTTAAGCTGTCCATTAAAACACCAACGCGACTTTGCAGTAAAACTTGTATTGATAATTTTGCTCATAACATTCGAAACTGTAAATCTGGCGTAATTGAACTTGCATTATCGGACCATACCGCTCAGATATTGCAATGTCCGGTAAAAAGAAATTGCCTCATTACGCACTGGTAGATCTATCGACGCGATTATTGTATTGAAAATATTAAAAAATTTATCGACAGTCTTAAAAATTTAACATTTCAAGACGTTTATTTAAGTACTGATCCAAACGATGCTTTTAATGTATTTCACGAGTTATTCCAACTATTATATAATCTTTGTTTCCCTATTTTAAAAGTTAAAATACTTACGAAAAAACGACCAAAGTGGATTTCAAAAGGTATAAAAAGGTGTTCCAAAATTAAAAGGGGTTTACTTTGGAGGTACAGGATCTCTCGCAGTATGGAGGCAAAAAATAAATTTAAAAATTATTCAAAAACATTTAAAAGAATAATAAAACTAACACAAAAATCTCAAAATGACTATTTTATTAAGAACTCTAATAATAAATCGAAAGCTGTCTGGAAAGTAATTAACAATAACACTATAAATATACCTAAACAAGATATTAATGAAATCAAAGTGGGGAACCACATTGAAACAGACCCACAAATTATCGCCAAAGAGTTTAATGACTTCTTCTTAAATCAAATTGAAGATAACTGTAATATAAAGATTAATAGTGATATACATAAAATTAGTTTTAACTGTCAACACTCATTTTTCTTAAAACCAACCTCACCCGACGAAGTTATAAAAATAATAAATAATCTAAATAATACAAATAGTACGGGGTATGACGGTATATGTACGAATATCGTTAAACGGGTATCAAATATAATTGCACCAATACTAGCTTATAATATAAATTTAAGTATTGAAACTGGCATATTTCCAGAGAAACTTAAGGTCACAATTATCAAACCAATATTTAAGAAACAGGACAGACAGAACATGGGATGTTACAGACCTATAGCATTAATACCTATTTTTTCTAAAATATTTGAAAAAGTACTCCATGACAGATTATATTTTTACTTCGAAAAGTTTTCTATCTTTGCTGATGAGCAGGTAGGGTTTAGGAAAAACAAATCAATAAACGTAGCAATTTATAATTTTTTACAAAAAGTAATGACAGGTTTAAATGATAAGAAACAGGTAATCGGGCTCTATATGGACATGACAAGGGCATTCGAGTATGTAGATCATAAATTGCTGATTAATAAGTTAGAGAAATATGGAGTCAGAGGCAATGCGTTGAACTTAATCAACTCTTACCTAACTGACAGAGAACACATAACAGAAATAACAAAAATTAATGAAATCACAAAAACTGAAGAGAAACATCATTCTCTCTCTAGGAAAGTACTGTATGGAGTGCCTCAAGGAAGTATTTTAGGCCCTTTACTTTTTTTAATTTATATTAACGATTTTCCTCAAGCAGTAAAAGAACCGATGATACTATTTGCTGATGATAGTACAGTAATATTTACAAATGAAAACACAGGTTCCTTTGAAAGTAATATAAATAATTGTCTTGAATCACTGATAGAGTGGCTAAATAGTAATAATCTTAAAATTAATCTTGATAAAACAAACATAATGACATTTAAAAATAGAGTATCATACGGACAACCAGTAAATATTAACTATAAAGGAAAGTTGATATCTGAAATAGAAACAACAAAATTTTTAGGACTATACATAGATAGCAGATTAACGTGGCAGTCACACAAAGAATACGTTTGTAAACAATTAAATAAGTTTTCTTTTGCTTTATATAAATTGGCCAAAGTTGTAAGCAAAACGGCGGTTCTAAATGCCTACCATGCGTACGTAGGTGCAACATTAAGATACGGTATAATATTCTGGGGAAACGCGACTGGAATTCAAACTGTGTTTAAGGCTCAAAAAAAATGCATTCGAGCAATATGTCAATTACAACAAACGGATACTTGTAGGCCACATTTTCAAAATTTAAAAATAATGACGCTCCCTTCCTTATACATTTACGAGATCTCTTTAATGGTCAAAACAGAAATCACAAAATATGAAACCCTTAAATCAAAAAGACATAACAGTAAATTATGTTCAATCGCTTCCAAAACAAAACAATATCATAACAGTGTCTTTTGCATGGGACCAAAAATATATAACGGTCTACCGGAATTCCTCAAAATTAAAACGGGCAACGAATTTAAAAAAGGACTTAAAACGTATTTACTGAAAAAGGCGTATTACTCAGTCACTGATTTCATAAACGATAAAACGGCATAAAGGAATTCCACAAAAACCTGGGAGGTTTTTTTCCGCCGGCTTTTTTTCCTCTCAGTGTACAAACACCCTGTGATATGGGTACCCAAAGCTGACGATCGGAACCGATCCGAAATATAAATAAATAAATATTTTTATTTTTATTTATAAAAGGCGCAATATGGGACAAATAAAAATAATATTAAAATATATGTAAATGTACATTTCGTAATTGTATTATAGTTTAGTTTTTTTCCTTTTATATTTTTATCATTGTATATTTGCATACCTCATGAAGGTAAATATGGCGAACTAAATATATATAAACAACTTTGTAAACACCCATATTTGTGCAAATAAATGTCTTTGTCTTTGTCTTTGAAAAGAGATGTAGTAATTATCGAAACTTGCGAACGCCTGCATTCGCACGCCATTTCATCATTTTTGAAATTGACGTAACTTTTTTGTTTGTGAACCGATTTAAATAAAACAAACCCTAAATGTTAATCCCAAAAAATACCAATACACCAGTGAAAACCGCATCCTTCTACGTTAAGCCGTTCCTGAGATTAGCGCGTACAAACGAACAGATAAACAGACAAACAGACAATATTTCTAAAAATCATTGTTTTGGGTTCTATTACGCTAATAAATAGCCCTAGTGACAGTTTTTCTCAAATATCTTCAATGTACAGAAACCGACTTGTTACAGATTTATTATTATGTAATATAATTCAGTATTTAATAATAGCTTGGCCACGGTTCACAGTGTTGTATAACATATTCATGCCGTGAATTGTTGGTGCGCTCATTTCGGGAATCAGGACTTGATCAAGCGGTTATGGGTCAATTAAACATTAAATCCATATATTCATACATTACATAATATATTATGTTATATTATAAATTTGAAAGTACGTATGTCTATCTGTCTGTAACCAATTTAAATGAAATTTGAAACACATATAGGAGTGGACCTTGGGAAAGGACATGAGATGGATGGACATTTTTATCTTACGGGAACCTATAAAACGGGTCCACGCGAGAGAAACCGCTGGCGGAGGGCTAGTTATTAATGAATGTGCAATCCATACTTAATATTATAAAATCGAAAGTAACTCTGTCTGTTTGTCAGTCTGCTACGCTTACCCGTTTAAACTTCTGAACCATTTTTAATCAAATTTGGAACACTGATAGAGCTCCCAAGGGAAAGGACATAGGATGGTTTTTATCCTACGGGAACCTTTAAAACAGGTCCATGTGGGCGAGGCCGCTGGCGGAAGGCTAGTGAGGATTAATGCATAGAGCACGACAAATTTTTGCCATGTTCCGTTGCTGCATTTGATTCAGGATGGAATACATATATTTTTCGACAGATGGTCCTAAATATGTATTTTTCGGGTTCACCGTATCAGTATAAAAAAGGAAGAGAAAGAATTGAATATTATTTAGTACGTAGTAGTATTAGTAGTACGATTTTATTATAAAAATGTTACATTTATAGCATACCTTGTTACAGCACAAAAATAAGAAAATCATTCGGGAACATTATCCGATATTTTCATACCGTTTTTCGAAACATCTGATAGGATTAAGCGAATGTTAGTGACCTTTCGTATGAACTTCCTTATGGGTGCCATAAGGCTCTTAAGCCTTGAAGAAACACAGCCTCGTCGTATCATAAATATTATGTTAGGATATGCTTATATTCTTCTGATAACCGATATAAAAATGGTGTTTGTATAGTATGCATAGCCCTGTGGTTAGTGGAGAGTGTATGGGTACTGTAAAGTAATGTAACCGCAAGTAGTGAAACAGTAATATTCGTATTGTAATTTGATGAAGTTTGTTTGCCGGCCTGTGCAGGTAGAATTTAGATATTTTATATGCGGCGACAGTGGAAATAAGGCAGATCTCTTTAGCGTTTTTATGTTTCGAAGTAAGTGTACTGTTAATTAAAAAAAGAACAGTTAAAGCTCCTCACATGTTCTCTGACTTAAAATTCAAGAGAGCAGAGCGCTGCCCTATAAAGACAGCAACGCACTGGACTTCTCTGGAGTTGAGTTTTTTGTTGATATTTTGTTTGGCTTGGTGTATAAAAAATAAAAGAATCATAAATGTACCCAAAGTTGCAGAAAACATCAAACAGAATAAAGAATTAATTTACTGTTCATTAAAACCCATAATATCTAATAAACAAGTTGGCGAAAGAAATGTGAGGTTGGATTTAATTTAATGATCTTTTATGCCGAAGTCATCAATTCAGAATTAATTTGCTGTATTCAAAGCAAAATTTGTTTCATAAAAGTTGGCGGGCGAAATTAGGTCTGTTTCTTCGCCAATTATAAAATTTCTTGACATTGATTAAGAGGAATGGACGGAGTTCCGGTATTAAAATTATTGTTTTAATTTTCTCTACGGACCCTGCCTGCTCTGTGCTGAAGAGTTAACCTTAATTACCAATTATCTTAAAATTACCTACTTACATTTTTTTAAATATTTTACGCTTTACATTAATATTGACTAAAAATATATTTTATCCAGCGAAGTTTTGAGAGTAGAGTCTAGGTGTTTAGAAAAAGTGTAAATATAAAGTTTGGTTGTTATTAAGACTAGCTTTACGAAAATGAGAATATCATTGAACAGTCTATGAATTGTTAATTATGTAAAATGGGCATAAACATTTGTCTTTAGTTACTTCTCTTTTGAAGTCGATTTAATTTTGAGTCGAATTTATTTCTGACCAAGATAATTAATAATCTTTTATTACTTGTTATAATTTCTTACGAAAATTGTTATGATGTTGGCTTCCTTAATTATTGTCTCCGAATCTATGCATTTTGTTAGAAGCGAAATAGCGAAAGGTTGTGCGTTTTAAAGTAGTGTAGTTCTCTATTTTAGCGAAGACACTGATGTGTTTGTGAAGGAAAATTTACCATATTGTGTTAGATTTCAAGGGATATTCAATTATACTCCTGCGGGTGTTACGTGTCTTTTGCTTTGCAATATCATTGCTGTAGCTATGTCTATATCTTATTGTTGAAAAAATCTAAGCTAAGCAACGGGACTTTAAGGGAAAGTAATCGTTTTTTGATCCTAATGAAATAAGTAATAATAAAAACACACGCTATCGCTTGCCCGATACCTACTTAAAATCTTGTCGATTGGAAAATATTAGAAGTGGAAAAACATTTTATCTTTTTGTATAGACAAGTACTTACGATTCTTATTATATCGTATACTAACCTTCCGCCAGCGGCATCGCCCGCGTGGACCCGTTTAATGGGTCCCTGTACGATAAAAAATGGCCTATGTGCTACTCCAGGATTCATTGCTATATTAAAATCATAGGCGTTCAGCCAGTTGCTTCGCGCGCTACCTTATTATCCGTTTTCACGTAGGAATGAAGGTGAATTTAGCTTTCTAATGGTGAAAGAATTTTTGAAATCGGAACAGTAGTTTTTGAGTTTATTTATTACAAACATACAAAAATACAAATCTTTCCTTTTTATAATATGAGTATAGACTAGTAAAGTCCACAGTAAAATTCATATTTTAAACGTTATTTTTATACAAAATGTATGAAACATCTGAATCGCGCATGGCCCGGCGGCTAGCGTAGAACGCAAGCGATCTATGCAGCTAAGCTAAACGGGTGCGGTCGGGTGTGAGATGGGTGACCGCTAGTGGCAAACATTTCATGCGCATTTCCGTGCTTCGGAGGGCACGATAAGCCGTCGGTCCCGGATGTTGTCGAAAGATAACAGTCGAAAAATCTTGTCGGAGGCCTTATGGGCGGTTTGAAAACATCCGACATTGGGTTGGCCACTAACCCGCATATCCGCCAACCCACATTGGAGCAGCATGATGGAGTAAGCTCCAGACCTCCGCAATAATGGGGAGAGACCCGTGCCCAGCAGTGGGACGCAAAAAGGGTTGCAGCCAGCTATGAAACGTCTAATGATAACTGCTTATTAGATTAGATTAGATGGACTGTACCTAGCACATGTATTCACCATGTTGTTGTAATAAGCTAACTCACGAGTATTCTTCTGTATGAAATACAGCTTTCACACAAGAGGTCGGGTTTGGTGCCTAACAACACAGGTGGTTTCCACACAGCGCAAGCGCCAGCTCCCACACACTACTGTTGTGCCGATATTATTTTATAATGTACTCTCCTAAATGTACATTGTATTTTTGTAATAGTTTATAATGATAAATTAATTAATATTATTATTATTTATTCGTCCCTCTTAACTGTATTGCTGTTAATAAGTTCTTGTAGCTATCAGTGCTGTTACTGAAAGGTACGGATTGCCTATTTATAGAGATTGTAAAGGCAATTAGTTAAATGGTTTATTTAACACAATTGCCTGCAATTTTCAGTGTTCACGCCTATTATTACCACAGCTGTATTTAATGAAAATACATGTAGTTAAAGTATGTAAATTATTTCATTACTGTTTATTTATTCAGTCACGATCACTTTTATTACTGTTAGTTATTTAAAGCGTTAGTATGTTTATTAATGTGTGAATTGTAATGAAAAATAAATTAATAGTTTTAAAATTACGGGCTGGATTCATTCACTCCGCCCAGTAAAAGTTGAAGGCACATGATATGGAATTTTACAAAATTGTGTGGAATAGTAATACAAATATGTAGGTCATATGGTTAAGTGGTCCGTGCAACCCATAGACATACACTGCGTTTCAACTCAGGTCATATTCAGTTGTATAAATTTACGTTCATCTCATGAAATAAATAACGTTTAACACACATAGTCCAACATTAGGGTTGATATACCCTCTGTCGTGGATTCCATGGACACACACAAAGCAGAAACACAAACACCCAGACCGAGAACAGAAAAAAACTCATCATTCAAATCTCCGTTTCCCCGGAATCCAACCCTTCCTTCGATAGGCAGTCCGGCTTGGTAACCATTGCGCCACGCAGGTCGTCAAACCTGCCTGACCTGAAAGTCCGCCGGGCAATCGTACCTAAATTACTACTAAAATACATTAGAATAGGGAATATGCATATTTTTTATAACGTAAAATATGTATATTTCAATTAGAACAAATAAAATAATTTCATTTCATTCATTCCATTCATTTCATTCAATTCATTCATTTCATACATTTAATTCATTTCATTCATTTCATTCAATTCATTCATTTCATACATTTAATTCATTTCATTCATCTCATTCATTTCATTCATTTCATTCATTTCATTCATTTCATTCATTTCATTCATTTCATTCATTTCATTCATTTCATTCATTTCATTCATTTCATTCATTTCATTCATTTCATTCATTTCATTCATTATTTTCATCAATGTAATATAATTCATTTTTGGGTTACATTATTTCACTTACAATTAAGCCAGTTTTCAAACCACAAAAATACAATGCCGATTAAGGCCTTTAAAAGAAAACTAAAAACAATAAATAAATAACAATAAAATATTCGGAGATAAGTATGTACATACTGATAACAATGTTTATAATACCTAATATGAAAATTATAGTATTTTTTTATTTCATCCAATAATAATTTTAACATTTTTCAGAATCGTTATAACTTAACAAGAAAAAAAGTACATCTATATACTTGAACGAAGTTTTTAATGGTTAAAATTGCAAATCACTTATTAGTACTACGTTCTCGGACGGTGATGTCATATTTTTTGCTTTGTTAGTTTGGGCCGTTTTCAACACAACGCGGTGAGGTGTGTTAGCTTTTATTTATTTATGAAGAATATTGTATTAGTTCATTCCGTATAATTATATTTTTGGTAGCGGTATTTGATTGTTCTGTTTCCGGCACCCTCGCCATCTTGTTTCCGTCAGTTTTATTTAATCATATCCGACTTCCGGTCGCACAAATGGTCGTTATTTACTCTGACCAAGCGGCAAGCATTCGGATCGGAAACACTGAGAGATCGAGACGTGGCTAAGGAAAAGTATTAAAAAGTGTAAAAGCGTAGATTATGTGATAGTGAAACAAGTACAGGATTAAAGGAATAATAATTAGAGTGTTAATACATATGTAAGTACTCCATTTTGTTCCGGTGGTCGTTAATTAGTTCTTGAAAGATTTAGGTATGTGATTCTTATACTGCATAACTACGAAATAAACGTGCAATTTGTAAAGTGTTTTATCTTTTATTTAACGAAAACCCGCATTCTGAGCTGTGAGCCAACAGGTGTAACTTTGGCTCATATTTCTGTCTTTTGGGGTGCTCCTTTAAGAACACTTGATCTCTATGTCATAATATAGGATATATAGGATCGATTGATACAATAACAAAAATCAATCAAGTTCCCTATTGCTCACGGTACAAATAAATATAGTGGTGGCATTGCCGCGGTCGAACCATGAAGTTTCTACTGCCTTTATTTTGTTAACGGAGTGATACCAGGTTATATGAGATTCGTACCTCACCAAAACCTTTTCGATGCCACCAGGTCAAGTATTAAAAACCGGCCAAGTGCGAGTCAGACTCACGCACAAAGGGTTCCGTACCAATATCTATAAAAATCACGTTTATTATATGGGAGGCCCCTTAAATATTTATTTTATTTTATTTTTAGTATTTTTATACCAATAGCGGCAACAGAAATACATCATTGCCTTTGATTATCCATAGAAATCATTGCATTAAGATTGAATGAAAGGTAAATTGTGGTTTACGATTTATGACGTATTAAAAAAAAACTACTTACTAGATCTCATTCAAACCAATTTTCGGTGGAAGTTTGCATCGTAATGTACATCACATATTTTTTTTAGTTTTATCATTCTCTTATTTTAGAAGTTACAGGGGGGGACCAACATTTCTACCACTTTCGAAGTGTCTCTCGCGCAAACTGTTCAGTTTAGAAAAAAACACGTATGGGTTTGATGAAAAAAAAATTTTGAATTTCAGTTAGAAGTATAGGGAACCCTCAAAATTTATTGCTTTTTTTATTTTTGTGTAAAAATCTTAATGTGGTTCACAGAATACATCTACGTACCGAGTTTCAACAGTATAGTTATTATGGTTTCGGAAAAAAGTGGCTGTGACATACGGACGGACAGACAGACAGACAGACATCACGAATCCATAAGGGTTCCGTTTTTTGCCATTTGGCTACGGAACTCAATCTTCTTGTATCTTTAGTAGAAAGCTAGAAGCGGTTCTACAAAGAGTTTGGCGATAAAAAAAAACGAATGAAAAGGAACAAAGGCAAAACTGACTTAGGTTCCCATAAAATGGATTAAGAAATAAACATGTCAAGCCGGTATTTTTGTGTACATTTGATTGGCGCTATCGCGTTCCAGCACCGCGATCGACTCAACACTAAACTTGGCCAATTACATTAAACGGCGACTGAGCTTACTTATCGCCTTGTTATTGCAAAGTAAATTCGCTGCTTCAAGCTTAGTTAACTTTATCGCAACAAAAAAATTACGTAATTACTAGCTTTCCGCCCGCGGCTCCGCTGCGCGTTTCCGCCATAGGAATAAGATATTTTCCACAGGTAAATAGTAGTCTACGTCAGTTTCTCTTCGTCTTAGTACTCCTGTGACGTGAAAAAAGACAAACAAACACACTTTCACTGTTATAATATTAGTAAGGATATATATTGATGATTGCTCATTCCTTTTATAATAATAAATACATATTATACTAAATTTATTTGTCAAAGGTTCACGCCAGGGTTTGAACTCAGTATCTCCATGTAAAAGGCAGTGATCTTTATTTTTTTTATTTGAATGGAGTAGCAGACGCGCATGCAGGCCACGTGGTATTAAGTGGTCGCTGCAGCCCATGGACACCTACATACAACTTCAAGCAAGCAGCAAGCATAGGTAAGTCTTGTCTGAGTCGTATGCAGTTGCGCTGCTACTCCGGAGGCTGGTGGTCGCCTCATGTAAGTATGACCGGCAACTGCACCTTTCCATCGAAACACAACAGAATTGGTTCACGGCAGAAGTGGGTGCAGCGGTGGTACTTCCCCGGGCGAACCATAATAGTTCTACCACCTACAAATTATTCTTAGGATGTTGATGCTCAGCATTACATTCAGCTATTCTACTTACTGTTCGCTAAAACCTTCTGTCACTACTTAATCAATCTGCATAATGATAGATCAAACTCACTGATTTATATATCAAAGCTTAGCTGAAACGACTGTACCTAGAAACTTTAAATTTGTTACAGAAGCTCCTTTTAATATGTAGGTAAGCACTAAAAGCTTATAAAAGGATAAAGGGAGAGTGAATTTTGTACATAATTTTATAATTTCTGGCCAAACGAATATTGTTACATAGAGTCAGGACTCTAGTAATCAGGATTACAAATAAAAATTATCTGCGTAGGCATAAAAGGAAATAAAAGAAAGGGTTTAAGTTAGGACACACGAAATCTGCGGAGTATGTTCACTTTACGTTAACTAATGATACTTTCTAAAGCGGGTGAATCCGCGGAGCACAACTAGTTATACACTATGTAGAGGATGTAGGCCCAAGCAATTTTGCGCAGCTGTTGCTACAATTCAGAAATACTCTACAAGCTCCAAGGAGCCTCGTGACTGTATTAGCTACACGATGACGTCAAACTGTTTGTTACGTTTGTTTAGTTTTGATGTTAAACCGCAACGTGTGAGAACTTCTCCTAGCGTCTACGCGCTTAAGCCCACGTACCACGAATCGGTCGTAGTAATCGTACCACTACGTAAATACTACGACGTAGGCTGTTGTAGGTTGTGGGAGTTAATGAATTAGTAAGGAAAACATAACAATATGAAATATATTTTTGGGATAAACTAACATTTTGTTGCATTCCGTTTTATTGTGTGTTGCGTACACATTTTATTTTATTTGATTTTTATTTACATTTATAGGTTCCTAGGTTTAATTTTCAGTGGAGTCTTCTCCACTGAAAATATAATCTAATCAATATGGACTATTTTCCCATTTTACGTATTTAGCTTTACCTCCGGAGTAGCATTGCTTGCTTGAGGTTGGGTGCAGATGTCCATGGGCTGCAGCGACCACTTAACACCACGTAGCCTGCATGCTCGTCTGCTACTCCATTTAAATAAATAAAAAAACCTTCTACTCTATGTACTTCATTGTAAACATGACACTCATGTGTGGCATGTCAAAGAAATGTCTGTGTTTATACTAAATGAACGCTTCCAATCAGCCGTTGTAGAATGAGCTGAAATTCTAACTAAACTAAATTCTATTATAAAGAATACATTCATTATTTTGAAGACTTTACCGAGAAAATTTACTCGTTGTTATATTAAAATACAGAGGTAAGTATTTTTAAAAGGACTCACTTGGCTATATTAGCTACGTGCTGACGTCATACCATCTTGTTTACTCCTCGTAGCCGCTACGCAGGCGTCCCGTAGATAATCGTAGCATTTGTAACTACGGCGTAGGTGTTTAAGAGATTAATAAATTCATGCTTTTGTTTGGAAAGGGTATGCAAATCGTACGTTAAATGCCTGTTGTGTTCGTTATAGCGTAATCATAACAATAACATGTTTTGAGTAATGTTGGTTTTTGTAATAACCTTTTGTTATTCTATAATGAAATTATTGCGCAACAAATATAAGTATTTAATGTTAATTGAATTTTACTAAATACCTAAGAAAGCAGTAATTATGTCATAAAATTTTGGTAAAGTCATTTGTAAGACATCGTTTCCTAGCGTGTAGATTACCTTTGGTTTGGTACTCACTTCAGCTTTTCCACAACCTATTATGGCTATATAATAAGGGATTTAATTTATTTAATCTAGAAATGAAAAAGACTATTACACGGGTTTCTTCAATAAAGCTGTAATAAAAGCTCTCCTGCAAAGCCAGCAATGCTAAGATGACTTCCCTGTAGAAGTCCATGTCCATGGGCGACGATGATCGCTTAATACAAAGTGACCAGTCCGCCTTTTTACCTTTTTGACGGGTTCATTTAAAAGAGAGACTTTTGTTATACTTGTAGTATAAAAACCCATATATTTAATATAACACTATACGCAATAGGTAGCAGATAACATTTTAATTTTTAGTATACGTTATTTGTGCCTTTTAAAGAAAATGTATAAGTTTCTTATTCGCCTTGACAAATATCTTCTAGGAATAGTTTGTCAAGTTGCATAAGGCTGTACCGCTTGTACAATATAAGCGTGAATGTGTAGTCATTCATACTGTGTTCGTTCATGGAATGAATAGACAAATAGTACTGTAAAAGACACGTACATTTTACCGAATATACGACAAGTAGTAGTTTGGAGAGAGTAGGATGTATTTAAATTATAAAGGAAAAAGGACTTTAGTCTTTACTCGAGTTTTAAAATCAGACTTTTAAGTTCCCGTAGCGAATAAGTGCCTTCGTCAGCGTACTGGGCTATGACCTACATCCCTCTCAACTCGGATAGTAGATACAGGTTCATAGATGCAGTATCTACTCTTCCAGTTTATAGATCCAATGCCCCACATATTTAAAAAATTAAGTTTTTAACAAAAAAATAGAACCGACTTCAAACGGTAAAAAATAAAATTGTTCAGTACCTACTTCTTCTTGCTTATGGTAATGACTCTTAAAACTATTCCTGGAGTCGGGCCCTTAGCAAATGTCGTACTATTCGTTCTAAATTGGCACCGACATCGACAGTGCAGACAGTGGGACAGTACCTACTTCTTCTTGCTTATGGTAATGACTGTTAAAACTATATTGGAGTCGGTGCCCATTCAGAACGAAAGGTACACTATATTTACTAAGACAGGACATTTCACTAAGGGCCCGACTTCAAAAATAGTTTTAAGAGTCATTACCATAAGCAAGAAGAAGTAGGTACTGAACAATTTTATTTTTTACCGTTTGAAGTCGGTTCTATTTTTTTGTTAAAAACTTAATTTATTTCACTCTTTTTAGTAATTTTGATAATTCTGTATGTATTAGCATAATTGGAAAAATTTTCACTTAACTTCTAAACTTTAAACAGATTTACCTTTTATAATCATGTTTATCTAATAGCCTGAAATAATACTACTATCAGTCCACCTGAACGTATAAATTAAAGAAAGAATTTGCTCTCGGCTCCTAACCGTTGAGGAGTTGTACCTTCAAACATCAGCTAAGCAACAGCAGGTTTTAATTACTAGACATAAATATTTGTATTATGTTAATAATATGACTAAAAGAATGTGTGTGCCTATTAAGTTTCAGTGTTTCCCTCGATTTCCTTAATATCACATCATCAGATTTTGACATGGTGACAGTTGGACCACCTCAGGAATGTAAGATTTCGAACAAAAAAACCTTTATTGAAAGAATTTGCTCTCAACTCCTAACCGTCGTAGTACCTTCCATCATCAGTTCAGCAACATGATATGACGATAATTATACACAAATGTCTGTTTTGCTTTTGTAAAAATATGAAAAACATTTGTTGTACTATAAAATTTGGATGTTCCCTTCGATTTCTCTGGGATCCCCTCATCAGACTTTGACTTGGTGACAGTTGGACCACCTCGGGAACGTAAGATTTCGAATAAAAAACTATTTATTGAAAGAATTTGCTCTCAACTCCTCACTGTCGCAGTACCTTCCATCATCAGCTCAGCAATATGAGATGATGATTTCTATGCGTAAATATTTCTTATGCTTCCGAAACTATAAGAAAATCAATGTGTGTGCCTATAAAATTTGAGAGTTCCCCTCGATTTCCCTGGGATCCCATCATCAGATCCTGATTTGGTGACAATGGGACCACCTCGGGAGTATAAGCTAACGAACAAAAAAAGAATTTTGAAAATCGGTCCACAAACGGCGGAGTAATCGGTGAACATATATAAAAAAAAAAAAAAATACATACAGCCGAATACAGTACCTCCTTCTTTTGGAAGTCGGTAAAAAAGGGTTAAAAAGAAGAGTATAACATATTTAATTATCAATATCCCATAGTTCTGAATTCCTTTTTATAACTTTTGATATCTATACTAATTTTATAAAGAGGATTTTTTTTATTTTTGTATGTTTGTAATGAATAAACACAAAAACTACTGTTCCGATTTCAAAAATTCTTTGACCATTAGAAAGCTACATTCACCCTGAGTAACATAGGCTACTTTTTACCGCGGGAAAATGCTTCATTCCTACGTGAAAACCTGTAATAGGGTCAACGCGGTTAAAGCAACTGACTAAACGCCTATGATTTTAATAGCAATGAAGCCTGGAATAGCACATAGGCTATTTTATCCTACGGGGACATGACGGGGACCCATTAAATGAGTCCACGCGTGCGAAGCCGCTGGCGGAAAGCTAGTCATTAATACATTTATATTAAGTTTTCTTATGACTAAGATTTTCGGACATAAAGAAATAATGAGATGAAAAAGATAGAATACACTCATTAAGGGTTTATCGTGGATATTATAGACACAGCCAGGAACATCAAGAACTAAAACTTAATTATATATGTCTCTTCTTGGGATTCTCAACCAGCAATTCGACATAGGATTTCTTGGGTACCACAGACGAACAGAAAAGCAAGCACACACAGACTAGGAAAGTACCTCCAAATTCATGATTTTCACTTCTCCGCCGTTGTTGGGAATCGAACCCAGGATACTAGCACAGCACACTGACATACTCATCACTGTAGCATACAGATCGTCCCTCTATTATTAACACTTGAATATGAATAGAGGTATGGTACCTATGTTTTTGTTATGCATGCAGGACTCTCTATCGGTGACCCAGCGGCGCCACGTTCTCTGCAGAGGCGATAAATCCTGCCCTGACATGTCGTCACTCCACGATAACTGGGAAAAACTCGGACATAGAAACTATGACCCTATGGTGATAGATGAATGAACACAATGAAAATCTGGTAATATTTTGAAATGAAATTCACGTAAGGTTCGCTGCCTAAAATAAAGTTCTTTTACGAAATATCTAAAACCCCAGCCACACTTAAATTTACAGTCGATTTTTGGCGTTCCAAAAACGTACGTAGTTTACGTTTACGAATACATCTTACGCAAAATCATGAAATCGATTGAAATCGTTAGCATTTTGACAATGATACAGCTCTATTTTTTTTCAAAGATACCAATATTGCCTACTTGTGGTCAGTGTCGCCCGTCCACACAAGATAATTGTGATTGACATTTTAAATTTTGAGTCATAACTAGCTGACCCCGCGAACTCCGTACCGCGTTTAATTATTAAATAATAATAATAATGGATAGCATATAAACCTTCTCCGTGAAAAAATACATATACATACCAATTTTCATAATAATCGGTCGAATAGTTTCTGAGTTTTGCGATGTCATATATACAAACATCCTCTTTTATATGTATAGATAAACAGATGCATCGCCAGCGGCAATTTTCTACTTGCAACCAATGCTTTTTTATGATTAACTGATAGTAAACTCCATGTTTTACCGGCATCTACAAAAATCTATACTAATATAACCAACTAAAGTTTGTTTGTTTGAAAGTGCTAATTTCGGGAGCTACTGGTTAGAATTGAAAAAACAGTTTTGTGTTCGACAGAAAAAGGAATTATGCTATAGAAATATGCTTAAACATAGGTAAAACCGCGAGGCACACACAGTAGTGGATAATAAAGATGTAAACTATGGATACTCTTATTTCTAGAATATGTTTATAGTAGTTCCTCCCACGGACGTGTATTCATTTCAAAATACGGCACAGTGGTCGTCATAATAATAGAGAATTCAGACACGAATAGCGATGACAGAATGTATCGCGAGATGAAAGAAATAATACAACAATATAAAATAGGAGTGTGAACAAAGTACTCGTACGTAAAAAAGTTCATTGTATTTCCAATGAACTTTTAGATTTTCTTGTGATACACTGAAATTTTATTTTTAAAAATACTTTAAAATATATTAAAAATACATAAGTTGTAATTGATTTACTTATTAAAGAGTAATGATAGCGTTGGTCCTTATCAAAAACGCCATTTTTTTTGCTACTCTTTTTAGAAAAAATCCATGGCCATGTACCTAATACTTATTATCTATTTAATACATACGTTTGGTAAATAAATAAAGAAAAGGTATATACCGACTCTCTTTACTAGTAGTAAATGTGCAAAGATTATTTCCCTCAATTACATTAACTATTAAAATTTAATTTTATACATTAACTATTTATTACATTAACTATTAAAAAGGCAGTCATTGAATAATTCAATCCATACGATAATTTTATGATCAAGAAATTCAATGCTTAAAGCAAGGCACAAAAAAAATAACGTTGGGTAAAATTAAGACAATTGAATAGATTTACAAAAACACCTTATAACAACTATTCCATTGGCACAACAAATATACATAAACACTTATTTTTTTATAACAAATCCATCTTACCATAGTACTAATTTTTAAAGCTTACCTTTTCAATCCAATCTCTACTAAAGATTTCATTTTTGTTAATGAATTTAAGCTTTCATTCAAAAGTGCAAAATCTAGTTATTAAAAATAAAGGAGGAAAATCCAAATCAGTGAAACTAAATATTAAAAAAAATATTAAAAGCAGTGTTCTAATTACTTGGTCCCAAACTAACGCCTACGCTGCGGCTTTAGCTCTCGTTTTGTGAACATCAGCAATTCATTTGTGTCACAGTAAAATTCATGTTTAAATTTTAAACTTTTATGTAACATTTTTGATAGTAGAATTGTGAGGAGCTTGTTTGTTTTAATTAATATTTTTATATTAAATTCTTTTCGATGTTCCACTGCTGGGAAAGATCTCATATCGTAATAAGAAAGCTTGAATAGCATCAGTTGGCTGCTTGGTGGACAAAGTGAGGAATCTATACTTATATTATAAATACGAAAGTTTGGATGCATGCTTGGATGGTTTGTTGCTCAATTACGCAAGAACGACTGAACGGATTGGGATCAAATTTTGCACAAAGATCCCGAATAAAATGTATAATAGATAAGTATAATCATATAAAACTACCCAAGCGAAGCCGTGCCGAATCTATAGTATTGTATATTTCCAAGATATTCACGGTAGATCATAGAAAATATAACATCATAATAAAATATTGGGTGCAGTGTTTTCCTTCCTATATTATACATTCCAAACATAACCAAATCTATCCATGTATAGTAAAACCAAACTGAACCTTAAAAATTAGGACGAGTCCCTCTCCGACCCGTTGGATGGCCACCCTACCGTCCCGGTCGGATCCTTGTTCGTCGCCTCACGTTTTTGATTTAACTTTTTTCCAAAGGCCCTCAACCGACTTATTACTTCGATAATCTCCGGATATATCCTGGTTGTGTTAACGCATTTTTGGACCCCTTTTTCTTACGGTCCATGTTGGAGGAAATGCGTAAGAATTTTTTATTTCGCAATTCTTGTATTTACCTTATTTATGTACTTATACGGCCTTAGTATGGTTTGCAAATGCTGTTTTTATGTTATATTTCTATTTTGAAATAAATTAAACGAAAGCCGGAGTAGACTTTATGGGCTATTAAAACCGGGTCGAATGAAAAGTGAATCAATTAAAAAAATATTATACTAGCCGGTCAGTAACTTTTTAAAAAGGTAACTTTAAGCCTTAAGGAGACTAAATAAAACTCACTACGATAAAACTAACAAAGTAAGATTGGTTATATAATAAGCAAAATTTGGGAGGATTCTTCCACCGGCTTTTTTCTTCTTAGTGTACAAAAACCCCGCAATATGGGTATCCAAAGCCATCGGATCCGATCCTAAATAAAATTAAATATGAATAAATAATTAAATAAACAAACAACTAAATAAATACAAACTTAAATAAATAAAAATTTAAAAGGCGCAATAGGTATGGGATCAAATAAAAATAATAATAATAATAATAATGATTTATTCTTGAAAATAATAAAATTGATATAAATGTACATTTTTTTAATTATATACATATATCTTAAAAATAATAATAAATAAACTTACAACTAAAATACATTATCCAAATCGCTGCATCGCGGCATTGTGCCCAAGATACTGGCAGCATTACCTCGATGGATTGCCAAACTAATTTGTTGACCGAGGTAAGCTCCAGCTCTTGGGTCGCCAGAGGCCACCACCAGACGCGAAGACAATTCTTTATAAAATTGTCTTGCTCCCAACCCCCACGGCCCCAACGTCTCTACGGCAAAAGGGATGAATAAATATTCATCACATTTTTATAAATTGTGTTAAAATTAAGTTCACGAAGGTAAACATGGCGTAATAAATGCATATGTATTAACAGCTTTTGTAAAAACCCATATTTGTGCAAATAAAAATCTTTGTCTTTGTCTATTATATAGTTTATTAAACAAAAGACTTATACGTTAAACCGAAACCGATACCTAAATGTTAAACAGCGCTCCCACTTTTATGGCTATTTTTTTTCTGTATGATTCTTAATAGATCCATACATTCCTACTTTAGGCCCATTCTTTTTCTAAATAATACATGAATAAAAGTAAACCCAGTGTTTAAAAGAGGGAGTCTCTCCGCGACCCGCTGAAGGCCGCCTTTGCCTCAGGTTTATGATTTAACTTATTTCAAAAAACCGATAATAATATACCCTGGTCGTGTTAACGTAGACTGTGGCCCCTTTTCCTGTACCATGAGGAAATACGTAAGAATGCTTGATTTCATAACGCTTGCGTTTCTTTCTTTTATAGCTTTTTTACAAATGCGGTTTTGCGGTATTATTGTGTCTTGAATTTAATAAACATAAGGCACTTTTACGGGCCATTTCAACCGGGTCAGAGGAGAAATGAATAATAAAAATAAAAATAATATTGCAAAATATCTACAATCTGGTTAGAAAAACAGGTCGAAATTAATTACCATCTGATCTCCGTAGGTAAACATATTACAAGTACCTGAAATATTTTTGGGAACATTTTGAGAAGCCTGTAAAGTATTTTCTGTTACGCCGGTTTCACCTCTCGGCTGTGTTGATTAAATAAGTGGGAAAGTGGTACTTACAAAGCTAAAAGATATTAAGATTTTCAAAGTACCTACGAGTAATGAACTCGAAATGTTAAAGTTTTAGGGCATCTCTACATAAAAGAATATTACTTAATGTTGATTTTCGGATGGAGATTGTAAGTTTTCTAGATTAAATAAAACTCAAATAGAGTTTTATTACAAAAATAAAAGGCATTGAAATTAAGTCCCGGTTTCAATTTCTTATAGTTTCTTTCTATCTTTTATATCATCCATACTAAAATCATAAATGGAAAGTGTGTTTGTTTGTCCTTCTTTCACGTCATAACCGTCCTACAGATTGACCAGAATTGTTGAACATAGGCTGCTTTATACCCCGGAGAAACATCACATTCCTGTAGGAAAATCCGTTATAAAATATTTGGTTCCTGAGATTAGCGCGTTACAAACAAACAAACTCTTCAGCTTTATAAATTAGTATAGATTATATTAATTTAATAACGCGGACGAAACAGAAGGGCACAACTAGTGCTTTTATTTCATTACAAATTGGCCAGTTGTATTCTCTTTTTGAACGATCATGCTACAGAAATTACTTTGTTTCCTCAGAAATATCAGTAAATAACTGGCAGCATTATGTGACTATTGTACACGAAATCCAACACGTTCATAAAATCTAGTTCAATAGAATTCTTATGGTAAGTATAGACAAATAAAAAGACTCACGAAAAATAAGTGCGGGGTATGAAAAATCTTCAGCGCGCAAATGGACCGTTCAATTCTGCTCCAAATCACATCAGTTACAGCGTTTTGATTTTCGGAATACCTGCTTTTAGAGTTCCGTAGCTCCCGATTAAAAAATCTTATAATATATTAGTATATCTACTTGGAAACCATAACTATACTTTAAAAGTTTTGAGCACATATGAAAATCTATATCTATACTAATAAATAAAGTTGAAGAGTTTTTGTTTGTTTGAAAGCTCTAATTTCAGGAACTGCTGTTTCAAATTAAAAAAATATTTTTGTGTTGAATAGTCCATTTATTGGGGAAGGCTATAGGCTATATAGCCAAAGTCCAGGTCCAGGCGGACGGTCGCCGAAACTTCCAAGTTTAGTTTTAGCAATATTCAACAACTAGTTTAAATTAAAATAAAATACAGAAACATCCTACAAATATCTACACATAACTGAGGTTATAAGAAGGCTGAGTTTTACACCCTACCTCACCTATAGTTCCGTAATAATACAATAAATGTGAAAATAGCTCTGCATCTCTGTCTATGTGAAAGGACATAAAGACATTTCCGGAAAAATGTACTGATCCCGTGGGATAACTCAGTATAATCATATGAATTGAATTCAAGTCGGGCCTGATCACTAGTACGTTTATAATCCAGCATCGAACGCACGGAACCCCTTTCATTCAACTAAAACTCCACTCGTCCGATTTTTATTTCCCTTGAAATATAGGGAAATGCCAACACTAAAAATGTGTTGTTGTTTAGTGTGTATATGAAGTTACGCAAGTTACGTGAAGTTACGTAAGCGTATTGCTAAGCGCACGTTTTGCATATTTGGGGGTGTCTCTGAAATAAAATATTGCGATGACCCGTATGGCGCAGTAGTTAACATATCTCACTGCCATTTAATGATGCAGGTTCGATTCTCTTTTACAATTGTTTTTTCATTTGTGTGGGAGAGATACTGGGTTATATGAGATTTTTAGTGCACTAAAACGCCCTTGGTGGCCTGCTTCAATGCTTAGGGTGAATGCACCGAGGACCTCGACGCGCGACGCCACTAAAGGGGCCTAATGGGACTTTCGAAGCTCTTACTCCCATCGCGCGGAACCCGGAATCCCCTTTTAGTCGTTTCTTACGATCTGGCAAGGGATACCGCAGCCCTATTCTTAACCCTAAACCTATACTACATATTATGTACACCTATATTTCCCCTCAATTCTGACGGGAAACCATTTCCATCATATCGCAATTAATCTTGTTTGATTATAATGATGATAATTATAAGACCTCAACATCATGAACAAAAATTATGTTGGAATAATTTCTGTTCATTTATTATGTACTCCAAGAATATTTGTTTAAAATGTCCATTCAAATTTACGTCACAATAATGTTCATATTGCATATAACTTTTAATTAATCTACATACGGGCTCCAGATGATGGTTGGCGGATAATACAATAAATGAGGTGCAGTTTCAATGAAATTGCATAAATTTACGCCAAACATTAACCGGATGATCATAAATGATTCCCGTATAATAAGATGGACAGTTTGCGAATGAAACCGCAGAAGGTATTTATTTAAATTCCGGAAAACCCGACTCACTTTCGGATATAATCAAGGGAATAATATATGGGATCGTATTTTGTGTTGTTTACCAATAAGCAGACCGTGTGTAACTTTGAGAACAGTAATTTATTCATCAAGTACTTTGTAAATGACGGTTTCATTTAGAAGTAAAATCGGAAATATACGATCAATCCTATTGCGCTGAAATGATAGTTCAATGACTTTTTAAAATGTTTATTTAAAGTTATGTGAAGGAAATATATTTAAAGTTATATGAAGGAAAATTGTGCACTTTAAAACATTTTTAAGTTTTTAGTATTTTATCTGATATAGCAAGTCAAAGTTTGCAGAATTTTACATTTTCTATTTATCATAACAATCAAATATACTCCTAATTTATTCCTTTATAAATCAAATTAGCGATAACTACCCAAATAGCCAAGTTTGTTAAAAAACGGAATTCTAACAAGGTACAAGTTGATGAAAATAAAATAAAATTACAACAAAATAAACGCCACTACAGAAAAGAAGCGACTAGCTATTCATGCTACGAAGCTATCTTAGTGCAATCATAGTAAAGTTGGCGTGTTTTGTCCGTGATTTCGTATTCAAGAAGCGGACCAGATAATATTGCAAACAAAGCACCAAAGACGTAATGGAAGAAGACGGGGTTCTGCAAGTAGATTAAAAATATATCCGGGCCCGTTCCAATCGTATTATTTCACGTAAAAACTCTCAAATAAAATATGGCGTCCATTGAATATTCAGCGGCGTTGGATTAAAATAATATTTCACAGAGGTTTCAGGAAATTAAATCTTCTCTATTGTTTTTGTCATGCCCGTTCAAAGTAGCCATGAATCATTCTCAGCCTACTGAGGAGTTTTTTGGCTCCTATTTGCCAGTGTTTTATATTAACTCTTTTGTGTTCGGCAACATACAGCTCTCTGAAGCTTATAATTTTGTAATTTTGTGGGCATTAAGTAATGGCTGGTTTTTAAATAAATCTCTACAAAGCGATCATACTTCCAGGTAAAAACATAAATAATTTTAGCTTAGTTACTATCCATTTTCATTTATTCTGACAAAGTATTTTGAAATATTTAAGATTGTCGATAAATAAGGAGACCATTCTGGATATCAGATATAGCAATTATAGTAGTGCTGTTTAGCTATCTGTTTATCTGCAGAAAAATAAACGCATAAAGTTCTGGTCAAAGTTAAATTCAAAGATCAAAAATTATTCAAATCACGTCTAAGCGCTTAGTGTTAGCATTATAAATGACTAGTGGCCGCCCGCGACTTATAAAGTCCACGAGGATCGTGGACTTTATAAAGGTAGCCTAAGTTACGAGTACTCCTTATTACATCAGCTACCTGGCAGTAAAAGTCCCGTCAACATCGGTCCACCCGTTTCAGAGATTAGCCGGAACAGACGGACAGACAGACAGACACCAACTCAGAAACCTCTGTGGGCTCATGTACAACACTTTGCTGAAAATCATGACATGATCAAATGCATAGTTTACGATTTTGTACAGGATATAATATATTATATTGAAGCCCGTATGGCTCGGCGGCGAGCGTAGAACGCAAGCGAACTACGCAGTTAAGCCAAACGGGCGCGGTCAGGTGTGAGGTGGGTGACCGCTAGTGGCAAAATTTCATGCGCGTTTCCGTGCTTCGGAGGGCACGTCAAGCCGTCGGTCCCGGTTGTTGTCGATAGATAACAGTCGTTAAGCCTTTTCGGAGGCCTTATGGGCGGTTTAAAAACATTCGACAGCAGGTTGGCCACTAACCTACATCTCCACCAACCCGCATTGAAGCAGCGTGATGTAGTAAGCTCCAGGCCTCCTCAATAATAAAGGGGTGAGACCCGTGCCCAGCAGTGGGACGCAAAAGAGGGTTGCAGCCACAGGATATACAGACAAACATTATTTTTTATGTATATAGATATATTATATTGAGCACACATTATTAGTGGTACTGGAAATAGAGTTTTATTGAGAACTAGCGGCCGCCCGCGAATTCGTCCGCGTGGACTTTATTTGTATAATTTTTCTTAAATAAATGTAGCATAAGTTACTCCTCATTACATCAGCTACCTGCCAGTGAAAATTCTGTCAAAATTGGTCCAGCCATTTCAGACATTAGCCGGAACAAACAAACAGATAGACAGGCAGATAGACAGACAGACAAAAATTGTAAAAAATGTTATTTTGGTATATGTATCGTATTTACATTCATATGGATGTAGTAAAAAGCGGTTATTTTATTATACCAAACAGACACTCCAATTTTATTTATTTGTATACATGTATATGAAGATCAGTGTTCGGAAACAAAACTTAAGTAAAGCCAGATAGCTGCTAAAGTATAAAATAGTTATTAAATTTTATGTCTATGTCTACAAGTACTTAATGATCAAACATCCCCAAGGCCGGTGTCTTTATAAACTGTTACTAAAAAGGCCTCTGTATAAAATTTCTCTTAACTTAATCTCTCCTAATTGGATTACTTAACATTCAGAATAATATAAACTTTAATGTGTACACAGTTAGTTCAGGAATATCAATATGAAATTTCTAGGCATACCTGGGACTCGCTTCACTGCGATGATGTGTAAAGATAACAAAATTACAAATGTCGGTATATAGCTACCGTATTTAGGTATTTTGGTAAAAATTATTTCATAAAATTAGGTCACGAGTTTTTTTTAAATCAAGTATCAGGTGAACATGTTGTGTGACGGCAACAGCTCATGAACATCTACTCACAACCTCAAGCAGACCTTAGTTTTGTCTGAGATGATATAAACTTGCTTTGCTCTTCCTGTGGCTGATTCCGGTTGCCATCCAGACTTAGATGATGCGACATCCTCTAAGTCTGGAAGGCAACCGCACCTACAATTTTATGATGTACATATATCACACACGTGTTGCGACTCCAGCGACTGATTTCGCGTCCAACCGATAAAATACGGTATTCAACAACAAAATCAATAAGAGATATATTATGAGCTGACAAAATGTGACATCCTCATACAATTTGTATGAGAGAAATATTTGTGACGTTACAAAATTGTGTTGTTCATTGACTAATTTGTTATTGATTTCAAAGACAGTAAAAATCATGCATAAAAAAGAATTAACAATTATCCCCCTTTATAAGTGGGACAATGAACAATTTTTTCAATATATCGTTTACAGTGCAACCATATTATGGTATGTATTTTGATTTTTTTGTTCATAAGCTGTGGAAAAATAAAAGTTTCTCGGCTGCGGTGAAACGCTTCCTTCACGCATGTTTAACTACGAATTTGTCACGCTTAAAATATTCCTAGAAACTATTTAATGAGACTTGATCGGTACCATATAACTATACTAATAAATGATAAAAAAAATTGAGAACGGTTTGAAACTAAATTGAATATCCATTTTTAGGTACTCCGTGAATACTTTGTGGATATTATGAAAAGTGACGTATTGAAAAGTCGGACTTAAATTATTTTAATGTATATAATTATAATATATCAATATATTGGAGCAGCGATGGCCGAGTGGTAAAAAAGCCGCAGTCATCGACGCGACCGATCCCGGGTTCAAATCCTCGGCGCGCACCTCTGACAAAGAAATTTGTAATGTGCGCATTTATCGTTGCTCCACGGTGATGGAAAATATCGTGATATTTAATTGATTACGATGTTCTCCATCGCCGTGCATGCCTGAGAGAAATTCATAATTTCTCGAAAGCATGATGTCCACCAATCCGCACTTGGCCAGCGTGGTGGACTATGGCCTAAATCCCTCTCACTTTTGAGAGGAGACCTGTGCCCAACAGTGGAACATAAAAAAGGTTGAAAAAAATATTATAATATTGCTTTACGTTTAACTTAACTATCATATAGTATACATAGTCATAATTTTGTACTTCTGGGGTAAGAATTTTGAATTTGAATGTACGTTTCGCGATATTTCGGCTGTTAGAGAGCTTGTTAGTTGTAGTCATAGAACTATTTTAGACGTTTTCGAGGAATCTCACTACATCTTATCAATTTCTGAAGAAAATATACTTCTGTTTTGCCCTTAGAGCATCAAAGGCACCCTTCAGTAGAGACGGTACAGTGCCTCGCTTCGATACATAATTTTTGTGCCAAATCTGGTGCGGGGGAAAGAACGCACGCATTTTAATTTTGTCACACATTCACAAACATTCTTTCATCGCTACAGACGCATACATTTCGTGACGGGTGTCATACCTGTCAATTTCTTGATGCTCTAAGCCTTAGAGTCTAAGGTTTTGCTACATGATAAGGCCACATGATATCTTTTTTTTTTTTGGAGTGAAAACTTCTTTAGCGGCGTTGAGCACTTTTTGTGGGATGGGTAAAAACTATGAAACTCGCGCGAGGTCACGTGTGCTGATCGCAAAATTTCGTAAGATAGTAGAGGAGACGAGGAAGATCGACCTTCACCGATCTGATGATTCGATGAGACATATTGTTTACCAAATATAATTTATAAACATATATGCCTATGATAACTTGACTATCGAGAAGTGTTCATAGTTATTTTTAATTTAATTAATTTTAATCAATTTTCTTTCATATCACCTTCACTCTTGTAACAACCGCACGAGTGAATATCTTCATTCAACGGCTCTTAGACCAAGACGGAGGGGTGACAGCTGATGACGGCTCATCTGACGGCTGTCTATACTTTTTTTCTTCAATTATGGCATCGCAAACTCTGCATATTGCCAGCGTCAAGTATAATTTTATCTTAAAATTCGTTTATATCAAGTATTTAAAATATGGACATTGAACAAAGTGCATCTATTAATGAAAAAAGTGACGAAGAAATAGTGAAAGAAAATGAGAGAGTACTTTGTAAAAATACTAGATAGAAATTAATAGGTACTGATAATTCAAGCACTTCGTGCGGAATTATTCCCTAACGATTCCAAGACATCAAAAATGCACAACGTTAATGTTTTCACTTCTGCCGGCACTCCCGGAGTGCAACCCTTTTTTTTATTTAATATTACACTTGTATAAATGATAATCTGAAAGGTGTATGTGAAATACATAGACGCGCATGAATTTAATATTATTTTTGTACAGTTGATACATATTATGTTCAGACGGGCATTCAATTATGAGAATGATAAAATATATAGAAGATAATTTTTTGGGTGAGGTTTTGCTATTAACTAGTAAAGTTGCGCTTTTTTTACTCAATATGTTTACTTCGTGCTTTCTTTTCTGCAAACAAAAGGTTGGTTATAGAAATTTTATTTTAGCCCTTACCGAATTCAATTTACGGGATAACGTTTTGAATAAATTTCAATTAAAACTTAAAACTTTATTATTTACTATAGATATTAAAACTTTTTGAGTTGGATCCCTGAGAAATGTCTTCATCCATTTATTCCTAAATAATAATAATACATTTTTGCGTGACCATAATAATCTAGCTTTTTACCCCTAAAAATCAAACACATTGCGTCAGTTTATACACAGCTCTGGTCCCGATGCGTCATTCGATTGGAAGTAACAACGAGTCGTGTACTTTATCGGTTATCACGTTATGCGAGCTCAATTAGCTATGTGATCCCTCACGCGGTGTAAACGCTATTGTTTTAACGGGTTTGACAGTATCATCATAGCAGTATATTTACTAATTTTAGCAGATACCTGTGTATACCAGATACGTTTGCTAGTAGGTTGCTATTTACCCCCAATAATCAATTAAATGTTGCTCTGGCCCTGATAGTCACCCAATTGGAAGTAGCAGTTATCCCTAAAAATAATTACGAAGTATCAATTTCAACGGGGCTCTGATCCTGATGCGTCCCACGTCCTCCGCGGTTAGCGCGTTATATCTGCTCATTAAGCGATGTAGGTACGTAAGTATTCGAAATTTCAAAATATTTTTGACGTGACAACGTCTAGTAAAAATAGATGACGCCGGCTGCACGCACGAAAAAAGATGACTCATTGTACGTTACGCTCATTGTACGTTACGCTCATTGTACGTTACGCTCATTGTACGTTACGCTCATTGTACGTTACGCTCATTGTAAGTTACAATCATTGTACGTTACGCTCATTGTACGTTACAATCGGCGCTTGTACGTTACGTTGAGGATTGTGCGCTTATAAAGTGCGTCGACTATAGCCTTAAGCCATTCTCTATAAATGGACTATCCAACACAAAAATAATTTTTCAATTCGAACCAGAAGTTCCTGAGATTAGCGTGTTCAAACAAACAAACACTACAGCCTCACATATTAGTACAAATACAAAAAACCATACAGCATGGTCATTGAATCGACCTTTTTTGCGACTTCCATCATATACAGGTGTTAAAAAAATAGAATCATAATTAATATAACAGATGGACCTTTTGGTCGCGGCGCGTTGCTCGCGCGGAACTAACGCACAGCCCCGCGCGGCTCCCGGGCGTTAGTCGCGCACAATTAACGACGTATGACCACTCACGCGGCATAATGGCGGCGGGTTTACGGGTTTTTCAGATCGTTATAGTACAGTGCATTTTCATTTGAAAACCATCACACTTTACCTCTTTATGTCCTCTAGTACCCGGATGATCGAGCGTTGCTCGGATTAACACGATTGGATTTGCAGAGACTCTACATAACAAAGCCATTTACTACAGCTCATTAAAAAATTATAATTACATATACTCGCCAAAGATATGAGGAAGAAGCATACTTTAAAAGCTTTTATTTAACTTGCAATGTACATACATATGTATGTTTGGTCGGGTGGAAGCTTGCTACTCAATTTTGAAGCAGAAATCGTCAACCGATTGAGCTGAAATTTTGTATACACGTTGAATTTGGACGACAATAGACGATAAGCTCTGTTACGTTATTCTAAATTCAATATGGCGGACTATCCAAGATAGCGGAATAGTTATTTTTAATGAATTTCTACAATATAGGTATCAAATGAAAGGGCTTGGTGAGAGTAACTCGGAAAATTATGTGACGTCATTCTAAATCCAATATGGCGGAACATCCAAGATGTCGGAATAGTTTTTTATGCATTTCTGCAATATGGGTATCAAATGAAAGAATAATTAGAATTACTAAAAAGTAAAAAAAACTTTTATTAAATGCCTCAAAAAGAAGAAAATGAAAATTTCCTTTAAACCTTTAACTATCAATTAAAAAATAATGAGGTTACATTATACACAATTTATATGATCATAAAAGCTTGTCGCAAGATTTGCGTAAATAAACTAGGGCATTTAAATATATTTTTTAAAAAGGTTTTTCCTTTTAATTTTTTACATGTAACTTTTTGTGAAAGATATTATTCCAAGCAAACAAAAAAAAAACGATACAAAATATGACAAACAATACGTTTGGACAGACAATCAAAGTGTTCGTGTGACACTCTCCTCTTCAATTAAACCAATTTGCCCATTCAGCGTCCGCTGTGACAAATGGACCAATATTTTTTTACAGCGAAGGGCGAATGATGGATACTCGTACATATCTCACATTTCAGACTGAAGTAAATAAAGAGAAATTAACGAATAAAAATGAAGCTTTATTATTCAGTTTTGTTTTCTTTAAATGATTTATCTTGATCTTTGTTGATACCTTTTTTCTCTCGTGGGGAAATCCATCTTGGAAATCCTCTCTGTTACGAGGGCACCAGAGAGGTTATGCCGGACTCCAACCGGCTAAAACCCCACGGTTTCCTCAGCACACTTTTTGTGAGGCTCACGGGTACGCTCTCGCATTCTTCCGCGACCTTTATTGATACCTAGCTTTCTGCCCGCTGCTCCGCCCATATGGCCTTCACGTTTTCCATAGGAAGGAGATATTTTCCCCCTGTAAAAATATCAAATTAATTAATGGTCCCGCACCGCTCCGCTCAGGTGCAGACGTTGTGTTGAAAGAGGGATCATTATTTTATTATTTTTAAAGAGATTTCATGTTAGTGTCAAACAAAATAATGATACGAATGTATACGAACTGTCCAATTATTCTGACAGTGCCAAAGTTTAGAACTACACGACACGAAATACAAACGTTTGACGGGTACAATTTATACGGGAAAACTACTTACAAATAAAAAAAGAGAAATTTTTTTTTTCCAGTGGTTTAAATTGTTAATCTAAACTATTTTGAAATCCCCTTGAACACACACAAAAAATTCCATCTTAATCCGTCCTGTCGTTTAGGAGTTCAGTGACATGCACACGCACACAAGAAATATACATTTTAAGATTATTATAAGTACTCGTATTATAAATAGTAATAGTGACAAAATATCTCAAGGTATAGAATTACATCTTAGTGAATGGTAGGGCTTGTATGGTTCGACTGTGGGTGTACAACTTTTTTTTTTGGTATCGGGGGGGAAACCTTCAAAAAGTACCCGACACCTTGGGAGAGGATATCGGGTTATGTGGGATTTGACCGCACTAAAACCCCCTCGGTGGCCTGCCTCTGCGTTTGTGAGGACTCCGGGATCTCCATAGGAACGCACCGGTGTCCTCCACGCGCGGTGCCCCAGAATGGGCCCATCTTCGGGAGAGCTGATGTGCTCTCCTGCACCTTCAGGTGTTCACGGCAGCATGCGGCCACGCATACACCGCCGTCCCTCCCGGGGCTGCTAGCTGGTCGTGTCAAGCTCCCACTCTCACCGTCCGCATCCCCGGAAGCCCCCTTTTAGTCGCCTCTTACGATCAGGCAGGGGATACCGTATTTTATTACCTTACCTCTATTCTTAATCCCGAAGCTACAGGGACTGTGGGTGTACAACCACTGCACCAATTCCTGCTGGAACAATTCTATTATGATAAGATCAGACGAAGTTACCTGTGACTGATGTCCGATCTTCGTTACTTGGACATTGGACATTTTATGTAGTTTTTACTTTTTTATTTTTGAACTTTGTGCAGCGTAGTCCAGATATACACGCCTTCATGAAATTAAAATGATCACGAGAATGAGATGCGAAGTATAATGTTGCGGTATAAAGGTGCAGCTTCTGCCCAGACTGACATGAGGCGATCATCAGCCTCCGGAGTAGTCTCACAAGCGCATACGATTTCAGACCAGTCATTGTTGAGTTTGTGTGTACATACAGGGCTGCAGTGGCCACTTTACTTCACGTGACCTATACGGTCAATTACTACTACTATATATCTGTGGCCCTAGTGAAAAGGGATTTAAGTCTAAAACTACAACTTTACAGGAGAGGCAAAAAACACACGGCGCTCTCAAATTGCGTGTTTGTCCTCGTATGACATTTAAACCGCCAGCAAAAGTAATACATGTGATGTTTTTTATAGGTAAACAGAGTATGTTCTTTATTATTATTGAGTTATTTTTTATGTAAAGTTAATAGTTTTTAAAATAATGACTTATACCCTCAACAAAATAAATTCCTCGAGGGTATAAAATAACTTATACCCCTTCACACATAAGTAAATTGAGAATTCGCTTATGTGAAAAGGAATACGCATTTGAATGAATTTTATGATAACCAAGTAATTAACTGAAATATTTAATAGCTCATTTTATAAGAAAATAGTGTTTAGCTGTGTACTTTAAGTCAACTTTAAAAAAAATTGAAAATTATGAAAAAAATTACTTGGCGTCTTTTTCACTAACATTTTATACGTGGCGTGTGGTACATGTAGACTTATATGAACTATTTTGTGTTACTTAAACCCATATTTTAATGGAAATAAAACAAGCGGAATACAAAATTATATTTTTTTTTTAATTTCTTGCGTATTTTTTTATTTTTTATATGTAAACCGAACAAAAAGGCAGACGGGCCGCGTGGTGTTAAGCGATCACCGTCGCCTATGGACACGGGCAACCCCAGGGGAGCCACCCGAGCATTGCCGGCTTTGGAGGAGAGCTTTTTTTACAGCTTTCTTGAAGAACCCCATGTTATAGTCCACTGGGAATGCCTCAGCTGGAAGGTTGTCCCATAACCTACATGTCCGTGGTAAAAAGGAGCGTGCAAAGCGGACTATGGAGGACCGCCACGAGTCCAGATGATGCCAGTGGAACTTTAACCTTCGTCTGGTGGTATAATCATGAAATGGTGATGTAGGCATTAGTTTGAAAAGTTCCTCGGAGCACTCACCATAGTAAAGTCGGTAGAACACGCAGAGCGAGCCTATGTCTCTTCGCAAGCTGAGTGGTACTAGCCTGTCAGTCTATCTTGGGTCGTTGACGATTCGGACTGCGCACTTTTCAACGGAGTCAAATGGGTGTAGCTGGTATTTTGGTGCTCCTGCCCAGAGATGAGAGCAGTACTCCATATGGGGTCTGACCTGGGCTTTGTACAGCGTCAGGAGTTGCCCCGCAGTGAAGTACTGCCTCGCCCTATTGAGGACACCAAGCTTTTTGGACGCCAATTTGGCTTTGTGCTCCAAATGACTCCGGTACTGCACTTTACTCGTAATGTCAACACCCAAGATACCGACACATTCACCGACGGTGAGCGCGGTACCCTGGAACTTGGGCGCTATAACAAATGGGGTTTTTTTAGCGGTAAACGCGCAAACTTGTGTCTTCGTGAGGTTACACTCGACAAGGTTAAGTCGACCCCATTCCGAGACCCGCTCCAGAGAGTTCTCGACTTCAGACACAAGTTTGATTCTACTTTCATCTACTTGTGACCGAGAGGCATTGGCTCGACAGGTGTATAGTGCGTCCACCGTACTATCATCTGCATAGCAATGTATACTGCGTGATTGTTGCAGCATGTCATTGATATGCAGAATGAATAGTGTAGGAGACAGTACTGAGCCTTGGGGAACACCGGCATTAATGGGTTTCATATCTGAGCAGCATCCGTCAACAACGACCTTAATCTGCCGCTCAGACAGAAAGTTTGCCACCCAGTTGCATAGCCTCAGGGGAAGACCGTAAGATGGAAGCTTCGCGAGAAGGGCCCTGTGCCAGACCCGGTCAAAGGCCTTTGCGATATCCAGGCTGACTGCCAGAGCCTCACCGTTGCCCTCGACGGCTTCAGCCCAACGGTGTGTGAGGTATACCAAGAGATCACCGGTCGACCGGCCCTGGCGAAAGCCATACTGACGATCGCTGATCAACCGGTGCTTCTCGAAGTACCTAAGGAGCTGCGTATTTATAACACGCTCCATCACCTTAGAGAGCATCCCTGCTGGTCTGCTGGCTGCATCCCATTGGTTATCGCAATGGGCCTGTAGTTAGACGGGTCACTGCGGTCACCCTTTTTCGGGATTGGGTGTACTAGGGCTACCTTCAACGAAGGGTACTATACTAGTGGTGTAGGAAAGCGAGAATAAGCGCGTTAAGACGGGAGCCAACTCGGGAGCGCACGTCTTTAATACGATCGCGGGGATATCATCCGGCCCGCTCGACTTCTTGACATCGAGGGCTAGCAGAGCTCGTCTGACGGCCTTTTGAGTGAAACGCACGTCCTTCATCGAGCTCTCACACTGCTTGATGGTCGGCGGTGTGGCACCTCCGTCGTCCAGAGTCGAGTTTGAGGCAAACAGGGTACTCAGGAGATCGGCTTTCCCTTTTGCCGTGTGAGCCAGAGTATCGTCCGGTTTGCGTAAAGATGGTAGAGACGACCGACAGAAGTTACCTTCGACAGCCTTGGCAAGCGACCAAAAAGCTCGACTCCCGCAAGGGTAGCTAGATAGACGCTGGCCAATTCTGCCGACGTGCCTAAACTTCGCCTTGGCTATTTGCTTCTTTGCCGAACGGGAGGCAGCGTTGAATTTTTTCCGAAGCTTAGACGTTTCGGGGTCCTTGCGCGTGTGCGCATCAGCCCAGGCTAGAAGCCTTAGCGCAAGAACCATTAAACCAGGGCTTGTTTCGCCCGCCAATGGATACTACAGAGTTGGGAATAAAACCAATCATGCCCTGTCGTATCACATCGGCTATCGATTCCGCACACGTGCTAGGATCACCCGAGGTGAAGCACAGCTGCCTCCAGGGGTAGGAAGCCAGGAATTCCCGGAGTCCATCCCAGTCCGCTGACCCGTAATGCCAGACTTGACGCTTCCCATTGGGTCGAGAACCTTCTAGGGGCGGCAATGGTACGGCAGAACTTTCCAGGCAATGGTCAGAAGTCCCAAGTGGGGCCCCAACCGTCACCCTGTAGTCAGATGGATGGGTGGTCAGCAGAAGGTCCAGCAGAGAGGCAGTATGGGTCTCAATATCTGGTACTCTGGTGAAAGTGTGTACCACCTGCGTCAACCCATATGCCAAGGAGAAGTTGTAAGTGTGTATTTGAACAATACCAAAAAAAATAAGAGAAACTCACATCTTAATCTGCAGAAAAATCACAAATTGAGATGAAAAAAAGGATGCGCGAGCGACTGACGGGACGCGGGCGCTATGCGCTCCCCACTCACCCGCACCACTCCCCCGCAGCGACGAGTTATATCGTTTCTCACGTAAAATGAAAGCTATTCGTAGGATACAACTAGAATTGTATTATATTACATTTATTAATTTCACAATAGCATAATGTGAATACTGATCTCAAAAAAGTTATACTTGATTTTTGACATTTATTCTGGTGAAAACAAATTGATGTCTAGTAATATCATTACTCACTAAGCCATTTAATAAGGACCATCTGTTGTTGTATTGGTAAACACCAATTTGATAAAAACGTAGGTAGTTTATGTTAATTTAGATTAAAAAACACAATTTAATTTTTTTATTTTTCAGTTTAAAACAATACGAAAGTACTTGAATCCGATTATTGTAGTTTTGTTTGTATTAGTTAAACCCATATGCACCAAATAACTTCTTTGTTTTTAGAGATAGCTTAGATCCGTTTACACCAAATGATAGAGCATTTCTTTCTGATCAATTTGGTATATTTAACTCATTTTCGACAAAATCGGACTTGTACCCCTTTTCACTAGGGCCACAGATATATGTATAGTAAATCTTATATAAAATTTCGTGTCACGGTGTTTGTTACCATACTCCTCCAAAACAGCTGAACCAATTTTGATGAAATTTTATATTCACACTTGGTAGGTCTGAGAATAGGTTGTTATCTATTTTTCATCGCTCTAAATGAAACGGGTGGCCACACCAAATTCTTTTTTTCGATTTCTTTTCCTTAATTTGTCACGCAACAATGATCTCTATAATTAGGTATACAACCCTGAAAATTACAGCACGACAAAAAGGCATTTATTTACGCTGCGTGCAAAATATAATTCCTTTGTCTCGTTTACAGTAACCATTAAAATACCGCGAACTAATGTGATAGCTATTTTTACAGTCCCTTTTAGCAGTTCAGTTTTCATTTGCTTTGTTGCCTCGTATTTTACGCGATATGGCCTTATCATAACAACATCAGAGCTAATGTTTATAAAACAGTGCAAGCTATATTTTTGGAATGTAACTACCCTTTGAGTCAACGAGAAATTGTTTAATTTTTATTATTGTGGGATTAATTTCATTGCGTTTCGTACGCACAATATAAAATTATCAAGAAGTAATTTTCGCATTTTAAGCTGACTGCGTTCACTTTTTTGGATCCATGGACACTCCCCTCGAGGAGCCTCTCCTAATCGAAATAGTTTAAGAAGATAAGTAGAAGCTAACTCTGCTATGTTGTTCTAATGTGAGTTGGATCTCAGGGTTGGATTAGATACTTTATTATTTTTCTGTATTTATTTATTCTTTATTGTTACAACTTCAATATGAAAATTTACTGTACACAGAGTAATTTAAGGTGCCTCTGGTCCATAAGTTGCGAGTATACATATATACAGAAAATAGATTTAGATTATTTTAATTATATAATATTAGAATTATAAATTTAAATTTTGAACGTTTACGACGCCGCTAAACGTTATAATTATCATTAGGTATAGCGCTATGGTCCTGTGTACCATTTCCACCAAAATTTTAAGACAGCATACTAAAACGGCGTCGACATATTACGTTTTCGGCCATTTCGCATTCAGCTCGAAACAGTTTAAAAGGCACAAAACAAGTAAAATTTCATTGCGAGCTTGCTAATGAGAGTTTATTTCAGGCCTGTTTACTGCTCTGTAATTAATTGAGGCTATTTAGTTGGGATTAAATAGCTTTATGTAGCAGCCGTTAAATTCCGTTCAAATATAGGCTCTTATTTCCAAAACTGATGAGAGTATAGTGAGGAAGACACTAGATTCCCATGCTCCCGAGTTTAAATCCTAATAAGCAAAATTTGATAGGACCATATTTATATGCATATATTACAGTGTATATTTATCTGAAAGGTAAATAGGTAAGCTTAGTAATTCTAGTAAATATAGCTGTAAGAAATATTGTCCTATCTACCACAAATAATTGCTTACCATTATTTAGCGTCAGTATTTCTCCAGGTGAATCATATTCTAGTTCTTTTACGTTTAAAATAATATCAGCCTATGATAAGGATAAGGTTACGGCAAATTTAAAGTTTGCAATGATTAATTAATATCCACTTCATAAATAGTTTCTGCAGTAACTTCAAAGTAAATTTTCAAAAGAAGTGCGCACTAAGAAAAATGAGAGGACTTTTAATTAGAGTTAAAGATTAAAAGGCTAGTTGAAGTGCCCGCAGCGGCGCGCGGTGTTTTCGAGTTGGACAAATGCAATCCCTTGAATATTTTATAGAACGATCCTTTGATATTCGGCTCTGGTTTGTTAAGCTAATTTATTTATTTACTGAGCATAACACATAAATTATAGATGTTCTATGTCACGAAGTCCGTTCGGATTTAAATGTTGAGAGGCTTGTACATGCACGTTATTTTAGTTTGCGTAACCTCGGGAGTACTCAATGTCAAGTAACGTCACCATGACAACTAAACGAAAGATAGATGTTTGAGTAAGGTATTACTAGATTCAAATATATATAAAAAAATACGCTTCACACTCATAGCCCCAAAATAGGACCTACGTTTACCCTGTCTCGTGGGTACCATGGACACATACAAAGACAGAAACACAAACACCCAGACCGAGAACAGAAATTTAAACTCATCATTCAAATTTCTGTTCCGCCGGGAAACGAGCCCGGGACCCCTCGATTGGCAGTCCGGCATGGTAATCATTGCGCCACGCGGGTCGTCAAAAAATATATACCTACGATAATCGCATTGTTCTACCACAAACAAAGCAGCAAAAATTATATAGCACTGGTATTTCCCCAATGGAACCATACTAATTTTATTATCTTAAGAATATTATCAGGTTAGATTATTCGGATAAGGCTATATAATACGGCAAAAGATTATTAATAATAATAATAATTTAATTCAGACCAAAGTCCATATTTTGTTTAGTAAACAACTAGTGGACGCCCGCGACTTCGTTCGCGTGGATTTCGGTATTAGTCATAGCATGATGTTTAATAGCCTAAAGCACTCTGCTCCCCTGGGGTTGCCGTTGCGTTCCCATGTCCATAGGCGACGGTGCTCGCTTAAGACCACGCGGCCCGTCTGCCTTGTTTTTCGGTTTATTTATAAAAAAAACCTTCCCCGATAAATGGACTATCCAACACAAAAAGTTTTTTTCAATTGGAACCAGTAGTTCCTGAGATTAGTGCTTTCAAACAATCATACAAACGAACGAACAAACAAACTCTTCAGCTTTATGTATAGATTAAAATGTTGATTAATTATTGTCGACGTGTGGAAACTGTTCGAAAAACGTGAACCCTATTTCGTACAGTTTACCATATTATTGCCAGCTCATGTTATTATGTTTTTTTTCTATGTATTATCTATTTCTCTATTCATTTATAAGTTTCATGTTATCATTTAAGGGACTGTAAATTATAAAACTTCAATACATTAACTGAAGTTTTCGATAAATCAACAATGATACTACTTCCAAACACTGATCGAAAAATTATTGAAATGGACGTAACTTTTTTATTTGTGGACCGATTTAAATAAAACAAACATTAAATGTAAATCCAAAAAAAAATACCAATACATCAGTGAAAACCGCATCCTTCTACGGTTAGCCGTTCCTGAGATTAGCGCGCACAAACGAACAGACAAACAGACAAACAGATAAACAGACAAACAGACAATAATTCTAAAAATCATTGTTTTGGATTCCATTACGCTAATAAATAGCCCTAGTGACATTTTTTCTCAAATATCTTCAATGTACAGAAACCGACTTGTTAAAGATTTATTATATGTATAGATATTAAGATATAGATATAGAATAGATAGATATAGAATAGAAGATGTCTTAACCTATGTTAGTACACAATAAGAAATTAAACTATTTATTTAAAAACTAGCTGTGACCCGCGGTTTCACCCGCGTTAGAGAGTATCATTAGCATAAAGTGAAATCCCTTCTGATCTGAATTGCCGTGGACCAGCTTTTTTGTAGGACTATTTAAGATAAACATTTTCATCATACATTACGAATGTGCAACTCTAGCGGTTTTGGCAGCGCACGCCAGAATAGCTCGCAGATGGTAGATTTTTGCCTACTTACTTGACACTTATCGTCATATTTTGGACAATTCACACAATATCTTTATAAACTGTAGCCTATGTGTTATTCTGATGTAGAAGCTATAGTATTGTAAAGATTCATTTAAATCCATTGAGTAGTTTTTACGTGAGAGAGTAACAAACATCCATACTTACAAACTTTTGCGTTTATTATATTAGTAGGATTTTCCAGATCATTTGAGAAGTTTCTGAAACTTTCTCGAACATTCTCAATGAATTAAAACACTTTGCAATTATTTTAAAAATCTTCAGACCATTCGAGAAATTTCTGGAACTTTCTCGAATATTTTCAATTAATTAAAAAAAATTGCAATTATTTTTAAAATCTCCAGATCATTCGATAAAAGATTATAATTATAAAAAATCCAGATCATTTGAGAAGCTTTCTCGAATATTCTCAATTAGTTAAAATTATTTAAAAAAATCCAAATGATTTGAGAAGTTTCTGGAACTTTTACGAACATTCTCAATAAAATTAAAGTTTAAAATAGTTTGCTAGATCATCCCAGAAATTTTGAGATCCACCCAGAAGTCCCTATTGGTTAGAAAAGTACAGATATTTTTTTCCAGATTTTTCCACCTACTTCCACCCACCGCGATCAAACTCCCTTACTATCATCTACGTACTAAGGGGTATTTACCACCCCAACGGGAAGATGATTGAAGTTAATGGTAATAGAGAAAACCGTGCCTTTACGTACAAAGAAAACCCTTTACTTTTTATTTATATACTAGCTGTGCCCCGCGGTTTCACCCACGTTAGAGACGATCATTAGCATAAAGTGAAGTCCCTTCTGAAATGCCGTGGACCGGCTTTTTTGTAGAACTATTTAGGATAAATATTTCCATTATACATTACGAATGTGTAACTTTAGCGGTTTTGGCAGCGCACGCCAGAATAGCTCGCAGATGGTAGATTTTTTCCTACTTACTTGACACTTATCGTCATATTTTGGACAATTCACACAATATCTTTATAAATTGTAGCCTATGTGTTATTCTGATGCATAAGCTATATTATTGTAAAGTTTCATTTAAATCCATTCAGTAGTTTTTACGTGAAAGAGTAACAAACATCCATACTTACAAACTTTTGCGTTTATAATATTAGTAAGATTTTCCAGATCATTTGAGAAATTTCTGGAACTTTCTCGAACATTCTCAATTAATTAAAACAGTTTGCAATTATTTTAAAAATCTTCAGATCATTCGAGAAGTTTTTGGAACATTCTCGAATATTTTCAAGTAGGTAGTTAAAAAAAATTGCAATTATTTTAAAAATCTCCAGTTCATTTGAGAAGGTTCCTCGAATATTTTCAATTAATTAAAATTATTTAAAAAAATCCAAATGATTCGAGAAGTTTCTGGAACTTTCTCGAACATTCTCAATAAAATTAAAATTAAAATAGTTAGCTAGATCATCCCAGAAATTTTGAGATCCACCCAGAAGTCCCTATTGGTTAGAAAAGTACAGATATTTTTTTCCCAGATTTTTTCCACCCACTTCCACCCACCGCGATCAAACTCCCTTACTATCATCTACGTATTAAGGAGTATTTACCACCCCAACGGGAAGTTTATTGGAGTTAATGATAATAGAGAAAACCGTGTCTTTACGTACAAAGAAAACCCTTTACTTTTTATATATATATTAAGACTAGCTGACCCCGCGAACTCCGTATCGCGTTTAAATATTAAATAATAATAATAATGGATAGCATATAAACCTTCTCCGTGAAAAAATACATGTACATACCAATTTTCATAATAATCGGTCGAATAGTTTCTGAGTTTTGCGATGTCATATATACAAACATTACTTAACACCCCCGCAACCCCCCCTTCCGGGTGGAATTTCGTAAAATCCGTTCTTAGCTGACCTCTACTCGGCGAAAGGAATATTCCTACCAAATTTGAAGTCGGTAGGTCTTATAGTTCCAGAGATATCGTGATGAGTCAATATATGGGTGGAAATACCCCCCCTTCCGGGTGGAATTTCGTAAAATCCGTTCTTAGCTGACCTCTACTCGGCGAAAGGAATATTCCTACCAAATTTGAAGTCGGTAGGTCTTATAGTTCCAGAGATATCGCGATGAGTCAATATATGGGTGGAAATACCCCCCCTTCCGGGTGGAATTTCGTAAAATCCGTTCTTAGCTGACCTCTACTCGGCTAAAGGAATATTCCTACCAAATTTGAAGTCGGTAGGTCTTATAGTTCCAGAGATATCGTGATGAGTCAATATATGGGTGGAATTTGAAGTCGGTAGGTCTTATAGTTCCAGAGATATCGTGATGAGTCAATATATGGGTGGAAATACCCCCCCTTCCGGGTGGAATTTCGTAAAATCCGTTCTTAGCTGACCTCTACTCGGCGAAAGGAATATTCCTACCAAATTTGAAGTCGGTAGGTCTTATAGTTCCAGAGATATCGTGATGAGTCAATATATGGGTGGAAATACCCCCCCTTCCGGGTGGAATTTCGTAAAATCCGTTCTTAGCTGACCTCTACTCGGCGAAAGGAATATTCCTACCAAATTTGAAGTCGGTAGGTCTTATAGTTCCAGAGATATCGTGATGAGTCAATATATGGGTGGAAATCTCTTATATATAGATAGAGAAGAAGAAGATTAAGATTTGCCGTTGTGAAATAAGATCCGCTTAATAAACAGTTTCTGTAGATATAATTTCAAAGTTTATTTTAAAAAGAAGTGCGCTTTAAGAAGAGTATGCGAGGACTTTTAATGAAAGTATAAGATTAAAGGCTAGTTGGAGTGCCCTCAGCGGCGCGCGGTGTTCTCGAGTCGGGCTACATAATGCAATCCCTTGAATATTTAATTTTATACAACATTCCATTGATATTCGGCTTTGGTTTGTTAATGTAATTTATTTACCCTAAAATCTAAATCAGTGACAATGAACAAAAATTTGCAGGGTTCCGTACGATGTCATTCTCATTGGGTTTTTTTTTCTAAAGTTGCTGTGAACCAATTTAGAGTATTGGGGCAAAGAATGGTAAATGCTGTCAATTATATTATAGATTAATATTTATTTCATAGAATTAAAAAATCAGGAAGAAAAGAAGTGTAAGCTAAGAGGAGTTTGTGTGCTTATCAGGTAGGTCTGAGAATCGGTCAAAATGGTGGTCCACCCCTAAATTTTTGTTTTTAGACAAATAAAATGTTTTTAATTTTTTTATGATACACCATTCAAAGATACACACAACCCTAAATTTTACTCTTCTATCACTAACATATATTTTTAAGATACATATTTGTAAGCGGTACGGAGTTCGCCCGGTGACGGTTCCGCACTTGTACTGAACAACTATTTTTAATACAGATACAAAAAATGAAGCAATTTAATGCAAAGAACATTTTTTGAAAATGGCGCTAACCGTAAAAGAATATAAGCAGAGATTTTTTTTTTGTTTTCTTCACCCATTCTGGGTAGGCAAAGGGAACTATGCCCATACAGCCAAGTCTTCAGTAGAATTTTTTTATTGATATGAAATGAAAATGAAATTTAATGAGATGAAATGAAATTACACCTAACATAACTCATTGAATCAATTCATTAAATCTGATATTCTTTTTAGAAGTATTTGCATGAATCATAAAAACTTTTATGAATTTTTTTAGTAAAAACTTCGTGGTTGTTTTTTTTCTTTTTAATAGACATTATTTTGACAGTTGGGAAAGAGAACGCACGAGTGCGGAAAAGGTAAAGAAAAAGCACGAGTGTGTAATAGCCCACTTCCCGCACGCTATACGTCCCTGCAATACGTCACTTTTTGAGCAACTGTATTAAAAAATTATTTTCATTTCATTTCATTATTTTCATTTCTACGCAGCTAAGCCGAACGGACGCGGTCAGATGTAAGGTACGTGAAGCCGTCGGTCCCGATTGTTATTCATAGATAACATTTGTTATACCTTGTTGGGGGCCTAATGGGCAGTTTGAAAACATCCGACAGAAGGTTAGCCACTAACCTTCATCTCCACCAACCCGCATTGGAGCAGCGTGGTGGAGTAAACTCTAGGCCTCCCCGATAACGAGCGCTTAAAACGCGCTATATGTTTTCCCTTTCCCTGTTAGCGGTCACAAATCCCAGTGTTAACTTGCTTATTTTGTCAGATTACTTTTGTCTCACACCAGTCCCGCATTTTCAAAATAATAAGAATATTGGCACGTCAAAGTAATGCAGAGTTCACTTTGATCTAAAAACAGCCTTGACTTTAGTGGTTATAAAAGAACTAGTGATCATCGTCAGGCTGATTGGAAACTTTTGTTTTTGCTTTTGATGTCCCTAATTCGAGAATGCCTTAATAAAGGGGCTCCGTGTTCCGAAGAATTCCACGAGATATTTCTTCTTTCATTACGTTTATTATTCAAAACCTCAGCTCTGTTTGTGAAATGCCTACCTAATGTTCGCTTTCGGTATTGTTTTGAATTTAATGCCGCAGGGATCTGACACTTTTATTTAACATTAACATAATTGAGGCTTTGACAAATTTCATTTATTATTTGGGGTTGATTTTGAAATATAACCTCGTTAAGGCAGGTTGCAATTATTAAGAATGATAAATTTTTTATTTTATTTTATTAAATTAAAAAAAGTAAAGAAGACGACGATGAGAAAATACTCCATATGATGTCAGGCAAGATCAAGGATTTATATAAATGTTTGTGAAGTTTTTGTTTTTTTTTTTTGTTTATTTTGTTTAGATATCTACGGGCTGCAGAGAGCACTTAGCACCACGTTGGTGTTTGCTAGTGTCATACTCTACCTACTTAAATAAAAAATTTTTTTTAGCTTTTAGCAAGGCCTGACTAATCGACGGCATTAACTTTCACCCCATCTCAAAGTTACCCAATTGAAAATAACGTGGTTTCTTCCCGTATAACATTGGATCATATTCGTCAAAACTCCTGACACTTCTATGACGTACTCGTACGTGATACCTCTCCTCACGGCGAAATAACGCTTCTCGATACTGCAAAGAGTAGGGTTGGGTACTTATTTGTGTAAGTGTAATACTCTTATTTTGCAAGAGAAAAATCACAATAGGAATACTACACTCACAGTCCCACATTAGAATTTCCTGTTTTTTTTAAATTTCATTTTTTATAAATAAACCGAACAAAAAGGTAGACGGGCCGCGTGGTGTTAAGCGGTCACCGTCGCCTATGGACACGGTAACCCTAGGGTTGCCGCCTGAGCATTGCCGGCTCTGCAGGAGAGCTTTTTTACAGCTTTCTTGAAGAACCTTTGTTATGTTATGATTACCGCAGATATATGTAAAGACATGATCACAGGCACCCATACCGAAAACAGAAATCTGAACTCTGAAAAAAAGTAAAATTCTGCCTCGCAGGGAATAGAACTGAAGACCCTTAAATGTCAGTTGAGCATGGTAACTTCTGTATCATACGTGTCATACCGTACGAGATTTATTCCATATTAAATACTGTCCCCCATTCGTTTTCCCCTGAAACAAGATACGTGACACTCCCTCCTCTCGGTGAAATACCTCTCGTCAATACTCGCTGAAATATTAGAATTCTCACACAGAGAGATGTGAATTAAATATTGACAATAGTCACTTACATCGGGGGAGAGAAACAAAGACTTAAATTAATAAAATTAATTTTAATTAAAGTCGCACGTTTATACTAGGCGATTTGGTATAGGTGTAATTTCTTTTAAGGGATGAAAGTATGAACCATTTGCTGTGAAGTTAGCTATGCAACACCCTGTCTGATTTTTTGTATTTTTCAAGGATATTTGATGATTTGTACTTTTTCTGATAATACCCTGATTTTGAGGGCAAATGATAAACCACAATAATTATCCTGCTGATACAAAATTCTTCTTTATATGTACCTAAATATATTTTTTGAATCTCGGCTCCAACGATTTTGATGAAATTTAGTACCCTGATTTCGGGAGTGATAAATCGATCCAGCTAGGTTTTATTTTTAGAAATTTTAAATTATGAAACAATATATTCAGCGATAATCAACTAAAATATGATGAATATACGACTCCTCCTGATATCTAATGGAGAGTTTTCATACTATTGTGGCGTAGAACGCCGTCAAACGCCATCCGCCAATCCGACGTTCAAAGAAATGACAATGTCGATTTAAAAGAACTCTATAAAATTTTCGTTCATTCAATTAAAGCATCCTTGGCCGAATGGTAACGTGGGCTGACTGCGGTACTAGAGACCCGCGTTCAGACCTCAATCAAAATCATATTCCGTTATTTTTTATATTTTTTGGTAATTTTTTTTATTGGTAGCTATTTCAGATGAGTTGTTAAGTAACACTAAGCAAATGAGTGTTTCGTTTGAAACTAAACGAAGAAAATAATTTGTTTCTGCTCCGCTGAGCTTATTGCGTGATATAATATAAAATTATAAACACTATCCCACATTCGACCTAAATACGTGACACTTCCTACTCAAGGCTAAATAACGCTCAATATTCGCTGAAATATTACAATTCTCACACAGAGAGACGCAAATCAAATATTGATGATCTCGGAATAATAAATTGGAGGAAAAACGCAGGAAAAATTAAATTAGGAAATCTTTTGATATCGCACTGACATACATATCCATGCTCAGGTTTATCTTAATGCAAGGCTTTTCTTTTGTATCTGAAACCCCCTCGGTGGCCTGCCTCTACGCTTGGGGAGGACTGCGGGATCTCCAGTGGAACGCACCGGTGTCATCCACGCGCGATGCCCCAGAACGGGCCCATCTTAGGGAGAGCATACGTGCTTTCCTGCACCTTCCGATGTTTACGGCGGCATGCGGCCACGCACACACTGCCGTCCTTCCCGGGGCTGCTGGCTGGACGGATCGAGGTCCCACCCTCCGCCACTCACCGCCTACAACCCCGGAAGCCCCCTTTTAGTCGTCTTTTACGATCAGGCAGGGGATACTGTAGCTCTATTCTTAATCCCGAAGCTACAGGGACTTGAAAACTATAAAGTTTGATTACTATCAGGTAGGGGATACTGTAGCTCTATTCATAATCCCGAAGCTACAGGGACTTGAAAACTATAAAGTTTGATCCTTACTAATCGCAAGGTCGTTTCGTCCGTATTGACTTTCACCCCATCGATATTTACTTGATTTATTTCTTTATAAATACCGGCCTACATTTATCTTCCCTCCTGAAACACACGATACCTACGTGACACGTAAGGAGGGCTCACGGCGAAATATTAGAATTCTCACACAGAGAGTGCCTAGCAAATTTAACGATATTAAATAGGTATAGTATCGAAGGAGACAACAGACAAATTTAATATGAAGAAGCTATCAGCAAACTAAAACGGGACCAGTAAACACCACATGTATTTTCAGCTTCATTTTAAAGTATTTAAGGGCTTTCTACAAGTGATGGCAAGGTTGCTTCGTCCGCTCTGACTTTCACACCCCCTCACATGTGTCCCATCGACTAGTACGTGATTTTTTCCATTATAATACTGCCCTACATTTATCCTCCCTCCTGAAACAAGACGATGATTATGATTATGAAGCGCGCATGGCTCAGCGGCTAGCGTAGAACGCAATCGATCTATGCAGCTAAGCCAAACGGGCGCGGTCGGGTGTGAGATGGGTGACCGCTAGTGGCAAAAAATTTCATGCGCGTTTCCGTGCTTTGGAGGGCATGTTAAGTCGTTAAACCTAGTCGGAGGCCTTATGGGCGGTTTTAAAACATCCGACAGCAGGTTGGCCAGTAACCCGCATCTCCACCAACCCGCATTGGAGCAGCGTGGCGGAGTAAGCTCCAGGCCTCTCTAATAATGGGGAGAGACCCGTGCCCAGCAGTCGGACACAAAAAGGGTTGCAGCCCCTGAAACAAGACACGCGACACTCCATCTTCATGGCGAAATATTGGAATTCTCACACAGCGAGTGGCAAATCTCACGACACAAAAGGAATAGTATTATGTTGATGAAATGATTTTGTGTTGCATATAAATTTAACTTTACTAAAGTTTTAAGTGCAGTGTTCACGATAGAGAAAAATCTCGTCATTTCAAACTATCTCATAAGACAAACTTCGTTATTCTATGATAATGTAGGGTCTAGATATCATGCCTCTATGAAGGAATTATATTTTGTTAAATGCGTATTTGCCGTTCACACTAATATTGGAAAACTATTAGGTCGCGGTATAGCAATGAAACTGTAAATGACTACAGACAAAGGCAGGTAGGTTTTGTAGGTGGTAGAACTGTTATGGTTCGCCCGGGGTACTTCCACCGCTGCAACTACTTCTGCCGTGAACCAATTCTGATGTTTCGGTGGAAAGGTGCAGTTGCGCGCAACACTTACATGAGACGACCACCGGCCTCCGGAGTAGCAGCGCAACTGCATACGACCTCAGACAAGACTTACCTATGCTTGCTTGAGGTTGTATGTAGATGACCATGGGCTGCAGCGACCACTTAACACCACGTGGCCTGCATGCTCGTCTGCTACTCCATTTAAATAAATAAAAAAAGCCGGACTTACTTGAGATTGGACGAAAATGTCCACACAGGGATCCAGATAAATAACTCATTCCCTACATATTTGCAGTTTCGTTTAAAAATATCTAAGGGTGACTTTCAACATTAGGTGATGGCAAGGTCGCTACGTCCGCACTGACTTTCACCCCACCTCGTTCGGGGTGAATCGATTGCCACGTTATTTCTTCCCTTATAAATATTGGTCTACACTCGTCCTCCCATCCTGCTATGAGATACGTGACACTCCCTCCTTGTGGCGATATAACGCTCGATACTCACTGAAATATAAGAATTCTCGAATATTTGTGTCGCAATGGTTACCTTGCCGAAGCAGAAGTTTGAATGAACATTTTAAAATTTCTGTTCTCGGTCTGGGTGTTTGTGTTTCTGTCTTAGTGCGTGTCCATGGTACGATACAGTAGTATATATAGATCTACCCTACTGTTCGACCATTATTGTGAATTCACATTTACATAGCCTAAGTAATAGTAGTGTCCCACGGTTTTGCCGTTACATTGTGATGTGTACTGTAAATATATGTATTGTATCTTATTTTCCTTTTCCAGGTAACGGACATCGATTTCATTCTATAGTAACAGGTATCAGTAGTCAACAAAGGTTAAAAACCAGACGAAGGTTAAAGTTCCACCAACACCATCTGTACTCGTGGCGGTCCTCCGCAGTCACCTTTGCACGCTCATTTTTACCACGGACGTGTAAGTTATGAGACAACCTTCCAGCATTTCCTGTGGACTATGACATGGGGTTCTTCAAGAAAGCTGTAAAAAAGCTCTCCTCTAAAGTCGGCAATGCTCGAGTGGCTCGAATTACCCGTGTCCATAGGCGACGGTGATCGCTTAAAACCACGCGGCCCATCTGCCTTTTTGTACGGTTTTTTATAAAAAAAGGTAGTCTCAGCTTAAGAAGAAAAGTAAGAGTTTTTACTTATTTCAATGGAGTAGCAGACGAGTATGCATCCCACGTTTTGTTAAATCATAGCGGCAGCATATGGACACACAACCTCAAGTAAGCCTAGTTCTTGCCTGAGTTCGAACGCATTTGTGTTGCAACTCTGAAGTTTAGGTAATGGACTGGCACGTGTAGGTACACGTAATTCTGTCTGATAAAACGGCATAAAGGAATTCCATAAAAACCTGGGAGGTTTTTTTCCGCCGGCTTTTTTTTCTTTTACACTTAGAATACACGAGTATTCTGTTGTTTTGTATACAGCGTTGTTATCAGCGTTGCCAAGAGCTAATAGATGATTTTTATTAATAAAACCCTTTGATATTATCGTCCCAAGTCTCCATAACGGGTAATATAAAGATGGTTCCGCTGTGATGTTGAAAATGTACTGTAAATGTTTACTGAACAAATTAGTCCCGCGTTCAGTGACTGGAAGTAACGAGATTAGTAGATTGCGTCCCTTTGTAAATATTATGTACGAAATGGAAACTTGTGTAGCTCATGCATGAACAAAATATAATATAATAATACTCGTTCATTCCCCTTGATGATACCTTTTGAAAAATTTCCAAACCCTGACAAAGGTTTTTTAACTTGAAAATCAAAATCTAGACCTTTAGACGACCCGCGTGGCGCAATGGTTGCCATGCCGGACTGCCAATCGAGGGGTCCCTAGTTCGATACCCGGCAAAACAGAAATTTGAATGATGAGTTTAAATTTCATTCAAATTTCTGGATCAAGGGAACGCTTTACTAAGCAACTCCTAATTCACTTAAGTTACATTTATCATGAATTGAGGAAAGAATCCCTTTGTTTGTTCCCAATCGTTATTTTTTCTCTCTTTTCACCAAAATCAAAAACTTTTTGTGCAACGTACTGATCTATGATTAGTATTATTACGGGATGCCCATCCAAATCATGCCCGTTCACCGTCTTTAGTCGTGACACCCTATTATTGTTACTGCCTTATGGTTTATCGTTATATCGTTAAGCGCACCAGAGCAGACAGAACAAAAAATAACGTTCACTAAGAGTTTGTAAAGGAACCGTACAGTGAATAAAGAATATTTCATTTCATTTCATTGATCGAAAGTCGTTTGGAGTTTACCATCATACTGTAAAACAGGTGGATTATGTTGAATATACCTTACAATATGGCACCTGAAACGTCACAGTAATAAACTGCACAGAAAACTCTCTCTGTTCCGTTACAGCCATGAATACTATATGAGGACGTACCATTTTTACACTCTGCTGCATTATATATTAAGCGCTTTATTATTTTCTATTAAGAAATCCATAAATAGAGGAATCAATCCCCATCGCAAACGAATAGAGAACATTACCTTGACAAGGGCCCTGATTTACTTACCCATTATTATTACTATTAATAAGGAATGGTCTCCCAAATCATGACTGTTCCCTCCTGCTCATGACATGATCATGCTGTTACTACCTTACTGTTTGGCGTAGGCAATCGAAAATGATGTACCACTTATCGCTTACAATCTCATTGTTAAACAAGTAGGATAAATAGAGTATACCTAGTAATGAGGCACCTGAAGCTTCACGGTAATACGCTGCACAAAACTCTCAGTTCCGCCACGGTCATGAATACTATATGAGAACGTACCATTTCTGCACTCACCTGTTTTATATTTTTATATAAGTTTATATTACTTTTATATAAGAGTTTGGTTATTCTATTTTTGGGATTCCGTGTAATAAAATATATACAAATCTAACGACACCTCTCAAGCTAAAATCCATCAAGCCGTACAGGCCACAGAGCGTGCCAAACAATTGAATTTGGCGAAAAAATTCCGCCATTTTGTTTCTTTATTTTGATAGTCACTCTCACAGCAAATACGAATTTAACGAAACCTCTCAATTTAAAAATCCATCAAGCCTTTCAGGCTGCAGAGCGTGCCAAACAATTATACATACATACATACATACATGCTCTCGAATAACATAACCCTCCTTCTGGCGCAGTCGGCTAAAAACTATCTCTGTTCCACCACGGGGCCATGAATATTAAATAAGAACGTACCATTTCTGCACTCCCCTGGATTATATATGAGCGCTTTGTTTTCCCTTTAAGGGTTTTATCCCTCTACCTGAAGTATAAAACACTGTCAGCATCATTCATAAACGTAATTTAAATTGAAAGCAATTAAATTGATATTTAAAGAAAATCCATTCATAAAGGTTTATTCTCCACCAATCCGCATTGGAGCAGCGTGGTGGAGTAAGCTCCAGGTCTCCCCAATAATGGGGAGCATGCCCAGCTGTTAGGGCGTAAAGAGGGTTGTAGCCAAACATTTATTAGAGCAAGCCATTTGTTTCATCTATGTCTTAATTATATCTGTCAAATCAACCCTCCTCACTTGCAAAAATTGTTTTTAAATTTTGTCCTTCCATCAAGGCCATTTTTTTAAGGATCGGCTGAAGATGTGAAGTTTCTTCTGATCCGATACACTCTTGTTAGAGCGGTCGTAATCGTCATGTAGTGGATGAATTGAGGCCTGATGAAATTCGCCTCACGACGTCCCGCCATCTCTCTCTGTTGGCCGTCATTCTGGTACAATCATTTATAGGGCCACCCACTGCGTTTTTATTTGGTCAGTCCATCGCATAGGTACCCGACCGCGAGGTCTTGTACCTCTTCCCTGTAAAGTTAAATAAATTCAAAATAAATCCTCATGTCTGCAACCTAGACCCTACCTGCAACTTCTAGACCTAAGAGGTCTAAAAATAAAATATTTAATTCAACGCAATCAAACGATAAGTTCGTTTTGTTACATATTTTTGTACTTTTGAAACATAATCCTGGGATTGTTTTTGACCATGATTCATGAAATTTGGGAAGAAGATTTGTTGCTGTAATTCAATTTAAATATCGAAAAACTGTAATATATGATATACTCGAAAGTTTATCACAAAAAATAATAGATTTTCAACATTACATAAAAAGTCTTCCAAATTCCATAAAAAGTTGTTTAGTCGTACGTGAATTTGTCAGTTGATTTTGTTTTCAATAAATATATTTCTCTCTATTCTAATTCAATGTCGGAATCAGAGTTAGACCTTTTGTTCTATACATTTTTTAATAATGTGTGCGTCAAAGAATTCTGCGGCCTTTCGGGAGTTATAAAACTTGCTCTAGTTTATTATTTTGCGAGATTTTTATGAAAGTTTTAGCGGTTTTTTCTTTATGTCAGTCAAAATGAGAATTCTATTCGTCGACATGATTATTTATTTCTAGCTTCAGAAAATAAAATTGTGCCTTAAAAATACAAGTAAGAAAATGTAGTCCTTTGTGTGTGTATAATTATTGTACCCTATTTCGAGTGAGGACAGTATTCAATTCACCTAAAACCGATACTGGAATTTGTATGAGGTTTTGAATATTTAGTGGCAATAAAGCTAAAAAGCTGGTATAGGTGTAATTTTATACGAGATTTTAGCGAATTTCAATGCATAATAGAGGAGGCCGCTTTTTGGGTAAATTATTTATTAACTTTGTTCGCCTAAATTAGATCCTTTAGTCCTGTGCCAGTATCGATACAAAGCCACATTGATAAATTGTGGCGTAGCATATTGAAACCAAAAGTAATTAATACATAACGTTTCAACAGGCTACAAGGACATAAACGCTAAGATCAAGAAATATCTGGAAATTCATAATGAGGTATCTTCGGCGTTGGGAATCGAACCCAGGGCCTGTTGCATGGCATACTGCAGTAGTGACCAATACGGTCGGCCATACGGGTCGTCAGTAAAGCACCAGGCGTTTGTATTGCAAGGGTAGACATAAACTACCTAATAGCTATTCGATCTTTTGTTATTTTGCATTTCGATCTATTTATTATTGCAAGTTAGCTTCTGAGCGTGGTTTCTTCTTTGTAGTAGTACAAACTTGGCAGAGAGGTCATGGCATTAAAATGACTTTAAGAATGATTTAACACTCGAATTTGCTAGTTACGTTATTACCAAGGCTCCGCTCCATTTTGATGTTTAAAATAAATGAAATAAATTAGAATTTGGTAAAGGGAGATCTCCCTTCAGGCAAGATGGTCATGCCTTGAGTGCGGCCAACTGACTCATTTCGGAGCTTCTATATTATGCCAGCATATTAAAAACACTCCATTATCATTATCATCATTGGAAATTTTGAATTATTTAAACACTACCCATGGTGCTGTGGTGCAAGTTCTTTTGGGGGTTGTAGTTGCTAGTGTCCATAAGCGACGGTGATCGCTTAACACCACGCGGCCTGTTTATGTAGGTGCCTTTTTGTCCGGTTGATATATAAAAAAGGTTGCCACAACTATGTTATGTATTCCAAGACCTACAATCAAGAGAAAAGCTGTAAAATTAATTAACCAATGACAGTTTTCCGTCAGTCCTGGGCGGGCGCAGCGGCACACTATTGGTCTATTTGCGGCTCCGGTGACGGTTCAGAGAAATGGGTTATTTTTACACTAACTAAAGCTATCGATATTCAAAGAATCTTAGATGTCTACTTTTTATTAAAGTGAAAAGTGGTAGATCTTTAATGCATTTTAGGAAATCGTTAATTTAAAGAGGATGTGATGGAAAAACTGTGGATTGAGTCTAGTAAAATCGTTGAATTACTTATCATTTTTAATAGATTTCAATTTTATTCAATTTTAAATGTTCTTTATTCAAAACATATATTAAATTTTATACATATCCATTGTACATTTATATATATAATAGTATAATATATTGAGAGTAAAGAATTGTTTAGTTTTACAAAAAATTTGTTACTGACAATATACAATAATGTGTATGTATTATTTATTCGATTAAAATTAATATAAGTAGCATCTACTATAAAAAGATAACAAATATTTCTCGAGTTAAACAATCGAAATTCGAAAATCGAATCATTCAAATTTTAAAACTTTTTGTGCCTCTTTGACCACCTTCAAGTAAAGTGAACAAGTACGTTAATTGTTGTAACTCTATTTTAGTATTTCAGGTGAGACATGAGGGAATCATAGCAAGAGTTATTTTTACACCAAGCTGTTAAAGGACCAAATGTTGTTTACATGACGCGTAAAATCGTTTTTACGACACTCCACGATTCCTGTGAAACGCAATTACATTTTGTGCATCATATTGAAACTGTATTCCAAGAGTCATATTAACTTATCTTATCAAGTACCGAAAAGATAGGTGGATATAGTAACTTCGGAAGGTGTATACAATACTTTACCATAGATACCTTTTGACATTGCCCATCTGACGGGGGAACCCCCAAACTATCTCCATACATATATAAAAATCAATTCTTAGTACTGTTGTATCGTGAAAGAAGGACAAAGAAACAAACGCGCTTTCACATAAATGATAGTGCGTGGATAAATGAGCTTTGCTCGGATAAACTTTATTTTCTTGGCCTTATCTCAAAAAGGAACATAAAAATATATAATTGGATTGGACACGAATTGGGGTCTTTAGGTTTCGGGACCGCCCGATTTCCCACCTGAGCTATAACAACCTTGTAAAACCTAGTTAGATTGATTTATCGCTCCCGAAACCACCTGTATACTGAATTTCCTCCTCCTGAATACTGAATTTCTTCTCTCCTGCACCTTCCGATGCTTACGGCGGTATGCGACATGCAGCCACGCGCATACCACGTCCTTCCCGGGGCTGCTGGCTGGGCGGATCAAGCTCCCACTCACACCGTCCACAACCCCGGAAGCCCCCCTTTTAGTCACCTCTTACGATCAGGCAGGGGGTACCTAGCTCTATTCTTAATCCCGAAGCTACAGGGACTCTTAAGTTCACCTGATAATCTTGGAAAGGCGTTCGGGCATCTGAAATTTTGTTACTAGAGGTAAACTTAATTGCACTTGATAGTTAAATCTAAATTCATATTTATGAAGTTTTTAGATACACCTACATCAGGTATGTTTGCAGTTGAACACTAAAATAGTTTAGTTTTATGGCTGTTTGGAATAAAGCATAACATCGTTACATTTTGCGCACATTTCACGTTCTAACTGGATTAAATTGTAATATTTGTAACGTTACTATTATTACTAATTGCAATGTAGCAGGGGATCTATAAAAATCAATATACCAGTTTAAGTTGAGAAAAATAATACGAGTGAAAATAATAATAATAATAAAGAAATTTAGGTAATGCCTAAGAATAATTATTACTCTAATATCTGTTGTTAGATTATATGTATATATTAGTGTGCTTATTGTATCTGTTGTGATCGATACAAATAAATGACATTCATACAAAGTATTTGTCCTGTCACATCACTGTTAATAATTCTAGTTTATTGTACTAATTCTAAATTGGTTGATATGCTTTTTACATCATAAATAAACTCCGGTAAAAATCGTACAAAATAATTCAACTTGTTTAGTTTTTGTGATACTCGTATCTGCGGTCGCTAACATAAACCCATTCAAAATTCTGCCTTTGTTCTTTGAATGAACGGTGCAGGTTTAAGCCACGCCAGCGGGTGGATCGAACTTGACACTGCAAAAAAAAATCGTGTGAAAAGGAGAAGTACAATAATGGTAGATAATTGGCCTAAATAATGTACACAGTATAATATTATGACGTCTATTAAATGCTTATTATGCTATATTGTTATTCACAACAGATACAATAAGCACACTAATTTTTATTAGAAATATGGTTGAAATTTTTGATTTGACACTTTTTATTAGCAGTTATAATATATTTATCTTCAATGGTATAATTATTTATCAAAATACCATTTATATTTTATAACATAACATAAAAAATAATTTCCAAAAAAAAGTAGTAGTAAAAAAATCTATTGTGAACATATTTCATGCAGATATTTAAAATACTTCTATTTTCTCTCCAGCGGCACTGGTCCTGTGGTAAATGTAAAAAAAAATTGTAGTTACTGCGGGTGCAGTCTTATCGTGAGATTTTAAACAGGATCATCCTGCAGTATTTAGTTATGGCAGCATTTCAACAGCAACACAAAAATTAAATGATAATCTCCCACAATTTTTTTTCCGTGGCTGCCTTAAAAGAGTAAGCTAGACAGCAGAGTCTGTTACAAAAGCCATGAAATAAATAAAAAAAATAATTAAAAATGAAGAGGGATTTAAGAGTTTTTTTAGTATTTTCCCCCAAAATTTTGTTACGTGATTGATATTTTTTATGATATGAATAAAATATAATTCGCTCGCTAATTATAATTCGTAATTGGTTTTAGAAGCAATTTCGATGTTTTATCGGGATACATTTATAGATATAATTATTTGTTAAGAAAATTCTGGAAAGTTAATAAAATTTATCTTTAGATAAAAATATCATTGAAAATTTATTATAAAATCTCCACGTACATCATTCATCATCGTCTATCTATCAGCTTCTCATAGATCGCACTGGGTTGGACATAGGATCCAACCAAATACCCTAACGTTGTACAAACCAAAATAAAATTCTTTATTTGAAATCGTTAAGATAACATCACTACAAGTATAATCTAAGCATTAATTATTTTACTGCTGTAACGAATGAATCTCAAGCGGAGATTTCCTACTATTTTATTTTCTCCTCAGTTCCGCGGCAACGTAATAAATGCACTATAAAAGTTTATTTGCAGTTTATGTGGATGCGTCCCTTTCGGGATTTTAAACTGAATTAGACTGCACTATCTCGTTAAATTAACTAGCATTTTTATACTAGAATGAAATCTAGAGTACTCGTAAATATACTGTACTTTTGACAAGATCGTATTTTCATGTTAATTTTTGGTGAAATTTTTGAAAGAATAATCTATTTTATTTTCATGAGAGCGTGTTTTTATTCATGTATTTTAGATGGCAGTGCGTTTTGTTATAGAGATACGGTAACTTACATAAGGATTTAAATTATACATTAGTACCTGATTAGACGGTTGTATTCTAAATATAGAGCGAGATTTATATAGATTTATATAGATTTTTATATAGATTTATATATAGAGATAGACAAGTGGTTAAAAGATTAGTCTCCAACACAGAGTCCTAGGTTCAAACCTTGGTGAGAATCTTTGAAAAAAAATTATTTGTGAATTTATCGCAAAGGATGAATTCCCAAATAAAATAGCAGAGTCCACTCTGCTATTATATTGACAATAAGTACTCCTGAACACTCCGGTGTTCAGGAGTAATTGTCAATATACGTACTACTTCAGCCTTTTCTAAATCTTCATAAGCCGAAGGAGCTAAAATAGCCGAGACAGCTTACAGCTCAATTAACCTATACAAGCTGTCGGCTCTAAATAATGCGGCGGCGCGTCACAGCGCTGTAATTGCTTTATAAATAGCTCGCACTAAGTTTACATGCTGCTTATAAATGGAAATTAGCGGGTACAGATTGTTATTGGCTGCGTTGTTGGTTATGGAGTAAGTTTATTTATTTATTACACCATACAGATTGGTATAAAAGGCGGACTTAATGCTGAAAGCATTCTCTGCCAGTCTACTTTTGGGCGAAAGTTGTAGGCGGCGTAATAACTTACAAAGAAATATCATAGGAAAATAATCAATAATTAAATTAAAAAACCCCCCGACCAAAAAAATAAACTCTTAAAACTAACAAATAATATTTTAAACCTATTATAATTATCATCGTCACATATATTATGTGAGTTCAAGTATTTTTATTTTCCAAGCGGCGTCGCGTCGGGGGACCGCTAAGTGAGAAAAACAGGTGTAGTCACAGATTGAAACAAAATAATTCACTCCAAAAAATTCGCAAAATCGACTCAACCGGTCCCCCAACGCGAGGACGCTTGGAAAATAAAAATACTTGAACTCACATAATATATGTGACGATGATAATTGCTTGGAAAATAAAAATACTTGAACTCACATAATATATGTGACGATGATAATTATAATAGGTTTAAAATATTATTTGTTAGTTTTTAGAGTTTATTTTTTTGGTCGGGGGGTTTTTAATTTTTTAAATTTAATTTTTATTTCAAGCTTTTTAAACGGAACTGATCTACTGTACATAAGTTACAAGGAACCACAGTTGAAAAGGTTGTAGTATATTTGGGCAAAAAACTTTTGCAAAAGGCCAAGCCTACGTGGCTTTAAGCCGCGTAAAATGTTTAGATGGGGTCGCTATATGCGATCTCGACCAAATGATCTGTTTAACAATCCTCATGACAAACTGGCTCTGGGAGAATTGCACAGATTGAGAAACAATAAAGATTAAACTTTGCTCCTTCTAGATTTTCAGCAAAAATATAAATCGGTTTATCCGTTTCATTCCGGCATTCCAGGGTTTCATCCGCCACATCTCATTTCCTGCATCAGGTCCTCGTCAATTAAAAACATGAAGAGAACTAGTCAAGGCAAATTCAACGAGCCCAAACTCGATGGGTTTACTAAAAGGTAGACCAGGGTTACGTGTCCTACCTTCGAGCCCTATCATCAGACTAGCTCAGAGATTCCAGATTTCCAGCAATCAGGTTCAATTAGAAACATAAAGAGAACTAGTTAAGACAAATCCAACGAGCCCAAACTCGATGGGATTACTAATCGGCAGTCCAGGGTTACGTCTCCTATCTTCGAGCCCTAACAGCAGACCAGCTCAGTGGTTCCAGAAGACATTAGTTTTTCAAATGTCAGATCCCACATTTGCTTGCAAGTAAACTGAGCGTGTAACATTCCTATCACACCTTACAAACGACCTGATGATCTTGAAGACCTGAACCGATTTCCACCAAACATAGCTAAGAACACTCTCGACTGATATACCTTTCAATAAAAAAAACCGCATTAAAATCGGATCATCCGTTTGGGACCTACGATGCCACAAACAAACACGGACACATACACATTTACATACACACACAGACACGTCAAACTTATAACACCCCGTCGTTTTTGCGTCGGGGGTTAAAAATACAAGTAAAGAAATATTAAAACATGTGTATAAGCATTTATACATATATGACGACGTAGAGGATGGCTGAGCGGTGCCGTCATCTTCATTTACTGCTAGCTATAGCTATACCTACATCTCCGCCCGGTATGGCAGGCAATACGCTTTACGTTTTTTTCATATAGGAATAAAAAAAAATCGAATCATAAATAGCTTATGTCATGCTCCAGGTCCCCATTTATCCCCGTGTGCCCACGGTCCCCCTTCCCCACGGTACCCCGGTCACAAAAATTTAGGTCCGTCCTACTACTGAGCAAGGGTTACTGAGGCTTACGATACAGTAACGCTGGTACGACGTGAAAAAAGGACAAACTAACATACTTTCACATTTATTGGAACTCCAATACGTGAAGTTGGAGTAAATTGAAGCAAATATTTAGGTTCATCCAGACGATATAATAAGTAACAACAAGCAAAGGAGATTTTTCAAAATGTATGGACCTTTGGCCAGGTATTTGTACACCGTATATAATAGAAATTGCAAATATAGTATAGAGCTATTTTTGACGTGATAACGTCTTTAAAATCGTTTTAGTCGGGTGACATGTTCAGAAACTTGTGTCACACCAAAACCTCACGAGCGCGATCGCAGGTATAACGAGAGAGAGACGAACCGATCTCCCGTCTCATCTCGAGCCAGTCAGTCATTCCAGTCATTCCGTGAAACTTGTCACGCGGAATCCTCACGAGCGGAGGCTGGCATAGCGTTCGAGTGAGTGGACCGATCTTCCGTCTCTCTCACTCTAGCGGCATACAAACGAATGGAGATTTTCTCGTGCGGACGTTATCACGTAAACATCTCGATCGTAAACCTACTTTACAAACAATTTGCCGTTTTTTTTTTATTATACATTTTGTTATAATCGACTGGGGTTATTGGTATAAAACAAGAATTTTTAGTTAGAATTGCAACACAATATACTAGAAAAACATAATGGCGGTAATATGTCATTTTGACAATTGAAATAAATAATCTTTGACAGTCAGTTGACAGTGAAATCAGTTTTTCCGTCATGTTGAAAAATGTTGAAAATAATTAACTTAAATTGGTTTTGTACCGAAAAAGTACATGTTTTAACTAACTTAAGTTTTTTTTCGGATTCATGAGTTTTTTTACGAATTTTTGAGATGGTGTACAATACCTGGCCAAGATTGAAACATCTGCTTTCAACATTCGAGTTTGCTTGAGATGGAGATGGTTATATTTTATGCCTTTCATTGTACTGATCGTTAAATAAATGTATTGTTATTGATGTGAAATAATGTAATTCGCCTAGTAAACACTAATTCACGGCGCGGCGATGCGTCTTGTCAAACTACTTGTAAAAACTACGCAGTAATATCGTTGAACATTCGAATGAATGAAAAAATAAAATATTAATTCACTGTGAGGTTTTGTTACAAACTCTTAGTGAACGTTATTTTTTTGTTCTGTCTGCTCCGGGTGCGCTTAGGCAATGTTGAGCTGAAGAAAAGAGCAGACGGATAAAAACTTCAGCCCTGTTTTAAAATATGGGGTATACAATAAATTAGCTTTCATACGAGTAGCTATGGGCCGATAAGGAACATAATGTGTACAAAGTAAATTCCTGTGTTTTATTTTTCAAATTCCCCATAATTCTTGGCTAATTGGTCAGCCTTTGATATTTTTGGTGCCAAAAATATATGTTTAGGACACTTTAACGTTTTAAAATTAGCTCTGTCGTTAAATCAGCTTTCTCGTCGGAAACATATCGTAAGTCTTGAAGCGAGTTTATTTACCAAGTAATTATGCGCCACGACGCTGTGTTGGTGCGAAAATGCAATATATTATGACATACAGACAGTTTAGTTCTACAATTAGCGGGACTTGGTATTTTCTGGAAGTGCAAGCTATCATTTACTGGACTTACAGAGAATTGATATATATTCATTAATAAATTCTTAATAAAAGTATAAGAATAAAATAATAAGATTTTTAAATAAAAACAACTATAGTTTTTCATTGAATACCTTTAAACGAGCAATTCGTGTACCTATATATTACTTACCGACACATATATAATACAAATTATATACATATATAATTTTAATATCGGAAACGGCTTCAACAATTTTCATGAAATATTGTACCCAGGGGTTATCGGGGGTGATAAATCGATCCAGCTAATGTTAATTTTTTAGAAATTGTCGTTTTATCCGTATTTTCAGCGATAGTCAACTTAAACATGAACTGAAAAATATGACTTACCCTGACGTCTATTGGAGAGTACCTATTAATAATATTGTGGCGTAGAACGCCGTCAAACGTCATCCGCCAATCCGCCGTTTAAACAAATGACAATGTCGATTTGAAACAGTTCTAAGAATTTCTTCTAATTTAATTAAAGCTTCCTTGGCCGAATGGTTACGTCGGCTAAGTGCGGAGTTGGTTGGTTGTTTTGGGGAAACATGTGTTGGTGGTGGTAGTATGTTGGTGTATATTTTTTGGAGGAGGCGTATACACGTCATACGTTCTGATTGCGGATTGTTGCAAAGTAGTTTTTACTTAACTTTATAACAATTTAGTTCCGCAAAGTAACGCCTGATTCTAATAATTATATAACTACACCATTTCATCAAATAGACAGATCTGTGGTTGCTACAATAACATGAAGCTTTCTTTGTACTGAAAGACGCTAAGCGGTGGTAAAAGCCGACAGAGCGCTATTCTCGGCGCGTAAACAATGCACTTCCGCCGACCGCCATTACACTACTTACAGATGTAACCAGAGGATATTATTTGGAGTGTTCATATAATGGTTGTATAAATCATGAAAAAGAAAAAGAAGTAGGTACTATGCCACATTGTGACGTCATAGCCGCTGTTATGAAAGAAAATACAAGTATGATAAGTTTTTTATTTTAATGGGTATAATTTTTTATTAATTCTAGAATTCATTCTGCATATCAACGACCCAAGATTGACTAACAGGTTAGAACCGCTTAGCTTGCGAAGAGACATAGGCTTGTTTTAAGTGTTTACTTCTTGCACTTCAAACGCAAAAAATGTGATTGTTTGAAGCCGCTCTTATTGTATTTTATTTTTTATTTTAATGGAGTAGCAGTTAAGCAAGCCATGTGATAAATGGTTGCTACAGTCTACGTACGTCTTTAATAACTTGGCCTCAAACAAGATTGGAGTCTTAACTAAGGTCGTCTACAGATGCGTTACCATTAAGTAGGCTGATGATTTTCTCATGTAACTCTGGTCAGTAACGGCCATAAAAACATTTTAAAATTGTAGTACGGTAGAAATTCGTGCAGCGGTAATACTTCCCGATCGAAGGGCGCTCTAGCGTTGTCAAATAACTATGATAGTACAACCACCCGAATAATAGGACACTTGTACGTTTTTTTTGTTGTATCAATCGATCCTATTTGGCATAGGGATCAAATTAAAGGACCACATCGATTGGAGCACTCCAAAAGACAGAAATATGAGCCAAAATTAAACCTCACCGCGTAGCGTTGAAAACCGCCCATGCCCGGCGACCAACCGGGCGTCCAACGATTGATGGTCGCCTCATATAAGTGTGGCCGTCAACTGCACCTTTCCACCGAAGCACAATAGAATTACTTCAAGGCAGAAGTGGACGAAGCGGTGGTACTAAACCGAACCGAACAATAAAGTTCTGTCAACTAACGAATAATGTTATTTTTGTCTGGAATCTGAATGTTTTATCAGACGAACTTGTAAAGTGAACTGAATAAGGATTTAGCGATGAAAGTTATGTGGCATATAGGTACATAAAAATTGGCAAACTCTGCAAATATAATGTTTCGTTTAATAACTTTTCGCTATCAATGAATTAGGATTAGCTGTCAAAAGTTTAGACCCTAGAGGAAGCAGTTCATTAATACGACGTCCAGATACGTGCAGCAGATGCTATTACTCGTGCACTTAAATAAATAATATGAGCGTGTAATTTCCTAGCAGACAGCTTACAATTCGAGCTGTCTTAGCGTCGTAAGTAATGGCGAAGACCCTCTTCTGCCACGAAAATACAAGGATTTTACTAGTAATTTTAAAATAATTAGATTTTTATTATTCCCTTCTTTAAACTAGAATTAGGATTTTCGAACAATACAATTCTTCAGCGTGATTATATGGCTCTGATTTTAAATTCATAATTTGATCTGATTTACGAGTATAGAAAATATTCACCAAACTGCGTTATTGGATTTTGCCGAAATTTTTCGAAAAGCTTATGTCGGACATTTGGGATTTTAGTCGCATTCTTCATGTATTGTAAAATACTCCTTGCAAAGTTAAAAAAGCATAAATGCAAAGATTTATATTGCAGAATTTTTACTCGGGCATAAAAAACGAAAACAATATATAATATAAAAATAGAGCCGAGTTGATATGAAGCGATTCGATGTACCATTATACTCATGTATTTGCACAACAAAATAACTCCTTGTAAAATGCAATGCTATAAACGTTTTATAATAATAAAAATGTGAGGCTCTTGCATATCTAAATGTAAGGTTTTTTACAACGTTGATCACGCCAATAAGTTAGTGAAATATAAGTTTGCTAAACTGTAATAAATAACATTATTTTGTCATTCACAATTATTAAATTCATTAAAACTACCCAAGTTGCTCGTAGATAATACCTTAGCTGATGAAATATAAAGCAATACGCTAAGGTTAAAACAGAGGAATTATATAATCCAAGAGGCTGTCCGAGCGCGGTAAGTTATTGCGACAACGCAGCCCGAGAGCGCTACGGAATTATTATAATTGCTTTATAAATAAACTCCGGCTTACATACTGGGCTTATAAATTATTGTGATGAAGAATGTGTAGTCCAAGTACAATAACACGGTTTCAAGATTTCCTACTCAGAGTTAGATATTATATGATGTGGGAAAAGTTTACATAATTTTTTAAAACATAACGTAATTGGTAATTAGTTTTAATTGTAGAAATAGTAGTCTGATGGTACTATTATTCATTCCAGCCATGTATTCTGTGAACAACATTGAGAATGACCACGTATTATATTTAGTTCAAGAGTAGAAGAAAAACTGAATATCTACCACATTTTCAATTTTAAACTATTGCATTGTTTACGAACGTTTACGAAATTTCTGAGACGGAGTCCCCGTGACGGCCGCTGCGAGTTACTTGAGACGTCTTGAAACGTGTGACCTATCCTTGTATCTAAGGAGTTGCAACTGCAGTACGACTAAGGCTATTTAGCATTTTAAGCCGACTTCTACAATAATATTTTTTCAAATCAGGTGAATTTCATCTTAGAGCCTTGTATGTATTCATCTTATAAGATTTGGCTTCTATTTAAAATAATAGGATACAAAAGTACCCAAAACTTAACAAGGATAATACTGCATGACAAATTGAATATACCCGGGCGCAGTCCTAACGGCGACCACATTTTGCGGACCTACTGCTTACAGGTTACTAGGACACAGCATATAAAAAAAACGGCAAATTGTTTGTAAAGTAGGTTTACGATCGAGATGTTTACGTGATAACGTCCGCACGAGAAAATCTCCATTCGTTTGTATGCCGCTAGAGTGAGAGAGACGGAAGATCGGTCCACTCACTCGAACGCTATGCCAGCCTCCGCTCGTGAGGATTCCGCGTGACAAGTTTCACGGAATGACTGGCAGCGCTCGAGATGAGACGGGAGATCGGTCCGTCTCTCTCTCGTTATACCTGCGATCGCGCTCGTGAGGTTTTGGTGTGACACAAGTTTCTGAACATGTCACCCGACTAAAACGATTTTAAAGACGTTATCACGTCAAAAAATATTAATAATTGACTCCGGAAATGCACTTACGCTACGGGATATTGAGGACCAAGTCTCAGAAAAAGTAGTAAAAATCTTTTAATTTATTCTATCGAGACATTTAATACGAAAAGATATATAAACTCTAGTCGCAAAAAAAAAACTTTAAAAAAGTATCTTGCTCTAAAATAATTGAAGATGGTGCCAGAGGTTCGGTCTTAAAAGGATTGCTAGAAAGAGATGGACACACACTTTAATCTTTTTTCATTTCTCTGTTCTGAAATTTGTGTGCGATGCTAGTATAATAAGAAGTTATACGACCTGGCTAAACAAAACAAATCTCATATAAATCTAAATATCCCAACGTCAAAGTATAATAATATTTAACTCGGAACTTTAAAACTGCTCCTTTATCGTACATTTCTTGCTAATGGTAAAGACTCCCAAAAAATAATGCCAAGTCGCTCGCCAACTCGCCATACATAAAGAATGTCAACGTACGGGGCACTTCAAATTAAGTTTTTGGAGCGTGTGACCTATCCTTACTCTAGAGGAGCATCAAACGAACTACGACGTCTAAGGCGTCTGGTTTTTGCCGACAGCTGACGGCGATTTATGAACAGTGATGATAAATTAATTTTAAGAATAGCTGGGTTATTCTAAAATATAATCTGTACCTATAAATATATATGTAAGTATGTGTAGTCTTTGTTATAACGTTACAAGGGTTCTGAGGGGATTTTGCGAAAGAAATAATGTTAAAAGGTATTATATTAATATTAAGAAATAACGCTGTATACTCATATCATAACCATACAGAAGAGAAATTCAAAAACCTATCTTTAAAATTTTTTCCTAGCCGGCAATCATAACCGGAATTTCTCAAACGGTAGTCTGGCATGATTAACATTGTACCACTGGTGTGGTTACAATGAGATGATTTCGTATTCAAAAGTAAGTATTCAAAACCATTAATATCGTCTGTGGTCATTCCTTTTCTGTATTACTTTGTCTGTGGTAGACTCGTTGCAAATAATTTTTCAAGGTAATTTAATCAGTGCAATGTAAACAGTCATCGCATCTCAAATTTAATAAGAAAATGACGACAAAAAATTAATTTTGTTGTGTCAGTCTTCTTATCGTCACACATTTATTTCATTGTATCTGTCTGTCACTTCTCTGACATGGACGTTAATATTTTCGTTTATTCAATCCCGTAGATATTTATTGTATTTCTAAAGGCTGTACATTTTATTAGATGATTTATTTAGTTCAAACCTTTTAATGCCGTAATGTTAGGTAGGGATACTAGATCCACGCTGGTGTGCTGGACAAATGAAGGCCGGTGGGTCTGACATGGCTTTGAAAAATTTGGTGTTACTCACAGGTTTTACTGTGCGTAAAAGAAAATTCATTTCCTTTATCACGAAGTAAGTAATATTCGCACAAATATTTTTAGTCTCACGTACGCGCCAGGATTTAAACCCGGACCCCCGGAGTGTGGATTATATCTGTTTAGTACGTAATTAAATGATTAATTAACTATCTTGTACTTTCTATTAGATATGTTTGTAGTAGTGAAGTAATTCTATAGTGTTTCGGTGGCAAGGTGCGGCTGCCGTCCAGACTTGTAGGTGTGTATACTATATGTCCATCATCCTTCTTAGTCTATACGCAACAGCATACAATCTCAGACAGGACTTATGTTTATGAGCTGTAGACGCTGTAGTTCTCTCAACGCGACAGAATCCGTAACGATGAAATCCGTAGACGAACGAAGGTTACCGACATAGCTCTCAAAATCTGCAAGCTGAAGTGGCAATAGGCAGGCCACATAGTTAGGAGGGCTGACGACCGGTGGGGAAGAAAGGTCCTCGAATGGCAACCACGTCTCGGCAAAAGGAGGCCGCCCTCCAACCAGCTGGACGGAGTGGCGAACATTAGGTGAGGCCTATGTCCAGCAGTGGACTTTAAAGTCTGATGGATGGATGGATGGAGACGCTGCAGTAACTACTTAACACCTTTGGCCTACTAGCTTGTCTACTGTTCTATTTTCAATTCAATTCAACTCAATTCAATTCGTTAAATTATAAAATAAGGTTAAAAGTTGGACCGATTATTATTCCATATATATAGTGCACTTATTTTGCCACATTCGGCGTATAAATATTATATTTAAGTAACAAAGATATTAAAAACATTTGAAAATTCCCTACGTTTCATTCCAATCTAATCTCGAGTTTTATTGCCGAACACATACTTAAAACCTTTTGTATCTCATCTCCGAACTCATAAAACGGATTAAAAATACTAGCGCTGTTCCGTTGTAGCGTTATATTAATCAAGGCGAGTATTTCTGTCCGTCCGTCACGGCGTCGGCTTGATTTATATAGCTCATTACGCGCGATCATTCGGGGGAATGTCTGCTGCGTTATGTCGCCCTGCTACGCGCTTCCCACGTTTCAAGGGCTTTAGACGGGAGTGGAAAAAATTAGGGGAAATTTTCAAGGAAAGGCATTTTTGTGTCGTTAAGATCAAAATTATGGTGCGTTTTTAACACATTTTGCGCGTGACCTACAAAAAAGAGGATGGACATTATGAAAAATATATAAGATATGTCTATTTTCCTGAGCTAATCCCGAGTTGTGCAAATCTCAAACCTTTTTGTGGCTTATATAATTTGGTGAATTCTCGCGATTCTAAAGAAACGTTCTTCATAGACCAGTCAGATACTGGCAAGCGGACTATGCAATTCTATAAATTATTTTCTATGGCTGCAACCCTTTTTCCGTTCCAGTGCTGGATATTGCTCTCTTCCCATTATTGGGGAGGTTACTCCACCACCCTGTAATGCAACCTGAATTCTGGTCGAGATCCGCAACCCACAGTCGGATGTTTTCAAACCGCCCTAAAGGCCTTCAACAAGTTTCAACGACTGCAATCTATCGATAACAACCGACGGCTCACGGTGCCCTTCGAAGCACTGAAACGAACGTGAAATATGCCAGTAGCGGTCACGCATTTCACACCGCGTCGGTTTAGATTAGCTGCATAGGTCGCTTGCTCTCACCCTCCGCTCTACTTCTGCCCCAGCCACTGAGCCATGGATGTTTCCTTTTATATAGGAGTACAGAAACCTTAAAAGCTAAATGGTTTACAATCCCTACTATTATTATAAATGCGATAACTCTGTCTGTCTGCTACGCTTTCCCGCTTAAACTACTGAACCAATTGTAATGAAATTTGGAACACAGATAGAGTGGACCTTAGGAAAGGATATAGGATGGTTTTTATCCTAAGGGCACCTAATATTTGTATACCTCACGAAGGTAAATATGGCGAACCAAATGTATAAAAACACCTTTTGTAAACACCCATATTTGTGCAAATAAATGTCTTTGTCTTTAAAAAATGGGTCCATGCGTGCTAAGCCGCTGGCGGAAGGCTAGTTTCAACATATGGACACATGTTTACTTCATCTATGCCGAGTACTCTAATCGGTAAACTGCTGAGAATAAGCGCGAATTACCACGAATAGTTTGAAATAGTTTTAATTGAATGTACTTACGCCTAAAAACCGCACACATTATTAAATTTAATTTTAACACTAAGTGTAGCTAAAATTTGCAAACCTCAGAAACTGGTGGAGGATTGTTGGGTCAAATTGAATTACGGAATACGTTTTACAATTGTAAATTTACAAATTCTGTGTAAAAGTAAAAAAAAAAACGAGTGTTAAAGTACCTACAATTAAAATAATAAAAAAAAACAACGGGTTGCACTCCGATAGTGCCGGCGTACCTTGAACATTAACGTTGTGCATTTTTGATATTTTGGAATGGTTAGGGAATAATTTCGCACGAATTGCTTTTATTATCAGTATTATTTTTCATCTGGTATTTTCAGTAGGTTTTCATCTAGTATTTTTATAAAGTACTCACTCATTTTCTTTCACTATTACTTCGTCACTTTTTCATTAATAGATGCACTTTGTTCAGTGTCCATATTTTAAATACTAGATATTAAACGAATTTTACAAGTATAGACAGTCGAGCCGTCATCAGCCGTCATCCCTCCGTCTTACGAATATTCGATCAGGCCACGTGTCCTGACGCGAGTTTAACATTTTTTACCCATCCCAAAAAAATTGCACAACGCCGCTAAAGAAGTTTTCACTTCAAAAATGTTTCTAAGTATTGGAAACTTTTTTTAAATTGTTGTTCGTACCTTCAATATTGAGATAAGAATAAGTGATATATTTTTAGATGTTCTTGTATAAATCGAACTTACACCTAGGCTTGATCATAAGGACATATCAATTTTCTTAGTTTTTACGAATAAAAACACCATTTCGTAGTGACTTGAAAGAAGGTCTAACAAACAAACAAACACACTTTCAAATTTATAGTATGGATTTTATTCATCAATATTTTACATATAAGTATGTTCAGCTTTAAAGCTTTTTGTAGCATGATTTTTCATTGTTGAATTTTAGTTTTTTTTAATTAGCGATGTTTCAACTTTAAATAAAACCAAATGCGAATCAATCAAAAATGTTGTTGTATTTTATTTCGCTTTGAAACAAGCTTTTTAATACCTACATAATATTGGTATTAATCAATCGAGAAGTCTCTCAAACGTAGCTTTCCATTTTCCCATTTAAATTCCAAAGGTTTTCGTACGTTCGTTTCACATTCATCGCGCGAGTCAACATACGTCTGAAATTTATAAAGTTTTAATTAGAGGTATAATTGTAGCGATTTCAAAGGAAAAACAAAATAACGAGCCTCACTCGAATATGTTGCTTGAGTGCTTGTCTTATGAACAAAGAGTGTGGCCAAGCGATGCGATGTCCTATCATTCTGGACTTCGTCGTCGTGTACAAATTATAATTCTTGCTTAAATGGAAAACAGAAGGCAGTAAAAGTAAGAACATCTAATACAGTTTCCAAAATATCTTTTAAATTTATTCAGACTTCAAATACCAACATTATGAAACCTTAAAGTGACGTAGTGGTCATCACGCTGCTGTTATTCAGTATGTCCGATTGTGTCCTGGACTTAATTTTCGAAAGGGAAAAAATGCACGGCTGATTTATTTAAGCTAGGCTTTAAAAAATAATGTAGTTTACTGACTTAAAAAGTAATGTAGTTTTACTGTAAAAAAGTGTGGGGTGCATGGTGTCAATAGTAAACTAAGTATCTTAAAACTACCCCACTATTTTTTTTACAGTAAAATACATTTTCTTCTTATTTATTACTTTTTAGTTCGTATTTTCACAAAAGCGTGTTTTTTAGTTTTTTAAACTACATTATTTATTTTTAATTTTTTAGTTGGATATTTATTCTCATATTATTGCATTGTCATCGGCCCTTGACCCCTGTGCAAATTTTCAAGTGAATCAGACGTTTAGAAAATTGTTTGTTTGTTGTTATTTGTTTCATTGAGTACCTTAGGCCGCGAACTTATCAACCGCACCTCTTTTTTTAATCCTGATAATCCTAGTTAGGACTTTAATATAAAGGTATGAGATTATTGTATTGTCATCGGCCCTTGATCCCTGTGCAAATTTTCAAGTTAATTAGACTCATAGAAGTAAGTGAAAATGAAGTTAAAAGATTCCGTTACATACATACATACAGGTCTAGCTAATAAAAGTGTGTTAAAAAACTTGAAGTGATGTAGCAGGTATGAAACTGCCGTTATTCAGTGTGCATTGGCCTTAATTACCATCTAATATGCTGAAAACAATTGTAATTCCCATTGCAAAAAATAAGACTGGCGATATGTCAAGTACGTCCAATTACAGACCCATATCGTTGGGTACTACGATTGGTAAGGTATTTGAGCGGCTCCCACAACCCGAACTGATGCGGAATGTTCGGATTAGCGATGCTCAGTTTGGTTTCCGTCCCGGACTCTCTACAGACTCCGCAATATTATCACTCAAGCATGTTGTAAACTATTATGTGGCGAGAGACACATCAGTATATGCATGCTTTTTAGACTTAAGCCGTGCCTTCGATCTAGTAAACTATGAACTGTTGTGGACTAAAATGCTCGCGTCTAATATTAATCACAAAATTGTGGATCTGATGAGATACTGGTACGGGAACCAAACTAATTGTGTGAAATGGGGCGACGCAACCTCTAACGAGTATAGGTTAGAATGTGGTGTCCGCCAGGGAGGGTTGACCTCTCCGGATCTCTTCGATATATATATATAAATGACTTGATAGAGGAGCTGAGAAGGACCAATATCGGTTGTCATATAGGAGGAACATGTTTTAACAACCTGAGCTACGCGGATGATATGGTCCTTCTCAGTCCCTCTATCAATGGATTGAGAAAGCTTATTTCTGTCTGCGAGAATTTTGCAAAAATTCACGGTTTGAAATATAACGTCGCTAAAACTGAAATGTTAATTTTTCGCTCGGGGAGAGGTCCGGAGAGGGTTCCACCCGTGTTCTTAAACGGTTCGTCAGTCCGGGTTGTGGAGCAGTTCAGATACCTGGGACATGTCTTGACCGGTGGCCTGAGCGACGACGCTGACATCGAACGGGAGCGAAGAGCGCTAGCCGTTCGCTGCAACATGCTGGCGCGCCGATTTGCTAGGTGCTCTAAGGGTGTTAAAGTCACTCTTTTTAAAGCACACTGCATGAGCTTTTACTCGAGCCAGCTTTGGAAAACGTATACCAAAAGAGCCTTTAATACCCTTAGAGTACAGTACAACGATGCCATACGCATCTTATTGAAAATGCCACGGCATTGTAGCGCGTCGGCCATGTTTGCCGAGGCCGGCGTTCACGACTACTTCGCCGTTCAGCGAGCTAGAATTGCCACTTTCTGGAGAACAGTGCGCGATTCCACAAACGAACTGTTGGCAGTCGTGGCTCAGGCTTCACCGGACAATATCTATTTTAAGCACTGGATGTACGTTCATAAATCTAAAAACAAATATTTGTGTTAGATTTTAAAAAACCTTGGTTTATTTTAATTTATTTATTTGTAAATTTATTTCTATATGGGTCACTTTTTATATACCTGAAATAAAGATTATTATTATTATTATTATTAATTTTAGTAGGAGAATTTTTTTTACAACTAAATTAAATTTTCGGTGAGTTTTTTATTGTGCCTGTGCAGATTCATAGTACATGTAATACCGCAAATCTATTTTTCCAATCTATCGAGCGATTGCGCAACTCGTTCTTGTATTCGCAGTGAGACAGTCACTTTATAAAGCTGTTGGTAACACAAAGAATCATTTGTAACTTAAAACGTAGAGTTTTACGCAACCCTTGTTTCATTGCTTGATTGCAAAGTTTTAGTATAGGAGAAACTCATTATGAATCTCATTATTTCTTACTAGAAGTAACTCAGTTGAAAGGGATTGTAATCCTTTCACGAATGACGTCCTACTTAAAACACGGCATTTTATAAGTGAAATGAAATGAAATATTCTTTATTCACTGTACGGTTCATTTAAAAACTCTTAGTCAACGTTATTTTTTTTGTTCTGTCTGCTCTGGGTGCGCTTAGGCAATGCTGAGCTGAAGAAAAGAGCAGACGGAGAAAAACTTCAGCCCTGTTTTAAAATATGAGGTATACAATAATTAGCTTCCTTACAGAGTAGCTATGGGCAGATAAGGAACATACGTGACAGCTACCGCATGTGTCAATGTAGTCCCACAGCCATCTGTTAACATTGGCAGTTTAATTGATTTAAGTCTATTACATCAGTTATAGAAACAACCTTGTGGGACTACAGCTCAATCCCAAGCTTTTTTATCAATTAAATAGTCCTTAAGATCGAAGCCTTGCGGCACAGGACTTGTTTGACTTTCTTTTTAATCTGTGCAAAGGAAGGGATTGAACACTTTCCGGGATTTTATTATATATTCTGATCGACATCCCGATAAAAGAGTGGCTCTTTTTGCGGAGCCTACACTTGGGGAATGCAAGTTTGTGGCCATTCCTTGTCGAAACACAGTTCGAACTATGTAAATCCAAAAAGGTCATAAATTCGTGTTTATTTTTTCGAACATACATTATATTTTCATAAATATATTGCGATGCAAATGTTAGTATATTAGTCTCCTTAATTTTTTTTCTCAGAGACTCTCTAGAATTTAATTTATAAATTGCGCGAATAGCCCTCTTTTGCAAAATAAATATTGTGTCGATATTAGCTGCATTTCCCCACAGTAAAATACCATACGACATTATACTATGGAAATAACTAAAATAGACCAGTCTGGCTGTATCGACATTTGTAAGTGATCTTACTTTTTTATTGCAAAGACGGCAGAACTTAGTCTATTCGCTAACCGAGAGATATGGGGTCCCCACTGAAGCCTAGAATCAACAGTTAATCCAAGAAATACAGCTTCATCAACAAAGCTCATTTCCTCGCCATTCAATTGTGGTTTTACAATAATTTCTTTAACAATAGGTGGTGAAAACTTAATACAATTGGTCTTTTTATTATTGAGTAGTTATTTACATTATTAATTATATTTACAAGAATAATCCGAGAAGAAAAGTTTATATGTTTTGTAACCATCCATTCAAAAAATATTCCTTAAACATATTGAATACAAAGCACAAGTATTTGATAATAGTAACGAAGCTAGATGTAAAAATCATCATATTATGATGTGTCTATAAAAGACGAGAAGTAGCAGATTTAAACCTACTTATAAAAATTAAGTTTTTAACAAAAAAATAGAACCGACTTTAAACGGTAAAAAATAAAATTGTTCAGTACCTACTTCTTCTTGCTTATGGTAATTACTCTTAAAACTATTTTTGGAGGCGGGCCCTTACTAAAATGTCTTACCATTCGTTCTAAATGGGCACCGACAGTACAGACAGTGGGACAGTACCTACATCTTCTTGCTTATTTATTTATTTATTTATTTATTTATTTATTTAATACACATACATGTAATATACAGGCTTAACCTAAAAGATTACATGTGCTTAGAAAGTGTCGACATACATTTGCAAATTTGCTTAGCCTATCAAAAAATATGTCAGTGTCAGGTCTCTGAGCAAGCAACCTATTGATCAGTATGGGAGCAGCACAGTGGGGTGCAGCAGCAGTACGACGCGTGCGAACCAGATACTCTACAAAGAGTCGAGCTTGCCTTCTCCCACCATAGTCACCGCGCATGTGATGCGTGGGTACTTGCAGCTTGCAATTGGAAAGAGCTAAAGGATTGTCAATTTTATTATGAAATAACTGGTAATAATGCAGCAGAAGAAACAACTTCCTCCTCAACTCCAAGGTATCAAGCCCAACCATACCATTTACATAAAGTGATGGATACAGAAATGGGTAATACCCGTACCTTTGCTTATACACAAAGCGACAAAATTTTCTTTGCACACGTTCCATCATGATAGAATATTTCTTTTCACGTGGATCGAAAACGACTGCGTTATATTCTAATCTACTACGTACAAAAGATTTATATAAAACAAGAGAAACACTGATATCAGTAAAATTGGCTGCAGTCCTAATAACAAATCCTAAGGTTTTATGGGACTTAAGGCACAGTTCCTCGATATGTTTTCTAAAATTGAGCTGTGAATCAAATATCAAGCCAAGATCGGATATTGTATTAACCCTCATTAACGGGCTACCTTCAAGGATATAATTATTAATGAAGGGTTGACGAGATCTAGAAAATGTAATTATCTTACATTTTCCACAGTTCAAAGAGAGCCTGTTGTCCTTGCTCCATTGTAAAATACTGTTTATGTCAATTTGCAGAGCTTCACAATCCGAGACATCTTTTATTGCATGATATATTTTTAAATCGTCTGCAAACATTAAACATTTGGAAAATTTCAGAACATTCGGCAAATCATTAACCATAATCAAAAACAAGGTTGGACCTAAGGTGCTACCTTGACTGACACCTGACCTAGTGTAATATAGATGCGACTTGTATGATGAGAGGTGGACATATTGATTACGGTCTTTCAAATACGAAGCAAAAAAACCTATAAGTTTGGGAGCAAATCCAAACTTTTTGAGCTTATTTAGAAGCAGATCGTTATCGACTTTGTCAAAAGCCTTTTGGAAGTCAAAAAAAGCTCCATCTATTTGAGTACCTCTATCCATTATAGTGGACAAATCGCTAACAAAATTTATGTGATTCGTCATTGTTGATCGACTCTGCCTAAACCCATGTTGGCTATCATGTAAGTATGGACGTATTTGCCGCTTCAGACGGTAGTTTATTACATATTCAAATAACTTGCCAAAGGCAGATAAAACAGCAATCGGTCTGTAGTTAAGAATATCAGTTTTATCGCCATTTTTGTAAATTGGCGTTACTTTAGAAATCTTCCATTTATCCGGATATGTACAAGTAGATAGGGATAAGTTAAATATATGCAAAAGAGGGTGTTGAAATATACGGATTGAATCTTTGATAATAAAGGGGGGAATGCTGTCTGGCCCTGCAGAAGAGTATCCTTTTAGGCGTTTTGCAGCTCTGATTATCTCATCAGTGGAGACCGACTCTATTGCGATATGCGGCGTATTCGAATAAATGAGTTCTGCACACATCTCATCATGGTCATTACAAGTCGGATCGAGTCTAGGTGTTTCACGGTGGAAAACTGAGCTGAAATAGGTTGCAAAGGCATTACATGCATACTGTCCAGCTACCTTCGTACCTTTAACATCAAAAATCTCTGGGTGTTTTTCTTTCTTACGTAAACTTTTAACATAACTCCAGAATAATCTAGGGTTGTTGCTTATACTATTTTCAATACATTTATTATAGTATGAGTATGCCTGGTCGACCATTAATTTTACTTTAGAACGGTAATATTTAAATAATTCCAGATTAAAAGTTTTGCCCTCTCTCTTATATCTTTGATGATGAAAGTATTTCAATTGTATGTTGCGTATTATATCGGACGTAAACCAGGTAGGATAAATATAACCACCAGTCTGCCCAGTACGCTTTTTAATGGGAACACAGTCGTTAAAACAATTTTCGATTAATTTATAAAAAGCTTTGGTGGCCGCATTGACATCAGTACATTCAGTTACAGGTGACCAATCAATATTAATAAACTTAGAGTAAAGTAATATGAAGTCGGCTTTCCTAAAATTCCATTCCGGTGCGATCAGGAAACTAGACCCATACTCCTTTGTATGCGCGTGTGTTGGGTATATAGATTTAGTACCCCAAGCGAAGGAGAGCTCGACTTCAAGTGGGGGGTGATAGGAGTCTGGTTTCACTAATGGCTCAACGATTCCACTAACACTAATGCGATCGCTAGGTAACCCACTCAAAACCAGATCCAAGACACCGTCATGTACATTATGTATAGTGTTGTACTGCGCAAGATTACAAAAGTTTAAAAATACGGAAAATTGATTTTTTACATTTTGCGAACAGGAGTTTAAATTAAAATCACCAACAATTAGTGTTTCCATCAAAGGAAACTTACAAATAATGTTTTCTAAAACTAATAATATATTAAGGTATTGGTCATCATTATAACTAGGTGGAATATAAACTACACAACATAATATCTTAATATTTTTAAAGCTTATAGTAGCACAAACTATCTCTTTGTCACTGGTTAACCCATCTATATCATAAATACGACAAACATTATAACAGTCTCGGACGGCAAGTAAAACACCACCCCAGCCAACATCATTGTTACGGTCCTTTCGATGGACAGTGTAACCGTTGGGAAATATTTCTAAATCGCCGATCGAGCTCACTAAAAATGTTTCCGTTAAAGCTACAATATCCGAGCGATTACACAAGACGGCTTTTTTAAATTCCGCAGATTTGCTACGTAACCCACGCACATTTTGATATGTTACATATACATATCTCTGTTTCATCTTGAAAGCGGTCTTGTTATAATTTTGCAGTGGTTCTTTTTTCACGTCTTTGAAACCACTCATTAAATTCTGTATTAGGTGGCCAGCTGCTCACCTCCATGAAGAAGTCAAAGGCGCTCTCAGGAACCGAAATTACAAATGAAGAATAATTTTTATGTTTTAATTCTAATTTCTGCACATCATAAGGCACATTTGCTGGTCTACGCTTATTCATGTACGTCTGAACCTTTTCAGGCGTAGTGTCTGGATGCAAAGACCATAAATGTATACGTTTAATTTTCTCCACCGATTCTAAATCACTATCTAATTGGCCCGTTCCGCGCATTACCGGCCGTCTATACTTACGGCGACGTTGTTGCATAGTCCATTCATTCGTTTGCGCTTCACTCAGAGCAAAATCGTCTTTAGCGACACGCGATATTGACTCCGATGCAGAACAAGACGCAGCGGCTTCTGAAGGTAATGACTGTTAAAACTATATTGGAGTAGGTACCCATTCAGAACGAAAGGTACACTATATTTACTATAACAGGACATTTTACTAAGGGCCCGACTCCAAAAATAGTTTTAAGAGTAATTACCATAAGCAAGAAGAAGTAGGTACTGAACAATTTTATTTTTTACCGTTTGAAGTCGGTTCTATTTTTTTGTTAAAAACTTAATTTATTTCACTCTTTTTAGTATCTTTAATAGTTCTGTACATATTATGTATAAGCATAATTGGAACAAAATTCACTTTAACTTCTAAATGTTAAAGAGATGAAAGAATTTGCTCTCAGCTCTTAACCTTTGAGGAGTTGTACCTTCAATCATCAGCTTAGCAAGGTGATAATTACCGGACATAAATATTTGTATTATGTTAAAAAATATGACTAAAAGAATGTGTGTGCCTATTATGTTTCAGTGATTCCCTCGATTTCCCTAGTATCATATCATCAGATTTTGACATGGTGACAGTTGGACCACCTAAGGAGTATAAGGTTTTGAACAAAAAAATACATACTGAAAAAATTTGCTCTTAACTCCTAACCGTCGTAGTACCTTCCATCATCAGCTCAGCAACAAGATATGATGATAATTAAACAAAAATGCCTGTTTTGCTTTCGTAAAAATATGAAAATCATTTGAAGTGCTACAAAATTTGAATGTTCCCTTCGATTTCTCTGGGATCCCATCATCAGACTTTGACTTGGTGACAGTTGGACCACCTCAGGAATGTAAGATTTTGAACAAAAAACCATTTATAGAAAGAATTTGCTCTCAACTCCTAACCGTCGTAGTACCTTCCATCATCAGCTCAGCGACATGATATGATGAAAATTATACACAATTGCCTGTTTTGCTTTAGTAAAAATATGAAAATCATTTTGTTGTGCTATAAAATTTGAATGTTCCCTTCGATTTCTCTGGGATCCCCTCATCAGACTTTGTCTTGGTGACAGTTGGACCACCTCAGGAATGTGAGATTTCGATTAAAAAACTATTTATTGAAAGAATTTGCTCTCAACTCCTCACTGTCGCAGAACCTTCCATCATCAGCTCAGCAACATGAAATGATGATTACTATGCACAAATATCTCTTATGCTTCAGAAAGTATAAGAAAATCAATGTGTGTGCCTATAAAATTCGAGAGTTCCCCTCGATTTCCCTGGGATCCCATCATCAGATCCTGATTTGGTGACAATGGGACCACCTCGGGAGCATACGAACAAAAAAAGAATTTTGAAAATCGGTCCACAAACGGCGGAGTAATCGGTGAACATATATAAAAAAAAATACATACAGCCGAATACAGTACCTCCTCCTTTTGGAAGTCGGTAAAAATAGCTCAATATAAAATAGATTCACCATACCTTCTCACTAAAGTAAATTGCTCAAATATGTATAGAAATAACTCCGGACCGCAAGGTGTATAAATAAGTTCTATAAGTAATAAGTAAATCGATTTGTTAAGTGCCTAATAGTTGTATCTCAAAATTTATACTTGAAGAGCAAACAATTACGTATGTGTAGATTTTATATGCGAAAACAGCTAAATGATGTTATGATATTAGAATTGTAATTACTTAGTATAGCACTATATGTTTATAGAATAAAATAAAATAAAATAAAATTCGTGAGGGATTACGGAACTAAAAACCTGGGAGGTTTTTTTTCCGCCCGCTTTTTTTCCTCTCAGCGTATAAAAACCCAGTGAATTGGGTGGCCAAAGCCGACGACGTGGGAAAAATGTCGTAATGATATGTTCGAAATACTGTCAGATTCCCGACATTTTTATGCCTGAGTTGCCCAGCACGGGTCTCCTCGTTATTGGGGAGGCTTCTTACTTCAACTCACTGCTCCAGTGTGGGTTGTTGGAGACGTGGTTTAGTGGCTAAGCCGCTGTCGGATGTTTTAGTCCACCGATAAGGTATCTAACAAGGTTTGACATCTGTTATCTGTCAATAATTACCGGTCAGTCCTGGGCTCAGTCTAGGCTTAACGTGCCCTCCGAAGCACGGAAACGCGCATATAAGTGCTAGCGGTCACCCATCTCACACCCGACTGCGCCCATTTGGCTAAGCTGCTCGCTTGCATTCTGCTTGGTTCTACGCTAGCCGCCAGCCCTGGGTACCCTCAAGACATTATTGTAGTGCAATATTTTGCTGGCAAAAAAATGTTGTTTGTCTGTCGTCGTAAAACTACCATTACATCAGCATCAATACTAGGTATAACAATTATAATATTCCCCATATTTAGTTTCACAGTTTCCATTTGTTAATGGAAGCGAAATTTAAACAGCAGCAACATATCTCAGGTAACATTACTCGGTAATTATCGGATGCAAATTAACTTCACGTTTTTGTAGCGCAAACGTATTATATATCGAGCAATTAATGTTTTAATTCGATTCCGTAGAGTATACCTACGAAGGTTTAAAATAAAACGCTATTTTAAATTGAGAAAATATTTAATTATTTATCCTTAATGTTTACTATTACCTTTAGTATGAATGACGAGTGGTTATTGTGAGCATTTGTTAGCACAGAGTTAAATGACAATGAGAGGGATGTTAAGGTAGGTGCCTTTCTATCAGCTATGCTGCGAGGATGCGAAAGCTACGAAACTATGTGACCGTTTACACTAATTAGGAAGATGAACCCTAAAGTACATTGTTACACCAATCGCGATATATCTGGTGCTCTGCCGATATTGGTGGTTCACTTTGAAATGAAATGAAATGAGTCAGATAATCACCAATAATTGCACAAAATATGAAACGATCTCTACATACAATGACATCTTACATTTTCAGAAGAATTTCATTATTTAGACTTAATATAAGTGATCTGGGTCGGCCAACATAATATTGAGGAACACGGAGACTGTCTTAAGGTAATCGAACTCGAAGGAGGTTGATAGGGCTTAACTTGCAAATTGTAAGTTCCCCGAGATGCGGTTATTATTTACCGCAATAATGACTAATCTATACATCTACATAATATAATATACTTACTACAAATAAATAAAATTGGAGTGTTTGTAATATTAAAATAACCGCTTTTTACTACATGCATATGAATGTATGTATGTACGGTATATATATACCAAAACAGGATTTTTTTCAATTTTGTCTGACTGTCTTTGTGTCTATCTGTTTGTTCCGACTAATCTCTGAAACGACTGGACCAATTTTCACAGGGAGTTAGCCGATGTAATAAAGAGTAACTTAGGCTATATTTATTTTAAAAACATTTCTAAATTTTTCACGCGGACGCAGGCGGGCGGTCGCTAGTAAATGTATAAATTTAAATTAATAACGCTTCACATTAGTGGGTCTACAACTTAACTTTTATGGATTGCCCGGGAAGTACCACCAGTGCACCCACTTCTGCCTGCAATTCTGTTGTACTTCGGTGGACATAATATGCCTTTGGAGTAGCAGCGCTACTAGTATGCAAGTATAAGTCTTGCTAGTGGTCTACATGACCACAAGAAAGACATATGCTTGCTTGAGTTTGTGTGTAGATGTCCATGGGCTGCAGCGACCACTCAACACCACGTGGCCTGCAAGCCCATCTGCTACTACATTGAAATAAAAATATATTTATAAATCGTATATTTAACGACAAAAATACCTTGGTGTCAGAAATATTATTTCACATTGATCAAAAGTGGCAATTAAAATAGGATATTGGATCATAGTACTGTTTGTGATTACCAGCCAAACATATTACTTTCCGTAAATTACCAAAAATTGTGTAAATTACGGCAGGAAGGGCTTAAATAAATTAAATACTGCGAAATTAATCTGCTCTGGGTAATAAATGTCTGTGTAAATACGTTTCATGTATCTGATGACAAACAGACAGTGCAATGGTACGCGTAATTACAGTAAAATCGATACAATTACATTAAAGTAATAATGACTCGTCCTACGTCTAAAGTATAACCCGTGTTACAAAGGGTCAAGTACATTATAATTAATAGAGTGTGAGGAATTTACTGAAAAAGAATAAATTAGTGATTTTCGGGATCTAATAACAACATTTAATAAGATGATAAGAGAGAATAAAATATTGTTACTTTTATATAATAATTAAAATATGGCGACTTTTTGACCAAAATTGCAGTTTGATATTTTAAGCAAAAAGTATAGGTAACAGTCTTAATTCGAAACATGCAGGCGTATCTAGGAATTTGTTTTTGCATTTAATCTCGTAATATTGTACAAAAATTCAAAATGCTTTAACAAAAACATGCCCAGTGAGAATCATGTTCGCATTTAAAGGATTCTGTACGAATACAAAATATTTAAACATGTAATTCATCTAAATCTTATTCTTGTTTAAAAAAAACTTGTTATAGCAATCGACGAACTTCATTATGAGCTGTCCATGTATTTATCTATTTTATATTTTAGTAGATAAGGATTAGAACGGCATTATTATACATATTAATCAGTTTATTGTCTAGGGGCGCCCAGATATATTTAGCATTTTGTTTCTTTACGAGTATCTCATATAGTTGTGTCTACCAAACGGTATTTGGTAAAAGTGGTGAGACAGCAGCAACCTGTGTCCAGCTGTGGGATATTAAAAAGGCTTCTACAGTTGAAGAGATATTCGTCCTCCCGTTTTTTTTCTCGCAGTCCATGTAGGCCTAAGTGTACCTAAAGCGGTCAGTAAGCATATGATCGAATCATTATAGCGTCATAAATGCTGTACCAGTACCGGTACTAACATCAAATGTATATTATTCAGGATATCAGGATGTTCATAAACGAATGCATCGACAGACAGACACAATAAAGGTTCAGTAAAAGGGTTACTTTTTCCTTTTGTACAAAGATAAACGTAGTATACATATAATAAAATAAATGACACTATTTCAATGTACATTTTTATGTTTGTAATTTTGTAATTAGTTAAGTTTTTAATTATTGTAATATTTGCATACCTCATGAAGGTAAATATGGCGAACCAAATGTATAAAAACACCTTTTGTAAACACCCATATTTGTGCAAATAAAAGTCTTTTTCTTTGTCTTTGATACGGAACCCAAAAAAGAAACACATACGACATGATCGAGAACTCTTTACAGACAGAGGGATAGAGTTCAGGCAATTTCCTGAATGCAGTGATGTGATATTTCGTATTGGACGGGCGTGCTTAAGAGAGTTTTCAGTTCGCGTTCAAATGATGGAATGGACTGCTAATTGAACCTGGCAGTTTTTCCGGGATTTGATGGACGTATACTTATTAATAGAGTGGTGAAGAGTGGTTTATTAACTTCTATATATTTTAGGGTCTATACGGTAAAATATTTTGTTATATCAGTAATCACTTCGTGCCTATTCAAAACAACTTTCTTAGTCAATGTATTTTACCTATTTTGTTGAAACCGTAAGAACAGTAAAATAATTAAATTCATACAGGGGTAACTTTTGACTATATTATTATTGGCGTATGCACTTTCTTTATTTCTCTACTAGGTTTACGCCCGCGGCACCACCCGCTTGGACTATACGTTTCTTCCCATGGTTATGAAATAATTTCCCTTGGTAAAAAGTAACCTAAGTCACTTTCCAGCCTCACAATTATTTATATACAAAGCAAGTCAATGAGTTGCACTGCTGCGACGTGAAAAAAGAAACGAACACATTTAGACATTAATTATTAATTATTAGTTTTCGTGGTTACATCAACTTTGTATTTTTTTATAATAATAACTAGCTGTGCCCCGCGGTTTCACCCGCGTTAGAGAGGACCATTAGCATAAAGTGAAGTCCCTTCTGAAGTGCCGTGGATCGGCTTTTTTGTAGGACTATTTAAGATAAACATTTCCATCATACATTACGAATGTGTAACTCTAGCGGTTTTGGCAGCGCACGCCAGAATAGCTCGCAGATGGTAGATTTTTCCCTACTTACTTGACACTTATCGTCATATTTTGGACAATTCACATAATATATTTATAAATTGTAGCCTGTGTTATTCTGAGTATACCTCAGAATATACATATTATTGTAAAGTTTCATTTTAATCCATTCAGTAGTTTTTACGTGAAAGAGTAACAAACATCCATACTTACAAACTTTTGCGTTTACAATAGGTATTAGTAGGATTTTCCAGATCATTTGAGAAATTTCTGGAGCTTTTTCGAACATACTCAATTAATTAAATCAGTTTGCAATTATTTTAAAAATCTTCAGATCATTCGAGAAGTTTCTGAAACTTTCTCGAATATTTTTAATTAATTTAAAATGAAATGAAATGAAATGAAATGAAAATACTTTATTATTGACTGTTTACACACATAAAATAAGATGTTTAAAATTATAATTGGAGTTTTAAACAGTCTACCATGTTCTGGCATACAATATTATTAATTAAAATTAACTAAAAAATATTTTGTTTTAAGATCCGATAAGAATAATCTTAACGGATCATCGGCTTTTGATGCCTACCCACCGCTGGGTCAATGAGAGAAAAAAAGCCGGCGGAAAAAAAAAACAGTTATTAGTAGTATATAAAAAAAAATACAATTATTTTAAAAATCTCCAGATCATTCAAAAAAGATTACAATTATTTAAAAAAAATTCAGATCATTTGAGAAGCTTTCTCGAATATTTTCAATAAATTAAAATTATTTAAAAAAATCCAAATGATTCGAGAAGTTTCTAGAACTTTCTCGAACATTCTCAATAAAATTAAAATAGTTTGCTAGATCATCCCAGAAATTTTGATATCCAACCAGAAGTCCCTATTGGTTAGAAAAGTACAGATATTTTTTTTCCAGATTTTTCCACCCACTTCCACCCACCGCGATCAAACTCCCTTACTATCATCTACGTACCCCCTAATAAAATATAAATAAAAAAATAAAAAATGGGGGGGGGGGGTAAATACCCCTTAATTTACCACCCCAACAGGAAGTTGATTGGAGGTAATGATAATAGAGAAAACCGTGTCTTTACAAAGAAAACCCATTACTTTTTATATATATATATTAAGATAATAATAATTCATTTATTTCAAGAAATAATTCTCATATAAAATGGTTAGTAGTACTTAGCCTATGTTAGTCATATTGAAATACAAAATTAAATCAATTTAAATTAAATTACAAACATTAAATTAAATTAAATTAATACAATTAGAATTTGTTAGTAAAGCTTAACCTATGTTAGTAATACTAAAACCTAAGGAAACACTGCTAGCAATATGTAGACTGCGGCAGTGCCACAAAAATGGACAGTCCAGTCTGTCTGCAATCAGCATCAGAACCCTGTTGGAGCTGTCCCGCACCCGCCTCACAAGGGACGCTGCTCGCAGACGCATCGTGGTCCAGAAACATTGCACACGAGCCTCCGCAAACATACCCGATGCACTGCAGAAGCGGGGCAACCCCATCAGAATCCTGAAGGCGTTATTATACTGTACACGACGAGCTCCATAAATCTTTTGAGTGTACAGTCTCCATAGGCCGCAGGTGTAGAAGTTGGTACAATAGGCTCTGAATAGGGTGATTTTTAAATTTTTTAGCTAACGTTTTTGTAGTTAATTAAAAAGAATTTTTAAAACATCACCTTTTTATGGAGACACAAACTCTGCTATTCTAAATGACGCTTAGCACAAAACCTAAATAAGTGTTCTAGAAAAATTGATCTAAATAGTAAATACATAATGTAGGTAACCCAATTCGCTAAAGGATGTGACCCAAAACTTGTGTGACGCGACCGATTCTAAATGACGTTTAGACGGCGATGTCGACCGAAATGTTCGGTCGAAACGAACGTTTCGGTCGGCCAGCCCTGACCAAAACATTTATTGAGAGTGACTGATTTATTATAGTGGTGATAGCGGTTCAGTAGACAAATTTATGTTGGATAGGGAAATTATGTTTAATCTTGTTCAGAGGGAACGGTACGAAAAACTCATTTCGGTTATCCTTTTATTTCTGCTTCATAGGAAAAAGCCGTAGTACGAAATAGTTTCATAAAAAGTAAACACGTGTGGCGACTTTTCGCGACTTATCAAGAGATGACGCCACGGGAATTCTGAATCACGCTATCGAAGTTTTCAGAACTTCCGAACATATACTATACAAGCTCCGAAATGAGCCAGTCGGAGCGAGGTCACTCCCCGGGTATTATCACCTCGCCTTCCTTTACCAAAGTTTGATCAGGTAAGCATTTTGCCTATGTAGCAATTTTTGACGTAAAGAATTTTATGTTTGAATGGAAAGGTGGAAGCTAAACTTATGATGGCGATTGTCGGGCTCAGGTGTAAGTAAAAATTCGTTAGTCGTTTGTTTATATGCTTTAACGTTGTGATGAACACCAATTTGGCCTTCTTTTGTGCCGGTGGCCGGGTTTTGTACCGGGTTATGTGGGATTTTTACCACACTAAAATTCCCTCAGTGACTTGCTTCTGCGGTTAGGGAGGACTCTGGGATCTCCAGTGGAACGCAGCGGTGTCCTCCACGCGTCGCGCAACAGAACGGGCCCTTCTTCGGGAGAGTAAAAATTCTCAACCCCGAAGCTACAGGGACTACCAATTTGGCCTATCGCTACAATTAGTATGGCACCGTTTTGTAGTCGGCAATTTCCCGGCTATACGAGAACACCAGATTTTATTCCTAGTGAACAAACATTTTGGGTCTTCCAGGATGTTCATACAGTACCACTTTTGAAACTATTCAGAATGGGGCGATGTTGTATCTATTGATTATGGGCTTATAACTAGTTGACAAACCCAGTTAAAAATAATACACTAGTATGATTCGATATCCAAAATTAAAAGTTAATAGTAAATTACAAAGACAAAGACAAAGTGGAATACATTGTGGAACTTCTTCGTAAAAGAAGAAGAAGAAGCTAAAGAATCCTGCTAAATGACAGTGGAGTGGTGACAATCTCCACTCCATCCTCTTCATTAAAAAAATGTGCTTCTGGAAAATGGTTTAAATATTTGACCGTTCGTTGTAGGAATTCGACTATCGAATAGGTAAAATAATCATAGAAATAGATCGTCATTTCATCTCAGAAATTTTGTCAAAAAAAAAGTAGTCTAGATGAAAGGTTGCTTACTTATAAGCAAAATGCTGACTACTACAATCAAATTCCACCGAAATTTTCTGATGAATTTGAGTACCCCTTAAAAGGTCAAATCAATATTCATAAACTATTTTATCCTTACTTTGATAAATAGCTCATGTTTGACTATGAATACTTCACAGTACAATGCAATGTAACTCTGTAGTTGGAACAAATTTTAAGCCATATATTATATACAATGTGAAGTACTTTTGGGCATGGTCGGATATTTTTTAATAAATAAACATTTCACACTCATAGCCCCACAGTGAGTAGATATACCCTGTGTCGTGGGTACCATGGACACACACATGCGCAATAGTTACCATGCCGGCCACACTTGCATGAGGCGACCACCAGCCTCCGGAGTAGCAGCGCAACTGCAAACGACCTCAGACAAGATTTACCTATGCTTGCTTGAGGTTGTATGTAGATGTCCATGGGCTGCAGCGACCACTTAACACCACGTGGCCTGCATGCTCGTCTGCTACTCCATTCAAATTTAAAAAAAAGCCGGACTGCCGATCGACGGATTCCGGATTCGATTCCAGGCGAATCAGAAATTTGAATGATGAGTTTAAATTTCTGTTCATGGTCTGGGTGTTTGTTTTTCTGTCTTTTTGTGTCCATGGTACCCACGACACAGCGAATCCTAGTGTGGGGCTGTGAGTGTGTAGCGTTTAAAAAAAGAATTACCTGTGCTTGTTTGAGGTTGTGTGTAGATGTCCATGGGCTGCAGCGATCACTTAACACCACGTGGCCTGCATACACGTTTGCTACTCCATTCAAATAAAAAACACCTAGCTGAAAGACGTATAAAGAATTGCAGCCAAATAAATAATGAGAACGTTGAAAGAAAATCTTCGTAACATACACCCAAATATTAGAATGTAATGTTCAGAGGCAAATACAACCTAACAAATAACCCATTTGACAACTTGCCGACAGCATGTTTGCGCTGAACGTATCGCAATTTCGGCATTCCACATCGTTGTGTTGTGATCGGTTCCGCTGATTTGCTGCTAAGCTGTCAGTCACAGAGACTGAATGTTTTAATGATGTCGGAACTGGACTTTAATACGGATAGTGTCGATGTTTCGTTAAGGTATCGTTATTTAGACTCAATCAGTAATATATTTACGTTAATTTTTTTTTGAAATGAAATTAAAACTTGGTAACTAGCCCGTTTAAAAATGTCGATTAATGTCTGTAAATTTTTCTTTGGAGTAAAATGAAATTAAATAAAAATAGTATATGACATACACATATAATACTACTGTAAACAATAGGGCTAAGATGGAGACAAGTAAAACCAATTGGTGTGCGTGTTAAACAAATATACTGACGAACTGCTAGTACATAAATAAGAAAACCTTTTTCGTCATTAACAACTACCTAAATTTATATTTTTTAAATCCTACATCTCTTAATAGACAAATACGCTATTGCTTTTAGACGTAAGATATAAAATAACCTATTTATTTGCGTTGATTTTCGGCAAAAATATGAGCTTTCCGTATATCTTTCATGTTATTGTCAACCTTCAAAAGGTACCCATATCTTGGGAGGGGATACCGGGTTATGTGGGATTTGACCGTACTAAAACCCCCTCGGTGGCCTGCTAGAATGGACCCATCTTTGGGAGAAAAGATGTACTCTCCTACACCTTCCGATGCTTACGGCGACATGCGGCCACGTACACACCGCCGCCCTACCCGGGGCTGCTGGCTGTACGAATCGAGCTCCCACTCTCACCGCCCACAAGCCCGGAAGTCGCCTTTTACGATCAGGCAGGGGATACCGTAGCTCTATTATTAATCCCGAAGCTAAAAGGACTTCATTTTATTGTCCTAGTTGTAGGTACGTAAACTAGGACAATAAGATGAAGTCCTAATACAAAATTGATAAGAAAAAGAAACTGACAAAGCTTTATAGAAACCCAAAACTGACGTTAAGTTATTTATAAAAAGGACTATATGTACAATTATTCTAATTTCCTGCTAGATTTATTTACAAAAACCCTGATCCTTGTTTTACGAAACGAAACAAAATTAAATGGCAAGTAGGTACAGTACAGTGTTAATATATACTGTGTATATACTATACGTACTTAATTAAAAATATCTATCCATCCATCCATCAGCCTTTTACTGTCCACTGCTGGACATAGGCCTCCCCTAACGTTCGCCACTCCTCCCGGTCCTGGGCCTTCTGAATCCAGCGACTACCCGCTGTCTTCTTCAGGTCGTCAGTCCACCTGCTTGGAGGGCGGCCTGTACTCCTTTTGCCGAGACGTGGTCTCCATTCAAGGACCTTTCGAGGACCTTACGAATTCTGTCGCGTAGAGAAATATATCAAAATTATAGTTCTGCATAATCCTAACTTATTAGGCTACAAGCGCACATTATTACACATGTGCGAATCACAATTAACGTTGTGAACATACTCTAACTAACTTAAGAGGAAACGCTAGCGCCGTATTCTCATACAAATGTATTCTCCTATTTTCTCCCTGGATAATGGTTCTAGAGGAATGATTTTTTGTGTCATATAAAAGTCTGCTAAAGCTATGCCCCTACGTTTTGTTTTTTTTCAATCAACGAAATAGGTCAGAAAATATGACTCTTCAAAAATCGTAGAAAATGCCTCTTTCATACAGCCCTAATACAACCACTGCAAAACAAATTTGAAAGGTTTTTACAACCAAATGAAAACATAGAGGCATAGACTTATTCCATTTCTAGATATTTGTGAAAATAATAATAAACTCAATTTTGAAGGAGGAAACAGGAGAATACGAAACCTCGATTTAATCAGAAAGTTTGTGGGTATAATCGGTCTGAGCTGCGTCTGTCTCTATCGCACGCAGCGGATAGCGCAGGGCGCAGCGCGATAGCAATAGTCACGCCAAAATACCTATTTCTCTTAGAATAATAACGTTAAGAACGTCAGTCTTCATACAAGGCCGCTGTCAAAATTGAAGCGCTAAATAGATTCCTACAGCTCTCACATCTGACAAACAAAATATTTTAATTTTGACCAAACTGACTATTAACTACTACAAAATATTGAAAACACTGTGAAAAGTTATTTTATTAGATTTCTTTTGTTTTTAAACAGTGTTGTGATAAAATTTAACTTTAACCTTAAGTGTTACGGAGCGGCCCGGCGTTTGGTGCCATTAATGGCACCAATCAACATGCTTCAATTTGGGCGCGCGAACTTGGTTTCTATATTGTAATTGTAATAATTCTAAGCTATTTCTCTAATTCGGCTGAAGCCGCGTTTCCTCTTAAATATAACCTGTAACTCAAATTATAATGTATTCAATCTTCTTTTGATTCAAATAATTCCTGCTACATTAATTATGATTTAGTATTTTACTTTAGATGACGATGTTATTAAGTCTCAATAATAACAGTACCTATTTCATTATCGATCTTAAATCGTCAACAACAAACTTCTTCGCGCTCTCTACGACATTGTTTTTTCGTGACCCTTCCATTTTCAAAGTGCACGTCATCACTTCATTTTCTTTATCGATACATTATAACGCTGACATTAAAATATTCAAACTATACTTCCACGGACAATTAAATATAAAATACTTTTTATTAAATTAACTTATTATGTTAATTAATTTATGCCTTGTCAAAATGTATATAAAATATTATGTAAAAGCGATCGATTTATGCACCAATGGTTCCCTATATACTTGCAAAGAGATCTTTAGAATAGAATGGAACAACATTTTTTGTGACATTACTATACTTTTCTCCTATATATTCGAGTTGTTTGGATTTTTAGATTTATATATATATATATATATATATATATACATATATGTATTGTTTGTTTATGCACAACACTCATGACATAAAATCATACAAAATCAGTATGACAAACAACGGGCGGCCAGCGTAACTGAAAAACACACACTTTTATTTACGCTGCAAGAATTTGCTTCTTATTAAATATCACGATTCAATATCAATGAAAAGTATCCTATATGTTTGGATTCCCTTACACTATAAAATAAAATAAGAAACGTTCAATGTTCTGATTTCAGTTTATTTTTTTACAGTTCCAAGAGTTTGTAGACTCCAAAACTTGATGTTAACTTCTATTTGACACCACTGTATATCTTGACGAGCAGAAAAACGAAAAGAGAGATAACAATGTATTTTTCTATATAAATATATTTCTTTCTAGTTACGAAACTCTAATAACCATTAAATGTAAAAACTCGTAGGCGTAAACTAAAATTGACCTTGTTCTATATCGCTGCCACAACACATTCGACTAATTACCACATTTCTGTTAAATTAGTCCAAAAGGGAAAACTTGAGTGTTGTTTCAGCTCGAAAGCCCTTTCAAATTTAAATCTCAAAGCGGTGAATGCAGTGAAATGCAGGCCACCCGGAAAGTAGTGGCGGAGTAGCCGAATTGCGCGCGCAATAAAAAGGAATGAGATGTTAAATCAGCAGTGAGCCTTGCTACGCCAGAGTGTGTTCAACTTCGGCGTGGGTTTACTCATCAACGAATCGCTCAAAAGAACTGTTGAATGAACTCGTTCGCGACTGTAGATTATTTTAGTTCAACAGTTCATTTTGGTTCTGCAACACCGATTACGTTAGCGAGCATAGCAGAAGAATGATATCGTCACTACTGCATAAATTACTTACTAAGGGCTGCTAGGAATGAAAGAAAGAAAGAAATAAAGAAAGAAAGAAAGAAAGAAAAATATTTATTTCATATTAGGAATACAAAATATTCGCTTAATGAATGTAATTTTTTCCCGGTCATCGCCTTTAAGTGCCCGTTTGGGCTAGATGTTGAGCAAAAAGAATTAAAAGAACCTTTTAACGTGAAGTCCACGTTCTAGCAGGATAAGAAATATATTTCTGTGAAAAAAATACAGATCCGACTTTGCTTCCATACAAAAATGAAGAACTCAAGAATCAGCTCTCTGATTTTTGTATTTACCTTAATTTTTTTAAAGATTTCCAATCCACACTTGATCAGTGTCATAGTCATATCTTGCATCCCTTTCGCATTCGAGAGAAAACCAGTACCCAGCAGTGGGACGTAGAAAGGGTTGAAAAAAATGTGATTAGATCATTTTAATGAATGAAATTCAGTGAAAGAGTTCATCAAAGTGAAAAATTTGTCCCAAGTCTAGCTCGTTGCGCTTCGCTCAACTTCGCTTGATTGCCGCCTGTTGAACCCCGCTCGTAAAACAAAACAACTTCGTAAAAGTATAGTGTATGAGGACTTTGATTAAGAAAACTAATGCCGCAGCGCTAAATCGAATTTCGGGCAGTGGTACTGCGGGGCGGCAGTAAACTCAGTCAGAATTACAATGGGCGGAAATGTCGTTTTGAAATTCGTCGGATATTGCCGTGTCATCCATACCTACACACCTTAAATATATCACTAGCAGCCGCCTGCGACTTCGTCCGCGTGGAGTTTAGTATTAGTTATAGCATGATGTATATAGCCTAAAACCTTTTTCGATAAATAGACTATCCAACACAAAAATATTTTTTCAATTCGAACCAGTAGTTCCTGAGATTAGCGCATTCAAACAAAAAAAAAACTCTTTATATTATATATATATTTGTACAGATTAGTGTAGATAAAAAAGCGCGCGTGGAAATGCAGCAGGCGTTGAACGCAAGCAATCTATACAGCTAAGCGAAACAAGCGCGGTTAGGTGTAGTTTTTCGCGATTTTTGCGGTAATAATATGGCAGTAATCAACTGTGATAAAATATTGACTTAGAAACTAAAAACCCGTGATCACCATGATCATGCATGTAGCTGCAATGAAAAATCGGGAGCTCTAAAATAATGTGTCGTGGTACATATATGTATATTATTATATCCCATAAGTAAAGTACCTCAAGTCATAATAACAATATTTATCTCTATCTTAACTTTTATATTCAATATTTATATTGTATCTGTATAATGTGCGTATATATTAATAAATTATTCACTATTATTTTATTTGTATGTAATACTATATTATTACTGTAAATTTGTTCACCTCTAGATACTCGTCTCATTTCTCTATTATCATATTCCTATCCAAAGGTTGTCTGGAACAAATCGCTTCTTTAGCGATGAGACCATTTTGGTCATCACTGTTGTTTCTGATACTTTTTGTTAGTAATTCTAGGTATATCATAGCACTCTTGTCAGAGCGGTCGTGGTCATCATCTAGTATCATTGCTGCGGGCAGATGTTTTACGCCTCGTGAGGCGTGAGGCGTTTGTTTGTACTGTGGTTGTTTAATGTGGTGTACAAATAAATAATATTTGTATTGTATTGAAAAGTTTTAAATGTATTGGATAACCGCGATATTGTCAAACAATGTTTTAAAAAATCAAAGATTTATGAAACCTTGAAAAAATACCTGCTTAATTTCTAGGTTATTTATAGTCAAGTACATAACAAAAACTTAAACAAAATAAAGTCATACTATATTGAATTTTTTTTGGAAGGAACTGCTGTTGGAATCTCTTCCACATCAGGTCGTAACCTCATTAGAGGTTAAATTCGATGCCCGCTGGACCGTGCTTAATTGGAGCACGTTACGTTCAGTTATTTATTTTGTAAAACTCTGTAATTACGTGTCGAAGTCAAATGACTAAAATTTTGCAAATGTTTTGATATTAGATCTTTAAAACACATATACATACACATATAAATACAATGTAGATCACATATAAATACCTAATTATGTTAAAAAAATAATCAAACACCTCTAAGCCCATATTAGTCCTTAAAAATGGGATGATAATAAAATCATGATTAAAAGACAAACTAAAAACTAACTTAAGTTTTTCAGAAGTCATGTTACTTGTATATCGAAATAGCTTTTTGTACGTTACTTCTGTGGGACGTAAATGACCTCTTCAGAGGTAAACTCCGATATCCTACTGGACCGTGACTAATGAGTGCACGATTAGATAGGAGTATTTATTTTGGAAAACTCAGTAATATGTACCGACCGGTAAGGTTTCAAATGCTGCCTTTAAACATTTGTTGTTTTTCAAGCTTTACTTCGAAAATCAGAAAGAATTTCCTTGTTTAGGTCTCGGACACTTAGATTGTTGCTTATTTTTGGCAAATTAAAGCGGTAACACGAAATGGGGCTAACTAGCGAAAAAGCTTGGGTGCAAGAGTATATGAACTGTTTAAAGGTGGTTTGACTGCCTCATCAGATTTGAGTTTTTTTCCGTGCAAAAAGATATCTAAATTTTGAAAAAAGTGGTATGCGGTTGGCGCAAGATCTAGAGCGCATGGTTGGTGACGCAGTGTTACCTGTCGCAGCTCCTCTAACTTGGCAACCGTTTGATGTGCAGTGTGTGGTTTAGCGTTATCTTGAAGTAGCAGTGGGTTAAAGTCTCAGTTGTTTAATGGCGAGCTTCTCCATCGCTATTACTGTTACTCACAAGTCTGCAGTAATCGTCTGTCCTGATCTCAAGAAGCTTTAACGGATAGCACCAGCACTGGTCCACCAAACACTAACCAGTATCTTCTTTTTGGTCACTTTTTGCTTAGGGCAAGTTTTGCCGGTTCTCCAGGGTTAAGTCATTGTGATATATGCTTAATATGCTTAAGATATCGATTTACCTGATAATGCCAATATTAATACGGAAACAAAATACAAATTATGAATACGGTTAACTTTGTCGTCTAGGGCCATACATTTTTTCGTATGTGTTTCTGAGATACAATAATTTCATGAATTTATCTAATTCCGGGAACTTAAAAAAATTACCAATAAATTGAACTAAAAAGTTTAAATTAAATAGAGTTTAAGAAAACTAAAAAAGACGCCTTTGAAAGTCATTAATCTAAAACAATGAAAAATAATACTTTTTAGCAGAAAATAATATTGGGGCGCTCAGTGCCATATTTTTCGTATATCGAGCAACCCATGCTTTTTTCACAATAATAATAGGTACAATGTACATAGTATTTTTTGTTCATTATTATTTTCTGCTTATATGAAAGACTAGCGGCCGCCCGCGACTTCGTCTGCGTGGACTTTGGTATAAGTCATAGCATGATATTATATAGCCTAAAGCCTTCCTCGATAAATAAACTAACCTATACAAAAATAATTTTTCAATTCGAACCAGTAGTTCCTGAGATTAGCGCGTTCAAACAAATAAACCATATACCCTAAAACAGTCAATCCAACAAAAAAAAACTTTTAATTCTAACCAATCAATGTCAAACAACCGAACTCTTCAGCTTTATATTTTCATTTGATATTTCACTAACATATTAGTTACAGTTTCGCCCGAGCTATGCTACGTCAACCATCTCTTTCATTTATTTCTTCGCTGTATTAACTTCGTTTGATATATTATTTCATCATCCGTCTTTCATCCCGTAGCCGCTTTTATTAACAGTTTTTTCAGGGCAAAGCTTATTGGGTACTTCCTAGAGAATATAAATCGATTATATCAACAAATTTGTCACGGCCGGAAGTTGGATGGGGATTTAATGTATTCGCCCTCAAAGTACATTAATAGGTTTGCTAATCACTGGGCGGTTTGGAAACCTTTTGAGAGCAGACTGACCACTATTTGTACTTTTGCAGCAGAGTATAAGTCGTAAACTGTAATAATTAAGATAAGGTTAAATCCCTGCACGGAAATGGAACGAAGAAAGGGTTACTGACCGAGGCTAAATAAAGATAACATTTTTGAGAGAAAAAGCTTAGTATCATCATAAGCTTGCCAAATACTAATGATACTTCACTCAAAATAATGCTAGCTTTCATTCAAAACATAAATAAATTACTAGAACCCCGGAGCCAAAAATAAAACATACATGTCATGTCAATCTCATCTAACTGTGGAGAATTTCATCCGTCGCGACGAGTAGGAACCCTCGCCTTCGCCCACGCTCTCGGCTAACCGCTCATCAACGTTAAAAAAGCATGATCAATATTGGTAAAAAACAAAAATTTATAAGTAGCTAAGGATTGTTGTCTGTCTCTTTCTAGCAAAACGGCTACCCTACGGGTAGTCTACTCTATTTTGTACGGCGATACAGTTCAGTGACGTCACCATACTGTATTGCTCTGTCGTCCATATCATGCATAATTTTAGTGTTTAAATCGTCTACCAAAAATGCTATGATCTGACCGATATAATAATTCTAATATTTCCACGGTTACGGCCAGCATGAATGAGGTCTTAATATACTTATTAATTTCAAGGACTTGCACAACCGATGGCTATGGAACAAGACAAATGTAAAAACCAGACACTTTAAAATAAATAATAATTATGATAAAGGGGAAATAGTATATTTCATTACAAGTGCGGAAAGGCTGTCATTGCAAGGAGTTCCGACAAATGTCTACCCGAGCCGAGGCGCAGCCGAAGGTGAGGGTTGACAGTCGGAACTCCTTCCAATGACGGTTCCGCACGTGTACTGAACAACTTTTTTTAATACAGTTGCGAAAAAATGAAGCAATTTATAAAATAATGAAAACTCGCAAGGAACATTTTTGAAAAGTGGCGCCAGCAGTAAAAGATTTTTTTTTAAATTCATTTTACGGCATTGGATAAAATCCTTGCAGCCATTCAATATTTTCGTTTCAATATTAAATAATGGCATCGCGCTCTGTGCATATTGCCAGTGTCAAGTATAATTTCTGCATCTAATTTATTCTATATAAAACAGTAAGTCGTCAGGTATCAGTCAGTCTAGTCAGTCAGATGTTCAAGTAAAGCGATGGCTACTTTACGAGAACATGTCCGAAGGAGTTTTGGAGGCAAGCCGAAAAAACATGTTTTCGCACTGTTATTCTATTTCACAACACTCGTGCACTGTTTTTAACCTATATCGAAAAAAACACCATCAACTTTATCCGATATAACTCAAAAATACACCAAGAAAATGAAAATAAAACAAGAGCACAACTTGTCCCTTCAGACTTCCCGCCAAAACTCCAAGCAACGTAGTGATTACATACTCTCTGCTCCAAGCCGTAAAAGAATACCTATATGCAGAGATTTTTTTTTTGTTTTCTTCACCCATTCTGGGTAGGCAAAAGGGAACTATGCCCATGCCAAGTCTTCAGTAGATTTTTTTTATTGATATGAAATGAAAATGTTAATGAGATGAAATGAAATAAAACCTAACCCAACTCATTGATTCAAATCATTAAATCTGATATTGAAACAAATTAGTAGCTTCTTTTTAGAAATATTTTCATGAATCATAAGAACTTCTAAAACTTCGTGGTTGTTTTTTTTTAATAGACATTATTTTGACAGTTGGGAAAGAGAACGCACGAGTTCGGAAAAGGTAAAGAAAACGCACGAGTGTGTAATAGCCCACTTCCCGAACGCTATACGTCCCTGCAATACGCCACTTTTTGAGCAACTGTATTAAAAAATACTTGTAAAGATACCAAACGATGTTATAGATGCAACAATTCTTGAACTCTTTTTTATTTCCACTGCTTCCTATCTTCCATCATAATTTAGAAGGCCTTGATACGAGTACTTATGTCTATCCTATGACACGGATTAGAGGCTAACTAGTTTTGTATCAAACTTCACCTAAAGGCACCTAAAGGCTATGACCGGGAAAAAATAACTTTCTTTAAGCGAATATTTTGTATTCCTAATATGAAATAAAAAAAATATTTATTTATTAAAAGTTGCACCAACAAAGTGAGCACTTAGGCTAGCATCAATAAATTTATAAATTGTGGATAAGTGTCACCTCAATTACAGGTGCAAACAGCATGCATTATGAATAATACCAGAAATTATACAGCGTGTAACAATATGATAAATGTTCAGTTACACCATACGGAATTTAACTAATTGGAATTAAAAATTACATTAAATTAAATAAATTAAATTTGACTTCATTTAAAAATTAATTTATAAAATCAAACATATAAAATATTTTTGATTTGAATCAGAGCGTGATTTTTATGTAGGTTTATGTAGGAGAATTCATGTCGGTTTTTAAATAATTGTAAGATAAATCGCTAGCCCCATAACCGTGCGAGAAACAAGTGAACTATACAAAGCGCAAACTTCAGAGACAGCTCTGTTGTGTAACATAATGGAAATTTATGATACTCGGGCGCCGGCAGTGAGGATCATACCTACGAGTAACTAGGTTTAATATAAATAAATTTTCTCGTTATGCTATAAGCTGAATGCAGTTTATGTCATAATACCTTTTCTATTTACGTTAAACTTATTTGTGTCGGATCGGACGAAATTTTAGGGTTTCGTAATTCTAAATTTAAAATAACCGAACTTTTATAGGATCACTTTGCTGTCCGTTCTGTCATACTGATTGATTGACTGGATGTTTATGTGTGAACCAGTCTTTTCGCCAATAACCCTTCTGTGAGGAACGTGTATTATAAGTATCTTATTGAAATGAATGTAAAATATTTGGTTTTGCGCCAATTTCTATAGGAGCAGCGTGTTGGAGTAAACTCCAGGTCTCCCTACTAATGCGGAGAAAAGCCGTGCCCAGCAGTGGGACGCAAAAAGGATTGCAGCCAGCTTGAATCTACGAGTATAATAGTTTGCGAGTGTAGAAAATGAAACTTTCACGTCTACGAAATCATAAGATACGGCACAAAAGGTTTCATATATTTTTCATAGTAAAAACTCACTCTTAAATGAATAAATTCTTTATGTTCTGTTATAATACGCAACACATAAACAATATTAACATTTGTTTTCCAAAAGAATCCTAAAGGTCGACGACCGATCTCTACATAGATATCTCCGGAACACTTTACGTGAATCGGACTCCCACTTGTTCCGTTTTCCTTTGTTATCGAGGTGAGTTGCGGAAAATTTCGTCTCAGATTTTGCGTTACGTCATGGACAAATTTATAAGCCCTTCTTTCCCTTAGTCACGGCTTGCGTCACTAAAGGTCGTGACCAATCTGTGGAGGGTCAAATTTCTTAGAGAAATTATACAGGATCTTGGCATATTTTATTTGTAGATCGAAGGTTCAGACTTTATGACCTATAAAGCCTGAATCATCTAAATATGTGACCTAGGCTTTTATAAAAATAGCGAAATTCAGAAAATACAGCTGTCAAATTTACATTTACTGATAACGATTTACCTTGCGTGGTACCTTAAAGAAGGAAAAAAACCTGTACTTATAGACATAACGTATTCTATATATAACACTGGAGATGTTACTATGAAAATCGAAAATCTTTTTTTAACGTCTTACAATACATAAAATATTGATCAGGGTGAGTGTAGCGAGCTTTACTGAAAATCTATCACACCTATTGATTTTTGCTTTAACACACTAATGCAAATTCATATCTAGATGTGTTATCTATTAAAATATATTTTTATTACCATTAAAAAAATTACATTAATACCTACGTAAAAAAACTGTTTTTGTCGAATACAAAGTAAATCCACGAAAAAAGAATAAAAAACAAAAAAAAACTCTTTATTGAAATGTAAATAAAACTAGATATCAATATATAAAAAATTGTGGGTCCGTGACGTAATCAACAACGGTTGAGTTTTATATTGATTCTATAAATGATTAAAATAAAATCCAGTAAAGTTTTGCAAGAAATATATAAATATAGACGTTTTTAAGTAGCAATTACGGTGTACGTGTAGTGATTACTGCTTTTAAAGAAATGCTACTATTACATAAATGGCAGCAATCCCGCCGCCGACGACTTCATCGATTGGTTTACGTATGTATTATAAGTTCCGATTCGGAAATTTATGTAGCTTCTTTTTTCACTTCTTAGTAAATGGGTATGCAAGCGAGCTGGTTACTCTTAAATTAGTTAAGTCCCTACAGTCCATGGATACTGGCATTTTGAATCCGCACTTGGCTAGCGTGGTTGGCTATGGCTATGGCAATGAGACCACAAAAAGGTTGAAAAAAATAACATGTGCAACAGCAACGCGGTCGTGGTGTAGTTTTACTAAATATTGTAATTCAGTTCAGTAAAAACAGATGTAGATTCATCATATTTGGAAATTTCGGGACCTCCGTTTACACTACATTTAAACACCACCCACAACGTGTTTGAGATCATAACTGCATTACTAAAGGCTTAAAACTTTGACCATTTATTAACACTGTGTAAGTGTGGTCCATTATTACATTTATTACACTTTTCGCCTAAAACAAAAATACTAATATAGGTAAGTTTTTAAAGGGCCAACAGCCCGCTGCAAGAAAAACTTAGGTAGTAGCATAGTATTCATGATATCCTTTTAGAACATCAACACCAAGGGATAAAATAAAGAATGAAACTTCGGGTTGAAATTAGGACCCATGAAATCTCCGAGGAATATTCACTGCATGGTAATAATATTATCTAACGCGGGTTGTATGAACTGCTGGGTACTATGATAAATCTGTTTTTTCATCTCTTTCCCCATAATAATATGTAACTTCTAATTGGATAACCACAAAGAAAGCGGATGATGTATATGATAATTACGGCCTTGACATATTTACCCCATGGCTAAACATGGAGTTGGAGATCTCGTCAGAGCTTTTAATTGCTCCGAACACGTGTTGTTCCAACAGTTCCTTCCAATGGGCGTCGGTCGGCACATCTGTCACTGTCACGTACTCTTGTGAAGAAAGAATAAATCAAATAGTCGGGGAGCCCAAAAGGGGATTTAACAGAAGAATTTTTAAAGATTAACAGCATTCACTAACGCAGTAGGAGCATCAAATATATTAACATAGTATTAGTATTTTGTTATTAGTTGATAAGTAAGTGAAACAATTACAAAGATTTTTATTAGTCCTGACAGCTGTCGACGTCGATGCCCCCGACAAAAAAATCATATGACCTTTTTTACATGTCATCCAATATGTAAATGCACTAGGTCTTCATGACGCTCGAGTAAATCCAAATTTAGCATCACCTTACTAAAACAGACGTAAAAATGGTGAAAAGATCAGTCTTTTTGTGTCAGCTGAAATTTTTTGATATAGTGGTTTTATGTTACGGCAGTAAAGATTGTAAGACCAATATCTATTTTAGTCACATTTAATTGAAATATAGCGGCCGCCTGCGGACGAAGCCGCGTGGACATTAGTTTTAGAATTTCTCTAGGATCAAATCAAAAAATCAAAATCAAAAATGTTTTATTCAATATACCAAGTTCAGTTACAACAAGTCGCAAGGGCATCGCATAATGTACTGGGTTGGTGACCCGTGTTACTGGGTACCCCGCTCATCCACCAAGGCAAACAATACATACTTAGTATATCAATACATAAAGCACAGGTCTAAGCCTAGTGTTAAATTTACATTTACATAATAAAAAAAAATTTAGAACTACTAACTTGTTACCGACGCGTGTGTGAGTGTGTATGTGTATGTGTGTATGTGTGTGTGTGTGTTTGTGTGTGTGTGCGTGTGTGTGTGTGTGTGTCTGTGCGAGTGTGTCAGTGTCTGTGCGAGTGTGTGAGTGTCTGTAGGATAAAAGTAGCCTAAGTTACTCCTTATTACATAAGTTACCTGCCACTGAAAGTCCCGTCCAAATTGGTACAGCCATTTCAGAGATTAGCCGAAACAAACAGACAGACAGATATACAGACAGACAAAAATTGTAAAAAAATTTATTTTGGTATATGTACCGTATAAAAATTCATATGCATGTAGTAAAAAGCAGTTATTTTAATATTACAAACAGACACTCCAATTTTATTTATTTGTAGGTATAGATTATAAAATGGGAGCATAATATTATTTTGGCTCTGTCTGTAATATACTGAAGATATTGCTATTTCTTTTTAATACAGGATTAAAAATATTTGCCACACGTAAAGCCTCTATTAAATTGACTGTGATATTTAGTTTGTTTTTCTGCTTCGTTTTTAAACAAAGTGTAAAAATCGAGTCCCCAAAAATACATGCACTGTATAAATCCGCACCAAATTAAACTCATTTGCATTTTACTACACTAGTTTGTATAACAAACTACAAATCTATCGATATTTTATAAGCAATAAAAGCTGTGTGTGAAGCTAGGTACAGTTTTTAACTTGTGTTTGAATTCGCTGTTAACTGACAGTGATAACGAACGGTTTGTGTGCAAATTGAAAAATTGAAAATTGTGGCCAACGCCAATAACGGCCGGAACTAGTCTAAACAAAACTGTAAAAATGGAGTGGTTAGGATTAGGTTTGACTGAAAGCGATTAACTATATGCGGCTTTGGCGAGGTTAAACTTTGGTAAGTATTTAAAGCAATATTGTTTGTCCCTTTGAAATACTACACGAGAAGTGGTTGTCTTATTGGTAATGAATTTCTTCTCCGAAAGTATGGTTATTGGCTGAATCTCAGTGCATACCTCTAAAATTAAATAGCATAATCTCTTGCTCTACGATAAAGCAAAATATCTAGACATTTCTAACGATATTTTTCTTCATTGTGCCAGGCTGAGAGAAATAAAGGAATCTCAGAGCCCAAGGTTGGCGTACTTACACGATTTCACATTTTTACATTTTATTTAATTCCTTTTTTATGTTTCAGTTCTATTTTCCCTCATTACGAGCTCTCCTAAAGACTTTTATACGTATTCACAAACCTGGTTCTCTACAAACCATGCTCTGGTTGAGTAAGCCTTACACTATAAATTCTTATACTAGGTATATATATACTATATATACTTATACTATATAAACTAAAAATGCTGATGAACTGCTGGTGACCCAATACGCAACCTCGATTTTTAGCGAAGCATAAATTTCAATTTCTGTTCTTAGTCTGGGTGTTTGCGTTCCTATGTTTCTGTGTGTCCATGGTACATGGTGTGGGGTTATGAGTGTGTATTGTGATAGTATAATTATTGAAGTGGCGCCTCAATGCCGCATAAAATATTCACACGACACTTCATCACACTTCTGTGCCAATAGCTTTAATTTATTCATCGTGCCCCAAATATAACTTCTGCGACCTTCAGTGTTCAGCGAGTAAATCGTTTATTGTGAGACCTCTCCGTAAAAGGGGACGTATAACTGGGTTTAACTGAAAAGTGTCGTAAAACGCCGCCCTTTCCGTACTAACTTGCCAAATTCTTTTACTTCTCTGTATGGGGCTGTTGGAATAACAAAGTGGAAAATTGTTATGCTTTTCTGACAGATTTAATGATAAAGTATGGCATCAAAACTTTTCTTTTAGGTTGAAAAATTAGGAGTGCCTATAACTGTATGATTCATTGCAAATTGGAATAAGACGAGCTGTATCTTTATAGTATTTCAGGGAAAAATTGAAGTTTAAAATGAAGTCACTAAATTTTAAGGAATGCGTTTCGGTACCTTCTTTAAAATAATGAACGACCATGCATGCTATATAGTGTTAAATGGTCGCTGCAGCCCAAGGACACCTAAACACAACCTATATCAAGCCTCTGTCTTTTCTACGGTCGTGTACCGTTGCTACTCCGGAGGCTGATGGTCGCGTCCTGTAGTCTGGCCGGTAATCTTTTCATCGAAAAAATTTTTGAGTCTCAACTGCTCAACATACCAATCGAAACTTAAGAACGATAGCATGCTAAAAATCTGAGTGTCTCTGACTTCATCTTAACTACACATTCTTAAGATATCAAAAAAAGTAAAATTTCCAAATTTTCCTCAGCTTACTTCAAAAAGAAACCTCGTATTTGATTCACCCAAACCACATCATGACATGGACCTTTTATTAAAGACATGTAATACCGGCTCAGCGGCTATACAAGTTTTAAAGGGGCTTTCTTACAGAACCGTCCCGGGGCTTAACATAATTAGGTCTTTAGGGAGCATGAGTTTGTAACAGAGCGCCGGGATTCGGCGATATGAGGTAAATGCATCAAAATTGGACGGCTCATTTGTAAGAGGATCAGGACATTATTTTATAATCTAATAAAGAAGAGAAAGAGTGTCAGTCTCAGGTTTCTGGTAGAAAAGTTTTGTTTAAGCTATTTTTCATTTTCAAACTTTAACCTTAATGATTTTATATTCCTTGTAAAATATCGATAGACATCCTAAATTTCAACATCCTACAAGAATATGTATAGGAATTCTTTAACTGTATTTTTAATTATTTTAGTAAGTAGACGACTGTGATAAAAAATATTACAAGCAATTTTAGAAAATTCATGTATATTAACAATCAAAAGTGATATTATATATGGTGACATCTTTTGTTCATTAAGGATGTGAAAATGTAAACGATTATAAAATCCATGCTAGGTAATTTTATGCGAAGTGTAGGTAATTTTATGCGAATGTTTGTCTTTCTTTCACGTTGCGAGGGATATCTAATGAATGTTTTTGTGCGTGGAGATAGTTGGGAGGCTAAGAAACATGGACTGCTTTTTACCGTGGTAAAACATCACATTTCCACGGGAAGATCCATATCTTCCAAGGATGAAACCGCGGGTAAGAAACCGCGGGTAAAGCTAGCAATATGAAATATCTGTGTTTTGTATAAATGGTAATCGATATACTTTAAATTCAGAACTGTACTGAAGAAATTTAAAAGGGGACGCGAACGGCAAAGTTTTAGTTGAACACTCTTGCTTGAAGAATGTGTAGTGTAGAGGTGTGAAGTGTTGATCTTCTGCAATCTGACCTACATCTGGCGCCTGACTGCCTGCGCTTTCTCACTCACTCCCGTTATAAAGCTGCTCAAATTTATTCACTTTAGATTAGCTCTTCATACAACAATATCTTCGTTGTGAAAATATGTTGTAATAAGTCAAGGTTCATTTGGACGTTCTATACTGTGTTTTTGTTTAGTTTTATAAGTGAAGGTATTAAGTGAATGAATATAATGTGCTATTATTATTATTAATTATTAATGGGAAATAAATTTCTTTGAACCTATTAACTTCGTAATGATTGTTTCTTTATAGATTTGAAACAATTACTTTCAGGTCTTTCAGTTACCTAGGCGATTTGTTTTGTCAAACTACTTAAATAACCTACGCAGTAACATCGTTAGCGTGATTCAGAAACTGACACAGCACCATCATTAAAACAATTTAAAGATGACGCGTGTTATCAAAAATACGCATAGAAATTTCTCATCTTTTTGAACTTTTAACTTTTATCAATCCATATTTGTTCCTTAGCACGTAGGTACTACCATTTATGCGTATTTACTAGGCAAAATTTGGATATGTAAGAAAGACTGGAAAAATGCGAAATTCTCGGAATTTATTTAAGTTTTATAAAGGACAGTAGCATTATTATTATTACAGTTGTATCAAGTTTTTTATAATTAGAGGAATTTCATGCTTAAGTAACCTGATCAAGTTATTGTATTTATGTTTATACATTTTTTTACATCGAATATGAAATAAAAACAGAATAATAAAGTAAGAAATTAATAAATATCTAATAAAACCATTTTAACTAGAACAACCCTTTTGTGAAAAATTAAAATATTTTATTCACTCTATATTTTTTTTCAATCGCTCAGTGAACGTTATTAATTATGATTTTGTCTGCTTAGGGTGCGTTTTGGCAATGCTGAGATGCAGAAAATAGCAGACGGAGAAAACTTCAGCCCAGTTTTAAAATATTGGGTGTTAAATAATTGAGTTTTCTTACAGCTATGGACCGATAAGGAATATACGTGACAGCTACCGAATGTGTCAATGTCGTCCCACAGCCATCTTGATTAATCTTAACCTTTAAAAGGTATCTGGAAGCATGAAATGAAATGAAATTAAATATATTCTTTATTCACTATACGGTTCATTTACAAACTCTTAGTGAACGTTATTTTTTTGTTCTGTCTGCTTTGGGTGCACTTAGGCTATGCTGAGCTGAAGAAAAGAGCAGACGGAGAAAAACTTCAGCCCTGTTTTAAAATATGAGGTATACAATAATTAGCTTTCTTACAGAGTAGCTATGGGCAGATAAGGAACATACGTGACAGCTACCGCATGTGTCAATGTTGTCCCACATGGCATGTCATCCCACAGTCAGCATGGGAGAGATACTGGGTCATATGGGAATGCATCCGCGTAACATTTCCGTGTAAATGCAACATTCATACATATTTAAAGAAATACGATACTAATCAGAAACCCACATTTAAAAATCTAGAATGAAATAAAAAAAAACATAGGTCATATAAAACCTCAAACGTATGTAATGTAATAGCAGTTTTCTTCATCTTTTAATTATTTAATTAAGTATCATTATTATGTGATATTTACATTAACAATATACTCGTATTAACAATGATAATAATTATAAAAAAATGTCTCCAGGTGCGCGTGCTAAGCGGATGCGGACGCGCGTCTTGCGGTAGACGGGGTATGCGGAGGGGCGCGCGCACGTAGCGCGCGATGGTGCGCGCGCGTGCCGTCGCCGCGCAGCTCGCGGCGCTGCTCGTCGCGCTCTTCGCGCCGCCTGGTGAGTTGGATATACCTTTAAAAATATAACAATTGCCACAAAGGATCTCCGTCCCTCTAATATTACAAGAATGGCTGTGTAAATATATTTACTGTATGTAAATTAGTTTTGATCGGAGTAAATATTTATATTTAAAAATAAGTAGGAATGCTACCAGTATGATACGTCAATTAGATTATTGTCCCTCGAATGCATTAATACAGCAGCTATTTTCAGAAAGAGCGCTGACATTAGGCAAAACTTGCCAGGTGCCAGGTGCCCTTGCAGGGGCCATAACACATCTTCCTTTTTTTAAAATCATGGGGTGTAGATTTATTTTTTCGCGCAGCTATTTGTGTAGCTGCACTTCGCTAGTCCGAAAAATGTTATAAGTAGCTACTTGCACGAAGTTCTGTGAGAAAAAGCTTCGTTGTGAGTATTGTTTTTATTTCAGATTGTTTATTGTAGGTTCAATTTAAGGTAGAGCCTTACATTGATGTTGATCCTGTTACGTTACGTACGTTTGTAAGTGTAATATGGTTTTAGATATAGGTTCTTATCCTTTTCGTGAACATTGATGTTTAGTAAATGTTGCAATTTTATTTAAATATAAATAAATATTTATAAATAGTTTGTGCGGAATTAATATTTTGGGCTAGGAAATGTTTCGGAGCATTTTTGGAATTCATCAAAAAATTTCACTCCCCGATATGTGGTGAAACGTGCATGATACTTCATACCCGTTAGTTCAATCCATTCATCCTTATTTAGGTTTCACCCACATTTTTCAGAAATCATTTTGTAGAAATCCTCTCCTGAACTCGCCTAAAACACAAATAAAAATTCCTTTAAGCTAAAAAATATCAGATTTCAATTCCCTGGCATTGGGAAATTCGTCCATAAAATGCGGAAGCAAGACAAAAACGGTTATAGGTGGAAACTCCTCACCGAAGGGCCACCCTTATTGAAATTGAAAAGCATTTGCGAACGCGAAGGTCCCTATGAATAACTAAACTCGATAAAAGTTTCAGGGTTGCGTTCACTTGTACCCTTTTTCCGTCGGCTGTATAAACAAAGGAGACAGGTGTGATGCTTAATACGGGACCGCGCCTAAATCAATGAACGGAAGGACTCTATCTATTACAAACGCTTTAAGATTAATTGAATCAGGCGTTACTTTGCGGGACTCCATTGTTTTAATGTTAGGTAAAAACTACTTTGCAACAATCCGCAATCAGGACGTATGCTGGTGCCCCACATAGAACACATGCACATGAAACAATAAAAAATATACACAAACATTTACGTACCATCACCAACACGTGTTTCGCCCCAAAACCGTTTTATTGTTGCATGTGCATATGACCTATGTGGGCTTTAAGATGCTTGTTTTTACAGTTTCATCGTATTTAAATTTCATAGAATTTTTGGAAATGCCCTTTTTCAGCGTTGAAGTTCTATAGGGTTTCGGTAGAAGTAGTAGGTTGCCCGCAAGAATATCATCAGACGTTTCTCGATGGAGGCGCAGGCAATTGAGGCATGGGAGTGGGACTTTATGCAGATATTCATGGGTTGAAGTAGATGATCTTAGGTGCAACCCTTTTTGCGTATCATTGCTGGGCATACCCAGCCCACCCAGACCCATAGGTCTATCCCCATTATTGGCGTAAGAGTGAAATTTTGCAATGCGGAAGCGTTTGATCTGCTTGTAAATCGCTGTGTAGTTTCGAATATAGTTAAAGTTGAAATAAAAATACTTTTACGAGTTGTAAGAAACTATTGAAAATATCGAATATTTAGTATATTTAATATATTCGTGAACCCATATTTTGTTCATTGGACATTTGTTGCCTAAAATCCAATCCATCAGGCCTCGAAGAGCTCGACTTTTAGATTTCACTAGAATTTTGGGAAACCTAAAGTTTGCTTTCAGAATGGACCTGAAAGTATACCGTGTCGACCTAAAAGCTGAAATTTGCTTTTCACGGCAAATGAAAAATGCAGAACTTTTCAAAGTCTGCTAAAAGCGGGGTTTTACTCACAACAAGATTTCGTCTCCAACCTTCTCGTGCCATTAATTTTATCAGTGACGTGTTTTTGTGAAATCTTTAGAATCTGCAAAAAGACATTTAGTTTGCATTCCAAATGCGTTATAACAATCGCTTCGAGAAGTAGGTACCTATCAAGTGATATTATTGCAGCAAAGGATACTCTCGTTTGGATGTTTCGAAACAATGATAGCAGTATTTCAACGGTCATTGCCTTTTTGATTTCAATTAAATAGAGTATGTGCATGTGAGCCACGTGATGTCAAATGGTCACTGCAGCACACGGACATCTACAGAACTTTAGGCAAGCCTGAGGTAGTATGTGATTGCGCCGCTGCTCCAAAAGCTGATTGTAGCCTTATACAAGGTTTTTTTCATCAAAACACGAGAGAATTGCTTTACGGCCGAAATAGGTACAACGGTGGTGCTTCCCTGGTCAAAACAAGAAAATTAAGCAATAACTTGTGTGCGTTAAGCGTACTTACTCGACATTGTCACGTTTTCAATTTACAACTACATCAGTTGTTCCATAGTAATACATACATAATAGTGAATATCTTTAAATGTATGTATCTATAACAAAACCTACGATTTGTTAACTCACACACATACACATGATTCAAATTTCACAGAATCGCTTCAAGGCCACAGCTGAACACGAATGGTAATATATGGCAGGAATTTTTAAAGCCTTCGAAAAAATAATCCCCGGCTTTCCCTCTTCCTCTTTTCGTTGGTAGGATTTTATTACTCAAGTCGAATTATGAACATGTTAAATTGAAAATGATAAAGGATTTGTTTTTGAGTATCTTATGTAATCATCGATCTTTAAAGTTGGGGGTAATTTAAGAATTGAGCTTCCTTTTAAGGTGGGAATAGAATGCAAGCGATACAGCTAAAACATGTAAAAAAAATATGTTAACGAGATTCCAGTTCAAAAATAACTTACACTGGTATTTTCAGACTTATTCAGTGAACTTTTGTGGTTTTTGTAAAACTGTATCAGCATCAATTAAACCTGGACTCTCTGATCAAAATCGCAACACGTTTCGTTGCTCAAAATTATTGTAAATCCAATCACAAGCTCAGACCACAACAAATATTTGCGATCGGAATTATATTTGCGTTGCATCACAAGATTGAAAATCTTTGTGTGAATGGGCGTCGAGTTGAGCAAACTTTGGCATCAACTGGCCAGATCCGGTATTCCACTGATTGCTCGATTCGTTACGAATTGGAAAATTGGAAAACTTTTCCTAACATTAAACATAAAATAATTCCAAAATTAATAATTCCTAATATTAAACATTAGTTAATTCCTAACATTAAACTTGTATACAAATGAACGACGCCTGGGGCAAAATGGGTGGAATTTGTTGATCTTTCCGTGTTGTTACTAAGTGTTATGATTGACGGTATTAGCTGGAAGGAGCCTAATAGTACTATGAACAACTACATGAGTCGAATGGCAGGCCGGGTCAAGTACAGAGAAAACAAAATGTTAGTAGAAGTGCTTTAACCTACTATTTGTACCAGAAAAAGTGTCGCCATTAAATAGCGTGAACACACAAGAATTTGGACAGTACATTTTTATTGCTTCAGACATTGTTCTCATAATCGTAAGGAACTTTTTCGAATATCGTCAGTAATACGTGTTTTTGCAATGATCTTTTAAGAGCAACTGTCAGCCCTGAAGTGTCCAGTACTAGTTTGCACCATCTATGAATAATAAATAAATAACGTTTCATACTCAAAGTCCCACAGTAAGGCAGATATAGCCCGTGTCGTGGGTTCCTTCATACATCGAAAGACAGAAACACGAACACCTTGATCGAGAACAGAAATTTAAACGCATCGTTCAAATTCCTGTTTCGCCTGGAATCGCAAACGGGACCCTCATATTGGCAGTGCGGCATGGTATACATTGCGCCACACGGTCCACTTTAGTCACGCTTGCGATACTTTGTGCCATCTCCACCAATCCAGGCGGGCATTTTTAATTAAAATACATATATATTTATAATACTTTACACTCATAACTCCACAGTGCCAAGGACATACATATAAACAATGACAATAACACGCACCAGGAAAAGACATGTAATTACGAGTACATCACTTAGATATTTTCCCCACTGGGAATCGAATCTAGCATTGTTGCGCGGCACACCAGCATTGTGACTAGTGCGCCATATGGTCGCTATAGCACTCCGTTTTTAGTACCGGGGTGGGGGGGACCTTAAAAAGGTACCCGGCACTTTGGGAGAGGATACCGGGTTATGTGGAATTTTTACCACACTAAAACCCCCTCGGTGGCCTGCCTCTGCAAGAGCAGCCCGGATCTCGGAGCCCTGCCTTCTTGGCCAGTGGAATGCACCGGTGTTTTCCACGCATGGCGCCCAGTACGGGCCCATCTTCGGGACAGCAATTTTGCTCCCTGCACCATAAGAATAAATAAATATGTAAAGAATAAAAAATGCACGTTCATGTGTCCGCGGCGGCATGTGGTTACGCACACACCCCCGTCCACTACAGCAATCCTACAACACCCATGCCGCGCATCAGATATATATGTTTTGATGGAATGGAATGAAACGTTTGTCAGCCAAACTGACCTCACGTTAGTCATAATACAACTATCGTAGCTTTGTGCGAACAAAAGACACGATCCTTACCTGAGTTAGTAGCTGAATAACCCTAATTTTTTCAAATACATATGAAAGTAAAGATCACCAATCCACAGTTGGCTATCATGGTGAATCGCCTAAATCTTCCGTAATTAATGAAGAAACCCTTGATCATTAGGTTGATGATAATTATAACACACGTGTCTGTGGCATGACCTCGGACGCATGGAAATGCTTTGTTTTTCTTAAATGCGGTGTTTGCCCCTGCTTATCTACCGCTTTGAAGGAAGTTACAATTAAATTAATAGCCTTAAGTAAGCATACTTTAAAGATTAATTTACTTTAGAACTAAAGTTATGGCTTAAAGAATACTACAGTGTAAACGAATTTTTTGACGACAAAATATCCTAAATCGTGCAATAAAACGGTTTGGGGAGCTTCCGCGTATAACATAAATACTAACACTAAACAATGCCTGAGATTTTTTTTCAGCGACTTGTTTTCCACTGACCCAGCGGTGGGTAGGCATCAGAAGCCGATGATCCGATAAGGATATTCATCTTAAAATAAAACTATTTTTACTAACTTTTTAATAACTACTAATTTTAATTAATAATATTGTATGCCAGAACGTGGTAGACTATTTAAACTCTTGTAAATTATATTATTATGTATGCAACTGTGTGATAAATACCGTAATGCACAGAAGAACTTGCATATGGTCTTTATAGACCTCGAAAAAGCGTACGACCGTGTTCCACGTGAGGTTCTGTGGTGGGCTATGAGAGAGAAGAGAGTGCCTGAGAAGTACGTTAGGCTTGTGATTGAAATGTATAGAAGAGCGCGCACGAATGTTCGGTCAGAGGCTGGCGTCACCGACAAGTTCGATGTGGGTGTAGGTTTGCACCAGGGATCGGCGTTAAGCCCGTACTTGTTCCTCCTGATTATGGATGATTTGACATCGGACATACAGGAGGAGGCGCCCTGGTGCATGCTGTTTGCCGATGACATTGTCCTGGTCGGAGAGGATGCTTCCGAGGTCCAGAGTAGGCTAGAAAAATGGCAAGAGAGATTGGAGAGCGTCGGGCTTAAAATCAGTCGGACAAAAACTGAACATATGTTCTGTGACTTTGGTGGCCCCTCAAATTTTTCTCGGATTGCCTTAGACGGTGTATTCCTACCGGTCTGCTCAGATTTCCGGTACCTTGGTTCACTCCTCCAAAACGACGGTGACATTGACAGTGACATTTGCAATAGAATGAATGCTGGATGGATGAAGTGGCGACAGGTCTCCGCAACAATTTGTGATCCACGGTTGCCCCCTAAATTAAAGGGGAAAATCTATAAGATGGCCATCAGACCTGTTGTCATGTATGGATCAGAGTGTTGGGCTATGAAGAAGACTGATGAAAGGAAAGTGCATGTGACAGAGATGAGAATGTTAAGATGGATGTGTGGTGTGACACGGGAGGATAAAATAAGAAACCAGTATATGAGAGGAACCTTGAAAGTAGCGCCAGTGACTGAACGACTGGGGAGTGGAAGACTAAAATGGTATGGTCATGTTATGCGCAGGGATGAAGATTATGTAGGCAGAAGAATGTTAAGTATGAATGTAGCAGGACGTAGAAGGTGAGGAAGACCGAAGAAGAGGTGGATGGATTGTGTAAAAGAAGATATGATAGCAAAAGGAGTGAATGAAGAACTGACGAGTGACAGATGGGAGTGGAAGAAGAAAACATGTTGTGCCGACCCCGCCTAGAGTGGGATAAGGGCAGGAAGAAGAAGTATGTAAACAGTCAACAATAAACAATATTCTTTTCTTCACGCTCTATTACTCGTGTGACTTTGCAAGTGACTTAAAATGAATCAATCATAAGGACACAAACACTGCTTGAAAACTGTTTTCTACAAGCACTCAGGTGTCTATACTCGACGAGCAAATCTGATTTTGAATCAGTACCGTGGGCCTGAATTATCTTAAAGTACTCTATAATGAAGTCTCCTTTTATATAGTGTAAAAACCCGATGATGGTATTAAGTTAACTTCATTTTCTTAGTTAATCTGTTGTACAATTTTCATTCGTATTCCGACATACCCACCTACTCAAAACAACAAAGTTTTAAGTCGTTGTTAACCAAACACAGAGGATTAAAATGTGTTTATCTCGAGATCAAAGGAGTCTTTAAAATCCCCTTTATCCCGACGCAGAATACCACAACGTTCATCCCTTATGTGGGGGTGAACTTTGAATGAGTTATCAGGGATACACAGAAACAGCGGATTACAGTGCAAGATATAAAGAAAATCAACTATTATTAACATAAGGTTCACTCGGAAATGTTTCGACGTGTGCTGTATAGATAGTAAGACCAACTTAATTAGACTAACAGTTGGATTGCGACATCATCTCAGCTTCTCACCGCAAGGCGAAACAAGGGTCGCCTTAGGGGTTTTAAGGTTCATAATATCTTCTGCGTGCGTACTGGTACTCCTCAATTCATAAAAATGGGCCAAAATCTAATTTTTTTAATAAATCACGAATACTGGAACATAGATGAAAACTAACGATAGTTCGGACTACTTTTTATAGAAACAAGATTGCAATGCATTGTGAGGTGAGCACATGCACTTTGTTTTAACACCTCGACATCACTGAGTATCTAGTAATGTCAGCGAAAACTCAACGCAGAGAGCTATGTAAATAAGGTATTATAACGCTTCACACTTAAATAACGCTTCACACTCATAGCCCCACAGTAGGGTAGAAATACCCTGTGTCGTGGGTACCATGGACACACAAAGACAGAAACACAAACACCCAGACCGAGAACAGAAACTCAAACTCATCATTCAAATTTCTGTTTCGCGGGGAATCGAACCCGGGACCCTTCGTATGGCAACCCGGCATGGTAACCATTGCGCCACGTAGGTCTTCAGATTATGATATGTGAGATTATGTATTATAAGTTTTTTTTGTAATGACAGAGAGATGGTTTCTTTGCTAACGCTTCAAATATTTACGTACACTAGTGCGCTTGTCAGTACACATCACTACTCGTACGCTCGTACCACAATCTGAGCCGATCGGACTCCGTCAAAGAGAATATCTATGCCAATATGACTAAAAGAGCTTTTATTGGTTATTAGTGTATTGACATTTGTTTCTCTAAAGCCCTTATACATATAAGCTTAGAAGTAAAAAAATACAAGAAATAAAAACATAACGGCATCTAATTTACTATCGGAAAATACTTGATCACGTTACGTTTGACTTTCATCTAATTATCTTGGTTGGCTAACATGTGTTTCGTGACGATTAAGAGTAATATAATAACAAAATAAAATTTAGTCTATGAAATATAATTGAAAAATATACCTCATTTAAAAATATACTATATATTATATATCTATACATATAATAAATCTGTATAAAGTCGGTTTCTGTACATTGAAGATATTTGAGAAAAACTGTCACTAGGGCTATTTATTAGCGTAATAGAACCCAAAACAATGATTTTTAGAATTATTGTCTGTTTGTCTTTTTGTCTGTTCGTTTGTGCGCGCTAATCTCAGGAACGGCTTAATGTAGAAGGATGCGATTTTAACTGATCTATTGGTATTTTTTTGTATTATCACTTAGTGTTTGTTTTATTTAAATCGGTTCGTAAATAAAAAAGTGACGTCCATTTCAAGAATTTCTCGATCAGTGTTTGGAAGTATCGTTGTTGATTTATCGAAAATTTCAGTTAATGTATTGAAGTTTTATAATTTACAGTCCCTTAAATAAAAATTTTAAGTCCCTTAAATATCAATGAAAAGAAAAATAGAAAATACATAAAAAAACAACTGGCAATAACATGGTAAACTGTACGAAATAGGGTTCACGCTTTTTCGTACAGTTCCCACACTTCCCATACGTCGACAATAATTAATCAATATTTTAATCTATACATAAACCTGAAGAGTTTGTTCGTTCGTTCGTTTGTAAGTTTGTTTGAACGCACTAATCTCAGGAACTACTAGTTCCAATTGAAAAAATCTTTTTTGTGTTGGATAGTCCATTTATCGGGGAAGGCTTTTTTTATAAATAAACTGAACAAAAAGGCAGACGGGCTGCGTGGTGTTAAGCGATCACCGTCGCCTATGGACACGGGCAACCCCAGGGGAGCCACCCGAGGGCTTTAGGCTATATAACATCATGGTATGACTAATACCGAAGTCCATGCGGACGAAGTCGCGGGCGGTAACTAGTATATTAATGTAATTATATTATTCAGTGTTTTATTTAACCAAATAAATAAATGCAATAGTTTAATACAAGATAATATTTTACGTTAAAGTGACTTTGATGGCCGCTTAAATGAGGGATCTTTAGTTACCTATTCTATTTTCAAACCGTTTTAATAAATAGTACAAAGTCCTATAATTACTAATACTACTGATATTATAAATAAAGACATGTTATTATACTATTTTTAGTAGCAAAATTATAGCTTTAACGTAGTAGTCTCAGTAAATTTTTAATTAAATGAATATTTTTAAAAACCCTTGCTGCTCAGCTGACGCCCCAGTTGCTCGTATATAATATAGGCGATGGTGATCGTTTAACATTACGCGGCCCGTCTGTCTTTTTCAGTTAATAAAACCGGCCAAATGTTTCTATGTTTAGGAAACCGGCCAAGTGCGAGTCGTACTCGCGATCGAAGGGTTCCATACTATTATCTATATCAAAACGGCAAAAACATCACTTTGATGTATTTTTGTGATATAGAGCCCTCTCTAAGTATTTATTTTATTCTGTTTTTTACTATAATTATTTGTTTTTATAGCGGCCACAGAAAAATATCATGTGTAAAAATTCAAGTGCCTAATTATCACGGTTCTGAGATACAGCCTGGTGACTTACGGACAGACAGACAGGTAGAGATTAAGAATAGAGCCGCGGTATACCCTGATCGTAAGAGACACTAAAAGGAGTTGCGGGCGGTGAGATTGTGAGCCCGATCCGTCCAGCCAGCAGCCCCGGGAAGGACGGTGTTGTGTGCGTGGCTGCATGCTGCTGTAAGCATCGGAAGGTGCTTGTGCAGGAGAGCACATCTAGTCTCCAGAGGGTGTATTGGGGCGCCGCGCGTGGAGGACATCGGTGCGTTCCACTGGAGATCCCAGAGTCATCCCCAAGCGCAGAGGCAGGCCACCGAAGGAGAGAAGAAGGAGATTTAGAGCAGAAAAATCCCACACAACCCGGTGTTCTCTCCCAAGGTGCTGGGTGCCTTTTGAAGGTTTCCCCCCGATACAAAAAAGATAGACGGACTGACAGCGGAGTCTTAGTAATAGGGTTCCGTTTTACTTTTTGGGTACGGAACACTAATAAAACACACACACAAAACAAATGCTACGTAATATTTCACGATCAAAATGTATTTGCGGAAATAACCCTGACAGCTTTACAAACAGCACAATGGTTGTAACTGCCTGAAATATGAAGCCGTTGAAAGCTAATTCTGCTTGTAAAGCGGCATGGCGGCCCTTACGATGACGAATGAATTTCCGATAATAGACCGACGAATGGCGTTACGTAAGTTTAATAAGGATTTTTGTGGCGTTTCAGCCATGTTGTATTTAGCTGTTTGTTATGAGCAGGGTTTTTTAACGTTGTACACTCATAGACTCCACAGTAGGGTAGTTATACCCTGTGTCGTAGGTGCCATGGACATAGACAAAGACAGAAACACAAGCACCTAGACCGAGAACAGAAATTTCAAACTCATCATTCAAATATCTACTTCGCCGGGAATCGAATCTGGGACCCTCCGATCGGCAGTCTGACATGGTAACCATTCGACACGCGGGTCGTCTCGGTTATATGAAGAAAATAAAACATAAATAAATAATATCGCCACACACTCATAGCCACACACTTGGATACCCTGTGTCATGGATACCATGGACACACATAATAACAGAATCATATACACCCAGACTAAGTACAAAAATTTAAACTTATCATTCAAATTTCTATCTCGCCAGGAATCGAACCTTCTATCAGCAGTCTGCCATTGTCACTTCTTCATTCTCACCTTACTCTTCACATACATTGAATGGATTGTACAAAAATACGAAATATGCCTTTTTTAATTCGGACTTCTTGGGTTACAATTTTTTTATTTGTAAGTTTGATGCTCATATTGGTTAATATGTGATCCACCCATTAAATTTTGTTGCGGTAGCTGGCAGAATAGGCTTGATGACAGATTTTTAAATACCTTTCCTTATGAAATGTAATGAAATGTAATGAAATGAAATGAATTAATGAATGAATGAATTAATGTATTTTCTGCTATGTAATTTGAATTAAGCGCGAAAACGCTCGTAGGTGTCATGGCGTCGGCTCGCTCGTCAAACTTCAAGCAACACAATGACATTTACTGAGACGTGACGTCATTCCTTTTGATTGGCGTTTCAGATAACAGGGCCGATTGCTGTATTCTAACAGACAAACTGATGATTATGACGATGTGAACAATGCTCTCTCTGAGGTGGTAAATTGGTTTAATGTAAATAACTTACTACTCAATAATAAAAAGACCAATTGTATTAAGTTTTCACCACCTAATGTTAAAGAAATTATTGTAAAACCACAATTGAATGGCAAGGAAATGAGCTTTGTTGATGAAGCTGTATTTCTTGGGTTAACTGTAGATTCTAGGCTTCAATGGGGACCCCATATCTCTCGGTTAGCGAATAGACTAAGTTCTGCCGTCTTTGCAATAAAAAAAATAAGATCACTTACAAATGTCGATACAGCTAGACTGGTCTATTTTAGTTATTTCCATAGTATAATGTCGTATGGTATTTTACTGTGGGGAAATGCTGCTAATATCGACACAATATTTATTTTGCAGAAGAGGGCTATTCGCGCAATTTATAAATTAAATTCTAGAGAGTCTCTGAGAGAAAAATTTAAGGAAACGAATATACTAACATTTGCATCGCAATATATTTATGAAAATATAATGTATGTTCGTAAAAATAAACACGAATTTATGACTTTTTTGGATTTACATAGTTCGAACTGTGTTTCGACAAGGAATGGCCACAAACTTGCATTCCCCAAGTGTAGGCTCCGCAAAAAGAGCCACTCTTTTATCGGGATGTCGATCAGAATATATAATAAAATCCCGGAAAGTGTTCAATCCCTTCCTTTGCACAGATTTAAAAAGAAAGTCAAGCAAGTCCTGTGCCGCAAGGCTTATTACGATCTTAAGGACTATTTAATTGATAAAAAAGCTTGGGATTGAGCTGTATTCCCACAAGGCTGTTTCTATAACTGATGTAATAGATTTAAATCAATCAAACTGCCAATGTTAACAGATGGCTGTGGGGCGACATTGACACATGCGGTAGCTGTCACGTATGTTCCTTATCTGCCCATAGCTACTCTGTAAGAAAGCTTATTATTGTATACCTCATATTTTAAAACAGGGCTGAAGTTTTTCTCCGTCTGCTCTTTTCTTCAGCTCACATTGCCTAAGCGCACCCAGAGCAGACAGAACAAAAAAAAAAAAAACGTTCACTAAGAGTTTGTAAATGAACCGTACAGTGAATAAAGAATATTTCATTTCATTTCATTTCATTCAAAATAAAATTTAATGTTTATATTAAAACGGGATCATATTTTAGAACTTTTTTAGCGTATATTTTTCTGTAAAACCATTTATTCTCTGATTCTTTAATAGTGTCATCATGCGTATTGCATTGCCACCTTTACAAACAGCATAAATTTTATTACTAATCTGTAATAAAAATAATAATATGAAGCCGTTTAAAGCTAATTCTGCTTGTAAAGGAACATGGCGGCCCATAGACGGCACGTTACGATGACGAATGAATTTCCGATAATAGACCGATGAATGGCGTTACATAGTTTAATATGGGGTTTATGTGGCATTTCTGGTTCTCTGGAATAGTGATGAAACACATAACATTAAATTATTAGATAACACCTTTCTTTCGACTTTAATAATAGTTTCATCTTTCAATTTAGACGGCGTTTTTCGCCTAAAGGGATCAGTTATTTGGCAATCCATAAATACAAAAGTGTCTCTGTTTATTTGTTTGTCCTTCTCTCACGTCGCGATGAAATGTGATCTTATGGAATGATTTGTGTGCGTGGAGATCATTAGGATGCTGGAGAGTGTTATATAAAATATGCTACTTTTTACCATGGTAAATTGGATCTCCATGGGAAGATCCATTATAATGTATTTGATCATTTCTAACGCAAGTAAAACCACGGAGCGCAGGTAGTTAAAAGATATTTTAGAAACATAGCTTAACGTTTCAATGTTTAGGAAAATTCATGATAGGTAACATTTCAAGATGAAAATATAAAAAAACAATTTCTGTCCAAAAATTTAAGCTATTAGGCGCTAATTTTACTCGTAAATGTGCTTTCGACAGGCACGTTACAATGACAAATGAGTTACCGATAATAAAGACTGGTGACTGACGAACAACGTTATTTTTGTGGCGTTTTAAACTAGTTTCGTGCTACAGTTCTGAAGACGGATGAATAATATAAAATATAAAGATACCCGGACGACCAAGCGTTGCTCGGATAAAAACGATTAATTTTCTTAGTTCTATTTCAAACAAAACACTCATTGGCTAAGAGTTACTTATCAACAGCACCTGAAATAGCTCCTAATTAAAAACAAAAATACTGTCCAAAAAAATAAAATAAAAACGCAATATCAAGCTAATTGCGTTTTCAAGGAACAAATCAACATTGTATTTTTGAATTTGTTGAATGGTTTGGAATGGTGGTGGAATAGCAGAATTGTTTGAATGGTGGATGACGTTTGACGGCTTGTTACGCCACAATGTTATTATTACTCTCCAATAGATGTTAGGAAGAGTCATATTTTTGAGTTTTTATTTAAGTTGATCATCGCTGGATGGGGATAAAACGATAATTTCTGAAAATGAAGTCAAGCTGGATCGATATATCACCCCCGAAACCCCCTGGGTGCTAATCTTCATGTAAATTGTTGGAACCGATTCCGAGATTCAGATTATATATATCGGTATATACAAGAATTTCTCGTTGTAAGGTATTAGATTTATGAACACGCTTTTAAGTCTAGTGTTACTAAGTATTTACACAAAATTTAAGAAGCTTCATTTCACCGGCTTTCTTTTTTATCATGAAACTTCAAATTACACGTAGGTGAAAATACAATAATAATTAAAAATATGATACCATCGAGGTGGTCTGATGACGGTGTTCAAAGATGGGAGACGAATATATAGGTATATTGCAATGACTCCATTTTCGCGTCTTCAAAGCGGTTATAAAATATTAAACTCATATTTATTGAGATATAAATTTAATAAATAACAGATATTTACATTCCACACATAACTTATCATAGATATAAGATATCACGTTTTCATCGGTTTTTTATCTGGTTGTCTTTACATCTTTTCCTTAAGAAAGTTATTCAGTAGTATAGGTTTGGACGGACCCTTCTTAGAAATTTCTTTGAACAGAAATTAAATGGAAAACGGTCCTTTTCAGAAGTAGCGGGTTACTTAAGATGTGGTTGGCTGTGTGTTCTCTGAGATCTATTTTGAAAGTTTTATTGAAGGAAGCACTACGAGTAATGGCCGAGTGGGGAAAATAGAGATGGTGGGTTTGAGATTAATTCTTAATTTGTATTGTTTCAACACTTGAAATAATAAGCTTGAAATAACTGTTCTATCATTAAATCCACTTAGATTTGATGCTTATTACACGTAAGTTTCCCAGAATTGAATAAAATCTCAATTTGGTAAATTAACATTACGTATTATTTGAAATGATAAGATAGAATAAATAAAATCACACTAAAAAAATAAATGTGAAAAATGACAGCCAAGTTCAACAATAAGAATATATTTGGTAGTGAATTTCGCGGAAAAAAGTATTGAAATCTAAATGTGCGCCAAGTTCTACAGAAAATCCCGAAAAATATTTAAGAGAACAAAAAAACATTTTTTATCATTATCAACTACAACAATGTCTGTTAAAGGTAACCTTTTAGGATTTGCTGCCAAAGCATCGCAACGAGGTATATATATCATTATTAAAAAAAGACTTCGCTTCTGGTTCCTGTTTCCTTTATTTTATGTGCTCAACAAAATACCCCTTTATTCTCTCTTCGATCAATCAACTGGATAGACATCAATTTTTTCATTTTTTTTACGTGTCACGCTGGCCAAGTGTGGATTTGTGGGCATCTTGGCTGCAACCCTTTTTGCGTCCCAATGCTGGGCACAGGTCTCTCCCCATTATTGGGGAGGCCTGGAGCTTACTCCACCACGCTGCTCCAATGCGGGTTGGTGGAGATGCGGGTTAGTGGCCAACCCGCTGTCGGATGTTTTCAAACCGCCCATAATAACGACTGTTTGTCTATCGACAACAACCGGGACCGACGGCGACTAGCGGTCACCCATCTCACACCCGACCGCTCCCGTTAGGCTTAGCTGCATAGACCGCTTGCGTTCTACGCTAGCCGCCGAGCCACGCGCGCTTCTTACCTTCAAGTAATTAAAAGTTACTTTCAGGCATGCACGGTGATGGAAAACAAATTCAGTATCACAATAATTCTCTTCACCGTGGAGCAAAGATGCACGTAACAAATTTCTTTGACACAGGTGCGCGCCGGGGGTTTGAACTAGTTATCACTTTGTTACCGCGCTCTTTATTACTTGGCCATCACTGCTTAACTTATTTATTTACTGGTGATCCACCACGCGATGTTACTCAAAGTCTAGAAAATCATCAGAACTATGATATTTAGACACTCTACCAATCCGTTATGGAGAAGCGTGATGGAGTAAGCTCCAGGTATTTCCAATATTGGGGGATAATACCTGTGGTCAGCAGTGGGACAAAAGACTGTTGAAAAAATTTAAAAAAGCTATGTGACCTTGTTTCAAGCACTGGATAAAAGTCAGTCGGCACTAAACTCTAGCTAGACAATGAAACGAGGAGGCGCTGAAGAGGTTCGGGGCTGGCGCACATTTCTGTGCCGAGTGGCCGCACGTGGCGAGTGGTGACACAGTCTTCAAGCGACTTATACAATAGATGGATTAGTACTAGGGAAATATCCCCAAGGTCGATCTGTGAGAATGCAAATAAAATAGATATAAATACTTACTGTGTATAGGTGTGGTGTTATAGCTTCAAGTGTCTATGAATCTTTCAAAAGATGCAACTTTCTAGCACAGGTACAGATACTTCTGCTCAAACGATCTGTAAGATACCTATGGCTATATTTAATTCAAGTATTACGTTAGCACTAAAACCTCTATCTCAATCGATCTTCTCTTTGGCTCGCCAAGTGTGGATTTATGGACATCATGTCTTCGAGAAGTTTTGAGTTTCTCTCAGCCATATACGGTACGGTGATGGAAAATGTCATAATTATAGCTTCATTTTTTTTGCATGTTTACACAGATTGGTTTTAATGTTGTCAGTTTTTATATGGTTGAGTGGCAGTGTCAGGGGAACCGATCCCAAAACTCCCGCACTACAACATAGGGAGTAGGGACGGCTGAAAATCAGCGCTGCTCAGGATCTTTTTCTTGAGGCAGCACAAGCTGAGTCGCTCCCTTTTGCCAAAATATTTGTATGTTTAAATTGTATATGTATTTTCTTTTAAATTTGTTATGTAATATTTGTGTCTTTTATGGCAATAAATTTATTTTTCATTTTTCATAATTGAATGACGACCCGTGTGGCGCAATGGTTACCATGCCGGGCTGCCGATCGGAGGGTCCCGGGTTCGATTCCCGGCGAGGCAGAAATTGAAATGACGAGTTTTAATTTCTGTACTTGGTCTGGGTGTTTGTGTTTCTGTCTTTGTGTGTGTCCATGGTACCCACGACACAGGGAATCCTAGTGTGGGGCTATGAGTGTGTTTGTTATTATTATTATTTATTAAAATGTCGTAAAGTTTTCTCTCACCGTGCAGCAATAAAAAATATTATGTCCTCTGTCAAACCCGGCAACGCCGTGTCGGAGACTGCGGTCTCCACCGATCGGCCATCCCTGCTCGAGATTTAATATCGGGGTTTAATTGACACTTTTGGGCGCGGACTCTTAAATTTATCACCATTCATCAGAACCTGACACATCCATCTTCTTTACGAGTTAGATATGAAATTTCGTAGGCAGATGCGTTTAAGACTTGCGATAAAAACGAACGTCGTAAAATGCTGGCGTCTTAAGTTTAATAATGTTTGAATATCTCAGATACTGAATATGAAGCTTGTACGTAAGTAGGCTCTGCATAATTGATATATTTCATACTAGTAAGAACGTTTTTAAAAGTGAAGTATTCAAGGTCAATTTAATTGAAATTCCTCATACGCAAAACAATACACACACACACACACACACACACACGAACACACACACACACACACACACACATACACACACTTGCAGTTGCACTTACTAACGTGATCATATATGATACCTATGTGACAGACGTGTAATTTTGTAATATTTTGTGTAAAAAATGTAAATCCTTAATTGGCTGTATGTACTGGCTGTATGCCTGTATATAAGTTAAAATATGGATATGTAATCGAGATACGTAGAGTACATCGAAAAATTGATTATAGATGTACTATGTTACGTAGCCTGTTCGGCTATGAATGTTGTGAGGCACGAGAGACATGCATATTGTTTTAGTGTGCGTAACCTCGAGAGCAGGCCAATCCGCACTTGGCCAGCGTGGTGGACTATGGCCTAAATCCCTCTCACTTATGAGAGGAGACCTATGCCCAGTAGTGGGACATAAAAAAAAGGTTGAAAAAAAAAAAACCTCGAGAGCGCTCAGTGTCAATTAACGTCAGAATGACCACTAAACGTAGAAGAGTTGTCCGTAATGAGTTGACATTTTTAAAGGTAAGTATTATAAGTTTGCAGCTTTTTTGCTAACGTATCAAAAGTTTATGTACACAGGCGCGCTTATCAGTACACATCACTACTACAATCAGAGCCAATTGGACTTGTGAAATATCTATAAGTGAAAACACAGAAAACATACACTGAAAGCATTTCTATGTGTGTTGAAAGTGAAAACTTTGTCCTAATTACGATGTTTTCCATCACCGTGCATGGCTGACTCATAATTTGAGTTACTCATAATTTCACGAAGGCATAAGTTCCACTAATCCACACTTGTCCAGCGTGGTGGACTATGGCATACATTCCTTTCACTTCCGAAAGGAGACCTGTGTCCAACAGTTGGACGTTAAAAATAGTTGAGAAAAAACCGGCCAAGTACCAGTCGAACTTGCGCACGACGGGTTCCGTACAATTATCTATGAAAAAAACAGAAAAAAATCGGTACGTTTGTTGTTGTATGTAGTATAGGGTCATTTAATACAAATAGAAATATGTATATCATCTATGAAAATTTCAACTGTGTAGCTAACTTATCTTATGAACCAATACAGCTTGGTGACAGATGGACAGACAAACGGACGGACAGCGGAATCTTAGTAACAGAATCCCGTTTTACACTTTGGGTACGGATTCCTAAAAATGATCCAATAGTTAGGCGTTAAAACATTGCTACATATAAATTATTATATTATGATATTGATGATTATGAGGAACGTTCAGGTGAATATGTATAGGGTGTTTCAACAAGGACTTTGTTTTCTTAAACAAAATAAAACAATGAATTTAGATGAAGATGACTCAAATTTTAATTGTATTACGAAGAAAAAAGATTGGCAATTATGAATGAAAAATGATATCTGACAAATGTCCACCACGATCACGCTGGCAGATGTCGATTCTTTCATCAATGTTTTTAATCACTTTTTGGCAAAATGGTGGGTCTATTTCGATTATCACATCACGGATTTTAAGTTTTAAGCTTGCAATCGATTCCATTGGCTCCTTATAGACTGAAAGCCAAATCCTTACGCAAAATTCGCCATGTGGTGGTTTTGGATAATCGCTATTGTTGAGAATGTCAAAGAATTGACAAATTTGGATCTTCTTCAATACTGTGGCTCACGGCTGCGATGTTTTCAGTTGAACGACCCGGTCGAATACGTGTTGGTGTTGGAACATTTTGTACCGAGCTTTTCGACTCAAATTTAGTCTCATCTCAAGTGTCTCAGAAGCTCAATTATGTTATCCAAAAATATCACGAATTTTACGAAATTTAACTTTAACAGAATCACTTTCAATTCAACAAATTCAATTTTAATGCAATTTTCGAGCGAAATTGAATTCATTAAAACGATTGCCAAAGCAACTACTAAGAATACGTCAAAAAACTAAATGTCATAACTGTCACGTTAGTGGTGTTGTCCCAATTGAAAAACAAAGTTCTTGTTGAAACACCCTTTATTTGTGGTCAACATTTTATTTTATTGAGCAAACTTATCTTTCTTTCTGCTTATATCGTAAGTGTTAACCAAACCTGTATTCCTGTCTCGGAGTCCTCTTTACGACAGTTTCTCGTTCATAAATAAGCCATCCTTTTCTCCTGAAACCCGATCTTATGGGCCGGGTAATTTATGTACTATAGGTATGTTTACTACTCAACCACTCGCTGAATTATTTTAGTCATAGAGAATTCCAGAGAAATAGATTTCTGCGATAAACCAGTTCAGTTTTATTAAATTGATATCTATTCGTATCAAAAAGACTTGGAAGAGCCTACACTGGGTTCCATTAAATAGTTGGGTAGTTGACTGACACTGAATATTATTATGTAGTAGGTACTCGTAGTTATCATTAAAGTGCGAATGTAATTTTTCCATCATCACCCGTCACTTCAATTTCAGTTTTACGATGTTCGAGTAGCACTAATCATATTATTATGATAAACTGACCCATACTCATAGTTTTTACTTGCCAATTAACTTTACTTGGGACGTAACTAATTAACACTTTACTTGTAGATGAACGAGGCCCTTAATCTGCAATGCAGGTACATAAAAGTATTCTTTTTCAGGCTTTTGCGATTATAGGGCGAGCCATAAAAAGTATCAAAGCGAATAAAAAGTATAAAATTGATCCTCCAAATCATAAAAATATTATTACAAGCTACAGTTCACTTCGCGATTATCGAGGAAATGCTAATATTGGACGCGTTTTCCCTTCCTTTATTACTATCCCTAGATTTTTTAGGTCTTTTGCACGAATGCTCCTAAAAGTATTATAGATAATAGAAAATAAGAAGATAAAACGAGTGTTATGTTTGCTCGGTTGAAGAAATTGAATATGTGAGTCTCTTTACAATTGATTAAACGACTTCAAAGAAAGAGGATTATCAATTCAACACGTATGTTTTTTTGTGATATTTTATAAATACAAATTTTAAGGCGTATATTTGTTTTATGTTCGTGTATTCTTCTTGTTAATGTTAAGAATAGTGGTACTGTTATTCCTCTAAATTATTTTACCGCGAAAGTGAAATCTTAGGAGATTTTGTAATCATAATAACACATCCTGTATAACCCTCCGTGTAACCATTTGTTACCAGGCCGGACACGAATATCGTCATAAATTGGCAACGCATGGATCTTATGCTATCATGATGCTCAAATTATTCTCTATGTCAAAGCACGTAATGTGAATGAAAATTTTCTTGAAATTAGCCACTAACCCATCTTCGCACCAACTTACAACAATAATACACCAACCGCAGCTTAAAAAGTTTATTGTGTGCAGAAACAAAATTGAGAAATGCCTAGCAGATTTCTCGTTAATGTTAAATTGCGATACTGTTATTCATTGAAAAGTAAAGCTGACAATATCCCAGCCGGCCGACGTAAGCCGCCTAAGCCCAACTTAGTTTAATATCTTCAAACTTTGTAATTCGGACCACAATCGAGCTCTTCAAGCTGTTTCATCGCGTGAGTGAAACTTCAAGAGATTTTATGTGTCAGCAGCGATGGCCGAGTGGTAAAAACCGCGGTCTTTACGCGACCGATCCCAGGCTCAAATCCTCGGCGCGCACATCTGACAAAGAAATTTCTAATTTGCTCATTTATCGCTGCTTCATGGTGATGGAAAATATCGTGATATTTAATTGATTACGATGTTCTCCAACGCTTTGCAGGCCTGAGAGGAATTCATAATTTCTCGAAAGCATGACATCCACCAATCCGCCCTTGGCCAGCGTGGTGAACTATGGCCTAAATCCCTAGCACTTGTGAGAGGAGAACTGTGCCCAGCAGTGGGACATAAAAAAGTTTGAACAACTTGGTCAACTTACGGCCAAGCCAAAGTGCTTTTGCATCGATGCTGCATCTGGTATTAGCAACTTGGACACGGCATCGGAATCGCACGTTTAAGGATGCTGCATCACGATTTCGTGGCTAACTTGCCGATGTTAATAGTAACTATTGTGGCTTGCTCGTTAGTCGCTTCAATTGTGATCCTGACTGTAATGTTTTCGTCATCTATGGGGCAAAACAACACGCATGACTTATCACTGACATCAATAGTATCGATCCATCTCAAAATATCTTACTCTACTCTCTGCTTTACTCTACTCCATAGTAGATATCTGATAAAATCGTTTCACAAGTTCTATAGCTTTTATTCTTGTTTTTATTAACATCCTGGAAAACAATGAAGAAATTACTGTATTTCGAGTCCCTTTTTCCTGCAATCCTCTTAAAAAGAGCAGTCGCTTGTTACTTGTGGTAGTACTCTTATCAAATGCTATAACATTATTATAATAGGTAAGTAGTGTGGTTGAGCAACAGGATTAAACATTAAATGTTCGGTAAGAAAGTTTTTATCATCGGGATTATGCGATGGCACTTTACGAGCCTCTGACGTCATTAAGTTAAGTTTAATTAGATTTTTTATGACGGCAACAGGTCGAGACTTTGGGATCTTGACTAATGAGGATTTGTTTGAACCCTTTGAATAGATAAAAGGAAAGGCATAGAGATTTTAAATTATGATTGTCACAATCTTTTAAATGTTTTACAAGATTTCTACGTGCTCTTCAGGCAAAGTATCAGTTTATGTTTCATTTATAACATCGTTATTAAAATTTTCCTAATTTAATAGCATCCCATTTTTTTTCTTATATAAACCAGCAGACAAGCAAGCGGGCCGTATGGAGACTCTGCGATGATCGCAGATTCTCCAACAAGGTCTCCCAGCACTACTACTTTCCGAAAAATAATAGATTTGCTCATGTGACGTTAGAAATGAGTGCAGTGGTGGTAATTTCTTAGTGAAACGAAGTCTTACCTTCTTCCATGTCTCGTCTATCAATAATTAAACTCATTTTTTAAATTTATGCCTCGCAGGCGCGGTCGCAGCCTTAAATTTTGGGCGGGGTCATCAAGAAATTTTGGGGGGTCACTAAGAAATTTGGGGGAAGAGGTGTCCCAAATTGGCTTGTTTCGCCTTCCCTCTACGCCTGACTGATGGATTGGGGGGGGGGGGGGGGTCATGTCCCTTGTGACCTGGGACCGCGCATGATGCCTCGTCAGTTTTAGAGGAGACCCTCGATTCATGATATGGGGACTTTTGTGCCGTACGGGACTTAAAACTAGACTAAAATAAGAGTTAACAATGGCAAGCATTATGTCATATTAATTTGTTCTTTTGTATTCAAAATTTATTATAACGTAAAAAAAGAACGAAAAGAGGTCATCGGAGGGTCTACATAAAACAAATATCCTTCAGTTACGACCATCTTCGCACAGAAATACCAAAAATTAGGCAACTTCAGATCTAAAATGTGATGCTCCTTTACAAAATGTTGCCTGAAATTGCGTACTTCGAGCTTAAATGTTATCGTGTTACGTTGTCGTAATCAAAGCGATAGAATAAAACCTTTGAAAAAAATATTAGAAACCGAAAAATTTAATTAGGCCGGAGTGCTAGGGCCACTTGTAAGAAGCAGGAGGCATACCGAGCCTGGATTACGGCGCATGCAGGTAAAGATCCGAACACCGCCACATTAAGGAAGACCTACAATGCTGTCTCCAGATCCTGTAAAAAGCGGATTGCTAGGTCAAAGGCCGAGTTCGTTGGCAGAATTGGCGAGAGACTAATGGCTTATCCTTCTGGAAGTCGCGCCTTCTGGTCTCTCGCTAAGGCTGTCGAGGGAAACTTCTGTCAGTCATCCTTTCCACCCTTGCAGAAGCCCGATGGTAGTCTTGCCTATACGGCAAAGGAGAAGGCCGATCTTTTGGGTACACTCTTCGCCTCAAATTCGACTCTTGATGACGGAGGCACCACACCGCCTACCATCTCGCCGTGTGAGAGCTCAATGCCTGATGTCCGATTTACGCAAAAGGATGTCAGACGGGCTTTACTGTCTCTTGATACCAAGAAGTCGAGCGGGCCTGACTCCATTCCTGCTCTGGTGTTGAAGATGTGCGCTCCCGAGTTAACCCCCGTTTTGACGCGTCTATTCTCTCTCTCCTATACAACCGGACAAGTGCCGTCTTCGTGGAAGACCGCTCGGGTACATCCCATTCCCAAAAAGGGTGATCGGAGCGACCCCTCAAATTACAGGCCTATAGCGATAACTTCCCTTATCTCAAAGGTTATGGAACGTATAATAAACACTAAGTTGCTCAAATACCTAGAGAGCGAGAAGCTGATCTGTGATCGGCAATATGGTTTCCGACAGCGGCGATCGGCTGGCGACCTTCTAGTGTACCTTACACACCAATGGGCCCAAACCATTGAGAAACACGGGGAGGCATTGGCTGTGAGCCTAGACATCGCTAAGGCGTTTGATCGGGTCTGGCACAGGGGTCTCTTATAGAAGCTACCATCTTACGGCCTACCCGAGAGACTTTGCAATTGGATAGCCAGTTTCTTGTCCGAAAGATCTATAAGTGTCACTGTAGACGGTCATTGCTCAGACACACTACGGATAAACGCTGGTGTGCCGCAAGGGTCAGTGCTATCCCCAACACTATTTCTTCTTCATATCAACGACATGTTGATACACAATAGCAATATTCGTTGCTATGCAGATGATAGTACAGGGGATGCATACTACACTGCACCTGCTAACGTCTCTCGATCAAATGTGGAGGAGAGTAGAATTAGACTTGTGTCTGAAATCGAGCACTCTCTGGAGCGAGTCTCGGAATGGGGTCGACTAAACTTAGTCCAATTCAACCCACAGAAGACACAAGTCTGCGTGTTTACCGCGAAAAAAGCCCCATTTGTTGTAGCGCCAAAATTCGAGAATGTTGCGCTCACCGTTAATAAACGTATCAGTATCCTAGGTGTTGATATATCGAACGAAGTGCAGTTCCGGGTACACCTGGAAAGCAAGGCTAAACTGGCCTCCATGAAGCTCGGTGTGCTCAATAAGGCCAAGCAGTACTTCACGGCAAAGCAGTTGTTAATGCTCTACAAAGCTCAAGTAAGACCACACATGGAGTACTGCTCACACCTATGGGCTGGTGCCCCACGGTACCAACTTAGCCCACTTGATGCTGTGCAGAAACGCGCCGTTCGTATGATCAACAACCCTGGGATAACCGATAGACTCGAAGATCTGAGCTTACGTAGAGATATTGGCGCTTTATGTGTCTTCTACCGCCTCTACAACGGTGAGTGCTCATCCGAATTAGACGGTCTGATGCCTACGTCACCATTCCACTATCGCACCACCCGCCGAAGAGAGAAGTATCACCCTCACCACCTGGACGTTTGGCAATCGTCAACAGTCCGTTTCTCACGTTCGTTTCTACCACGAACATGCAAACTATGGAATGAACTTCCCTCTGAGGTATTCACGTTGGGCTACGACATGGGGTTCTTCAAGAAAGGCGTTAAAAAAGCCCTTAAATACAAAGCTGGCAACGCATAGGCGACTCCTCTGGTGTTGCAGATGTCCATACGCGACGGTGACCACTCACCATCAGGTGGCCCGTATGCCTGTTTGCTGGTGTTTTATATAAAAAAAGTTCTTCCATTAAGCCGGTGTGATTGCGCGAAAACAAATTTTGACGATCAGGACGTATCCATTAATGTCTCGGATGAAAAGCAAAGTAGATTTATTGGCTAGTCGTGTCTCACTAACAGTTAGATACGGTAAGCTATTTTAAATAAAAAATATGTCTCATCAAGTTATCAGATCGGTGAAGGTCGATCTTCACCGGCTCTTAGACCAAGACGGAGGGGTGACAGCTGATGACGGCTCAATACTCAATACTCAATACTCAATATTTTATTGCATCATAATGGTACATTAAAATAGGTTTACAAATGTTAAAAAGGAACACATTATGAACCCTATTAGGGTACTGCAACAGAGTGAGAGCGAACCGATCTTTTTATAAATTTATTTATGATATTTATTCATTATTGATTGTATTAATTTTCCTTAAAATATTCATCTAGATTATAATAACATTTTTTTATAAGGTAATTCTTAAGCTTTCTATAAAAGATTTTGTCAATTTCAATCAATCGTATGTCATCGGGCAGTTTATTAAATATTTTTATACACATTACATAAGGTCCAGAGCTGTATAATTTTAGTCTTGATATTGGGAGTTCAAGTTTATTTTTTTGTCTTCTTTGATAACGCCTTGGTTGTTCGTCTTTAATTATAAAATAATTTGGATATTTCTTAACAAAAGTGCAAACCTCCATTATATAAATAGATGTCAAAGTCAATAAATTATTTTTAATAAAAAAGGGTTTGCAAGTATCCATATTTCCTATGTTTCCTAATATTCGAATGCACTTTTTTTGTAATGTGAAAGCATAGTGTGCGTCCACGCTATTGCCCCAAAGTAAAATGCCATACCTAAGCCATGCGTATGCATAGGCGTAGTATGCAGACAAAGATGTTTGTAAATCCGTCGTTTTTCTTAATTCTTTAAGGGCGTACGTAAACTTTGATAGTTTTGTTCTAATTTTTTGGATGTGTTGTTTCCAGTTTATATTTGTATCAATCTCCAGTCCTAGCAACGTGAACGCGTCAACACATTCGATTTTTGAGTTTTTATATGTAAATTTGATGTCAAGGGGGGGTTTCTGGAAAGGTCTAAATTGCATTATTTTTGTTTTGTTAAAATTTATGTCAAGATTGTGATCGTTCATCCAGTCAATTATAATTTTAAAAATGTCAGTAAGTTTACTATTTAAATTGTCAATATTTTTGCAAGATGTTAATAGAGAAATGTCGTCAGCAAATAAAACACAAAAATCATTTATAATATTTGGTAGGTCATTGATGTACAATAAAAACAGGATACATCCTAAGACACTACCTTGAGGTATCGAGTTTTTAATTTGTATTGTTTTTGATCGAATCGTGTCAATTTTACCGGTTTCGGAGTCAAAGTGTTCTATTTCTACAATTTGCGAGCGATTTTGCAGATATGATCTAAACCAATCGTGTGTCAATCCGCGTATGCCAATGTCATATAATTTGTGTAATAATATGTTATATTGTACTTTATCATATGCTTTTGTCATATCGAGGAGGATTCCTACCGCGTATTCTTTATTATTTATAATATCTAGTGATTTTTGCATAAATTTGTACACTGCTAGTATTGTAGAACGATTTTTTCTAAATCCGTTTTGAGAGTCATGAAATAGATTATATTTTTCGCAAAATGAATTTAGACGCGCTTGTACCACCTTCTCAAAGATCTTCGAGGAGGTAGGCAATAGAGCTATTGGCCTATAGTTATTAGGGTCCTGTTTCGATAATTTTTTATGTATAGGTTTTACAAGTGATATTTTTAAAAGATCTGGGAAAGTGGCTTCAGACAGCGACTGGTTAATAAGAATGTAATAGGGCAAAGTCAATTCCTCGGCGCATTCTTTAATTAAGATAGGTGGCAGTTCGTCTACACCATAGCTGTATTTCGATTTGAGGTGTTTAATCGTAAGGAATACTTCGCGCGGTTCGACCGGGCTGAGAAACATAGTTTGCTCGACTCGATGCAGCGGCGGACGTCCTGACGCAAGGCGTGCGCTCGATGCACTGGGGGCTTGCCCCACTGAAGCAAAGAAATCATTGAAGTGATTTGCTACCTGACTAGGATCAGACGTAATGTTATTGTGGATTTTTAACGTAATATTATTTTTTGATTTCTTTATGTTTTTGTTAGTCCGCTCTTTAATTATCCTCCACATAGACTTTGTTTTATTGTCAGAGTTTCTCATTTGTGCTATGTAACAATTACGTTTTGATCTCAGTATTGATTTTTTTAATATTTTTGCGTATAATTTAAAATGGTTTCTAAGGATAGGGTTTTTTGAGTATGTCACAAATGTTTTAAGTTGTCGTTTGTTTTTGCATGAGGTTTTAATACCGCGGGTCAACCATGAATATTTTTTATTTTTGTTTAATTTAATGCATTTTTTAGGAATACATTTATTTAATATGTCTTGTAGTATGTTATTAAATATATTATAGTTTTCGTTAATAGAATTTGAAGCACAAAGTATAGTGTTCCAGTCTAAGGATTTTAAGTGATTTTTAAATAATGTCATATTTTTTGAATTATATAATCTTTTGTCTATTTTCCAGTGCACAGAATTTATTTCGCTACAAGTAACATTTTTTATTTTCATTACCACGCCTTTATGGTCTGAGAGGCCGTAATCATGGATGTGTGTATAAAAATTACCTCTTTCAAAATTAGCAAATAAAAGGTCAAGACAAGTTGATGTAGATTTTGTTACACGTGTCGGCTCGTTAACATATTGATTAAAATTGTATTCAAGCAATAATTGTAACAATGAATTTGACTGTTCGTTTTTTTCTAAAATATTTACGTTAAAATCTCCCCCAATTACTATGTTATGGCATTTATATTTCTTGTTTAAATATTTTAATAATGTTTTTAATTGCTTATAAAAAAGATCGGGCTCTTTGCTATTCTAGTAAATTACAATTAATAATAAATTAACATTAGGTATAAAGGCTGCACAAATTTCAATAACGTATTCAATAGACATGTCCACAATTTCCTTTCGCTCTAAAAATTCTATGTTGTCTTTCAATAATAAACACACGCCACCTCCCGTGCGGTTCAGTCTGCAGAACGATGAAGCTACGTTGTAGCCGTTTATATTAATGAGTGATAGTTTTTCCGGGGTAAGCCATGTTTCGGATAGACATAATGCGTGCAATGAGGGGTTTTCTTCTAAAAGTGTCTGTAGTATGGTAATTTTGTTATTTATGCTTTGCATGTTCTGATATAATATAATGAAATCGTTTCTATTAGTTACGAAAAGTATGTCGTTTTGGAGTGGTTCGCTGTGCATTTGTTATATTGTGCGGTCCTTGTTCACTGTGTCTTCCTGAATTATTTGGCGGTTGGATTTGTTGTGACATACTAGGGTAAGTTGAATCAATTTTTCCATCAACAATAAGTTTATTGTGTCTTATTATTGCATGATGACCGTTTTGCCTGGCTATCCGTAGTTTTTCTTGTAGGCTTTTTCTATAATTTAGCCCACGTTCATCTAAATATTCAGATACAAAGAGACCTGTGTTTCTGAAGAATTGCCTATTTGTTAGAATGTATTGGACCATTCTTTTACTTAACAATTCGATAACAATCGGCCTACGCTTAGGTTTTTTTCCAATCCTGATAATATCTTCAATATAACCAGTTAAGTCTAAATATAGTAAGTCTTGAAAAATTTTGATTATTCTGTGGTGCAATTGGGTTTCCGTTTCGTGATCAAAGTCTGTGAGACCATACAAAACTATTTTTTTTGTTGTGTCTGTATATTTTTGTATCTCAATTTTTTTACTTTGATCAAATTTTATCTGCATTTGCCGTATTTCATTTTGTAGCTGTTCTTTTTCATCAGATATTTTTTTGATAGTTTTGTTTAATACTTCGATTTCGTTTTTGATAGATAATTGTTCATTTATTATTTCATTTGTTTTTAAATTCAAATCCTGGAATAATTTCTCTGTTGTATATAATATTTCTGTCTGTATAGTATTTTTTATTTCACTCAAAATAGATCGTTTGTTTTCCTCAAGTTTTTTGTCTAATAGTAGGGTTATCTTTTCTAACATAGTGGCGTCTTGTTTGACGGTTTCTTTATCTGTACATAGGGGTTCGTCGATAGACATATCGGTCTCGTTTAAAACATAGGAATGTTTGTTTCTGATAGGCGTATTGTCATTTCTTTTTCGTCGTGTAATGTTGTCGCAAGATGGGCAATTCCAAGATTTTTTAAGTTCTGTCATGTTATAGTTCTTAGGTGATATGTTGAGGCATGCATAGTGATATGTCGACTGGCAGAGTGTACATTTTTAGAAGTCTGTTTTGTGTACAATAGATTGTCTACAAGCCGCACAGTCCATTTTGATTTAGTATTTGTAAATACCGTGTCTAATTTTTACAGAGTTTTCGATATTTTCGTTGTTTAAGTACGTTCAATGCCGCTGCTCAGCTGATTTGATGCATCCACGATCGAGGTCACTGAACTTACGCGCTGCGTTTATGTTTGAATGAGCGTTGTCCGTTAGAAACTTTAAAAACACTTTATTCGTGGATTTTTGTTCGTAAATCACTAACTTTTATTAGTCACTTTAAAGTTCACATGTTAGGCTTTGATTTGGAACGTTTTTTGGTGAATTTGATATATTTTTTACACACTTATCGAATTTTAATATGCAGGTTAACAGATGTAGTTGCGTCTCACTCAGCGGTGCGCTCGACACTCCGCTCGACTGTCTATACTTGTAAAATTCGTTTATATCAAGTATTTAAAATATGGACATTGAACAAAGTGCATCTATTAATGAAAAAAGTGACGAAGAAATAGTGAAAGAAAATGAGTGAGTACTTTATAAAAATACTACATGAAAATCTACTGAAAATACTAGATGAAAAATAATACTGATAATAAAAACAATTCCTGCGAAATTATTCCCTAACCATTCCAAAATATCAAAAATGCACAACGTTAATGTTCAAGTTTTCACTTCTGCCGGCACTACCGGAGTGCAACCCGTTGTTTTTTTTGTCTTTTCTATTTGTAATCCGCGTAGTTTCTCTAACGCCTAAACTTACGCTTATATAAAAAAAATATAGACCTTTTTATATTGGAGAGGGTTTTAACGCACTAAAATTTCGGTAGCCTGTTTCAGCGCTTGTGAAGAACTTGGGTATCATCCTGCAGTCTTCCACATGCGGCACCCCAAAATGGGCATATCAGCCGGATAGTGATGGATTCTCTTGTATTGATCCTCAGCTAGGATTAAAGTGTTAGAAGTATTATTTAAATTATATACATTTATTTCCTAATTATGGTAAAAGACAGGTGCCCAACAGTCGGATGTAAATAATGATTGCAGCCATATTTTGTAGGTAGTACAACCTACATAGTATCCCCGGGGCAATACCAACTCCTTCAGCGGCTTGCCTCAGCCCTAGGTGTTCATATTGTTCATAATAATATGGCCACGTACACTACACAGTCCTTCCCGGTTCCACAGGCTGGACCGTTTGAGCTCCCACTTTCGATGCCTGTAACCGTAAGACAATTCTCATATTCTTATTATATAACTACATGGAAAAGCCTATTTTAATTTGGGTTGTATTGTAATTCCCAAGATACATACAATTTTAAAGCTACCTACTTATCTTTACCAATATAAAAACGAAGTATGAAAAGAAAACACTCGATTGGTGTTCATTGTCATTCGTGTTCAGCGTCGCTGCAAACAAACTTTTCCATTAAACACGCTATTCTTTACTCATTGACAGTAGGACAGCCCCCCAGGGCAGTAAAAACATCTAGGTCGCCTTGAAAGACTTTTTGCGACGGTACTGTAGGTACAGGACGGTCACAGGCTTATTGGGGCGATTTATAGCGTTTTTATGTGAAACATCTTATCTTGGGAGTGAAATACCACTGGTCCTTGTGAGTAAAAATTAAGAATATGAGCTACTGTATCGCCTGACTGATCGTAGGAGTAAAAGAAGACTTTCGAGATAGCAGGCGGTGAGAGTAGGAGCTAAACTGTTCAGCCCGCAGTCCCGGGATATGAATGCCTGGCCGCACACCGTCGTGATCATTTGAAGGTGCAGAAGACGTATATCATTCTTGGTAGAAGATGATATATCGATGGGCTTAATTGGGTACTGAGTAGGAAGGACACAGGTGGGACAATGGAGCACTGAGGTAGGCCAACAGGAGAATTTTAGTTAGTGTGATGTTAGTGTGATAGTGTGGTACTGCACCTCGCCACCCAATCTCTATACCAAATTCCTGGGTAACTTTTGATGGTTACCATCGATACATGTTATGTCATTACGATTGCTAAGTGGGGGAAAATTGTCTTAGGATACTTTTGAAAAATTGAACGCTGATTTCATTGTACTGTATTTCTTCAATATTGCACACCATTTCATTACACACGGTATTATTTACTCATTTCGTAGGACAGTCCCTTAGGGCGTATAAATAAACATCTAGGTTGCCTTAAGATTCTTTTGGACGGAGCAGTTTTCAGCTAATTGGGTACGATATTTTCGAATGGGATTAAAACGACTTGGAACATTATTAACGCTGAGACTGGAAGAGTCAATGACCGTCATCGTGTCTATAAACTTATTATGGATGGTACCGTCATTGAATCAGACGAACTTGTAGCAAAAACATTTGAAAAATATTTTGCTGACATTCCAGTCTCAACAACTAAATCGCTTAGGTCTTCCCCTGAAGCCGCCGAATCATTGCTTAAGAAAAATGTAAGCGAATGCAAATGTAAGTTTACATTCAGGCCCGTAGACGCTAAAGATATTGTAAAGATATTTAAGACATTAGAAATTAAGAACACTACTGATCTTTGGGGTATCTCTGTAAAAATTCTTAGTTCAATAATTGACTTAATAGCACCCCACTTAGCTATAATATTCAATAACTGTATTAAAAGTGGTGACTTTCCTGATCTAATGAAACATAGTAAAGTGATACCTTTATTTAAGTCGGGCAGTACTTCAGATCCCTCCAACTTTAGACCTATTTCAATTCTGCCCTCCATTAGTAAAATCTTTGAGAAAATAATTTTAGAACAACTTCTAAAACACTTTACTAATAATAAACTTATACATAAAAATCAATTCGGTTTTACGAGGGGTCGATCAACCACAGATGCCGGTGTAGAGCTTTTTAAGACCATAGTGGATGCTTGGGAGACGTCACGGGATGCTTTGGGTGTCTTTTGTGACTTATCTAAGGCATTTGACTGTGTACACCATGAAACATTAATCAGGAAACTCAATCACTATGGCATCAAAGAAACCGCGCTCGGGCTTCTGGAGTCTTATCTGAGTGATAGGATCCAGAAGGTTGAAGTGAACGGTAAAAGGTCAAACGGGTCTGTAGTTCATTTGGGGGTCCCACAGGGCTCAATCCTCGGCCCCTTCTTATTTTTAATATATATTAACGATCTGCCATATATGGTGGAGAATAATCACGAGATAGTATTGTTTGCAGATGATACTTCCTTAATTTTCAAAACTAACAGACAAACTGATGATTATGACGATGTGAACAATGCTCTCTCTGAGGTGGTAAATTGGTTTAATGTAAATAACTTACTACTCAATAATAAAAAGACCAATTGTATTAAGTTTTCACCACCTAATGTTAAAGAAATTATTGTAAAACCACAATTGAATGGCGAGGAAATGAGCTTTGTTGATGAAGCTGTATTTCTTGGGTTAACTGTAGATTCTAGGCTTCAATGGGGACCCCATATCTCTCGGTTAGCGAATAGACTAAGTTCTGCCGTCTTTGCAATAAAAAAAATAAGATCACTTACAAATGTCGATACAGCTAGACTGGTCTATTTTAGTTATTTCCATAGTATAATGTCGTATGGTATTTTACTGTGGGGAAATGCTGCTAATATCGACACAATATTTATTTTGCAGAAGAGGGCTATTCGCGCAATTTATAAATTAAATTCTAGAGAGTCTCTGAGAGAAAAATTTAAGGAAACGAATATACTAACATTTGCATCGCAATATATTTATGAAAATATAATGTATGTTCGTAAAAATAAACACGAAGTTATGACTTTTTTGGATTTCCATAGTTCGAACTGTGTTTCGACAAGGAATGGCCACAAACTTGCATTCCCCAAGTGTAGGCTCCGCAAAAAGAGCCACTCTTTTATCGGGATGTCGATCAGAATATATAATAAAATCCCGGAAAGTGTTCAATCCCTTCCTTTACACAGATTTAAAAAGAAAGTCAAACAAGTCCTGTGCCGCAAGGCTTATTACGATCTTAAGGACTATTTAATTGATAAAAAAGCTTGGGATTGAGCTGTATTCCCACAAGGCTGTTTCTATAACTGATGTAATAGATTTAAATCAATCAAACTGCCAATGTTAACAGATGGCTGTGGGACGACATTGACACATGCGGTAGCTGTCACGTATGTTCCTTATCTGCCCATAGCTACTCTGTAAGAAAGCTTATTATTGTATACCTCATATTTTAAAACAGGGCTGAAGTTTTTCTCCGTCTGCTCTTTTCTTCAGCTCAGCATTGCCTAAGCGCACCCAGAGCAGACAGAACAAAAAAAATAACGTTCACTAAGAGTTTGTAAATGAACCGTACAGTGAATAAAGAATATTTCATTTCATTTCATTTCATTTCATTTCATTTCATTTCATTTCATTTCATTTCATTTCATTTCATTTCATTTCATTTCATTTCATAAATTATCGTGCGAAGCAAAAAATCGTTCCTGTTTGTTTTTAATTAAAATAATATACACTGGTCTGTGTTCGATATTAATGGCAACCCTTTTTCCGTCCCACTGCTGGGCATGGGTCTCTCACATTATCGGGAGGCCTGGAACTTACTTCACCACGCTGCTCCAATGCGGTTGATGGAGATGCGGGTTACTGGCCAACCCGCTGTCGGATGTTTTCAAACCGCCCATAAGGCCTCCGACAAGGTTTAACGACTGTTATCTATCGACAACAACCGGGACCGACGGCTTAACATTCCCTCCGAAGCACGGAAACGCGTATGGAATTTTTTCGCCACTAGCGGTCACCCATCTCACACCCGACCGCGCCCGTTTGGCTTAGTTGCATAGATCGTTTGCGTTCTACGCTAACCGACGGGCCATGCGCGCTTCAACAAACGGTATTAACGACGTGTTTGGCAACGTCGTGCGCTCATGTTTTAGATGCATACGTATTCGTACTTAGGTTTTTTATAGAGGTCCCTGGACAACAGGCTGTACGTACGATACCGGTCTAAATTAGTATTTGTTGGAAGATGTCAATGCAATGTCAACAACATTAAGAAGGCCGAATAGTTAAATTAATACTGCACTTCGTTAACCTACCTTAAATTTTACTTAAATTTTGTTTGGTTTACTTTAAGTTTTTGTTAAAAAGAAAGGTATTGGATCAATTATCCCTTAGCTAAGTGTTTAATTGTTCATTGAACCTTTTAACATTAAAACTAGAACAACCCTCTAGCGACGTGAAATTTATAGCCATCTTGAAAGAGTTTTTGTGTTTCTGTAGGGATGGGGCACTTGCCGTCTGATTGGGGCCGATGTTTCCGAACGGGATTTAATAAATTATCCAGCAAAGCGAAGAAACGGTTCTATTTGTTTTAAATTAAAATCCTATAAACTGATCCGAATTCGGTATTGATTTTGTTGCTGAATAACTTTTATTAGATGCTTATTTGCTCGACGATAATACACATGACTTTCTTTATAAAGATCATGAGCCAATTTATCATTATTTTTCATTAATTTCGACAGATATAGGTTCCAAAAAGTGAGCAAATGTACTGTCTCAGGTTTATACGCATTATACTTGTACCTACATACGAGTAGAAAAGTATCAATTCATATGTAAATTTGTCTTGGCGTCCTTTATAAAGTATTTTTTGTCCAACGGTTTAAGAGAGTCGTTTTGAGAGAAACAATACAAAATATATTATAACTCTTAAATAACAGATAAAGTAAATAATTGCAAATTATGTTGAATAAATGTATATTATATTACCGTTGTTCTTTAGTGACTGAGTAAAAATTATAGCTATTTAATTGGTACCTACACTATTCGTAACTCATTGACAGGACACTCCCCCCTTTTTTGTATCCTTCAAAAGGTACCTGGCACCTTGTGAGAGGATATCGGGTAATGGGGGATTTGTACCGCACTAAAACCCCGTCGGTGGCCTACCTTTGCACTTGGGATCCGGGATCTCCAATGGAACGCACCGGTGTCCTCTACGCGAGGCACCCCAGAACTCCCCATCTTCGGGAGAGCAGATATGTTCTCCTGTATCTTCCGATGCTTACGGCGGCATGCGGCCACGCACACACTGCCGTTCTTCCCGGGGCTGCTAAGTGGATGGATCGAGCTCCCACCCTCACCGCCCATAACTCCGGAAGCCCCCTTTTAGTCGCCTCTTACAATCAGGCAGGGAATACCCTAGCTCTATTCTTAATCCCGAAGCTACAGGACAGGGACAGGACACACGCCTAGGACATAAAAATATCTAGGTCGCCTTGAAAGAGTTTTTGCGACAATTCTATTGGGACGCTTTGGGGCGATGCTTCCGAACGGGGTTTAATTTAATAAATAGTCCTGCGAAGCGAAAAAATACTTTCCTGTTTGTTTTTAATTAAAATCCTTTTCACTGGTCCGTATTCGTGCCGTAGCGGAACGATTCATGTTTTAGATGCTTATGTACTCGCGGATTATACACTTAGGTTTGTTCATAGAGCTCCCGGGATAACTGGTTGTTCTTATCTATTTATTGACTTTTATTTATTTATTTACCCTTTATTGTATGCTTAAAATAGACGAACTTAATGCTTGATAGCATTCTCTACCAGTCAACCTTTGACGATGGTAAAAAATTGTAAAAAATTATAATAAAGAGGAGATCACTTTTTTTGCATTGAATGGACTTTGAAACTACTAGACAGATTTAAAAAAAATCTTTTGCCATTGGATTCCTACATTATCCCTGACGAACATAGGAGATAGAATATTTTAAAAAGTTTAGGGATCCGGTTGAAAACTATGATAATGTGGATAAACCTAAAGATAATATTTACTACCAGCTACTGATCATTTGTTACGCGGATGAAACCGCGGGAGGACCCTTTCAGATATAAATTAGTATCTCTTGTACGGTGTCAATAACTTGATACAATGTCAACAACATTTCGAATGCCGATGAATGTTAAATTAATATGGTTACGATAAATATGTTGTACTTTTACAAAACGTATGGTTAGATTGGATTGGATCAATTCCAGCTAAGCAAAGAATTTGCTATCAGCATTTCATAGAACATTTTTACTTTAATACTAGAACAGCCGTGAAATTTATAGTCATCTTGAAAGAGTTTTTGTGATCCTGGAGGGACGGGCAGTCGCCGTCTGATCGGGGCCGATGTTTCCGAACGGGTTTTAATAAATTGTCCTACGAAGCGAAAAAATGTTCGTGTTTGTTTTGAATTAACATGCTATTCGCTGGTTCATATACGATATTTATGTTGTTGGTGAAAAACTCGTGTTAATAGATGACACACATACATTTATAAATGGAGATCCTAAGACTATAAACATGAGTTCCGAGAGCTATCAACTTTATAACATGATGCTCGAAAATGTAAAATCATTATTATTGAGGTTCTATGTTTATCTGGTTTGTTATCGATTTTAAAAAAGCTAATATGTTAAGAGAGTCTTTTAATGTAGGTAATGTGACTTTAGTTTTATATTTTTTATATAGTAAAAGTAGCCTAGGTTACTCCTTATTACATCAGCTACCTGCAACTATCAGCTTAAATCCACTTAAGACTCAGGCGATCATCATTGGAAGCTCTAGATTACTATCAAAGGTCAACCTGTTTGAGCTACCATTGATTAGATTAGACGGCGTCCATGTACCAGTTACTGATAGGGTCAAGAGCTTAGGATTATTACTGGACAGCTCTCTCTCGTGGAACCCTCAAGTTATAGATGTTAGCAAGAGATTATTCTCTGCTATGTGCTCCCTGCGGAGGCTCCGGAATTTTTTACCCATTCCCACCAAAATTGCGCTTTGCAACACCCTTCTTCTTCCTATTCTCGACTACGCTGATATTTGCTATCTGGATCTAACTGAGCAGCAACTTAATAAACTTGAGCGGCTTCAGAACATTTGTATTAGATTCATATTTGGTATTCGCAAATCATTATCATTATTATTAAAACTAAGTTGATAAAATGTGCGTGCCGATAAAACTTAAAAAGGAGTCCGGGCATGATAAAGGGGCTTATATAGTGTGATAGCCCTTTATCCCCCCTCGAACAAGAAAGTTCCCGTTTTAACCTAAAGGGCGTGTTTTTAAAGATATAAGGGCTTTTCCAACCCTTCAACTTGGAAATTAAGTGCAGTGGCGCCATCTGTTGTCGAGTATTTGAATTTCATTCAGAACAACGATTATTTGGGTTGCATTTCGAAAGGCGCTGCGAGCAATTGCAGCATTGTCGAGAACATTCCAGAAGGTGTGAAAAAGAAAATATTCTCAAACTCTCGAATATCCTAGAGCCTAGCTCTCTGAATATATAAGAGCCCGGTGTTGTCCGCCAGAGTTAGTTCGATTTGAACAGCGAAACAAGCGAATTCGAAACGAAAAAGAAAGAAGTTATCTGTGAGCCTTTATTTTGAAATATCACGTGTGAGTATTTTTACCGACTTCCAAAAGGAGGAGGTACTGTATTCGGCTGTTATGTATTTTTTTATATATATTCACCGATTACTCCGCCGTTTGTGGACCGATTTTCAAAATTCTTTTTTTGTGCGTATGCTTATACTCCCGAAGTGGTTCCATTGTCACCAAATCAGGATCTTATGATGGGATCTCAGTGAAATCGAGGGGAACTCTTGAATTTTTTAGGTACACACAATAAATTTCTTATACTTTCTAAAGCATAAGGGATATTTGTGCATAGTAATCATCATCTCATGTTGCTGAGCTGATGATGGAAGGTACTGCGACAGACAAGAGTTGAGAGCCAATTCTTTCAATAAATAGTTTTTTATTCGAAATCACACATTCCTGAGGTGGTCCAACTGTCACCAAGTTAAAGTCGGATGAGGATCTCAGAGAAATCGAAGGGAACATTCAAATTTTATAGCACAACAAAATGATTTTCATATTTTTACTAAAGCAAAACAGGCATTTGTGTATAATTATCATCATATAATGTTGCTGAGCTGATGATGAAGGTACTACGACGGTTAGGAGTTAAGAGCAAATTCTTACAGTATGTATTTTTTTGTTCAAAACCTTATATATCCTTAGGTGGTCCAACTGTCACCATGTCAAAATCTGATGATGTGATACTAGGGAAATCGAGGGAAACACTGAAACATAAAAGGCACACACATTCTTTTAGTCATATTTTTTAACATAATACAAATATTTATGTCCGGTAATTATCACCTGATGTTGCGAAGCTGATGGTTGAAGGAACTCCTCAAAGGTTAGGAACTGAGAGCAAATTCTTTCATTAATTTATAGGTTCAGGTGGACTGATAGTAATTTCAGGCTATAAGATGGCTATTAGGAAGATGGCTATTAGATAAATATGATTATAAAAGGTAAATCTCCTTAACATTTAGAAGTTAAGTGAAAAAAATTCCAACTATGCTTATACATATGTACAGAATTATGAAAGTTAGGTACCAAAAAGAGTGAAATTAATTAAGATTTTACAAAAAAGTAGAACCGACTTCAAACGGTAAAAATAAAATTGTTCAGTACCTACTTCTTCTTGCTTATGGTAATTACTCTTAAAACTATTTTTGGAGTCGGGCCTGGATGGGCGGGCGCGTAATTATGGCCCAAGCCCACTGTTGGGAAAGTGGAAACACCTCAATTAATGCCCACACCCCCAACATAAAGTAATCAAAGCGTACTTACGGAATTCTTGAATCGAAGCCACCTCTCCTATATACAGTCACAGGATCCTGGACGTTCTTCCAGACTGCAGTCTGCCGCTTCAAGGTTCCGCTTGTAGCGGTAGACTTAGATTAGTACATAAGAATATTTTCGAACATAGCCAAAGAACGCTAGTCGACGTAAGTACCGTTCGTATGCAACCGCCGCCATACTGGCAGGCGTAGATAATATTCTATTTTTATTTTTTACTAATCATAGACAAAGATGCCTATGATACTCTTCTCCTTCATCCAATATGAAAGGAGTTCGGTAAACTGCAAATCAGAAACCGATAAGCACTCCTGAAAACATTATGCCGGCAAGCTAGCAATAATTGAGAGTGTTTTATATAGATATTGGCTGCAACCCTTTTGCGTCCCACTGCTGGGCACGGGTCTCTCCCCCTTATTGGGGAGGCCTGGAGCTTACTCCACCACGCTGCTCCAATGCGGGTTGGTGGAGTATTTATATAGATATTAAACCTATGAAAAATGAAAGTAACATGATAATAACAAATCGCCTAACCAGGGCCCTTAGTAAAATTTTGTAATTTTAATTTTTACGTCACAGTTTACTTTTTTATATCAACTACCACGTAATCTCATATCAACTCCCGAGCGAAGCCGGGTATCATAGCTAGTATGATCATATATCTGAATATCGTTAAATGCTCAAGTGGCTCCCAATTCGTTTTCGTCGGAATACTCATATTCTGTCGGTATTATACTGCATCCTGTTTAATTCAAATTATCCCAATTATTTGAGAGAGCGATTCCAGTACATGCACCTCTCTCATGCAACTCATGTTTTACGCTCTTACCATAATCTGTCTTTTTCTGTCCCTAGATTCTCTTCCACTTTCTACAAATATTCCTTTACTGCAGTGGCTGTGCGCTTGTGGAATAATTTGCCTGAAGAAATAAGGCGGGCACAGTCACTGGAATCTTTCAAAGCACAAGTGAAGGAATATTACTTAGCTCAAAATAAATAGCGCTTTCTCTATTTTCTTTAACCTCTTCATTATCTTTTGTTTTCATCACTTCTTTTCCTGACTATGCTATTGACATTATTATTTCCTTTTTTCCTAAAAACGTATGTTTGCTCTGTTTGTCTACTGAATTGAATCGTTGTAAATTTGTGCACCTGAACCTTATGTTATGTACTTTTATTAATAATTCTTACAATACGTTTTTTTTGGTTGTCTGGAAGAGATCACTTTTAGTGATAAGACCGCCAATGTACATTAATACTATGTACAACCTCTGTGTATGTATTTTTTTATTTGTTGGTGTACAATAAAGAGTATTATCTATCTATCTATCTACCTGCCAGTGAAAGTCCCGTCAAATCGGTCCAGCCGCTTCAGAGATTAGCCGGAACAAGCAGACAGACAGAAAGACAGACGGACAGACAGACAGATAGATAAAAATTGTAAAAATGTTATTTTGGTATATGTACCCTATATATATATGTATACTGTATACATATGTAGTAAAAAGCGGAAATTTTAATATTACAAACAGACACTCCAGTTTCATTTATTTGTATGTATTATGTATACATCACTTTTTTACTAATTGACAGTATGTCACTCTTCTAGGTCGCCTTCAAATACTTTTTACGGCGGTTCTGTAGGGCCGATGTTTCCGAGCGGGATTTAATAAATTATCATGCGAAGCGAAAAAAGGTTTCTGTTTGTATTAATTAAAATCCTATTCTCTGGTCTGTAGGTATTCGGTATTAATGCTGTTGTTGAATAAATCGTTATTGTTATATACACACTCGTGGATGATATTTACTTTTGTTTATATAGTCCCGATATATTTTTTTTCATTTTTAATAATGGCGTCGCAAAGTCTGTGCATATTGTCAGCGTCAAGAAATTTTTTTGCATTAGGTACTTTAGTCGAAGAAAAAAATCAGTTAGTCGTCAGGTATCAGTCAGTCTAGACAGTCAAATGTTCAAGTAAAGTGATGGCTACTTTACCAGAACATATCCGATGGAGTTTTGGAGGCAAGCCGAAAAAACATGTTTTCGCACTGTTATTTTATTTCACAACACTCGTGCGCTGTCATTAACCTATATCGAGCAAAATGCCATCAACTTTATCCGATATAACTCAAAAATACACTAAAAAAATGAAAATAAAACAAGAGCACAACTTGTCCTTTCAGACTTCCCGCCAAAACTTCTAGTCCCGAGATTATCAACATAAAATTCTGAGAGCTATCAGTGAAATAAAAATAAATGTCACATGTTTTATACGTCATATTAGAATAGTACGTCTTAAATTACTGTAGTGATGAGACTACCGTGAGTTGGTGTCGATGAGTGCAGTCGCCGGGAATGTCGGAGTGTACGGGAGAGTAGCCCCCGCGAGGGGTGTAGACCAAGAAATTCAAAGACTACATCTTGAATGCTTTATTATCACTATACAATAAACTTCTTAATATGATCTTAATACAATGATCGATATCGTCCCTAATAACAATATCTCTAGCCTTATATACAGATGATGTACGTGAAAGAACGGATGTTAATCAATGGACGTGATTACGTGACTTTGCAGCGCCTCCCGAATTAGGCGTACTTCCGCATGATTTCAGCATTGAACCATTTACGTGCGTGCTATCACACTACATTACAGAAAGATAAGATATTGTAGAAATACAAAACTTGAGTAAGTATATTGACCTTCTTTAGGGTTTCGTATCCGAAGGGTGCCAAGGGACCTTATTACTAAGCCTCCGCTGTACGTCCGTCTGTCTATCCGTCTGTTTATGTTGACGCTTTAACAACAAAAACTGAAAATAGAATAAAATAAATATTTAAGGGAGTTCCCATACAATAAACGTGATTTTTTATAGATGTACGTAACCATTCGAGCGTGAGAACGAATCGCACTAGGCCGGTTTTTTTTATTTATACGAATACTTTGAAGGAGATTTGTCGGGAAGTCGAAAAAGACATAGGTATTGTGCTATTGTTTTATTTTCATTTTCTTGGTGTATTTTTGAGTTATATCGGATAAAGTTGATGGCATTTTGTTTGATATAGATTAATTACAGTGCACGAGTGTATGTAAAATCGAATAACAGTGCTAAAATGTGTTTTTTCTGCTTGCCTCCAAAATTCCATCGGACACGTTCTGGTAAAGTAGCCATCGCTTTACTTGAAAGTTGTTCTGACTAGACTGACTGATTATTGACGACTTACTTACTGACTTTGTTATTACTTCGTCCAGTTTCATTGAAACTCGCAAAAAATTGATGCAAAAATTATACTTGACGCTGGCAGTATGCACAGAGTTTGCGATGCCATAATTGAAAAAAAAACTTTAAAGTTAAGAAATTGCCAGTACGGCAAGTATATGTATATCTATACTATCTATATAGTTGAAACATTTATGGTTCTACCGGTAGTGGTACCACCACACGCATATTTCATCCGAAAATGGGGAGACCTGGAGCTTACTCCACACATGGTGGAGACACACTTAGCACTTCTTAGTAAATCCAATGATCATGTCCCCAGATTATTCTATGATCAATTGATATGACAATTACAGTTAAAGCCAGGTGTAATATATTTTTCTTATAAATAATTATATCTAGCATTGCAAAGTCAATGATAATCAAATAAAATAGATGTTGGAACTAAATGTCATTCAAATAAATATTGCACAGAGCTTTTACCTGTGACCTTGTAGCAAAAATAAAAATTGGAACTGCTAGCGCTCAAATTATACATGGAAACATTTTTGTTTCGTTTGCAAAAATATATCTGTGCGTATATTTTAAAAATAAAGATTATGTAGCGTTTTGAAACCGAAGCCTAAAATTGCAAAGGCTTCAATATACGGTTAAAGATCATTTACAATCATTTACATATTGAGAAACACATTAGTAGAAATAACATTAACATTGAACGTACTTACTGACGTTTATAAAAAGGAACAAGAAGAATAATTTATAGCATGTTGACTATAATCACAGTAATAATGGTTAGTTTATCATTATTTCGGTAGCGGAGAAAATAATCCGAATCAGAAATTACAAGTGTGACAGCCAGTTACACCATTGATTATGCGAGTGGTCACTTAATCATCGGTTACATTTTCTTTATAAGACGAAGTGTTGCATTAAAGATCAAATAAAATTATACGAGTACTAGCTATGATACCCGGCTCCGCTCGGGAGTTGATATGAGATTACGTGGTAGTTGATATAAAAAAGTAAACAATGACGTAAAAAGTAAAAAAAAAAATTACAAAATTTTACTAAGGGCCCATCTCCAAAAATAGTTCTAAGAGTAATTACCATAAGCAAGAAGAAGTAGGTACTGAACAATTTTATTTTTACCGTTTGAAGTCGGTTCTACTTTTTTGTAAAAACTTAATTAATTTCACTCTTTTTAGTACCTAACTTTAATAATTCTGTACATATGTATAAACATAGTTGGATTTTTTTTCACTTAACTTCTAAATGTTAAAGAGATTTACCTTTTATAATCATATTTAACTAATAGCCATCTTATAGCCTGAAACTACTATCAGTCCACCTGAACCTATAAATTAATGAAAGAATTTGCTCTCAGCTCCTAACCTTTGAGGAGTTGTACCTTCAACCATCAGTTTCGCAACATCAGGTGATAATTACCGGACATAAATATTTGTATTATGTTAAAAAATATGACCAAAAGAATGTGTGTGCCTTTTAAGTTTCAGTGTTTCCCTGAGGAGTATAAGGTTTTGAACAAAAAAATACATACTGAAAGAATTTGCTCTTAACTCCTAACCGTCGTAGCACCTTCCATCATCAGCTCAGCAACATTATATGATGATAATTATACACAAATGCCTGTTTTTCTTTAGTAAAAATATGAAAATCATTTATTGTGCTATAAAGTTTGAATGTTCCCTTCGATTTCTCTGGGATCCCATCATCAGACTTTGGCTTGGTCACAGTTGGATCACCTCAGGAATGTAAGATTTCGAACAAAAAAACATTTATTGAAAGAATTTGCTCTCAACTCCTAACCGTCGTAGTGCCTCCCAACATCAGCTCAGCGACATAATGTTGATGAGAATTATACACAAATGCCTGTTTTGCTTTAGAAAAATATGAAAATCATTTTGTTGTGCTATAAAATTTGAATGTTCCCTTTCTTTTTCTCTGAGATCCCCTCATCAGACTTTGACTTGGTGACAGTTGGACCACCTCAGGAATGTGTGATTTCGAATAAAAACTATTTATTGAAAGAATTTGCTCTCAACTCCTCTCTGTCGCAGTACCTTCCATCATCAGCTCAGCAACATGAGATGATGATTACTATGCACAAATATCTCTTATGCTTTAGAAAGTATAAGAAATTTAATGTGTGTACCTATAAAATTCGAGAGATCCCCTCGATTTCACTGGGATCCCATCATAAGATCCTGATTTGGTGACAATGGGACCACCTCGGGAGTATAAGCATACGAACAAAAAAAGAATTTTGAAAATCGGTCCACAAACGGCGGAGTAATCGGTGAACATATATAAAAAAATACATACAGCCGAATACAGTACCTCCTCCTTTTGGAAGTCGGTAAAAATACTCACACGTGATATTTCAAAATATTTATATTTCTTTTCTTTTCTTTTTTCTTTCAAAGGCTCACAGATAACTTCTTTCTTTTTCGTTTCGAATTCGCTTGTATCGCTGTTCAAATCGAACTAACTCTGGCGGACGACACCGGGCTCTTATATATTCAGAGAGCTCTAGGATATTCGAGAGTTTGAGAATATTTTCTTTCTCACACCTTCCGTTAAATACGCCAACTTTGCCACGAAAGGTATCTTTGCCCGAACAACAACTCATAAGAAAAAACCGTTATTGTGCAAAATTTCTTAATCTTAAGGCAACAATAATTGATTTGATGTAACAGGGTATACGTGTGGCAATACTGAATATCACGTGTGTTGCTAAGTTTACTCATTAGCGAGTTTTGACTTGTTGAGTGCGCTGCATATTTTTGCGGGCAAATTTTTGAAAAAAAAAATTAAAGTTAATTTTGCGCGATGGCAAAAACACAGGTAAGTTTATCTTACTGCATCTTATAAAAAACGATTTGTAGATTGTTTTAAGGCCAGTGTCACTGCTAAAAGATTTTTAAAACTAAAGTTATATTGATGGGTAAAGTAACCCAGCAATGTTCTAACCTAACAATGCTAACATTGCCCGCCGTCACTAATGACTTAGGGTTGTGAAATTACGATAACCAATATTATACTTTAATGATTTTCTTATGATTTATTTGTTAGGTATTATTAGGTACGACTTCTGCATGGCATTCGATTTGATTTGTTTCATGGTGTTATACTAAATGTTTAATACTACCATTTATGAATATTTAAAAAATAATGCACGCCACCATAAATTCAAGAATCAAATTCTCGGAGATGCTTGGATCCAGGGTTTTTTGGCTAGGCATACTGATGAATTGACCATAAGAACCACTCAAAACATTTCGAAGGCGAGAGCTGAAAAAGAATATCAAGAAATTGCTGATTATTTTAATAACTTGAGCACAACTTTGTAGATTAGTAGGTAATTATGTTTTTTTGTTTAGTTTTTTTTAACATGTCAAGTAAGGTATACTATATGTTGTTGAATTAATGTAAGAAAGTTTACAATACAACAATTTTATCAATAAAATTAAACCTTTTGTTACTTTATAAAAAACACATATTTCTTTCGTTACTTGCTTATACGTTTTATAGTTTTTTTCTCCCTCTGCCTTGAGTTTATGTTTTTGTTTATATTATGTCATATATTTGTTAATCTCAATTTTGTAGGAAGAGTTAAAAAATATGGTATCTATATTTTACAATATAAATTTTGCACTTAAACATTACTATTATTTTTGTACCGACTTTTTGAAAATGTCCAATACGATTAAATTTATTATTTACTCAAACTGTACAACCCTAGCATTTCAAAATCGCTACACGCGGATTGTACGCAAAGGGAAAAAAAGTTCAGGGTAACATTGCCAACTCATTTTAATACGAAAATACTGGTGGTATATATTAGATTTTTAAAGTAAACGCCATCATTGACAAAATACTTAAATTGATTTCTATATCGCTATATTAAAGGTCATATTGGCCTCTAAAATGGACCTGGGTAATGTTGGCTAAAAGTCCAGATAACTTTGCCCGCCAATGTAATCAATGAAATGTTGGTGTAAATATTGTCTTAAGTGACGTTTTGATATTTCAATGCATGCATATAATCTTAGAATTGCAGGAGGTAAAAAAATATAATTATGTTTCTATAGAAAAAACTTGTAATAAAGTTAATTTTTACAAAAAACCGGGCAATGTTGGCATGTTTCACGGTTCTAGAATGTTCTCGACAATGCTGCAATTGCTCGCAGCGCCTTTCGAAATGCAACCCAAATAATCGTTGTTCTGAATGAAGTTCAAATACTCGACAACAGATGGCGCCACTGCACTTAATTTCCAAGTTGAAGGGTTGGAAAAGCCCTTATATCTTTAAAAACACGCCCTTTAGGTTAAAACGGGAACTTTCTTGTTCGAGGGGGGATAAAGGGCTATCATACTATATAAGCCCCTTTATCATGCCCGGACTCCTTTTTAAGTTTTATCGGCACGCACATTTTATCAACTTAGTTTTATTATATATAATGATATACGTAGCGCGGATATATATTTTGGTTAGCATTTTAAAAAGTTATTGTATAATTTATTATTGTATGTTTTTTATATTATTGTTTTTATTAATTTAATGAGTATAAAACAAACAATGGCAATTCTAAGCCTTAATGGCGAGCAAAGATATTTTTATCTCAGGATGCAATGTATGCAATTAGTATATTAACTGTTATATTTTTCTCAAATGTATTTAGTGTGATTTATAATAAGTACCTATATCTCTCTTTCTTCCTTAAATATTTGTATTTTTTTTACTTCGTTGTTTTAAGTTTACCAATTATAAAATAACAAAACGAAATTTCAACACATTTCCTCTGCGGCTTGGCATTTTAACTCCAGAAAGTTACAATACTTATTAAAACTTTAAAGACGGTACTTAAAATTGTTTGTTCAAACCTTCTTAAATAAACGCGAGCAAAAATTTCGATTTAATTACAGAGCAGGAGTCACTGAGATTCAGATTAAAATAAGTTTTGTAAAGACAGAAACAACCAAGTTTCAGGGGAGTTCTACGATCTTTAAAAATTCACTCCGTGACCTAGGGGGTCAGGCAGGGGTCGGGGGATTGGGGGTCGACAGGGTTGATGAGTGTTAATTAGGACTTTTTCGTCGGCAATCCATCCGCCCCGGAAGACCTCGTACACGAATGCAAATTAAATATTTTATACTACTTATCTTGCAAGACTTCATCGTTTGCTCCAGGCTCTTTTTAGGGTTTCGTAGTCGAATAGTATAAAACTGAACTCTTATAGATTCTGCCGGCTGTCTTTCTATTCATCCGAAACTATTGGCTACAACCCTTTTGCGTCCCACTGCTGGGCACGGGTCTCTTCGTAATTGCTGAGGCCTGGAGCTTATTGCTATTCTAATGCGGTATTATTATCTTTATAAAAACCAATTCAAACATATTTGAAAATTATTTTAAAAGCGATAGAAATAAAACTGAATTATGTAAGTCTCTTGCAAAACTGCGCTGCAATGAAAAAGTGTATTTAGCCTGGCGCCTAAGCTCCATAACTTGCCTTCGGAACTACGAAATAATAACAATATTTGTAATTTTAAAGAAATAATTTAAGATTTTTTTTATTGAAAAAATCAATCAATGTTTTTTTTAATGACATCTTAACCTTTAAACGAGCAATTCTTGTATATATTCGTATGTAGATAGTACCTATATATAATTTAATTCTCCGAAATGGCTCCAACAATTTTTATGACATTTAGCACCCAGGGTGTTTTGGAGATGAGAAATCGATTCGACTTGTTTTTTTTAAATTGTCGTTTTATCCGTATTTTCAGCGATAACGAACTTAAATACAAACTGAAAAATATGACTGTTCCTGACATGTATTAATAATATTGTGGCGTAGAATGTCGTCAAACGTCATCGGCAGTTCGTACCATTTACAAACAAATGACAATGTCGATTTGAAAGAGCTCTATAAAAATTCGTTGGTTGAATTAAAGCTTCCTTGGCTAAATGTTTACGTAGACTGACTGCAGAGGTAGAGACCCGGATTCAAACCTCAATCAAAAACATAGTGCGTTTTTTTTATTTTTAGTAACAATATTTTTTCAATTGGACGCTATTTCAGATGGCATTCGTTGAGTAACACTAAGCCAATGAGTGTCTTGTTTGAAATTAAACCTAGTTTATATCCGAACAACGCTCGGTCGTCCGGGTACTAAATATTTAAATGTGACTATGATCAATAACTGTAAAGAAAATTGTATTATATTATGGTGAATATTTGTATGTCCGTAAGGGTGGAATATAGAGCACCTTTTTATAAATATCTAAATACCTGTCTACCTATATTTACAAATAAAAATATTTGATTTGATTTTGTCCTAAACCATTGGGTCTATACTAATACGTACACTACACTAAACTTAGTCGAAAGATGTATTCTGTGCACCGCATCACGTTTTTTGTACAAAAATAAATGAGTTTAAGAAATTAGGGGCGGTCCCATACATGGAACTGATATAAAATATATTTTTTTCATCCTTCCTATACTTTAAAAATGACGATGGGTTTCCTACCCATTTTTTTATCAAAGTCAATCGATTAAAAGATAGACAATTACAAAGTGGTATAATGAGTGTCCTCTCCGCCTCTTAAAATTAAATGTTAAGAAAATCTAAAAAAAATAATATAATAATGCTGTATCAATGAACACGTTCAACGAAATTGGCTTGAATATAGTTAACAGTTTTTGAGATAGAGCACGTTTTCAAAAACCGCAAATTTATACTTTGAAAAACATTATTTATCTACACCTAATATAAAGCTGAAGAGTATAATATAAAGAAGAAAAAGCTTTGTTTGTTTGTTTGAACGCACTTATCCCAGGAAATACTAGTTTAAATTCTTTCAAAAAGTTCTTTTTGTGTTGAATAGACGATTTATTGAAGAAGGCTAGAAGGGCAACAAACTAAAATCCACGTGGACGAAGTCGCGGATAGCCCCTAGTTATGTATACTACGGAACCCTCCATGGCCAAGTTTGACTGACACTTAGCCAATTTTTAGTTTTTTTCGACTGTTTTTACACTCGCTTTAAAAGCAAACTTTCGAGATTTTTCACCCTGCATCCTTTTAGCAATTCCGTGATGAGATTTTTAGGTTTCAAAGTTTAAAGTAAATATTTGGAGTAAACATTTTATTAAGTCTAATATTGCTGCTGGCATATTTTTGACACTAGTTGCACACGTATGCACATTTGAATAAAGGATGTGACCGGAATTCCAGTTTTAAAAAATATATTTGACGAAATTTGAACTTAGAGTTTTGAGGTTATTTCGTTATGCCTTAGAATTTCAATGATTTTAAAAATTGTAAGTACCTAGATATTATAAGTAATGAGATTCCTCAAATATCTTGATCTTGAGTGCGATACACGTAAAGTTTTTTGAGCGGCTATAGATTTTAATATACCTTTCTGTATTATTTTTTTGAAATCACTGTTTATTATGTAAACACTGTAAACAATAGCTGGTCAATCTTTAACGTCCTACTACTATCTATTAACAACCATCTAACCACACTTTAAAATTGATACCAGTGGTCACCCATTTCACATGCAACCGCGCCCGTTGCGCTTAGCTTACCTAGTGTAGATCGCTTGCATTCTAGGCTAGCTGTACAGCTAAGCGCGCTTCTATACCACATTTTCATTTATTACAGCTATCCCTTCAAAAAGTAACATTCCATTAGGTAAGTAATGAATTGATGATGATGGTAATCGTATAATTAATAGTTATTTTAATGGTAATCGTAGTAAATTACAGAAAGTAACCTTGACGCCAACGATCATTAGTAAGACCATCATAAAGGTGACACCTGCGGCATTATGAGTCTTTTATCACTTTCTTTATGAATTACTGACGTTGATAAAACTTGACGATTAGATTCTTTATGTCCCATCTGTCGCGTGTAATGTTTTATGCACGAATTACCATTTGGTTTAATGAAATACATATGCAAGAGGTTGTTTGCTCAGTCTTTGATAGCGTTTTAACTCTATGTTAATCTATAGTAAATTTTATAACGCTCTTAATAATGTTTTAAAATTTGTGCAAATGTAGAAAAACTAGAAAATTAACGTCGGTCAGTCGACTATAATGTACATAAGAAGGCTAATTATTGTAAGTATACCTCATGTTTTAAAACAGGGCTAAAGTTTTTCTCCGTCTGCTCTTTTCTTCAGCTCAGCATTGCCTAAGCGCACACAGAGCAGACAGAACAAAAAAAATTACGTTCACTAAGAGTTTGTAAATGAACCGTACAGTGAATACAGAATATTTCATTTCATTTTTTTCATTTCACTATATATTTCTCAAATGTTAATAATAACATTTTCCTATTGCATGCGACTTGCAAACTTGCAAACTTGCATTGAAATTATGAGTTTCTCTTAGGCACTCCCGGCGATGGAAAACATTGTAAATAATATAATATCACTTAATTTTTCCTCAACATGGAGCAGCGATAAACGCGCGGTTAGCCAATTTTTTATCAGTGGTGCGTGGAGGGGTTTGAACTTGTTATTTTCGGAGACCGCACGTTTTACCGCTCGGCCATCGCTGCAAAAAATTATTGCAATTAAAAAAAATATTTTAAAACATGGGAGCTAAGCGCTTCTGAAGCATTATTCTGGTTAGTTTATAATATAATATTATTTAAATCAATATTAACTAAGAAATCACACATTGTCATAAGCAGCCTTTGTTCCTGTTATAGCGAAGTTTGAAACTCTCGTTGGTGTTGGTTTATCTCTCGTATAAAGTTCTTTATCTGCCAACTTCCTAATTTTTACGAGGATTGAATGGTATAGCAGGATAGCCCAAGAAAATTTGCCCCCAGCGTTTTTGGTTGAAAAGTATAATCAAACGATGCCTTTTGAAGAGGTTATACCCCGCACAAAGTTTCATCCCTCTGTTTCAGCTCTTAGTAGGATTTAAATGAATAGTAGGCACCAAAGAGCCAATTCATATTAATTTCGTTATGTTCCTTCTGGGCTAGGTCGTTGAAACTTTTGTATGATGTAGAATATAAATTGGTTCATATTTGGAAAGAAAATGGTGTGTGTACCATAAACCGAACTTGTTATACAGGGTGTTTAATAATTATCATTTATTCATTTTACAAGAATTTAAATGCTTAGGAAGGACATATTTTTTAAACATATAGCTTTTAGTCTCATTAATATTTGTACAAAATTAGAAATTTGTCTCTTTCATAGTTTAGTAAAAAATAAATAAAACAGTTTTGGAGTTAATCGGGTGTTTTTCACCCCCAGGGGTAACAGAGGGATGAAACTGTGTGCATGGTATAACCTCCTCAAAAGGCATCGTTTGATTATTGTTTGTACTCAAAAACGCTGGGTGCAATTTTTCTTAGGCTATCCTGCTATACCCTTTTATTTAAAACTGACTGAGAAAAACGACATTCATCAAGTCAGTATTTTGTAATTCTATACGAAATAAATATTATTTCTTTATTTCATTAGTAGCCTTTGTTCCTGTTCTTGCAAACTTTGAAATGCCCGTCGTTGCTGGTTTATCTCCTCAATAAAGTTCTTTATCTGCCAAGTTCAGTTCAGTGCGCTACTTCGCGCGGTGCTCACATAACTTCGAGATTTTATTCTTTTTGATTATACTTTTAACCTGAGGCCTTGTTTGGTTCCTGGCGGTGCAGGAATTTAGCTCAAAATACAACACGTATATATAGACGCACAAATAAGTACAAGACGTATGTATGAGGTATGTTATACACGTACCTATACCTAATACTGTTTTAAATATTTACTATCTACGGACTTAAGTATAATTTTAAGCAATTGAGTTCAATCTTATGGATAAAAATACTGGCGAATTGGGAATCGCCCCATAATCAGGGAGGCCTGAAGCTAGTGTAAGCTTCACCACTTTGCTTGAATGCCTATTACTAGCTATATGGGCGACTGGTTAAATCGCTGTCAGATATTTTCAAATCGCTCATAAGGCCTCCGACGAGGTTCAATGAATGTTATCTATCGAAAACAACTGCTTCATTAATATGCCCTTGAAATCGCGGTAACGTGAATGAAATTTATGTCACTAGTGGGCTCCCATTCATACAACCGACTGCGTCCGTTCCACTTAGCTGTGTAGATTACTGGCTTGCGTTCATTGGCACACCCATGCGTATTCAATGTAAACGTGTATACAATCATACTTATTCAAAATCTGATCACGCCTAACTTTACTTAGATTCGCAGATCGTTTATATACATAGAGAAGAGGAAACATATAAACGATCTGCACACACGTACTGTTTCGTTAGTGAGTTTATTTTGTTTCTTACAAAACACCTTACTTCAGTTGAACACGTTATCAGAATCGAAGTTAGATTTTAGCATGCGTGGCACGCAACTCTCGTACGTAGTGGGCATATACAGACAAATTGGCCATTTACATAATTTGCGTTTTGTCTTTTTGTTTCTCTTTTTGGGACGTGTTGCTGTGTCGTGAGTCTTCTATTAATTTGAAAAAAGTGGTTTGGGGATTTTGATAAAAGAAATATTATTATGGTATATTTTTTCTACTAGTGATCAGGTGATTTGAGTTTATATGATTATACTTATCTATCCCACGATAATAGTATATTTTCCCGGTATTAACATTATTCTATGTCATTTCCAATACAACTACTTTATCTGTGTCCCAAATTTCATAATAATTGGTTCAGTAATTTAGGCGTGACATTTTTTTTTTCACACACTCATAGCCCCACAGTAAGGTAATCAATACCCTGTGTCGTGGGTACCATGGACACATACAAAGATAGGAACACAAACACCCAGACCGAGAACAGAAATTTAAACTCATCGTTCAAATTTCTGTTTCGCCGGGAATCGAACCCGGGACCCCTCAATTGGCTGTCCGGCATGGTAACCATTGCGCCACGCGGGTCGTTGTAACAGACACGCACACAGATAGGGTTATTTTTGGCTTTATTATATTAAGTGGTGAATACTAGTGTGGACTTTCCTACTTGTAAATGTGCTAAAAATACATAATTATTATATGCTCCGGCGGCGTGCGTAGAACGCAGCTTATCTACGCAGCTAAGACAAACGAGCGCGGCCGGGATAGATGGGTGACCGCGAGTGGCAACAATTTCATGTGCCTTTCCGTCCTTTGGAGGGTACGTTAAGCCGTCGGTCCCGGTTGTTATCGATAGATAGTCGTTAAACCTAGTCGAAGGCCTTACACCTTTGAATACACCAGGCAGCGGGTTGGCCACTAACACGCATCTCCATCAACTCGCATTGGAGCAGCGTGGTCGAGTAAGCTCTAGGCCTCCCCAATAATGGAGAGATACGCAGATTTCTCCTCACTGGGCACAAGCACAGCAGTGTGACGCAGAAAGGGTTGCAGCCATTTTCCTGAAGTAAACATAGCAATAATAGTCTACGGCGCTATGCCGTACTAATTACTTGAATATTTTTATAAATTAGTGAGAGGTACCATCTCCAACCTCTCAGTGCTGGAGCAAATATCATTGTTCCGGACAACTACGTCCGAGCGCGCCGGCATCCACTTTTGCAGTGCCTCGGTGCAGGTTGGTGTCGGTCCGTGAATCACCGCTCGTGCGCGACTTGACAGTGCTAATGATGTACTGGCTGAAAATCCTAGTTATTTTTTATTCCATACTTACCTGCTGTATTTCTTGAAAGTGCAAAAGGTTACGTAGAAAAATTATGTAATAAGTAATTAAACGAATTGGATTATGTTATCTGTTATGTTTACTTGTATAATATAAAATAAAAAATAAAATAAAAAAAAACAATATAAAAATTCCTACCGTGTTATTTCGATTATAAATGCTTTCTTTAAATAAAAAAATAGTGTCCTGAAAATGTTTTATCAAATAAAACATCAATTCTGTTCAAAGCTTAGTAAGTGGGTATAAATATTTAATTTTTTATATATTTTTTTTTGTAATAGTTGCACTCATGAAGTTAAATGGCGAAATTATTTGTGTATGAAAAATACTTGTAAAAACCCTAATTTGCATACATTTCTTTGCCTTTTTTCAAGTTCTCTTTTTTTAAACTAAGTCTATATTCTCAAAAACACTAGCTAAATTAATTTTTCCTTCACGAGTCAAGAAACGCGGGTTTCTACAAGACGGGTCTAAGCGGCGAGTCCCCCGGGGCATAGCTGCGGCTACTTGAGGTTTTATTGCCATGGCCTTTTAGCATAATTGAGTAATAATAAACAGATGTTGCAATTTTCAGTCAGTTTTTTTAAATTATATTATAAAACTCTCAATATAAAACGAGTTCTTTTTTTTAAACGTTTGACGACCCGCGTGGCGTAATGGTTACCATGCCGGAATGCCGATCAGAGGGTCCCGGGTTCGATTCCCGGCGAAGCAGAAATTTAAATGATGAGTTTAAATTTCTGTTCTCGGTCTGGGTGTTTGTGTTTCTGTCTTTGTATGTGTCCATGGCACCCACGACACAGGGTATATCTGCCCTACTGTGGGGCTATGAGTGTGAAGCGTTATTATTATTATTATTATTAAATTGTATGTTTCGTGAATGTAACTTAACATGATTAATTTTAACTTCATAACCTACGTTACATTTTCAGGGGACCCCGATAAGACCTCATGATGGCTAATGAGTAAGAACCGAAAGAGTTCAAGTCCAAAAGTAGTCGGTCTCCCTAAAAATTTAACGAGAGTTACGCCGTTCAGAATTATTTATATTCTATCAAATTAATAAAGTGTGTATATACCATTAGAATCGGGCTGACTTTGAACATTGTTTCCGATACTTTATTCATAAAAATGAAACGCGACACATAAGTCTACCTTTTCTAAAAAATCCTTGTTGAATTAATTTTCCGTCCACGGGTTAAGAAACTTGTGAGCTTCTACAAGACCAGGTCTAAGCCGAGTTCCCTGGGGCATAGCTGCGGCTATTTGAGATTTTATTACTGTGTCCTTTTAGCGTAATACAGTAATAATAAACAAATGTAGCAATGTTCAGACAGATAATTTTATTTTATTCTCACGTTCATGACAGGTTCTGAGAAAAAAAGCTTAGTGTGCTTGATATTGGCTGCAACCCTTTTTGCGTCCCACTGCTGGGCTCGGGTCTCTCCCCCTTATTGGGGAGGCCTGGAGCTTACTCCACCACGCTGCTCCAATGCGGGTTGGTGGAGTTTTCTCGAGTCTGTTTGCTTAGTAAACTGTGCTTGATATACAGTTTACTAAGCAAATAGACTCGAGAAAACGTAGAAGGACAATGAAGCACTTGTAGAATGATTCCATTTTGCTTCTTGAGGCAAAGAACCAAAAAACATATTTCAAAAGATAGTAAAAAAGGTAGGTTTTTGTAACACATAATTTTTACTGTCTTAGTAGCTGTTCCCCGTGGTTTCATCCGCGTTAGGAAATATTAGTAACATGAAATGGACTAAGAGGTTTTATTAAGCCCAAATTTATTTTTTCACACTTTGGGTTTTCATACGGATCCCACACGTTTTTGAACTTATTTTATATCCTATGGTCATTTGGGATAATACAGGATTTTAATGGTTAATCAATTTTTCAAATCGGTCCAGGAATTTTGCAGCCTTTTCAATACAAACAAACAATGAAATCCTCTTTATTATATTAATGTAGATTATTTGTCTATTCCGAATATTCACATTTGTTCCTGAGGTCTTAGTGTAAGTGTGCACACGCGAAAACGTTACTATCGCGTTTGCGTTAAGAATTTAATGATCGACCTTATTCCTTTCAGGTTACTAACTCACACTAAGGGCTCTGGGTTAATTTGTTTGTTTAAGCAGTTAATAAAAGATTAAATTTAAATTTTTAATGACGACTAACCAAAAAATATAAATTCCAAAAATAATTGTATTTCTATAGATACGTCATAATTATACTATTAGGTACAACATTATCTCTACATTTTTGTTACTAAAAATCGATATGAAGCGTCGCTATCCCGCCACGGTTCAAGAAACTCACGGTTAAGTACCAGAGGACGAGTTTTGCGGTAACTTCAGGTTCTATAATGCCTTCTTAGCATAATGGCGTAGTAAATGTTGATAAGTTTAAAGTATACTACTCGTAGTTTGTGCCTTATCTTTTTGACGACCTTCGTGGCGCAATGATTACCATGCCGGACCGCCAATCAAAGGGTCTTGGGTTCGATTCCCGGCGAAACAGAAATTTTAATGATGAGTTTAAATTTCTGTTCTCGGTCTGGGTGTTTGTGTTTCTATCTTTGTGTGTGTCCATGATACCCACGACACAGGGTATATCTACCCTACTACTACGGCTATGAGTGTGAAGCGTTTATTTGATTTATTTATATCTGTTTCTACTGCAGAGAAGCTGTTATATGTCTAGTTTAGAAAAGCTGACAATTTGATACCCGCAAATGTTCCTGAGGAAATGGGTCTCTGTAGAGGTGCTCGTATATTGTTTGATGGTTCGACCGAACCATTAAAGTACTACCACCACTGTGTTTATGTTAGAAAGGTGCAGTTGCCAGCCAGACCTATGTGAGGCGACCATCAGTCTTCAAAGTAGAAGCGCAACAGTGCCACAAAAAGCCAGATTTTTATGAATACTCCATTCATAGTAATAATAAATTAATAATTATAAGTAATAAAAAAATTACTTATACGTGTACATATTTAAAAGTGACCTTGATTTTGCCCATGAATTCATGTTCTTTTTTAGGGTTCCGTACCAGAAGGGTGCCAATGGGACCCTATTACTAAGCTGCCGCTGTCCGTCCGTCTGTCTGTCTATCTGTCTGTCATCAGGCTGTATCTCATGAACCGTGATGGCTAGACATTAGAAATTTTCACAGATGATTTATTTCTGTTGCCGCTATAAAAATAAATGCTAAATATAGAATAAAATAAATATTTAAGGAGGCTCCCATACAATAAACGATTTTTTATAGGTAGTGGTAAGGAACCCTTCGTGCGTGAGTCCGACCCGCACTTGGCCGGCTTTTAACCCTCCTTAAGGTTAATGATGTTATCTCTGCAATTTACTTTATTTGAAAATATCCTTTATTATTTTCTGTGGTGTAAAATCATGAAGAATATAAAAGAACTTTGCAGGACTAGAAACTTGTGGGTCTTTATAAGAACGAATTAAATGAATAGTTCCCCGGGGTAGTGCTACGGTTAGTTGAGGTTTTATTATTATGGCTTTTTAGCATAATGGAGTAGTAATAATAGTAAATGTTGGTTACTTTGCCGTCATTGCTTCTATTCCAATAACCCGTTCATGCACACAGAAGAAAGATTTAAAGTGACAAGTTCCCTGGGGGAGTATTATGGTTTGTGAAAGTTTTATTATCATGGCTTTTTAGCATAATGGAGTAGTAATAATAGTAAATGTTGGTAATTTTGCCTTCATTGCTTCTAATCCAATAACCCGTTCATGCACACAGAAGAAAGATTTAAAGTGACAAGTTCCCTGGGGCAGTATTGTGGATTGGTTAAGTTTTATTATCATGGCTTTTTGGCATAATGGGGTAGTAACAATAGTAAACGTTGGCTATTTTGCATTCATTGCTTCTATTCTAATAGCCCGTTCATGCACACAGAATAAAGATTTAAAGTAAAATATTATTAAAAGAAGGTAAGTTTACCACAAACTTTACATTTGTTATGGTTATAAAATACGAATTTTAAAAATGTGGTTTAAACAATAATAATTCAAATTGAATTCTGATTGCATTTGATATTTAACCATTCAGAATTTTTGTAAAGACCTTCATTTCGATGCTGTAACAATTTTAACAACAGTTTACTTTACCATAACTACGCGTATTTTTATTTCATAACAGAATGTCGTTGTTTTAACGTTGTTGATATAACGCGACAATCAATTTTAACAAGCTGATTGAACTGGGTTGTACGTCAAACAGAGCATCATCTATTTCCGCTATGAATTAATAAGGAACTCCTTTCCAAAAAAACAATTTGCAGTTGTGAAACGGTACTACTTAATTCTCTGATAGTAGATATTATTTCTTAGGTGGGCCTATTGGCAGGTTTTCTGGGAAGTAGCTGTTGTTCATCAGTAACGACTCCTTAATCTAATAACTTGGTTGAACATTTGAAGTTCATTGGGATAAAACTAAATTCCTGGCTTTCAGATTTTATTTTTAATATACGCTGTACCTATCTACCTCGCCTAAAATGTAGGTTAATTTAACTTTGATACAGAGACAGAGAGTTAATATACTGAATATATCGGTAAATAAAGGTAACGAAGTGAATCAGAAGGGTTTTTTTTTCATCTAGTCGCACAGATCGTTAGGTTGCTGTACTATTTTTAGGGTTTCGTAGCCAAAATGGTAAAAAAATGAACCCTTATAGATTCGTCATATCTGTCCGTCCGTATGTCACAGCCACTTCATTCCAAAACTATAAGGACTTCAAAGTTGAAACTTGGTAGGTAGATGTAATCTCTGAACCGCTTTACGATTTTTATACAAAACTTAAAAATATTAATAATACATGCTCTCCATACATGAAACTCAAACAAAAAAATTTTTTTTATCAAACCTTTTCGTATAGGGTGTCTTTAGATAGGTCTTTTAAAATGACATTGAGGTTCCAAAAAATATTTTTTCTCAAAGTTAATCGTTTGAAAGATAGACACTTCCAAAGTGGTCAAATGTGTGTGTCCCCCCTCTAACTTTTAAAGTAAGAAAGTGAAAAATCTATCAAAAATATATGTTGTAGATCTCAATAAAAACTTTCAACGAAAATTGGTTTGAACGAGATATAGTACGCAGTTTTTGAATATAGTAAATTTTTAAAAATCGCAAATATAACTTTGTCGTTCATACAAACACTATGAAAAACAAAGTCATTTTTGCTGACGAAAAATAATAATGCTTGCTACTACGGAACCCTTCATGGGCGAGTCCGACTCGCACTTGGCCACTATTTTTTCTATAAATTGGTTGTTGCAGGTTACGAGATCGGCACTGACATCACATTCCAACTTAACTTGTAGGGACGCACACTTGACCGCAAATCGTAGAATCGATTTGTGGTTTGGTTTGGATTGGATAGCATATCTGCAGATTGCAATATCGGGTGTCGGCATTCTTGACGAATTTATGTGTAGGGTTTATCTTAATTTGTTTTGAATTTGTAGGGCAGTACTGCGAGTTACAACGAATGATTTCATGTTTAAAAACATTAATTGCTTTTTTTAGGTTTTGTAGGTGGTAGAACTATTATGTTTCGCTCGGGGAAGTACCACCGCTGCGCCCACTTCTGCCGTAAACCAATTCTATTGTGTTTCGGTGGAAAGGTGCCGATGCCGGTCACACTTACGTGAGGCGACCACTAGCCTCCAGAGTAGCAGCGCAACTGCATACGACCTCAGACAAGACTTACCTATGCTTGCTTTAGGTTGTGTGTAGACCAGCCGGTGGCAGTTCCTGTGGCACTCCTGCCGAACCTTGGGGGTCCAAGCTCACGATGCCGGCGATTATATGCCGGCATCCTAAAGAGCATGGCGCTATACGGCGCCCCTGTATGGGTGGACTCCCTGCATCGGCGGGAGAACCTGGCCCTCCTCCGCAGGCCCCAACGGGCCATTGCACAGCGGGTGGCGAGGGCCTACCGCACAGTCGGGTACGCGTCCGCATGCGCGCTCGTGGCAACTCCTCCATGGGAGCTGGAGGCCAGGGTGCTGGCCACCGTCTATGATTGGACGGCGGCGCAAAAGGCGCTGGGTGAGTGGCCAGCCCCTAAAGAGCGCGATGCGGTGAGGCGGGTTGCGCGTGAGGCTATGGTCCAACTGTGGGAGGAGGACCTAGCCTCCACGCAGTTTGGACGCCGCACTCTCGACGCCCTCGGTCCTGTGATCGAGGCGTGGGTGGAGCGGCCGCACGGGTTCCTCACCTTCCGCCTGGTGCAGGTACTTTCCGGACACGGATGTTTCGGCAATTACCTGTACCGAATCGGAAGGGAGGAGTCCCCGTCGTGCCACCATTGCGGCGCGGCGGAAGACTCGGCGCAGCACAGCCTTGAAAGTTGCCGGGGCTGGGAGCAGCAGCGCCGAGTCTTGTGCACAGTTGTCGGTCGGGACCTTTCGCTGCCGAGCATCGTTAAAGCCATGCTCGGAAGCGAAAGAGCCTGGAAAGCTGTTGCTTCCTTCTGCGAGGAAGTCATCTCGCAGAAGGAGGCGGTGGAGCGGGAGAGAGAGGACGATCCGTCCCAACCCCCGCTCCGCAAACGAAGAAGGGGAAGGAAAAAGAAGGAAAGACGGCAATACGACCGCTCTCTCCCTCCCCCCGGTGGTGATCTGCAGGCTGGGGGCACGGGGGTGCCTCCACCTGCATCGCACAGGCCATCACTGACGGACAGGAATGACCCGGCGCTCCTGGTCATTCCTGTAGCCTCCCCATAAGGGGAGCGTGTAGGGCCTGCCACGCAAGGCAGGCAGTCGTCGACGATGTCGTGGAAGTTTAAGGTTCAGCCGATTTCCCACGACATCGTCACCTTGACGATGGAGCAGCGCAGTAGGGTTTAGTGGGTATACCCCTGCCTCGTAATGGCAGGGGGGAGTCCCAAACACCTCCCTCTGTCCCCCCGGCAGAGGTCGAGACGGTGCGTAATTGCAATCCCTACTTAAAAAAAAAGGTTGTGTGTAGATGCCCATGGGCTGCAGCGACCACTTAACACACAGTGGCCTGCATGCTCGTCTGCTACTCCACTCAAATAATAATAATAAAATAAAAAAATGTTTCTGTTTAGAGCGAAAAACTGTTTAGAGTGTGTGTCTGTGTTCTCATATCTACATATACACAAGACAAAATAATTTAAATTACATTACAAAATAACAGTATTTCTGCGTGAACCACTTTAATTATGTTTAATATAATATTTATGTGCAGTTAACCCTAAATTCTTTATCGCCTCGTCTTTTAAAAACCTCCGCGTTAGCCAAAATATTCGTAAGCGCTTGTACAGCTCGGCCATGAAGATGCATTTATCCAGTGTATTACAGTGTGGCCTAAGCCTTTTCATCCACGTTGAGTAATTGTGGCATTAATAAGGATCCAAATCATTCAAATCCAAAATACGTATATAGTAATTCCTATAGTTGAAGCGCGCATGGCCCGGCGGTTAGCGTAGAACGCAAACGATCTATGCAACTAAGCCAAAAGGGCGCGGTCGGGTGTGAGATGGGTGACCGCTAGTGGCAAAAAAAAATTCATGCGCGTTTCCGTGCTTCGGAGGGCACGTTAAGCCGTCGGTCCCGGTTGTTGTCGATAGATAACAGTCGTTAAACCTTGTCGGAGGCCTTATGGGCGGTTTGAAAACATCCGACAGCGGGTAGGCCACTAACCCGCATCTCCACCAACCCGCATTGGAGCAGCGTGGTGGAGTAAGCTCCAGGCCTCCCCAATAATGAGGAGAACCCGTGCCCAGCAGTGGGACGCAAAAAGAGTTGCGGCCAAATTCCTACAGTCACTTGACGGTAACAACTTTTTCTTATCACGGATATATTATGATTAAACTGACGAAGTCATTTCATCTTGCAGAGTATGAGTAGATGATAACAATTACTGGTGTTTACACTACCAAATGAAACTTTATAATGAAGTAACCGAGTATTTTATTTAGAGTTAATGAACGATGCCGAGAAACCCCGTCCTTAAAGGTGTGCTTCGAGTGAGAGTTGTGCTTCAGTAACGAGGTACGATGTTCGCATGGGTCACCTGGAGCTTGGGTGATCTTAGATTTTACATATAGTATTTATCTGAAATAGATTCCCGTAGGGTCTATGCCACAAGCAAGTCTCCTCTTTCAATCAATTTCAAGAAGGTTGATTAGCCTCATGTAAGTGTGTTTATAACTATTCAAGCTCTTAGCTAGCGGCTTCGCTCGCAAGTAATTTCGTTATCTAAATTCCATGCGAATTTATATCGCCTAATTCTTACCTATGTAGGTCGAAATGTCAAAAACTCTAGAACTAATATTTATTTACTTCCTATCAAGCGCCTAAATACAAAGTTTCATTCCTCATTTCAACCCCTCTAACCTATATTTCACAACAGAAAGAAATAAAAGGAAATGAAATAGTTTATTAACATCCTGGGTAATAAATATACACTTGATGTTTGTCATTGTTCTACGGTCATCAGCTGACCGTCATCTGCTTTGGGTGCGCTAAGGCATATATGGGCTAGGAGAAAAAAGCGGGCGGAAAAAAACTCCAGCCCTGTTTTAAATAAATTTTCAGGTACAATGGGTATTCATTATGCAGCATGACTGTGGGGCGTAATATCCTATATCCTTTCCTTAGGTGATTATTGCCATGAAGGGAATATTTGCGAAGTAATTGCCACTGAAACTTTAATTCCTAATTTCGTCACCTAAGATATTAAATTACCAAAAACGTTTATTGATCCTTTATGAACTGCAACTCGAGATTCATGAAGAGAAGAGAATCTATCTACGAGAATATACATAACAATCAGCAGTCTTTACACACTCAATTAGAACTTTATAACATATTCCTAACAGAGTATTTGATTTACAGAGCCAGTAAATGAACGTCTCAGGGAAATGTCCTCATCAATATTAAGGTGAGTTCGAGTAATGCTTGTACTTCAATAATAGGGAACATTATACTAGATCTTAGTTTAGATCTGGAATGTTTCGAAATTTATTATGTCTAACGGATTTTATCACGTTTTTAATAGCTTTACTAGTATGTCGTGTGTTTATAATCGACTCCTTTAGACTCGATTTTGACCTACTTTCAACGGACAAATTTTATTCAAACTTTGTACACTTTTTAAAAATGGTGGCAATACAATAATTTTACGTGTCAATGTCGGACGACATCCATCTATAGATTATGTCAATAGAGTACTTAATAAATTAAGTTTTTAACAAAAAAATAGAACCGACTTCAAAAGGTAAAAAATAAAATTGTTCAGTACCTACTTCTTCTTGCTTATGGTAATGACTCTTAAAACTATTTTTGGAGTCGGGCCCCTACTAAAATGTCGTACCATTCCTTCAAAATGGGCACCGACAATACAGACAGTGGGACAGTACCTACTTCTTTTTGCTTATGGTAATGACTGTTAAAACTATATTGGAGTTGGTGTCCATTCAGAACGAAAGGTACACTATATTTACTAAGACAGGACATTTTACTAAGGGCCCGACTCCAAAAATAGTTTTAAGAGTCATTACCATAAGCAAGAAGAAGTAGGTACTGAACAATTTTATTTTTTACCTTTTGAAGTCGGTTCTATTTTTTTGTTAAAAACTTAATTTATTTCACTCTTTTTAGTAATTTTAATAATTCTTCACAAATGTATAAGCATAATTGGAATTTTTTTCACTTAACTTCTAAACGTTAAAGAGATACTTACCTTTTATAATCATGTTTATCTAATTTTACATCTTATAGCCTGAAAGAATACTACTATCAGTCCACCTCAACGTATAAATTAATAAAAGAATTTGCTCTCAGCTCCTAACCGTTGAGGAGTTGTACCTTCAATCATCAGCTTAGCAACATGAGGTGATAATTACCGGACATAAATATTTATATTATGTTAAAAAATATGACTAAAAGAATGTGTGTGCCTATTAAGTTTCAGTGTTTCCCTCGATTTCCCTAGTATCACATCATCAAATTTTGCCATTGTGACAGTTGGACCACCTCAGGAATGTAAGATTTCCAACAAAAAACCATTTATTGAAAGAATTTGCTCTCAACTCCTAACCGTCATAGTACCGTCCATCATCAGCTCAGCAACATGATATGATGATAATTATACACAAATACCTATTTTGCTTTAATAAAAATATGAAAATCACTTGTTGTACTATAAAATTTGAATGTTACTTTCGATTTCTTTGGGATACCATCATCATACTTTGCCTTGGTGACAGTTGGACCACCTCAGGAATGTAAGATTTGGAATAAAAAACTATTTATTGAAAAAAATTGCTTTCAACTCCTCACTGTTGCAGTACCTTCTATCATCAGCTCAGCAACATGAGATGATGATTACTATGCACAAATATCTCTTATGCTTCAGAAAGTATAAGAAAATCAATGTGTGTGCCTATAAAATTTGAGAGTTCCCCTCGATTTCCCTGGGATCCCATCATCAGATCTCGATTTGGTGACAATGGGACCACCTCGGGAGTATAAGCATACGAACAAAAAAAGAATTTTTAAAATCGGTCCACAAACGGCGGAGTAATCGGTGAACATATATAAAAAAAATATACATACAGCCGAATACAGTACCTCCTCCTTTTGGAAGTCGGTAAAAAGGCTTATGGATGGGTGTTTGTGTCCTTATTTCCTTTGTGTGTGTCTATGACACCCCCGCTAAATGGTGTCCTTCTGGTTGTCGAATACCCGAAATATTAGTATTTTGTAGAATAGAGGTCAATATTATTATTAGTTACTTACAATAGGATTATGGAGAACAATTGGCGCAGTGTAGTGTAAAGCATTAACGGGCAAGGTCGGCCCACAATATTAAATAAGCTTGGCTGGTCTGGACAAGCTATTAGTAGCCATTGAGCTATGAATATCTCGCCTGCACTGTACTCAGTCAATTAGTTTTCAGCTCAATATGTTAAGCTCAATATGTCAGCTATAGAGAGTTAGTAAGTATAAACTTGTACACAGATATGAAACGCCAATTGAAATTTTGTTTTGTTGTATTTTAGAATGTGATTTCTCACTTATTTATTATTTATGCAGCGCAATAAGTAATAACAAATGGGCCCCGGTTCATATCCTGTGACATATCTATGACGAAGTTTGTTATGTGCGTATTTATTTCAGACTTTTTGCGTGGAAAAACATTGTAATATTGCATTACGATGTTTTACATCACCGCGCATACTTGGGAGTTATATAAAAATTACTCAAAAAAAGTTAAAAAGTAAATAAAACCATAATGAGCCAACTAAACCCCAAAATTGGGAAGACTTAATGAGGCTTTACATCAGCGTACTTTCGGCGCGTTCGCGCGTCTTTTGTTAATTTTTTGAAGTACGTGTAGATGCGAAAGTCAAGATTTGACAGTTCTCTGGTACAAAAAGCAGCGCACGTATGAGCGCTTCTTCCGAAACGACAGTATTCTATAAGCATAAAGTAATAGCTAAAGAACAGTATGGTTTTCAAAGAACCAAGTCTACAGAACTAGCAATATTTGATTTGATTGATGATGTCACCTATAATGTAAGTTCTAAAAAATACAACACCGTTTTGTTCTTTGATATGTCCAGCGCTTTCGATTTTGTCTCTCATAAATTATTGTTAAATAACCTTAAAAACTACGGAATACGAGGCTTGGCATATGAATGGATAGAGGATTATTTAAGCGATCGGAAGCAAAGCGTCAGTATCACATCTCTAAACAGTGATAGAGTAATAGTATCATCTACGTCTAGGTATCAGTATAACACATGTGGTGTACCTCAGGGCAGTATTCTGGGACCATTACTATTTTTAATATACATCAATGATATACCCAATGTTACGAAACATAAATCTGTACTTTTTGCTGATGATGTCTCTGTTAGCGTCGTCACTGAAAGCAAAGACAATCATAATAGTGAGGTCTGCAAGACGACTGCATCCATAATACAATGGCTTCATAACTACAATCTTTCAGTTAACCTTAAAAAGACTAAAGCTATTCAGTTCACTAACCAAGGAGCTAAGCCACTAACACTCAATATAAAATACAATGACGAATCAATTAATTTAGTAAAGTCAACACAATTTCTAGGCATATTTGTTGACCAGAACTGTAACTGGAAATGTCACGTAGAAAGCATCTGTGCAAAATTAAATAAATTTGTATACGCTATTCGACAACTAAGAAAAACTTCCGATACAAATACCGCTATCTTAGCATATCATGGTTATGTTGCATCCAACCTACGATATTGCCTATTAATTTGGGGCAATGCAACAAACATAAACAATGTGTTTATAGTTCAAAAAAAATGTATAAGGGCCATAGCAGGACTACCCTCCTGGGAGTCATGCCGTCCATTATTCAAGAAATTTAGGATCTTACCACTTCCCTGTATGTACATTTATGAAGTGTCTGTATTTGTTAAGAAAAATTACTGCAAATTCGTAGAAAAAATCAGAATCAGAGGTCCACCCAAGCTTGTAGTGGAAGGTATTGTAAAAACTAAATTACGACAAAAGAATAGCTACAATATGTGTGTGCGTATTTATAATTCTTTATCTGAAAGTATGAAATCATGCCCTATAACAATATTTAAAAAAAAACTTTTTGACTTTTTGCTTGAACATTGTTTTTATTCGTTGAGTGACTTCTTTGAACAATGTAAAAATACTTAAATACTAATTAAATAATTTGTTCTGGACCTTAAATATTAATTAAATAACTTTATTGTTCTGTACTTGACATTTAATATTTAAAATAAATTTGAATAGATTAAGGTATTGACATAATATTCAGTAATCAATTTCAATAATGATAAAATTAGTTTGACATTATATAATTTTAAGTTTTAATTGACATTGCATGCTTAAATCAGCCAAATATGTTTGTACCTTTGAAATTTGTAACATCTATAATATATATTATGTATTACCATGTTTGATGCAATGAATAAATAAATAAATAAATATACGCGCATTAAAATACGCCGGTGTGAAACCGCACTTAGAGCAGTTTCTAACAAGCGAATTTTCAGCGCGTTTGCCGAAAGGACCGATCTGTATCGACGAACGCGCTTACACGCGCGTAGTATTTGCACCTTAAAATATCAGATTCGGGCGTTTCGCGGGTACACGGGCTTCAAAATTGTACAAACAAGTAACGCACGAATGTGTGAACGCTAGTGTGAAACCGCTCTTGCACCCAGCAGTGGGACGCAAAAAGGGATGCGGCAGCTCACCTCATACGGCACTCTTGAGAATTTATTTACAGATTCGGTACACTTAAATGTTTTCCAAAGTTTTTCCAATAGTAAATCTACCTAAATTAAATAGATACGTAGTTATAGTTATATATCAATTAATACAAATTGCTGTCTGGCAGTTTACGCTTCCAGGCTTACTGGAACTAATTAAGGTCTTACGTTTGTCTTAAGGTGCAGTTTCACCAGCCAAGATTTTCGTTTGCGATTTTCGATCTTTGAAAAAAAATCTAATCATTAAGGCTGCGCTTGATAGCATATTGACATTTAACTTTAACGAGCACTATTTGAGTTGAGTGATACTTGATCTTCCCAGATAAATCGTAGACTTAAATCCAGTAGTGTACCCAAAGGGAAGCGCAAAGCTAGCTTAAGCTAATTTTAAGAAAATCTATAGGTAATAAATATTCAGAGTAAGTAAAATTATGATTTTTTTACGTCCAGTACCATTTATCTTCAAATAAATAAATTCATTTCAAATAAAAAGATAATAAGGTATATCACCAATACTTAATTCAACACCTTTTATTCACAATATTTCAACTTGAGTAATATTTTTAACAGAAATTTATAAAACTGTACAAAAAATGTCGCAAGTTTAGAAATTGTACCTTAAGATAATATTACGAACAGAATTCTAGATCAAAGTTGGGAGAGATCGTGTATCTATTTAGTTGATTTACGAAATTGAAGAGACATTTTTATTTTTGATAGCTTTCATGTTAAATTTCATAATGATCTACAATTTGCAAGGAACGTGCACTACTGTTTTTTACAATGAGTCAGAATTTTACTTTTATGGCTGCTTAGATGATTATGAAAATATAATGGCAAATAGTTATAATGACTATGTAATTCCGAGTACACTAATCCGCACTCTGCCAAGAGAGACAATGGCCTTTATCCCCTCACTTCTGAGAGGAAACATGTGTTTAGTAGTGGGACATATACGTAAATGTGAAAAAAAGGAGTATTACTATACTTGTATAAGATAAACTGCACAAATTAGGAATTTTCACGTTATAGTTGTTTCTGTAATATGTGCTCTATAGCGGAAAAGCAGAGCCTATATACGATATAAAATAGGGTTATTGAAATTAAGAAAGATAATTTTTTCATTGAATTCATAAATAACTTTTGTTTACTTGATTGATGATGGTTACAATGATGACAATAATGGAAGACAATAAACCTTCATAACAACACTGATCCATTGTAATGTTCCTGAAACAGCACAAAATCCAGTACAAAAGTGTATGAACACTTACGTCGCTCCATTTATGCGTTGCTCCGAATTCTGTAACGTCAGATGCAAGCAACTCAAAGCGGCCATATAAACACTCGCATAAGTTGCGGCGTAAGTGCTGGTAGCGGTGCAAGTTCGGAAAAGTGGCGAGGGTCATTACTGGAATATTTTTTGATTATGATGAGGAATATTCAATAGAAATTAAATGGTTTCTATTGTATAACGATGGAGAGGTTCAATTGCAAACAAAAATGCAAATACATGAGATCATAGTCTGTATGTGATCATACATATCTAGACACGCGGCAGCGTGTCAAGCCAAGTTCAAGCAAAGGAACTGGCTAGCCAGCACCGAATGTAATATTATACGAACCACTTAGTGCCACTTTTGACCCTTCTATAACTCAAAACCTATTTAACGTTAAAACATAAAACTACGTGAGTTTAACTATATCCATAAGGATATCTAGAAGCCCAAATTTAATGAAACGGTTATATCTTTATAACCGTTTATAACTCAAACGGTTATAAAGTTATGAAGAAAATTGATATATTTTAATCGATATTAGCGATTTATACTAGGCCTGATACGGTAGATGGCGCGGTTAACTTCAAGATTGGCTTCAAATTTGCGTTCCATTGCGGGTACGAGTCTCCTAACATAGTTAGGAAGGCCTTAAACCTTACTCAACCTTGCCACTCCAATGCGGATTAATGGAGCATGGCTTAGTGGCCAACCCGCTGTCCCAAGTTTTTAAATCACCCAAAAGGCTTAAGGTTTAACGACTCAAAATGTCCTTAACGACTTTGTGTCCTCCGATTCTTAATAAACTTCATTTTCCGGTCCTTCTTTCAATTGTCAACGACGCTTGATGATTTTTGGATGGAGATAGTTGGGGGCTGTATAGTGATGAAGGATACTATTTCATCCGGAGAAAATATTTCATTCCTATGGAAACGTGCAGCTCACGCGGACCGATTCATGAGCGGAAAATTACCGCTTGATAATATACAATTTTAATACTTTCCGCTTGATACCAACACTTACAAATAAACAGAATCAATATATACAAATGTAACTATAGTTACTCAAAAACTCGCCGTACCGAAACTAAACGACGGCAAATTAAAGTTTGCCGTAACTGCGAGGCGTAAATACGATTGGAATTTCAATTCGCCGATGTAAATTAGCTCCTTTGATGCCAGCCACTTTTATATTACGAACGTATCGAAAATCCGCGCGTCTTTGAAGTAACGCTCTGGGGTCGGGTTTTGAGTTTATTACAATGTATTGCTGGAAGAATTGCTTCTCGTTTCCTGGTACTCTAATCTCACTTCACACGTCAAGGAACAATGGTTTTTCTTATTCCCTTTTGTCTTGGTTTCCTTTACCATAAAATATGATATCATTTTCAGGGGATACACCTACGGCGACTGTTTGTATTTAGACAAATACCTAAGTTAATGGATTTTATAACGAAATGAGGAGTCAAAAGTCGAATATCAAATGTTGTACGTCAACAATACACGCTACTGATGGTAGCCGCTTGTATGAATCTCCTTTGGATTAAAAAAATCTATAAGAGCATACTGCGGCTTGGGAAAGATGAGGATTATGTGGAACTAGCGGCTGCCTGCGACGCGCGGATGACGTGGACTTAGTGGTTATAATAATATAGCCTAAAGCCTTCCCCCATAAATGGACTATCCAACACAATTTTTTTTTAATTCGAACCAGTCATTCCTAAGATTAGCGCGTTCAAACAAACAAACTATTCAGCATTAATAGATCAGTACAACACTAAAGACCCCTCAGTGAACTGCCTCAAGATTCGGGAGAACCCAGTACTCGTCGACTAGGAGGGTATACCTTCGAGCACCTGAACATTTATCAATTTTCATTTTATTTTAAACGGAAGTTAACGGACGTTTAACGGAGTTTAAACGGAAAATGGTGTAAATAGGATTCGCCGATGAAAATTTAATACAATGTATTAAGGGCAAAATTGGTTTTCGTTTCCTGGTACTCTAATCGCTCTTTACACGTCAAGGAACAATGGGTTCATTCTCTTTTGTCTTGCTCTACTTCAAATCATATTGAGATCTTAGTAGCTGATGAGATCTAAGACTGTTTTTCTGCGAATTTGAAACAGTGAGTTTTATGCCAACCATTAAGTAGATGATTGTGATATAAAACATGTGGGTAAATATATTATTGTATGAATAAATAAATACAAATATTTCAGGTCACTGACATTATTTTACCTAAATAAGTTGTTACAAAGGGGACAAGAATACAAACATTTGACGACCTGCTTGCCATTCAGAGAGTCTCGGGTTCGATTCCCGGCGAAACAGAAATTTGAATGATGAGTTTAAATTTCTGTTCTCGGTCTGGGTGTTTGTGTTTCTGTCTTTGTGTGTGTCCGTGGTACCCACGACACACCCTACTGTGAGGCTATGATTGTGAAACGTTATTTTATACTAATAACTACTAGTCTGCCTTTTAATTGTGATTTAAAAATTGGAGATGGAGTTCTTTTTGATGAGGTATTTTTATTTTCGTTAAACCATTTTTTTTTTCGTTTCTCATTTTACCGACGTATGAATTCAGTGTCACTAATAAGCTTCATTACAGCAGTAGCTTTTTTTTAAAAAAAATATTTTTGAAGTGAAAACTTCTTTAGCGGCATTGTGCACTTTTTTTGGTATGGGCAAAAATTGTGAAACTTGCGTCAGGACACGTGACCTGATCGAATATTCATAAGACGGAGGGGTGACAGCTGATGGCTCGACTGTCTGTACACTTGTCAAATTCGTGTATATCAAGTGTTTAAAATATGGGAATGGAACAAAGTGCATCTATTAATGAAAAAAGCGACGAAGAAATAGTCAAAGAAAATGAGTCCATTCCAAAATATCAAAAATGCACAACGTTAATGTTCAAGTTTTCACTTCTGCCGGCACTACCAGAGTGCAACCCGTTTTTTTATGTAATGTGAATTATTTTTTTAATGAGACTTTTGCGTTGGTATTTTTTTTGTATCGGGGTGGGATTCAAAAGGTACCCGGCATCTTGGGAGAGGATACCGGGTTATTTGGGATTTGACCGCACTAATACCCAATCGGTGAACTGCATCTGCACTTGGGGCGGACTCCGGGATGTCCAGTTGAACGCACTGGTGACCTCCACGCGTCGAGCCCAGAATGGGCCCATCTTCGGGAGAGCGGATATGCTCTCCTGCACCTTCCGATGCTTACGGCTGTAATCGGCATGCGGCCATGCACGCACCACTTCGTTCCCCGGGGCTGCTGGCTGGGCGGATCTGGGAGCTAGGGAACTCACACCGTTCACAACCCCGGAAGCCCCTTTTTAGTCGCCTCTTACGATCAGGCAGGGGATATCGTAGCTCTATTCTTAATCCCGAAGCTACAGTCGCGCACACAGACTTTCACGTTTCGCGTACTTACCAGCTTACGTCCAATAACCTTATGAGGACAACCTCAGGAATCAAGGTAGCTGGTAGTAGGTGAGATCAGCGAAGAACATTAGGTTTTATGGAACACATTAGGCGATCTACGTTTCGATTTATATCCTTTAGTAAGTCAAGAGAATTTTTAGTATCTCCCTTGTTAGAGATAGGTTTCCGACGTTCAGTTTATAATAACTGCTGTGATGATGAAAAGGACTTGTAATGTTATTGGGTAACAGGCAAACTGATGGTGAGTGGTCACCGCCTTTGTACATTTGCAACACCTGAAGAGTCGCCTATGTATTGCCAGCTTTATTTATGCTTTTTTGAAGAACCCCATATCGTTGTCAAAGCCCAACGTGAATACCTCAGAAAGAAGCATATTCCACAGTTTGCATGATCGTGGTAGAAATGACGGTATCAGCACTACAGTCTTACTACGTTTAGTGCATTTCATCATAGTCCATTAAAACATTTTTATCTGTGTTATCGTTTATATGACTGTTCAATGCTAAAAGCATAGCCCAGCTTTTTAGCCGCAGCTAAATCACACATTTATAAACACGGTATTCAAACAGATATAACGTTTGATACAACGGCCGAATGTTCCCAATGTTTGGAAGCTTTTCAAAACATTACGACAGCGGTAACAAAGCCGAAACAATATGTAGGTTATTGGCTATGCGTGGCCATTGTTAACGGTTTTGCATAAAATAAAATATAAGGTGATATACGGAACAAATGACTATACGAATTGCCTTTAAAGGATATTGGACTTTGTATTAATCGCGAAGATTTTGAGAAAATGTTTTTTTGTATTAAATCATATTAATATAACCGCTACATTAACATGCCTATATGCGTGGGTATGGCAATATGACCATGTCAAATGACCTCGGTGTTGTATCGGTGCTAAGAAATTATCGCTGCTCCAGGGTTAGGAAAAATATTGTGATATTTAATTAGTTACGATGCTTTCCATCACCGTGCATGTCTGAGAGAAGCTCATAATGTCTCGAAGACATGATGTCCACAAATGACTATGGCTTAAATCCCTCTCACTTCTGAGAGAATACTAACAAGTGTTCTCCAGCAGTGGGATAGAAAAAAAATTGTACGAATAATTTTTTTTGTTGTACGAAAGACAGAAAAACTTGCTTGATTCAAGATCAAGGTACCACTGATGCCAAGAAGTAAATCATTCATACTTGCTTCGCTGCTTTTTTATATCCCACCGCGGCGGGCTTCGCGGGGCTGAGCTGCGTAGATTGGTTGATTTCTACGTCGGCCGCAGGGTTCCGAAAATAATGTTAAAATTTGTGTGTGTTACTTTAAAAACTTATAGGATCACTAGTGGACGTTGTCCTGCCTTAAAAGTTTTGTAAGAGGATTAGTTTTTTTATCATGTCAAAGAGTTTTTATGTTACTCTCAATTAAAAAATGAACTGTTATTCAGGCTATGTCAGACTTTTGGACGATGGCGCGAAGAACCAATGTTTGACAATTACTGTTACTAACCGTTTGTATATGATAATAAAATAAGTTATTTTACTATTAATTTCACAATGCTCCCAAATTTTCTTACCTTTTAAACCTTCCCTGCACTTCTACTAATATTTCAAGACCAAAATTAGCCACATTCGTCCAGCCGTTTTTGATTTTTAGTGAGACTAACAAACAGCAATTCATTTTTATATATAGAAAGATTAGAAGAACATTATATTAATTTATTATTTAAAAATAACAATTTATAATTATTATAATATATAAAAAAAAAAAAAAAAAAAAAAAAAAAAAAAAAAAAAAAAAAAAAAAAAAAAAAAATTGACAGTGACATTGTCAATAGCTGTATTTATAATTTATTTACTTTTTCATGTTTGCATGAATTTCTGCTAACTTTCTATGGTTTGTTTCGATTCAGCTTCAATCGTTTAATAAGTACGGGTGTGGGCAGCACCAAGTGATACAGTTTTAAATCTTGAAGAAAATACCTACGTATAATCCAATTGTGTTTACTTTGATAAAATGGTTGCTATGGATGCCCTTTGTCATGCGCCGTTGCTATGATGATGAAAACGAATAGGAAACCGTCTGTGCCTACTTACGTTACTTTTTCAACCAATTACAACCACTCTACATAATCCGATACTTATCAAGATACTGAAGCAGCGTTTCATGTCATCTGTCATCACACTCCTGTGCTGTCATTCCTTGTTTACAATTATAATGTATTTTAGTGATAGTTTATTCATAATTATATTATTACGTATCAATTAGTTTTATAATACTTAAATTATTTATAAGCATCTTCTTAATTTTAGACGGTCTTTTTTTCTTTACTTTTTTTTTAAGTTCCATGTCGCAGTTGCCTTCAACATCGGGAGCTTGCAATCAATTCCATAACGATACTTTTGCAGCGCTTGTCCAATGTCCTCAATGTCCGCTACCACGCTACTTTAAAGGACAAAGAGGTCTAAGAATCCACATAGGGAAAACACACAGTATAAATCAAAACAATCAAAATTCAACGTCATTTTCTTCTCAAAACCTTTCTTCTTCACAAGTTAATGTCTCTAATTTGGATACTCATGAACCTTTCTGGAAATATTTGCACCGATTAAAATTGTCCATTCCAATAGTTAAACGCATACCTAAAGGTGCTAGATTAAGCATTGCGTCAAAATTATCGGAATGTATCAAGAAATTACTCAAAGAAAATACTGCCAGCACTTGGAAACAATTTTTTACTTTCTCCTTTAATATTCTACATGCCTCATTGGATCATAATAATTCATTATCTTTAACCCAAAAACTTAAATCTAATTGTTTAAAAACTTTTGATTCCTTTGGAAATTTTAGCGAATGCAATTCATTCCAAAAAAATAATCATTCAGTTTTTCGTCTTGTTGAAAAAAAAATTAGCGATGGTGACATTAAAGGCGCTGCAAATCTATTATTTTCTAATGATGTCATTGCTCCTGATTCTGCAGATACTGTTACAGCTCTAAGGTCCAAGCACCCTCCACCTTCGGAACCACTTACGCCTACTTCTAATAACTGCAGTATTTTAAAATGTAACAGTAAAGATGTTTATGCTGCGATAATGTCGTTTAAGAATGGCTCTGCAGGTGGCCTAGATGGATTATCTCCACAACATTTAAAAGACCTGACTTGTGGTGCCACGGGAGAAGTGGGCAGAACCTTGTTAAACGACATTACCAGTCTCATTAACCTAATGTTATCAGGAAAGGTTAACTTGGAAATAACCGATATACTCTATGGTGCAAATCTCTGTGCCCTAAAGAAAAAAGACGGCGGAATACGGCCAATTGCTGTTGGCAACACCATTAGGCGAATAGCTTCTAAGATTTGCTGTCGACACATCCTGCCTCAATTACAAAATGAATTTCAACCTGTCCAATTAGGTTTTGGTTCTAAAGGAGGATGTGAAGCTGCGGTTCATAGTCTTAGAAGCTATTTGCTTAATGTTACAAATGAGGTGGTTCTGAAGGTGGACGTCAAAAATGCTTTCAATTCCGTACATCGCAATGCTTTTTTATGTGAAGCTAATAAACTGGTCCCAGATATATTTCCTTACTTGTGGCAATGTTACAGCAGACCATCAAATTTATTGTATCGCAATAATTTAATACTCTCTGCGGCTGGCTGCCAACAAGGTGACCCTCTTGGGCCTGCCATTTTCAGTTTAGCTATACATCCCATTATTTCTGCTTTGAAATCAAAATTAAACATGTGGTACTTAGATGACGGCACTCTTGGTGGCGAAGCTTCTCTAGTTTATCAAGATTTACAAAATTTAATCAATAGTTTCCAACAAGTAGGCTTAGAATTAAATTTCTCTAAATGTGAATTATACATTCCAGAAACAATTTCAGATTCAGGAAAAAATGATATAATAAATAAATTTAACACTATTGCTCCAAATATTCAAGTTTTGAACAAAGAGTCTCTTCGCCTTCTAGGTTCGCCTGTTTTAGATGAATCCATTCCTACATTTTTAGACGACCAAATCTCTAAATTTGAAGACTATTCAGAGAAGCTTTCTAAAATTAATGCCCATATGGCTTACCATATTATTCGATCGTGTTTATTTGTCCCTAAATTCACTTATTTTTTGAGATGTAGTCCTATTTGGAAACATAAAAATTTACTTTTTTCGATTGATTCATTAGTTCAAGATTGTTTGGCCAAAATTCTAAATTGTTCGTTAAATATCAAATCTTGGACTCAAGCGTGTTTACCATTACGTTTTGGAGGAATTGGTATCAGACAAATTTCTTCAGTATCATTGCCTGCATTTCTGTCCTCAGTACATTCAACAAAATTATTATTCAAAAAAATTACAAATTCTTTTCATATCTCCAATATTACCTATTGTGAAGAGGCCATAGATGCCTGGTTGACAGCTTGCCCAGGTGTAACACTTCCCCAAACATTAACGTCTCAAAGACTTTGGGACGAGCCGCTCTGCAAAATTGTTTATACGAACTTACTAAATAATTGCGGCTCGCCTTCTGGCAGTATCTGTACCAGAATCGGGTTATTGGTTGCAAGCTCTCCCTTCAACTAAAATCGGAACTCTTCTTGACAATGTGTCTTTTTCAATAGCAGTTGGTCTGCGACTTGGATCAAATCTCAACCATCCTCATTGCTGTCCTTGTGGGACCCAGGTCGACCGTTTGGGGCACCATGGTCTTTCTTGTTTTCGCAGTGCCGGTCGCTTCTCTCGTCACGCTGCTTTGAATGATATTATCCGGAGGGCTCTTGTCACCGTCAACGTACCGGCTCAACTTGAGCCGAATGGTATTGTGCGTGGCGATGGCAAGAGACCAGATGGTTTATCTTTAATACCCTGGATGAATGGAAGGTGCCTTGTGTGGGATGCTACTTGCGTCGACACTTTGGCGCCTTCCCATCTCCACATGTCATCCAGGGTGGCTGGCTTGGTAGCGACCGACGCTGAGATACGCAAAGTTCAGAAATATGCAGCTCTAGCTGAGGACTACATATTTCTGCCCTTTGGCGTTGAAACGATCGGACCATGGGGCTCAGATGCTAAAGTTTTTATTAAGCATTTATCCAGACGATTGATCCAGGCAACAGGTGACCAGAAGGCTGGCACTTACCTCGGTCAAAGAATAGCTTTGGCTATTCAAAGAGGTAATGTTGCCAGCATTCTGGGCACACACCCTCAGGACAGTAATTTGGATGCGGTTTTTTACGTTAATTAGTGTATACTTTTATTTTTAGTTATAGCTTATTATTATTATTATTTAGTACTAGTTTATTTATAATTTTTAAATGTTCAATTTTTTTATTTTTAATGTTCATTGAGATTAAAACCTAACTTATTTTGACCATATAAAAAACATGAATAAGCCAAAGAAAATACTATACTTTATTAATCTATGAAATGAAATAAGAAACATAAAATTTTTCTTTTCATTTAATATTGAATGGCTAAAAGGATTTTTGTACAATGCCGAAAAATGAATAAAAAAAAAGAAACATAAAAGACAGACATGACAATTTTGATAACTGCGTCAAAATTTAAATAAACAAACACAGAAAGTAAATCATTTTGTAAAGAAATAATAAAGGAAAAGCAAAGTATAAGAATAAAACAAAAGTATATAAGTTATACAATATGATAATGGACGTGAATTAAGTAAGTAATAACATGTAGTGTATTATAACACTACACGGCGCATTTCATTCATTTCATTTGCATCCCGAAGGAATGAGATATTTTCCCGCCCAAAAAGTAGCCTATGTCCTTTCTCAACATCCTTTCTATGTTTATGCCAAATTTCATCAAAATCGGTTCAGCGTTTTAAGCGTGAAAGAGTAGCAGACAGACCGACAGACAGAGTTACTTTCGAATTTGTAATATTAAGTAGTATGGATTTCTTTTGTACGTAGTGTAATCTAAATAATACAACAAGAAGTAATCCAAAAAACAGAATATATTATACTTGCCTATTTCAAGCGTTGCGTGTTTTCAAATCAAATCAACGCCTTATCCGAATGTAACGCCGTGGAACCCATTCCCAGCAAACGAACCTTCAAATCCGTTCGCCCCAACCGTTCCAACCCAAATCCTACCTTTTGTTGGATTACACGCTCCCTTATTATTTAAACGGTCCCTCGAAGCTACTAAGCTCTTATATTCAGTAAATAATAAACGAAATTTATTTATGATTTGGTGGTTAATATTCATTTTAATTTAGTGTGACGATCCTGCTTACACTAGAACAGACTATAGGTAGAATTCCTTTCTATGTCCTAATAAAAGGGGAACCGTCTCCTTATAGAATTGAGAAGAATATAAGTGCAAGTCCATTCGCTTGTCAGGTATGGATTGGTGGACCCAATTTGCCTTTAAGAATTTCTGTATAACTTTCATGACGACCAAAAATGTATCACAATTAATTCAATGAAGATTTTGTATCAACAAGATTGTTTACTATACTTAATAAGAAGATCTGTAAAAGGCCACGGTATGTACCATAGAGAAAATAAGTAGTAGAGGTGCCCTAACCTTGTATTTGTACCAGAACTAGTGTCGCCAAACACACACATTTAAAAATCAGTAACATATAATAATACATAGAAAAGACTAATATAATTGGCCACGATTTTTTAATTGACCTTGGCAGTATCACGCTTTTATTGACATTCGATATTAGACTTTAAAGTAATGTAAGCAAAATTAATATTTCCGTAAATACGATTTAACTTGCGACATTTTTCCTCCGAAAAAGAAATTCAAGTAATGCTGCTACTCGTCGCTAGATGCCGCTTACAACCCATGTTTTCCATTAAATACTTTAAAGTCTAAGAAATAAGGATCATAGTACCTTAACGGTTACTTCCAACGTTCAAGTCAATGAGTGTTGCAGACGAAGTCGATTAAAAATGTCGATATTTTAAATAACGTTTCATTAAACATTTACAGGTAAATGTAAAAATGCTGGGCATTTATTTTCAATGAATGGTCAGTAATACACTTTTCATATCACATGCATTGAAACAGCGAGATTTGATCTCTGTTTTGCCAGTCGAAATAAGACAATTTCAAACCAATGCGAATGTGTCAGTCAGAAACAACGTTGTTTCTGCCCTAGGGGAGCCGATTTCAGAGCAGGGCGATGACAGCCCTCGCTTCGCTCGGGCAGTCACCTCTCGCCCTCGTCAGAAATCGTCTTGTTTCACCGCTTACATTGCAAACGCTGGCTGAACCCTACGGGATAGATCAAAATAATGTACTACAGTATTGTACAGCTTAAAAAGGTCTACATATACATAAGTCCGCGATGGTATATGTTTATCTCTTAGAGATAGCCCACAATAACCATTTTTTATCCTTTACTTTTTACGAGAAATAATGGCTTATTTACGAAGCAACTTAAAACAATACAGCATTAACCCTTATTCAAGTAAGTACCTTCAATACATTGTGCATTTAATATAGATCAAATAATAAAAATAATATTTAATATTACTATCGTAAGAATCTTGTGCAAAATATTTATAGATACTAGCTGTGCCCCGCGGTTTCACCCGCGTTAGAGAGGACCATTAGCATAAAGTGAAGTCCCTTCTGAAGTGCCCTGGACCGGCTATTTTGTAGGACTATTTAAGATAAACATTTTCATCATATATGTGTAACTCTAGCGATTTTGGCCGCACACGCCAGAATAGCTCACAAATTGTAGATTTTTTCCTACTTACTTGACACTTATCATCATATTTTGGACAATTCACACAATATCTCAAAACACGGGCGGGGGGAGCGACAGGCGGCCAGCAAGCGCGGCCTCCTCGTCTCGCCCGCCGCCGCGCGGCCAGCGTCTCGTCGTGCTTGCATCAAGCGCGCGTGGATTTCCTTACCAGAGTTATTTTAGAAATGTATTTATATTTTATTATACTCTTCAAAGATCTTATACTTACAATCATCAACAAATATATTTCGAAAAATATTATTACAGGATTTTATGTTGATAAAAAACTCTATGGCCCATAACTCATTAATAGGTACCAACTCTTAACATCTTACACAGGTGATAACTTTTAAACGAAATATCCGATTGAGATGAAACAAAAAGTATTTTACTTCTACATAAATACTCTTGATAACATAATGCTTAATTTCGATAAAGATTAATATTACGATACATATTTAACGTAGTTTTTTCTTCAGACGATTTAATAATTATTTTGAACACAAAATCGGTTATTGTGATTAAACCATGATAGCTAGATATATGTTCTTGCGGACTTTTTTGTAGGTCTTAATGGGATCTACAAACTCGTAGTACATCATTTTGTTCTATTGTCAATAATTTTTGCAGCGCACGCAAAAATAGGTTTTCGATTTTACACCTTGTGTTACAAAATAGCAATTTTATTACGGATCCCTAAATTTGAAAACAACATAGCCTATAGCCTTCCTCGATAAATGGACTACCCAACACTGAAAGAATCATTCAAATCGGACCAGTAGTTCCAGAGATTAGCGCGTTCAAACAAACAAACAAACAAACACTGCAGCTTTATAATATTAGTATAGATTACAACAGAAGTAGGTTACAGTTACAGAGGCAATCCAACATCTATTTATCTAATATTCTCATATTCGTATATAAAATTATATATGTATGCGTATAATAGACTATGCTGACGTGTGCTACCCAGACCTGAGCGAAGAACTTCTAAACAAGCTAGAGCGCCTTCTGAACAGCTGTATCCGATTTATTTTCAATCTGCGCAAGTATGATCACATCTCAAGTTATCGAAGCCAGCTGAAGTGGTTTACTATTCGTCAGAGGCGTCACTCTAGAATTCTCTTGATCTTGTATTCAATTTTACATGATCCAACTTCTCCGCACTATTTAAAGGAAAAATTTCAGTACCTCTGTTTATCTCATAACAGGGGACTCCGATCAACTAGTAATCTCAAACTTTTTACACCTCCACACAATAGTGATTTCTTCCGTTATTCATTTAATGTTCAAGCTATACTTCTCTGGAACGCCCTACCCGATAATATCCGGAAGGCTTCAACTAAGTGCACATTCAAAAAATTGCTGCGTAAACATTTAATAGCAAGCAATTAATGGATCCCTACAAGCATTCGAGTTATCATCACAAAATATGTATGTTATTATTATGTATTTATTTATGTATTAATAATATATGTATGTGTATGTATGTATGTATGTATGTATGTATGTATGTATGTATGATATATTTATTTATATTTAGGTATATGTCTATATTTATATTTAGTTAATATTATATTATATTTCATAATGACAAGGTATAATTACGTAATATATCCAATATAATAGTTATTTTTAAATCATTGTTTTCCGTCCGCCTACCTTAAGTTCTATCCATCACCCAGGGTTGACTGGTGGAGAATGCCATTAGGCATTAAGTTTACCCTGTAGCCCTTAGTTTTAGGTGGTTACAAAATAATAAATAAATAAATAAATAATATTTGTTGATGTTTATTTATTTACATATATATATTTATATTTTATTATGAGTACATTTTATAAACTCAAGTGAATTATCAATAAGTTGAGGTATAGATTATGTTTAAAATTAGTGTTTTCTGTATAAAGTAACCATAGGACATAAATTATACGATATGGTTTCGCTAATTTGCATAAACAAAACAAAACTTTCATGTAAAAACTTACATGAAAGAAAAAAATTTTTCAACTTGGAATTGGGTCATAAAAGCATCTAAGTCCCTGTTTAGATATAGTGATTAGCTTTACATCGAAATGGTCCGAACCAATGGTCCGAAGATATTGTGCTCATTTTTGACGGCGTCCAATCATAACGACCCGTTGCTTTTATCTAATTTTCTTTTGAGCAAACATACTTAAGAAATCTGACGACATAAAATTATATTTTTTTAATTGGTTCAATATATTTTATAAAAATGTATCAAGATATATTTTATAAGATCAAGGAGTGAAGTGAGCTGCGCTCAACAATAGCTAATAACAAAAAATAATTCAAAATAATAAGGTCCAAGGTCTTATAATTTATTCGTAATTTAAAATAAAATGCGTATTTCAAAACATAATTTGCTATCGATAAATTTTTCACAACACTTACCGAGTAGCGCCGAATGTCTTAGAATTTTATGACTTTTAATTTTAAATCTTGCTCCCGTACCCACAAGGTAGTTTTTCGTTTGAAATAGTTAGCGCAGCGTGATCGCGCGTACCTAGGGCAACGTTAGCGACGCTTCGTACCATCTCCCTTGGGGGGTGCGCGCGTTTGCAACTCCGTGTTCTACGCCACAATATTATTAATATTTTCCAATAGATGTCGGTAAGTGTAATTTTATATTTAACTGCATAAACATTAAAAAAAACGACAAATTCTATCAATAAAAATTTGTGGATCGATTTATCATCCCCGCAACCAGTGTACTAAATTTCATCAAAATCTTTGGAGCCGTTTCCGAGATTAAAAAAATATATTTAGATACATACAAGAATTGCTCGTTTAAAGGTATTAGATTATTAGGTTACATCGTAATATTTATAAACTATTTTGGGGGGTGCGCGCGTTTGCAACTCCGTGGTATGTACTGATGACTTTTTAAACAACAACGAATGTTTGTTGAATGTTTCCAATTAGTTTAATTTCTGTCGTGAAGCAAATCATATGCTTTATCTATACATCTAAACAAATAAATAAAATTTGAGTGTCTGTTTGTAATATTAAATAACCGCTTTTTACTACATGCATATGAATATATAAACGTTGCATATAATAAAATAACATTTTTTTTTTAATTTCTGTCTGTCTGTCTTTCTGTCTGTCTGTTTGTTCCAGCTAATCTCTGAAACGGCTCGACCGATTTTGACGAGACTTTCACTGGCAGGTAGCTGATATAATAAGCAGTAACTTAGGCTACTTTTATTTTAGAATAATTCTAAAAATAAAGTCCACGCGGACTAAGTCGCGGGTGGCCGCTAGTTCTCAAATAAATAATAATTTTAACAGAATATGACTATTCGGCTTTGACTACAAAATGACAAGTCACGTCTGGCTTGTAACACAATTTCAGTAACTCGGTTCTAGCTTATCCGCCAGGCACTTAAGTGGAAGTCTATTTGATTTGCCAAAGACGGATTCTCGAAAGCAATTTTGTCGGCAGATCACTAAACTGGCGAATTTGTATCAAACGAAAACAGTCGATGGAAAAGTCGGGATCAATCTGCGGAAATGGGCTGAAACCTCAATACTGTTCGCTAATAGGAAAGTAGAAAGGTAATTAATTTTATTACACTTTGATCTTTTCAGGAAGAGGAACTTATAAGGTAACGCGGCGACTTCGCCCGCGTGGACCCGTTTTAAAGGTTCCCGCAGGATAAAAACCACCCTATGTCCTTTCCCAAGGTCCACTCTATCTGTGTTCCAAATTTTATTAAAATCTGTTTAGTAGTTTAAGCGAGATAGCGTAGCAGACAGACAGACAGACAGAGTTACTTTCCAATTTATAATATTAGTATGAATAAACGTACAAATTCTACTGAAAAACGATTTTATTTTCTTTCCGTTGAAATGGTTCAGAAATTGTTGATAATGGTTTTGAGTTTAAGATTTCAGGCTAGATTGATGTATATAAAATACTAGTCTTCCGCCAGCGGCTTCGTCCGCGTGGACCCGTTTTATACGTTCCCCTAGGATAAAAACCATCCTATGTTCTTTCCTAAGGTACACTATCTGTGTTCCAAATTTCATTAAAATTGGTTCAGTAGTTAAAGCGGGAAAGCGTAGCAGACAGACAGACAGACAGACAGAGTTTATATTAGTAGGGACTAGTAGGGATGATACACGTTACAATTAACACATGTTAAGCCTCTTATTGAGCACAGCTTCATATTATGTTTTAATCCTGAAGACTCATGGTCTTTAAGGAGCGATCACAGCGACTTATTTTGTCGCTGTCTCTATGAATATACTGTATTATATATGAATCTACTGTAGCGTATATCAAATTTAATTGTAAAAAGGAAAAGTAAGTATAAGTAATAGACTGACTGTTTCTAGTTATTCCAATCCTACAGTCAGTCAGTTTTACAATATTAGCTTCAATTTAAGAAAATTGTTTCTACTTATGTGATGTCTTCTGCTAATATTTATTCATTTAAATAGTAATAACATAATTTTCTGAGAAAAGCTTTCTTCTAAAGTCATAAATTGGTCAGTTTCCGAGTCATAGATCGATAATTCGCTTGCGATAGTTTCCACTGCATATCGAATTCAATTATGAAATTGAATAGTGTTTCATGTAATAAACTGACTGAATTGAGGAGTTCCAATCCTCAAGTTAGGTATATAATATTGTGTATTAATTTTCGGCAGTTGTTGTTGCTAGCTGTGCACCGATACTAGCTTCCAATATTTGAAATATTGATTAGGTCTTAGTTTATAGGTATAGTTTATAGTATAGTTTAATTTTAAGAGAAGAACTTTTATTTATCGGTTATAAAATAGAAGCCTGTGCACATTTTATGCTCTCGAACGTTTCTGTGGGACTTCATATAGACTTTCAAGGTGTTCTCAAAGGTGTAAAAAATTAAGCTTTAGACGGTGCCTCTAGTATACCTTCGGTTTGCTCTCAGATGGTAATATATTACTCCTTTAGAGTAACTTTAGAGTAGCTATCATGTTTGGTTTAAATTTGTAAATAACGAAAAATAAAGCAATTTTATACGGTGCTTCAAGTAATACCTATTAATTTCAATTGTAGCAACACTATTATACAGATTAAAAATATCGCACACGCATTAATTAGTCAGTAGGCAAATTATCGATTGATTCTCTAGCTATAGTCTCCACTGCATCGTATTTCGAATTCAATTGTCAAATGGAATAGGATTATGTAATAGAGATATTTGACTTCTAGGAACAAACTTGAAGTTAGGTATATCCTTTGTATTAATTTATTGGCAGTATAAGTCCAATATGGACTATTCCAATATGGCTTGCAACATTTGAAATATTGAAAATTATATTCTAATTTCAGACGTCAATAACATCCTTAATCTATTTTAAATTTTGTCAATTTTTGAATATATTATATATATTTCAGATTTATTTCTAAGATTCTGCAATAATTTACTGATTTCTTAGTATCAATTTCGTAACTTATATTCAAAATATTAAGTACTAATAGTTATTTACATAAAGAAATTTGTATTCATAAAGCATAGCATGCAAGAAAAGGGACTTGATAGGCCTTATAGACCAGTGTCGATAATTTTTGAGACCAAAAAAAATTATAGTAGAATTAAACCTATTGGAAAAGGTAGCGAATATAACAAAAATTAAAGGAAAAATAAATTAGAGGCGATCTGAGGTCGGGAAGGGGGAGTGGGGTGGGGGCCTTTAAAGGGTAAAAAACGGTTTATCTCGATTTCCGGCAAAACTACAGGTCCTATGAAAAAAAGTTAAATGGCAAAGATGTAGTTAATAAAAAGATCTACAACTTATATATTTACACTTTTTTCACATAACCTCAAAATTTAAGTGAAATATTCAAAAAACCATGTTTTTGGTTTTTTATTTTTATCTTATACAAATAAAATTATTTTTTCACAAAATTTGGTGAAAACTTACCTTTTTATGTCCCAGATATACAGTATTTTTTTCGGTTTAAAAAATTAATTTTTTTCACCTCATTTTGACTTAATATCGAAAAAGCAGCCTAGTTTTCAATCGAAAATTCTCGCGTCAAAGTAACTGCTTTTTTTAAAAAAGTTGGTGTGCTTTTAGTACGTTGAAATCTCTTCTTTTTGATGGTATAAAAATATACATTACTATAGTAAATGTGCTCAGAAAATGCAAATTATAAAAACTCAAATCCGAATTTTTTTGTATAATTATGTACAATTTTGAGCTTTTTACTAAAAATTACACTTTAATTACTTGAAAAACAAAGTATGTATATCAATGTTACTTGAAATATTAATTTTTTGACGTGATAACGTCTTTAAAATCGTTTTAGTCGGGTGACATGTTCAGAAACTTGTGTCACACCAAAACCTCACGAGCGCGATCGCAGGTATAACGAGAGAGAGACGGACCGATCTCCCGTCTCATCTCGAGCGCTGCCAGTCATTCCGTGAAACTTGTCACGCGGAATCCTCACGAGCGGAGGCTGGCATAGCGTTCGAGTGAGTGGACCGATCTTCCGTCTCTCTCACTCTAGCGGCATACAAACGAATGGAGATTTTCTCGTGCGGACGTTATCACGTAAATATCTCGATCGTAAACCTACTTTACAAACAATTTGCCGTTTTTTTTAGTAATTTAAGTGGAAATTTTAATATATAGCTCAAAATTGTACATAATGATTAAAAAAAATTGGGATTCGAGTTTTCATTATTTGCATTTTCTGAGCACATTTACAAAAGTAATGTATATTTTTTTTATACCATCAGAAACAAGAGATTTCAACGTACAAAAAGCATACCGACTTTTTAAAAAAAGCAGTTATTTTGACGTGAGAATTTTCGATTGAAAACTAGGCTGCTTTTTCGATATTAAGTCAAAATGAGGTGAAAAAAATTAATATTTTAAACCGAAAAAAATACTGTATATCTGGGACATAAAAAGGTAAGTTTTCACCAAATTTTGTGACGTGATGTGATGGACCCATCTTTTGGTAGAATGGACTTATTAAGTGAGTTAGACTGGCAATAATAATAACGCTAACAAACTCAAAGTAACTTTTCAGCTGAGATGTTATTCAAATAGACTTTGTCATTAAACAAGTGTTTAGCTTTTTTGTGCTTTTTGTACTTTGATGCTTTCTAACCGCCGATAAGGTGATCAAAAAGAGTGTAGGTGCTGTAGCCCATGGACAAACCAAGCAAACCTAAGTGTTGCTTGTGGTCGTATGCAGTTGCGCTGCTACTCCGAAGGTTGATGGTCGCCTCATGTAAATCTGGCCGGCAACTACACTTTTAAAGAAAGAAATGTGTGCAGCACTGGTAGGTTATTGTTCTGTCAAACTACACAAGTTCATAATTCATTAATTGTGGTCATGCTTATTAACTAGGTGTTACACTTTTTGTTGTTCGTACCAGGTCAGCATGAACCCTGTAAAGGCGTGGCAATTTAATGGTTAGTGGCATATTTTAATACAAGCTTAGAAAAAGTACGTATAGAATGAGTGTCTTCATACAAGCGAGCTGTTAAAATTGAAGCACTAAATAGATGTCACATCTGACAAACAAAATACTTTTATTTTTATCAATTTAACTATTAAATACTACAAAATATTGAAAACTTCAGTGTTTTTAGACTACTTTTGTTTTTCAAAAGTGTTGTGAAACGTTCGGCGTGCTTTAACCTTAAATGTTACGGAGCGTCCCAGCACTTGGTGCCATTAATGGCACCAATTAATATGCTTCAATTTGGGCTCGCGAACTTGGTTTCTATAATGTAATTATTCTAAGAATACAAGTTATATTCTATGCATACATTCTCAACCTATTTATTTATTTTATTATTATTTTATTTATACATCATTATTTTAATTATTAATTTATTTTATTAAAACCTATTTATTTTATTAACAACATAAAATATTCTAACAACAGTGGTAACCAAAAGGCGTTCTCATCGCTAAAGCAGTGATCTCTTCCAGACATCCTTTGAGTATATAACATGGTAATAGAGAAATGAGAATGAGAATACATTATGGATAGTTTGAACAGCTTCGACGGAGCTTGCCTAAGTTTCTCTACCAATAAGTTGCTGGTAATGTGTGGGCGTTAGCACTGACTCCACCAACTAATTTAATAGTAGCGCTTGCGCTAGTATCGATGATATTACTAATTTCACCGATAGACTTGGCAGCATTACTTGGTATTCTAATTCAAACTGTTACATAATAGTGCGCATGACGCGACAGCTGAAGGTAATATAAACAGGATTCAGGATTATCAAAACAAGGTGAGTGAAATTACATTCGCTTTTTAATAATTTGAATTACTTACAAAGTTTTTGCAAGCTAAATCAATACACCATCATTACGTTTTTTCTCTTATTTGCATTTTCTCGAGCGACCGGTAGATGGCGCCACTATCTTTCGCGACCTTTTCACGCACCACAGATTACAAATGCAATGTCTCTTTAACAGCAACTATAATTACCGACTTCCAAAAGAAGGAGGTACTGTATTCGGCTGTATGTATTTTTTTTTTTTTTATATATGTTCACCGATTACTCCGCCGTTTGTGGACCGATTTTCAAAATTCTTTTTTTGTTCGTATGCTTATACTCCCGAGGTGGTCCCATTGTCACCAAATCAGGATCTGATGATGGGATCCCAGGGAAATCGAGGGTAACTCTCAAATTTTATAGGCACACACATTGATTTTCTTATACTTTCTGAAGCTTAAGAGATATTTGTGCATAGTAATCATCATCTTATGTTGCTGAGCTGATGATGGAAGGTACTGCGACGGTGAGGAGTTGAGAGTAAATTCTTTCAATAAATGGTTTTTTGATCGAAATTTTACATTCCTAAGGTGGTCCAACTGTCACCAAGTCAAAGTCTGATGATGGGATCCCAGAGAAATCGAGGGGAACATGCGAATTTTATGACACAACAATTGAAATTTCATATTCTTATTAAAGCAAAGCAGGCATTTGTGTATAATTATCATCATATCATGTTGCTGAGCTGATGTTGGAAGGTACTACGACGGTTAGGAGTTGAGAGCAAATTCTTTCAATATATATTTTTTTGTTCTAAAACTTAAACTTCTAAGGTGTTCCAACTGTCACCATGTCATAATCGGATGATGTGATACTAGAGAAATCGAGGGAAACAGTGAAACTTAATAGGCATACACATTTTTTAGGTCATATTTTTTAACATAATACAAATATTTATGCCCGGTAATTATCACCTGATGTTGCTAAGCTCATGATTCAAGGTACAACTCCTCAACGGTTAGGAGCTGAGAGCAAATTCTTTCAATAATTTATACGTTCAGGTGGACTGATAGTAGTATTCTTTCAGGCTATTAGATGGCTATTAGATTAACATGAACGGTAAATCTTTTTAATGTTTAGAAGTTAAGTGAAAAAAAATTCCAATTATGCTTATACATATATTTACAGAATTATTAAAATTACTAAAAAGAGTGAAATAAATTAAGTTTTTAACAAAAAAATAGAACCGACTTCAAACGGTAAAAAATAAAATATTCAGTACCTACTTCTTCTTGCTTATGGTAATGACTCTTAAAACTATTTTTGGAGTCGGGCCCTTAGTAAAATGTCCTGTCTTAGTAAATATAGTGCACCTTTCGTTCTGAATGGGCACCGACTCCAAAAAAGTTTTAACAGTCATTACCATAAGCAAGAAGAAGTAGGTACTGCCCCACTGTCTGTACTGTCGGTGCCCATTTAGAACAAATGGTAGGTACGACATTTTAGTAAGGGCCCGACTCCAGAAATAGTTTTAAGAGTCATTACCATAAGCAAGAAGAAGTAGGTACTGAATATTTTATTTTTTACCGTTTGAAGTCGGTTCTATTTTTTTGTTAAAAACTTAATTTTCAATTGTATTGTCTCCTGACAATACCTTTTTTTTGGTATCGGGGGGAAACCTTTGAAATGTACCCGGCACCTTGGGGTACCGGATTATGTGTGATTTGACCGCACTAAAACTCTCTCGCTGGCTGCCTCTGCGGTTGGGGAGGACATGCGCGACATCCAGAACGGTCCCATCTTCGGGAGAGCAGATGTGGTCTCCTGCACCTTCCGATGCTTACGGCGACATGTGGCCACGCACACACCGCCGCGCTTCCCGGGGCTGCTGGTTGGACGGATCGAGCTCCCACTTACACCGTCCACAACCCGGGAAGCCCCCTTTTCGTCGCCTCTTACGACCAGGCATACCGTAGCTCTATTCTTAATCTCGAAGCTACAGGGACTCTCCGCCATTTTATGTATGGTTGCAACCCATTTTGCATTCCATTACGACTGCTTAAGTTGGCTTCCATAATTTTGGAGGCCGGGCACTTACTCCACTACCATGTTCCAGGTTCATAGGTTTGTAGAGACACGGGTTAGTGGCCAATTCGCTGTCTGATGTTTTTAAACGGCCCAGAACGACGATTTATCGATAACCGGGACCGACGGCTAAACGTGCTCTTCAATGGTCATGCGGCTCAAATTTGTCACTAGCGGTCACCTATCTTACTCTGGACCGCGCTCGTGTCGCTAGATAGCTTGAGTTCTCGACAAAATAATGATTGAATTTATATTAAATCTTGTAATATTTTTACAAATCTTCAGTTAAATCTTCAACTATTCAGGAAATTTATTCAGTTGACTACGTTATTCAGATCACAGGTTTCATTAAAATTGTTCCGACTCTTTGAAATTCTAGAAGCTGGAATGCTTTGACATCCTATTTAAATTAAAATTGGTTTCATTATTATTCCTAGCAACAACACTAACTACAGTTGTTACGGTCATATAACCAGATTGTATACCATCTAATTACCTACAACATACATCAGCCATGTCAATAGCAATCGTTGAATTATGCATGTCAATATCAATTACTTTCAATTTACTCTGAACTGTATCGAATATGGCCGTATTAATTGAAGATCTCAGTTGCTTAGCGAAATATGGGATAACTTGAATTAAAGCACGATTATCAAGTTAGGATGGCAGCACACTCTGTATTACGACAAAATTACCTCCCAGGGCCGCGACACACAATATCCGCAGTTCTCGGCGCAAACACAGTCGGCACTCGACTGTCGTAATGTTATTATTTCGGAGTTCGGAGATGGAAACAGTGATGTTAATAGGAATGCTTATTACGCGTTGCTTTCGTGTGGTTTAATTTTAACCCGTGGGTGTTTAACTGAATTCGAAATCCATTTATATTTTTATTTTTGTTGAAACGTTTGACCGGAAAAGTTGTCAGCTATATAGCAATTAAATTAGTAGGTATAGTAAAGCGAACGCTGAATAGGTATCAGCTTTTAGAGTAGCTGTTTTCGACCTCATGCTAAACTCACACAACCACAAGATTTGCTTAAGATATGTTGTTGTCCATGGGCTGTCATTAATTTAACCCCTTTTTGTATCCCATTGCTGGGCTCAGCTCCCTCCTCATAATTTCTGGGTTAACCTAATTTACTGCTCCAATGCGGATTGGTGGAGATGTAGGTTGGTGGAATTCACGGGTTGATGGATAAGTTTATGTAAAAATAAAGCAAAGTTATGCGAAGTATTAAGTTTATTTTGTTATCGATTGTATATTTCGTTAATTAACAGAACAGCTGTAGTGTGTTAATTAATTAATATGTAAATTAGTGTAATTGGCTCACTAATTAACACATTAAAATTGCAAATAAACCTAAAGTACGAATGTCAAGATCATATTTATATAATAAGTTATTATTATTTTAAATTAATGCGTATAATGTAAATCATACTCACAAAGAAAAGTTGGATTTTTTTTTGTAAATTAAATACATAATAATATAATCACTACTTTAATTGGTTCCAGAAAAATATTTTTCTATTAGTTTTATTTATTTATTTATTAATACCTTATTGTTACAACAAAAAAGTTGTACAAAGGGCGGACTTAATGCCCGTAGGCATTCTCTACCAGTCAGCCTTGGCTGATGGTGAGCATTTTTAGTAGGTGGCAAACTATATTATATTTATGTAACAAAATGTTATTAAAGTATAAAATTATCAAAGAAATATACGTGAAAATTTCCAAATTTATTCAAATGTGGTGTTTTTTTAATAATATACCTACAATTCTACTTGAATGTATGCCAGTTATAAAATACAAATCTACAAAAGCCCCGTTACAATGTCGCAATGTAACGGAAACTAAAATGGCGATGACATACAAAGTCGGTATAAAATAAACAATTTGAGCAAAAAGCCGAACTGTTTTAACTTCCACCCTCACTGCCACAATAAAATAACATTGTGTTGTATTTTCTACTCTCTTCCTACTACGCGTGAGAGTCTGAAGTAGAAAACAATATCAGAAACAACGAAAGTGGGTTTTGGCGGGAAGTCGAAAAAGACATATTGTGCTTTTGTTTTATTTTCATTTTCTTTGTGTATTTTTTAGTTATTGTGCGGTAATCGCACTAGATGTAGAGTGGACTGTATGAAATATGTATCTATGTGTAGGAGATATGTTCAAAACCTCGTTTGTCTTAGTAAATAATTCTAAACCACCAACCTTAACCTCCAAGTCGATCTGGAGCTGGTGGGTGCGCACGGCGCACTTTTATTGTTGGTCCGGCACGGCCGATGGGTCTTGAACACAATCTTGATAGAGAGCGCACGGCGTTCTTCACTTATAGTTCGGCACGGCCAATAGGTCCTAGACACTCTTAAACACTCACGGAGTATACGATACAGCACGGCCGCTGATGTCCTTGGGTACACGGTACCTAGGCACTTTCGTATGTATGAGAGTTCGAGGACAACTGGGGTTCAGCACGGCTGAACTGGCCTTTTGGCACACGGTACCGGGGTTTGAGTATCACGGATAACTCTTACACGATAGGAGAATCGCAGACTTATTCAGCACGGCTGAATATATTTAGTGCACGGCACCATGGTCTTCATAACACACCATCTTTTTTACGATTGACGTTGGATGTCAATGTCGATGGAATTCTTCTTATAATTACTTACCAGCCAGTCACAAGGATTGAACATACCCCCCACCGAAATCACTGTGGTGATTTCCTACATGACTGTAAGTAATGTAAATGAATGAATAAGGTATCCGGGTACCTTAAAAAAGCTTACGAAGCTTGTGTAGAATGTTAAGAATAAAATTGCTTGTGTCATTGTGTAAAGTAAATATAACTTCTAACATCATTAAATAATAATAAAAAATAATAAAGATTAAATTGGCATACGATAGAGCAAACTTTATTAAAGGTCTATTGCAAAGACTTTGTTAAATTATATTTCTGTAGCACAAGTCACCTCGCTTTAAAGTACGACCAGAAGATGACCATATTTTCTCTCTTTGCTGGACAATATGTAAATACTTTTGAAGGGACTGCTAACGTGACATCGATTAAATTGAACGTTTTCAATGCCTACCTTATACCTACTTAAGGATAGGTAACAAATTTCTAAAACTTCATGCATGAATTAAAAAAGTTCTAAATTAACGAACCATAACAAATTATAAAATAGAAAACAAAGGTTACGCATTCATAATCGCTTTTATTTTACAAAAGAGAGTAGTTCTTTAGACGTGACCGACCGAACACTTTCTACACGGTAGATGTGCTTTGTCGACCTTGCGTGATGCAAGTCTAAAGAAGGTAACGTACCAGTATCCCCTAATCGCTTTAAGGTTATAATAATAAAAAATGTTCTTTCATGTCGAGTTCTATAAAGAAGAGAAGAGTAGACTATGCAAACATGAACGAGCGATCACTTACTACACGGTAGAGATGATACTTTGTGAATTTAATACCTTATCTTATGCAAGTGGACGAAGGTAACGTACCATCATGTGCTCAACACTAGAAGATTAAAATTTTAAAAAATAATTATTAATCCTGAACAAATAATACTACGAGCATTAGTCATCCAGTAATAGGTACTAAAAATCCTGCATGCATATTGTTTTATAAAATATTCCTTGAATTAACAAAAAAAGAACTTAAAAATAACCTTTTTCTTTCAAATAAACATTTTTATATAAATTTAAAAAGTTTTACTTGAAATTATAGACCCCCCACCCTGAGGAAATTGAGTCTACAAAAATTACGAAGCTTACGAAGCGATTGGGCCACTTACAAACAGTAGTTAGGGATCACGTTTATTATTTTACTAACACGGTTAGTTACGAAATATTTAAATGTATACAGCGAATTGTGTAGCCACGTTATAACTAAGGGAGCTATAATTATAATTGACAAGTCAAAATATTTTATGTTTTGTACGACAAAACATATAAGCTTGCAAAACCGTGGTGAGTACGGCTGCTCTACGAAAGGAGAAAAGATAACGAAGCGATTGTGCGCATTTATTGTCCACAGTAAGCAGCTCAAAGCTGTTCGCGTAAAACCAGCAATAAGGCATTACAATAATTATTTTATTAACACGGTTAACTTTGAAAACTTTTAATATGAACAACGAAGTAAAGACTTTTATCACCACGGGCGATAATTAGAAAATAAATAACTTTTATATTTTGTACGACAAAACATATAAGTTTGCAAAACAGTGTTGCTGCTCTAAGAAATGAGAAAAGATAACAAAGCGCATAGGGTCCACGTATTGGCCGCAATGCAGTTTGCGTCAAAATAGCAATTAGGTATTACAGTAATTATTACACTTACAAGGTTAGCTATGAAAAGTTTTAATTTGTATAGCAAAGTACGTAGCCATGTTAAAATTAGTTTAGTATCGCCACGGGCGATTATTGGCGAATTAACATCTTTTATGTTTTGTACGACAAAACATAGGAGCATCCGAAGCAGCGCGGCTGCCAGGAGTTGAAACCTAAAGATAAATAACAAAAAAACGTCAATAAAATAGGTGAAACAGATTGACCCTGTTTTCCACGATCACATTTCATAAGAAATATTTTTTCTTTCAACTGATGATCATCAAGACTTAATGAAGTTACGCACGGCGCAGATTCCACTTTATCAAAACGTTTGAGAGTGTCTTCAGTGGTGTACGACACCATGGTTGTAGACGCTACAACACTAGCATCCGTGACATCCTTTGTCGACGGTGCAAGTAATTTACCGGCTACGACATACTTTAATGCGCCAGGTATATCTGAACCTAAAATGAAATTCTTTCCATCGTACATGAATGGAAACACATCACTGCACAAAATTATATTGATCGGCGACTTTTTGTGGAAATAAGGATTGACTAAAAATAAATTTCGGCATTTGTTTACAACATTTTTTGGTATTTTTACCGTAGGTACATATGAAGTAATGTTAGGCACTACAGTATCTATATTAAAAATTGAATTATTAGTGTGACACGATTTTATGACACAAGAGGTTATGCAATAATTTTTCACACTTTCCCAAGCTAATCCAAAAATATTAAAAATGCATTTACTCTGCGGTAAACCTAAATGTTGCAAACGATCAATGGTTTTAAAATAAGATTGCTCGCTCGTATCAATCATAATACGACATGTTCGTTGGTTAAAATTATCCAAGAAGTTAATGGTTTCGGTTCCCAATTTCACATTAATAAAAGAGTGCAACGATGCTGCATGACAACTATCGTTCACAGCACTCGTACTGCACACACTCGCTGTTGGAGGAACGGCAGATGTCGGCACGGCCGAACTGCTGCTAGCAAGAACGTCAACCTTATGCAGTAACGAATGGTGTGACTGTTGACAACTCATGCATCCAACATCACTCTTATAATCCCTAGCAATATGATTCATTTTTAAGCAATTGTGGCACAACTTAAGCATCTCAGCACGGCTGAGCCGTTGCGCAGCGGTCAGTTTATGAAACTGCTCGCAGCGGAAAATCATATGATTTTCACCACAATGTAAACAAGAAATATTACTAGAAGTTATTGACGAAACGTGTAAATATTTTTGAAAAGCCACTGTTTTAATTGAATGCATCAGACACCTGTCATATTCTAATTGAAGTTTGTTCTCATTTGTATTGAAAGTACTACGAGTACTTGAACTAGCGTACGACGCTGAATCTGAATGGTCATAAGTAAATGATTCTAACTTTGAAAGCCGCGGTGTCGACTCATTCGAAATTTGAGAATCATTTAAAGTTGCATTAACTGTTAAATGTTCATCGGATGTTTTTTGTTGCAAATTAGAATAAGCGAGTTTGCTACGAAAATATAATTCATCAAAACTTTCCAATTCTTGACTTCTAATCGAAATTTCAGGATTAGTTTTAAATTCGAATTGAAATATTTCAAAAATATATTCTGTAAATGACGTATGTAAATGTTCGATGTCATTCATACGTAAAAAGAACATTTCCCTATTTGATTCATCTTTTGACAGATCGTAAATCGTTTGCATTTCCTCGAATATGCATTCTTTTTTCTTGATTAATACGATTAATCTGACATCTGTATTCTCTCTATGGCCCTGTTCCTTTTGAGAAGCCATTTCGAAATTAGAAAAATGTATGAAGTGACAATGTGAAAAAACAAAAGAATGCTACCGAACAAAGAAATGACTATTGCCTTATGTTCTACGTTGGGCTGGAAGGCCAAAAAAGACTCAATATTTGGCTCTAATGACCAAAAAAACTTGTATATCCGGCTCGAAGGACCAAAAAGAACTGTGCGGTAATCGCACTAGATGTAGAGTGGACTGTATGAAATATGTATCTATGTGTAGGAGATATGTTCAAAACCTCGTTTGTCTTAGTAAATAATTCTAAACCACCAACCTTAACCTCCAAGTCGATCTGGAGCTGGTGGGTGCGCACGGCGCACTTTTATTGTTGGTCCGGCACGGCCGATGGGTCTTGAACACAATCTTGATAGAGAGCGCACGGCGTTCTTCACTTATAGTTCGGCACGGCCAATAGGTCCTAGACACTCTTAAACACTCACGGAGTATACGATACAGCACGGCCGCTGATGTCCTTGGGTACACGGTACCTAGGCACTTTCGTATGTATGAGAGTTCGAGGACAACTGGGGTTCAGCACGGCTGAACTGGCCTTTTGGCACACGGTACCGGGGTTTGAGTATCACGGATAACTCTTACACGATAGGAGAATCGCAGACTTATTCAGCACGGCTGAATATATTTAGTGCACGGCACCATGGTCTTCATAACACACCATCTTTTTTACGATTGACGTTGGATGTCAATGTCGATGGAATTCTTCTTATAATTACTTACCAGCCAGTCACAAGGATTGAACAGTTATATCGGATAAAGTTGATGGCCTTTTGTTTGATATAGGTTAATTACAGTGCACGAGTGTTTGTGAAATAGAATAATAGTGCTAAAATATGTTTTTTCTGCTTGCGTCCAAAATTCCATCGGACACGTTCTAGTAAAGTAGCCATCGCTTTACTTGAATGTTTGACTGAATAGACTAGACTGACTGATTACTGACGACTTACTTACTAACTTTGTTATTACTTCGTCCAGTTTCATTGAAACTGGCAAAAAATTGATGCAAAAATTATACTTGACGCTGGCAGTATGCACAGAGTTTGCGATGCCATAATTGAGAAAGAAAAAAAAACAACGAAAGTACCTCTAGAGTGTGCGTTTCGTTTTACTCTCATTACTTATTACTGTAGTAGGCAATGGCTCCAACCCTTTTTACGTCCCACTGCTGGGCACGGGTCCCTCCGCATTATTGAGGAGGCCTGTAGCTTACTCCACAACGCTGCTCCAATGCGGGTTGGTGGAGATGAGGGTTAGTGGCCAACCCGCTGTCGGATGTTTTCAAACCGCCCATAGGGCCTCCGACAAGGTATAACGACAGTTATCTATTGACAAAAACCGGGACCGACGGCTTAACGTACCCTCCGAAGCACGGAAACGCGCATGAATTTTTTTTCCACTAGCGTTCACCCATCTCACACCCGACCGCGCCCGTTTGTCTAAGTTGCATAGATCGTTTGCGTTCTACGTTAACCACCAGGCCATGCGCGCTTCGTACATGTGCACGAAGCATGTGCATGTGAATGTGCACGCTTCTTAAAATTTATATAGGAATGGACTTCGTGACATAGAACCCGTTGTTTTTTAACTTATAATATTTATTATTTCAATTTTTGTTATAGAATGGAAGACTATGTTTATTTTTACACGCTTTTTATTAGCTTCACCTGTATGTTTGTATACAAACATACAAAAAGTTTGTATGTTTGTAACCGACTTCTTTGGGCGCGATTTTGACCCACTTTAAACGGCCAGATTTCGTTCAAACTTTGTAGATTTATTGAGGACCGATGACAATACACTAATTTGATAAAATTATTCCATTTTTCAATTTGCAAAATATGATTTTTGTTCGATTGCGTTTATAGAGCTACAGCTATTATACGACTGTTATAGATCAAACGATCTAATAACGAGTATTTTAGCCACTTTAATTCAGCATCTGCTAAAAGGTGGAGTAAAAGTGCTAAAACATAGTGCTGTAAACGTTTATTCGACGTCCTTAAAGCACACATTAGCAAATATTGCCAAATAGTCGAGATAACCGCTATTACACGATAAATGGGTGTTTTAAGAACGGTTACTCGGCTCTTATACGATTAAAGGCTGAGTAATCTAATTACTATTCGACTATTTTGCTGCTTGGGTTGCTCATATTTATGTAGGGGAGTAGACTATTGGTGCTCAGTAACCGAAAACGTGTATGAGATATATAAAGAATATAAATAATTTGTTAAGTCGTAAGACAGGTGAAATTTTATGAAAACGTAAAAATTAAAAAAATATGTAACCTTGTTATGTAACAAGCCTAATGATAGATAAAGATATTTTTGAAAGAAAGAAGAAGGTTCTCAGTAACCAGTCCATTGCTCGTGGAAACATCATGGAAAGAATAAATAATCCAAACTAAAAAGTAGAAAATAAATAATAGTTTAAAAAAACTAAAAAACACGCTTTTTATAGAAAACCGAACTAAAAAATAGAAAATAAATTTTAAAGAATTTAAATTAAGAAAATAGTGTTAAAAATTTCAATGAATATAAGTTAATAATAGTGTGAATAAAAAAAAATATTTTATTTAAAAAAAAGCGTGGGGTGCATGGTGTCAATAGTTATAAATATTTTATTGACAGATATGAGTAGAGTGATTATCGTTATCGATAATATTTTAAAAAGCACCCCACGCTTTTTTTTAAATAAAATATATTTTTTTATTCACACTATTATTAACTTATATTCATTGAAATTTTTAACACTATTTTCTTAATTTAAATTCTTTAAAATTTATTTTCTATTTTTTAGTTCGGTTTTCTATAAAAAGCGTGTTTTTTAGTTTTTTTAAACTATTATTTATTATAGATATATTTACAGGATTGACACAGAGTATGTGAATTGCAACTAACAAATTATTCTAAGATAATTTCATGTTACAACTTGTAAGTTGCAATAACGCTTCTAGTTAATCTGTGCTCTACGTTCCAAATATTTGGGGTAGTCGGAGGTCGGGTGACGGGGGAGGATGTCGTCTCCGCAGCAGGATATTAAAGCAAAACTCCCCAGATTTACTATCGCACTACTAATATTTACCTGTTTGGGGAGTTCCCAATTGATATTATACGTGCCCTGTTCAAATGTTCAAACTATTTGTGAACTATGGAGCCACTTAAGTTATATTCAAGACTAGCAGCCGCACGCGACTTCGTCCGCGTGGACTTCAATTTTAGAATTTTTCTAAAATAAGTACCCTAAGCTATACTTATTACATCAGCTACCAATGACACTCCCGTCAAAATCGGTCCACCCGATTCGGAGGTAAGCCAGAAAAAAACAGTTGTTAAAAAATATTATTTCAGCATATGCACCGTATTTATATATACATTCATACGCATGTAGTGAAAAGAGTTTATTTTATTATTACAAACAGTTAAAATATAATGGTTACTGGAATTATTGAAATGAATATGTTCCAAGTCCTCGTATATCATATAAATATCCCTTATTTCATGTTTTTGTGGAATCACAGACTATAGTATTTTTTTCCACCTTTTTTATGTCCCACTACTGGGCACAGGTTTCCTTCTCACACAATTGAGAGGGATTTAGGCCATAGTCCACCACGCTGGCCAAGTGCGGATTGGTGGACGTCATGCTTTCAAGAAATTATGAATTTCTCTCAGGCATGCACGGCGATGGAGAACATCGTAATCAATGAAATATCACGATATTTTCCATCACCGTGGAGCAGCGATAAATTCGCACATTACAAATTTCTTTGTCAGAGGTGCGAGCCGAGGATTTGAACCTGGGATCGGTCGTGTCGAAGACCACGGTTTTTTACCACTCGGCCATCGCTGTTCTATAGTGTATAATAGTATATATATACCCACTTGCAAAAAGTCATCTACAATTTAAACGGCAATTGCGACAGTTCCGTGGCAGTAAATGGCAGGCAAAACTTAATCGCTACCTTTTTAGTCAAGCTTTTTATTCAACAAGCAATAGGCATTTACATAGATGAGTTTATTATTATTATTATTATTTGGAACTAGCCTTCTGCCAGCGGTCCACGAGGACCGTGGACCCGTTTAGTAGGTCCCCGTAGAATGAAAAATAGCCTATGTGCTATTCCAGGCTATATCTCTAACTTTCTTCCATCCATTTGAAATACGACCTCAGACGATATATTGCTATATCAAAATCATTTCGCCTGGAGCTTCAACCGCGTTAAGCCTGTTACTAGTTTTCACGTAGGATTGAAGCATTTTCCCCGCAGTAAAAAGTAGCCAATGTTACTCAGGGTGAATGAAGCTTTCTAATGGTGTAAGAATTTTTGAAATCAGAACAGTAGTTTTTGAGTTTATTCATTGCAAACATACACACGAAAATACAAATCTTTCCTCTTTATATTATAAGAAGATAGTCACGATCATCGAAGGCCGCGCTGTTAAGCCGCGTTCTCACAGGAAGTTAAAAAACGCGCACTCATTTACACCAGCGGTCACCCATTTTAAATCAAGGAGTGTATAAGAAAGTAATTAATAGCTGATCTAGAAATATCAATAGGAAAGTGAATTAGTTCAGGTGTGGCATCTATTTCTATCTCGGCAGGGAAGTCCTCAGACCACATTTGTAGCTGTTTCCGAGAACGTTCAATCACGTGTGTGAGTGAGCGGCGCGCAGTGAAGTTGTAAGGAGCATGAAAGGCGCTCCTTTCCGCCATGTTGCACATGCTAACTGCAATGTGACAGAGTTTGTATTAATGAAGTGGACATTTACATGTTGATGTACAGAAATTACAGTTTAAGAGTAGCGGTTTGAGGAGTTTTTAATAGATTAGAAATATAGCCAATGAAATATAGCGAATAGTAATGACGTGACTTTTTTTTTCAACATTTTTTAAGTACCACTGCTGGGCACAAGTCTCCCCTGATAAGTGAGAGAGATTAAGGCCATATTCCCCAGGCTAGCAAACAGATAACAAGCACGATTAATATAATAACACAATATTTTCCATCACTGAGCAACGACAAACACATGCATTGCAAATCGCGGTATCTCCGTGTCGAAAACTACGGTCTTTACCGTTCGGCTACATTTTTATCCGTAGAAAATATCTCGTTCTTTTTGAAAAGCGTGTAGCCCACGCGGGTGGTGTAGTAATCGCAAACCTGGCTAGTGCATAAGTTTATTGATTATGAAAGGAAAAAATATCGGATCATAAATAAAAGTGGTAAAAGAAATTAGTGGAAGCAATCCATCGTTTCAATCCTTGTATGGCTCTACCGTGTACGAGGTCTACTTTCTGTTGCTTAACTGTTGCTTCCTTTTTTATTTTGAATAAGTCAATCTATATGCCGCTGTGATGGTTTTTGAATAACGCTATCGATGACACTGCGTATGTTGTATGACATAGGTGCTATGTCACAGCTATGTGACCTCAGTTAGCCTAGTGATGTCGCTTCCGTTGAAGTCTTGAAAGCCGTTAATCTAAAGCCAACATGGTGGTGTTTAGTGGGTAGGCACCTAGGTTATCATGACTCTCTCGCTCCCGCGTAACCCGCCGCAATAGATCTGAATGTATTAGGCATTATTATCAAGTCATGTCGTCTGTATATATGGTGTCAAGGGTTTACCCACATTTAAACTAGAACAGGATTCAACGGAGATTCCGTTCATAACGTTAGTAACAGTGTCTTAACGGAACATAGTATCAAGAGGAGATTAAACTGATTATACGAGCCTATACATAACCGCTCTGAGGGTCTACTCGGCAAGTCCCATTGAATATTAACTGTCTCTAAGCGTATACCTCCAGGGTCAATATCCCGCTGTTCCAGGAAATGAACCAATGGCATTATAGGCTTCGGAAGCTATAATTCTCTTCCTTGTCGCACCTTCGTTACGCAAAGTCTTGAATATCCTTATCTGGACGCATTTAGAAACAATCATCATAATCAATAATCCTTCTTGGGGTTCCTTGCTAAAAATAAGTATTTAATATTTATTAGGAAACTTACAGCTAACATCTGTACACAATAAAATTGAAGTGTCTATTTGTAATATTAATATAACCGCTTTTTACTACATCCGTATGAATGTATATATACGGTACATATACCAAAATAACATTTTTACGAATTTTGTCTGTCTGTCTGTCGGTCTGTCTGTGTGTTTGTTGCGGTTAATCTCTGAAACAGCTGGACCGATTTTGACGGGACTTTCAATGGCAAGTAGCTGATGTAATGAGGAGTAACTTAGGCTACCTTTATTTTAGATTTTTTTTACAACTAAAGTTCACGCGGACGAAAACGCGGGCGGCCGCTAGTTACAATATAATACCAATGCGTTAGTGTAGTGATACTTATTTAACAAAATAATAAACGTTACACACTTATAGCCCCACAGTAAGGTAATTAATACCCTGTGTCGTGGGTACCATGGAACAAAGACAAGAACACAAACACCCAGACTGAGAACAGAAATTTAAACTCATCATTCAAATTTATCTTTCGCCGGGAATCGAACCCGGGACCCCTCGATCAGTAGTCCGTAATGGCAAACATTGCGCCACACGGGTCGTCAAAAAAAATTTATGTTTTATATTCGTTATGGATATATATAATCACGAGTTGCGTACTCAAAACCCTGTGTCATAAAAATTGTATATTTTGGCAACAGTTTCAATAAATAAACGTATCACACTCATAGCCTCACAGTAGGGTAGATATATCGTGGGTACCATGGACACACACAGAAACAGAAACAGAAACACCCAGACCGAGAACAGAAATTTAAACTCATCATTCAAATTTCTGCTTCGCCGGGAATCGAACCCGGGTCCCTTCGATTGACAGTCTGGCGTGGCAACCATTGCGCCACGCGGGTCGTCAATATTTTATTCACTTACGTTAAGCCGTCGGTCCCGATAGTTGTTATCAATAGATAACAGTCGTTAAACCTCGTCGGAGGTCTTATGAGCGGTTTGAAAACATCTGTCAGTGGGTTGGCCATTAACCCGTACCTCTACCAACCCGCATTGGAGCAGCGTGGCCTAAGCTAAGCAAGCTCCAGGCCTCCACTATAACTGGGAGTCTTAAAGACTTGAATACTCTTGCCCAGCAGTGGGACGTAAAAAGGGTTGCAGCCACTAATACAGAGCCATAGATTTAGTCAAAGTCATAATAAATCTATGTACAAAGCAAACATTTCATTAATTTAAACAACGAACAATAAGCATTGTAAGAAATTGTTTTCACAAGAGAGTTTCGTAATCGCTGATGCTTTGTCATATTGCTTCGTAATAGACCATCCATTAGGCTTAGTCTCGGCCGACAACTTCGACAAGAGCCGACGAGCTGAGAGTGTTTACTCTAGAATACTAGGCACTATTATATTACTTACAGCTCTCGAATGAAGAATTATTGAGGCTATAGTAGGTATGTCCCGCAGTTTTAGCCGCATTGGAATAAACCATAAAGTGAAGAGGTATAGTATATACCCCATATTTTAAAACACGCCTGAAGTTTTTCTCCATCTGCTCTTTTCTTCAGCTCAGCATTGCCTAAGCGCACTCAGAATAGACAGAACAAAAAAAAAATAACGTTCACTAAGAGTTTGTAAAGGCACCACACAGTGAATAAAGAATATTTCATTTCATTTCATTGAAAAAATATGGAAAGGAACTCTTTCACGCTCTTTTCACTTAGCGGTATGAAATGCATTTAACCACCTTTATTTATACCTACCAAATATACACAAATAACTAAGAATTGCATAAAAACGATTGAGTCATTTCAGACAAGTGCGACTACATACAAAATGACACAAAATCTTTTAATCTATATCGGAATCGAAGAAAGAACATACACAAAAAGCTCGCTGCAGTGTAATAATAACTCAAACGAATCGTAAATCAAATAAAAAAAAATGAATGCTAGCCATTAAACAAACATCAAATATCTACAAGAATAATCAATGCATACGTACAGAATAATAAGTATTCTGAGTCCTTGTAATAGTAATTCGAGACTAGATTGGGAGTAATAAAGAGAGATCTTCATTACATTTTTATGCAAGAAAAGCTTCCAAGCTCATTATTAATTAATTAAAATGAAAACTAACATAAATAAAGCTAGCGTAGCGGAAATAACCCGTTCAACTGTCTCTGCTAAGAACATCTTTACTGGAATATTTTTTTTTCCGAGAAACGAGAAATCAAAATTTGGATTCATCTTCTAAAGAACAACGTCACATTTGTAGAGTCCAGCAATTATAATAATTTCGATGGCTTTCTTACCGTTAGAGGAAGAAGGTCATACATTGTATGCAAATGTAGGTTTTTTTGTAACTAGAGTAAGGTATAATGGAACGTAAGGCGATTGAATGATGATGGAGTGATCGGAGTGTCCGGGGATGAATGAACGGTGTATGAAAGGATATATAATAATATAAGGATAATTAAGATGGCGAGAGTGGTAAGAGGCGGTCAAGGGGAAAAAGGTGTGCGACGAAGGTGTGAAAGTTAGTTAAAATTAAGAAGAAAAGTTGTTCAAGGAAATAAAAGAAGTATTTAAGAAGATTGTGTATTATTGCGGTCCGCCACACACAAGCCCTCCTCTACATGTAACTGGCAATTAATTATACTTTCTAAAATATGAAAATTAAGTTGCGAGCATCAATTAAAAATTTTTTATCACTTGACATGCAAAACCTAATACTTATAATAAATAATAATAATAGTCGCTAGGACCCAGTACAGACCAGTATTTAGAAACACAAGGTAATTAGGAATGTGAAAATTTAGGTGCCGCTTGACTTATTATAAAGGTAAATAAGCACAATAAGCCAATAATTTTTCGGAAATTCAACAAATGATTGATGCGTCACGTTCAGCAAACTTGTTTTTAATTGATATTTTGCACGTAAATTAATTATCACTTTTCAGAAAGTGCAAAAATGTATACAAGTACTTATTGAAACCAATATCACGCCAGACTAAATAATTTGGTGACTTATTATAAAGGTAAATAAGCACAATAAGCCAATAATTTTTCGGAAATTCAACAAATGATTGATGCGTCACGTTCAGCAAACTTGTTTTTAATTGATATTTTGCACGTAAATTAATTATCACTTTTCAGAAAGTGCAAAAATGTATACAAGTACTTATTGAAACCAATATCACGCCAGACTAAATAATTTGGTGACTTATTATAAAGGTAAATAAGCACAATAAGCCAATAATTTTTCGGAAATTCAACAAATGATTGATGCGTCACGTTCAGCAAACTTGTTTTTAATTGATATTTTGCACGTAAATTAATTATCACTTTTCAGAAAGTGCAAAAATGTATACAAGTACTTATTGAAACCAATATCATGCCAGACTAAATAATTTGGTTGACTGAGACGGTTATTTCTTTAACCCTACCTATGAGTTCAAAATTGTTGCAATTATTTATCGCTCGGCTCTTGGTATTTAATGCTATCTCTACTTTGAAACATTGTTATTGTTATTTATTATGCTAAGGTAAGTTCCGGGACTTCCTCCGGGAACAATAACAGTCTGAGGCGCAGTAAACAACAAAGGCAGAGTAAATAGTTATGATACATATCTTATAAGGTTACGATTGTTGGCAAAACTTCTAGGAATAGGATAATTAAAATATGAAATTTAAAAAATTCTTCACTCTTCTGTTCCAGTCGCATGGTTAACACATTCAGTTTATTTTACACTAATAAAGTGACAGCCTAGGACACACATTAGAAGAAACAGATATAGAAACAAAAATAACCAGATTCAGAACAGAAATTAAACTCATAATTTCTGCCTCGTGGGAAGAGGATACCCGAGACACTTGATCAGCAATCCGGCATGATAAAAATTGTGGCATACAGATCATCGATTTTTTTTTGTAACGACATGGGCACAACATGAAAGTCACTTGTGCATTACCGGCTGAGAAGTAGAGCTTTTTTCAGTTTCTTGAAGACTCGACCTCATGTAATAGTTCACCGAAAAGGTGGAAGGTTGTTGCATCGTTGATACGTTTGTGACTTTTGTTTAATTTTTTTCACTTTCTAACACAATTATTACACCATGAAAATTATGTGATGTAACATGCATCCAAAAATTATTACAACAAGTACAAAGAGAATCAAACTTAAACAATCGGCTGTCAGTAGCTATTCGTGATGGATGACACCCAAATTGGATCAAACACCAAAGTCAACCACACCACGCCAAAATAAACCTTACAACTCTCAAAATAAGAATCAATAAAGCCGAAGATTGTAACGTTCTAAATGTAGACAAGTACGAAAGTGCAATAGCAGAGCAAAATGAACATAATGAGCCGGGAAATAAGGCTATTGAGGCATTTGTGTCAGCCGGAGTGACAGAGTGAAGACAAGAATGAGGGAATAAGAGTGATAAAGTAACCACAGGACTGATGTCCTCGGGAAGGGCGATCGAAACAACGATTAACCTACAATGTAATGTCTTAGCAATAAATCCGAACCGATCGGCCTGCTAGATAGTGAGTTTCTCAATTTCAGATATAAATTACTTTGTGGAGATCAAGTTGGTAGACATTTTTCATGGCAGTTTCATGTCTGTTCTGATTTGTAACTCGTAAAATGTCCAACTTTTGTGCGATATCAATTTTTATATCTTTGCGACTTGGAAGGACTTGGAAGTTTTGCAACCACCTGTATATAAGGATGGTCACGTGATGATGGTGGTTATGTTATGTTTTAGTTAGCAGCATTTCTTACTGTGAAAGATATAATGTGACCAAACGCCATAGACTTGGGATATTCTAACGTCTAAGTCCATGCCAAAGGCCAAAAGTGTAAATAGGATAGAGAAGAATAAAACCCAGTATAATTATAATGCTGGTTACCAATTTACCCTGTGGTTAGAGCCATTTAGTTGACACTAAGTATAGATATAATATTACGAGCAAAGTAAGGCGTATTATAGTAATATATCTTAATTTGTTATTATTGGAAACGAGAGGGCAGATGTTTTAACTTCCTCTCTGCGTGGATGTTTCCTTTGTCTTAATATCAAATATACCTAAACATTACAGATGGTTGTATGTGTGCCAAGAGATTCCAGCTAAAATGCTATGTTATTTTACGACTGGGCGTTTTCTAAAGGGGCACTTCCAGGATCAATCAACCAATCGATCAACCTGAATATTTTGTGTCATGAAAATTTTTTTTGATTTGCTTTGTTCTTAGTTATAATTATGGTTTAAAGTTACAGCGGTTCAGATTATTTTTGTACTTTTTTTATTTGAATGGAGTAGCGTGCAGGCCACGTGGTATTAAGTGGTCGCTGCAGCCCATGGACATCTACATACAAACTCAAGCAAGCATAGGTAAGTCTTGTCTGTGGTCGTATGCAGTTGCACTGCTACTCCGGAGGCGTGTGGTCGCCTCATGTAAGTGTGGCCGCAACTGGACCTTTCCACCGAAACACAATGGTTCACGGCAGAAGTGGGTGCAGCGGTGGTACTTCCCCGAGCGAACAATAATAGTTCTGCCACCTACTTACATTATTATTCTTAAAAAGTTAACAACAAAGAATATCGGTCGTATTGAGTTCATGGACATTGTAATAACTGTACATTAAGTACATTTTGAAACAAAAGGTTATCGTTAATTTCTCAATACAGTAACTATTTTCTTGACAGTTGAAAAGGTTGACACTATAAGTACTAGTACTTAGCCCATATTTGCGCCCTTACAAAATCCTAAATAGTGCCAATTAGCACTAAATGATTTATTACAAAATAGCGTGTAGTAATTATAGAAAACGTACTGTTCTTAGTTTTCTGTAACCATAACTAATCTATTCTTTATGTAAATAAAAAACTGATCTAGTGTTACTTTACAAAGTGGTAATAAATTGACCAAGAACAGGTATTATTACGAGTAAAAGCAATTGCTGAACAATAATAATTCATGATAATAATCACATTTTACGGAACCAGCTGTAGCCCGCGGATTGACCCGCGTTAGAAAGGATTTTAACCATAAATACCATGAAGTGAGTGTTCTACGGAGAATTTAGAACTAAAAAATTTTCAAATTTATACGCCGACGTTCACTTATTCTATATAATATATAATAAATAAATAACGTTTCACACTCATAGCCCCGTAGTAACAGTAGGGTAGATATACCCTGTGTCGTGGGTGCCATGGACACACATAAAGATAGAAACACAAACACCCAGACCGTAAACTCATCATTCAAATTTCTCGTATTCGAACTCTTTCTTCCTCGGACCCTCCGATCGGCATTCCGGTATGGCAACCATTGCGCCACACGGGTCGTCATCCCGGATTAACAACGGGTGCATATGAATTGAATATTCTTCAGAGATTTCTCATAGGACCCAATTTCAACCGAATCTTGCATCCTTTAATTTATCCCATCAGGGGTTGATTTTTTTTTAAATATTTAAGAGAGTATTATCGGTCATAATATGTATTTTCTGAGACAGTGCTGTTTATTTCGCTAATATAACGTTATAAAAATTAAGCATGAATGCAAAATAACTTTAAGAGTCATAAGGAAATTTAAAATATTTTTTTTATTACTTTTTGAAGGCGTTAATAATTTTTGTTTAAAATTATTTTTTACCGACTTCCGATAGGAGGTACCTACTGTATTCGGCTGTATGTATTTTATTAGGTATGCTTACCGATTATTCCTCCATTTGTGGACCGATTTTAAAATATTTTTTTGTTCGTATGCTTACTCCCGAGGTGGTCTCAATGTCACCAAGTCAGGATCTGACAATGGGATCCTAAAGAAATCGAGGGGAACTCTTTACATTACACATTAATTTTCTTATACTCTCTGAAGCATAAGATATATTTGTACATAGTACCTAATCATCATTTCATGTTGCTGAGGAGTTGATAGCAAATTCTTGAAATATCTATATCTATTTTTGTTCAAAAACGTATACTCCAACTGTCGCCATGTCAAAATCTGATGATGAGATGCTAGGGATATCTAGGGAAACACTGAAACTTTATAGGCACACGCATTGTTTTCGTCATATTTTTAACATAATACAAATATTCATGCCCGGTAATGATCATCTCGTGTCGCTAAGCTGATGATTTGCTGATTGAAGGTACAACTCCTTAACGGTTAGGAGCTGAGAGCAATTTTTTTCAATAATTTATACATTCAGATGGTCCGATAGTAGTATTCTTTCAGGATATTAGATGGCTATTAGATTAACTTGATTATAAAAGCTAAATCTTACGTTTATAAGTTAGGATAAAAAATCCATTTATGCTTATATTTATATACAGAATTAGTAAATTGAATATTACTGAAAGTAGTAAAATTAATTAAGTTTTTAACAAAAACATAGAACCAATTTCAAATGGTAAAAAATAAAATTGTTCAGTACCTACTTCTGCTTGCTTGACTCTTAAAACTAGTTTTGGAGTCAGGCCCTTAGTAAGATGTAGTACCTTTTTTTCTGATTGAGCGCGGACTCCAAAATAGTTTTAAGAACATTTCCATAAGCAAGAAGTAGGTACTGAACGGTTTTATTTTTTGACCATTTGAAGTCGGTTATATTTTTTTTGTTAAAAACTTATTTAATTGTAAACCTATTTTACTAGAACCATTGGTAAAAAATTGAGAGAATACTTGTATTACTAAAATAAATAAAATATTTTGAATTTGAACTTGTAAAAGCGTAGCAAACAAACAAACTCATTTTCGCATTGATTGAAGTTTACCATAAAAAATAATTTTACCAAATCACATTATGTCTCATCAATAATTTTATTTCTAAGTTTTTACTACTAAAAATAAATTTAAAAATATTGAACTCCTCTTATCGCAGGCCTTTTTTCATTTTGAATTAACAAACATCTGTTTTAGTTTTACTATAACCGAACACGCGAGAAAGAACAGTAAACCTGTCACTTGCTTCTCTCACAGACTATTTATACAACGGAGCTGTCAACAGCAAAATTCCGTCCCAACATATGAAATACTTCGTTTTTTATCTGTTAACACCCACTAAACTTTCGGTCATTAGTTTAAAAATTGAAGTGTACATAATTCATAGGTCTGTCAGTGAGGTGTTAAGTTCATATTAGACGACTAGGAAAATGCAACAAACGTTTTTTACACATTTTCACAACTTTAAAGTTAAAGGAACTGACTACCGAGAGATTTAGCCCACTAGTGGCATAATAAAAATGTTCAAAAATGTTATTAGAATTATCTCAAAGTTCAAAGATCGAAATTAAAATAACCTGATGTCAGTTTTACAAAACTTTGAATAAAGTCAATGTTATCCATAGATCAGTAACGACTCAATTTGAGTATTTAAATGATACGTATATAAATAAATATCTGGTAGTAAACTAACTTAAACCGAATATTATATATTCGTTTTATATTATACATATATTATTATAGTTAATATTATGACCGTTCGACGCATATTTGATTATGAAAATCGTACCTACCTCGTCTACTAGCCAGTACAATTTCAAGAAAATCAGATTAATTTTACCAAGATAGAAATGAAATGAAATAAATTTATTTGCAATATGCGGTATCTTACATTAACCTTTGTAAGGCATGCAAAAATTTGCGATTCAATATAAAGGTAACACTTTAAACATACTAATATCTCGCTTATTATTATTAAAATTGTCATAAATATTAAAACATTAGTAAAAACGTATGTCAAAAAGTAATTACTGTATAATTCAATAATTTGTTTGTCCATTTAATCATTTATCAAATAAATTAAATAACAACATATTATTATGGTAACAAAGAACATATGGTATGAATGTCTTGATCGAAGTACTGATTTAGATAATGGAAGGCAAAGCTTTTCAGTGAGAAATCTACAATCAACCTTTTTCTGAGTAAAAAGATACAAATGTGTTTTAACAAATAGGCACATTTCATAAATGTGTAGAAGTACCTACACAACATTTTGAAATATAGACACTGTAACACTGACTAAGATAGACTTTTGTTTGTAAAGTGGACAAATGCGAAATTTAAAAACGTTAAATATTTACTTCACAATCAACCGCATCAAACATGAATAAAGGTATCAAGTCCTTCCTACAATAATGCGTTTTATGTCCACTAGCGACTTTTCACTCGCATAACAACTCCAGTATAACAAAGTCATGCATTTATCCGGACAAACATCAGCAGTCCATATTATGCAACTTAAAACATACCTTTTCTCAAATGGATAAAACACTTTTTAGCTTAAACTCATTATAGGGTAAACACCCCTATTTTCGTCATTCAGCACTCTTTTGACTAGCGTTTGTTTAATTTTACTTAGTTCGTTCGGTTCTGTTGATTTATTTTAAGTTACTTCCATGTTTACTTGTTAAGTTAGCGTGTTTTCTAGTAATTAAGTTTATAATTTGTAACCTAATAATTTATCATTTTGGTAGGTAAGTGTAGGTTTCGTTGTAGATTCGTGTTTAAGAAATAGAGCTACGGTATCACCTGCCTGATCGTAACAGGCGACAAAAAGGGAGCTTCCGGGGTTGTGGGCGGCGAGAGTGAGAGCTGCAACTATCCGGTTAGCCCTTTGCCCCAGGAAGGACAGCGGTGTGTGCGTGACAGTATGCCGTCACATGCACTGGCAAATAAAGGAGAGCACCAACGCTCTTTGGATGATGGGCTTGTTATGAGGTACCGCGCGTGGGAGGACACCGGTGCATTTCTTTGGAGATCCCGGAGTACTCCCCAAGAGCTAAGGCAGGTCACTGAGGGTGTTTTAGTGCAGTAAAATCTCTCATAATGGTATCCCACAAGGTGTCAGGTACCTTTGCAACGTTTCCCCCGATACAAAAAAGATATATTATGTAGAAAGGGCAGCGATGGCCGATTGGTAAAAAACCGCGGTCTTCGACCCGACTCTGGGTTCAAATCCTCGGCGCGCACCTCTGACAAAATTTATGCTGCGCATTTATCGCTGCTCCACGGTGATGGAAAATATCGTGATATTTAATTGATTACGATGTTTCCCATCGCCGTGCATGCCAGAGAGAAATTCATAATTTCTCGAAAGCATGACGTCCACCAATCCGCACTTGGCCAGCGTGAAAGACTATGGCCTAAATCCCTCTCACTTGTGAGGGGAGACCTGTGCCCAGCAGTGGGACAAAAAAGGTTGCTAAAAGGTTGAAAGACTTGCTAAACAAAGACAGGTCACAATAAAATTTCCTTTGGGTTTCATCCATCTTCATAGTATTTTACCTATCACAGCGTAAGCCATATTTTATATTTCTGAAGCCGCACTCCATCATTAAATATTAGTTCTCGAACAATATTTCACTACACGAGTCTTTCTGAATATTTTACCATGAAAGTCTTTCGACAGTTCCAGGCCATAATAAATTAGACATTTTGGAATGCCAAGGTAAACCTGACTTCTTTGAAACTGCTAAAGTGCTGAGCCCGATATTTGAAATGTATTCACAGCAAGCAGTTGAGTAAGGACGTGTTCACATTTACTATCATTTTTGTTAAATTAACATTGATTTATTACAGTTATTATGCAATAGCAGTAATAGTATAGGGGTTAAAATGTAGCTTCACGGTGGGAATCCGAGTTTAATTTAAATAATCTGACGAAATGTTTTGATATTATTTATAATAAAATTAATCAATTCAATTGAAATCAAGTAGTCCATTGGTAGAATATATATATTAAAGAGGTCTATAACATTCAAAATTAATATTTTCTAATTCATGTAGTAATATAGCCAATATTACTATGTTAAAATGCAGTTGTTGAGTGCTGTGATTTTTAAATATTTTACACAGTAATGTTTAGTATTTATAAACGTATTTTGAAGAAGATTTTTGAAGACTTTAGTTTCGAAGACTGTGAAGACTGTAGTTTTGAGGAATACGACCAAAAATAAGTTTAATTTGACTAGGTCAAATTGATGTGCTTAGACTTAAGTATTGGTGCTTAATCTTAGAGTTTACAAACAGACAGACAGGGGGCTAGAGAAGTGGCAAACTATCATCGCAAACGCATGTAGAATATTATGATAAATGTATGGAACTGACATTAACTTAACGATCAAGAATATGTAATGGCGGCTCTATATTATTGCCGCAAAATCACGGCGCAAAACGTTGCATACGCTACATTCACGGGTTAACTCATTCGTGACTGAAACCTGCCGCGAAATGGCCGTGAAAACTGCTGCTGCTATTAATTTGTTTACTGTGGAAACATATAACTATTTGTACTTTGAGAATCAGAAAGCCTCGTTGAAGAAGACGATTCTAATGGTTGATGACCGAAATACATTGTAACCGAAAATAATACGTAAATAGCAGGCGAGCCGTGAACCGCCGCATACGTGAAAGTGACGCATGAACATCGCGCACACCCCACGTTGTCACTACGACATTGGCGCGAGTTGTCTGCTTTCTACCTGAATGCGCCCTTATTTTGTGTTTGCAAGCCAAACGGGCGCCGTAGAACTGAAAAGTTGTTTATTTGTTGTTTTAGGGCGTCGCGCCACCTAGGGGCTGTTTGTGGAATTAATGTATGAATATTAGAGTTTTGGTACAAGATATTAGTGGTTTATAAATGCCGTAAAGTATCGGTAAACCTCAAAGAGCGTTGCAAACTGTTAGGTTTATTTGATTTAACGGTTCAAGTTTCGAGTTTGTTGGTCTATAAGTTTAAATTGTGAAAGGTAAGCAATAAAATATGTATGGAATGCTACCTATATTGTACCTGACTTTAGGGTGTTGAGATTTATAATGAGATGGATATCGTTACGCTATGCCGTCGTGGTATTCATCTGCAATAGAATTATTTTATATATTTTTATCTTTGTAATATTTGCATACCTGAATAAGGTTAACATGGCGAACTAAATATATATAAACAACTTTTGTAAACACCCATATTTGTACAAATAAAAGTTTTCGTCTTTGTTTTTGAAGAGTTTTTATAATAAAAATCAACATTCATACAATTACTTAGGCAAACCCCAGGTTATAAAGTTAGGTAAAAACTACTTTGCAACAATCCGCAACCAGAACGTATGATGGTGTATACCTTTTTCATGCAATAGCACCTCCCTCCCTCCCACATAGGACACATGCACATGCAACAACAAAAAGTATACACCAATATACGTACCACCACCAACACGTGTTTCGCCCCAAAACAGAGCATCATCAGGGTTAATGACTACGACGGTTATCCGCAAAGTCCGTTACCCAAAGTTACAAGTAAGTCGTAGAGCCAATAACCCTAATGATGCTCTGTATTGGGGCGAAACACGTGTTGGTGGTGGTACGTATGTTGGTTTTTACTTTTTGTTGTTGCATGTGCATGTGTCCTATGTGGGAAGGAGGGAGGTGCTATTCCATGGAAAGGGTATACACCATCATACGTTCTGATTGCGGATTGTGTGCAAAGTAGTTTTTACCTAACTTTATAACAGTGGAGTTCCGCAAAGTAACGCCTGATTCTATTAATTTTATGCAAACCCCAGGCTTGCTTGAGGCTGCTTAAAATGTCACACAACCTCAATAACCCTAATTATTGCCTAAGATTGCGTGCAGTTATTCTGCTACTCCGGAAGCTGATGGTTGCCTCGTGTTAGGCCAACCAGTAACTGCAACCTTTCACCGAAACACAATAGAAATGCTTTTCAGCAGAAGTGCAATGGACTTCTCCGGTCGAACCTTCATAATTTTCCCACATGTAATTAACGTTTCACACTCATAGCCCCAAAGTAGGGTATGCATACCCTGTGTCGTGGGTACCATGGACACATACAAAGGCAGAAACACAGACACCCAGACCGAGAACAAAAAATTAAACTCATCATTAAAATTTCTGACTCGCCGGGAATCGAACCCGGGACCCTCCGATCGGCAGTCCGGCATGGTAACCATTGCACCACGCGGGTCGTCAAAATAATGCATCAATTTACCAGTAAGGTGTCCGTTACATCACATTCCACGCAACATTAATTACCGAACATCAATAAGGACAGCGCGGGGGTTCAGTTTATAATATTTCTGTAAGCGTGAAATGCCTTCGCTACATCGATCATCTGCTGGCGACGTGATACGATACGACAAGCAAAGTGTATAGACAAGTGTATATGTATGTATATGCATCATTTTATGGTTAATGTGTATGAGAATCTTTCGAACCATAAAAACTTGATAGTGTATGCCTACGTACGATGGGTTTAGGATAAAGTTGTGCGATAGTGTATGACTTGTGTGAGTATATTATTATGTGTATATGGTTATATTATGAAAGAAGGATATGGTTAATTAGTTCACACTGCGTGATCTAAAGCAGAGGTGGGTGTTGAAAAAAAAATCAATACACGAGGTCTTTATTATCTACACTAATACGAGTATAATAAACTCTGTGGAATTACTAGTAAGATTGAAAAACATTCTCTGTATGGAAAATAACAGTTATTTATTTCAACATACAAAAGTATTACAAAATTGCAAAAATTTATCCTAAAGTTTTTACTACTCTCATCATCAAAATGACAAAATTTTATTTCTGCGCATCCACGAAATACAGAATGTAAGCTGCTGTCCGATTACGTCATATCCCGCGTAACGCACATTAATTACCGAACATCAATACGGACAGCAGTATATTTCTTGCGTGAAACTTTTTCGCTCCTTCAATCATGTGCTGAAATGAAAATAAATGACGCGATACGACAAGCGTGTATTCATGCGTCATTTTACATTAACATATATCTTTAAACGAGCAATTCTTGTATATACCTGAATATATTTTTTGAATCTCAGGAACGGCTCCAACGATTTTGATGAAATTTAGTACCCGGGTGTGATAAATCGATCCAGTTAGGTTTTATTTTTAGAAATTTTAAATTATAAACATGGAGAGTATTCATACTTAGTATATTATTGTGGCGTAGAACGCCGTCAAACGCCATCCGTCAATTCGACGTTCAAAGAGATGACAATGTCGATTTGAAAGAGCACTATAAAAATTTCGTTCATTTAATTAAAGCTTCCTTGGCCGAATGGCTTACGTCGGATGACTGCGGAACTAAAACAGACTCGGGTTCAAACCTCAATCAAAAGCATATTGCGTTTATTTTTCATTTATTGCAATTTTTTATTGGGGGCTTTTTCATATGGCGTTGTTAAGTAACACTAAGCAAATGAGTGTTTCGTTTGAAATTAAACCAAAATATAAAGTGTTTATCCGAGCAACGCTCGGTCGTCCAGGTGCTGAGAGAATGTTACTCCATAAAAATATGAGATGTGAATGAGTAGGTACTTGTATAATACCTAGTTCTTTTATTTGGAATGGATTTTAAATATACTTTTATATAACAATACAATAAACAGTTTCTTACACACAGCCGCACTCTAGGACATCTTGCATCGTGGGTGCAATGTAGACACACAGAAACAAGATCTCAGATACTCAGACCAGGAAAAGGCAAATTAATTATTAAGATTTCTGGAAATCGGACTGAGGACCTATGATCTTGTACCTAATGTAAAGCTCAGCCTCTGATTGAATTTAGCTTCGATGACAAACGTTTATCCTTCAAGTCCTTCTTCAATGCAACATGAAAACTTGTATTTGATATTAATACCAGATTTTTTTGGGTAAAGGGAACTCTACTACTACTATGACTCCACTATCCATCTGACAATCTGCCTGTCACTAGGCTGTATGTCACGAACCTTGAAAGACTTTCACAGATGATGTATTTCCGTTGCCGCTTTAACCACAGATACTTAAAAAATATAATTAAATAAACATAGGGGGCTCCCATACAATAAACGTGTTATTTGCCGTTTTATAAAGATATTATTAGTATAGAACCATTCGTGCGTGAGCCCAACTCGAACTTGGCCGGTTTTTATCTTTAAGCACATCACTGGCCTCAACAGATAATTCAAACAACAGACCTATAGCCAAAAATCTCTTGAAGCCGTGGAGGTAAAAAGTAGTATTAGGATAACCTACCTAGACAGGAAAGTGCAAATCTAATAGGAGAATGGAATGAAAATAAAACTAATGAGTTTATTGTATAATCAGTTAAGTAAACTTCGTGCCACGTGTTCTCGCAGGGGGTCGGTTAAAGTAAACTGCGCAAAAACTAAGCAGCTTCCATTAAGAGTTTTTGTCCTTTTTTTAGTTTTGTTTAGTTTTGAACTGCGGACGTTTGTTTTGTTTTTGTTCTCGCTGAGCGAACGTCGTTTTTACTAAGTTTTTATGTCGGCGTCGTGAATTCCGTTTGGTGATTCAAAAAAGCTTAGCCAAAAAGTTTTTGTCCTTTTATAACGCCTTTGAAATTATTTTCTTTCTGAGGTTTATATAATTTGTGTTTTTGCAATTCTTTACATTAAGATAAGATGGTAGGTGGTAGAACTATTTGGTTCGCCCGGGGAAGTACCACCGCTGCACCCACTTCTGCCGTGAACCAATTCTTTTGTGTTTCGGTGGGAAGGTGCAGTTTCCGGCCACACTTACAAGAGGCGACCACCAGCCTCCAGAGTAGCAGCACAACTGCTTGCGACCTCAGATAAAACTTACCTATGCTTGCTTGAGGTTATATGTAGATGTCTATGGGCTGCAGCGACCACTTAACACCACGTGGCCTGCATGCTCGTCTGCTACTCTATTGAAATAAAAAAAATAACGGGTTGCACTTCGGGAGTGCCGGCAGAAGCGAAAATTTGAATATTAACGTGGTGCATTTTTGATATTTTGGAATGGTTAGGGCATAATTTCGCACGAATCGCTTTAATTATCAGTATTATTTTTCATCTAGTATTTTCAGTAGATTTTCATCTAGTATTTTATAAATTACTCACTCATTTTCTTTCACTATTTCTACGTCATTTTTTTCATTAATAGATCCACTTTCTTCCATTTCCATATTTTAAACACTTAATATACAATACATACACTGTCATATTTGACTGTATCAGCTGTCACCCCTCCGTCTTACGAATATTCGATCAGGTCACGTGTCCTGACGCAAGTTTAACATGTTTTACCCATACCAAAAAACTCCGCTAAAGAAGTTTTCACTTCAAAAAAAGATAACATAGTTTTTATTAAAGGCGAGAAGCGAAAGCGAGCTACTATACAGGAAGTTTTACGGGGATCCCGGGTTCAGATCACGGCAGTAGTTATATATTAAGGTATCTGGATCAGGATCATTCAGAGATCCAGATCCAGATACCTTAATATATAACTTTTCACTATTCATTTATCAGTTTTCACTTTTCATTTACCAGTTCTAAAATAAATTGACATTAGAACTGATAGATAAAAAGTTAAAAACTGATAGATGGATAGTAAGTACGTACATAAGTACGTCGTGTACAACATACCACAATGAAAAATTAAAATTGATAGATGAATAGTGAAAAGTTAGATATTGAGGTATCAGTTTTAACTTTTCATTTATCAGTTCTAATATTAAATTTATCAGCTTTTAAATGTTAAATAAAACGAAAATGTGTTCATTATTATTTCTTTATTCATGAAAAAATACTAGGAAATCTTAAAAAATACGGTATATTCATACAAGCATATTATTTTCTAAACACCACTTATAAAGACAAGATACATTTTTTAATGCACATATTTTGTTATGATAGATACATCTTAAAATATCTGAAGATAATTTATAATTATCATGCAATACGCTTAAACTAGGACAATTTTTATCTTCTAAGTTGTACACATTATCAGTTTGTAATATTTTTTTCAGCCAAACCACCTTTTCAACACCTTTAGTAAAAATATATTTGTTTTTAAAATAATCACCGATAATTAACTTATAATTTAAATAAGGAACGTATCCCTCATTCCATAATATTCCTCCATTTTTTTCAATCCAAGCTACTTGAAGATAACTGTAATATAAAGATTAATAGTGATATACATAAAATTAGTTTTAACTGTCAACACTCATTTTTCTTAAAACCAACCTCACCCGACGAAGTTATAAAAATAATAAATAATCTAAATAATACAAATAGTACGGGGTATGACGGTATATGTACGAATATCGTTAAACGGGTATCAAATATAATTGCACCAATACTAGCTTATAATATAAATTTAAGTATTGAAACTGGCATATTTCCAGAGAAACTTAAAGTCACAATTATCAAACCAATATTTAAGAAACAGGACAGACAGAACATGGGATGTTACAGACCTATAGCATTAATACCTATTTTTTCTAAAATATTTGAAAAAGTACTCCATGACAGATTATATTTTTACTTCGAAAAGTTTTCTATCTTTGCTGATGAGCAGGTAGGGTTTAGGAAAAACAAATCAATAAACGTAGCAATTTATAATTTTTTACAAAAAGTAATGACAGGTTTAAATGATAAGAAACAGGTAATCGGGCTCTATATGGACATGACAAGGGCATTCGAGTATGTAGATCATAAATTGCTGATTAATAAGTTAGAGAAATATGGAGTCAGAGGCAATGCGTTGAACTTAATCAACTCTTACCTAACTGACAGAGAACACATAACAGAAATAACAAAAATTAATGAAATCACAAAAACTGAAGAGAAACATCATTCTCTCTCTAGGAAAGTACTGTATGGAGTGCCTCAAGGAAGTATTTTAGGCCCTTTACTTTTTTTAATTTATATTAACGATTTTCCTCAAGCAGTAAAAGAACCGATGATACTATTTGCTGATGATAGTACAGTAATATTTACAAATGAAAACACAGGTTCCTTTGAAAGTAATATAAATAATTGTCTTGATTCACTGATTGAGTGGCTAAATAGTAATAATCTTAAAATTAATCTTGATAAAACAAACATAATGACATTTAAAAATAGAGTATCATACGGACAACCAGTAAATATTAACTATAAAGGAAAGTTGATATCTGAAATAGAAACAACAAAATTTTTAGGACTATACATAGATAGCAGATTAACGTGGCAGTCACACAAAGAACACGTTTGTAAACAATTAAATAAGTTTTCTTTTGCTTTATATAAATTGGCCAAAGTTGTAAGCAAAACGGCGGTTCTAAATGCCTACCATGCGTACGTAGGTGCAACATTAAGATACGGTATAATATTCTGGGGAAACGCGACTGGAATTCAAACTGTGTTTAAGGCTCAAAAAAAATGCATTCGAGCAATATGTCAATTACAACAAACGGATACTTGTAGGCCACATTTTCAAAATTTAAAAATAATGACGCTCCCTTCCTTATACATTTACGAGATCTCTTTAATGGTCAAAACAGAAATCACAAAATATGAAACCCTTAAATCAAAAAGACATAACAGTAAATTATGTTCAATCGCTTCCAAAACAAAACAATATCATAACAGTGTCTTTTGCATGGGACCAAAAATATATAACGGTCTACCGGAATTCCTCAAAATTAAAACGGGCAACGAATTTAAAAAAGGACTTAAAACGTATTTACTGAAAAAGGCGTATTACTCAGTCACTGATTTCATAAACGATAAAACGGCATAAAGGAATTCCACAAAAACCTGGGAGGTGGGAGGTTTTTTTTCCGCCGGCTTTTTTTCCTCTCAGTGTACAAACACCCTGTGATATGGGTACCCAAAGCTGACGATCGGAACCGATCCGAAATATAAATAAATAAATATTTTTATTTTTATTTATAAAAGGCGCAATATGGGACAAATAAAATAATATTAAAATAGATGTAAATGTACATTTCGTAATTGTATTATAGTTTAGTTTTTTTCCTTTTATATTTTTATCATTGTATATTTGCATACCTCATGAAGGTAAATATGGCGAACTAAATATATATAAACAACTTTGTAAACACCCATATTTGTGCAAATAAATGTCTTTGTCTTTGTCTTTGTCTACTTGTAAACGTTCTTTTTTAGTCAAATCATAAAACGGGTACGGGGGTTTTATCAAGAGTGTAAAGATTTGCCCTGCATTTTGAATTGCTATTTCTTTGGGTATAAACTCGTTGTTTTCATTTTTAAATCCTTGAACATCGACAATAACATTCATGATAATTTTCGCACGATGTTACTTAACGGTTTGTACTCAAATAGACGCTCGTTTATGATCAAACAGTAGGCTGTTGTGTTATCTGGTATATCTTTTGAACACTCAATTTCCAATCGAACATCAACTGGCCCGGTTTTTAGTGAATCATTTTGTCGTGAACAGTCAATAACAAACAGCGGAGCTTTTTCTTTAAACGTGGACAGATCAAGCAGCGGGTCCACAGGAAGGTTGTAATATGACTGAAGAAAACATGAATACATTTCATATAATATACTGTATTTGTCTTCGTCAAATTTTAAATTTAGTGAGTCATACGGATAATATTGAGAATTTAAAAACAATTTAACGTTTGTTACTTTACAATGGTCAAATATAGAAGAGCTATTAGCAGCATTATTTTTTCTATTGGTCTGCAGACCGAATACAACAAACCTTGGTTTCTCTAATTGAGAAGCTGTTTTAATAGACCAGGAATGTTTAGTTGTTTTAGGTAATACTGGGTACTCATACAAATCCCAGTTTCTAAATGACAGTTGTAGTGGTCGATCTTTTTCTAATAATTTAAGAAGTGATAATCTATTGCGGTCACTCACTCGTACATGTGGTACACGCCATTGTACTTTCTGTATATCTAATTCAAAATTATCATTTTTTTCCATAGTTATACAATTCATGATGGATCTGCTTCTTTGTAATATTAGTTCATGCCTACAATTAACAATTATTTTATTGTAATCTTCCGCAAAGCCTAGTATTTTATTTAATGGAATAATGGCACTAAAACTTCCACTTTTTTGTTTAGTGCCGTTTACATTCCACCCCCATGTTGCACTAGCTTTACTTTCTCCATCATTCAAAGATATATACGACTTTATTGTAGTTGTGATTCCCGCGTTTTTAATGTGGTCTATTACAACACCATTTAATTCATATCTTATATCTTGAAATAAAAATGAAAATGGATTGTTGATAAATTGCACATCTTTTCTTGTAATTGTTCCAGACGTATCTTTTGTAAACACACTGACATATCCTTCAATGTAAATAGAGCTTGCTGATGGCAGCAAGTATACATCTTGTTGGTGAATTGGTATTCTGATTTCATCGTTTTCTTTAAAGCTATTATTATAGGGATTGTACGTATGTATTTCGTAACTTTCAATGGAATTATCATGCTGTGGTAAATCTGTGATTTGCAGCATTTTAAATTTTAAATCCAAGAGCACGAAGAAATTCTTTATTATTTTTAGTAATTTTTTTATTAAAATTCTTACTACTGTTCAGCCGTCTTCCCACCTTCGCTTTTGAGAGTGAAGTACTCAGTTTTTTTTATCACTCGGGTTTTTATTGTAGATAATCATATTTTTTTATTTTATTTAAATATTTATCCCTGAAGAAAATATTCTGTACTTACGTTTACCATGAATGCAAGGATTAGAATGATTATAAGTGCAATATTATTCTTTTTAAATATTAGATTTGTTTTCTTAACCAAAATGATTTGAGAAATTTTAAACACAAATGTCCACAGTTGTATAAATTATATTTTTGATGATTTTCATTATTAAAATATATATTTGACCCCATATAATTGATGAATTCTGTTGGTGGTTTCAAATTACCGTAACTGTCAAAGTATTCAATATAATAATTTATTTTCCCATAGGCTACCCAATGAGTACCTGAGTTTTTAGATGAATCTAAGTTAATAATACCGCATTCTATTGGTAATGGCTGGTATGGTAATTCATCTCTCATAAATACACCTCGAAAAAAAGGAATGTTTCTCGAGAACCTTATTAAGTCTATATTTGTCAAAGGTCTTTTGGGTAGCCGATTATTTAGTTTTTTTTCTTTGTAACGTATATTCCCAATCCATCTTTATAAGATTTGAGATGTAATCCTCTTCCGATACATAATGATTCAATTTTCTCATTATGTCTTTCTAACTCTGCTAGTCGTTTCTTAGCAGCTTTATATTCATTTATTGTTTTTGTGATACCAGTAACTCCACCAGCTAAGCTGCCAGCAGCAGATAAACCTGCAAATATGGATATTAAAGGAAGAAATCCTCCAGTTTTCGGTACGGGTATAATTCTTGGCACCTCTATTGGTAGATTGGAAGACATTTCCTTTGCAGCTGCCATTGCTACCTCCACGACCGCCTTCTTACATTTAGGTTTCAGATTTTTGAGATGTTTTTTTGTGTGTGCAACAATATTTTTAAAAGATTTCTTAAAACATCCAGATCCAGATTTACGTTTTTTTGAAGGTAAGGTATAGTTTTCACGGGTTTTATTATTTTTTTCTTTTGACATTTTTAGTACGTGATAAATTCCAACGAAACTGTTTACTATAGTAACAATCTAATCATACTGACTAAAAAAAATTAAGTATCTCTTTATATGTATGCCATAAGTGAACTATATAAATTATACAACATTATTTTTGTTTATCCAGCTGTTTTCTGTTTTCGAAAGCCCTAACCATTTTACATAAACCTTGTTATCCTTTCTTTTGATAACTTTTTCAACTAGATAAATATCTGGATGCTTCGTTTTTTGAAGCTCTTGGCTATAAAATGCTCCTAATATTGGACGTTTTCTAGCATCTTCTAATAGATACGTGATAGGGTCAGTATTTTGTACTTTTACAATCTTAAATATTTCTGTAGACCAATTTGGGGTAAAACCTTTTTCAAAACATCCTTTATATTTACTGATTCTCACATAATCACCTAGTTGTAATTTTACATTCTTAATTTTTTTCTTACATTTATATCTCATAATATATCGTTGCAGAACGATTTCCTTGTTATCTTGATTTATTGATACCGGAGTTTGCTTCACAGTATTGTGAAAAGTATGATTGTACTCAAAAACTTTATTCTCAAGCGTGCCATCTATCCACTTATCCACCTTTCAAATGAAACTCCTTATAAAGTATATTTTTTAATGTTTTAATGAATCTTTCTACAATTGAAGCTTTTTTTGTGGAATATGTAGAGTAATGATTAATTTTAAAAGTTTTTATAATTTCTTTAAACATGTTATTATAAAATTCTTTTCCTAAATCTGTCTGTAAGTTTTTCGGAACCCTTCCTTCAAGTAAAACAGTTTTAAAAGCCTTTGATACAAGCTCTTTAGTCTTTTGTTTAAGTGGAACAGCCCAAGCATACATTGAAAAACAATCTATAATGACTAATATGTATTTATACCCACAATTTGCTTTTGAGATTTTCTGCATATCAATTAAATCAGCTTGCCAAAGGTCATCAATATCTTTGAGTAATACTTTTCTACGGGGGAAATTTTTTCGTACATATTTGTGAATTTCATTTATTACGTCTTGTTTGCTCATAATGTTTCTTTAATTTCCCTACAATTTCATTTAAAAATATTAATTTTTCAAGATTTTTTATGCGCTCATTTAAATTTGCTAAATGTGTATCAATAGTTTTTAGCTTTTCATAAATATATTTATCAGTTATTTTGGTACAATTCTCATTAGCAATATTTCCGCATATAGTGTTTTTTGATGTTAATTTCACATAATCACTTTCACTATTTTTACTTACATGGATATGAGGTTTATCTTCATGAGTATTCATGTTCATGAATACATTGCTACTGAAATGTATATTAAGACTTCAGTCTTTTATAATACCGGCTTCTTTTAATTCTTCAATAATTGATATGATTTCATTGTCATGATTAGTATTGCCAGCACTTTGTGATGCAATCAATAATTTTAACCTTTCAACTAATTCATTTGGGTCATCCCAATAAACGTAATCAGTATTTTTTTATATTTCTTGACCATCGGTATGTAACCTCCAATCTTATGTTGGGATGATTCACCTCCTTGCTCATTTATCTGACTAAATAGAGGTTTTATAATTTGACGGTATTTCAATCCCTTATCACCTTTTATTTTTCCATTAGAATTAAAACCTATTTTGTGCACATTTGTTATAGACAGTATATCTTTGTAAACTATTTTATCCATTTCGGATACTAAGTTAAGATTAGGTTTGTTTCGAATCAAGAGCTCTTGTAAGCCGGGGGTAAATTCATAATGCTTATTGTTTATGCTTATTATGTACATCTTATCTGTGTTTGACGAACTATTTGACAAGGAAATCTTAATCTCAGAGTTTCCAATCATCAATTTTTTGTTTTCACTACGTATTCCAAATGGGATATTTATATTATCATAAATATCCAAAATGTCTTCTTTATCAAGTGACATTAACGTGTCGTTCTTACTTTTTATCAAACTTTTGTCATCTTCACTGTAATATTCTGAAACTGTATTGTAATCTGGGATGGTCGCTTCTTTAAACTCGTCATATCCGAATGAAGAATTTAAATTTTCAACATTTTTTACTCTTAAAGTTGGAATATCATTTCCTTTCACTTTAATAAGAGTTTCTAAAGGTTCAGTTATAGGTTTGAATACTTTTTTATACCTAAGGTTAGAAGCATCTTCTTCATTACGAATTATTTTTAATTTATTTTTTATGTTTTGAACTGACTTTAACAATTGTTCTTTAATGTCGGTATCCATCTGAGATAAGGGTATGATGTGCAAGTGTTATTTACAGAAACATAAACACAAATGACAAATTTCAAATAGAATGTAGTTTATATTGAACTTCTATAAAATAATGAATGTATCAAAACCTTTTCTATATCGTCCTTTGTCAAGACTGCAGTCTTTATTTATAACTAAAAAACTAAAACGGTCTTGCCATATGGAAGAACATAGTTTTTTAAATTTTAACCACTCCATATCTGTATTGACGTGCTCGTTGTAAATATGTTTTAAATTAATATCATCTTGTTTAAATATTATTAAAAAATTCACGTTATCACGCACTAATTGTTTAGGTATTTTCGAATAAGTTTGTGACAAATAGAAACAATCTATTCCTTTATGCCGGCCCATGGCAAAGTAATTGCGTATATTTACTTGATTTTCGCATGCAACGTCATCAAATATCATGATTGAATTTTTTAAAGCGTCATTAGGATGAATCACTTCTTTACTTACTTATCATCAAAAATAAAATATCGAGCTTCGGGAATTTTCTTCATTACTTCGTTCAAAAAACAGTACTTTGGTTGAAAGGCTGTCTTAGAGTACAAGTAAACATGTCTGAATTTAAGACCATTTTCATGAAATAAAAGATTTAACATAACATTAGTTTTACCACAATTTGAAAGACCACAGATGATACACCGGATTGTACTAGGTAAAAGAATACTATGTTATATTTTGCAAGATTTTTTGTTGATTTTTATATTGTGAACTTCAAGATCTAACGACTGCTTTATAAATTTCATTGAGTTCTCGATTCAAAGCCTGACGATGGTCTGCGTTTTGAATAAGGTAAACGTGAGATTATAAATGAAAACAAAAGTTAGTACGTAAACATGTTTATTGTATTATAAAGATAATATGCATTATATTTATATACATTTATTTATAATCATAATCTGTATTAACAATATAAAATCATCTTCTTAACTAAAAGAATTAGTTTACATTTCTGCAATTTCATTAAATTTTTAATTGAATCAACTTAAAATATAGTACTACAATGACCCCAAGGTATGGTCTCTATTTGATTGGGTAGAACTTGCACCTTGTCATCGTTTCGATTTATTACTACTTTATCTAATTCTTGAGAGTACAATACATGTTTAATAGATCTAATAACATTCATTTTACATTTGAAACTTTTATCAGATAAAAGCGCTTTTTTGTAATTACTCTTATGTAGTCTATTCTTTATTGATTTCGTTACACCTTTAGCCTTTTTAATTTCCCCTCTCAAAGTATTTATACAATATAACTTAGATCTTAATCCTGTGAATTCACTGATAACTTCACCTCCTAATTCATCTTTGAATAGTCCTGGAATTTTTGGGTTAATTCTAGGTATTTGGTAGCAGTTATCAGCTTTAAAATTACTAGTATCAAATTTTGCTATTTCTTTTCTCATATTATTATAAAAATCTCTAGTTTTTACGAAGTATAAAAGACTATCAGTGTCAGTGTAACAGAGTCTCGCTTTGTTTTGATATATCTTTTTAATAAAGTCGTAATGAAATTGATATAAATGATGTTTTGCATATTCTAAAACTGTAAACCCGATATATATTGGTCGGTCAAGAATTAATTTTTCAGGAGTCAAATGTATGGCTGCGAAATTTTCTGTAAACACTGTAATATTTTTTAGGTTAGGTTTACCAATTAGTTTCTCCGCACCAATTTTTTTGTTTGTCACATTTTGATTATCACGCCAATTTGTTACTAATTTGACATTCACTTGTTTGCGTCTGTTTTCTATAGTTTTCCCAAAAATAGCATTATTTAATAGTTTGAAGAAATCTTTTTCAAAATTTGAAGATGAAGCTTGACGCAAGCTGGTATTTAAATCTATGTATTTTTGTAAGTAGTTCTCTTGTGTAAATGTTATGACGCGATGAATTTTTCTCAAAAGTAATCCGTTTTTTATACATTCCTTTAAATGAACGTAATGAATTACGTATTTAAATTTATCATATAAACTAGCGATTAATTTAGGAGCCTTTCCTCCGGGAGGAATAAACTTTTCTGGTGCGAAAGGTAAATCACGATGCGCATTATGTAGACGGTTCGGGTAAGCTAAATCAACCTCTAGAATGTATCCAACATGTGAATCATCAGGTACGTTAACAATGTCTAATGCATCAATTTCTTGGGAGGTTAAAAAGCGAAAATTTGATATCGGTAATTTTTTTGTCATTGCATAACCGTAAAGATTGTTGCAGTCAAGATATATCAAGTAAGTTGATGGTTGAGAGCTATCAAAATCTGGTAAATATTTATTATTTGCTTTAGCATTACGGAGAGAACATTGCGATAAACCACCACGTATTCCTTTTTCTATCATCTCATATATCTCTAAATCACTTATAAGCTCTAATTGAACACCTGTATAAAGCAACATGGCATCCCAACTCAAGCTCGGCGCAGTAATATAATAAGCAGGGTCAAGTTTATAATGCCGTAAGCAAGTGTTTCTAAAATTTTCAAATATATCACAAAGTAGTAAGACATCTGTTTTCAAATATAAATCAGTATATTCGCCTAGAGATTTAATATTAAACTTATGCCATACATTATGTGCATGTTCATAGTCTTCGTCAGTTATATGTTCCTCTTTAATGCTATTGTAAAATGATTCCTTAGGAGGAAGAACATCATCCTCAAATTTAGAAATGTTATCCATATACTCATATGGGTAAATACCCTTGCGGCACAATAATTTGATCTGTTCTTTATCGTGAAACTCTTTTGCAAGAGAAACAAAATCTGTTTCATTTAAATTTCTACATAAGTCATTCAAGCTTGAGCTTAAAAATTGAAAAGAGTCGATAAATTCGATTTGTATGGGATATGAGCTTTTTTTTGTTTTGATAATTTTCGTAACAGATATGTATTTTTCTTTTGATTGAGGTATAATTTTAAAACAACCCTCATAATTAGCTAATTCACGAATGAATAGATGACAATCATAACCGGCAAAATTGTGGAAAATAACAGGCACAAATTGACAAACTTTATATCTCAGATTACAATGCGAATGCGCGGCACCTCTGTATTGTGATGTAATGTGATCGTGGTCTTTAACTTTATCGTCAAAGAGGAAATGGTCACAGATGTGACATTTAGAAGCGCTTTTATAGTATTCTTCTTCCATCCGTGATAAAGGGGGCATAGGCTTTTTAAAAGTTAATTCATGATAAATATTTTCTATATCTCCAAGTAAATATTCGATAAAAACTTTTACACAATCTGATCCTCTATATGAAACATACTTGTTCAAATTAGAATCATGCGAACAACAAATGTAATAACCAAAACAAGAAGGCTTGTGTAGTTTATAAACTCTTGTATTTTCAGTTTTACATACACCATGGTTCAAAAGAAGGCTTTCAAAGTCAGCGTATATAACAAAATTAATTTTTTGTTTTCTTTCATAGTTCTTAAAATGCAAAGTTGCGTTTTTTTCGGAAGGACTGTTAATATTTGATTGCACGTATGTGAACGGTATTTAATCTCACTCGTGAAAAATTGTAAACATAGTTCGCATAAAAATGTTTTACCTTTATTGAGAGTTATTTGACGTTTAACCAAACGTAATAAATCTTTTATTAAACAGTAGTGACCGGTTCCATTTTTCTCAATATACAACAAATTTACATGATTTATTTTTCTCGATGAAGTTACATATAAAGGGCCAGTTACATTATCTTTATTATCTAATCCATACACATTTATACTCACTTTCTTATTAATTTTTTCGAACAATTTAATATCTTTATAAGTTGGCGGAAACGACATACCGTCTGTATTTAACACTGTAGTATAATATGGATATGAGCTAGTTCTACATGCGTTTTTGTTCTGAGGGAATAGACCCGCAACAACGCTCCATAGAAAACAGTGGTTATCATTGTTTTTAATATTTATACAACTCTTAGTATTCTTTGTTTTACTTGGTAAACCAATATAAGAACCACCTCTTAACGGAGAATATTTATTTATGTTTATCTCTAAATGACTCATTAAAACACAAGACCAACCAGATTCGCAATGTTCAAGTTCAGATATTTTTCTTTCAAATGTATAAATGGCATTCATAAATAATTCTTCGATATCAGTATTTTGGCAAACTATTTCATATTTTGTCATAAATGATTTGAGATGTTTCTCATCTGACGTTGACTTCATAAAATAAGCAAACAGTTCGAAATTCAGTTTAATACACTTATGCTTCACAAGACAATCTGAAATTAATTTTATAATGTCCTTTTGGCTATCCATTAAGAAAGTCTCTGGCAAGAGGTACTCCTCTAATGGATTAAGCCTATAAGACAAAATTCTATTCTTAAAGGCTGTAGCTATAATACTGACATTTTCAAATTCTGATTTCAGTACACAATTAGATTTATGTAAGTTAGTTCTGAGGTGAAATCGGTAGTTATTTTTAGGTATTTCAGTCTGACAGTATTCACATTTCATTAAATCATTATTCAGAAATCGGTATTTATTTTTAGGTATTTCAGTTTGACAGTATTCATATTTCATTAAATCATTATTCAATAAATCATTATAATCAGATCTTGGCGTAACGGTGGGTTGTACTGTAAAAAAAGACAAACCAAATGAATGTTTTATTATTCTGTTTATTGGGGTAGGCAGGCACATATGTATATTTATCAATTGAATATAATCCTTACATTTAATTGAGTAAACAAGTATATATTTAATCTAGTTGAGTATGTATTATATCTCTATGTACTTTAATCACGTGGATTTAAGACATTTAAGTCATACAAATGCACAGGAGCTTCGCTGTGCTTTCTGGAAGCGGAACACCAACAGTTAGGATAATACTCTTTAGTATTAAATAGTATAATAATACCAAAGTACAATAATAATAGTGTAGTGAAGTAAATACATTTTAATAAACGATGATAAACTAGCCAAATTAATGTTATTATTGTTTATTATTCTGTTTATATTGCGTAGGCACATAATATATATTTATCAATTGAATATAATCCTTACATCTAATTGAGTAAACAAGTATGTACCTATTTATTCTAGTTGAGTATGTATTACATCTCTATGTACTTTAATCACGGGGATTTAATGATTTTTAAGTCTATATCTTATTAAAAAAATTAATATGTGTTATATAATTATCTCAAACACCTTAGTTAAATTTTTTATTATAACGAATTACAGATAACGAATAACAGATTACGAATGGCTCTTATTTTCTTTTGAGCAATATTTTATGCACAATAAAATTAATAATAATTGGCTATGAATGTAGGGGGACAGCCCCGGAACTCTTTACGAGTGGCCACTATGAAATTGGCAAGATGTTGCCAGGCGTCCGAGTTTTCATCGGTGCGGTTTTTTACGCACATTATGGAGTGCCGCCAACGATTCATCGGTTGTATTTTTTCGATTTCATCGCATTTATATATTCTTAAGTCGATGAAATGGGTTCCGGGTTTCTCATCAAACACCTGGCGGGAATATCCGTTGGCGAGCCTACGCGTTATGTAAGAAAGGAGAGGTGGTGGTTTTTTACCAGAACTTGCCGGAACAATGACTTCTTCTTCTTCGCTGTCGCTCCCGAAGAGATCATGAGCAGAAGGTTTCTTCACGGGGGCGATCGGCTTGAACATAGGCTTCTTCTTCTTAGGAATCGGAGAGCGAGTAGGACTCGCCCTCGAGGTGCTCGATTCTGGTGAGTGTTTTCTTTTGTGCTTCTTTTCCACTCGCGGACGAGGAGCCTCATCGTCGGACGGGAATAATAAGTCGGCATTTGCTCGTTCTTGGGACCTGTAAAATATAAATATATATATTTAATTTATTTACACAAAACAATAAGTAACAGTGCCTACAGTTTTAATGATTGCACTATATTGATTAGCACGAGCGAAAAGTTTACTAAATTAAAAAGAAAACTGCACAAAACAATAAAAACTGTAAGAATAAACAAAATATGTGTAAATGATCGATCAATGATCATGATCATTATTGATTAAAACTAAAACTGATGTAGGTACCTAAATGAATACTGAATTTATGAAAACAGAATCTATGAAAAACAAACATTGATAACTAAATAAATAAGTTCATGAGTTATAAATAAATAAAAAAACATAACTTACATTTTTTTTCTCCAGAATAATTGGTGTTCAATTTGGGGATCCTAATTGTTGGTGTTCCGCTGCCAGAAAGCACAGTGAAGCTCCTGCGCATTCGTATGACTTAAATATCATTAAATCCACGTGATTAAAGTACAAAGTCCAACCTGGAAAATGCTTTGCCGACAAAAATAATGATAAGGAGATCTCTTGCACGTATTTTACATACTAGCTTTCAGCCCACGGCTTCATCCGTATGGAATTCGATTAGACGTATTATTACGCTCATACATAAATAAAGCGTGAAAGCTTAACAACAGACAGACACAAACAGACGATCGCAAGTTACGAGTATATACAGATTTATTATATTAGTATGGACAGAGAGGCAGGGATGCTCAAGCTTGAGGCTCGATCGCTAGACCGCTGTCGATGTTCATCCGATCAAGCGATGATGCGGCCCGCGGTCTAAGCACCTGCGCGCTGATTCTAAAGAGGGATGTGCTCTGCCAGCAAAATAGCCGACACCGGCGCCAGCTCTGGCGTCCGTCTGTCGGGAGAATCCTATTTCACCTGCACCATTTTTGTAACAGCGTTGAATAGATTACGAAAACATGCAATTTTTAACTCTATTAACATTATTACGGAAACAATATAAATGCACATTAAAAATCAAAATTTCATTCATTCCTCACAACGCTCCGTGTAAACTCTACTATAATGTCGGTAAGTACTAAAATTATTATTTTGTGTTAGTTTTATCTTATTAGTTTTTTTAACAAAGTTGTAATAAATAATAATAAGAAGTATTAAAGTTGTGTGGAGACTGCTAGTTATAAATAAATACTACAATCACTCATCAATAAGAAGTTAATACTACACAGTTTTAACTCTACAATATTAACATGTTTAATTTACTTACTTTTCAGGACTCAGAAGATATTTTTCCATTTCAACCAAGAAATCAAAGTGTTCTTGCACAACGCCTGGGCAACTACATGCAGCAGCAAGATATTGCTGCTGAGGCGGTCGTAAACCAAAAGAAGAAAAAGGAAAATGAAACTATTTATTCCTACATTAAGAGGCCTAAACACGGAACAAAAATAGTTAGGCTGGAGGTGTACGATGTGGAGAAAATTGATAATATTCAAAGTAGAGTATTTTGTGACTGTAATGCGGGAGTATGCATGCAATATGTTGTAGATAACGATAATATGTACTTTGATGAAATATATAATTCTGTAAAATGCTTGATGACAAAAATACAAAACAGTATGGATAAATTATAAAAAAGTAACATTAATTAGTTTATACTTTTATTTTTATAGTTTATTATTATTATTATTTAGTATTAGTTATTTAATCATTTATCAAAACGAAACGAACGAACGAACATTACCTACTTTCTTTGTAACTGTGTATGTGAAAAACACAATAAAATACTTTTTTTGTAACTGTATATGTGAAGAACAAAATAAAATATATAAATGAAACTTTAACAGTCGTTTTATTTAAATTTTTATTAGACATTTTATACAAGTTTCCTTTCCTTTCCTTTCATTCGATTTATACATATAGGTAGTATTTCTGTATCCCACACTAAAGAATAATAAATACATCATGCCTACACACACACACACACACATAGTAAACTGATAGATAGATAGATAGAGACCTACATACTTCTAGGTGAATAGTTAAAATGATAAATGAAAAGTTAAAACTGATACCTCATTATCTAACTTTTCACTATTCATCTATCAATTTTAATTTTTCATTGTGGTATGTATGTACTTACTATTCATCAATCAGTTTTTAACTTTTCAACTATCAGTTTCTAATGTCAATTTATGTTAGAACTGGTAAATGAAAAGTGAAAACTGATAGATGAATAGTGAAAAGTTATATATTAAGGTATCTGGATCTGGATCTCTGAATGATCCTGATCCAGATACCTTAATATATAACTACTCACGGCGCGCTACTCTATGATTTATAAGGCTTGTATATTTTGCCATGAGCCATTGATAGAGAGGTTGCAAAAACTGTAATTGGAATGAATAATGAATTAGCGCTATCTTGATTTTCAGAATCGCAATCCGGTCTTGGACTACCAAGTCAATTGAGATACTTTTAATGAGCTGTCAAAACGTGACATCCCCATATATTTTGTATGAGAAGATGATATATAATCAATTGAATTGACTTCATTATTATTGATTTCAGTGGTAATAAAAATCATGTATAAAAAAGAATTAACAATTATATTGCTTTCCATGCGTGATTTAGTGCAACCTTTTTAAGGATTTTGAATTTTTTGTGCATAGTGGCCAAGACCCTTTGTTTTATTCAAATTGCCAAATTCTCTGATTTCGATAGACAACACAAGGAACTTATTACAATATTACTGCCAGACACATCTTCATTCAGAAGTAGGAAAGATGTAGTCCAAAGTCCACTACTCCAGCAAAGTTAAGATTAGTGAATTTTTTAAAAGTTTTTCGTAGATTTAAAACTTGCAGATTAATTTCAATATTTTCCTTTGCTGTAAAGGAAGTGATAAGTTTTCGCATCAAGTTTTTATGAGCTTTAACGTTGAAATTAATTTGTAAGGCACATGAAACATTTAAGCACAAATTTATATATTCACAATACAAATATTATGACATAGATACACAGCAAAAAGAAGGCATATTTATCACAATATCTAATTCTGTACTCTTCGATAATAATGAAAGTCATCTTTTATACGTCGACTAGATCTGAAGAATGTTTGTCGCTAGGCGTCTTTATTCAAGGCTCTACGTTAACAAAACGGCATGGAGTTAACAATAAAATGTATATTGTTATTATAACTCCATTCTGAGACGCGGGCGAAATGGCGAGATTAATCATAAGCGGAGACAAAACTGTCGGCCGCACCGAGACGGGGAATTAAAAAATCTTTTCACGACTCTGTCCTTCTTTCCGCGACCTTCGCCAGTTCATTGTACCTAACATTTTTTTATTTTTAACACGCTTTTATTAACTTGACCTGTATGTATGTATGTAATGGAATCTTTTAACTTAATTTTCACTTACTTCTAGGAGTCTGATTAACTTGAAAATTTGCACAGGATTCAAATTTTCATCAAATTCAATATTTCATCTCATAACTTTATATTAAAGTCCCAACTAGGATCATCAGCACCCCACGCTTTTTTTACAGTAAAATACATTTTCTTCTTAATAACTTTTTATTTCGTATTTTCACAAAAGCGTGTTTTTTAGTTTTTTAAACTACATTATTTATTATGGTCTAACTTTGGGTAGGTACCCTGAATCACGCTTTCGAGGTTTTGTAATATCTTGCATAAATACAAGCTTCGCAATGAGAATGTTGAGGCAGGCATCCCCAGGCATGACTACCTCGACCGGCGGGATATATCGCTTTGCCAAATATGTAAAAGCTTTAATAAGGAATTTTAATAATACGCGTAATTGTGTAATTGTGTAATATTTTGGTCTCAATAAGGGTATTTTAAGGTTTCTTGTTTCACGTTTTGCGGAGAACTCTTACTAGCTATTAGGTACTTATTGTAATAGAAAAATATAAGTATCTCTCTTATAATATTGGCTTTGAGCTTACTCCATCACGCTGCTCCAATGAGTTGGTTCCAATCTGGATTTAGCGACTGATATAGTTAGTCTTCGTTTTCAATATAACATAACCCTGTAATCAACATTTAATTATGTAACAAATGTACGAGCACCTTTACTATACCACCATTAACTATAGTTTTAGGAATAAAAACCAGAAGCGGAATATTTAAATCACAATTATTTCACACAGCCTTTTTACAATATAAAGTAAGGTAAGGTTTAAGGTTAATAAACATTTCAGTATGTAGCAATAGTTAAATAATAGGTAAGCACAAATACAGTAAGCAAACGGCCAGAGTTACTACCCCTATAAGTTTCACGGTAATAATGGACGCTCCTTAGAGGAGGGCTCGCTTTTATACGCGTTTACCCCAACATCGTCACTTTTTTATTCAACTACCGACGTAGATTCCTAACAATAGGTTATATGGAACTCGACTGTTCCGGGAAACTGTCACCGCAGTACTCTTTTCTGCTGTAAAGCAATTCTTTTGTATTTTGTAGAAACAGGTGTTGATGGGCATTGGTGTTTGACGTCCATACAGCATATTAATAAAGAAAGAAAAATATTTATTTCTTACTGGCTGCAACCCTTTTTGCGTCCCACTGCTGGGCACGGGTCACTCCCCATTATTGGGGAGGCCTGGAGCTTACTCCACCACGCTGCTCCAATGCGGGTTGGTGGAGTAAATTTCTTACTAGGAATACAAAACATTCGCTTCACGAAGAATGTCATGTCATTTTTCCTGGTCATCGCCTTAAGAAAAAAGGCACCTGAAAAAACGGAACTCTCAGCAACACTTTAAAAAAGCACACTATACATATATTTAGATAACAGTATGCAATAATGGACACACGTGACAGCTGATCATGTGATTTTTGGTTAAAGTTGACTGTTCGCCTATAATGTCAAGACCTTGATGTACTCAACTCTTATGCAAATAAATGAATAGATGAATACCTTTATAAATAAATGAATACCTTTAAACGAATAATTCTTATATATATCTAAATATATTTTTTGAATCTCGGAAACGGCTCCAAAGATTTTGATGAAATTTAGTACCCTGGTTTCGGGGATGATAAATCGATCCAGCAAATTTTTATTGATAGAAATTGTCGTTTTATTTAATGTTTATGCCGTTAAATATAAAATTACTCTTACTGACATCTATTGGAGAATATTAATAATATTGTGGCGTAGAAAGCTGTCAAATGTCGACCATAAATCCGCCCGGCCCTTCAAACAGATGACAATGTCGATATGAAAGACCTCTAAAAAATTTCGTCAATGAATTAAAGCTTCTTGGTCGAATGGTTACGAAAGCTGACTACGGAGCTATAGACCCGGGTTCAAACCTTAAGTAGGCAAGTTGCGTTTTTTATTTTTTGTGACAATTTTTTTAAATTGCGAGCTAGGTATTTCAAAAGACTTTGTTAAGTAACACTAAGTCAATGAATGTTTTGCTTAAAAATAAACCAAGTAAATCAATTGTTTTTATCCGAGCAACGCTCGGGCGTCCAGGTACTTTTGAAAATAAATGAATAAATTTGAAAATTTGTATTTGTGAGGTCATCTTTATCAACTTTACACTGTGACTGATTAAGTTTCCATCCGTGGTACCGTTACACTTAGAGTCATTAAAGATATATCTGGTGCCTTTCTGTATCGTCTTAATTAAACAATTCCAACACAATAGCAGCAGTTTCATTCCCATCTTCGTCCTCAAATCGTAATCACATTCCGTTCCTTTTGTCTTCTGTGAATAGGCCGCCGCCGAGAAATATCGCAAATAGACAATTATTAGCAGTCCACTAACCCGCATATGGTCAGCGTGGTGGATAAAGGCCTATATTCAGTCAGAAAAGTATCTGGAATGGTCAACAAGTTTCAGGGTGGCGCCTTCCAGCTGAACCGAGACCGAAAAAAAAAACTACGCCAAATTCGATCAAAAGTCAAAGTCATGTTGACTGTTTTCTTTGACTATCGCGGTGTTATGTACTCGGAATTCTTGCTGGAAGGTCAAACGGTAATTTAAGAATATTATTTGAGCGTTATGCGGCATTTCAGAGAGCAAAGAGAGCAAATTCGACAAAAAAGCCAGATTTGTGGAAAGAAAAATCTTGGTTATTGCACCACGATAATGCGCCTTCGCACAAGGCCATCATTGTGAACGAATTTTTGACCGAACACTCAACAAATACCATCGAGCAACCACCATATTCACCAGATATGGCTCCAGCCGACTTCTTTCTTTTTCCTAAACTCAAATTACCACTTCGTGGCACCCGTTTTCTATCGGTAGAAGACGTAAAGGAGAATTCGCGGCGAGAACTGAACTGGATACCGGAAACAGCGTTTATAAAATGTTTTGATGATTGGGTTATTCGTTAGCGTAAGTGTATCGTTTCTGAAGGAGCATACTTTGAAGGTGATAAAATAAATTTGGATGAATAACAAACATTTTTAAACATTATTGATCTTTTCCCGGTACTCTCTTGATAGAGTAGTAGCTCTTATTTATTTCTGAGTGGAAATGTGCAGGTGAACATAAAAATCCCGTGGGATATAAAATGCTTAGTTTCCCTAAAGCTTTAATACTGCAACGAACTGTAGGTATTAAAATTCCGTTAGTAACGACATTCCAATGAAACAATCAAAATCACTATGTACAATGTATAAACAGTCCAATCAGTTCGCTGTTATCGTCGTAGTTCGTCCTCACTGAGTAGAGATTTCTTTACTGGGATTTCCTTTGTACTTTTGTGTGTATGTTTATAATTAATAAACTCAAAAATTACTGTTCCAATTTCAAAAATTATTTTACCATCAGAAATCTACATTTACCCTGAGAATCATAGGCTACTTTTTACCGCAGGAAAATGGTTCAATGCAAAATGAAAACGGAGTTGAAGCAACTGGCTAAGCGCTTGTGATTTAAATATAGCAAAATATCGTATAAATATCCTCTTATGTCGTATTTCAAATAGATGGAATAAAGTTAGAGATATAGCCTGGAATAGCATATAGGCTATTTTTTATCCTATGGGGACCCATTAAACGGGTCCAGCTAGTCTTATATACTTTTAACACGCTTTTATTAGCTTCGGTTGTATGTTATATATAACTTTGAACACGATTTTCACGTACTTCTCTAGATGTGCAGTGCATACTTAGCAAAGACCGATGATAATGCAAAAATATGAAAAAAAATCAACTAAAAAATTAAAAGTACGTAACTACGTAAAAATATCAATTCAAAGTAAAAAGTGTGGGGTGCTTGATATATTAAATGTTACCATCATTCTATTGGCAACTATCTATGAGAGGAGAGCTGTTATGAAAATGTAGTAAAATGCACCCCACGCTTTTTACTCTGAATTGATATTTTGAGGTAATTAATTATGATTGATTGTTCTAACTCCTACTACTGTAATATGATCTTTCTGTAATAAAAAAATATGTTTTTCTTTTTAGTTCGATTCTTTAACTATTATTTATCGCTTTAAGGTTTACTGTGACAAATACAGATACAGTTGTAACAAGCCATAGATACACACAAAGACAATAGCTCTCACATCCTTAATTTAGCAATATCAACCCCGCTGGGGTTCGAACCCAAACAAACTCTGCAATATCATCCACTATACTTAGACTCCCTCTATAATCTATCTTTGAAGTTTCTGTATCATCTTAATTAAACAATTTGAACACAACAATAGCAGCTTAATTGTCATCTTCGTCCTAACACCGTAATCGCGTTCTATTCCTTTTGTCTTCTTTGAATAGGCTGCCATTACAGTGAAGAAATTATTAAATCAGGATTGTGTTTGCAAATTAGATGCTCTTTGCAGAATATTTCGGTGGCTTACGTAGAGCTAGGTATATACTCGGGGGTGGAAGTGTAACTAAGTAATTGGCGTAATAGCGAGGAAAACCACACAAAATCCAGGTTGGATTTATCCGCTCTTGATGGTGAAATCAGTGCCGCTCCTCTCGACACCCCTAGCTGCTCACGCCAATGTTTCTCCCAGGCATTTACGACATTTTATGGAGCCCATCAAGTGAGTGGCGAGTCACCACCTGCCTCACTTTAGATTGTATTTTTATAGTCTGAACGGCAGGTGTCCATAGTTCTTCATAGCCCATCTACCAGTCCCTCATTCGTTCATCCTCATAGACCTGACATTAGTTTCCCTTTTCCTAACAATAGTTCCTGTGCACCTGGCGGGGACCATTTTCGGGTCATATCACTTTTATTAATACGGCCGAGGATAGTATCCGCCATGTGTAACCACATAACAACATTAAAGTGTCTCGAAAGGGCCTCTACGTGTTGGACCCATTTCCTCACGCAAGCCTTCCAAATGACCGAGTAAACACCATCTTCGACCCGTGACATCTAAAGATTATGCATTAGTTAGTACGACTTACTCTAAGTGTTAGCGGTCCTTATAATTAATTAAAAAACTAAGAACTTAAAACTAGGTTACAAATTAATTAACGTAGCTGCTGAGAGCATGCAGTCCACAGCAGTGAGACATATAGGGACAGTGCAATCTAGCCCCTATCATTTTTAGAATGCCGTTGAGGCTGGCTCGCACCCGCCGTATGAGTGACGCTGCTCGCAACCGCATCTTGGCCCAGAAGCATAGCACACGAAGACAAAGATTTTACTTTTAACAAAGACAAAGATATTAATTTTACTTTAACTTTATTTATTTTGCGTTTACAAAAGGTGTTTTTATACATTTGGTTCGCCATATTTACCTTCATGAGAAACATGTCATTTGCATTGCAATAGCGAGGCAGCCCCATCAGCACCCTGAAAGCGTTATTCGAAACGAATCGAAATGATGAGGTTCAAATCTTGGTCTAAGATTGTGTTAATGTCTTTGGGTGTGCCCATGGTGCCTATGACACAGGGTGTATCTACCCTACTGTGTGTGTATGAGTGTGAAACAACAAATTTATAACAATTGAACTTGAATCTCTTGATCGTGAACCATTTTTTTCTTCGGGCAATTTTTTACGATTTAGTATTTCATTAAAATGCGTTACAAAAATAAACTACTGTAGATAATATAAGTCTCAATCTTGCTTCAAGTTTTTTGTATGGGAAACGCTAGGGAACTGGAAATTGGCATTTGCTATTCTTATTCGGGAAAATTATCTCATTCTTACGAGAAGAATTTTTGGGCCATGTTGCTGAAGTCTTGGGCGGTAAACTCATATAAAATAATAACTCTTCTTAACTTTGTTAAATCCGTACACAATAAGCATTCCTTATAAAACAATTTGACAATGAGCTTCTGAAAATAAATACCGCAATCCATGTTGTTTCTCATCCACATTAAATATTGCGGTTGAAATCTGATATCAAGCTAATGCGTTGCCTTTGTGAAACGACCAATTTTTCCGCAACTACTTAACTTACCTTTACGTATGTTATCATGAAAGGGCCAGGGCAGGCTTTTATTATTTTAAAAGGCCTCTACGCCCCTTTGTGTATACCCTCGCGGGACTAGGATATTATTATGTTCTCATTTGCTAGTTTAAAGATGACCTCTTACGGATAATGTGCGGGTTTTCTTTGACCAGCTTTTTCAATGTTCTTTTGTTATCGTGTTGTAGGTGTGCTCCGCCTTTCTCGTAGATTACGCAGCGGATGTTTTCTGATACCCAATATATTATCCGAGAGAGACGTTGGAATTTGTGAGCTTATTAATGTTTTTAAACCTATATTGTATTGTCAGGGTCATATGGGTTTATCTTAAGGCTTAATATCCTGTATTTCAAGATATCACAACATCCAAGCAGTCACAACCTCCTTCTAATGATCAGATGTGATGATATTTTCTTCGCAGTGAAACTTTTACTACATAGATTATGCAAGGGGCTTAGTTCAACGCAATGTCTTTAGAATTATTAATACTCGACTCTATCTGATTGCATACAACTGCGGTCTCACTACCCTAACACAGTGCAATACCAGCCTTTCAGCATACTGCATAAAAAACAGAATTGTACATAAGAAAACATTACGTTACTAAAGGATGACGATTGAAGTGTTTGGATTGGGCTACATATTTATATACCTTATTCACGGACGCCAAATAATATGTTGACGCACTTTTAACTTATTCGTATCCACTCGTAGATAGACGCGATTGATTTGAAAGTTAAAGCTACACTCTTTAATGTATCAAACTTATAGCCACCGAACTAGATTTCTGTGTCGAGCGTACCATGGACACACACAAAGACACCCAGAGCAATTCATGAGGAATTGAACTGGGAACACATTTCGGACTGGGTAACCACTGCACATACCAGCGGCAAACCTTTTTGCTTGCAACCATTATAATTTTGGAAACCTGGAGCTTACTGGAAACTATACCACGCTGCTCTAGTGCGGATTGGTGGTGATATGGGATAGTGGTCAATACGGTATCGGATGTTATCCAGTATCTTACTCGCCTGCCTACTTGCCACATTTTCAAACCGCACATAAGGCTCCTGACAAGGTTTAACTATTATTTATCGACGGTAACGGAAATGCTTATGAAATTTTTGTCTCTGATCGCTAGTGGCAGACCCATCTTACAACCGACCGCGCAGTTTCGCTTAGTTGTATAGATTTTTGGCAAAGGGAGATCTCCCGCCGGGCGAGGTGGTCATGCCCGGGGAGCGGCCGCGCTCCAACTGACTCAATTCGGAGCTTGTATATATGGTAGGATATTTCGAACACTTCGATAGCGTGATTCAGGAATACCCGTAGCGCCATTTCTTGACGAGTAGCGGAAGGTCGCTACAGATTGCGTAATATATATGTATATGGATACATAATATAGATTACCCTATACGTCTTATACTAATTTTCAGTATTTGTTCCCAGGTGTGTGCGACGTAGCCGGCGGTGCTGGTTCCATAAACGCGTTGCCAGCCAACAGCGGGACCCGGCTGCTGCCCTCCTTCGATACAGCCACGCCCAGGAACGTCACGGCGCTGGTCGGCAAGTCCGCGTACCTGAGCTGCCGAGTGAGGAACCTCGGGAATAGAACGGTAAGTGATAGTGAAATATTGTCAGGAATCAATGTCGGTAGTCAAATAAAAAAATGTCATCTTTTAGACATGGACGAGGAATACTTACGTGTTGCCATTTCTTGATCAGTTGTGGAACATAGGCACATGGGGTGACGTAGTGTATTTTTTAAATGGTAAAACATTAATTTGTCATGGAAAGATACATTAATGTATTTGATAGTTCCAACTGCGGGTGAAATCGCGGGGCACAGCTAGTAAATTTAACAAGTTTGCTCCTAGCACCTACAATGTGGAGGTCCTATAAGTAATGGTTAAAGTTTCGCACTAAACGGTAATCAAATTTTGAGTTTGGGCTGAGTTTGACCGTTACTGTGCAATCTCGAGTTGTAAATTAGTTAGTCTTACTTGATGATTGATATTGTTGAGATATATGATTAGGTATAAAAGTTACACAAAAGACGTTTTGCTAAAGTAATTTCATAGAGTTAAGAAAACATGTAATTTAGAGAAGAAGCAGACCAATATTGAAATTATTAATCTGTAACCAGAGTTTCATAACGTTATAAAAATATCAAAATAAGTATAATGTTATATAACGTTATACGTATTTCGTTTCGTTATTATTTTGACATTACTAACGAAAAGACGAATAGCGTTATTAAAAGAATAACGTTATGAAATATCAAAATCGAAATAAATAACGTTATAATATTGTTATTGCTAAGCGATATTGCCGCGTTGTTAGCTCGTTGCGTATGATAATTATTATTCCCCGTAAATATAACGTTATTTATATCGTTATTTTCTAAATAGCGTTTACTGATATAGCGTTATTTTGACGTGCAAATAACGTTTAGTTGTAAAACGTTATGTTTTTTATAACGATATGGGCACAAGTAGATAATAACGTTATGATTTTATAGCGGTATTGGAAGCTCTCTCTGTAACAAGTGATAAATGCGGGTTGCAGTCGCCACAGCATACCACGTATGCCTCGTTCATCAAGATCACCCAGCAACCAGTTCCTCAAAAATCTCACAAATTTAAAATCGTCAGGCGACAGCTAATGGTTTTTCTAAATTGGTATACTTAAGTAAAAGCCGTTACTAGTTTTGAAGTATTTATAATGTATATAATATTTTTACATAATATAATTATTGCTATAACCTAAAAATACAGCGTTCCTCCCAATTTTGCTTCTCCTTCCGCTCCTGCAGCTTTGTGTGACCTCCAAGGATTTCGAAAGATCGCCAATCTTTTCAAACCTGTCCTGGTTGTAACAAATTAAGAAATACATTTTTTTTATAATTTTGCCTTTTGTAATGGAGTGAGAAGCAGTTATACTGAGTGGTAAAGAGGAGTGAGAAGATCTTAGATGCGAAAACCCCGTATTGAAATCCCGGCACGCTACTCTGACGAAGAATGTTATGTGAATTCATTGTTCAATTACATTACGATGTTTTCCATTGCCGTGCATGCTTATGGCATTATACGCACCGAACAGCAGTTGACCAGCCTTGTAGGCGAATCCTGAAAGCCGCTCAATTCCGAGAAGTACCAGTTATTGGTAACAAAATTTTGAACTTGAAAATCTAATATTATGTTTATAAGACAGGGCTAGTAGAAGAAAATTCGTTGATCGGTGGTCAAACTTAGCTAAATTCCGCCATGATACCTCGCCTGCACACAATACGCCATTGTGCTCATAATTATGGTCCGATAGTAATTAATGGCTGAACTTTCCTGTTTACAGCGTAATGGAAGTTTAGTAGAAGTTTACTATTGAATTCCAGTATTCGGGTAATATTCAACATTGGTATATTCTGCAAGAATTGTATTGTTATTGAAAGATGCTTTGGATTCTGGTCTACATACGCTTGAAACTCCCTAAAATGCCTTGTAGCTGACGTTGATCGCATGCAGCTAAGCAAAACGGACGCGGTTAGGAATGATATGGTTGACCGTTAGTGGCAAATTTTATGCACATTTTTGTGCTACGGAGGGCATCTTAAGCCGTCTGTCCCGGCTTTTATTGATAAATAGCAAATAGTAAACCTTGTCGGGGTCCTTATGGGCGGTTTTGAATACAAGAGGTGGTCACTAACCGGTATTTCCAACAACTAGTATTGGAACAACATAGTGTAGAAAGCTCTAGACCTCCCCAATTATGGGGTAAGACTTGTGCCCAGAATTGGGACACAAAAAGGACTGGGACTTAGTAGAATTGGGACACAGTAACCGAACGGTAACTACCGCGGTTTTTGACACGGAATACCGGGTTTAAATCCTCGGCGCGACCTCTGATAAAGAAATTTATATTGTGCGTATTTATGCCTCCTCCACTATAATGGAATACATGATATTTAAATAGTTACGATACTTTCCATCACCGTGCATGCCTGAGAGAAACTCATAATTTATCGAAGGTATGATGTCCACCAATCCGCACTTGGCCAGCGTGGTGGACTATGGCCTAAATCCCTCTCACTCGTGAGAATAGACCTGTGTCTGGCACTGGAAAATAATATAAATACAAATATGATTTATTGTACATCATACATAACAGTAAAATCAACACATGCCAATTTATACATTTTTAGTCTTTATTGAACAAAGGGCGGTCTTATCGCTTCTAACGATCTCTTCCAGACTACCTTAGGGTAGTCTTAAAATGGTTGAAAAAACCTCACAAGACCAGTACCTACCACTCATTGTTGGATTGTGAAACTTTGTTAAATTCGCTTTCAAATGCGCTATTGTACACAGAATCATGGTCCGATAATAATTAATGGTCAAAGTTTCCTTAACTGTGGCTTAGTGTAAGCTTACTATTGAATTCCAGAGCATCCGGGTAATATCCAACATTGGTATACCGGCGATTGTATTGTTATTAGAATATGCTAAATGAATATTGAGTTCCTTAAATTTTGTCAATAATAATTTTAAGACAAAACCCTCCAATGGGCAAAATACGCAATATTTTTTTCAACCTATTTTATGTCCCACTGCTGGGCACAGGTCTCCTTCTCACAAGTGAGGGGATTTAGGCCATAGTTCACCACGCTGGCCAAGTGCGGATTGGCGGACGTCATGCTTTCGAGAAATTATGAATTTCTCTCAGGCATGCACGGCGATGGAGAACATCGTAATCAATTAAATATCACGATATTTTCCATCACCGTGGAGCAGCGATAAATGCGCATGTTACAAATTTCTTTGTCAGAGGTGCGCGCCGAGGATTTGAACCTGGGATCGGTCGCGTCAAAGACCGCGGTTTTTTACCACTCGGCCATCGCTGCACATCAATATTACGATGACTATAAAATAATGTCGATTCGCACAAGATAATATTATCATTGCTATCGATGTAAACATTCTAACTTATGCTGTGAAAAAATAAAATATCAAACAAATCTAGGCTTGGATTTTTACTGCCGCTTAAATCAATTTAAATTTACTCAGTTGACTTAAATAGTTTATGACGACACAAACCATTTTCTCGTACAAAATGTATGAGGATTTCACGTTTTGACAGCTCATTAAAAGTATCTCAATTGATTTGGTAGTCCAAGACCGGATTTGTGGTAAAGCGTTCATGGTTTGACAAGCAATTCTGATACGCTTCGCTGGAAAGATATGTAAATCTGTGCAGACTAAAACGAGGCGACCTTCAGACTCCGGGTAGCAACGCATCTTCATCGTATCGATCATCGCAGGTAAGACTTAGGCCTGCTCAGAACCATTTGGCTGCAACCCTTTTACATCCCACCGCTGGGCATGGGTCTCTCCCCATTAATGGGGAGGCCTGGAGCTTACTCTACCATGCTGCTCCAATGCGGGTTGGTGAAGATGCGGGTTAGTGGCCAATCCGCTGTCGGACGTTTTCAAACTGCCTATAAGGCCTCCGGACTGTTATCTATCGACAACAACCGGGACCGACAGCTTAACGTGCCCTCCGAAGCACGGAAACGCTCATGGAGTTTTTTCCACAAGCGATCACCCATCTCACACCCGACCGCGCCCGTTTGGCTTAGTTGCATAGATCGTTTGCGTTCTACGCTAACCGCCACACCATGCTCGCTTTTAGAACTATTTACCTAATCTATACTATTTCATTTTAATCCACTAACATAGCTTTGACTGTTGAAACGTACACGCCATGGGTCTTAGTTATTCGATGCTTGTATATTCGTCTTGTACTCAATTTAAACCTGGGAGGTTTTTTTTCCGCCGGCTTTTTTTCCTCTCAGTGTACAAACACCCTGTGATATGGGTACCCAAAGCTGACGATCGGAACCGATCCGAAATATAAATAAATAACTATTTTAATTTTAATTTATAAAAGGCGCAATATGGGACAAATAAAAATAATAGTAAAATAGATGTAAATGCAATGTACATTTCGTAATTGTATTATAGTTTAGTTTTTTCCTTTTATATTTTTATCATTGTATATTTGCATACCTCATGAAGGTAAATATGGCGAACTAAATATATATAAACAACTTTGTAAACACCCATATTTGTGCAAATGAATGTCTTTGTCTTTGTCTTTGTCTTTTAAAGTAATAAAAAATCTAGTTTAGCGCCAGATATTAAGTTTGTTCATAATCGCACCCAGAGGATGTTTGCGTCGCCGACAGGAAGCGACAACGACATCTAATTGTTCGTGATAATTGTGAGGGGCGCACTGTTTATTTTCATCCCCTTTGAGATCCAAATAGGGGTGTACATTTGTTTAGAAATTATACGTAAACATGATTTGTGTGGAGCGTAAAGTTCCGCTTCTGCGCTGTTTGTATTATCTAGCAATAAAAAACTAGGTGTGGATTTCACTCTTATTTTTTTTTTATAAACAACAAGGCTATATTTTAAGCTTTTAGTTTTTCGTCAGAGGTCCCCAAGCTGCTCCAATGGGGGTTGGTGGTGATGCGGGTTAGTGACCAACCCACTGTCAGATGTTTTCGAACCTCTCATAAGGCCTCTGACAAGGAGCAATACCTTCTATACGTGGATAACAACAAGTGCCGACGGCTTAAAATTTCCTCCGAAGCACGTAAACGCAAACACGCGTGAAATTTGGCGCTAACGGTGTCCAACCTAACACTCGACGCGACCGTGTTGCTTAGCTACTTGAATCGCTTACGTTTAACACCAACCTAAGGGCCATGAACAAACTGTTCTTAGTTATGTGAATGCTTTAGTTTTACACCAACCGCATAACATGGTATTATGCAAAATATTATTCGTCTAAACTATATCAAAACAATGCTACGAAACGGGTTGCCCATTCGTGTAACGCAATACCCATTGGTACGATCTATTAACTTAGAATACGTAGATCTTCATTACAATGTTTTGTCTTAACGTTAACGAGTACGTACTCGTTATAACGCAGTAGGCTTCTCTTTAGGTATTTGTTTATGATAATGACGTCATGAATATTCATAACGCCCCGAGTTGTGGGAGGGCGTTAAAATTATCATAACAGCGGCTAGATAGCGGGTTTAGGGCTATCGAAAATTGCTATAGGCTAACATTGTGTTTGTATTAGTTGAGCTGTTTATAGCTATGTCAACAACCTTAGATGTTTGAATAGGGATCAGTTTTTGAAGAGGCAATTTTTGTGCGTGATTTCGTAAGCCGACTTTGCGAGGATATTGTATTGGTTTCTACTACCGTTTATTTTTATTATACGTACTTAGTTTATCGATAAACAATACTTGAAATTTAATAGTTAGAAAATGTAGAAAACGTACGAAGTAAAGTGATAGGTACTTCAAAGTACTAAGTGAGGTGATAAGTAAAGTGATACTTAGAAGTACATTATCAATAAAATTAAATACTATAAGGTATCTTAAGGATTCTAATTTAAAGTCGTAAGCAGTTACGGTTCCGATGCGTACTAATACTGTTTATGGTTAATAACCACACCTTTAGGGCTAAAAATAAATGGTTTCACGATAGAATTTGACGATATAGTATTACTTCATCGGATAAACAATTACGATTGTGGTACCTATCTCCAACATACTCGTATCTAAAATTCTAACTCTACTCATAGACTATAGCGACTTGTCTGTTCCATTGTACCACCCTATCATAATCGCGTCATAATCATAGTATATGTAGTAGTTGGTGCCGGTAATCAAGAATAAGCTTCGTATCATTGTTACGATAGGTAATTTTATTACCTCTTTCGATATGAATATTTAGTAGCGTCACCGTAAACTATGTAGGTAAGTTTACTTATTTTGACTAACGCAATCGTTATATCAGAATTTGAACAACAGAAGCTGTTTCTAACATGAAATGTTGGCAATTTTTTGATTAAGTTGTTATTTACAAATGTTATTGGAAAACCATTCCAGCCCGGTCTAAACCATTTTTGTGTCCCACACACTCGGCACATACCTCTTCCTGTTACTAAGGATCATGAACTTAAAAAATAAAATTTACATTCTGAAATTGAAATAACAAAATTTCTGTATTAGAATTGTTATTAAGTCAAACCTAGCGGCTTTATAATGAGGTATGCGATTTTTGGGTGAAGCTCGGTTTCACGGCTTTTACATCTCTTAAATATATTTATTTCATGGTAAAGATTTTTTGTAACGCTTGTGAAAACATGGAGCACAACGAAGATAGTAAATTATAATGCCCTATTCTATTGTTTAACTCTAAACGACCCATTATATTCAAGTGCGTCACTAAGTCGTCATAATCACAATAGTTGCTGGCATTGATCAGGCATAAAGCTTGCTATCATTATTATGATAATTTTAATGCCTCCCTCTAGTATGAATATTCAGCAGTCTTACCACAAACTTAGTTAGGGTACTGCGTTACTGGATGATGGAAATGCGTTAAGTTTATGCGTTAGAATATAAGCACATACACTATTTCCAATTTATCTATCCTGTTCTATTTTATCCCTGTTTCATTTAATAATATTAATTAACCAAGCTGAAAATAAATAGAAAGTCTGGCAGATCTGATTTTATTGCACAGATAATAATTATATGCAAAACATAATAATTGACTCAGAAAAAGGAAATTATGGATCAATCAAAAATATATAAATTTTTATAATTTCCTTTTTCTGTTAAAAGTTTTTCAAATAAAAGTGTCAAAATAAATAGTAGATCCATTCAATTTAATTTATCCCTGTATTCATTTTTTCAAACTAAATCAAATCACTGACATTTATTGTGGAAAGTGGTACTGGCATAAGAATAAATAATACTACATAAAACGGAATCTTCTTTGACCGCCACTGAAACGCCGTCATTTATGTACCTACATCCCTCTTCACCCCGTTACGCCCCTCTGTCGCCCAGGCGTGCTGCCAGGGTTGTGAACTGTTAGTAATGCTTATGTCTAAAGATAATATCGCAAAAAATAAGTTTTCCTTTACTTAAAAATCATTATTTTAGTTTAGTATTACAAAATTATGAGAATGATAAATACTTACCTACTCTATAAATACTTATAAATAATATTACTTAATAAGTTATATACCAAATGAAGTCATTTAAGTAAGTACTTACCTACATAGGTGTAAGTACTTAGGTAGTGTAGGTTTAAAATAAACGAATTACATATTAAGTATTATGTGCGTGCGCCAGTGCTGTGGCGCGGCGGCGCCGCAACCGCGAGGCAAAACAATTGAGAAAGGTTCAATGACCGATGGCGGGGGCTATTAAAACATATTTTGGTGACATGTTAAAATGCTGTAGGTATCTAACATTTTTTTATATATAATTGAGTGAAAATGAAACAATTGGCTACATAAAAAGAACTGGTCATGTCCTTTTAATAAATTAGGTAAGTACGGAAAAGGAATAATATTTAAAAAATATTACTTATCTAGCAACTAAAAAAAATTAAGTTTGGCATTGTTTTAGAATTGTTTGTACAACCAAACACACCACATTAATTTGGCGCCGTTATTGTAATTGACGCGCCCTTCCGAGACAGCCCTACTTCAGTATTATGTTTAACATGTAGGCTAATATCGTGACCTTGAGCCCGTCCGGAGCGGGAGTTTCCGTTCTATGTAGTATTATTTATTCTTATGGTACTGGTGTATAAAGATAATTATGTTTTAATGTTAGAGCATCAAAGTTACTGCCTCACCATTCAGTAGAGACGGCATAGCGCCTCGCTTCGATACATATTTTTTGTGCCAATTCTTGTACGGGGGAAGAACGTACACATTTTAATTTTACCACACATTCACAAATATTCTTTCATCGCTACAGACGCATACATTTGTAAATATGGCAATTTCAATTAACAACGTCATTTTCTATACACTGTCAACACTGACACCGATGCACACAGACACACTATAGTAGAATTATTTTCTCCGTGCAGTTTGAGTCATAAATTATCGGAGCGGTGAAGCGAGTATTTCGCTCTCTCTCCCATTCACGGGCCTTATGGGCGGGCATAATGACGTGCATTATTGTTGTCGATAAGAGATATCGATAGTGTATTTAGTTTTGTCATTATGTGGGTTAAAGATAAAAAAGAAAGAATAAATTAGATAAAACAGCGCATTTATTTAAAATAAAACTTACACCTAAAACTTATACCTAAGTTTAAAATGAACAGAAAATAAAGATAATAATGTAATGTTGAATAACATTAAATATGACTCCTGACCTGATAGATCGGAGGGTGACTTTCGCCTCATGTCAGTCGTTCCGGCCACATCTCATTCTCCTTGTAACAAAGTAGCTCATAATAGAAATGGTTACAATATTCCAAACACAAAATTCCAAAAACAGTTGAACAACGTAAGCACAGAAAACGGTTTCAAAATCCAATCTACCTTACGTCCTGTTTATTCAAACAACGCCCCAACAAGCCCGAAGTGTAAAGCATCCACTAAAACAAAAGGGAAATGAAACAGCGGGAAACGCTTATTTTTGTTGTCCACTTGACCCTGAACCGAGAGGGTGCAATTAAAAATTCACCCCCTGTGTTTATCACTTGGGGTTAACTCAAGCGTACTACGCTTTGAAATAACAATGCAACCATTATTTTCGAAATGGAATAAAATGTTAATGTGAGGTTAAATTTCTACTTTATTAGAGTTGAATAAACTTGGGTTAATGTCAGAAGTGTTTAATTCTTATAAATGTTTTTTGTTGTATTATTATCTAAAGGATCTTGCAGATGTGCTGGTGTCCACAGCAGTCAATTTATTTCTCTATACTTTGCTGAACAAGATTGAAAAATGCGTTCTTAAGTACGACGCTGAATTAAAATTTTCGATAGCTTTTTACGTGGACACGTGTCTCTTCCCGTGATTAGTAAACTCCTGGGTTTACTATGGCGGCAACCCTTTTTTTGCTGACTGAGACAGTGACGTCGCACGAGTTTCTCCGTAATATCGGGGAGGCCTACTAGAGTTTACTCCACAATGCTGTTACAATGCGGATACGCGGAGTTTACCATGCTAAAACATAAAAGAATATGAATAAGACATCCGAGAAACTTTAATGACTTCTATTGAATTTGTAAGAACACATAATGCCTTTCTAAAATATCTTCGGAAACACAAGCAATAAAGATTATAATCAAATATCATCTTTTCCTTCTTCCCTTCACTATATTATGTCACTTGTTGTATGTTTATGAGTAATTCCTAAGATTCTCAACAATTAAAGGAAAACCTAACCAATCAATATCCAAAGTCAAAGACTACTGCAAATAGGTAAGTGGCAGATTTTGAAACATGGCGGCTACAGGCGTTATGCGTATTCCAGTAAATTTGTGAATACCCTGGATTTGAATCACTAGTTGGTTAACTGGGCGGATACTGTATCTGTCGTACGAATTTAATATTTCCAACAATCAATGTTCAGTGGAAACAGAACATGGTACGTGTTGGTGCTCCCAAGAGAACACCAGTTACGTAATCATGGCGAGAATTGGACCTTGCGACTGCGATAGCATAACGACCGACTTGTATTGTCTGCTATTAATTCTCCTACCACACTATTATGTTAGTCTGGTATTACATTTGTCAACGTAATGTCTTACTTTGTTCTATAAAGTAAAGTAAATTACTTAGAAGAAGCAGTGTTATTTGTTAGGTAAGTCTTTTGAAACCCCAACTTTCGATTCTAGCTTCAATTGGAGCAGCACTCTAATATACTATATTTTGTTTTGTTTTGTATTTTAAACTTGTTTTGTTTAAGGAAAATGTATAGCGTGGTTGACCATTTGATAATTATGAGATCTTACTTGTTTTTGATAGTATATCGGAAATCAAAGCTTAAAATGAAATAGAAATTAGCTACATTCGGCTGCTTGTATTGTTATATAGATCCGGGTAAAAAAAAATAGAATTACATTACTTACAGAGTTACTACTTCTTAGAATTACACGTTACATACCGGAAATTCATTATTTTTTCTTTCTTTATTTCTTTCTTTCTTTCTTTTTATACTTTTTCATGCAATAGGGAGGGAGGTGCTGCCTATATTCTCATTCATGATTGTTGGAAAGAAGTTTTTACCTAACTTTATAATCATGTTAAGATACTATTATCATGAATGTACACAGGAAACAAGGTTAATAATACTCAGATGAGTAGCTCGATATGAAAGAGACTTTTCACACATTTGTACAACTAAGTACATGTATTTGAACCTTTTGGCTCTAAATATTTACATTGAGGATTTGTGACTTCCAAGTCAAAAGGTTATTTTTTTTAAATAAATAAACCAAACGAAAAGGCAGACGGGCCTCATGGTGTTAAGCGATCACCGTATTGCCGGCTTTGGAGGAGAGCTTTTTTATAGCTTTCTTGAAGAACCCCATATCATAGTCCACTGGGAATGCCTCAGCTGGAAGGTTGTCCCATAACCGTCTGTGGTAAAAAGGAGCGTGCAAAGTGGACTGTGGAGGACCACCACGAGTCCAGAAGGTGCCGGTGGAACTTTAACCTTCGTCTGGTGGTATAATCATGGAATGGTGATGTAGGCATCAATAAAATGCATGTATGATTTTCAAACCATACTGACCCATTTAGATGTTCATTTTGATAATGATAATTATATTATCTCAAAAATTCCTGTGTATCATAAGCTTTGTCTCAATAGTACAAAACGAGCACGAACAAAATTCCTTCTGAAGCTAAAGGTGAGCTAGAAGCGGCCACATCAAAAAGCCTTTGTTGCGTATCGCCACCGCAAGAGAACTGCCGAGCGACCGCAGAGGCATACCTAATTTAGGTAATTGGGTAATACTGACGACCCGCTTGGCGTAATGGTTACCATGCCGGACTGCCGATCGGAGGGCCCCGGGTTCGATTCCCGGCGAAGCAGAAATTTGAATGGTGAGTTTAAATTTCTGTTCTCGGTCTGTGTGTTTGTGTTCCTGTCTTTGTATGTGTACATGGTACCCACGACACAGGGTATTAATTACCTTACTGTGGGGCTATGAGTGGGTAATGTGTTTACAAGTTTACTGGAAATGATGAGCTGTAACATACCAATTTTTCAGTGTTTCTACTGATCTGGTTTCTGATGTAAGAAAATACCGAAACGTGTCTAATTATTTACGATATTAAAGAATATGTAGAAAACATTACGTTTTTTTACTGTATTAGTAGTTCAAAGTTGACTAGCCTTTTATTTATTTGTTGCTCGTGTTCCAGCCCGGCTTCGCTCGGTTGATTTGAATAAATATATTATACTGCCCTAGGGAACAGTATTTTTTTCCGGGATAATAAGCCTGTGCACTATTCCAAATTATAAACTCATTCATTTAGCCGTTCTTCCATCCATCCATCCATCAGCCTTTTATAGTCCACTGCTGGACATAGGCCTCCCCTAACGTTCGCCACTCCTCCCGGTCCTGGGCCTTCTGAATCCAGCGACTACCCGCTGTCTTCTTCAGGTCATCAGTCCACCTGGTTGGAGGGCGGCCTGTACTCCTTTTGCCGAGACGTGGTCGCCATTCGAGAACCTTTCTTCCCCATCGGTTGTCGGTTCTTCTAACTATATGGCCTGCCCATTGCCACTTCAGCTTGCAAATTTTGAGAGCTATGTCGGTAACTTTCGTTCGTCTACGGATTTCATCGTTACGAATTCTATCGCGTAGAGAAATACCAAGCATAGCCCTCTCCATCGCGCGCTGTGCGACCTTGAGCCTATGGAAAAGGCCAACTGTAAAAGACCACGTCTCAGCGCCGTAGGTCATCACTGGCAACACACACTGCTCGAAAACTTTCGACTTCAGGCACTGAGGTATTCTGGATGAGAAGACACTTTGTAATTTCCCGAACGCTGCCCAACCGAGTTGGATTCTACGAGTTATTAATATTCATATTCATATTCATATTCATATTCATATTCATTTATTTATTGCAATCCATGTTATTGGGAATAGATGGTACATTTTATGTTTCCCTGAGGATACATGGACCCTGTTGGGCACAGCAATTTGGAAAGAAGAGAGGAGAGCAGGGTAGGTATTCTTACTAAGATTATATTTTTATAGTTTCAATGAGATAGCTGTGTTTTGTCAGTCCGATAATTATATAAATGTCAAGTAATAGAAAATTTATCCTTAAGTCAATAAATAGATAAAATAATTATATTAATTTAACATACAGAATTTATGCAGTTTATATAAAATATACATAAAATATTATATATATATATAAAATATCTATATATATAAAATATCTATATAAAGTTACCTCTCTCTCGAAGCTGGACTTACCCATACGGATCGCTTGTCCCAGGTATATGTACTCGTCGACAACTTCGAGAGTAGCGCCATCAACAACGACCGGTATAGGTGTGACATGGACGTTAGACATGATCTTCGTCTTGTCCATGTTCATCTTAAGACCCACCCTTTGTGAGGCGCTATGGAGGTCACCTAGCATAGTGCTGAGCTCTTCCAGGTTCTCCGCCAAGATTACTATATCATCGGCAAATCGAAGGTGTGTGAGGTGTTCGCCATTGATGTTAATACCCAGCCCGTTCCACTCCATCAGCTTGAACACGTCTTCCAAAGCAGCGGTAAACAGCTTCGGGGATATAACATCCCCTTGTCGTACTCCGCGCTGCAGTGGAATAGGTCCAGTGCCGTTCTTACGTGATTCAAACTCTCCCATTTATGATATTAATTATAAATATATTAAAGCAGGTATATCGATGAGTATAAAAGAGGAAGACCGCTGTCTAAATAGTCAGACGACATTAAAAAAGTGGCCGGCAAAGACTGGATGAACACCGCCAAAAATAGAGAACACTGGTCATCACTGGAGGAGGCCTTTACCTTCACTTAAGGGTCCTTGCAATAATATGGAAACTAAATTTATAATCTTTCGACAATTATGTTTTTAACATAAACTAGGTATTTTATTCTTACATTTAAAATATTAGCAGTACTTACTCTTGACATTAATTATATTTTTTGTTATATAAATCAAAGCAAAATTAATTAAAGTAATAATAATGGTATCAATTTATTATTAATCAATTGTTTGTAATTTTAATTATAGAATTAAAATATATTATAGAAGTAAAAACAATATTTCAATAAAAAATATTTATTAATTAATTTCTAAATTGTAATCTGGAAGGAATAAAAGGCTTTTTTTATTATTATTTTATTTTATTTTATTTATATCGATGAGTATTTTCCCCTCTTTCTCACTACTTGATATCCCGTTGAAAAGCTCTTTCCTCGCAGTGATATCTGCAGTAAATCAACAAGTTTATAAAAAATGTGAACAAATTGAAGCCCCCGGAAGTATGCTGGTTTCCCAAGCCTCTACATTTATTAAGAGAGAATTGCGGTCAGCGGTGGGATGAAAAAAGACATTTTATGTGTTTCGATCGCCGACTCAAATGGCGCCACCACGTCTGCCTTCCTTCAAAATTACTAGAATCCAAATGAAGGAAAAGAATTGGCTGCAAACTTTTTAAAATCTCAACCTTCCAAGTTGGGATGCCTGTAGCTGGTGGGAATGAATCTCGATCACACAAGGCTATTTCTTCATAGAATGTATTACTTTTAGTAATTACTCGCATCTGTGAGCAGATGGAAGTGGGTTGATAGTGTCTCACACGATCAGCTGTCACGTGTGCCTATTATCGCATTCTGGTACTATTCGTTCGCACAGTATGGGAATATATGGAATATACTCCGATACTGTTCCCATAGCCATTTTCTTTCAGCTCAACATGTAGCCCAAATGGGCACCTAAAGGCGATGAGCGGGAAAAAATGACATTCATTAAGCGAATATTTTATATTCCTAATATGAAATAAATATTTTTTCTTTCTATCTTTCTTACTGCAGCTCTCAATGCGATTTGGTAAAGATGTGGGTTGCCACCCTGATGTTTGATGTCTTCAAACTGCCCAACAGACCTCCTGCAAGGTCATTACCTTGCAGGAGGTCTGGATAAGCCATTGCTTCTTCAGAGAAGTCAGTCCTACCTCGGTCTCAATAACGTTTTAATACTTGTACTTACTTGTTGATAATTTACATAAAGCTTCATGGTCCTATTAAACATATGGATGGATCAATTTCTCCGTTTTATGTGTGCAAACCTATTGTAAAATCGACCACGTCGGCGATTTCGCGCTGACAGTGCGATTCCGTTTATATTATTATCGGAACGTTTCTGTTTTCCTTCTTTGATCTATATTCTACGATTATTAGTCCTTAAATAGAGCGTAATTTAAGGACCAATAATTTAACCACTGTTATATTTAACTTTTTTTGTGAAAAAGATGTACAGTGACCTTGAATTGAGTAGCTGAAGTAAAACCCTTAAATCCCACCTGAGCGACGAAACTGCCAAATATTGACTTTAATGGAAATATAAAAAAGAAACTTTGGCTTATGTTGTTGAGTTGACAAACGTTTTATTACAAAGTTAGCGAAATATGCGAGGTCTGTGAGCTAAACAATTCGATTGAAATATTTTTACTTGACATGGCAAAAAAATGTCCTTTCATGATCTTGCTCACTGTTTTGAATATTAACATCGGAATAAAATTATTTAGTCGGTATCAGTATTATGCTTTAATATTACCAGTATTACTATCACACTCCTTGGCTTTGCACCCTTTTATTCAACCCACAATCCCCCGTCTGTCCCCCGTGGCATAAAGGGGTTTTAATTAAAACTGCGATTCACAACTGCTATAAAACTTAATACAAGACATAAAGTCAAGTCGAATGGGTTATATAATGTCAGGATGAAAGAGGGTATTATCGTTAATAAAAGATATTTATATTTATTACATTTATAACTATTAACATTAGGGGAGCTTAATTAAAGTTTTAGCAGGAACTTAATCAACAATGGTAAAAAGGCCACGAGATATTTAAAATGGCACAAAAAAAATATAGTACTTATTCGAAAAGACCTTCAAAGATCCTAGAATATTTTTTACTTAACGTGGACCCATTTTCAATTTCATATCTTTACGCATTCTTCGGTTCTTTCAACGGGCATCACCAGAAAGTTAGTTATTTTTATGAACACTCATAAGTCAATATTTATATTTCTTTCTTGCCTTATCTTACATGAAAATACTGCGAATTGAAAATAAGAGAAAGCAATGATAAGATTATAAAATTATCGCTTACTCCAAATATGAAAACATTTGCATCCATCTCCTACGAAGAAATTAAAGTGTGCGAGAGTGCAGCGAACAGTGTTCCAACTCGCTAACTTTTCCCGACGCTGCAGATTCATTTAGCCGCTGCCGAGCTCTTAAAATTATACGGAGTTACAGAAGTAGTAATTTCACAGTGAAAAGAATCAAATCTCGTTCAATTTCATTATATTCAATGGAGTGAAGTCAATAGTTTCAAAAGCAAAAGGCGTGTCAAAAATATTTCTCTGTGTTCGAAGTTTAAATAGTTGCAAAGTTTTTCAATATAACGATGTGAGCAATTATTTGTTCTGTATTCTTACAAAATTAAATATAATAATATGAAGATTTATGACACTAGCTTTTTAACTTCGTAGTTTAAAACGCCTTTAAGATCCTGAATGATTATATATGTGATATTACAAGAAATTTAGATATTTACAAATGCTCATAAGTCAGTATTTAGTTTAAATAATTTAGAAAAAACTAAGGTAAGATTTTACTATTATTCCTTACACCAAATATAATAAAATTACAATAGGCATGATGACACTATTAAATAATCAGAGAATAAATGGTTTTACATAAAAATATATGATTATGACAATAAAAAAAAATTACAAACTAAGTATTCAGTAGGAGCAGTCAATATTTAATATTATTTTTAACCGACTTTACAAAAAAGAAGTAGGTTCTCTTTTCACTGTATTTTTTTATGTCTTAAGATTTTATTTGTCTTTTGTTTTTCTACTTTTCAATATGTTACTATTATTGTACTGCAAAATATGAAATATTAAAAAAACTGAGGTAATCAAATTTTAAGAATTATCCCTTACTATCTACATAAATTATAAAATTACCTCCCATTCCTATGATAAACTGAAAATGTGCGAGAGTGCAGCGAACAGTGTTATAACTCGCTAACTTTTCCCGACGCCGCAGATTCATTTAGTAGCTACCAAGATAAAAGGCTAATAAAATTAGACGTGGAGTTACTTTTGTTATAATTTTATGGTAGTATAAGTATAATCTTATGTACCTGATTACACTTAAAGTCATTTACTAGCATAATATTTCGATGCTTCATATCATTTTTGGCATTTCGATAATTTTCGGAATGTTTATTCGTATTCTATGATTTCTTTGACACATATCGTACCAAAATAATTGTAAGTTTCTTTTAAATTTCCATCATAGTATTTTTTTTCAACCTTTTTATGTCTCACTGCTGGGCTAGGTCTCCTCTAGGTTTATAGATCTTTATTTCTCAAATAAGACTACAAAAAGTCACTTCTATGAGAAACAATATTATCTTAAAAAATAATAGCTAACATAAAATTTCATGAGACTTATACAAAAGTGAATTTTATATAGAATAAAAATCACATGTGAGAGGGATTTAGGCCATAGTCCAGCACACTGGCGGCTTCATAATTATAGATGCGTTCTACTCTTACCAATTTAAAATAAAATTATGAAGATATCACCTGATTGTAACAACTATATCTCACTACTACATAATGGCTGCAACCCTTTTTTTTTTGCGTCCCACTGCTGGGCACGGGTCTCTCCCCAATATTTGGGAGGCCTGGAGCTTACTCCACCACGCTGCTCCAATGCGGGTTGGTGGAGATGCGGGTTAGTGGCCAACCCGCTGTCGGATGTTTTTAAACCGCCCATAAGGCCTCCGACAAGGTTTAACGACTGTTATCTATCGACAACAACCGGGACCGACGGCTTAGCGTGCCCTCCGAAGCACGGAAACGCGCGTGAAATTTTTGCCACTAGCGGTCACCCATCTTACACCTGACCGCGCCCGTTTGGCTTAGCTGCATAGATCGCTTGCGTTCTACGCTCGCCGCCGAGCCATGCGCGCTTCACTACTACACTACTACATAATATATTCAAGTAAAAGCAAGAGCAAAATATAAATCAGCTTTGAAAAACTTTCACTAGGCTATTTCTGTTACCACTACTGCTACGAGTGTCAGTGTTATTGGCGTAGTACTTGTAGCCTGATTTCTGAACACATTTTTATGTACTGTTTTGCGACTCCAAAATCAACAATTTATTCGTAGAAACCCACTATCGAGGACACACTGAGCATTATATTCAGTAAATTGCAGCGGAATCGCTCATGTTTCTGCACAACCGATCACAGCCTAACTGAACAGCTGGAAGGCTGCCAGCGTCCGAGTCATGTCGCGATTTCCTATCGACGTTGTCACTGAAGCGAATACAAAACACGTTATGTTTCTGAATGCTGATCTGGATTCGCTACTAACAATGATCGAATATAGATATCGTTCTCACTGGTAATGTTGGCACAAGAAACGATGCTTATCAGATTCCGAAATTATTAGTAAAAGTTATTCTTTCTAAATTGAATAAAGAAGCCTATTAAAAATAAATAATGTAGTTTCAAAAACTAAAAAAAAATGTGAAGAAAATGTACCCCAATTTTATTTCATATTATTGTATTTTCATTGGCTCTTGTCCCTGTGTAAATTTTCAAGTTGATTAGACTCCAGAAGCAGGTGAAAATGAAGTTAAAAGATTCCGTTACTTACATACATACATACAGGTCAAGCTAATAAACGCTAAATGTTTTCACGTTCCTACCAGTGTTGAAATCCCTAGATATCAACTAACATATTATCATCAAAGACAGTTTTAGTTTTGTCCTTGTCCTATCTTTACAATAAAGTAGGGGTAGGGTAAATTAGTAGTAGAAATAGTTAGGGTAAATTTAAAATAAAATCTACAAAAGGAACCGGTGCATTTTGGGAAGGGCACCGGGTTATGCGGGATTGACGTCACTGAAACCCCGCGGTGGCCTTTCTCAGCGCTTATGGAGGATCCCGGGATCTCCTGAGGACCGGACTGGTGCTCTGCTTGCGCAAAGCTCAATACTTACCTATCATGGAAAGTATCCGACCAGCTCTTTATGCAACCCCTTTTTGGCGCCTCTTACGACAGGGCGATGATACCGTAGATCACATTCTAGTCTAGTCTGAACTACAGGGTCAAGTCTTCACTTTGACTAACCTCTCAATTGAATAATACAAGTTCCTGAAAAACTTTTACAAAAGGCAGAAAAATCATTACAGTACCTAAAAACCTTTTTACTCATCGAAAAAATTTCTAGAAATATTTTTCTTTACTAAATTTTGAAGTAACATTGCTTTCCTCGAGAAATGCGAGCCGTGCAAATAATAGTCACTGGGCGATAGTCTACAAAGGAACTGTTTTTGAAATATACCCACTCCAACAAACTTATTGCTTTCACGGGCGACGGGGCTTCCCCTGGCGTTCTGTTATAGTCGTTTCAACTAGTTTCACTTAGCGAAAACTGAGGTAGAATTTCGTTCAGAATTGTTTATGAGAGATCTAGCACTTTTCATGCTTGTCTTGGCACGGGAGAATGCATTTTGCCTTTACCTTGTTACAAGGATAATGTTTTGTTGAAAGATGGGGTTTGGAAGCACTTTGTATTAAGTTAATAACGAATTATTCTGAAAGAGTAATATATCGTGTTTTGATGAAAAATTATGAATGACGCCACCATCTAGTAACGGGGTCATAGTTTATCCGGAGTATCAACAAAACAACACGACATTAGACAGGCTGGCTAGCACATTGCTTAGTGCTGGATTTACTAATTATATCTAAAACCTGCAGCATTACAGATATTGCCTTGTTTGCTGCTCTAAAGGCCAAAAAATACGCATGTATAATGTAAATCAGACAGAATTAATAACAATCATCATGCAAAAGTGACATAAAGAATAGTATAAGTCAGCACAACTCAAAAATAAAATAAAAATAGTTTATTGCCACACAATTTGTGAATTTGTTGACAGCCATCATCAATTTGATCTCTATGCAATCTCTCTCAATAAACTCTATGTATTCTCCAGTTTGCAACAACGGTCATTTTTGATTTATAACTAAATTGACCGGATTTTGTAACAGAAATATATATGAACGAAATTTCACCCTACACTCTATAATAATAATAATAATCAGCGCCCATCTTCGGGATATATAACTATTTATATTTATGATATGGCCGAGGATGGTATCCGCCACGTCTAACCACATAAGAACATTAAAGTGTCTCTTAAGGGCTTCTACATGTTGGACCTATGTCCCCATGCAAGCCTTTGAAAGGACCGAGTCACATAACATCTTCGACCAGTGATCCTTACGGAGAGATATAAATAATAACGTTTCACACTCATAGCCTCATAGTACGGTAGATATACCCTGCCTTGTGGAAACCATGGGCACCTGCGTGTGCCCATGGTTTCAAGCCACGACAAAAGCGCAAAACGCAGACCGAGGACAGAAATTTAAAATCTTCCTTCAATTTCTGTCTCTCCGGGAATCGAATCCGGGACCCTCCGGTCGGCAATTGGCGTGGTAACTACTCGTATTGCGCCACACGGGTCGTCATAACCTCATAAGCTCTACCACTCAATCTACACTTAAAGTTAAAAATAAAAATAATAAAAAATATGGTCGCGTCATCCTCTCAGATACTCACATTACGAAGATTCAGATGTAAAGCTTTTATCTTATAAGATGGCTATTATTTATTGCTCGTCAGTTATAATTCAATTTGGGGGAGAGGGCGCCCACGTCCGTACGTGGTGCGCTTGGTTGCTGCTGGCGGCGTACAGCTCTAGTATCAGCGGAAAGAAACAAAATAATTTCTATACACTTCTTATATTCTATTCTTATAAGGCGGCGAAAGAAAGAATATTCTTGGAGGGTACAGAAATCCCTCCAAGAATTTTCTTTTTTTCGCCGCCTTATTTTTCATTTAGAACAGAAACATTACAATTACTAAAAAAACTACACAGCACTCGCAATTTTCACTCATTTTCAAAATGAATATAATGTTGGAAATAACAGATTCCTTTATAATCGTGCTGTCTATGTCAATACCCTGTCAATAGGATCATGATTCTTCTGTAAATATGTAATAAGTAATAATGGATGTAAAAAAGTTTTAAATGCAGCGCAAAGCGTCGCGAAAATATGCTGATGATAGATGATGAGCCATACATCTCAAGGATTTTTTTCACAAGATTATTTTTAGGCAGGAAATAACAGTGGTATTTCTCTGGTAGAATCATGCAATGCAATCATGCAAATTACCTAAAAATTTATAAGTTGCAGATGGGATTGAAACGATTCTACAAAACAATATCTCCCGTTAAAGAATCCTCTGCCAATGAGACCACATCTTTTCTGTAGATGTAACGATGTTGTCTGAACTGCGAAGCGCCGTAAATCTGCCAGTGTATCGGCGATGAAGGCTCCACCGCTGATACATGGCCCGGATAATAAGGAAACTCCATGCGGATTTCCATGCGAATTTTAAACTTCAATGCAGGTCTTATGAGCTTAGAGTAGATGGATTTTAGGCGATTACTTGGACGAAAATTATACCGTTAACGTTCGACACTCATAGCCCCACAGTATAGGCATACCCTGTGTCGTGAGTACCGTGGACATACACATAGCATGAAAACAAACATCTAGACTGAGAACTGAAACTGAAACTCATCATTTCAACCTCTTCTGCGCTTGGAATCGAACCCATGATCAGTCAGGGCAGTCAGGCCATATCTTTATTTTTTTTCCTATGTCTTTTTGTTATCTAATGGTGTTTGTTTCCTATGTCTTGGTGTTGTTTTACCCTACTGTGGGGCTATGAGTGTGAAGCGTTATGTATAGGCTTGGAAAGAATTATTGTTATTATATTTACGATTAAATATGCTATAATAGTTCTGAATAAGTGGCCATTTAATTTCCAACACCATTTTACGCCGCACCGAATATTATCTCTTCAAACCGGTTTTTCGAGACGCCTAAAAAACCTTTCTCCAAGACAGATGATCCAGGATGTAAAAAATTGCGAATCACGCCCCTGACAAGTTTCAGGAATCTTTTGAGCGCCCCTAATCGCTCGGAAAAGGGTGGTGTTTTTTAGAAAACATCGGCTTAATGATTTTGTTACAAGCGCGTGTATAGAAAGTGTCAAACTGCGTGATTTTCAAAAAAAAAAATTAGATCCTTCTTTTTATTTTTATTTGAATGGAGCAGCAGAGGAGCATGCAGGCCACGTGGTGTTAAGTGATTGCTGCAGCCCATGGACATGTCGCAGTCGGATCGTATAATCCGCCGTATAACATTACGGCTAGCCGTTTCATAAAACATGGCCGTTCTATATTGCGGCGGGTTCACGATTAGCCGGATTGTCATTGTGATACGTTCTACAATATGGAGGCTCACGTTTAGCTTCATTGTAATCATACAAGCCTCGTAGCCACCCATACCAATTTTGACCGCGCTCTATATTACTTAATTCTATTGACACCCATCCTTCTTATGACCGTACTAGATGTTGCTTTATGGTCACCCATCCTACTTTTGCAGCTAATGTGCTGACCGCAAATCATAACATTGTTACAAATTGACCTGATTTTCAGTGTGGAGATGATTGACGGGCTGGAGAGTGACAAAGGCTACTTTTTCCTGGGCAGAATATCTCATTTCCATTGAAAAAAGGTATGGGAAACTCACGCGCTCATGATAGATATGGGTGGCCACGGGCATGCAGAGAACTAGTTTTCAATAGCTCCACCGAGAATTCGGTCAATACCTAATTGCTTGTAAATCGCCCTATTCAATACAAAATGATCATCCAAACTAAATAATCAAGTACAAACAAAGGGATATGACTGGTAAATTCCCGGCCAAACAGCCGGGAATTTAATACTAATTTGTAGTCTAGCGTCCGTTGCCCATCAGCCGTTTAGAAATTATGGTTGTTTAGAACTAGCGATCTAGAAATTTAGTAATCAGCCCGACCACCGAGTACTCTCAGCGTTGACTGCCTAAACTATTTCATTTGCATAAACATGCAGTTTAATTTGTCGTTTGGTAGATTCGTATTTGTATTTCGAAAATCTTCAATAGGAAAATTTTGAGTCGTGTTCTTAATTTGTGATATTATTTAGTAAGTAGTAGTAAGTTATTTTACTACTTAAGAGGAAACGCTAGCGCCGTATTACCATACAAACGCATTCTCCTATTTACTCCCTGGATAATGCTTCTAGAGGAATGATTTTTTGTGACAATATCTAAGTCTGCTAAAGCTATGCCCCTATGTTTTGTTTTTTTCTATCAACTAATTAGATCAGAAATTAAGACTCATCAAAAATCGTAGAAAATGCGTCTTTCATACAGCCCTAATCCAACAACTGCAAAACAAATTTGAAAAGTTTTTACGACCAAATAAAAACATAGGGACATAGACTTATTCTATTTCTTGATATTTGTGAAATAATATAATTTAATAAACTCAATTTTGAAGGAGGGAAGAGGAGAATACGAAACCTCGATTTAGTAAGAAAGTTTGTAGGTATAATCGGTCTGAGCTGCATCTGTCCCTATCGGACGCGGCGAATAGCGCAGGGCGCAGCGTGATAGCAATAGTTATTCCAAAATACCTATTTTTCAAATTCGACTGAATCCGTGTTTCCTCTTAAGTATTTAAGTATAAATAATAACCCTGTCAAAACATTTTTTGACACTCTTTCATTAGCTTCGGTCGCATGTAACGGAAACAACAATTCACGGAAATTTTCAACACGATTTTGACGTACTTCTAGATTTTGGATTTAATATGAAACTTTGTATATTTATAAAGAACCGATGGCAATGCAGTAATAAAACAACCAAAACTTATAATAAAAAACGTATAAAAAAAACGCTTTTATAGCTAATCGAACTAAAAAGTAGTTAATATTTTTTATTACAAAGAGTTTATTAAAATTAAAAAAAAAGAGTTTATATTACATTAGTAGAAGATTTTATAGAAAAATTGATTTTTCGTTTCACAAGTTTTTTTATGTTGAACTTCAAACGTTACATAGTTTCATAAAATATATAATATATATAATTAAGGTTACCAAAATACAATAACCTAATTCAATATAAGTAGTATTAAGTTCTTAGTTATGTATCTCGTGCTGAATACACATACGAGTAGAACTCGGGATGTAGGGCGCAGATGTCCATGCAGGCCACGTCCGCGGCAATAATGAGTCGGCGAACAAACCGCCCGCTTTCAATCCTCGCCAATTTAGATCGCAACCTTTCAGCCTTTTCATCCCTTTGTGCCCTTTCATGGCTCATTCGCTCACCCTCCACCCTCACATAGTTTTGTTTGAAAAATACGCGTGAACACTTCATCGGGATTCTATGAAATTGGAATCAAAATAATTGAGAGCTATCCATTCAATAGATTCCATACGGCGATCCTAAAAATATTTTTCGTGGATTTGAAATTCGATCATTTTTATTGAAAGCGCGTTCGGCGAATTGTGTGATGAAAGGAAAGCAAATAACTCTAATGTAATATTAGAGTTCATTGGTTTCAATTTTGCGTTAAATTATTAGGTACTTTAGCCGTTGTAATCTAAGATGTTCGGTAGGAATTAAATTGTTTAATTGTTGTACAAAAATGCCCATGTTTAGATTTTTTTTATTAAATCGATATTGTGGTGCCTCTGTTTTACATATTTCTTACTTGAGAGGAGATCCGTGTTCAACTGTTAGACATTATAAAATTTTGTTTATTATAGTGATGATCAAGTGATAGCTATCTCGTAGATAAATAGTCTAACTTGTTGGTAAGTAATTTGAAACAGTAATTTCAAACATTACATTTTTTTAGTGAAAATCCAATCGCAGTTTCATCTTTATCAACTTATGGGTGAGCATAATTACAATGTTTTTCATTTTTGATCCTATGATACGAATAAAAGCGTTTTGCTTCACTACTGTCAGAATCGATCATCGTCCAAAAAGCTACATGCATAAATCGAGTTTCATGTGCTAACGGCAGTTCAAACGGGTCTATTACATTGTGACGACATTCAATACCACATAACTAATGATATTATGAAATATCATTTTTTAGAGAATTTCTGTTCGAAAATTATCCCCCGAATATCTTGATCTAGTGGGTGACACACGTCGAGATGCCGAAGGAGCTGACGCGGCTATTTTTAAAGTAGCTATAAATATAACTTTTTTACATTAATCATTGCACAGAACTATAATTTATTTTCTATCTGGAGAAACAAATAAATTCTTTCGATCATCTATAAAAATCCCAAACCTTTACCAATCTACAATATAAACAATGTTATGAGGGCACGTCCGCTTCAAATCAGCATCCGGGCGCGAAGGAGATGGAAGGTTGGAGCTGCAATCCAAATTGGCCGGATTGGATGCGTGACCACACCCGCATTTATATAGGTAGGCCGTAACGTTATCGGGTTTGGAAATGTTTAAGAACTACCTACTTGTATAGGGTATTTATTAGGTATGGATATTATTTGAAAGAGACTTTTTTCTCTCCGCTACTATTCTCTTGGCATTCTCACTCTTCGCCCACTAGGGCAATAACTAGATCCGATGGTTATGAAGAGATTGACGTCCAATAAGCGAAAATTTTTACATATGTATTTAAAAATAATAATAGCTTATTAATCAATTTATTATGAGGTTATATGCATGAGATGATAGCCGTTTAAACGGGCCTGTGACATATTATGTAATTACTTTCAAAAAACATAAAACTTTGTTATATATATGAACTATAAAATCGTCATAAACATCTTTCCTATGTAATAAACAAAGGTAAGCTGATTTTAAATGATTACGCTGGCAAACTTACTGATGTATACCGCCATTTAGAAACTTTGGGAACAATTAATGATAAATCTTTTTATTTTAGTACATTAAACTAGCGTTGCAAAGGTCGCATTGTGTCAATATAAACTGTATAGGGTAGTTTAAATTGAATGTCGTTTTCCTGTTGCTCACTGTATCGCGGTACCAAATCCCTGGATTTGCAAAAACATCGCTTCTTTCATGCACGTATGTAGAACACAGTTACGCGAATCGTGGTTTTTAAACAAAAGTTTACACAAAAAAGTTAGCAGAACAAAGCGTAGGTCAGATTAACCCAGATTGTTAATAAAGAAGTTAGATAACAAAAAGGGTTGACTAAACACATGAAATTCAGGTTCAATGAACATAATTATTACGATTCTTGAATGTTGGGAGTTGATCACACTTTGTATGTGGTAGAACTTCCATAATTGTACCGAGTGAGTACCACTCCTGTACCTATTTCAGTCGTGAAGCTTGGCATTGTATTTTGGCGGAAACTAGAGCTTTTTTTTTTTTTTTTTTTTTTTTAAGTAGGGAATGCTATTACGCACCTTCTCGACCTCTGTCGAGGGGACAGAGGGAGGTGTGTGGGACTCCCCCTGCCGTTACGAGGCAGGGGTATACCCACTAAACCCTACTGCGCTCCTCCATCGCCATCGTGACGATGTCGTGGGAAATCGGCAGAGCCTTTGCTTCCACAACATCGTCGGCGACTGCCTGCCTATCTTGGCAGGCCCTACACGCTCCCCTTATGGGGAGGCTACAGGGATGACCGGGAGCGCCGGGTCATTCCTGTCCATCAGTGATGGCCTGTGCAATGCAGGTGGAGGCACCCCCGTACCTCCAACCTGCAGGCCACCACCGGGGGGAGGGAGAGAACGGTCGTATTGCCGTCTTCTCCTTCCCCTTCTACGTTTGCGGAGCGGGGGTTGGGACGGATCGTCCTCTCGCTCCCGCTCCGCCGCCTCCTTATGCGAGATTACTTCCTCGCAGAAGGAGGCAACGGCTTTCCAGCCTCTTTCGCTTCCGAGCATGGCCCTAACGATGCTCGGCAGCGAAAGGTCCCGGCCGACAACGGTGCACAAGACTCGGCGCTGCTCCTCCCAGCCCCGGCAACTTTCAAGGCTGTGCTGCGCCGAGTCTTCCGCCGCGCCGCAATGGTGGCACGACGGGGACTCCTCCCTTCCGATTCGGTGCAGGTAATTGCCGAAACATCCGTGTCCGGAAAGTACCTGCACCAGGCGGAAGGTGAGGAACCCATGCGGCCGCTCCTCCCACGCCTCGATCACAGGACCGAGGGCGTCGAGAGTGCGGCGTCCAAACTGCGCGGAGGCTAGGTCCTCCTTCCACAGTTGGACCATAGCCTCGCGCGCATCCCGCCTCACCGCGTTGCGCTCTTCAGGGGCTGGCCACTCACCCAGCGCCTTTTGCGCTGCCGTCCAATCATAGACGGTGGCCAGCACCCTGGCCTCCAGCTCCCAAGGAGGAGTTGCCGCGAGCGCACATGCGGACGCGAACCCGACAGTGCGGTAAGCCCTCGCCACCCGCTGTGCAATGGCCCGTTGGGGCCTGCGGAGGAGGGCCACGTTCTCCCGCCGATGCAGGGAGTCCACCCATACAGGGGCGCCATACAGCGCCATGCTCTTTAGGATGCCGGCATATAATCGCCGGCATCGTGAGCTTGGACCCCCAAGGTTCGGCAGGAGCCAGCTGAACGCGTCCGCTGCGCGGATGAGGCGAGATGACAGCCCGGCGAAGTGCGCGCCGAACTGCCACCGGCTGTCCAGGGTAAGGCCCAGGTATTTAAGCCGGGCCTTGACCTCAACCCTCACGCCGCCCACAATAATGTGGGCGTCGGGAGGGAGGCGCTGCCGGGGCCCAGGGAAAAATAGGGCCTCGGTCTTCTCCAGCGCCACCTTGAGGCCGAGGCGGCGAATCCTCTGAGCGACAAGCGTGCCGCCTGCAGAGGCCCGCCTCGCCGCCTCTCCGTACGTTCTCCCGCGGGCAGTGACGAGTGTGTCATCCGCATAGCAGATGACACTCATTCCCGCCAGGAGAACACCCCGGAGCAGCCAGTCATATCCGAGGTTCCACAGCAAGGGACCCAGGACCGAGCCCTGTGGAACCCCGGATTCGACGGCACGCCTTTGCAGACGACCGTCTTTTCCAACAAAGAGGACCTCCCGTTGGCCCAGATAGTCTGCCAGCAACGCCCTCAAGTACAGAGGCACTATGGAACTATGTATTTGTCTGTTTATTTAGCTTTGTGTGTTGCGAGGGCGAATTAAAAATAAACTAACCAAAAAATTTACCCTAGAACTGTAGGATATATTTGCAATGCATCATCTTAATTGAATCTTCTCCCGGTCTTCTGCTTATCTACGATCCATCGATAAATCTCAACCCACAATAATATTATGCTCGTATAAATCAGTTCAGCCATTGTTGCCCCAGCACGCAAATTGTCTAACTTCATACGTCACAGAGATATGCATATTAGCTGCATATTGCTTGCATGCATGCACTAGTATTAAATCATCGTTCAATTGTCCTATATTACAACGGCAGCTCCTTTCTGCAGGTCAAGTAGATGGAGATTGCAGGAAATATCATTTATATTCAGAAATATCTATACAATTCCGTTGCCACATCCTTCTAGTTTCTTTGCAATCGCTAATTTGATTTTATTTCGAAGAAAGTCGGTCTATATTGATTTTAAATTCTACTAGATTTTAAGTGGTCTGTCATGGTTTTTATTTCCGTGTTTTATTCACTAAAATTTTCAACAACCCTTTATTTTTTTATAAGTAAACCGAACAAAAAGGCAGATGGGCCGCGTGGTGTTAAGCGATCACCGTCGTCTATGGACACGGGCAACCCCAGGGGAGCCACCCGAGCATTGCCGACTTTGGAGGAGAGCTCTTTTTACAAATTTCTTGAATAACCCCATGTTATACGATTAGCTGTCACGTGTGCCCATTATGGACCCATAGCCTTACTGTTATCTCAATTATATATGTACATTTGTTTAAAAAAAAGAGTGCTGCTGGGAGTTTTTTTCCGCCACCTTTTTTCTCTCAGCTCAACATCTAGCCCAAACGGGCACCTAAAGGCGATCACCGGGAAAAAAATACATTCATTAGTAAAAAGTAAAAAGGAGCGTGCAAAGCGGACTGTGGAGGACCGCGACGAGTCCAGATGGTGCCGGTGGAACTTTAACCTTCGTCTGGTGGTATAATCATGGAATGGTGATGTAGGCATCAATTTAAAGAGTTCCTCGGAGCACTCACCATTATAAAGTCGGTAGAACACGCAGAGCGAGCCTATGTCTCTTCGCAAGCTAAGCGGTTCTAGCCTGTCAGTCAATTGAGTCAATCTTGGGTCGTTGACGATTCGGACTGCGCGCTTTTCAACGGAGTCAAATGGGTGTAGCTGGTATTTTGGTGCTCCTGCCCAGAGCTGAGAGCAGTACTCCGTGTGGGGTCTGACATGAGCCTTATACAGCGTCAGGAGTTGCCCCGCAGTGAAGTACTTTTTGGACGCCAATTTGGCTTTGTGCTCCAAATGACTCCAGTACTGCACTTTACTCGTAATGTCAACTCCCAAGATACCGACACTTTCACCGACGGTGAGCGCGGTACCCTGGAACTTGGGCGTTATAACAAATGGTTTTTTTTAGCGGTAAATGCGCAAACTTGTGTCTTCGTGAGTCGTAAACTCGACAAGGTTAGTCGCCTCTTGCGACACCATGGTATCGTGACATGGGGCTGGGGTTAGTGTTCTTAATCCGCCCTAGCACGGACAAAATTATTTATAATAAATAATAATAATTAATATATATTTATTATATATAATTTACAAATGATATGCCTTGTACTTTCTAAATTGATTAGTTCTATATAAGAAAATAAGAAAAGTTGGTTTCATAATATAATAAAATTTGTCCTTTTTTATGATAAAAATAAACAAAAGACAAGGTAAAAAAGGCAAAATAATAACTCGATGCTATGATGATGAGGTTGGTGTTATTTTTTAATGAAAAATTCCCAAACTTCTTAACAAAAACAAAATATGAGATCCGAGCAATTAATCTTTTTTGGAATAACGAGAAAAATCCCGATAACAAAGATTGAAACTCATTACGAATTTAGGGTAAGGTTCATGGCGACAGAGTGAGACTGCCATGCGAGAAAAGTAAAAGTAAACTTGATGATGAAGTGATGAAAGGGAATGTATTAAGTATTATAATTATTCCCAGTAGCGTCCCAAGGAGCTGAAATGCTTTTAAATCAAATCAAATCAAATATTTTTATTTGTGAATATACGAGGTCCTTACATATGAAATTGCCGTTACTCAATACTGGAAACTTTGAAATCAAATGTCTTGGGTTTCATTATTCCCGAAAAAAAACGGCAAATTGTTTGTAAAGTAGGTTTACGATCGAGATGTTTACGTGATAACGTCCGCACGAGAAAATCTCCATTCGTTTGTATGCCGCTAGAGTGAGAGAGACGGAAGATCGGTCCACTCACTCTAACGCTATGCCAGCTTCCGCTCGTGAGGATTCCGCGTGACAAGTTTCACGGAATGACTGGCAGCGCTCGAGATGAGACGGGAGATCGGTCCGTCTCTCTCTCGTTATACCTGCGATCGCGCTCGTGAGGTTTTGGTGTGACACAAGTTTCTGAACATGTCACCCGACTAAAACGATTTTAAAGACGTTATCACGTCAAAAAGGGAATAGGTCGCACTCTAACCAGTTCTCAGATCTTTTTACCTTAGTATATTATGTTTATAGTTGTCTTTAATCACAACTTATTCCTCTATCTATGACAACTGTATTAATGTCTTTTCGCTCATCTTCGTATCACTTAAGCGAAGGAAAGCTTAACATGTTTGAATATATTTAATAGCACCTGCTGTCTCGGTGAGACAGTTTATTCTTGGAATCTGATCGGTACCAAACGGTGGATTTAACGGAGATGGGACATTTTTGAATAAAAGTAATTTTAAGAAAATCACGTCTTTAGCCAGAAAATTGTTTTGGAGATTTTGCGATGAGTTCTTAAATTTCGTTCTTGGTTTATTCAGGACGTTTATAGACGATAATATTTTCCTTAATCATAGACGATTTGTGTTAATTGATAAATATTATTTTAATACAGTTGCTCAAAAAGTGGCGTATTGCAGGGACGTATAGCGTTCGGGAAGTGGGCTATTACACACTCGTGCTTTTCTTTACCTTTTCCGAACTCGTGCGTTCTCTTTCCCAACTGTCAAAATAATGTAAGATAGTAAAGAAGACTTAAGATAGTAAAGAAGACTTAATTCACACAACACCATCTGATTCCAAACTAAGCAGAGCTTGTACTATGGTAATCAGAAAGTTGATAAACATACTTATATAATTCTAAATACATACTTAAATAGATAATTAACACCCAGACACAGAACAAATACTCATGTTCATCACACAAATATTTGTCCTGGGTGGGAATCGAACCCACGACCTCACGTTTCGCAGTCGGCTCATCACCCACTACGCCACGGAGGCTGTCATATTTATATATATGTAGGTATATTAAAAAGAAAAAAACCAACCACGAAGTTTTAGAAGTTTTTATGATTCATGCAAATATTTCTAAAAAGAAGCTACTAATTTGTTTCAATATCAGATTTAATGATTTGATTCAATGAGTTAGGTTAGGTTTCATTTCATTTCATCTCAATATCATTTTCATTTCATATAAATAAAAAAAATCTACTGAAGACTTGGCTGTATGGGCATAGTTCCCAATTTCCCTTTGCCTACCCAGAATGGGTGAAGAAAACAAAAAAAAACCTCTGCATATAGGTATTATTTTTCGGTTGGCGCCATTTTTCAAAAATGATCTTTGCGAGTTTTTATTATTTTATTAAATTGCTTCATTTGTTCGCAACTGTATTAAAAATAGTTGTTCAGTACACGTGTGGAACCGTCATTGGAAGGAGTTCCGACTGTCAACCCTCACCTTCGGCTGCGCCTCGGCTCGGGTAGACATTTGTCGGAACTCCTTGCAATGACAGCCTTTCCTCACTTGTAATGAAATATACTATTATTGTATGTACATATTTATTTTTCTATAACCAAGAAGTGTATCTTACAGTACATTCTATTTCTACTGGAAACCTACAATTTTCATGCCTCTTTGTTTTATAAAATATCACGATGATAAAGAAAAAGAAATAGTACCTTTTTTAACATATATTATAAAAGGATACCTAGTATAAATTTAAGATGAGTATTTAGAGTAATTCGCATTTTGCAATTTAAAACTTGTTTGAACGAGTTCTTCGACGTTTTTATTCTTTAATAGCCTTAATCTTACTCAAATGAAATCTGCATTCGAAGCAAAATTAAAATTTAATGGGATTGGAATAAATCTGAGAAAATCACCGTTTGCATTAAATGGTTAAATGCTTAAAAAATAAATTTCTCTAACTATGAGAACAGACCCGCGTCCGATGGTACGGTGCAAAAAAAGTTGTTGAAGATTTCACGTTCTTTATTATAACGCAGGCCACATGGAACTTATTTTTCTAGTATTTTTCAATTTAGTCTATGTCGCTTTGTAAATAAATTTTGTGTTGTCATGTATAAACTGTTATAAGCTTTACTAATAATTTCGTATTTAATTTATATAAACACCACCACAACAACCTTTAAAAAGGTTTGTATTCAATCCAAGTAAGGAACGTAAAATATTTAAAATAGCCTTCCGCCAGCGGCTTTGCCCGTGTGGACCCGTAGGATAAAAAATAGCCTATGTGGTATTCCAGGCTTCATTGCTATATTAAAATCATAGGCGTTTAGTCAGTTGCTTCAACCGCGTTGACCCTATTACCCGTTTTCACGTAGGAATGAAGTATTTAGCCTATGTTACTCAGGGTGAATGTAGCTTTCTAATGGTGAAAGTTTTTTTGAAAACCGAACAGTAGTTTTTGAGTTTATTCATTACAAACATACTAAATACAAATCTTTATAATACATACTAGTATAGACAATGCTGTCGATAGAAAAATCGCCGATATGCAACAGTGTAGTAAAATAAAACTACTCCATAACTTAAGAATGTGAAGAGAGGCTTTTACTATTGGTGTTAACAGAATCGTTTTTAAGTTCACAATGTTTGGTTGCCCTATTTTATGTTTAAAAACTGCCCTACAAGATCGCTCCCAAAATTACCAAAGAATAAAGACTCAATAAACAATTTGCTTTATGACCGTAGCATTTTATCTTTAACCCAGTTTAAAATTATGATTATGATATGATTCGTTTTAAAACATAGCGTGTTTATAATAAATAAAGGCTAGGCAGTAACTTAGACCGCAATCTCTAGAATAACGTGTGAAATGAGGCGATATTTTATTACGTTTTCTTTGTCAGCTGTATCGCTTAATTGCAGATTGTTACGATACGCCTGCATGCTTTCAGCGCTTAAGCCTTTGCTCCAGAAGCTCATTAATTTTATCGGTGTATAATTAGAACGGAACGTTTACTTATTTTAACCCTGTCGTGTATTTACTCATATCTTTCCTTGTATTACCTGTCGTATTATCAATTATAAATAAATAAAATTGGAGTGTCTGTTTGTAATATTGAAATTACCGCTTTTTACTACATGCCTATGAATGTATATACGGTACATATATAAAATAACAATTTTTGTCTGTTTGTCGCTCTGTCTATCTGTCTGTCTGTTTGTTCCGGCTAATATCTGAAACGGCTGGACCGATTTTGACTGGACTTTCACTGACAGGTAGCTGATGTAATAAGGAGTAACTTAGGCTACTTTTATTTTAGAAAAAGTCTAAAACTTATGTCCACCCGGATGAAGTCGCAGGCGGAACTTAAAAGTAACAGTTAAATAATAAGCTAATTGTGATATACTACTTTAGAATATATAATTCTGAAAACATAACAAGCGTGATACAAAATTGCACACGGAATATTTCAACATTTTTTTCTTTCTTTTTAGGGTTCCGTTCCTCGATAGGAAAAAACGGAACCCTTATAAGATCACTTTGTTGTCCGTATTTCTGTCTGTAAAGAACCTTTTTCTCAGGAACGCGTGGAGGCATCAAGCTGGAATTTATATCAAACACTCAGGTCTATTGTTCCTTAGAGCTGTAAAAAAAACAAACTTCTAAGCTAGCGCAATCAAGATACAGCCGTTTATGCCGCAAATTTTCGACACTCGCAAGGAAATCAAAACCTATAGGATACTTTCCGTGAACTCAGAATCTTTAAATTCGGTACGAAGTAACCTTTTATAGCACAGATTAAGGAAAAATTGCGAAAACCGTAATAAACAGTTACATCATACAGTAAAAATATTTTACAGAACCCTCGGTGCGTGAGTCTGACTCGCACTTGGCCGAAAGGTTATCAAGATTAAAACTATTAAAAATCAAACAAGTGTCTGAAACTGTCGTCATCCAAAGTCGTTCCTCCCTAACTACGTCTCTTGCTGATAGAAAAAAACGTGAATATTTAAATACTCCTTTATTAAAAGCAACAGTCTCTCATAATACAAGACAACCGTCTGGTCCCTTTATCACACTTGACCGATTTTCTGGGATGCTTCCCAATGAGTTCGCAATGTTCCTGTATTTCAATTTTTTCTTTCAATATTCATAAAGCTTCGATAAAATCGTTGGGGTCAATGACTGAGATATTTGCTTCTTTACATTTTTACCGCCTTTCACTCTTGGTCGGTAACTACCAAGTTTTTATTTTACTTGAATGCTATTTCAATTCATTTTGAGGCTTCTGTGACTAAGACTGGGGAAATTAAAAAGGAGCTTTCCTTGACGAGTTAATTTATCGTCATTTTAATTGATTCATTATTCCTCTAGATGGAAACACTCCACTGTATGTATGATTGGGCATATTATAAGATAACCATTATCTGATAAGAACGTTTCGAATAAACTTAGGGTGACATAACTCAGTTCTAAAATAATGGACAAACGAATTATTAATATGTTGTAATATTAAAACGTTAACAAGAACAAAATTTGTGGATATGCGTGACCTTTGACCTTAAACAAATTTCAAAATGATACGCTAACATCTAGTACTGCTTAAAAAACCTTCCACAGTAAATAAACCTCATTGCTGACGTCAAACAAAATTATAAATAGGCGCAAACGTAACATTTTTGCTTAGCGACTTGGTACAAAGTTTTAAATCGCTCGTCAGTTGTTAAACAGGCTTGCTATTTTGAATGAAGGTGTACCAGGAAGGGACAAAAATATAATTATCTGATAAGAACATTTAGAATAAACTTAGGGTGATATAACTCAGTCCAAAAAAATTTGACAAACGAATTATTAAAATGTTGTAATAATTAAAACGTTAACAAGAACAAAATTTGTGGAAATGTGCGACCTTTGACGTTATACAAATTTCAAAATGATACCGCTAACATCTACTACTGCTTTTAAAAACTTTCCAGAGGAAATAAACCTCATTGTTGACGTCCAACAAAATTATAAATAGGCGCAAACGAAACCTTTTCGCTTAGCGACCTGGTACAAACTTTTAAATCGCCCGTCAGTTGTTAAACAGGCTTGCTATATTTAATGAAGTTGTACCAGGAAGGGACAAAAATACATCCTTTCTTCTAATTCGTGGCTAACGGACCTGTCTCCTTGGAGACGAGTAACTAATATTTCGTAACCTTAAAGATTAGTCTCATATTCAGGGATTTGATTATAGAAACGGAAATTAAAAGCAGAATTTTACAAACGTCTAAACAAAAATTAAAACTAAATTTAAAAAAAATACAAATTTTTCATCTAGCATTAGACGATTTTGGGTTGAACTGAATCGTATTGAACAAATTTTATAAATACAGACACTACATAAATGTTTCCTAAAAATATTTTTTTGGTTAATATTTTGTGCAAATGAGGCGCTCAATTGCTCAATTAATGTTGTTCTTTCCTCATCTTTACTTACATGCATGTTTCAATGGTTCACTTTTTGTTCCAAAAAATTACAAGAATCTTCTGCTTTCTGTTGATTAAAACATTACTAGCCTCTGACACATAAGCCACTTCATGTGCAGCCAGTCAGTATGAAGCATATGGTCTAATGTTGGAAAATATCATTCTCAGATTTTTTACCGCTTATCGTTCTTCGCTAGCAGTATCTGGTAGCGCATGGGTAATTAAGGCGACGAAACATCGAACAAACTTTTCCGCAACCCTCGTGTCTACTGTCCCAAGTTTCTAGCGAATTTTCATTGACATGCCACGACTCTGATAAATTATTGAGATTGAAAGCATCGAAGAAAAGAGTTTGGCTATTTGTCCACCACAGCCAACAACATCACCAAAACGAAATCACAGAATTCTGAAAAATATTTCTCTAATTTTTCTTTTCAACAATTTACAGCTTTAGCCGGTATAGTGACACAAAAAATATAGAAGGATAACATGTAAAAGAGTGGGGACGCTGACGCGTTTAAGGATTCCAAATTTCTCAAATATCAGATTTCAAGGAGACTTATGTACGAGTATTTAGAGCGACTGTAATGTAATATCTACACATTTTACTGCGTAATATTTTTGGACGGTAATATAAATTATAAATAAAATTAAGACTGACAGATAGTAAATAAGAAGTTCTGTTCTAAGTTCCGAGTATACGTCATAAAGATCAAATATTACGTATTCTAAGGTAGATACTATCCACCAAGCAGAAGCTTTATGAGTAACGCAAGCAAAGAGTGAGCAGCAGAGCGATTTCATTGCACTATCACTCATGTTGCTAACAATATAATCAACAGATTGGCTTGACATTGATCTGACATGCGCCAGGCAAAGCCTCAGAGTTTAGGATGCGTTCGACAAAGCTCACACTTACAGCCGTATTTATAAACAATACTATGAGGTCTCATAGTGCTTGCCAACGCAAACGAATTAAAAAAATACTTGAGTGAAGCCTGCAATTCTATGCGTTTGTCAAAATCGATCTGAATCAATGGCATGACATAACGAACGCACGTCAAATAGCGCTCTTTGCATAGCGTTGCCTGCTTACTTAAGCAAGTTTCTTAAAATACGGCTGTTAATATAATTTACGGATCGTTTGATCGAAATTTATACAATTATGTCACTTGATATAATAATAACGCTTCACAGTCATAGCACCACACACAAAGACATAAACACAAACAACCAGACCGTGAACAGAAATTTAAACTCATCATTCAAATTTCGTTCTACGCTAACCTAAAGTTCAGCGAGACACCCGTGCCCAGCAGTGGGACGCAAAAAGGGTTGCAGTCATTCAAATTTTTGCTTCGCTAGGACTCGAACCTGGGATCCTCCGATCGGCAGTCCGGTATGGTAACCATTGCGCCACACGGGTCGTCGTTAATGATGAGCTGGGAGTTACTAAAAGAATTTATAATAGAATATTATTTACGTATATTTATCAATTGCTACTACAATAACTCGTATGTTCATCAATCCACATGCGACCAGCGTGGTCTTTTTTTTCAACCTTTTTTATGTCCCACTACTGGGCACAGGTCTCCTCTCATAAGTGAGAGGGATTTAGGCCATAGTCCACCACGCTGGTCAAGTGCGGATTGGTGGACGTCATGCTTTCGAGAAATTTTGATTTTTTCTCAGGCATGCACGGCGATGGAGAACATCGTAATTAATTAAATATCACGATATTTTCCATCACCGTGGAGCAGCGATAAATGCGCACATTACAAATTTCTTTGTCAGAGGTGCGTGCCGAGGATTTGAACCTGGGGTCGGTCACGTCGAAGACCGCGGTTTTTTACCACTCGGCCATCGCTACTTGGTCTTAATTCTCCTCAATTCTAAAAAAAGATCCGTTTTATATTTAGTGTTGAAAAAGAAGCTAGGACGCTTTCTTTCTAGGACGCGAACAAAATGTGCAACATATAAAATTTTGAAATTAATTACTGGTAAGTCGAACAAACTTCGGTGGTTTTTAAAAACAAGATGTAAACAAGGCAAATTATATAATTCTAGATTCTAGAAAAATCTATCAATAATTAAATTCGTCCACAGAACATTCATCCGACAAATTGACAGGCGCGGAGAAGAAGTAATATACGAGTATAATAACTCCGTCTTAGCAGTGGGATAATTTAAATGCCATTTATATCAATTAGGTATTCGTTACTAGTTGTTTCTTTCAAAAGTAGGGCTAGATGAAACAAAACAAAAACTAATTGAATTCTTAGAAGTACAATATCCAGAACATCAAACTTTATTAGCCCCGAGTAAGTTCGTAGTTAAACGGAGAACTTCACAACAGAACCAGTATTGTTCGCCACTAGGAACGCGTATCGGTCGAGAAATCTTTGAGGCAATTTATTGGTTGAAATAAGTTGAAAACTCATGTTCTGTATTGTGTTAACAACATTTAGTACTAATGTTGACTCTATTTTATTATATATCGAATCGTGAGTGTAACTTAATACGTGACATTTTTTCGGAACGAAGCCGACTAGTTTCGGACCTAAACGAGGTCCTTCTTCATGAGCCGTCGCGGTCGGTCGCTCGGAGGACGCGCCGATGAGTGTCTGTGTCTGAGTGTGTGAGTTAAGTAGTATATAAACTATAATGTTGATTCTACATAACATAGAGTGATACTTAAACTTCAGAACAAATCTAAGTGTTATTCGTCAGACGTCAGTATGTTAGTGTGTTCTGTGTGCTTTCTAGAGAAATTCCTTTCTACCAGAAAATAATATAATCCTGACCGTAAATGTCAAGTGTTAATCATGCCGACGTCCCGGATGCTAACGTGACTTCATCACTCGAAAAATAAACCGCCCCGTCTTTAAGAGGAAACGCTAGCGCCGTATTCCCATACAAACGCATTCTCCTATTTTCTCCCTGGATAATGCTTCTAGAGGAATGATTTTTCGTGACAATATCTATGTCTACTAAAGCTATGCTCCTATGTTTTGTTTTTTTTCAATTAACTAATTTCAACTAATTAGATCAGAAAATATGACTGTTCAAAAATCGTAGAAAATGCCTCTTTCGTACAGCCCTAATCCAACAACTGCAAAACAAATTTGAAAGGTTTTTACGACCAAATAAAAACATAGAGGCATAGACTTATTCTATTTCTTGATATTTGTGAAAAAAATATTTAATAAACTCAATTTTAAAGGAGGGAAGAGGAGAATACGAAACCTCAATTTAGTAAGAAATTTTGTAGGTGTAATCGGTCCGAGCTGCATCTGTCCCTATCGCACGCGGTGGATAGCGCAGGGCGCAGCGCGATAGCTATTCCAAAATGCCTATTTTTTCCCGCGTTTCCTCTTAATAGCTACAAAAATTCAGGGGACTAAGTTTCTCAATGTAGTATGTAGTATAAGACACCGAATTTACCACTGCAGGGAATTGGGTATAAATCTAAACCAAAAATGTATTGATTATAATATTATCTATTGTTTTGACAAGCAATACATGTTTAGTTACTGGAATTTTTAAGAATTTGATTAGTTTTAGAAAATAAAATTCAATAAATAAAAAAAATATAAATTACTGTATACTTTTGTCATATTTTTGGATTATTTAAATAAAAAGTAGTGCAAATATTGTTTGCCACAACTATCGCTTAAACAAATAAACACAGTTTTGATAACGCTTATGTACAAATATTTGTCAATTGCTTTATAAGGCATACATACTACCTCAAATTGATAGGTAAATTACAAAAATCTATTGTTTCCTCCCTTTCATGTTAAAATAAAATATTCGAAATATTTTATTTAAAAGTAAGGTAATATAAAAATTAAATTATCCTACTCAATTATAGTTCCACACTAGCATTCCCTGTGACGTACCATGAACACACACAAAGAAACACAACACCCAGATCGAGAACAGAAATTGAAACTCTTCATTCCAATTTCCACCTCGCCGCGAATGAAATAGGCAATCTGGCATAGTAACTTTTGCGCTATACGAGTCGTCTTAAGAAATTAAAAGTATTTAACAAATTAAGTTTAAAGCTCAAAAATACATTTTACTAGCCTTCCGCCAGCGGCTTCGCCAGCGTGGACCCGTTTAATGGATTCCCCGTAGGATGACTTCATTGCTATATTAAAATTATAGGCGTTAGGCGTCTAGCTAGTTGCTTCAACCGCGTTGATCCTATTACCCGTTTTCACGTAAGAATGAAGCATATTCTCGCGGTAAAAAGGATGCTATGTTACTCAAGGTGAAAGTAGCTTTCCAATGGTTAAAGAATTTTTGAAATTGGAACAGTAGTTTTATAGTTTATTCATTACAAACATACAAAAATACAAATCTTTCCTCTGTATAATATTAGTATAGATTCAAAGTGGATCGAAAAGCAACTAAATATGTCAATTTTTGGAATGGTTTAATTGTTTTCTGTTATTGATGTCTTTGTTCTATAAATATAAGTTGTAAATTAAAATCATTTTTTAACTTTGTAAGGATAGCAAACCCTTGCCTATGAATGGATTATTATGGGACGAACCTTTACCTTTTTACCTGAACTGTGTAAACGGGTCGGAACAAAAGACGGGGTCAACTGACCTCTTGTATTAACAGAATTGCTTTTACTGTAAAGGTTCAAAACATAACACTAATTTGAAACGATAATATTATAATGGGTGTAATAGTTGGGTCATTTGTGGAGATTTTAATACATTTAATTATATTACGTTGCGATAAAAATATTTATGTAATTAACTAATATTATAAAGTGAAGTGTTTGATTGTTTTTAGGGTTGAATGTGAAAGCTAATCTTGGGAGCTATTGGTGCGAATTGAAAAAATATTTTTTGTGTTGTATATTCCATGGCTACTTCTTAGTTAGGCAAGTCTTATCGGGTCGGGAGGGCGATTAACGATAAATGTTTGATTAAAAAAATGTTTGTACGTAAAGTCGGTTTATGGACGATAGTTTAACGTGACAACGTCATAAAAAAACAAAGGAAACTACATTAACTTTTCACTACTCTTTATAAACAGACAACGAAAGGCGCAAGCCGAACGCTCAAGCCTCAACGTAACGTTACAGTCAGCGTAACGTTACAATGAGCGTAACGTTACAATTAGTCATGCTTATTCGTGCGTGCAGCCGGCGTTCATCGATTTATTAGACGTTGTTATGTCAAAAAAAATTTACTTGAACTTTTATAGACTAAAAAAGAACAAAGTGTCTAGATATATTCATTTCTAAAATATTTTTTATAAATTTACTTTCTTGGTTTTCTAAATGTGAACGTGTTTCACACATGATTAGTGCAAAATTATGTTATATATGTTAGTGTAACAAAAATGTGCAATATCCGTACATTATGTACTCACTCTTAACTCTATTCTTGATAAAGTGAATATTATTTATCTTCCAAGGCATTATCCCTGGAATCTTTCTCGTTGAAGTTAAAGAATCTCGCTTCTCTAACATATACGATACGTCCCGTCGAGATGTACAGAAGGCTGGACGGTTTATCGACGTCAGAGAGAGGAAATAAAACTGCGATGCAGATTCAGTGACTAGACTAAGTGTAGCCCATCGCTTGAGAAGATCCTTCAGGAAACACGACGGAATGTTATCTATACTATAAAGCTGAAGAGTTTTGTATGTTTCTTTTTAACGCGCTAATCTCAGGAACTATTGGTTCGAATTGAAAATTATTTTTGTGTTAAATAGTCCATTTATTGAGGAAGACTATAGGCTATATAATATCATGCTATGACTAATACCAAAGTCAACGCTGTCGAAGTCGCGAGCGGCTGCTAGTGTTATATAGAAGGCTTTAGAAGTTTTGTTTTCATTGGTGGAATTATTTTATTTTTATTTGATTTATATTATGTTATGTCGCCATATAGAGTGCATGTTCCTGAGGCTGACGTTAAATGCAAGAGATCAAAGCGGCTAAGAGAAATTGGCGCGGTCAGGTTGAAATGGGTAACCTAAGTATAGTGGCGAATTTCATTCGCGTTGCCGAGGGCACTGTAAGCCATTGGCACGTATTACTAACTATTACTAACGTAAAGAAGCGACGCTCACCTCCCCCGCCAATTCATCGCGCCTCAAATCGAACCATGATTGAACGGGTCCGGGCCCGTGCTCCAACTACCATTAATTACAGTCATGTGTCTCATACGATCAGCTGTCACGTGTGCCCATTATGGACCCATAGCCATACTGTTATCTCAATATATGTACTTTTTTTTAAAAAAAAGGGTGCTGCTGCGAGTTTTTTTCCGCTGCCTTTTTCTCTCAGCTCAACATCTAGCCCAAACGGGCACCTAAAGGCGATGACCGGGAAAGAATTACGATCATTAAGCGAATATTTTGTATTCCTAATCTACTATATAAAAATAAGTCGGGTTTTCTTTCCTGACGCTATAACTCCAGAACGCACGAACCGATTTCCACGGTTTTGCATTCGTTGGAAAGGTCTCTGGTCTCTGAAGTGGCAATGGGCAGGCCATATAGTTAGGAGGACCGACAACCGATGGGGAAGAAAGGTCCTTGAATGGAGACCACGTCTCGGCAAAAGGAGTACAGGCCGCCCTCCAACCAGGTGGACTGACGACCTGAAGAAGACAGCGGGTAGTCGCTGGATTCAGAAGGCCCAGGACCGGGAGGAGTGGCGAACGTTAGGGGAGGCCTATGTCCAGCAGTGGACAATAAAAGGCTGATGGATGGATGGATGGATGGAAAGGTCTCGGGCTGCGTGAGGTTTATAGTAAAGAAAATTCAGGAAAAAATTCATACCAAAGTGCACGCGGACGAAGTCGCGGGCGGCCGCTAGTATAAAATAAATATTTTTGATTTGATTTGATTTGTTAATTTTTTGGGACTTTAGAGGAACTCGTTTTATCAATCTCTCTATCAAAAACATAATGGACACAGATTTTTAATAGAAGTAATAATGATATTGCCTGTAACCTTCAAGAAAACGGTCAAATTTTGTATACAAATATTTCATCTTACTCTGGCAAGATGCACAGGTCATGTGATGACATAGCAGATAAATTACATAGAGATAATAATATCTTTAATTACTTTTAATAGAACATGTGCCTTACTTGGAAACACCCGATAAATAAAGGCCATACGCGTGCCTCGCGAAGCGTGCGGCGCAAAGTTTTATCACTTTTATAGCCGCGCATTGCGATTTTATTGCCAGCATCAATAACTATGACTGAGCTGTGGCATTCACCAAATTTCTATTGTGTGCCACCAAATGTTTGACCTTAATCTGGTTAATAACGACAGCTGAAAATTTGGCTTCCGATGGCGGCCCGGAAAATATTTTTTGCTCGTTCTTGAGCCTGTTTTATTTATCACAGCCCGACTTTGTTTATCACACACACCATAATAAAGACAATTTGCCGCCTAATGTTGAATTAATGGCAAATTATTTTGAAATCCCTTACAAACAGTGGAATATTTTAAGCTGGAACTTGCGCCAATAAATTTTTGTCTTAATCTAAGGGTTAACAAATAAATATCAACAGATTTTATTTGACATGATAAAATGCATTGACATTAGCAGTATAAGAGTAAATACTGAATGAAACTCTGAATTTATTATTCACCGTCTTCCTATCCCCGAAAGTCCATTTTTAGATCGTCTATAACCTATTTACATATTTTTAGGGTTCCTTAGGGTGCCAACGGGACTCTATTAGTAAGCCACCGCTTTCCGTCCCTCCGTCTTCTGTCTATCTCTCTGTCATCAGGCTGTATCTCATGCACTGTGATAGCTAGACATTAGAAATTTTCACAGATGATGTATTTCTGTTGCCACTTTAACAACAAATACTAAAAATAATAATATAATAAAATAAAAGTGATTTTTTATAGATTTTTTACGGAACCCTTTGTGCGTGAGTCCGACTCGCTTTGGCAGGTTTTTTACTGTAATATGCTATTTACCAAGTATGGTATAGGTACGTTTGATCGTTTGGCTTCATTTTACGTATATTTTAGGTACCTATTTTATAGGTACAGCAAAAGTAATAGATCATTCTTATGAAAATACGCATATACTTATTGTATTTATATAATAACGCTTCACAATCATAGCCCTACAAAACCCCAAAAAAAAAACATTTAATACTCATAGCCCCACAGTAGGGTAGATATATCCTGTGTCGTCGGTACCATGGACAATTGGACACACACAAAGTCAGAAACACAAACACCCAGACCGAAAACATTAATTTAAACTCATCTTTCAAATTTCTGTTTCGCCGGGACTCGAACCTGGGACCCTACGATTGGCAGTCCAGCATAGTAACCATTGCGCCACATTGCTATGGTAACTTGTCATCTATTGATTTGTAAATAATAACCTAATAATATTATGACGAACACGAGGTTTTGTAATAACTAAAAAAAAGGATACTCAAAGATAATTTGTATTCAAGTCATCCCGTTCTTCAGCCGTTACTTAGTGGGCAAACAACTACAGTTTCAAGGTCGCTTCTTTAGAATCCTTCTTGGACAAAAGCCAATTTACCTGAGGGACAAAGAATCCTCGAACGCCTGTGAAGGTTGCGAGATAACGATTTCTTACTTTAATTGAATTTTAGACTAGGTTTACCGAATTTATTGTTTGTAAATTTAATTGACGTAATTGTGTATGTAAATGAATAAATAACGCTTCAAACTCATTACCCCACAGTAGGGTATCTTGTGTCGTGGTAGCCATGGCCATAAACAAAGATAATGAAAGCAACACTCAGACCAGGCAAATACCACTAAATTCAACACATAGATATCTATCCGCTGGGAATCGAGCCCAGGAATTCCAAAGGCACTCTCATCTTGGTTTGTGGGTACCCTCGACCCAGGGAATCCTATGGTGAGGCTATAAGTGTATATCTTTATATTCGTTATTAAAGACACAAGTAAATTTTCGTTTTTGTTTTTGGATTTTGTGTCGTACTCACGACACAGGAAATCCAAATGTGACTACGAGGAAGGAGCATTAATAAGTTGGTTTAGTCCTATAAGATTCAAAGATACGATATTATAATGGATAATTCAGCGTAGGTAGCACATACGGTAATTCAATTCGAGTTCTGTCTTCAAAAGTTATTTGATACAAAATACTGAATTTGATTAAATCTAGGTCGTATTCAGACTTGCATTTCCACGAAAAAGTTTTCATAAGAAATAAAAAAGTTCTTAGTCTCAAAAGCTTTTGGCAATGAAAATGTTTCTGAAGAATAAATTGTATAGAAACAGCGATCTGTTATCTGTCTTTTATCAGATGGTGACAAACATTATTGATCTCCTTATCTGATGCTGATGCGAAACAAACTTTATATAAAATACAAGTTAAATTTCAAACGGCACTTAATTTCACAGTCTTAGAATAAATACGTATAGAATGAGTGTCTTCATACAAGCGCGCTGTCAAAATTTTCTTAATAGATTCCTACAGCTGTCACATCTGACAAACAAAATATTTTTATTTTGACCAAATTAACTATAAAATACTACAAAATATTGAAACCACTGTGAAAAGTTATACTACAAAATATTGAAAACACTGTGAAAAGTTATTTTATTAGATTTCTCTTGTTTTTAAAAAGTGTTGTGATAAAAAACCTTAAGTATTACGGAGCGGTCCGCTTGGTGCCATGCTTCAATTTGCGCGAACTTGGTTCTATACTGTAATTGTAATTATTCTAAGTTCACAGTTAATTTTTCTCAGTATCAATGGTATAGCCCAATAAAAGTTTTTGTGACCTTTATTAAATCTCCACCAAGTATCCACGGAAGGATCAATGGCTAAAGCTGAAGCGTACATGGTCCAAACGGGTGTAGTCAGATGAGAGATTGGTGACGAATGCTAGTGGTAAAAAGTTCATATGCGTTTCCGCGCTTTGGAGAGCTCTCTTAGCTCCCTGTGTTATCGATAGAAAATATGGTGTAAGTGGTAGAACTATTATGGTTCGCCCGGGGAAGTACCACCGCTGCACCCACTTCTGCCGTGAACCAATTCTGTTGTGTTTCGGTGGAAAGGTGCAGTTGCCGGACACACTTACATGAGGCGACCACCAGTCTCCGGAGTAGCAGCGCAACTCCATACGACCTCAGACAAGTCTTACCTATGCTTGCTTAAGGTTGTATGTAGATGTCCATGGGCTGCAGCGACCACTTAACACCACGTGGCCTGCATGCTTGCCTGCTACTCCATTCAAATAAAAAAAATATGGGCGGTTTAAAAATGTTCGATAGCGGGTTGATCACTAATCCACATCTCCACCAACCCGCATCGAAGCAGCGTAAGCTCTAGGCCTCGAAAAGAGAGAGATCCGCGCCCAGCAGAACGACGCTTTTTCCATTGTTTCAGCCAGCCAATGCCGTAAGTGATTATACACCATGCCATCCATGTAAATTTTTGTAAATTTCCTTCGAAACATGGAGTTATTAGGCAGATATGTATGAAATATTAGTGAAATTTGGAAAGAACGTAGTTTGAGATACCTTTATAATTTTAATGGCGGAACAGGACATTCAAGCCAGTTGGTGCTAAGTGGTAGCGGCAGCCCATGGACACCTGTACACAACCTCAAGCAATTTTCTTTCTTCTCTGAACGGGCTCTATAACTCCGGAGGCTGACAGTCTGATACGACGACCCGTGTAACATAATGGTTACATGGCAGAATTTTGAATGATGAGTTTTTTGTTCTCGATCTGAGTGTTTATGTGTCTGTCTTTGTTTATGTCCATGGTACCCACGACACAGGGTATATATACTGTAGGGCTATGAGTGTGAAATGTTATTTATTATCATTTATATAATTCTGGTAACTGCACCTTCCACCGAAACACGATAGTAATTGGTGCAGCAGTGATACTTCCCCAATCGAATTATACAAGTAAAAGTGTAACCTGTAACATCATTTTTAATTTATTGTTCAAAACTTTTAATTTAAATATTAACAATTAAGATCTATTGACAGAGTTCATACAACATTAAACAATGTTGCGAGAAATTTAATCAGACCCCGTGAATAATTTAGTAACCCATCTCCAAGATACCGAAATTGTTGCGAAGTAAAACAAACCACGTTTGTCTTTGGGACTTCAATAGCGTTTAATTGATTCCACAAATCAATATCTGACTGCTTTTGATTATTACTACTATTAGCATTAGTGTTATAAAAACAGTCAGGTGAAGTTTGTGATTGAAATATTATTTTTAGGGTTCCGTACCTCGAAAGGAAAAAAAGTACGCTTATAGGTCCGTCTGTCTGTCTGTCAAGACCCTTTTTCTCAGCAACGCGTGGAGGTATCAAGCTGGAATTTATATCAAATACTCAGATCTACTGATAAATAGTTAGATAGATAAATAATTTGTTTATAATTTAAATTTAATTTTAACTTGTAAATTATAACTTTTACAATAAAATTTGTACTCCCTAAAGGGTAAATTTGGCGATCTAAATATTTTTATACAACCTTTTTTGGTAGGTACCCATATTTGTGCAAACAATATATTTTCTTTCCTTTTCTTTTCTACTGTGCCCTGAAGCCGTGAAAAAATCAAACTTCTAAGGTAGCGCAATCAAAAAATATTGCCGTTTATGCCGCAAATTTTTGACCCTCGCAAGGGAATCAAAACCTACAGGGTACTTCCCGGGAACTCAGAATCTTGAAATTTGGTACCTCTACTACGTCGGTCAGTTGGGTGTGAGGTGGGTGACCGCTAGTGGCTTAAAATTTAAAGCGCGTTTCCTTGCTTCGAAAAGTACGTTAAGCCATTGGCCCCGGTTGTTGTCTAGAGATAACAGTCGCTAAACCTTGTCGGAGACCTAATAAGCGGTTCGAAAACATCCGACAGCGGGTTGGCCACTAACCCGCATCTACACCAACCCACATTGGAGCGGCGTGGTGGAGTAAGCTCCAGGCCTCCCCAATAATGGGGAGAGACCCGTGCCCAGCAGTGGACGCAAAAAGGGTTACAGCCAGCCAGCCAGCCAGAACTATAATCAGCCAACCCACTGCTGGGATGCAAAGAGGTTAGCAGACAGGTTTAAACTATGTAGGTCACTTGGTAATATGATTGGAACTTCACCGGAAGGCAAAATTCATGTCTGTTGCTTGACATGGTAAATATTGAATCCGAAATTGGAGACGGCAGCGATATCAAGTTATCCGTGTTGTTCATGCAAATTCAACGGTTTAGTGTTTAATTTGATCTCTACAGTCGCTAGCGATCTAACTGGGTCACTACTCCGATCGGAAAAATTGAATTGAAAAATTTTTAGAGTTATCATTTCGGTTTGTTTTTTTTGGTCAAGTGATATCAGATCAAGTAGTACATTAATTAGAAAAATCGTTAAGAACTTTGCTTTGAAGCTGGTAAAGCTTAACGATCTAGACGGATAAGCAATATGGACGCGGATTTTAAAGTATTATGGGGGCATGTAAAGCCGTCAGTTACAAGAGTGATAAAATTAAGTTTATCCAATTTTTTTGTAAAAGAGGAGTTAAAAAGTCCTTCATCAAGCTCAAGTTTTTTAATTAATGGGTTAAGGATTTTAATAAACTACTTTGCCATTACATCTATATCTGCTATTAAGATAATATAAACTGTAACATATCAAAGCGTACACGATATTTACAATAAATATTCTGTGTCTCTATTGAAAACTAGATAATAATCCTATAAAAAGTTTCCTTTTCCAACGAACTGTTCGTGTTTCTTTGACAGTAAATTCGAAACCGTTTCGATCTTCCGGCTTCTGGAATTTTCTTCCATTTGACCGAATATGGAAGCCATATTCCATCTCTAAATACTTCGTTCAATTCGCTGTACGTTTATCTATAAAACTGTCTCTGAAGAAAGGAAATTGCTCCTTAGTGTAGCTTTGACAAGCTAGAGCTAATCTGGATAAAAGTTTTTGAATGTCGGACATTTATAAAGATACATTAACCCTATAGTCTCTCAATCCTCAATCATACATTTTGTTTTGAATAAAAGTATGGCTATGGCTTTTAGGAAGTACTTAATGTAATTAATTGTAGGAGTATTATTAACATAATATACAAACTGGGTAGTAGAAATTTCTCATAAGAAACCTACAATTTCTGACATCTACAATAATAATATAGTAAAACTTTTATCTGTTTCGGTAGAGAGTTGCAGTTGCCGATCAGACTAAACATACCTACTAGTACATAAGACGATCATCAGCTTTCGAAGTATCAGCGCAATCCGGTCTTGGACTACCAAATTAATTGAGATATAGTGTCTCATACGATCAGCTGTCATGTGTATCCATAATCGACCTTTTATGATCATATAAATTGTGTAAAATGAAGTTATAAGTTGATAGACAAAATTTTAAAGGAAAGTTTAATTTTCTACTTTTTGGCGCATTTAAATAAAAGTTAAAATAAAGGATTAATGGATTAAGGATGCTTAAGGATGCTTTTAATTTATTTTTTACCTTTAGTTATTCTTATTGTTCTCGGCAAGCCTGTTTATTTAATACCCATATTGAAGAAATGCATAAAAAATAACTATTCCACCATCTTGGATGTTCCACCATATTGAATTTAGAATAACGTCACATTATTTTTCGTGTTACTCTCAACAAGCCCTTTTATTTGATACCCATATTGTAGAAGAGCATAAAAATATCTATTCCGCTATCTTGTTGTGCCATATTATTATGTGTATGTTCCGCCATATTAAATTTTGAATGACATCACATATTTCATCGTGTATTGTCATCCAAACTAAAGTTTTATACAAAATTTCAGCTTAATCGGATGAAGATATCTGCTTCAAAATTAAGTAGCAAGATTCCACCCGAATAAACATACATACATACATACATTGCAAGTTAAATAATTTAGTAATAATAATAATAAAACTTTATTTCAAACGTTAAAAAAAAGCTTTTAAATAATACAAATCATTGTGACACTTATATCTAAACTTTAACAATATAGTCTAGAATTATTGATTAATTCACAAGATCATCAGTCCGCTTTAAGTAGGTAAAGCTGAATCCCGAAAATGGTTTTATTCTTATGTACCTACTAGTAGCCGGATATTTCCGCTCCGCACTCTCGTGACCAAGTTAGGGCATTTTTGCTTCGCTAGGAGCATAAATCTGGAGAACAAAGAGCCACTCGAAATATATCATTTTAGAAGATATAGTGGAAGTGGGACGCGGGATAGCGCTGATATACACTTCACGGTGGAAGTAAAGTTTTGGCTTTGACTTAGCGCTTATGTGAAAGAAAGTCTCGGAAATTCTAAAAAAAATATGGTATTTCATTTTCAGATGACGACTTGGCAGTTAAAGTTGATTAACTTTTAATGACCGATGAAAATGTTTAGCTTTTAAATTTGAAATATACTGTGAGTATATATGACTATTGACGTGTCTTTGATTGCTAGGCAACCAATTTCTTGTTAGATGTCATTAATAAATAATGGTACGATAACATACAAGTATTTTAATTTGTAAATAAATAAGAATATAATAATTGGCGACGAGATGTCGAACATGACGTGTCTTTGATTGCTAGGCAACCAATTTCTTGTTAGATGTCATTAATAAATAATGGTACGATAACATACAAGTATTTTAATTTGTAAATAAATAAGAATATAATAACTATCGCTTTGAATATGAACTAAAATGGTGGAATATTAATCTTCTAAATAATAAAACCTTTAAAAATGCATGAAGTTACTTCAACACAACTTTTTCTTACAAAATTAAAAACTAACGTTTGAAAAAGCAGTAACGATAATTTGACGACCCATGTGGCGCAACTGTTATCATGCCGGACTGCCGATCGGAGGGTCCGGGTTGGTTTCCCGGCGAAACAAAAATTTGAATGATGAGTTTAATATTTCTGTTGTCGGGCAACGCAACGCAAACATCCATTGCGTTTCTGTCTTTGTGTGTGAGCTATGAGTGTGAACCGTTATTTTTTAATTGAATCATATGGTGATAGTAAAAAGACAGATATTTTCTCTACTCACTCCGCGTGACCAAGTTAGGGCATTTTTGCTTCGCTAGGAGCATAAATCTGGAGAACAAAGAGCGCCACTCGCAATATTTCATTTTAGAAGTTATAGCGGAAGTGAGACGTGAGGATAGCGCTGGTATAAATTTTACGGTGGAAAGTAAATTTCCACTAATATGACTTATATGATTAAAAAAAGCACGAACTATAATTGTTACTATAATTGTCTAATTTAATTTACGATGAAAATGGTAAGCTGTTGGATTTAAAATATGTAAAAGTAAGGTCGACTGGGATATCAAATTTGGCTATTGCTGTCTTTTATGACTAGCTGTGGCCGCGGCGTCGAACGTGTGGATAGAGATTTATAATTCAAAGATAGCCTCAAACCTTTATTGATAAATGGACTATTCAATACAATAGAATTTTTCGATTTGAACCAGTGGCTCCTGACATTAGTGCTTTCAAATAAACAAACTCCGCAGCTTTGTAATATTTGTACAGATTAAGGGGAGCTATTATATTGGAATATTAATCTTCTGATTAGTGCAACCTTTAAAAAGAGTGACATTTTGTATAATTTTCTTATTTTCATTATAATTCAATTATAATTTTCGTAAATTTTTAAGTATGTAAGTAATTGAATATATTTTAATCTGTACCCAAGATTTATTAACATAGAAAGTTAACATCACATTATGTTAGCGTGCATAGAAAAGGAAAAATAGTTTCGCTCTAGCTAGTTTTATTCCATCACACTATGAAGTCCTTTTACTGATAAATTTAGCCGATAACAATGATAAAAGCATTGCTTCAGATCTGACGTTACGTTAAATGACTGCTCGATGGACAAGGCAGCGAGCACAGATAGGATATACTGAAGCTTTAAGATATTATCGAGACCAAATAATATTATATACGTGAAAAGAAACGAAGGTTTAAGCATGAGTGCACGTAAAATCGGTTTCAGAGTAAATCGTTAATCTTGCGGCTGTGAGTACAGCTATATCACATTATGTTGTGAGCATATTTATCACCAGTGGGATTGTATCACCAGAGGGATATGCACGGGGGAATTGGTGCAGGCCGTGGCGGGCAGATTTGGCCGAGCTTTTGATTATCACTAATACGTCGCTTGGCTGCTCACCGCACGCAAGCACGTAGGACAGAATATGATTGTAAATTTGGTTACTATGAGGATATATAAACAGTTAACAATAATTATTTGACGGCCCGTGCGGCGCAATGGTTGCCATGCCGTACTGTCAATCGGAGGGTCTCGGGTTCGATTCGAAATTTGAATGATGAGTTAAATTTCTGTTCTCTGTCTGGGTGTTTGTATTTCTGGCTTTGTATGTGTTCATGGTACCTACGACACAGGGTATATCTACCCTACTGTAGGGCTATGAGTGTGTAAAAGCTATTATTAAAATGTTATTATTATTAACCAAAATACAAATTCTTCAAAATAAGAAAAAACTAGAAGGAACGTCATACTATATTAAACAGGATTATCCCCAAGAAGTATTGAACAAGCGAAAAGCTCTTTTGATTGAAGCCAGGAAAGAAAGAGAGCAAGGAAGGAAAGCAATTATTAAATATGATCGACTTATAATACTTAATAATAACAATCAAAACTCAGAGCTTCAAGAAACCCACAATAAAAAAAGAGTCTTATCGGAATCCCCAGAAATAATAATTGGCAGTTCGGGCGGTATAAAACAAAGTGAAAAACAGCCCAAGAAGATAAACAAAACAAATAAAATAGATAACTTCATCTTAAAAAAACCAGCATTTACATATACAGAAAGTAGCTCTATGCAAGCACTTAGCCCCAGTCAGAATGAAGAATAGCAACAGGAGCCCCCCCCCCCTGCCTCCCATTACGGCTTGTCACCGCGGGAGATAACGACTACAACCCTCCAACATATCATCACCAAACTATACATATATGTACTTATAACGTAAGATCCTTACAGTCACCACAACAAATGATTTTATTACAATACTCAATCAAAAATATTAAACATGACATTATAGGACTCTCCGAAGTAAGAAGAATTGGAAATAATATTATCGAGGACGAAAACTATATATTTTGCCATACCGGGGAAACCAAAGGCTTTCACGGAGTTGGTTTTCTAATAAAAAAGAAATTCAAGAATAATGTAGAGAATTATATAGGAATATCAGAAAGAGTATGTTTATTAAATCTCAAATTCGAAACAACTAGACTATCAATTATACAAGTTTACGCTCCGACTTCAGAATCAACAGACGGGGAAATAAGCATATTTTATGACCAGATAGACTATGCTAGAAGGCTTGCGAGTGGAAAAGTAATTATCATGGGAGACTTTAACGCAAAGATAGGACAAAGAAAACCTGAAGAAAATACAATAGTTGGTTCTTACTGCTACGGGAAACGAAACCAAAGAGGAGAGAAATTAGTACAATATGCCATGGAAAACAATTTTACAATTATAAATACAATTTTCAAAAAACGTATAAGTAATCTTTGGACATGGATCTCACCTAACAAAAACATTAAAAATCAAATAGATTATGTTTTAAGTACCTACCCAAAATTGTTTACAAACATAGAAATACTAAACAATAAAACCTATGGTAGTGACCATAGATTTATAAGAACAACAATAATAATAGATAAACAAAAGAAATGTAGAGCAAATTTTTGTGCAAATCAAAAAGACCTATCCATACCGCAAAACCAAGAAAAATATCTCTTCACCTTAAAAAACAAAATGGAACAAATATGTTGGAAAGAAAATGATAATGTAGAGTCATTTTATTCAAAAGTAGAAACAGCCATTTAACAGAGCCTCAACACTCTTACATATGAGAAATCAAAAAATAAAATACTATCGGATGAAACAAAATTACTGATTGAAAAACGGTCCAAATTACTACATATTACATCTAGGAATAGAGAAGAAAGAAAAGAACTATCAGAGCTCTACAAAACCACGAAAAAATTACTTAAGAGAGACTATATTAACTACAGATTAAGAATAATTGAAAAAAATCTACTTAAAACTGGTAGCCAGAAGAAGGCCTACAAGATTTTAAATGTAGAGAAAAATTGGATACCAACTTTGGGCTCACAAAAACCTTCGAAAAACTCTCAAACTCGGAACGACGTAGTAGAGGTGGCTACTGATTTTTACAGAAAACTCTACAATGATAACAATGTTGACACTGTGCCGGTAGAGAATATCCGGAACCAAACATGCGGATCGATGTTACCTACAGTAACACCGTAACAGTTACAGTAACACCTTTTCAGGCTGAAGAAATATTGAGGCACATACAAAATTTGAAAAATGAAAAAAGCCCAGGACCAGACAATATTCCTAATGAAGCTCTAAAAATCGGAAAACACATTCTTACAAAACCATTTTTGATATTATTCAATAAAATCCTCGAAACACAAAATATACCAAACAAATGGACGGAATCGCATATAATCCTGTTGTATAAGAAAGGGAACCCAGTGGACATCAATAATTATAGACCAATTAATTTACTACCAACTATGTATAAATTATTCGCAATGTGTTTAGAGAAGAGACTAGAGCCGTTTATAGAGAAACACCAACCAAAGGAACAAGCTGGATTTAGATCAGGTTACTCTACCAGAGTCTACCATCGATCATATCCACACATTAGATCAAATAGTGGAAAAGCACGTGGAGTTTAAAAGCCCTCTATATATAGCTTATGTTGATTATGCAAAGGCTTTTGACTCTATCTCATTCGAAAGTATATGGAAAGCTCTACAAGACCAAGAAGTTCCGATCACGTTCATCAACATAATTAAGGATATATACAGGAATAGTATCGTATAAAACTGGATAGACTTGGATCAAAAATTAAAATTAATAGAGGCGTTAAACAAGGGGACCCACTGTCACCCAAGCTATTCATTGCTGTATTACAAAATATTATGAAAGATCTGAACTGGAATAGGAAAGGCATAATAATAAACGGAAGCTATCTTAGCAACCTAAGGTTTGCAGATGATATAGTTCTCTTTGCGTCAACATCAAAGATGCTAGAAAATATGTTGGATGAATTAACTAAGGTTAGTAACAAAATTGGACTTACGTTAAACACATCCAAGACTAAAGTGGCTACGAACAGTATAAAGCACCCCATAACAATAAATAAGACACAGATAGAATACGTAGAGAGCTATATTTACCTAGGAAAAGAAATATCATTTAAAAAGTCAAGACATAGAGATGAACTACACAGAAGAGTTAACCTGACCTGGAGAAAGTTTTGGAATTGTAAAGAGATTTTGAAATCAAAACTACCAATAAAGTTAAAGAAAAAAGTGATGGACTCCTGCCTGTTACCCTGTTTAACGTATGGCGCTCAAACATGGATCTTTGACAGAGGCACTAAAACAAAAATACAATCATGTCAGCGAGCAATAGAAAGAAGTGCACTAGGTATCAAACTTTTAGATAAATTTAAAAGCTGTGACATACGACAAAAAACAAAAATTATTGACGCGAGAAAACATGCACAACATTTAAAATGGAAGTGGGCAGGTCACATAGCACGTATGACAGATGGAAGATGGACTAAGACAGTCACAATATGGAAAGGTCCACATGGCAAAAGAGTCAGGGGAAGACCCACAGGACGCTGGACTGACGACATATTAAAAGTCACAGGACAAAATTGGGTGGAATTAGCAAAGAACAGGGAAAGTTGGAGACAGTTGGAGGAGGCCTATACCCGAGACGGGGCCTTGACTTAATTTTTTATGTATTTTATAATCTTTTTTATCTAAAAGTCAGGGATCAATAAAGGCTTATTATTATTATTATTATTATTAACCCAAGCGTTTATAGGCTCAGGTCAGGCTTGCGGCCACGCACACACCGCCGTTCTTCCCGGGGCTGCTGGCTATATGGGTCGAGATCCCACCCATCAGCATCGGGAGGTGCAGGAGAGCACATCTACTCTCCCGAAGATGGGCTCATTCTGGGCGCCGCACGTGGAGGACACCGGTGCGTTCCACTGGATATCTCGGACTGCTCCCCAAGCGCAGAGGCAGGCCGCCGAGGGGTTTTAGTGCGGTACAAATCCCGGTATCCTCTGCCAAGATACCGGGTACCTTTTAAAGGTTTCCTCTCCGATACAAAAAAGGCTGAGGTCAGGCTTAGGTCTAGCTGAAGGTCACTAGTGCCTTATATCTCACTTACAGAGAGTGTCACCGCTGAGCCGGGTCAAAATTAAAAATTATCAATCAATAGCCAAAATGTTATAAGAGATTTATTTTCTGTGGACATGACATGTAGTTTTTAAAGAAACGGTTAAAAACTCTCCTTCAAAGTCAGCAATTTACACATACCCCTTAAGTTACCTATGTCCAAAGATGATTGCGATCGCTTAACATCACGCTCAAATGTTTCTTAATAAAAAGATCTTACTTTTTATGAGGAAAAATAATAATAAGAAAATTTTACTATAACTTCAGAAACTATGGAACAATCGGCTGCAAATAAAACTGATACTCCGCAGCTGCCTTAATTGAACTCGTGACCTTCCACCCTCTTCTCGTCTACAGCCTTAGAAACAGCCGACTAGCTTTCATCAATGTTTGTCCATCAAGGTTTCCATTCATTAATTCATCTAATCATTGTATTGGATCGAGATACTAGTGCTTTATTCTTTGACAAAATACATTGTTTTTAACACGCTTTATGTAACGGAATCTTTTAACATCATTTTCACTTACTTCTAGGAGTCTGATTAACTTGAAAATTTGCACAGGGGTCAAGGGCCAATGACAATATAATAATCTCATAACTTTATATTAAAGTCCTAATTAGGATCATCAGAATAATAAAAAAAAATTGCACTCCGGTAGTTCCGGCAGAAGTGAAAACTTGAACATTAACGTTTTTTTTACAAAGACAAAGACAAAGACAAAGAACTTTATTTGCACAAATATGGGTGTTTACAAAAGTTGTTAATACATATTTAGTACGCCATATTTACCTTCATGAGGTATGCAAATATTACAAAGATAAAAGAAAAAAAAACTTAATAATAACACAATTTATAAAAATGTATATTATTATCATATCAATTTTATTTTTATTTGATCCCATATTGCGCATTTTGAAAATTAAAATTTTTAAATTTTATTTCTTCAAGTATGTATTTATTTAGTTGTTTGTTTATTTAATTATTTATTCATATTTGTTTGTACTTCGGATCGAATCCGATCATCGGCTTTGGGTACCCATATTGCAGGGTTTTTGTACACTAAGAGGAAAAAAAGCCGGCGGAAAAAAAACCTCCCAGGTTTTTATGGAATTCCTTTATGCCGTTTTGTCGTTTAAGAAATCAGTGACTGAGTAATACGCCTTTTTCAGTAAATAAGTTTTAAGTTCTTTTTTAAACTCGTTGCCCGTTTTGATTTTGAGGAATTCCGGTAGACCGTTATATATTTTTGGTCCCATGCAAAAGACACTATTATGGTATTGTTTCGTTTTAGAAGCAATTGAACATAATTTATTAGGATGCCTTTTTGATTTAAGGGTTTCATATTTAGCTATTTCATTTTTGACCATTAAAGAGATTTCGTAAATATATAAAGAAGGAAAAGTCAATATTTTTAAATTTTGAAAGTGTGGCCTACAAGTATCAGTTTCCTTTAGCTGACATATGGCTCGAATGCACTTTTTTTGGGCCTTAAATATGGTTTGTATTCCCGTCGCGTTACCCCAAAATATTATTCCGTATCTTAATGTGGCACCAACGTACGCATGGTATGCGTCCACAACCGCCGTTTTGCTTACAACTTTTGTTAATTTATATAAAGCAAAAGAAAACTTATTTAACTGTTTACAGACGTGCTCTTTATGTGACTGCCATGTTAGTTTGCTATCTATGTATAGTCCTAAAAATTTTGTTGTTTCTATTTCTGATATCAACTTTCCTTTATAGTCAATATTTATTGTTTGCCCGTATGATACTCTGTTTTTAAATGACATTATATTTGTCTTATCGAGATTAATTTTAAGATTATTACTGTCTAACCAATCTATTAGGGATTCAAGAGCATTATTTATACTTCTTTCGAAAGAGTCTGTGTTTTCTTTTGTAAATATTACTGTACTATCGTCAGCAAATAGTATCATCGGTTGTTTTATGACTTTAGGAAAATCATTTATATAAATTAAAAAGAGTAAAGGGCCTAAAATACTTCCCTGAGGCACGCCATACAGTACTTTCCTAGGGTTAGAAAGATGTTTCTCTTGAGTTTTTGTGATTTCATTAATTTTTGCTATTTCTGTAATGTGCTGTCTGTCAGTTAAGTAGGAGTTGATTAAGTTTAATGCATTACCTCTGACTCCGTATTTCTCTAACTTAACAATCAACAATTTATGATCTACATATTCGAATGCCCTTGTCATATCCATATAGAGCCCGATCACCTGTTTCTTATTATTTAAACTTGTCATTACTATTTGTAAAAAATTGTAAATTGCAATGTTTATTGATTTGTTCTTTCTAAACCCTACCTGTTCGTTAGCGAAGATAGAGAACTTTTCGAAGTAATAATACAATCTGTTATGTAGTACTTTTTCGAATATTTTGGAAAAAATTGGTATTAATGCAATGGGTCTGTAACATCCCATGTCATGTCTATCTTGTTTCTTAAATACTGGTTTTATAATGGTTACTTTCAGTTTCTCCGGAAATATGCCGGTTTCAATACTTAAATTAATGTTGTAAGCTAATAATGGAGCAATGATTTTTGATATCCGTTTAACTATATTTGTGCATATACCGTCGTACCCTGTACTATTTGTATTTTTAAGATTATTTATTATAGTTATAATTTCTTCAGATGAGGTTGGTCCTAAGAAAAATGAGTTTTGATGGTTAAAGTTAATTTTATGTGTATTACTATCCATATTTATATTACAATTATCTTCAACTTGATCTAAAAAGAAGTCGTTAAACTCTTTAGCAATAACTTTTGGATCTGTTTCAACGTGGTTTCCTACTTTGATTTCATAAATATCTTGTTTAGGTACATTCGTTGTGCATTATTAACATTTTGGAATGGTTAGGGAATAATTTCGCACGAATTGCTTTTATTATCAGTATTATTTTTCATCTAATATTTTCAGTAGGTATTCATCTAGTATTTTTATAAAGTACTCACTCATTTTCTTTCACTATTTCTTTGTCACTTTTTTCACTATTAGGCACTTTGTTCAATGTCCGTATTTTGAATACTTGATATTAACGAATTTTACAAGTAGTACAAGTTTATACAGTCGAAAGCGCTCTTTGTATTGTGGTCGAGCAGTCTTCAGCTGTGTACGTTCGCGTGATTCCTCCGCTGCTCAACAGATGGCGCTGACCAGTTGGCTGAATCACGGAAACGTTTGTACTCTTTGGTTTCTATAAGACGAAATTGTAATGAAATTTTTCTTTGATTTGGCAATTAATTAGTGACATTTGATTGATTTGATGCATTACAAGTATTACGCAGTGCGTAATACGCACTATACCAGTGTTTTTTTGATGAAGTGACCCCCCGCCTGGAGCTACTGTAGGGGTGTTCATGGTCCTTCGTTGTCGGATTCAGTAGATCCGACAAAGTCTTGTGAGCCGTCCTAGGTTCTGTGTACTAGAGGCTGGCAGCGAAGCAGGAGATTCCTAAGTTCAAAGTTCCATGGTGCGAAATTTTAAAAAATCGATTTTTTTAATTAGTCGAAACCCTTACAATCGATTGTTCGATTAATTGATTTCGATGTTACAACACTACTCTCCAACCGTCTTACGGTTTTTCGATCAGCACACGTGACCTCGCGCGAGTTTCACAGTTTTTACCCATCCCACAAAAAGTGCTCAACGCCGCTAAAGAAGTTTTCACTTCAAAAATGAACGAGGGGCGGCTGATAAGTTCGCGGCCTAAGGTACTAAATGAAACAAATATAAAGTTTTATATTTTAACACGCCTATATTAGCTTGACGTGTATGTATGTATGTAACGGAATCTTTTAACTTCATTTTCACCTTCTAAGCGTTTGATTCACTTGAAAATTTGCACAGGGGTCAAGGGCCGATGACAATGCAATAATGTAAAAAAATACAACTAAAAAATTAAAAATAAATAATGTAGTTTAAAATACTAAAAAACACGCTTTTGTGAAAATACGAAGTAAAAATTAAAAAATAAGAAGAAAATGTATTTTACTGTAAAAAAGCTTGTTTTTTAGTTTTTAAACTACATTATTTATTTATTATTCACATACCTAATAATATCTGGTATGTATTTCTTTGTAGCGTCGCACAGAAAGACAAACAAAAGATAAGTATGTACTACTAAAATCCTGGAATAACTAAATTATATTTATTGAGGACCCGCGTGGCGCAATGGTTACCATGCCGGACTGCCAATAGAGGAGTCCCTTTCTAGGGGTTCGATTCCCGGCGAAACAGAAATTTGAATGATGAGTTGTAATTTCTGTTCTCGGTCTGGGTGTTTATGTTCCTGTCTTTGTATGTGTCCATGGTACCCACGACACAGGGTATTAATTACCTTACTGTGGGGCTGTGAATGTGTTACGTTTTTTATATTTTAATTAATTGTAAAGTATAACATCTGAACGCTTTTTCCATAATTCAAAAATTAATTAAACACACATAATTTTGATTCCATAGGAATACACAAACAAGAACAAAAATATAAAGAACCGCATAAAGTAGGAAGTTAGGGAAACTTATTTAGTCGATAAAACTACAGAGCCAACTACAAAACTCGCGCGAACTAAAACAGCTGCTGAAATCAAATTCAGAGCTGCATTAAAACTTGCGCAGCTTCGGAACGATCGACTGCAAATAAACCACCGCTGCTTTAATTAAACTCGCGACCTTTACACCCTTTCCATTAACAGCCTTTGAAACACCCGACAAGCCTTAATAAAAGTTGATGCATCAAGATTTCTATTTAATAATTTATCAAAGCTCTGTTTTAGATAGAGACTGTAGTGCTTTATATCTTAATAATTAAAGATGATGTGTTTGTCTTCTTAAAATAAAGATTTTATTTAGCTAGGTAATGGCATTTTTAGCCAAATTTATAAATGACCGCTAAGATTAATATGATATTTTAAATAAACATTTAAGATAAATTTAAGTAAAGAGTGGCAAACACACGAGTGATTTTGCAAGAATTGCATTTATATCTCTTTCTATTATTTCTTATTTGAATGGATGCATGAATGGAAGTAGACGAGCATGCAGGCTACGTGGTGTTAAGTGATGCAGCCCATGGACATCTACATTCAAGCAAGCATAGGTAAGTATTGTCTGAGGTCGTATGTAGTTGCGCTGCTACTCCGGAGGCTGGTGGTCGTCTCATGTAAGTATGGCCGGCAACTGCACCTTTCCACCGAAACACAATTTAATTGGTTTACGGCAGAAATGGGTGCAGCGGTGGTACTTTGCCGGGCGAACCATAATAGTTCTACCACCTACAGCTTCTATTACTATTACCAACTAGGCAACACATAACTTATCGTGATACTGTTGTAATTGTGATATCTTCTGGTTAAAATAGGTCAGCTTTAGAGCAAATACTACAGTACCAAAATATGAAAATCATTCAAACGGAAAAGAAAGTAGTAGAAGTGAGTAGCAGATCAGTCCGTAAAACTCGCACCTACAAAACTTGCCTCAACTGAAACAACTGCAGCAATCAAATTTAGAACTGCATTTAAACTTGGGAAGCTTCGGAACGATCGACTGCAAATAAAACGCCGAGGAAGCTGCTTTCATTACACTCACGATCTTACATCCCTTCATACAGTTTCATCAGTATTTGCATTTGTCAATTAATTACGCTACTGTTTCAATGCTGTTGAATTTTCAATACATTTGATGTCTTTGGTATCTTCCTGGACTTTTTTACAAGTTTCATTAGATGCTGAAACAGATGTTTGATCAGCTACACTACAGTTATTTTACTAACATTAACCATGTCAACAACATTTAAGGAACTTATGCGTGAAATCTCTAAAATAGGGGTAGTACGTATTTTGCAGGAAAATCTTATAATGTAATCTAGTCTTAAAAATAAAAATAAATAAACAAAAATAAATATGTTTCAGATATAAGCATGTTTACATATACAAGTCGCAAAGGCCCTGTTCTTTGGACTAAAGGTTTCTGCCCACTACATCGTATCATACCATGAACGTGCTAGGAACGTGTCAGGCAAACAAATATTATTTGTATTGAAAAGTATGACACTGCTCCCACTAGACCGTTCCGTGACCGACCAACACCGTCGCGTGCCATGCACGGAGCGACAACAAATGTCGGCGAGAATATTTCGCCGGTGCTGACACGCTTTGTGCATGACACGCGACGTTGCTAAACCGCTGCGCGCAGGACGGGTTGTAAACGCGTATGATGACCGTTATATAGGCGTTGTAAGCGCGTAGCCGTAACTTAGTTAGTCATTTGTTATCAGTTTAACGAGACGCATGTATCTTCTTCTTCCTCATCCAATATTAAAGCAATCATCGCTAGTTGTCTTAACAGAAAATTTTCTGATAATCATACCTATTTTACAATTTTAAATTTGATAGCATTCCAAGACGTCCACGCAACAATGTTACGCATGCGAGAATCAAACTGATTCCTATTGGTTTTGGTGGATGTTGCATACGGGCATCATACGGGATGTTTATTATGTGTTTCTTTTTTCTCGGTGGATCACAGTGGATTAGAGTTGATTACATCAACTTTTTTTTTCTCCACCAACCCGCATTGGAGCAGCGTGGTGGAGTAAGCTCCAGGCCTCCCCATTAATGGGGAGAGACCCGTGCCCAGCAGTGGGACGCAAAAAGGGTTGCAGCCACATCAACTTTTAAACATTTACATTAACTATGTTGTGTTTGCCTGCAGATAGGTAAAGTTACTCCGTTACTGTCTACGGTTTTAAATGAATACCGAAATAATACAAAACCGAAATACTGATTTCCATTACTTCTCAAGCGTTAAGATCCCATTGTCAAAATTTTGAATTATGAAATTAATTAAAAGCAGCTTTGGAAGTTGGTAAGATAAACGTGACCTGTTTTGCTTTTAAACAATACCAGTATTCGTAACTTTTGAAAGTGTTATTTAATTGTTCCAACAGTTTTATCAACTTTCTCTGTTTCGGAGAACGAGTTAGGCAGCCGTTTACTTTGTTTCTCTTTTCGGTACCGCTCGGGCGAGTCGGATAGCTTTTAAAGACTGAATATAAATCCTATTGCCTCTGGTTGCAGCAAAGTAAGCAACGATGTCCTAAAAAATCTTCTACATTCACATCAAATAATAAAGTAAAGACAGAATTTTGCGAACAACGAAGTGAGGTCGGTTTAAACTGTACCTCGTTGTGTACATACAGATGACACGCACACACATACATCAAAACTCGCGGCACTTCGAGCAAAACGTTGTCTAAATTATAAAAATGCACAAGAAAAACGCCGAATGCTGTTGTGAAAGGATGTAAAGAATCATAAAAATAATCGATGATAGTAATACCCTATTATTACTTGTGTTGCCACTAATTTGAGATTGGATCGCCGACACCGACTCACACACACCGACTCACGCACATATGTTTACAACACTTCGCTCACATTTTGATCTGTGCTTGTACTGTAAACTCTGCTTCTTCCTTTCATAACTTTGTACCAAATTTAAAATAAAGAACATTTATTTGCTCACGAATGTCTACAGTGAGTTACTGCTAGCAACTAATTTTACAATACGTTGCCAATTGCATTCGAATAAAGAGGATGTTTCGCAAACATTCCATTCAGTCGGAAAGTTGGGAAACGATTCAAACTTATCGCCAACGGCACAAATCCTGGGAGAAATATTGCAGGAACTCGTATCAGCGCTCGCTTTAACTTTAAACTTGCTTTTTTAAACACTTTCCATCGAATAGAAATAGAATTACGTATACAAAAGATAGCATTTGAAAATTTCAGGTAGGTATTTAGATGTATTTGCTGAATTATGCATACCATCCCATAGGTGTTTTGTTATATTATTCTTAACCAGTAATCATATATCGTAATCGTATAAGATCTTAATTATTCATTTAGGTACTTATCGGTATTTTTTTGAAAAATAATTTATTTATTTATTTATTTTAACATAAAATAAGCTATAAAACATAACAGAATACATCCAATTCGTTTTAAAGCTTTGCAATGAATGCTCCTGCCGAGCTGCGAACTTCTGCAAGTGGTGTGCAGAATATATCAATACTTGGAAATATAATAGAATGTAGTTCGGTGGAGTTAACTGAACACAGAATTGTAGTTATTTGTATATAAAGATCGCCAAGAAATAATTCGACTTCCATTGATCTTTTCATTGAGAAATTAAATAGCCTTCTAAATAATATTTGTTTTAAAAATAAAAAGATAATAGTGTGCGGGGATTTTAACATAGATATTCTAAAACGAAACAAAATAACATCCGAATTTGAAGAAATATTTGACTCATATAATCTTAAGCTGTCCATTAAAACACCAACGCGACTTTGCAGTAAAACTTGTATTGATAATTTTGCTCATAACATTCGAAACTGTAAATCTGGCGTAATTGAACTTGCATTATCGGACCATACCGCTCAGATATTGCAATGTCCGGTAAAAAGAAATTGCCTCATTACGCACTGGTACATCTATCGACGCGATTATTGTATTGAAAATATTAAAAAATTTATCGACAGTCTTAAAAATTTATCATTTCAAGACGTTTATTTAAGTACTGATCCAAACGATGCTTTTAATGTATTTCACGAGTTATTCTAACTATTATATAATCTTTGTTTCCCTATTTTAAAAGTTAAAATACTTACGAAAAAACGACCAAAGTGGATTTCAAAAGGTATAAAAAGGTGTTCCAAAATTAAAAGGGGTTTACTTTGGAGGTACAGGATCTCTCGCAGCATGGAGGCAAAAAATAAATTTAAAAATTATTCAAAAACATTTAAAAGAATAATAAAACTAACACAAAAATCTCAAAATGACTATTTTATTAAGAATTCTAATAATAAATCGAAAGCTGTCTGGAAAGTAATTAACAATAACACTATAAATATACCTAAACAAGATATTAATGAAATCAAAGTTTAAACCACATTGAAACAGACCCACAAATTATCGCAAAAGAGTTTAATGACTTCTTCTTAAATCAAATTGAAGATAACTGTAATATAAAGATTAATAGTGATATACATAAAATTAGTTTTAACTGTCAACACTCATTTTTCTTAAAACCAATCTCATGTATGACGGTATATGTACGAATATCGTTAAACGGGTATCAAATATAACTGCACCAATACTAGCTTATAATATAAATTTAAGTATTGAAACTGGCATATTTCCAGAGAAACTTAAAGTCACAATTATCAAACCAATATTTAAGAAACAGGACAGACAGAACATGGGATGTTAGTGATGTTACAGACCTATAGCATTAATACCTATTTTTTCTAAAATATTTGAAAAAGTACTCCATGACAGATTATATTTTTACTTCGAAAAGTTTACTATCTTTGCTGATGAGCAGGTAGGGTTTAGAAAAAACAAATCAATAAACGTAGCAATTTATAATTTTTTACAAAAAGTAATGACAGGTTTAAATGATAAGAAACAGGTAATCGGGCTCTATATGGACATGACGAGGGCATTCGAGTATGTAGATCATAAATTGCTGATTAATAAGTTAGAGAAATATGGAGTCAGAGGCAATGCGTTGAACTTAATCAACTCTTACCTAACTGACAGAGAACACATAACAGAAATAACAAAAATTAATGAAATCACAAAAACTGAAGAGAAACACCATTCTCTCTCTAGGAAAGTACTGTATGGAGTGCCTCAAGGAAGTATTTTATAGGCCCTTTACTTTTTTTAATTTATATTAACGATTTCCCTCAAGCAGTAAAAGAACCGATGATACTATTTGCTGATGAAAGTACAGTAATATTTACAACACAGGTTCCTTTGAAAGTAATATAAATAATTGTCTTGAATCACTGATAGAGTGGCTAAATAGTAATAATCTTAAAATTAATCTTGATAAAACAAACATAATGACATTTAAAAATAGAGTATCATACGGACAACCAGTAAATATTAACTATAAAGGAAAGTTGATATCTGAAATAGAAACAACAAATTTTTTAGGACTATACATAGATAGCAGATTAACGTGGCAGTCACACAAAGAACACGTTTGTAAACAATTAAATAAGTTTTCTTTTGCTTTATATAAATTGGCCAAAGTTGTAAGCAAAACGGCGGTTCTAAATGCCTACCATGCGTACGTAGGTGCAACATTAAGATACGGTATAATATTCTGGGGAAACGCGACTGGAATTCAAACTGTGTTTAAGGCTCAAAAAAAATGCATTCGAACAATATGTCAATTACAACAAACGGATACTTGTAGGCCACATTTTCAAAATTTAAAAATAATGACGCTCCCTTCCTTATACATTTACGAGATCTCTTTAATGGTCAAAACAGAAATCACAAAATATGAAACCCTTAAATCAAAAAGACATAACAGTAAATTATGTTCAATCGCTTCCAAAACAAAACAATATCATAACAGTGTCTTTTGCATGGGACCAAAAATATATAACGGTCTACCGGAATTCCTCAAAATTAAAACGGGCAACGAATTTAAAAAAGGACTTAAAACGTATTTACTGAAAAGGCGTATTACTCAGTCACTGATTTCATAAACGATAAAACGGCATAAAGGAATTCCATAAAAACCTGGGAGGTTTTTTTTCCGCCGGCTTTTTTTCCTCTCAGTGTACAAACACCCTGTGATATGGGTACCCAAAGTTGACGATCGGAACCGATCCGAAATATAAATAAATAAATATTTTTATTTTTATTTATAAAAGGCGCAATATGGGACAAATAAAAATAATATTAAAATAGATGTAAATGTACATTTCGTAATTGTATTATAGTTAGTAATTTGGGAAGTAGTATAGTAACAGATTACACTACATTTGTGTCATGGAATTTAAAGTATAAAATTACATTAATTAGCATGCCGACAAGGTAGAATAAGTGGAAAGTATACATACCTACTACTTTTAAGACCTTTATTGTAACCCTTATTCTGGCAAATAAAGATTATGAATTATGAATTATGATTATAGTTTTTTTCCTTTTATATTTTTATCATTGTATATTTGCATACCTCATGGAAGGTAAATATGGCGAACTAAATATATATAAACAACTTTGTAAACACCCATATTTGTGCAAATAAATGTCTTTGTCTTTGTCTTTGTCTTTGAAATGAATGAAATGAAATGAAATGAAATGAAATGAAATGAAATGAAATGAAATGAAATGAAATGAAATGAAATGAAAATACTTTATTGTTGACTGTTTACATACATACAGTTAGATGTTTAAAATTATTATAAGAGTTTAAACAGTCTACCATGCTCTGGCATACAATATTATATTACTAATTAAAATTAAATAGCTAAGTAGTCAAATAGTTTTATTTTAAGATCCGCTAAGAATATTCTTAACGGATCATCGGCTTTTGATGCCTACCCACCACTGGGTCAATGAGAGAAAAAAAGCCGGCGGAAAAAAAACTCTCAGGCATTGTTTAGAGTTAATATTTTACGCGGAAGCTCCCCAAACCATTTTAATGCACGTCATCAAAAAATTCGTTTATACTATAGTATACTTTTTTTATAAGCCATTGCTTTAGTTCTCTTTTAAATTTATTACCTGATAATTGTTTGAAATGTATGGGTAATTTATTGAATATTCTAATAGCAAATATGTATGTACTATTTTTGAAAATCTGACATTTCACTCGAGGTAAATATAAAGCGTCACTATCTTTCTGCCTCGTGGGTACATCTCTTGCGCATGTTTATTTGCTTTTCAAATGAATTTATGTTATTAAAAACGAAAGTACAAATCTCCAATATGTATATACTAGTTAATGTAAGAAATTTCTCTTCGGAAAACAATGAGCGAATAGATTCATCGCTCGCTTTACCATACATTATTCTAAGACTGCGTTTTTGCAATATAAATGTTCTACTAACATTGACAGAGTTTCCCCAGTATATAATGCCATAAGTCTTTGGATCCCATGACACTAATCCATTGAGCAAGGTCAGTGCTCGCATCACAGGAGACTCCTTCACAATAAGAAGTCTGCTCCGTGGTACTGCAAACAGCTTCCGACGTCGGGCTCCAACATACTTGTCCGGGACATGTAACGATATCAGTTCTAGTACTGATGGGTTCGATACCTGCCCTCGTATTAGTACTATAAAATAGTTTATTAACGCAATATTTCGTCGGTATTCGAGCGTATTGTATCCCAACATTCCCAATATGAAAAGGCTGGGATACAAGTGGGGGAATCCGACAGAATATCCATACACCCGGAAATATAAATATCTCAGAAACGACGGCATTATACTCACTTTTTGTGTTTTGTGGGCACATATTAATGCAGTCGAGTAATAATCATCTCATAAATTTTCTTTGGAGCTTCTCCAACATGAGTTTGTACTTTGCTTCATGTGGGCTCCAGATAGCTGCATTGGTTTCTAAAACGCTCCTGACGAAGCTGTTTTATAACAATTTAATAACAGCAATACTGTCAAGGAGCCGTACTTGCCGCATTACAAACCCTAATGTCCTATAGGCCTTTACACAGACAGCTCTGACGTGATCAGAGAACTTCAGGTCCCCTCTAAACAAAACACCCAAATCTGTAATGGACGAACAACGTGAAAGTCTCACGTTTCCAAGAGCATAATTGAAAGCAATGGGCTCTTGTCTACGAGAAAAAGTCAGTACAGAGCACTTGCTTACGTTGAACACTAGCTTATTCCTTGCGCTCCATTCTAAGACACTGTTTATGTCAGACTGAAGCAGGTGACAGTCGGCGTAGTTTTTGATTTCCAAGAATAGTTTTAAGTCGTCCGCAAATAACAGACATTTAGCGGTACTGACTGCACTTGGCAAGTCATTGATAAAGATCAGAAATTCGAATGGTGCTAGGCTGGATCCTTGCCCGATTCCCGAAAAGGTATGGTACTGTTTAGAGATTAATAAAAAAAAATGTTTCATTCACAAGTCAATAATTTCCTGACAGTTACTAAAACCGGCAACAGTATCAAATATAAGAAATAACATATTCTTGCTGAATGCAAGTTTATATTTAGTGCGGATTTATACCAAGCTCGGTTCGGAATAGACGCCGAGGTTTAACGAATGCAAGGCCGTGGCGGATTTATCTGAGACGTTAGACACAGATTCGTTGCAGAATTTCACTGTTATTGCGCTCGCTTGTGCATAGCTTAATTTTTAGATAAATGACATTGGCTGCAACCCTTTTTGCCTACTATTGCTGGGCACGGGTCTCTCCCCATTATTGGGCCCATTATTTGAGGCCTGGAGCTTACTCCGCCACGCTGCTCCAATGTGGGTTGGCGGAAATGTGGGTTAGTGACCAACAAGCTGTCGGATGTTTTTCAAACCGCCCATAAGGTCTCCGACAAGGTTTAACGACTGTTATCTATCGACAACAACCGAGACCGACGGTTTAACGTGCCCTCCGAAGCACGGAAACGCGCATAATTTTTTTTTGCCACTAGCGGTGACCCATCTCACACCCGACCGCGCCCGTTTGGCTTAGTTGCATAGATCGTTTGAGTTCTACGCTAACCGTCGGGCCATGCGCGCTTCAATGATATTACAAAATAAAAATACGTAGAGACGTTGTCCCAATGCATTAAGTACATTATTCTTAGTCTAAGCAATGCATGTAAGTATTTGAGAAATACGAGTAACTGTTGAGGTAGCAATCAACTACTAAAAAGGGACGTCGACAAAGAAGAATAGCATGTTTTATTTGTAAGGAGCAAAAAAGAGCAGTTGCATTTCTTATGTCATTTAATTTTTAATAACTACGATTACTATGTGATCCCATGATCTTTAGGTGTCTTAAAGATATAATTCTTGCAGAATTTTACAATAAACGACGGCATTATACTCACTTTTTGTGTTTTGTGGGCACATATTAATGCAGTCGAGTAATAATCATCGATCATCAAGTACAATAAATTAAGGTTATGTCCATCCATCTAGCCTTTAGGAGTCCAGCCTGGAAATAGGCCTCCCCTAACATTGGCTACTACTACATACATACATACAGTATCTTCTAAATCCAGCGGTTTCCTGCTGTGTTCTTGAGGTCTACCTGTGCTCCTTTTGCCGACACGTAGTCGCCATTTAAGAGCCTTTCTTCGTTGTCAGTGGCTATGATCGTATGATACGAGCGATACGAGCGACACCACAGGGCATAGTTAGTTGCTTCAGAAATAGCAACTCCTAGTTTATAGTAATTGAACAATAAACAAAGCAGACGTTCCGGTACAATCAGACCGAAGACAATGCCAGGAACATTGCTCAAAGCTTGTAAACAAACCACCGGTAGGTAACTACAGGTTAGCGTTCCTTCCGATTGCATTATACATTGCTTTGTTAATGCGATTGCTGCTAGCGGTCACACATCTCACATCCAAATTTCTTTGTTAGAGGTCGCGTCGAGGGTTTGATCTCGGTATCTCCATCTCGTAGACCACACTCTTTAGCGCTGCTCTATAAGTTATTGAGTAAGTCCATTTTCATGAATACATTTCCACTGTCTCCTTCAAGATCCCTATTTCATTACCTAAAGCTTATACAGAATTAACCACATCAGATTGACTAAGTTCAGAACTTAAAGTTAGAAGACCTTACACTCGACCAATTTGTAGACCTTAGTATCAAACTAATTTTCAGGATTACTCTACTGTACTATAAACGTAATATCGAATAGAAATTTAATTAAAGAACTTAGGCGGAAATGTCAAGCCTATAAAACAGGAGTTCCCTAATTTCGTTGGGATTCGCCCCCTTTTGTCTATAAAAAAATTAAAAATCTATATAATATGAATGTGAAGTATTATAAATGGCCGCCCTCCAACCAGGTGGACTGACGACCTGAAGAACGGGACGGGAAACCGCTGCATTCCGAGGGCGCAGGACCGGACGGAGTGACGAACATTAGAGGAGGCCTATGTCCAGCAGTGGACTTTAAAAGGCTGATAGATAGATAGATAGATAGAGGGATAAATGGGAAAGTATGTCTGTTTGTTTGTTCTTCTTTCACGTCGCAGCGGTGCTACGGATTAACCAGATTTTTTGCATAAAGATAGTTTGGGGGCTGGAGTGTAGCATAGGCCTCTTTACCCGGACAACATAAATAATTGCGGATGCAGCTGTTCGCAGAAAGCTAGCATTATATTGTAAAAGCATCGATAACCAAGTTGTGACAGTGAATTCCAGCTAAAAATTTTCAAACTAAACAAAACACAGAATAAAATAGTTACGACTTTTATTAGCTTTAAACAAGTTACTTTCATAGCCGAACGGAAAATAATTAAAAGCTATGTAAGCAAAACTTCGAGCCGGGTGTTGCGATGTAATTGTACTGAACATCGTTCTCTACAATAAGTTTTAAATTAGCATTCTCTCGGAACAGCCGGACAATAGTCCCAGCGCTAATTTGCGAGTATACCCGGCTTACCTTCGACACTCTGCCAAGTTTGTTTTGTCTTTGAATACAACTGTGCAAGTGTGAAAATAGGTCTATATATCCGTAAAATACGAATAAACGAATAAAGTCTTACTGTAACAAAAATGGAAACCAATATTAGTGGTATTGGTTTAAAAACAAAGACAAAGACTTTTATTTGCACAAATATGGGTGTTTACAAAAGGTGTTTTTATACATTTGGTTCGCCATATTTACCTTCATGAGGTATGCAAACAACACAGTTATCCATACTAATATTATAAATTTGAAAGTAACTATGTCTGTCTGTCTGTCTGCTACTCTTTCACGCTTAAACCACTGAACCGATTTTGATGAAATTTGGCATAAACATAGAAAGGACGTTGAGAAAGAACATAGGCTACTTTTTACCGCGGGAAAATATCTCATTCCCATGGGAAGCAAATGAAATAATGAAATGCGCCGTGTAGTGTTATAAATATTTAGCCATTCAATATTAAAAGAAACGAAAAATTGTATGTTTTTTATTTCATTTCATAGATTAATAAAGTATAGTATTGTCTTTGGCTTATTTATATTTTTTATATTAGCCCGTTAATCAATATTTTAAGCTATACATAAAGCTGAAGAGTTCGTTCGTTCGTTTGTATGTTTGTTTGAACGAACTAATCTCAGAAATACTGGTTACAATTGAAAAAATCTTTTTGTGTTGGATAGTCCATTTATCGGGGAAGCCTTATTTTTAAAGGCAGACGGGCTGCGTGGTGTAAGCTATCACCGTCGCCTATGGACACGGGCAACCCCAGGGGAGCCACCAGAGGGCTTTAGGCTATTTAACATCATGCTATGACTAATACCAAAGTCCACGCGGACGAAGTCGCGGGCGGCCACTAGTACTTCATAACAAAATTAGTCTTTGGTTTAAACGTAGGAACCACAGATCGTATTACATTTTTTTTCAACCTTTTTTTATGTCCCACTGCTGGGCACAGGTCTCCTCCTCACAGAGGGATTTAGGCCGTAGTCCACCACGCTGGCCAAGTGCGGGTTGGTGGACATCGTGCTTTCGAGAAATTATGAATTTCTCTCGCATGCACAGCGATGGAGAACATTGTAATCAATTAAATATCACAATATTTTCCATCACCGTGGAGCAGCGATAAATACGCATATTACAAATTTATTTGTCAGAGGTGCGCGCCGAGGTTTTGAAGCCGGGACCGGTCGAGTCGAAGACCGCGGATTTTTACCACTCGGCCATAGCTGCTCACGTATTACATGCTCGCGTATTACATTATTCGTGCACAATTATTCAATTAGCTGTAACATATTCTTATCTGGTAATGGGATGAATTTTCAAAAATAATTTATATGTTTACTTCATCTTTTTACTTTAGTATTCAGTGTAACCTGTTCCTATTACTTCGAGTACCTGGACGCCCAAGCGTTGTTCGGATAAAAACAATTTATTTTCTTGGTTTATTTTTAAACAAAACATTCATTGGCTTTTTTGAAATAGCTCCCAATTTAAAAAAAATAGTCACAAAAAATAAATAACGCAACTTACTTGAGGTTTGAACCCAGGTGCCTAGCTCCGCAGTCGGCCTTCGTAACCATTCGACCAAGGAAGCTATAACTCCATTGACGAAATTTTTATAGAGGTCTTTCAAATCGACATTGTCATTTCTTGAACGTCGGATTGACAGTCGATATTTGACGGCGTTTTACGCCACAATATTATTAATATTGTCCAATAGATGTCAGTACGAGTCATTTTACATTTAATGGTATAAACATTAAATTAAACGACAATTTCCATCAATAAAAATTTGCGGTATCAGTTTAACACCCCTGAAACCAGGGTACTAAATTTCATCAAAATCTTTGGAGCCATTTCCGAGATTCAAAAAATATATTTAGATACATACAAGAATTGATCGTTTAAAGGTATTAAATTTAATACCTTAAATACATAAAGAATAAAATGTGTTCGAAAATATAAGCAACCCTCATATACGAGTACACACTGTAAATGGTCCTGAGAAATATTACGAATACACTGCCTTTTTAGAACTCGTATAGATACAAATTTTTACAACTAACATAAATAAAGAAGATATTACGCAAGATGTTGTTTACAATTCGCATTAAGTCAAGTTCATACAATTTTACAATAAAACAATGGGTATAATAACAGTTAAGAACGTTTGTACCGTATTTTTATCGTGTACATTAAATAAGAGTATAGCTCTAAAATTTTATACTGGAACTGTGTAACACATTATACGACGAGAACGTTGAAACATTTCCAATACAAGCCAAAGCAATGAAGTTGCTACACTTCTATTCTGCGGACGATTTGTCATGGACTCGGATACTACTCTCTTCCTGGAATTAATATAAGGTGAAGCTAGAATTATAGACAGCATAATAGAAGTATTGAATTTAGAAAATGTAATTTTCTGCCGGTGACCCTGCCCACGTTAGCAACGCATTTTTGCCATTGAAATGAGATGGGTCAAAGAACATCTTCAGCCCCTAAACTATCTCCATACAAAATTAAATAATCAGATAAATTCGAAGCACCTTTGCGACTGGAAAGAAGGACAAACAAACACACTTCCAAATTCATAATTAGTATGGATGAACGAAAAGAAGACTGATTTGTTAAGCCATTTGAGTTATTAGCTTTTTTTGTAGTACCTGAGATTGTAGAAAAAAATCATTATTTTTTTGTAGCACCAGACATTGTAGAAAAATATATCATAAAAATCCACATCCACGCATGTGTTTCGTTACAGTTACAGTTAATTGTTACAATTGTTACAGTTACATTAAATCTTTAATCTAGTACAATGAATTTGCCGTCTGCTTCAATTCTGTTCCGAAATTCACAACTGTCAAGAATAAAGATTTAATCAGTAGTCTATGGTAGAATTCACAAGGTTTGGCTGGAATACTAATCGCTGCACCAATTTCTACCGTGAGGCAATTTAAATGTGTTACGGCGGAAAAGTGCGGGGGCCGACCAGACTGACATGAAGTGACTATCAGCCTAGCCTAGCAACGAAACAGAATACGACCTCAGACAAGACTAGATCCTTGATTTTGTAGATATCCACTACTGCAATGACCAAGATACTCGTTAGCAACCTTAGTTTTGTACAAAAAAATATACACTTTGTCATTTAATGGAATCTACTGCAACGGCGACTTTCATTTCGCTCTTCATGAAATATTATTCAGACGAAAAAACTTATAAAACACTAGCGACCGCCCGCGACTTCGTCCGCGAGGACTTATATTAAATTTTTTAATACAAATACCTAAATAAAATTGGAGTGTCTCTTTGTAATATTAAAATAACCACTTTTTCTACATGCATATAAATGTTTATATGGTACACATACCAAAGCAACATTTTTTACAATTTTTGTCTGTCTGTTTTTTTTTCGGCTAATCTCTAAAACGGCTGGACTGATTTTGACGGGACTTTCACTGGCATAAACTTAGGAATAAATACACAGACAGAAAGACAGACGGACAGACAAATATTGTAAAAAATGATATATCGTACTTGCCTACATATTATCATAAATCATGAAAACAAAATAGTATCATAGTAGTCAAGCCACAAGATAATTATATTACTGATCATTTCGCACAAACATTTGTCATACCTCTCTTTTTCATTATCTTTTCTATGACGCAGTAATAAGAAAAAAAAACAATTATGGATGTGTTTTCTACTTTTTCTGTAGAAACAAGTTATTTTATAATGCATGGTAAGTAAGGCGCATTTTTTCCTGTTGACAAATATTTAATTTTACTAAATAGTTCTACAGTTACTCTGTTCTACTCTTTCGGTCTCATCAATATTTACATCATAAAAACAATTGTTCGATTAAAATTAGTTTTTTTCTTCTGGTTAGCATACTCATTCCATGGTAGCTGCTCTCATATTATTAACAAGTTTTTCAGTTTTAAATGACCAAGTAAAGGAAGCGCGCATGGCCTGGCGGTTAGCGTAGAACGGAAACGATCTATGCAACTAAGCCAAACGGGCGCGGTCGAGTGTGAGATGGGTCACCAATAGTGGCAAAAAATTTCATGCGCGTTTCCGTGCTTCGGAGGGCACATTAAGCCGTCGGTCCCGGTTGTTATCGATAGATAACAGCCGTTAAACCTTGTCGGAGGCCTTATGGGCGGTTTGAAAACATCCGACAGCGGGTTGGCCACTAACTCTCATCTCCACCAACCCGCATTGTAGCAGCGTGGTGGAGTAAGCTGCAGGCCTCCCCAATAATAAGGGAGAGACCCGTGCCCAGCAGTAGAACGCAAAAAGGGTTGCAGCCAAAGAAAGGTTAGAAAAAAATCCAGCCAGGATAACTTGGTATTTTTAAAATAATGTCAATAGTGTCATGAAATACACCTTTAAGTATGAATACAACTAAAACTTGTGTAACAGAACCCTGAAAAGAATGTCACGCATGTAATACACACAATAATTGGCGAGAAATGAGGGCAGTCAAGGCAGATTAATGGCCAATCGCCAATCGTTATTGTTAATCGTGACCATCAGGCGTGTTTCTACTAGACTTCCTGCGCTGTGCTGGAAACAAACTTACGGGGCCGACTTATTGTCAGGAAAAAAATTACAACTAAGAACTTAGAACGTAGAACTTTTTTTGGCAGATGTTAACCCTTTATTGTATCTTAACTTAACTAAGATTCACTTAACGCGCTGTCGGATAGTTTCAATCGCTTATGTGGCCTTCATCAATGTTTAACGACTATCATTATCGAACACATCTAGAATCTATTTCATCGAAATGATTCATCATGCGCTGCTTAGTTTAATGCTTAGGAAATATTAATATTATGTATGTAGGTATGTTGAAATGAAAATAAATAAATATTTTTATTTTTTCCAAGTGGCCAACATTCAATAGGTATATTTATTATTATTTTAGAATTTGTAATTTTTTTTAATATATGCGGTCCATATTTTTCATATTTTTTAAGTTCAACTAATTAATTTTTTTTGTTATGTCTTAAGTGCAATAAATGAATGAATAAATAAAAATAATGTGCTTCTACCTTTATTATTGATCACGTTCATCAAGCCTGGATCTCCGCAGCCTCCTCAACTACCTTTGGCTCGTGTAAATAATTATCTACATGTACATGTGGACAATTTGTTTTTTCTTTTTTATGTGATCCTGTATCAACCTATGATGAGGATACCTTCACAGTCAACGAGTATGTGCTTATTTATTGTTCCAGCATTTATTTTAAATTGTTGCTAGACTTGAATTGAAAAAACTTGGGTAGCAATTTTTAAGTCAATTCATCTATTATTTTATCCATTTAATATTTATATTATTCATCAAAATTTCTATTTTTATTCGACAAAGGTAAACAGTTTACTAATTTTAATAACTTGTTTCATTTATATACTAGAATCAGGCGTTACTTTGCGGAACTCCAATGTTATAGTATTTTAACCTACATATAAGATTACAAATTGCCTTTTGTGAAAAAATTCGGAAAATCCTTCCCTCAGCTGGCTACTTTAGGTTTAAAAGAACGAAATGCTCTTTTTAACTTAAAAAAACGGCAAATTGTTTGTAAAGTAGGTTTACGATCGAGATGTTTACGTGATAACGTCCGCACGAGAAAATCTCCATTCGTTTGTATGCCGCTAGAGTGAGAGAGACGGAAGATCGGTCCACTCACTCGAACGCTATGTAGCGGCGCGATACCTACAGCAACATGACCCGCGCCTCACATGAAATGCTGACCATGCAAGACGACGCAAGCAGCGAACATTGTAAACAATAGAGTACTACGTCACACGCGTCATACTGAACTGGCCAATCAGAAGACGTATCCTGAATCACACTATCGAAGTTTCTTAGATTCTCAGTATATATACAAACGGTCCGAAGTTAGCATTCGGACCGCGGTCCCCAGGCAGTGACATCGCCTGGCGGGAGATCTCCCCTTTTCCTCCACATTGGTGACCACCGTCGATTGAAGACGCCCTGCTGACCACATCTCAACTGTACCAGCACCTTCATCCTCGAAGTATCTGACGTCCTTCAGTAAGTACAACGAGTCATGGAGTCAAGTCAGCAGCAACGAGCACAATGACCAGGTTCCACGAGCAGCCGCAAAGGCGCATTGGTTCCTTCATCCTGCAACGCTCAAGTTCGGCGATCCGCAGCACGCAACAAGAGGTTTCTGGGTTTCCCTCCCGTGCATGCGCACGCATCGCATCATTCCGGCACACGAAGCCGATGACGACACTGGCATACGAGAGTTACGACATCATCCCATAGTTGGAGGGGGAGTGATGTAGCGGCGCGATACCTACAGCAACATGACAGCAATGATGTCCCCAGGCAGTGACATCGCCTGGCGGGAGATCTCCCCTTTTCCTCCACACGCTATGCCAGCCTCCGCTCGTGAGGATTCCGCGTGACAAGTTTCACGGAATGACTGGCAGCGCTCGAGATGAGACGGGAGATCGGTCCGTCTCTCTCTCGTTATACCTGCGATCGCGCTCGTGAGGTTTTGGTGTGACACAAGTTTCTGAACATGTCACCCGACTAAAACGATTTTAAAGACGTTATCACGTCAAAAAATATTTAAAAAAAAATTATCACTCCTAACTACCCAAGTCGCAAATAAAATCTCTTCTATCTATACCTCTTCACAAATCCTCCCTCTATTCCTATTCCTTTTCCGGGCATGCGGAGTACGGTTGTGGAACTCGCTGCCTGTTCGTGTAAGGCAGGCCGAAACAATTTTTTCCTTAAAAATACAAGTTAAGGAATACTATCTATCGCAAATTTAAATTATTAACTGACCCTTTTTTGGTACTTTGTCATAATTATATATTTATTAAACTAAATTTGTATTTAATTTTCTATAGCTTTGCATGACTACAAGACCGATGACCGCTTTGTTTGTGTCTGGCCAGCATTTGTCTCATCCACCGAATTACAAATTAAATTAACTTAATGCCAAGGTCAGATAAGCTCCACATACAATTCGTGCGGTTGGCAGTGCCTTCCCAAATTAGGATTACGTAGCTACGTAACGTAATGCATCGTATCTAAAACTAACGAAGCCACAATTCGATGAATTCCAGCTGCTTGCCGCCAGCTACATCTGTTGTGTTGTCTTGCAATTAGGGGACGAGTCAGCGTTTACTCAGCGTCTGGTTGTGTAACAGGTCTGACTCTTTCCATTGCATTATATGTGTCATAAGTTGTTTTAGTTAGAAGTCAAATTAATCAGTGTATCAGAAAACACCTCAATTTTTTTTAAATCTTACGAATTACCAGAAAAAGGATATTCATAACACTATGCTGAAAATCTCTGAATGATTGCAGGGTCTGTCAATTAAAGGTGGTCACTGCAATTGATGGATATTTATATTTAACTTCAATCAAACTCATGTTGTGTTTAAAGATATATTAATATTCTTGCATTAACTCCTGACTGAGAGTCGTATCATGTAAGTGTGGCCATCGTTATATACCGTAATCCAAATGCAGTTAGCGAAATTGAATAAAAAGCTTACAGACCAAAGTCACAACTTCTGCGTACAATTAGTGTGGTTGCGAGAATCCTACGTTAGGATTACGCGGCCTTAATGCATCGTTTCAAAAACTAACACAGCCACAATTCGGTAGATTCCGGCTGCTTGCCGTCAGCTACATCTGTTATGTTGTCTTGCAATTAGGGGCTGAGTCCCAGAGTTTACTCAACGTCGGGTTGTGTTGTGTGACCAGGGATGGCTCCACGAATTGCATCACAAGTGTCTAAAGTTTGATTGTTTTGGCTAATGACTTTGGATATTACGGAAGTGAGGTTCCTGGTCGTTAAATAAATCAGCACATATACGAGTAGCACCGTTGAGAGATATACTCAAATACTTGATGTTAAAAGAAAATTTACCACAATTCATATATGAAAAACCGTGTCAATTTATATCATAGGCTATTAAAGTCTTTAACAATATATAAAATACGAAAAATAAAAATGGCAAAATCTTATGTCTTCGACTGGATAGTGTATTGAAATGAAATTGAATGAAAGAAAGTAAAAAGAAAGAAAACGTTTATTACATCCAGTAAATTCTGCAACAATCATATTTAACAAAAATATATTATACTAACATAAAAAATATATAGCTTAACAAAAGATATATAATACAATTCACAAAGAGTAGTAGGTAATAATTGATAAATAATGTAGACGACATGCGGCCTCGCACACACCGCCGTCCTTCCCGGGGCTGCTGGCTGGACGGATCGAGCTCCCACTGTTACTGTCCGCAACCCCGGAAAACCCCTTTTAACCTCTTACGTACGCAAACTGTAGCTCTATTTTAATCCCGAAGCTATAGGGACTACGTCAAAATTACCTAGCAGCTGTAAAACTTTATGCTTTTGAAAATCTATTTTATTTCAGGAGCATATATATACGTCGTGAGTTTCAAAGTGAATTCCCAAAGAGACTAAGCTAAAACGAATTCAATCTGTTCTCGATATCGACATTGAAACATCAACTGAAAACTTGGAAAACCATTTTAGTCACTTGTAGATATCATCATTATAACTCTCCCTCTCTCCCTTTAATAGGCTAGGGTTTACTTGTGATTGACAAGGTACACCACGCTGGCAAATTGCAGGTTGGTGAGTTGGTTGAGAATTTTAATTTTGACATCAATAATCTCTTGGGAAAAGACTTATGGGACATCCAATTACTGGGGTCTTTGTGCCGCTTGAAAGGTTTTGAGGGCATAGTTTACCACGCTGACAAATCGCGAGCCGATGAATATAATACGTATGACTTTATTAGGATATGGACATTTTTATAACATTTATTTCGTCATAGTAGCTGCCCGGGAAAGCTATAAAAGAAGAACTTTCGTAAGAATGTATTGAGATGATTGAAATGCATGTAAATAAGTGTTTTAAAAATGGGTTTTTCGTACCGGGTTTTCACAAATTGGCCGCGCCTTTTCTCTTTCTAAACATTCTCTAATCATCAATCTGTTAGTATTTTAAGGGAGGAAATCAAAATAAAATCACTATGAATACTTATTTTAGTGGCAGCCCTGTTTAGTACTTAACTACTCCGAGCACGAATAATATTCCCGTCAGATTAACTGCGAATAGTAATTGAATTGTGTACAGAACAGAACCGCAACGTCTGTAGTGATTGTTACAATAGTAATATTGTTATTAAGTATAGAAAGATGTAGAGAAAATCTTGAGAAATTTAACACAGAGTAGGTAGCAACAATTTTTAAAAATTCGTTTATTAAAAATTTTGGATATGATGTTTATAAAATTCATACGACACATTCAGACAATATAACTTCTTTATTTATTTTACTTTTCACACTCATAGCCCCACAGTAGAGTAGATATACACAGGGTATGTCACAGGTCATGGGTGCAATGGACACACACAAAGACAGAAACAAAAACATGGGCCCGTTCTGGGGCACCGCGCGTAGAGGACACCGGTGCGTTCCAACGTTCCAATGGAGATTCCGGAGTCCTCCCCAAGCGCAGAGGCAGGCCATCGAGTATATATTAAAAAAAAAAATTTTACCATTTTTTTATTATTTTCTTAAACTGGCCAATATCATTTTCGTAAATAGGCTTTTAATAAACGTCTATAATTGTAATAATACAAAAAAACAATCTAGTTAACAAATCTGTCTCAGGAAAATGCAACATTCCTTTTTTCTTTGTTTCATTGTGTGGCGACCCTATGTGAGTGCAGAGTCGGCATATTTTAGCCAGCGTGGCCGCTCAACCGCATGGCGTCGACACAGTCGGTCTCCCGTCGCGGATATATGTAATCGTGCTCCGGTTAACTAATATGTATATTTTATAACCATCAATAAATAGTATCTCGAATTTGGACTTTCAAATTTATCTCCGTCGTGAATAAGGACACACACGCACACCACCTCCAAAATTGCTTCTATTTCTTATGCTTCAGTTGTATAGCCGAGCAGCCGCGAGTAAATACTTTCGGTAGTAGGTACGGCGTCCCTACTACCAATTTTCAAGTCGTAAATATAAGATGAGGTTGCGACGCCACGGGTCACTTAAATGGGACAATAAACCCGAATAAAAGAAACAAGATGGAATCATTGAATACGTTCCTTCTGCTGATTTTGTTTACAGACATAATTTTAGGAAATTCCGTTTTAGTCTCAGATACGGCTGCAACCTTTTTTACGATCCCATGATTGAGGAAGCCTGGAGCTTAGTCCACCACGGTTCAAATTGGTGAAACACGACTTTGAAACACGAATAGTAGGAGTGAATTAGATGTTTTGCACACCCGCTAGGGTAGAACATATGGAACTGGTATATTAATGTTTAAGACCTATATTATAACTTTACTATGTTCTTGCAAATAAATAATTTGAATTTGAATTTGTTCAGGGATATATGTATACGGTGCAGGAAAACATTATAATAAACAAGAAATAAGCTGTACCTTTGTACAATTTCTACTTTTAATGTATGTAAGTATGTAAGTGCTTGTGTACATGAATCGTTAAATAAATACAATAAAGTATTAAAAAATGTTTCCACACTGGAGCACGCACATTCTAATGACAAATTGATGACTCCGTCAAATTATTTACATATAGGAGTATTATGTAAAATATTGAATTTTTGAATTTATTCCAAAACGTGTTATGTACACAAAATACTTCTTCAATATTTCACAATACTCTATTTCAAGCTTACACAAGTTTCCATAACCAGTAACACAATTTGTCCGAAGTGCTCACCGGGAATCGAATCAGCGCGGCTGAGACGGGCGCTCGAGTCAAAAGAACAATAGCGCACACTGTATTATTGGAAACTTTCGCGAAATCGCTAAAACTTGGGATTCGATTTGTATAACTCGATCGTGGAAACCTTGGATAACTTGTTCCGAGTGGCACTTTGCAGTTATGATCTGTGGGACCGCGGCCGGTGCTTGAGACTGAGTGGAGTCACGTATTTCAATTTGAGGATGTCGTATTGAATGTTTTTAGACGCAGTGTAGACTGAATTGAAACAGATTTGAACAGTTTTGTTATCTATAAATAGTACTGCAGGTATATTAGAAAAGTTTTTTTTTTAAATTGTGGATAAATTTAAAAAAAAAAACGTACGATAGTTTTTTGAAAACAGTTAGTTTTCGTTTAAATATCTGAAATTAAAATAACTGTCATAGGTATTTTTATTCACACACTGTGATGCTGAATGTATAATATTGTGCAAGAACCAATTATTCAGAGATACCTGTTCATCATAAGACTGGCAAATATATATTTTTCCTCCGACCCCTGTGCGTTTTTAATTATTTGTAATAGTTATGTACAATAAATTGAATTTGTATAGGTACTTTATATTTTACTACTTACTGATCCTAAATAATGTAGCTTGGGAATAGCTACGATTGTGATTAGTTTGGCAAATCGACTGAGTCAGCCACCTACAGATTTGTTAAGCAGCTTAACCAAACTTGTATTAATCATATTCAACCGTAATCGTTAGTTTAATTGGTTGCCAATTATTATAGGACATTATAACTTTCAAATCTAAATCATATTGTCTTGTATAGCAAAAATGAGTTTCCAGATCTTCAATGCTAAAAAAAGAGATGTGATAGCGACGCGGAGATTCCCGGTTCATACCCCAGCGAGAAATTCTGACGAAGAAATTCATTATTTATCTATTTTCCTTGTTTGACCTTTGACTTTGTTTTTTAATGCCGATAAAAGACATCCTAGCCTAACATTCCAGCAGTGGGATATTAAAAAGGGTTGAAAAATAAAACAATTTTTTTAAATATATTTTTAACAGCTAAACAGTTATCTAGCTTAGGTCTATCTGCGTATCTAATATTTTCACATTCTTCTAATTTGAATCATTAGTAATGCCTCAGGACACAACTCAACAAAAACCACAAGCATTTTATCAATATATATATATTATTATTTTTTTTTCTGCCTTATTGTTAGGTTTATTTACAAATAAAAAAAATCAAGTGCTGATCTGAAAAAATTCAAAGATAAAATATCGAACACGATCAGACAATTTTCCGTGTATTTTTAAAATAATGAAATGTAAGGCTGTCTGTACATCTGTATTATACTATTGGACGCAATTTGAGGATTTATCTGGATCGAAATTAATAAATTCGCATTCCGCCGTATCTGCCTCTATTGTGACATTGCGAATCGAGAATTGCTTTTAATATTCCTATTTGCGAATTCAATTCCGCGCCAGAATATTCCATATAATAAATGGCGTATTTAAATACGCTACAGAATGTAAATTGTATCTATTGGCGCCGATCATATTATGGAATTTCGTCGATGGAATGCTTTTGATTTTATTATACACGTTTTGTTAATCTATTTTTATTGTATGCGAACGTTTTTGTTGTTACAAAAGCATTCTGGTAATTTTTAGGTATTGTGACATAAGCGTGTCATATTACGTAAACACACTTTATTGTTATTGAATTATAGTAATAATGATAGGTTTTTGAATTATTTTATAGTTTCTATGTTTACATTAGCAATATAAATACGTAGAGACATAATTAAGACCCTTGTGATGCAATGGTTACCATACCGAAATTCCTTTCTATGACCCCGGGTTCGATTCCCGGTGAGGCAGAAATTAGAATGGTGAGTTTTAATTTCTGTTCTTGGTCTGGGTGTGCTCATGTCGTTTTTGTGACCATGATACCCATGACGCAGGGAATCCTAGTGTGAAGTTATGACATTTCATTCTTATAAGCCCTTACTAAAAATTTCTGTTATGGTCATCATTTTAGAAATAAACTAAGACAGGAACAAAAATAGACGGAAGAAAATTAAATTTCATCTTTCAAATCTCTGCCTCGTTAGGAATCGTACTTAGGATCCTGGATCGGTAGTCAGAAATGGTAATCATTGCGACTTCAACGTCAATTAATAAATTTCCAATAATTCCTGTCTAAGGTAGAAAATAAAGAGAAATCGTTCGTTCACATCACGTCCAGTTAACACGTGCAGCGTTCACAGCGATGCCAATAAATTGAACTAGTTAACCGTTTACTGTCCACTGAAACAGTTCCGAACGGTATATGGCTGTAGAGAAACTAAACTAATTAATGATAGAGCTAGTAGAAATAGTGCAATAAAAATGAAAGCAGTATTAACTTTAAAATTGTTGCGTCAAAAAATTAACACAACTTACTTTTAAAATTTAGATTTCATGGGATGAAATTAAAGCAATAACTTTAAAATTGCTGCGTTAAAAAAATTACCACAACTTTCTTTTAAAATTTAAATTCCATGGGACGCATAATTTTTTACCTTTGGAATGTCTATTTGCTGGAGAATGCTATAGCTGCTTCTACAATGCTACTTTAAGGTTGGTGGTCATAATTCGGTGGCCAATCAGATGTCGGACATTTTTAAAGGTATGTAAATGTGCATGATCATCATACATACTACTAGCAATCACTTAAAAGTAAAAATCACGTAAAAAAAGTACGATTGGAAATAAGACTCCAATCGTACCTTTTTACCTCTATAAATCGCCTTCATTTGAGACTAGCCACATGGCAATGAACGCTTAGTTTACATAAACAACTAAATTTACGTTTCTATCTTTATTCTTCATCATATTATATTTTAATCCCTTTTCTTTCCCTACGTTTGGAGTTTTTTTCCGCCCGCTTTTTTCTTACGCTTCTTCTTTTCTCCTCATATAAGCCTTAGTGCACCCTAAGCTGATGACGGTTAGCCGTGCAACAATGACAAACATCAAGTGTATCTTATTACCCAGGATGTTAATAAATTTTCATTTCATTAGTCTAGTCGTAACGTAATGTTTTCTCGACAAATAAATTATTCTAAAGAAAAATATTTTTTTAAATCAAACCAGAAGTATCCGAAATTAGTGCTTTCAAACAATCAAACCCTGCATATTTATAATATTACAAGTATATAAAGTATTAAAGTATAGATACTTAGTTTGTATATACAACTTAATGGTCCACTTCCTATCAAGGGTAGGAAATAATTTGAGAAAATCGTTCGCCGACATCACATACAGTTAACACGTTCAGAGTTCACAGCGCTGCCAATGAATTGGACTAGTTAATCATTTACGCGTTGCGTTGACACAGTTCAGAAGAATTTTATACGGCTACGGATAAAATTAACCTAACAAATGATACAGCAAGCAGAATATGTGCAAGGCATCAACTACAAAAATGTAATGTGAAAAATAAATTGATTATCAACAATCATTTAAAAGATTAACTCATAATTTAAATGTCTGCTTAGCCGGAAATCCAATCTATGACCCTTCGAATGGCAGGCTGACGTGGTGACCATAACGCCATTCAAATTAGTTTCATTTTAAAATTTACAGTTAAGTTGTCTAACTTAAATCGATTTGCGTATCTAGCAGGAAATTACACGATCCTAATTTGCGTCATTAGTACTACCTCAAGAGCCGAGTCACCAAAAACCACAAGCATTTGGAAAAGATGTGTTTTTTTAATTGTTGCATTAAACAACATTGTCTTCAGTTAGGATTCTACAGCATATTTTTGAGGGACAGCGTTCAGTTTTCTTAAAAAAAGGTATTTACTTAATTCACAATTGCTTTCCAAAATACGTAAATTAATATCGATGCTTGACAGTTTATTTTCAGGTAAAAACTAGTATTTTTTGTATTTAATTATTTTTTAAATGTGCAGTTTTATACGTTTTTCATTAGCTGTTTTGAATAGTAGTCGCTAAGGAATTTTGCTGACTGATAGAAGACTAACTCTGCTCCAATATTCAATTCAAGAAAACAGATCTTTAAAAGGTTGCAAATTTTTGCCCCTCGTGTCTGGTAGTAATAGTTTCCGACACATTAACCAACTAACCAATAACGGCTGCAACTAATTCTGTGCGGTTTAACTATTTACTGGACTTGAATGCAGCTAAGTTCGATACTGCCACTGGTATCGAGTTAGCTGCGAATTAAATGACATTAGACAAACTAACGTGATGTAATTATTCACTTCACCATTAGTAATTACTACATTTGAAAAATATAAATAAATATATACTAAACAAACGCCTCTTATTTGCAGTAATAAAGTAATGGACCGTTTTTTTACTTTTCATTCCGCCGTATGTAATTACTAAGTACACATTAAAAACAAGATAAAAAGTAATGTTTAAAATTTATTTTTAAATAATTTAAAATAGGCTTTTATTAAGAACAACGAAGTACTCGTAATAATCCGTTTTTTCATGCACTTGCATTCCATAACTGTACAATTGATGAAAGAAAGGAAGTATTTTTTTCATTGTATGGTTTTTTACAAGCTTTAAGTGATTGTTATTTTTTTTTTGCTCTGGTTGCGCTTAGACAATGCTGACCTTAAGAAAAGAGCAGACAGAGAAAAACTTTAGCACTTTTTTTAAACATTGATTTGAAAAAGTTTGGTTAATATTACAGTAACATTATCCACTATTATAAACAATTTAAAAAAACACCTCATGTCAAGGGACACCCGGATGGAACGAAGTTGTATTTTTTACTTTCTTGTTTCTTTAATTTCTGCGCTCCATCATGTTTTTTTCTTCTTTCTACATTAGTTTTAGGTTTGGGTGTCAACAAAGCTAAGCAATTTCGAGTGCGGTCAAAAGTAGGATGGGTGGCCAATAGTGGCCACTAAGCAACATCAAGTGCGGTAAAAAGTAGGATCGGTGGCAATAAATCTGAGCAATGTCGAGTGCGGTGATAACTAGGATATAATGGGTGGCCATTAAGCAACATCTAGAGCGGTTATAAAAAGGATGGGTGTCAACAAAGTTAAGCAATGTCAAGTGCGGTCAAAAGTAGGATCACGGCTTACAACTGCGTATAGCTAAAAGTGTCGTTACACAAAAAGTGTCGTTACAACTTTTTGTCTTAATTTTTTCCGTCTAGCCCCGTTTCGCAACGCGCGATTTCGTTCCAATATAAACACACACCGCTCTATACATAAATATAAAATCGCAGTGCATCAAGTCTTAATAGTATTAACATGGAATATAGATTATGATATGGGTATAGTAATCATGTAATGAACACCACCTTGTACCTTGAGGCAGCGCTCCCCGGAGCATTAAAGTTGATAAGCACAATATTGTTCACATGTAGACGTATTCGAACGCTCACTCCATCGGTTTAGAACAATCTCAAACCAGTATTTATAGTCCATGACCACTGGCAGTAGTATTTCATATGGGCCTCTAGCGAATATTAATTATACTTATTGTTGTATTCACCAGTCTGCTATATACCTAAACCTTAGAATAATTACAAACATTATATTTTTATGGTATATTATTAATATTGATTTCTACCAAGTTTGCGCACCCAAATTGAAGGATGTTGATTGGTGCCATTAATGACACCAAACGCCGGGCCGCTCCGTAAGATTTAAGGTTAAATTTTATCACAACACTTTCTAAAAACAAAAGAAGTCTAATAAAATAACTTTTCACAGTGTTTTCAATATTTTGTAGTATTTTATAGTTAATTTAGTCAAAATAAAAATATTTTGTTTATCAGATCTGATGTGACAGCTGTAGGAATCTATTTAGTGCTTCAATTTTGACAGCGCGCTTGTATGAATACACTCATTCTATACGTATTCATTCTAAGACCTAAACATTATAATTGCATGTGAATTGTATCTATAGGTACATACGTATAATAAACTTTTTCACGTTTGTGTTTGGTCCATTGCTGCGACCACCAACCCACCAACCCGCATTGGAGCAGCGTAGTGGAGTAAGCTCCAGGCCTCCCCACTAAGGGGGAGACACCCCGTGCCCAGCAGTGGGAGGCAAAAAGAGTTGCATCCATGGCTGCGAACTAATTTTAGACTGCATATACTTACTTAAATAAAATTGATTTTATTAAATAAAGATCAGCTCTGGAACCGCAGCTTTCTGGTACTGGTACTTGGTACTATGGTACTTCAAAATTGAGAAAAAACGTCTTATATTGCAAACTTTTCAAGAGTAGAAACATTTTGCGACGTTAAGTTTTTTTAGTTTTGCTAAGTATTATAAGAAAATCTAGATACTACATAAATTGTAGTTCATTACGGCGTTCTTCAACATAGCCCCGCAGCTAATACAGCGGAAACTTGTCTTTGAGGCTTACAGTTAGGGCAAGAGTTCGCAAGTTGCTCTTACACTTTTCGCTACTTTACTCATGTTTACATACTTAGCTGCATAAAAAAATACTGAGTACGAAAAGTTCACCAAAAATTAGTTCAAAAGTTCCTTTCGAACTACTTTGAGGCTGAAAAAGGAGTTTCTACCTCATGGTAGAAAGGTAGGTGGCCTTATTGTAACTTGGCGTGGGGAAAAGATACTGAAGTTTTTATTTAATCTGTTTTTAACACGCTTTTATAAGCTTGACCTGTGTGTATGTATGTATGTATGTATGACGAAATTTTTAACTTCATTTTCACTTAGGAGTCTGATTAACTTGAAAATTTGCACAGGAGTCAAGGGCCGATGACAATGCAATAATCTTATAACTTTATATTCTAACTAGGATCATCAGGATAAAATAAAATATACGAGGGGCGGCTGATACGTTCACGGCCTAAGGATTTATAACACGTCTAAGCGTCTAGGACCTGACGGAGTGGCGAGCACTAGAGGTGGCCTATGTCCGCAGTGGAATTTCAAAGCGTGTTGGAGGGATGGATAGCTGTGTTGCTAATTAAAATCTATCAGCGTGGCCAATTCTAGTGTACGCGGCGGTAGTGTAGAAGCTTTTATATAATATATTTATTTAGTCTTTAATTTTATTTTAGTTTTTTTTGTAACGAGAGTTCTGTGATTACGATAAATAAAGAGGGCGTACTTAGGACCTGACGGAGTGGCGAACACTAGAGGTGGCCTATGTCCGCAGTGGAATTTCAAAGCGTGTTGGAGGGATGGATAGCTGTGTTGGTAATTAAAATCTATCAGCGTGGCCAATTCTAGTGTATGCGGCGGTAGTGTAGAAGCTTTTATATAATATATTTATTTAGTCTTTAATTTTATTTTAGTTTTTGAAGTGAAAACTTCTTTAGCGGCGTTGAGCACTTTTTGTGGGATGGGTAAAAACTGTGAAACTCGCGCAAGGTCACGTGCGCTGATCGAAAATTTTCGTAAGATAGTAGAGGAGACGAGGAAGATCAACCTTCACCGATCTGATAATTCGATGAGACATATTTTTACCAAATATAATTTATAAACATATATGCCTATGATAACTTGACTATCGAAAAGTGTTCATAGCTATTTTTAATTTAATTAATTTTAATCAATTTTTTTTCATATCACCTTCAGTCTTTTAACAACCGAACGAGTGAATATCTTCACCGGCTCTTAGACCAAGATGGAGGGGTGACAGCTGATGACGGCTCATCTGACGGCTGTCTATACTTTTTTTTCTTCAATTATGGCATTGCAAACTCTGCATATTGCCAGCGTCAAGTTTAATTTTATCTTAAAATTCGTTTATATCAAGTATTTAAAATATGGACATTGAACAAAGTGCATCTATTAATGAAAAAAGTGACGAAGAAATAGTGAAAGAAAATGAGAGAGTACTTTGTAAAAATACTAGATAGAAATTAATAGGAACTGATAATTCAAGCAATTCGTGCGGAATTATTCCCTAACGATTCCAAGACATCAAAAATGCACAACGTTAATGTTTTCACTTCTGCCGGCACTCCCGGAGTGCAACCCATTTTTTTTTTAATTTATCGTTCTTTCCAAATTGTTTATTTTGTTGTTAATTGTTCAATTTTTTTCGGTTTTCTCATTTTTACCGCCTTTGAATCTCTCTGTACTCCCTTAGGTAAGCTGGTAGATAATGCCATTGGGCATTAAGCTCGCCTTTTGTACCACAATATTTGGGGTTCAATAAAGTTTTTAAAAATACATATAAAAAAAGCTTGTATGTTTGGAGTTCACACTCATAATAACGTTCACACTCATAGCCCAACAGTAGGATAGATTTACCCTGTATCGTAGGTGCCATGGACACACACAAAGACAGAAACACGAACACACGACCGAAAACAGAAATTTTAAACTTATCGATCGGCAGTCCGGCATGGTAATCATTACGCCACGCGGGTCATCGTCGTCGAGTATTTTTTAATGTTTGGTATCCAACTTTTTGACTAGGAAATCTACAAAATTAAACGTTCCTTAATCTGAGGTTTGAATTCCACCGTGCAACTAGACAACCGAAGCTTTATTTGGAGGTTGGGCCCTGGCTTTCCTGTACAATTGAACAAATTCCTCGAGATAAGGACTGTACCCTCGTCACGCCTTTGTCCCGCTGTTTTATTTGTATTTTTGCTCTCTACCGTCACTCTAACTAACTTTTTAAAAGATACTGTCACAGAAATAACGAAGAACAAAAGATTATTTCTGATATTTGATATGCAAGAAACTAAAAGGGTGATCTAGCTATCAGATAAATATAGATCAGGACATAGGTAACATTTCTACATAATAGAGACATATACATACAATGTCATAGTAACTAAAGACTTGGTTTTTAATTTAGACGAAACTGGCTGGTTAGAAGAGAAATGCACTTATTTTTTTGTCACAGGTGCGTGCCATTATTTGAACCTCGGCCAACTAGAAATTCGGCGTTTCCTACTCGTCCATAGAGTAACTTATATATTGTAGTCGTCTATCACTGGACCTTCAATTTAAATATTATGTTGATCTCTTAAATAATTTTCAAAAATAAACGTTGAGCGTAAAATATTAATTGAATGGATTTTATTTTCATTAAAGTAGTCGTTAATTAAAGTAGGTACTAATTAAAATTTAAAGCAATACCAATTACCAAAAAAGGAGTGTTCTGATTTTAATGGAAAACTTATTATTTCATATTAAAAAAATAACTGACTTATCGTTTCCGGATGCTTGCAACAATTTTTTTTTATTTGAATGAAAATGAAATGAAAATATTTTATTTAAACAAATATGTGGGTAGAGAATGTTTTACGAATTCCGTTTCATACTTGCATAAGCCCTTCTGTAACTCGGTCTCAGGGCTAGGAAATGCTGCTATAAATCAGAGGCTAGGTGCCTAAGCTATGGCGACAGCAATATAAATGACCTTGTTTACTACAGTCATGTTTTACGTAAGTTTTTTCTAAGCTCTCTTAAGTGGTAGCTATTTCTAATGTTATAACATAATTTTTATCGAAATTATTTAATAACACAACCTCAGTGCCATCTTTCAGTTGCTAGTGAAGTAAATATCAACTTAACAATAAGGTGAAAATCAGTAAAAAATCTCCTACAAAAGTGTTGCCCATTTTATAAAGACGAAAATTTCATTAAAATATGTTTGTTACCTTTTTTTGGTATCGGGGGAAAATCTTCAAAAGGTACCCCGCACCTTGGGAGAGGGTACCGGTTTATGTGGGATTTGACCGCACTAAAACCCCCTCGGTGGCTGATTCTGCACTTGGGGAGGACTCCGGGATCTCCAGCGGAACGCACCGGTGTCCTCCACGCGCGACGCCCCAGAACGGGCCCATCTTCGGGAGAGCAGATGTGCTCTCCTGCACCTTCCGATGCTTACGGCGCCATGCGGCCACGCACACACCACCGCCCTTCCCGGAGCTGCTGGTTGGACGGATCGAGCTCCCACTCACACCGTCCACAACCCCGGAACCTCCCTTCTTTACTTTATCTTTATTAATCTTATTTTATTTTCCTACTATTTGGTAAAACAATTTATTGGTCAATAACACACTCTTTTGGATTTTTTTGTTTATTCTTTATAATATTTCTTATTCTATATCCCTTCCACCATCGCAAGAATTTGAGAAAAAAAAATATCGATTTCAAATGCGTTCAAATAATGAGGTCTGTTTCATATTTGCATAAGCGCCTCTGACACTGGGCAGCGAGGTAAGGACACGCTCTTATAAATCAATAAAGAAAATCACTTTGTTGTATTAATATCATTCAAATCTATTCTGTTACCTATGTATATATTTGCATAATCGCCTCTGCCAGTGAGCCGCGGGGCTAGGAAAGGCTAATAACTCAGAAGCTAGTGAAGAAGGCATTTGAGCCATGGTGATGGCAATATAAAAGGCTTTGTTTGCCTCGTGGTAATCAAACCCAATTAATTAGCCATATAATTTTGAAGTACTTAAGTTCAAATTAGTTCTGTATTATATTTGCATTAGCTCTTCGGACACTAGGCCGTGGGGCTAGAATAAATCAAATCAGAAGCTACCGAAGTACGTGCTTATACCATGGCGATGACGGTATAAATGGCATTTTATATTTATTTGTCTTTGCGTAGAGTTCTGTTTCATATTTACGTTATGTGCTTCTGACACTGCCGCGGGGCTAGGAAATCAGGAGCTAGCGAAGAAGCTGAGTCCTTTGGTGACGGCACTATAAATATCGGTATTTTATTTTTGATAATTCAGCATGATTTACCATCATGCTGAATTCTCTCGGCATATAATTGTGTACTATTTACGTCAATAAAATAACTTCTGTTATATGTTTACATAATATGTGCCCCTACCGCTGAGCCAGAAAACGTTTTTACAGCTCAGAAGTTATCGAAAAAGGTACCTGTGTCATGATGCTAGCGATAAAATGGCGTTTTTTTCTATTCTGGTGGTAAATTATGCCCAGTTCACTTTGTTGTGTCTACGTTATTCAAATCTATTCTGTACAATATTTGCATAAGCTCGTCTCACACTCAACTTCGGTGCTAGGAAATGCTGCTATAAATCAGGAGCTGGCGACGAAGGTTGAGCCGTGGTGACGGCAGTACAATTCGATTTGTTTACTTGTTGTTGGCGGGCCAGTCACTGCCTAAAGAGATGCAATGCCGTATATTTTCTCAACATGTTTATTCTGTTATAATTATTATAATTTATATTTTTTCTGTCCTTAAAATTTTATCGCAGAATTTAAATTTTATGGCAGAGAATGCTTTTGGCATTAAGTTCACTTTTTATACCCTTATTCTATGTGGTATAGCAAAGATTTTTTTTCAACCGGTCTATAGGTTGCCTGTCTAAATTGTGAGGGATTTAAGCCATAGTCCACCACGCTGGCCAAGTGCGGATTGGTGGACGTCATGCTTTTGAGAAATTATCAATTTCTCTCAGGCATGCACAGCGATGGAGAACATCGTAATTAATTAAATATCATGATATTTTATATCAACGTGGAGCAGCGATAAATGCGCTCATTACAAAATTCTTCGTTAGAGGTGCGCGCCAAGGATTTGAACCCGGTCTCGGTCGCGTCGGAAACCGCGGTCTTTTAGCACTCGGCCATCGTCTCTCAAATAAAATAAATAATTATATAAATAAATTTTATCGCACTAATTTCACATATTATTTTGCGCGCATGGGATAGTGGCGTAAGCGAAGCGGGCGCAGTCGGATGTGAGATGGGTGAATGCTATTGGCCATTTTTTTGAGCGTGACCGTATTTCGGAGGGCACGAGAAACTGTTGGTTCCGGTTGTTATCGGTAGATAATAGTTGTTTAACCTTATCGGAGTCCATGGACGCAACAATTTCGAGTAAACTTCGCCTCCCCAATAATGAGGGATTTTCAGCTATATAACTATAATTATTATATTTTTTGTCCTTTGAATTTCATTGCAAAATAACGTCATAACGTCCAGAAATATCGGTGAAAAGGCATCCTGTATAAAAAGGTTTTTTTAATTACAGAAAATTAATTGATATTTTAGACATATTACACATTTCATTCTTTAATATGGATTTTTCATACTTACGTTTAAGACGCGTCAATATAAAATTGTCGTATATTTTTTTAATATGCTACGAATACAACTAGTTTTTGCAGTTCCCATTTAAATACGAATTAAAATTAAAGCGCTCCGGAGTAAATTGGAAAGGAAGTTGAACCGGAAATCACAGTCACGATAAAAACATCGATAATTACTGCAAAGGCTCTGCGAAACGTCCATAAACATGGTTGCAAAAAGCTTGGAAATAACAGAGCAGGCAGCACTCTACTAGAGCAGGAACAGAGAGAACAGAACTCTTATTGAGGACATCGGGGACATTGGTTAAACTTTTTATTTGCTACTAGCGGACCCGACAGACGTTGTCCTGTCTTAATTATAAATAAATAAATAACGTTTCACACTCATAGCACCACAGTGGGGTAGATATATCCTGTTCCAGGATGCACCCAAAGAAAAGCAAACACCCAGACCGAGAACAGAAATTCAAACTGACCATTTAAATTTCTGTTTCGCCGGGAATCGAACCTGGGACACTTAGATTGATTGTTTGGCTCATTGCGGCACGCACGTCGTCGTAACTATGAATATTGAATTATAATTTTAATTTAAAAAGGAAAAGATATAAGTATTCTGGATTTTTTAATTTTACGTGCAATTTTCTTATTTTTTTCTTTCTTAAGGGGCCGTATACGAAATTTTGTTGATTTCGCTTATTTACCTGATTTAACACATGAGATTTTGCAGTTAAATTACAGTATCTCCATAAGTTTCATTGCACAATATAACTGATCATTTCATTAATAATCGAATACATTAGCCACTTTTTGACGTGATAACGTCTTTAAAATCGTTTTAGTCGGGTGACATGTTCAGAAACTTGTGTCACACCAAAACCTCACGAGCGCGATCGCAGGTATAATGAGAGAGAGACAGACCGATCTCCCGTCTCATCTCGAGCGCTGCCAGTCATTCCGTGAAACTTGTCACGCGGAATCCTCACGAGCGGAGGCTGGCATAGCGTTCGAGTGAGTGGACCGATCTTCCGTCTCTCTCACTCTAGCGGCATACAAACGAATGGAGATTTTCTCGTGCGGACGTTATCACGTAAACATCTCGATCGTAAACCTACTTTACAAACAATTTGCCGTTTTTAGCTTGCGTCAAGAATAGGCATGATGACACTTTTAAAGAATCAGAGAATAAACGGTTTTACAGAAAAAATATATGCTAAAAAAGCTCTAAAATATGATCCCGTTTTAATATAAACATTAAGATTAATAAGATTTTCAATAAAATAAAAGTATTAAATACAGCAATCGGCCATGTTATCTGAAACGCCAATCAAAAGGAATGACGTCACGTCTCAGTTAATGTCATCGTTTTGCTTGAAGTTTGACGAGCAAGCCGACGCCATGACACCTACGAGCGTTTTCGCGCTTAATTCATATTACATAGCAGAAAATACATTAATTTACGTTAAAAGTTGAGTTTATTGCTGAAATAAACTTTTTTTCGAAACTAGGAGACGTGTACCAATACAACAACAACGTGTACAATAAGGAAAGGTATTTGAAAATCTGTCATCATGCCCATTATAATATATGCGAGATTTAGGTTACTTTAAAAGATTTTAATGCCAAATTTTCATTATTAATTTTATTTATTTTTAGGAAACAGATTGATTATGAACTGAAGTATACTAATGTAAAATAAATTTTACGAAAGATTGTTTAAATTTTCCGAAATCAAATGCAATTTCTGGCCCATTTTCTCTCAAAATTGACTAAGTTCAATGTTCTTTTTTTCTAATATTTTTTGTATGAGAGTGGCAAAAAGTGGCTCATACACTATTTGATTTTTATGGCAATACATGGCATTTTTTCGATCTGTTTAGATTTTAAAATAATCTTGAAATATGTTAATTACAGTAAAATTTACAAAACTATCACCGGCTTCAGGTCTATTAAGCAAAATAACGAAATAAAAATTAAAAAGTGGCTCATTAAATAGTTTATTATTGAAATGATCAGTCATATTGTGCAATAAAACGTATGGAAATACTGTATTTTTACTGCAAAATCTCCTGTGTAAAATAAGCTTAAACAGCGAAATCGGCAAAATTTCGTATACTGCCTCTTAAGAACTTTCTCCTGACAATAACAAATACAACAAAAAAAAATGCTAAATCGGTCCAGCCATTCACACGTGATGCCGTGACCAACGTGTTAGCTTTTATTTATTTATGAAGAATATTGTATTAGCTAATTCCGTATTATTATGATATTTTTAGTAGCGGTAATTCCATTGTTCCGTTTCCGACACGTCAGTTAATCACAGCCAACTTCCGGTCACATGAATTGTCGTTATTTTCTCCGACCAAGCTGCAAGCATTCGTGTTGGAAGCACTGAGGGATCGAGACGTGGCTAAGGAAAAGCATTAGTAAAGAGTAAAAAGTGTTAACGCGTAGACAAAATAATAAGTGAAACAAGTAAAGGATTGAAGGAATAATAGTTAAGTTGATTGTTAATATGTAAGTACTCCATTTTTGTTCTGTTGGTGGTTTATTCGTTCTTGAAATATTTACATATGTGATTTGTATACTGCATAACTACGAAATATACGTGCAATTGTAAAGTGTTTTATCTTTTATTTAACAAAAACCCGCATTCTGAGCTGTGAGCCAACAGTTCAGAAGTGGGATAATAAGAGAATTTACTGTTTTCTTTCACGTCCACAACGGCCAATTCTGTAAATACTCTGATATATTGAAGTTTCTTGAATTTGTTGGAATATCGAACCGGTGAACGCTTAGGGGTGAACGTCAATTATTTTACAACCACATGTTTTATTAACTTTTATTGTAATAAATTTGCAGTATACTTATCAACCCACTTCAAAGTGAAGTTTTATTTTTTATCAAAATATGAATAATTTATGGCAAACGCAGATATTTAAAGAACTAAAATACGTAATTTATGAAATCAACTTAATTTCTTTTCTCTGGATCGGAAACACCGCCGTGGTGTATAGACTTAGATATAAATATTTGAAGACCTGAGAATAGATGTTACGTATATGTTTAGTGCATTAAAGATTTATATATTGTTTTAGATTAATAAGATGCATGATTAATGATATCTTTTTACAGCTGTGGTACACTAGATGTGAACAACTAGTTTTGATGAAGGCTTTTATAAATGTGACTTTTCTTTTAAATTTATTGCCCTTGCAGGAAGTTGGTACCCACTTTTTTTTTTACTTTTTTTTATAAGATAAATGAATATACAATGGCTTGAGTTGATCTACCTTATTTTACCAACATCAACAAAAAGGATGAGGTTCTCATGTAATATTTAGTATTGCATCGACATAATCCACATATTAATTGAAATTTGACATTGACCTTTGTAAATATGAATGAAAACTGATACCTTATTTGATGCTTATAATTCATAATTCATATTTTTTTTGTTTTGCGATAATAAGGATACAAAAAAATGCTGAAATTATACGAGTATGTACACTTTCCACTTATTCTACCTTATCTACATGTAAATTGATGTAATTTTACAGGCAGCAATCGCTATATATTCTAGGAAAACGTATCCACTGTGCCACAATGCCAACTAGGACCTAAAATGATTGTAAGGCAAAAATTTGAATGTTTCGTGGATTCGGTAACACTGTATTTTTTTTTACATAATTTCAATCTACAAGGGGGGTGCCAATATCATGTTTTCGTATTTGTCTTGCGGTTCTATTGGTAACGTAAATTTTGTCGTAAATTTATTCAGATATCTATACATACAAGCATGAGACTTTGATATACAATGAAGGTAAGGTTAAAACTTAGTGTTTAAGAAATGATGGCTTACAGATTTGCATATCCTCAATTATTTTTTGTGGTGGGTGCTGTACTGCACCTAGGGGTGCTTAACATGAAAAAAAATGATGATGGTGTTGATGGTGATAATGATAAAGACAACGATGATGGTGATGATAATTACGATGTCATTTTCGAGAAAAATACATTCCATTGTCTGATTATAGACATATAGAAGTCTGGTGATGTTTTTCTTTAGCTTTGGATAATACAATACTATATTAATTTGTTCTCTTTTTACTTTTCGATTCTAAAGTCGATTTTAAATAGAATATGTACTCAAATGTGTCACTTTTCATTTTTGTTAACTTTTATTGTGATTAAAATGGAATATGTACTCAAATGTGTAATTTTGCAGATAATAATATTATGGACGAATACCCCCGAAAAAGACTACCTAGGATTGGAGGTACGATCAGGGCTAAGGTAAGCACACGTAAGCCCAGGCCTAAGAGCCAAGTGACGCTCAGGTCTAGCAGGTATGAGGGACTTAAAAGGGATGCTCTGGTCGAGCAGGAATGAGCCCAGGTCTGAGCGCCAAAGGATGCTCTGGTCGAGCAGGAATGAGCCCAGGTTAGAGGGCTAAAGGACGCTCAGGTCGGGCTGGAGCGAGCCGAGGCAATGGACGCTCAGGTCGAGCAGGAGTAAGCCCGGTGAGCAGCGATATGCGTAGGATGGAGAGAGATCGAAAGCCTCTGTTAGAGGGCGTAAGATTATTCAGAAGCAAAGGAGCGATAAGGTTTGCAGAGGAGGCCTTCAAGACTCAACAATGCAACTCGCAACGTCTCGGTAGAGGGAAGCAGCATCTGAGCGGTAATTTGAAATGAAATGTAATGAAATCATGAAATGAAATTATTTATTTGCCAAAATGTGGTATATGAATAGTTGGTTTTGTTTAGAAAATTATAGTCTCACATTAACCAAAATTTAGTGAGCAAAATTACAAAAAAAAAAGAGAAAAAATTGAATTACATAAACATTGGTGTGCAAAGTTTCTATTTAACATTATTTGAAATTATAGTATTACAAACTATTTTGTAATAATATTTATATACTATATATTTATATGTATTTGAGCTACGGTGAGTTGTAGTGGTAGTCAAGGGGATTTTGAAATTGAGATAATTTTAGATAAGTTCTTGTCAATCCTAACGTATAAAATTTAGTCCCGCTGACGCGTCTCTCTGTCTATATGAACTAGGTAGTCTCAAACTACCTAACAGATTTCAATGCGCTTCTCACCAATAGTGTGAATTTTGAGGAAGGGATAGGTGTATAAGTCATTAGGGTTTCGTTTTCGAACTAATTGTAGTATAACGAGGCTTTGTTGGGAGCCTTGCTTTTTGGGAGCTTTGTATGCGTGCACTGTGGTCTAGCAGACATACATTGGGGTAATGTGCTGGGGAATTGCACATCTACAATAACGCTGAGAAGGAGTTCATGATGTCTCTATCTCCTGAGGTTGACTCACAGATACTGAATGTTTGGAATATGAATTCGAAGTACTGCGATGTTTTCGAAGCTGTTTTCTTCCCGTCACCCGTCACACTGGGGTTGCATATTATGTAACGGTGGTACGGCGTTGAGCGGAATTCTGAATCGCAGTGGCGTTATACGTACCATGTTAAGGTGGAGTAGAGTTTGTTGAAATAGGTAGGTTCCGTAGGTTATTTAAGTTAAATTGGTGAATTTTTTTTAGTTAAATTGGTAAAACTGGAGTACCTGTCTTTGAGTCGCCCTGGCTGGGCTGGGTCGCTGATTATAAAATCTTTTAATAGCGATGTAATACCGGATTTTGATCCTTTGTGTAAAGAGCAAACCATTTTAATCTGGATTACGAAGGTGAAAGAATATTCAGAAATATGTGTATAAGATGGGGGGATATGATTCGCTGCTCTTTTCCAAAGTTGGTCGGGCTTGGCAATATTTGTAGAGAGCTGTAAGTAACCTTATAGTCGCAGTCAATTCAAGTGGCCAATTTACCGAACCTGGGCGGGTGCGAAATTATTTTGGGACAGTCACTGTGGGACATCGAAAAGTGTATCAAACTTACGGTATTGAATGTAGGGTTGAAGCCTTCAGCAGTATTAATCGAAGCCTGGTACCTTCTTTGCAAAACGCTAATATGTTTTTCATTGTGGCGAGATGTCTGCAAAGTGTTCTTTGTGTGACGAGACTAGCTTTGATTTGGTTTGAAAGCAGAATAGGTTCAGGTCTTTTAAATTAGATTCACAAACTGATAAAGGTGAGGAAGAGGTATTGCCACAAATACAATTGTACCGTTAGGTGTGAAGGGCCACTAAAGTTGCTGTAGTGCAGGTTATATTATTGGCGAAGCAATTGACTTTTATGATGTAGATGAGTGTTTCAGATTGCTTAGTTCTCTATAGAAATAACTGGGAGTTCGACATTAATAATTATTGATAGGATGAACATAGAAAGTACACCAATCAGAAATTGGTAACCATCCGTTTTGCATTTTAGAGCGAATCATGAACTGATTTTTATTGCCCTAGTTTTTAGTTTGTCTGAAGGAGGCGTTTATAAACATGGATTGCTCGGGGGTGTAGAAAGCAAGTGTAAGATATGGACGGTCGATTTACTGATTTAATGGCGTCCTCTCTGGTGTTGTGTAATATATCATATTGCGTAGCAGTGGCCTGTTATTTTACAGATTGTGGGACGTACATACATGAGAGTTGTTTAAAACTCCTATTTTGGTTGTAATAGTGTTTATAAGTAAAATGTATCTCTGGTACGGGGAGGGAATTGGGGTATTGACTGATATTTTAAACTGGTTTGATCTTGGTAGGGGATTTGGCAATTTTGCTGTAGAGTTGACGCCTAGACATCAAACATATAAATTTGAGAAGTGTATGTGCGGGATGTGATCGTTTCAACTTGGAGGGTAGAGAGAAAAGTGCTGGTTAGTGACGTCGCTAGCCTGTGTTATGGTACGGGATGTTGGTGGGACTCGATTTACTAGAAAGCGATAGATCAATAATTAATTGTTTGATATTCCAACTATTTGAATTTATGTGATGGTGGGTAGTCCGTGTTCGTGTTTTGTTTATAAGTGGCACATTCTGGACATCAGTCAACTACCCAATTATCTTAGGTGGATGTAATAGATACTTATGGAGTATAGTGAATCTCGAGAGTAGTAGAGGTTCGGCATTAACTGTTTGTGCGTCCAAGTTTGATGTAAACATTTACGGGGATTCACTTGCAGCAAGGGCCTACAAATGCAGGGGATTGGGGAGACTATGAATTGCGGTCAAGTGGTTATGACTGGCAATAGGAATGCAAGCGGGCAATGAGTTGCGGTAAGGGTTAGGACAAAAAGGCCGATTTCGCTTGGAAGTTTTAATAGACAGGGATTGCTTCTCTACTTGTTTGAGGTACCTTGGTTTTACTGATATTGGTGTAAAAGTTGTTTAGATAAGGACTAAAATTTTTTGCACGGATTGATGTGATAGTAAGGGTTGTTCTTGTATATTTAGTTAGCCGTGTTTGCCTTCATGAGGCTTGCACATATTACAGGGATTGGTCACGGATATAAAATTGTTTGTTCTCATTATGCACTTCTTGAAAATGGATTCTTGTTTTTTTCGGGCTGAACCCGATCCTCGGCTTTGTGATAAAGTGAAATTTGTCTGTTATGGGTAATGTAGTTGCGGACTGGGTCTTTCATCTGAGTGAGAAGGTCTCTCGCATTAGTCTTTGTAAGTAATTTTTGGACATGTTTATTGCTTTAGAGTTGATTGCTATGAAGGTTGAGTAGAATATATAGTTTAATAGTTCGCTGTTGAGTAGAGTGAGTCGTTTAAACACATTTGATCAGGTTTTTGAAAGAAAAATTGACAAAAGGTCTGACGGGAAATGTGGAATTGGTGACTTTGTTGTTATTTAAAGCTTTTAGTGGAGTTCTAGGGGCCATAATAATATAGTAATGGGATGGAGTGAAAGTGCCCCGGTGGAGGGGACGAGGGCGAGATTCAATAAGTTTTTCCAGTTTTGAATGGGATCCTTTTTGTATCACTCATGTGGGGTCTTCAATTGAATTGAAATGTTTATGTAACTAATTCGACTCCAAATACAAATCCAAAAATTATATAATTAGGTAATGGGTTCTTAAGATAAATAAACTAAGGCCAATTTATTTTTGTGTAGTGTGTAAAAGTTCCAAATACAAATCCAAATATTAGGTATATAATTATTTTATGACTTTATTTGAGATTTCATGATGATTTTTCTGACATTTCATTTCAGATGTTAATATGAAGTAATTTATTGCTTGTTTACGGGTAATGGATTCTTAAGATAAATAAACTAAGGCCAATTTATTTTTGTGTAGTGTATAAAAGTAATGTTCTTTCTACTTATAAAAAAAAGATTACAGTATAAATGAGAAAGCTTAAGTTTGAAATTAAAAATATGATTAAAAATATATTACAATGATTTACTGCATTAATTGCTATTAATACAATTATTGGGTACAATGAACGTAATTTCTTGTTTTTATTTTATTTTATTTAAGAGCTTTCGATAAATATAAACTACATTGTACATTATACACATAATTAAATAATGTGTTAAAGAATGTAATTTATAGTAATATTTTTAGAAAATGTATAGTACTTTTGTACTTGTAAGAAAGCGTGAGGACACGCTATAAGCAGGATGGCCGAGCTGTTAGCTTTTATTTATTTATGAAGAATATTGTATTAGCTAATTCCGTATTATTATGATATTTTTAGTAGCGGTAATTCCATTGTTCCGTTTCCGACACGTCAGTTAATCACAGCCAACTTCCGGTCACATGAATTGTCGTTATTTTCTCCGACCAAGCTGCAAGCATTCGTGTTGGAAGCACTGAGGGATCGAGACGTGGCTAAGGAAAAGCATTAGTAAAGAGTAAAAAGTGTTAACGCGTAGACAAAATAATAAGTGAAACAAGTAAAGGATTGAAGGAATAATAGTTAAGTTGATTGTTAATATGTAAGTACTCCATTTTTGTTCTGTTGGTGGTTTATTCGTTCTTGAAATATTTACATATGTGATTTGTATACTGCATAACTACGAAATATACGTGCAATTGTAAAGTGTTTTATCTTTTATTTAACAAAAACCCGCATTCTGAGCTGTGAGCCAACAAACGTAAATAGGGATTCATTTTTATATATATACCTAGCCTAGATTACGATTGCATCGGAAGTGACCATTGGCTGACTACTGTCGTATTCTTCGATAATGCTCCGTTATGCCCTGTTTCGAATTTCTAATATCCCAATAATATGATATACTCCTTATTCAAATGTACTTGTGCACGACAGTGCAGTATTAATATTAGTGATTTGCATTATTAATTGTAAATTTAATTCGTTTTAAATAAACGTGCCGTTTGAGGAGGGTGGCAGAGGAACCGTTTCGCGTTAGTCTGTAGTTCGAGCTAACCTATGTATTCTGAATGCAAAACTCCTTCGAAAGTCAATCGACTTTGTCAAAATAAATAAGAAAAAATGTTGTCTTCGCTGCCGCCGCCCTCATAGATTCGGTCAAACATTAAATCGTATTTTTATTTATAAAATCCAGCGACCTATCCGCCACAGTACTTGATGAAATTATTAATGTTATTTTATAAAACCTAGTTCTTTATCCACCAATCCGCACTTTGCCAGCGTGGTGTACTATGGCATCAGTCCCTCTTGCTTGTGTGAAGAGACCCGTGCCCAGCAGTGGTACATAAAAAAGGTTGAAAAAAAAGTATACTTCTTTAATTTGATTTTTTTCTTTTTTCTTAAATTCGCTTTCTACTGCCTGGCAAAATCATGTTATTGCAGTTTTTATTGAAATGCGAAGTGTTTTTTAACACTTTTTATGTTCCTGTAAATATATAATATTTCACAAATGTATCAAAATACCTTTTGTAAACACCCATATTTGTGCAAATTAAAGTAATTGTATTTGTCACCTCACCGTAGAGCTGCGATAAATATGCTCATAACAAATTTCTGCGTCGGACGTCGCGCTGGGGCTTGAACTCAGTATCTCTGTGTTGGAGACCGCAGTCTTTAGCATTTAGCCATCGCTAAGTACCTTCAAATGCTAGTAATAACTAGAAAGGCTGTTGCACAATAAATCACAGACTGCCATAAACAAAGATATTTACTGCAGAACGTGTCACAAAATATCTACCAGTACAGTTTACAGAAAGCGTTGAATTAACAGAGTAACTGCTACTGGAGATCGGGGACATTAGGCTAACCATTTTATTTGCTTTTACGATTGCATCGGACGTGACCGCGTCGGCTACATACCCTCGTATTATTCGTTAATGCTCCACTGTGCCTGTGACCGAACTCTTGATGACCCATTCAATGGGTACACTTTCGTTTTACACGGTTTTTTTGTTAGAAACTATAACAATGCCCATTTAATTTTGTAATACTAGCTGATTTTTACCGACTTCTAAAATGAGGAGGTACTGTATTCGGCTGTATATTTTTTTAATATATGTTCACCGATTACTCCGCCGTTTGTGGACCGATTTTCAAAATTATTTATTTGTTCAAAAGCTTACACTCCTTAAGTGGTCCCGATAGTGACTCAAAACTATTTTGGAGTAGGGCCCTTAGTAAAATGGGTTCCTTTCGCTCTGAGTGGGCACCGTCTCCAAAACAGTTTTAAGAGTCACTACCATTACCAAGGAAAAAAACATATTTCAAGTACTGAACAATTTGTTTTACCGTTTGAAGTCGCTTTTATTTTTTTGTTAAAAACTTATATAATGGATATTGTTATTTCACAAATAGTTATTTGACTGTCTAATCAACATAAAATTTTCGAATACATTCCACATAACGTGAAAAATAAAAACTTTCGATCATAAACATGCTTATCCATCCCTATTCGCTTGTCTAACAAAGCCCTTACATATTAAATGCATGTAAATCTTGCCTAAGTAGTTGTTATTTCTCTACATCGAATCACATTTAACGAATAGTCAAAATTATCCTGTTTGAAGCTGTTCCGTACCCAACGCTATCTCGCTAAGGGTCGGTCTCATTCCGGGGCGACCCAATATTGTTCGATTTACATTTACATATCGGTAAGAGGTGACAGGATTCGCTTTCCGCCCGACAGGACATGTTGATAAGATTTTCCCGGCATTTGAAATTGACCCTCGAAGGTTTCATGTTTACTGATTGATTTGTAATGTTTCGTTGCTTGGTGCAATTTACGTTTTGTATACTAGGGAAAGAAAGAAAGAAAGAAAAAATATTTATTTCATATTAGGAATACAAAATATTCGCTTAATGAATGTCATTTTTTCCCGGTCATCGCCTTTAAGTGCCCGTTTGGGCTAGATGTTGAGCTGAGAGAAAAAAGGCGGCGGAAAAAAACTCCCAGCACTCTTTTTTTTTAAAAGTACATAATAATATATTTGAGATAACAGAATGGCTATGGGTTGATAATGGTCACACGTGACAGCTGATCGTGTGAGACACCACTTTTGTAGGTACTCTCATCATTACTTTGATATTTGACTTTGTTTATAAAATATTTGTACACTAGTGTATCCAGTAATATGTACGCATGTATAAACAAATAAATAATTCATAATTCAGAAAGAAATGTTAAGTTATGCTTTGATTAGCTAATTTCTACATAACAATATAAAGAACATTCTTCTTTCAAAAATAAGGTCCTTATTTCTTTTCTAAGCATTTAATAAGTGTTATATGCATTCAATTATGTTTGTCTATATTTAACAATTGACAAAATTTCTCAGCTTCAAGCTGCTTCTTTACCCAACGCTATCTCGCTAAAGGTCGGCCTCATTTCGGGGGGACCCAATATTGTGTAAGTACGTTCGATTAATATTTACATATTGGTAAGAGGTGACAGGATTCGCCTTCCGCCCGACAGGACATGGTGATAAGATTATCCGGGCGTTTGAAATTGACCCTGGTTGTACGTTTAACGATTGAGTTATAATGTCATATTTCGTGATTCAATTTACTTTTTTAACCGACTTCAATCAAAAAGGAGGTTTTCAATTCGACTGTATTTTTTTATTTTTGTTACCTCAGAACTTAACTTTCGACTACTCGAAATTTCACTTTTTCGTGAACAGATTTTGATGATACTTTTTTTATTTGAAAGCTGATGCTTCGTGTGTAGTCCCATTTCAATTTGGTGTAGTTCTGACAATGGCATCCATGACAAAATTATATAAGTCTTAAATTCGAATTAAGTAGCTGCGCTACAAATAACTCAATATCACGCCAACCGTGGATTTCCATGGTTTTTTTTTTATTGGAAAGGATGTACTTCAAGGGTAGGTTTTACTTTATTTATACTTATGTTGAATTAAATATTAAAAAGTATTTCAAGATACCCCAAATTTGACATTGGCAAAATGATCAAAATACCGAGACGCCATTCGAAAAAGAGCAATGACAGACACCTCTTGTCATATTTTTAAATGAGAAACGGCTATCAGCCGTCACTAGACCGCGTTACTGGTGGAGGTACGTTGACGATGTCTTCGCAATAATAACCAAGGATGGGTTACCTGAGTTTCTGTAGCACCTAAACACTGTACATCGTAAAATCCAGTTTACAGCGGAAAAAGAGAAGGAAGCAAACTACCCTTTCTGGATGTACTGCCGCAAGCCAAACGGAAAGGTGTCACACACCGTATACCGTAAACCGACGCACACCGATCGGTACTTGCGCCTGCAAGTCTGCCTGACTCACACCATCATCCGGTCCACCTCTATTCAGTGCCCAGAACTCTCATAATTTTTTTTTATGTGCATCTATCGTCCCCTAATCACTGGGACAGGCCCCTGTAGATGCCATAACAACGCAGCTTTTTACTGGACATGGGGGGATGTCCTCATACCTACACCGATTCAGGTGTAAGGACAGCCCCGCATGTGCGTGTGAGCCCGAATCCGAAGAATCGATATAGCACCTGATCCTGGATTGCCCTATACATGCTAAATTGAGGTTTGACCTAGAACAGTCACTAGACATAGAAGTTACAAAACAAAATTTGCCAAAAATTATAGCAGATGAGAAATCCAGAAATTTTTTTTTGAAATTTAGCAGTACTATAATAAAAATAGTCAACAACAGGAATAAGGTCTAAGAAAGGTATGACAACAAAGTATACTAATGTATACCTTGCGGATCATACATATTTAAATGTAAGCAGATAGAAATAAGAATTTTGTAATTAGATTATAAAAGTGTAAGATTTTAAAGAATTAATGTACATATATATTATTTTAAGATTTTGTAAAACTTAGATATTAGAAAATATTATATAAGATTAAGATTAAAAAAGTTCTTAACGTTTTGTCCCCATTATTTACCCTGTGTACTTAGAAAATAAGGAAATATAGAAATAAAGAATAAATGTAAACAAAGTAGCTTAGTGTAGAGTAGAGCGTAGTGGTCTATCCCGGCCATAATAGATTGAAAGAAGATGAATGAAAGAAAGACATAGTATGTAGCATGAAAGTACGAGAGGCAAAAAAGCGAGAACTGGTATGAAAGAGATATATCGAAAGCATAGGCTCCGACTATGTTGGAGGGTTAGAGTAAAAAAAAAAAAAAAAAAAAAAAAAAAAAAAAAAAAAAAAAAAAAAAAAAAAAAAAAAAAAAAAAACACTGGGACAAAAATCGGCTTGCGCTATTAAATATAGGATTTATTATATCCCTTACAAGAACAAATGAACTGACTCAGTAACTAAAACAATTCTTGGGGAGTAACCAAACATTTTATTAACACAACAAGTTTAACAAAACCCGTGCAGTTACGTATGTTCTTAACTTCGCGTTCAACGCAGTTTATATAAATTCTTAGTCTTAAGTTTCATAGTTGCTTTTCAAAGTTCGCAGTTTAAGTGTTCTTTCCCAGCTAAGTATTAACAAATCTAAGCTCTATACAGGAAGCCTTGCTAAGAGAAAACCTTTCAGTGGAGCCTGAAAACTTGGCTATAAATCTCGGGTTAACTATTAAGCTGCGGTCTTGATATTTACATTACTTCTTTATCCTGCACGTTTATGTGTATGACTATGCAACCTTTTCTGCATCCTACTATTGGGGATGGGTCTATCCCCATTATTGGGTAGGCCTGTAACTTACTTAACACGCCTTCTTAATACGGGAGACGCGGGTTAGTGGCCAAACTTCCGGCAGAGTTTAACTACTGCTCTCTGTAGGTAACAACTGAGACCGAACCAATGATTGCGTTCTACGCCAGTCTCCGGTCAGTAAGAATGCAGCACAATAATATTAGTACTACGCGAAGGCCTAGGTCTAAATACTCGTATCAGCACGCATGTCTAACCGAAAAAATGTTTCAGATATTTTCCTCTTATTATATAAATTACAAAAAATCTCAAATGCATATCTTGTCCACCAATCCACACGTGAACAGCGTTGTCCTAAATGAATCTCAATTATAAGAGGATACCTGTGTCCAGCAGTGGGACACGAAAAATGGGGTGAACTGGTAATATGGACAAGATCCTTCTGTGATTGACATACTAAAATGATGGTCCGGAAATGAGCTGCCCACGACTTTGTTTTTTGTCTCTATAGCCTTCATCAATAAATGGACTATTCACAAACCTAACCATAACGCGCTATTCTCAGGAACCAGTAGTTCCTGAGAATAGCGCGTTCAAACAAACAAACCTTTCAGTTTAATATTATTATCTTAATACCATTGGGAATCTATGCTTAAATTCCCATATAGTGTATCACGTTAATTCTACTTAGTAAAGAGTTTTTAAATTTAATTCTTCAGGGGGTAACGGGAACAGGTAGGTAGGGCAGACATAAAAGTTTGTTGCATATTATAACTTTAAACTTATAATGCGAGCTGAACCAAGGTGTAAAAATACTTTCTAAAGAAAACTCTCAGCTTTCAGGACGTAGGACTTTTTGTAAGCCATTAGGTATTTATCATTGCAATGATAAGGACAATTTGAAGTATTTAAATGCAAGATAAACTAATCCTTTTCGAAGGTCTTTAGGTTAGTACTAAAAATGAAACCTTCATAACTTAATTATGTAAAGCAGAAAAACTGTCTCAATTTCGCAATCCCAGCTCCGTACATCCCGTGGAACTGCAGCTGCTCTGGAATTCGGTACATTAATGTGAATATTGTATGAAACTCGCTATTTGGCTACCTTTGTTCCGAATGTGGGTCGCGTCGTTTGACGCGGTGAGTCTGCTTACGAGATGCGTGAAGGATTTGTATAAATGATGCTATATTTTATCACACATACTCGCAAATATTTAGAAAATGCATTAAGAGGAATTCAAATCGCCAATTAATAATTTCGTACTATAGAGAAAATAATGTTAGGTACATTATTTATTAAAACACATCAGCAGTACAGTTTGGTATACTATTCTGTTGATGTGTTTAAGAAATCATTAGAAAACATTAAATTCTTACAAACATGTAGATACCATAATGCAAAATATGCATTGAAATTGTCAAAACTGCACTCATGTTCCAACCAACTCTGTTAAAATAGAATCACATTTATAAATAAAATTCAAGATTTTGCCCAAGTTCATATTGAAACGAAGTTGGGCACTTCTTAGTTGTCTCAGAACAAACGCTTTGCGGTGTGCTTTCTGCTCGGGAACTTCAATGTAATGAATTTTAAACGAAAGTAGATAGAGACGAGATAAATTTTGAAATAGGCGAAATTTTGTTGAATTCTTCTATTATCCTTTTAAATATAGAGCAGCAAATTTTTACAAACCCCGACTCTTGACAGTCGGCAAACATTTCATTTTAAAAACTTGTATGGTCCATGGGCTGCAACCCATTTTGCGTCCCATTGCTGGGCATGGGTCTCTCCCCATTATTGGGGAGGCCTGGAGCTTACTCCACCACGCTGCTCCAATGCGGGTTGGTGGAGATGCGGGTTAGTGGCCAACCCGCTGTCGGATGTTTTCAAACCGCCCATAAGACCTCCGACAAGGTTTAACGACTGTTATCTATCGACAATTGCGTGCATGAAATTTTTGCCACTTGCGGTCACCCATCTCACACCGGACCGCGCCCGTTTGGCTTAGTTGCTTATATCGTTTGCGTTCTACGCTAACCGCCGGGCCATGCGCGCTTCGTATGGTCCATATATACTCGTATTGTCTTTTGTTTTATATCGGGGTAAAACCTTCAAAATGTAACCGACGCCCTAGGAAAGATTATGTGGAATTTAAACGCACTGAGATCCCCTAAGAGATCTGACTCAACCCTTTGGGAAAACCCCATGATCATTGGTGCGTTCCAGCACCGGTGTCCTATAAGCGCACCGCGTCTAACGAGCCCATCTTCTCTGAGAGCTATGGTGCTCTCCTGCACCTTCGACTACGACGGCATGCGGCCACACACGTGTGTTCCTGCCGTTCTTCCCAGACCCGCTGGCTGAATGATTCGAGCTCTCATTCTCGCCGCCCGCAACTCCGGAAGGCCCCTCTTAGTCTATGAGACTGTCCTCGTTCTTTTTATTGAATGAGAATAATTCTACAGTTTTGTATTTGAAATACTGTTTGTCCGCTTTTTAATAGATTAAGTTGAATAAATAGATTATATTCATACAATTTTTTAGATTTAACCACAATCTAGCATATTGTCGATGCGATCGTATTGAAATAAACTTGAAGAAGTAGTTTTCACAGAACAAACGAACTGCGGGCACTCTCTGTTTCTGATAACTTCAATATAATACATTTTTAATGCTGCATTTAGTTAAAAACGAAACATTATGTATATAATAATATAATCTCAACTGGTTGTCATGTTTTTTGAATTAAAAAGTAGAGTCGTATCCGAAAATAACAAGCTTTGCTGAAAAGGTATGGAAATCGACTGCTGAAATACCCAATTTACAAATTAATGAAAATATTTTTCACTCAGAAGCCAATAAACGACCAGTTTATTAACCTGCTTTGCAAAAATCAATATTGATTGATTTCGTCTTTGAGAGGTTGATGTTAAAATCTTGTTACTTAACTTTTTAGTTGCAATTATTTTTGTAGTCAATTTTTTACCTTCTTCGCTGATTGCCTTCTAGAGACAGATAGAGAGAAGTATAGGAACCCTCCTTAAATAATTATTTTATTCCGTTTTAGTACTTGTATGTATAGCGGCAACAGAAATACATCATCTGTAAAAATTTCAAGTGTGTAGGTATCACGATTTATGAGATACAGCCTGGTGACAGACAGACGGATGGACAGCAGAGTTTTAGTAATAGGGTTCCGTTTGTACCCGTTGGGTACGGAAATATAAACTTAGTGGAACGAGTAAGAGTTGTTGGCATGTTTATCATTCCTAACGTATTCTACCAGCAAAGAATTTCAACCTCATTTAAAAGTAAAGTAACAAGTTGTTTGACCAAAAACTGCGACGACCTATCAACGCCTCGGGTCTTAACACAAGAAGATAAGAGCGGCCGGGAAGTTATACCTATTGAGTCGACTTGAATTAACATTTAAGTATCATTCCAAACTAAACTTTCAAAAACATTATGACCTTTTGGCATAATTTAATTTCCTTTTACTTTAAATTAAAAACCATGCAGTTATCGTGATATAAATACTTTTATTTTTGTAAATTCCTGTAAATTTGACTTTTAAGGTGTTTTTGCAATTAAACTGTACGAGAAAAACTGTGATCAACTCACCACTAACCAAAATAAAATTTCAGGTCTAAATTTAAATATTGAACTCTATAATTTTATTCGCAAATTGCAGAATCATTATTTACTCAGAAATCGTCCGTAAAACGAGCTTGTCACAATAATTGGGTTAAATTATTCCCATTAGACCAGATAGCAATTAAAGCGCACAAAATTTAAATTCCCACCGTAGAAAATTTAAGCACAATAGTAAGTCGAAGTTTAAATTATTCCTAGTTTAACAGGTTTGCAAAGCGGACGATGCTGCCATATGCGTAAATCAAATTTAAAGTTTCAATTCCCGGGAGAGCGTGGAAAAAGCATACGAATTTAAGTTTACAGCGGTGTTCCCGGGAACATGCCTACCTGGGAATTTTGGAGCTTCGTCCCTGGACAAAACTGTAATTCAAAACTCGAGCAAAATTAATTTTATTACAGTTACGTAATTATGCCTGCATAACACGAGCCGATGAATTCTGTAAGAGATTTTTATTTAACGTTGTACAGAATTGCAATGAAATTACAATTGCTCTATTTTATACAATTATATTTTTGGACCAGAACCATATTGGAATATTTTTTAAAAGTTTTCAATTTGTTAATAATATTTTCATATATCAGTTGCGGATCTAGGATTACAATTTGATCTGGATAGTTTGGGGGGAAGGGGGGGGGGCTTGACTTTTAATTCACCAAACATTGTTGGCAACAGTGTGTGACTTTTGTATTATTCGCATATGCTTTGAACACATTCGGGTTCCGCGTGGATTTACAAATTAGTCACGATACGTATACTTTGAGGTTAGTCAACGGTGAACTCGAATGGTTTTGGCTTGAGCTCCCTTTCCCCCACCCCTCCTTTTTGATCCGTTGTGGTGTATGATCCCCCCTCTGGATCCGCTAGTGCAACTCATTTGTGCAAACATTTTTTTCTTTGTTTTCATATTGCATTTTTTATTCGTATGGTACGTAATGGTTTTGACGATGGATTGGAGGCCTATATTCGTGATTGATAATTTTTATTTATAAAAAATGGAATACCAGACGAATATGCAGGCCATGTGTTGTTAAGTGGTCGCTGCAGAACATGGCAAAAGCAAGCCCAAGCCCCGCCTGAGGTCGCCTGAAGTTGATTAAAATGAAAAATGGTAAGAAACAAATAAAAAATGTGAGGCGCAACGTTTACAATGCCGGTCGATCAATCAACGGTCCCGGGTTTGATTCCCGGCGTGGCAGATATTGGAATGATACGTTTCAATTTATTTTTTGGTATAGGTGATTGTGTTCGTGCTCTTGTGTGTGTCCATGGTACCCATATGGAATCATGAGTGTGCAGCGTAGTTTATTTATAGAATGAACTAGCTGCGAAACCCGGCGTTGCTCGGGTTAAAATACGTCGCATGTTTAATCTAAAATTAAAAGAGATTTACCTTTTATAATCATGTTTTCTAATAGCCATCTTATAGCCTGAAAGAATAGTACTGTCAGTCCACCTGAACGTATAAATTAATGAAAGAATTTGCTCTCAGCTCCGTTGAGGAGTTGTACCTTCAATCATCAGCTCAGCAACATGATATGATGATATTTATACACAAATGCCTGTTTTGCTTTAGTAAAAATATGAAAATCAATTATTGTGCTATAAAATTTGTATGTTCCCTTCGATTTCTCTGGAATCCCATAATCAGATGGACCATCTCAGGAATGTAAGATTTCGAACAAAACCCCATTTATTGAAAGAATTTACTCTCAACTCCTAACCGTCGCATTACCTTCCATCATCTGCTCCCCACTCCACCCACCGCGATCAAACTCCCTTACTTACTATTTACGTATTAAGGGGTATTTACCACCCCAACGGGAAGTTGATTGGAGTTTGTGATAATAGAGAAAACAGTGTCTTTACGTCCAAAGAAAACCCTTTACTTGAATTATCCTCACAATACAGGACGCAAGTAATTTGTATATTGTCACGTAATAACATATAGAATATAGAAATAGAATAACGAAACTTTGCCGGCTGTAACTAATGCATTTTATAACGAGGCACCACCACGTGTCACCTATTAACATAATGGTAATGGCTTTGTGGCTGCACTTTTATGTAAATACCTAATGGGAGATTTTTGATTTGCTCGATAATTGCATTTAATGTTGCGATTTCCACTTTTAATCGAACAAGCTAATATCTAATACCTTTAAACGAGCAATTCTTGTATATATCTAAATATGTTTTTTGAATCTCGGAAACGGCTCCAAAGATTTTGATGAAATTTAGTACACTGGTTGCGGGGATGATAAATCGATCCACAAATTTTTATTGATAGAATTTGTCTTTTTTTAAATGTTTATGCAGTTAAATATAAAATTACACGTACCGACATCTATTGGAAAATATGAATAATATTGTGGCGTAGAAAGTCGTCAAATGGTCAACATTTGACAATCCACCCTTCAAACCAATGACAATGTCGATAATTAAGAAAGACCTCTATAAAAATTTCGTCAATGGAATTAAAGCTTTCTTGGTCGAATGGTTACGAAAGCCGACTACGGAGCTAGAGACCCGGGTTCAAATCTCAAGTAGGTAAGTTGCGTTTTTTATTTTTTTGTGACAATTTTTTTTAAATTGGGAGCTAGGTATTTCAAAAGGATTTGTAAAGTAACACTAAGTCAATGAATGATTTGCTTAAAAATAAACCAAGTAAATAAATTGTTTTTATCAGAGCAACGCTTGGGCGTCCAGGTACTAATGTTTAATGATGTATAATTTAGCGTAGTAGTCGTTAATTTATCTACGGTTAAACTTGGATGCAACCCTTTTTACGTCCCACTGCTGGGCATGTGTCCATCTCTCATCTCTCCATTTTTGTGGGACCCGGAGCTTACTCCACCGCGCTGCTCCAATGCAGGTTGGTGGACCTCCACCAATGGCCATTCGCCCGCATCTGCGGGTTAGTGGCCAACCCGCTGTCGGATGTTTTCAAACCGCCCATATTGCCTCCAACAAGGCTTAACGACTGTTATCTAACGACAATAACCGGGACCGACGGCTGAACGTGCCCTCCAAAGTACGGAAACTGGCATAAAATATTTTTGCCACTAGCGGTCACCCATCTTACACCCGCGCCTTACGAGTAAGCAGGTTTAAGTCCTTTCGGTGATATAATATTATTATATTACAGTTACTCCGTTTTGAATCCTCACAGCAGGGCACGGGCTTCTCCCCATAATTGGGAAGTTTTGAATAATAAGCTAGTGGACCAACCCGCTGCGGTATGTATTTAAACCGCTATTAAGGCCTGTGACAATGTTTGAAAACCACTGCTGATCGATAACTTACGGGACAGACTGCTCAACATAAACTCCGAAGCACGGACGCATGAAACTTCTTACTTTAGGTAAGGTTTAGCTGAGTTACGCAAATTGCTTACATTATACAGCAGTTACAGGGCCATGCGTGTTTTGTATATTGTCACGTAATATCATTATACAATGGTGGAATAACTAAAGCTTGTAGCTGTAACTAATGTATTTATAACGAGGCCGCGACGTGTCTCCTATTAACATAATTGGTAATGGCTATGTTCTGTCTATGGCCGCATTTTATGTAAATAATGGGAGATTTTCGGATTTCCTTGAATATGGCTTTTGTGTTAGACATACGAGTATAAGCTTCGGGGAAAAGACTATTGAATATTTTTTGCGCTGCGTTCCTTAATAATGATCTTCTATTATACTCAAGTGTGAGTCTGTCTGAGATAATGTACAATTTTGCTTACTTCGTTATTATTCTAATATCTTTAAGCGAGCACTTCTTGTAATACCTAAATATATATTTTGAGTCTCGGAAACAGCTCAACGATTTTGATGAAATTTAGTACCCTGGGTTCGGGGGTGATTATCGATCCAGCTCGGTTTTATTATTAAAAATTTTAAATTATTAAAAATTATTTTCAGCGATAATCAACTTAAATAAAAACTGGAAATTACGACTCTTCATGACATCTATTGGAGAGTATTAATAATATTGTGGCGTAGAATGTCATCAAACGCCATCCAGCAATCCGATGTTCAAAGAAATGACAATATCGATTTGAAAGAGCTCTATAAAAACTTCGTTCATTTAATTAATTAAAGGTTCCTTGGCCGAATGGTTACGTGGGCTAACTGCCGAACTAGAGACCCGGGTTCAAACCTCAATCAGAACCCTATTGCATTTATTTTTAATTTTTTGTAAAAAAAATTTATAGGGAGCTATTTCAGGTAGCTTTGTTAAGTAATACTAAGCAAAGAGTGTTTCGTGTGAAATTAAACCAAGAAAATATATTTTTTAATACAGTTGCTCAAAAAGTGACGTATTGCAGGGACGTATAGCGTGCGGGAAGTGGGCTATTACACACTCGTGCTTTTTCTTTACCTTTTCCGCACTCGTGCGTTCTCTTTCCCAACTGTCAAAATAATGTCTATTAAAAAGAAAAAAAACCAACCACGAAGTTTTAAAAGTTTTTATGATTCATGCAAATATTTCTAAAAAGAAGCTACTAATTTGTTTCAATATCAGATTTAATGATGGATTCAATGAGTTAGGTTAGGTTTCATTTCATTTCATCTCATTAACATTTTTATTTCATATCAATAAAAAAATCTACTGAAGACTTGGCTGTATGGGCATAGTTCCCTTTGCCTACCCAGAATAGGTTAAGAAAACAAAAAAAATCTGCATATAGGCATTCTTTTACGGTTGGCGCCATTTTTCAAAAATGTTCTTTGTGAGTTTTTATTATTTTATTAAATTGCTTCATTTTTTCGCAACTGTATTAAAAATAGTCGTTCAGTACACGTGCGGAACCGTCATTGTAAGGAGTTCCGACTGTCAACCCTCACCTTCGGCTGCGCCTCGGCTCGGGTAGACATTTGTCGGAACTCCTTGTAATGACAGCCTTTCCGCACTTGTAATGAAATATACTATTCTTTTATCCGAGCAACGTTCAGTCATCTAGGTACTTCATTTTAATGGTGAATTGTGAGTGCAGTGGGGGCAGATGCTCGGCGGGACCATGCTTTTTGTATGAAGTACCAAAATAATGGGAAAATTTTAAAATTAGTAATGATATTTTAATAAACAATTGTCAGCGACAATTGAAGAACTACGTGACGCAATGGTTACCATACCGGACTGCCAATCGAAGGGTCCCGGGTTCGATTCCCGGCGAAACAGAAATTTGAATGATGAGTTTAAATTTCTGTTCTCGGTCTGGGTGTTTGTTTATCTTTTTGTGTGTCCATGGTACCCACGACACAGGATATATCTACCCTACTGTGGGGTTATGAGTGTGAAGCGTTGTTTATTTTAAAAATAATAATTGCCTCAACTATTACGATGCAACGCACTTGGCCAATATACATAGCTTAACACCCATCTAGATCTATACCCAACAATCGGGCATGGAAAAAGTTGAAAAAAAAAACGTTACTTTCAATATTCGCAAAAAAATCCTAAGAATATCCTTAGAAAATTTTGTAGTACGAAATATGGCGCTTTTAAATTTACCTCCAGTAAATTGAGCTATGAATTATTTGTCAGTTAATAAGCGTCAAGATTCTGTGATGTCGTTAGCAAGCGTCAAGATTCTGTGATGTCGTTAGCATTTTATAATATTAATTTTGTAATTAAACTAAATTGACTATAATTGTTGAAATTGATTAATGAAATTCTAATCTGTAGCATGTCATCGAAGAAACTTAATTAACACGCTTTTATTAACTTGACTTGTATGTATGTAACGGAATCTTTTAACTTCATTTTCACCTACTTCTAGGAGTTTGGTTAACTTGAAAATTTGCATAGGGGTTAAGGGCCGATGACAATACAATAATCTCATAAGTAAATTAAAGTCCTAACTAGGATCATCAGGATAAAAAAATATACTAGGGACGGCTGATAAGTTCATTATTACTGTTATACGTTATAACTACTTTTTTTGTTGTGTTTGCTTTTCTGGCACAATGAGCTTGTTCAACTAACATTTTCTTCAAGAGAGTCAACGAGTTCTTTGATATTTCAATATAAGTTACATGTATTATTCATTGATCTGATTATATTGAAATATTAAAGATTAATATAGATAGAGATAATTGAAATCCTGTTGATCCTCAAGAGTATTTAAATATTTCATCTAATATGCAACCAATCTCAATTACAATCACGTAAAAAGTTTTCTTGATTTTATGGATTTTGATTCGCTGCTTTGCTTCAATATATAAATATGTATATTGAATTATTTAGCAGCGAAAGAACAGATGAAAGATTTCATGAGTTCAAAAATCTTACAATTTCAACAAATTAAGCAAGTATCCCAATTTCAATAAAATCATCTAAAAAATTTAATGAATGCAAGAACACTGCTGCTACAGTCGAAGCGTATATAATTGCAAGTTTTAATTCATGTACCTACTAATTGGAGTAAGTTTGGCAAGACTCGACCTTTTGGCACTTTGCCATTCAGTTACCAACAAATGCTAACATGTTTTTGTCTAGTTATCTGCTCCTTTATCCCTTCATTTGTTTACTTGGAATGTGTTTCGCTTAATTAAAACCGATATTGAGGAACACGTAAAAGTTTGGTTTGAGAAGTAGGTTTTGTCATTGGTGGCCTTTAGAAATTTTTTTGAAAAAATATTTGATTAAATTTAATCTATTAATTATCCTTATTTTTAACACGCTTATATTAGCTTGACCTGTATGTATGTATGTATGTATGTAACGGATTCTTTTAACTTCATTTTCACCTACTTCGAAGCGTCTGATTAACTTGAAAATTTGTAAAGGGGTCAAGGGCCGATGACAATGCAATAATATGAAAAAAAAATCCAACTAAAAATTAAAAATAAATAATGTAGTTAAACTACTACTACATATAAAAAGCGTGGGGTGGTTTTTAAGATACTATTGTCACCCCACGCTTTTTTACAGTAAAATACATTTTATTCTTATTTTTACTTTTTAGTTCGAATTTTCACAAAAGCGTGTTTTTTTAGTTTTTTAAACTACATTTTTTTAATACTCACCGCTTGTACCTGTGGACTCTAGATGAATCCTAAGTACTACTTACCTTCCTACTTATGAAAATCAGTCGAAGGACATCACTTTTAACGTACTCAAAATTAAATCACTCCTAACTTTCCACAATAACGAAAAAGCCAATAAGCCGATCAGTTTTAACGGAGGGCTGGCAACCGCTCCGGGATCCGGTTACTGCTCGCAACAACCGCGGGTTTAATTATAAACGATGAGAAATAACCGCTCCCGCTTTGAGATGTGGTTTCGAGATGAGGAGATGAGTGCCGGGTTACTTGTATGATGTATCGATACAGGAAGCGTTTACGAAGTTTATGAAGAGGAAACGATTGATGAATGTATTTGGAAATATAAAAAATGCTACAGCTCTTTGTAATGGTTTACTTTACTTTCAAATATAAAACTTTGAATTTTGTGTCATAAAATATGAATTTATAAGTCTTACTTACTATTACGTAAAAGTGTCTTAAGATCGATGAAAACTTACTCCGATACTGAGATAGTGGAACGATGTTATAAATGTTCAACGTGTTCATCGCAATAAACATTTACATGGGCTGAGCTACGAAAAATGTTGTACTTATTAAACATTTCAAAATAATGATACTCATCAAACTATTTAAATAACCATCCAATATTTATAGAATTTTATTTGCTTCAACAACTTACACGAGAACTATTGTATACTCACGTAGTGTCATATTAAGTAAGTATTGATGTTCTCTATCGTAGCATTAGTATCGCAATCCGGAATAAGAGAGATTCCTTACATATGTTTAATACAGTGTTTACTTACTTATTTGTACTTAGATAGTGAAATGATTATACTATAGTGATTTGTGAATTTCTTCTTTTTAAGGAGAGCTTTGAATTTATAGTACAAAATGATTTGCCGTGTCTTGTTTGATTGCTTTTGAAAACATTTTAACGTGACTCAATAATGAAAATAATTCCATATCAATACTTAACTTTATAATGATATGAATACGAAAGTACCTCCAGCTTAGTGCGTGTATAATGATATAAATACGAAAGTAACTCCGTCTTAGTGCGTGTGTGTGTGTCTGTGTGTGTATTACGTTCTCATACTGAAACTACTGAACCAGAGAAAGACCAGAACTTATCCACTCTAATGGAATGAAGCTTAAAGTCGAAGATAAAAACTTGAAACTTTTTATTTAGGCACTGGAAGCCGCGGGCGGAAAGCTAGTGCTAGCTAGAAAATATAAATACCTACTACCTTGCTACTTATGGTGTTTTTAAGCATGTCGTGTCACAGTCGCGTTCTGTAACCACGTCGCATCCGGCCTGGAAGTTGCTGGCCACATTTAAGTATCAATTACTCATTTAACTGCGTTTTTATATCAGTTCCTTGACACGGAAGGCACACTGCAGGAAGTTTTGGCTTTTTATAGGCTTTTGAGTGCGCGCACTTGTTAATATTTGAATTTATTGATCGCATCAAAGGATGCTTGCGGTTGATTAATGTGTTGTATGGTAGGTAGTAAAAAGGGCCAGTTAAAACCTGGTCGTGCTTTAGAAAATTTTGTTAGATAGGTCAGAGAATACTATTAAAATACTATTATGCCCATGTCCATCTTTTTCTTATACTTAAATCGAGTAGAAAACGGCATGCAGGCCACGTTATATTCACAACAGCCTATAGACAACACACTACTAGTATTTCAATCGAAGCCTGAATCTTGTCTGGCGTCGTATGTAATTGCGCTGCCACTCCCTTGACGACCATGTGGCGCAATGGTTACCATGCCGGGCTGCCAATCGAAGAGTCCCGGGTTCGATTCCCGGCGAAACAGAAATTTGAATGATGAGTTTAAACTTCTGTTCTCGGTCTTGGTGTTTGTGTTTCTGTCTTTGTGTGTGTCCATGGCACCAGGGTATATCTATCCTATTGTCGGGCTATGAGTATGAAGCGTTATATATTTATTTATTTACTCCGAAAGCTGATGGTCACTTAATGTAAGTCTGGTCGGCTGCTGCATCTTTCTACCGAAACACAGTATCGATTCACTTCAGAAATTGGTATAGTAGTGGAAGGTACTTCCACGGCCGAACCAAAATGTTCTACCACTAGTAATATTCTCATTTAGACCATACTTAAAAATGGATAAGATCATACTTGAGCGGCGATGGCCGAGTGGTAAGGACTGCGGTGTCCGACGCGGGAGGTGCTGAGTTCAAATCCTCGGCGAACACCTCTGACAAAAGAAATTTGTAATGTGCGCATTTATCGCTACTCCACTTTGATGGAAAATATCGTGATATTTAATTGACAACGATGTTCTCCATCGCCGTGCATGCCTGAGAGGAATTCATAATTTTTTGAAAGCCTAAGGCCTAAATCCCTCAGTTGTTAGAGAAAACCTATGATCAGAAGTGACATAAAAGCTTAAAAAAAAAACTTGGTAATAATTTTGTATCGTAAACAAATAAAATATAGCTATATATTACCTATATATGTACATTTGATATTCTGCGTTTACTGTATAATATTTTTTTATAAGGTTACTAAATGTTTTCTTTTTTGTTTCAGGTAAGAACGACTCATAACTGATCCACACAACAGGTACAGTGTCGTAACTGTCGAAGGATTCTAGGAAGGAAAAAGAAGCTACAATCTGTCTTACATTACATTATATTTTTAGCTATTGTTTTGACAAACAAATTACTTTTTTTTCAGTATTATTAGCTAATAACAATCTTTGGATTTTTTTTAGCCTATTGTATATTGGATAATACGTAAAATTTTCTGTTTTATTACACAGATATCGTCGTAAATCTTAATTGGCACTTAAATGTGCCAATCAGAATTTTATGAATTCACTAGTTTTATAGCCCGAAAATGTGCGTGAATGCGAATGGCAGTCTGTTGATACAGATCTGTCCTGTCTATAAATATTGGCAAAAGCTTTTATGACGTAAGAGCTATATTTTTTAATATGAACGCCATTGAAAACGTACGTGACACCGCATTCGCTCGTAACTCCTGTACACCAACAAATAACACATTATAGTCGGGGAGCACCAGAATGCATTTTTGCATTTTCTCGAGCGCATCAGATTAAGTAATGGGGTATAGCTCATTTTACCTTGCACTCTGTTGAGTATTCACGGGGTAAAAAACTGCTCTATATAGGAACGCTATAGTTTGTGTATTTTTTTTTATTTCCAGTTGTCAAATTTGTCAGATTAGAATAACTCATTATCATTAGGCAATTTACTTTTAAATAAAAATAAAAAATAAACATTGGAGCTCACCGAATAGTGTCGAAATGTATTTTTCATTTTTAATTTGCAACTTGGTGTCAATCCCATCCTTCCATTCAAATATTACGAGTACTTACTTGCTTAATCTATTCGACCTTAATTTGTCACGCGCGATATTTTAACCCTTTCCCTTTTTTCAAAAGATTTGAAAACCTGTACATGAGGGGAGCTCCTCTCCACTAAAATGGGATACCTATCATAAACTTTTTTTTTTGTTTTAGGACCTAATTTTCAGTATCCAATAGACGCTCTAGTAACTGCAAATTTAGCAACCCGGGCTCCCCTACTATTACGATGAATAATGGTTATGACATCGCGTCATTAAGTATCACTGTATCATCACTCGGCGCTGTAATGATGTTTAATGATGTGATTGTGTGATACAAATGATGTGTTCGTGATACAGTTTGCTGAACTTTCGTGTTGACTACGAACCGTAGCTGCTACGACACGCTACGAAGCGTAGCATAAACATAATTCGAAACATACTACGTATCATCATACTACAAGTACGCGATAGAACATGCACGGTGAAACATATTATTATTATTATTTATAGAGTGCTACTGAGAGTTCTTCTTCTCTGGCTTTTTTCTCTCAGCTCAACTCATCGCCCATTTTACGAGTAAATTTATTTTTTTATAACTGGATATGTTAGAACTAACATTCTAGGTTGAAGATTGACATCCATGAGCTGCAGCGACCACTTAACAATGCTACAGGCAAGCTTCGGACTTTAAAATGGCTTTACTGATTACAAGATTAAACATATAATAAACCATGACTCGCGGTATTCGTTAGTATGAGATGAGTTACCGTAAAAAGTAGCTTATATCACCTCTCCACTCTCCAGCCTCCTAAGTATCTCAGCGCAAAAGGAAGGACAGAAAGAAGGAAAAACACATTAACAAACTCACTGAATCACTCACACACACACATCACATTTATAATACCTAGTAGCAAAAGGTGTTTGTAGCTATAACTGCTAATACGAAATGAAAGCAAAAACCGAAATAATTATGTACGTATGAGGGTACCAAATTAATGAGATACCCTAATTAGTAAATATTGATCAACTTTTGAATCTGAAATGATATCCCTTTTTAGACATTATATTATAATTATTTCATATTTACGGTCGGCGGCACCCAGCGGCTCCCAGTTTATGGATTAATACTATGTATATCTATAAAAAACGCCATTTTCATCTACATGTACTGTTCCATTAAATGTTATGTTTGATTATATCACAGGTAATGTCACGTGATAAAGCATCCTAAATCCAGCAACAACAATGTTTAATGGCGTGATTATTGAAATAAATATCACGTCATGTGCGACCGTGCGTGTCTTTCTTCGAACACGGAAACACAATTTCATAAACAGGAATCTTTTTATAGGTAATGTGTTTAATTACTAATTAGGACATAATTTTATTAATATTAGAGAGATATTTCAATTTTTTTTAATAGCAAATAATTCTAGACATCCATCCAATCCATACTTTTCAGAAATTCTCAACTAGATAGACACTTCATCTTAGTTTCGCCATCCCTATAAAGTTTGCAATATTTTTTTTTATTTTTTATGTCGCCCCTCAAAATTAAAAATTTAACTGTTTATGTTTGACCCTCGTCACTGACCCAACGACGTAGGTTTAACAAAATTGTAAGAAGCATATGAATACCATTCATATATCCGTCTTTCAGCCTATAAGGGTCTACTGCTGGTCATAGACCTCCCCTAATATTTGCCACTGCACCAGGTTCTGCGCCCTCTGAATCCAGCGGCTGTGCCATCTCTTGATGAGTAGCGGAAGGTCGCTACAGGCTTACCGAAATATTCCAAACAGAGCAATCGCATTTATAAAGCTAATAAACATTATATACTACTTGTATTCGGCCTCGTATCACTGAAGAAACTCCCAGTCCTGTACATTACTATACTGTCTTTCTATAAATAAATGCTATTTTCATTTACATGTACTGTTCCATTAAATATTACATTCCAATAGATAACAGGTAATGTCGCGTGATTAAGCAACCTAAATCCAACAACAACAGTGTTTAATGGCGTGGTTATAGAAGCAAATATCACATGTGCGACTGAGCGTGTCTGTCCTCAGTACACGGAAACACAATTACACAAACAGGGCTCTACTTTAGATCTGCTAGGCTGCAACCCTTTTTGCGTCCCACTGCTGGGACCGGGTCTCTCCCAATTATTGGGGAGGCCTGGAGCTTACTCCACCACGCTGCTCCAATGCGGGTTGGTGGAGAAGATCTGCTAGAAATATGTTTTATTACTTTTTATAATACTCTATCGATGTCCATCCATAAGCTATAAGAGATCCTCAGACACTAATTTTCAAATCATTTTTAAACAAAAATAATGCGTTCAAATATAGCTTTACTTACAAAAAACACAGAGTATTATGTATTAGAGGATAAAGCGTATAGTGACAACACAAAAAAAATCATTCAATGTCCACTCCATCCATTTTTTTGCCTACTCGTTTTCCAGCTTTTTTTACCTTTTAATATAGGGGATTCTTAGCGTAGCGAATAGTTTTACACATTTTAGTATGTCTGTAATAAAGCATTCTAAATGTAGCAATGTAATGTGTTATGACATTGTTTAATGATGTGATTATAGAAGCAAATATCACACGCGACTGAACGTACCTGTTTTCGGAACACGGAAATACAATTACCACACAATTACAAAAAGAGATCCGAAGTTTGTTGAATGAGAAATGTTTAATGTATCAAAGTTCTGATATTATTAAGAAATGTAATATATTGCATTCCTTATATATTGCAGTAGTGCATCGACTTTCAGCTACTGATCAAGATATGTCGCGATGGGGTCGAGGAGAAGTAGAGACCTGATGAGGAGGGAAAAAGTCTGCTTAAAGTGTTTGTTATTACATATTTACATGGCATGCATACGTTCAGTTCAACTCGTTTCTGAATTAACTAAACTAACTAACTAGAAAATAAAATAATAACCAATGTCATTCATTACTGATGTAATAAAACAAGACCTTAAAGTCAAAAAAATTATCATGTTTACAATTTATGTTAAGGATGATTATAATGAAAATAAAATAAGACATCAATTAAATATACATATGTATAATTTAATTGCCAATAATAACAAATGTATTAATTTTGAATGCTCTGATCATAATTATAATAATAATGACATATTTAATTCGATTGACATCAATAAAATATTTAATAATTTGATTTTGACATTGGATAGATTTCATCTATCAAAATGTTTTTATAAACAGATAGCTTCCCAGCTATCATATTATTTAAACCTAGACTCGGCTATAAACTTAGCTATAAAAACTTCTGCTTCTATTGAGCAGGTTAATGTATCGACATGTAGTAATACTTGTAGTACTACTGCATTGAAATGTTTAAATCATTTCCAAAATAATTTAAATTAAATGGTGAGACAACAGAGACATCAATCTCTAGCAACGGAATAAATACGTATATATGCCCTTTGTCAAGTAACATTATAAGAAATAATAAATGTCTAAACTTGGTGCATCAAAATATCCAAGGTCTGCTAAACAATGAACTAGAACTAGAATTATTTTTGAAGGAATATACTATTAATATAATGTGTATTACAGAACATTGGTTGAAAGATTACCAATTTGTTTTTAACTTTGATAGGCACCAAGTCGCAAGTTCGTTCAGTAGGCAGACAGCCTTACGTGGTGGCTCGTTATTTTTTGTAAGTAAGGACCTGAAGTTTAAGGTTCGTCACGACATCGTGAGCCTTTCTATTGAACGAACTATAGAAATAGCCTGTGTGGAGTTATTAAATTGTATTATTGTTTGTATTTATAGACCTCCAAACTCTTTGTATGATACTTTTGAGTCAGTTTTGGAACAATTATTGGATAAATTGTGCAACAAAACTAAAAAGAAGAAGGACATAGTTGTTTGTGGTGATTTTAAAATAATATATTGGAGGATTCAGCCATAAGCAAAAAGTTTTTGTCTGTCTTAAAATGCTGTAATCTTACTAACGTGTTCTCACAACCAACTAGGATTACACAATCCACAGCTACTTGTATAGATAATATTTTTACAGATGGGTCACCAGCGCAATCTATGATAATAAACAACTTAAGCTCTGATCATTGTGGCCAATTAGTTTGCTTTAATTACAAGATGGACAGACAGGTTAGTAAGAGCAAGGTGGTCGTTCCAGTGACTAAAAACGCATGGAGAGATTTAGATGTGCTATTGAAAATGGGTTTCCTATTCCAGCCCATAAAAATTTAAATAAACATTATGGGACATTATGTTCTCATATACACAAAATGTATAATACTGTTTTTACATCAAAAACAATCTCTCCTAAAAACTGTAAATCATTCAGTGATTGGGCGACTTTAGGGATACATAAAAGTAGACAAAAATTATATGACCTCTATGAAGAGAGATCGTATAATCGAGACGAGTCCTTTTGCGCACACGTTAGAAATTATTCGAAATTGTTTAAGCAAGTTTGTATCGCGGCCAAGTCATTGAATATTGGTAACCAAATTAAATCTAGTAAGAATAAAATTAAAACGACTTGGAACATTATTAACGCCGAGACTGGAAGAGTCAATGACCGTCATCGTATCTATAAACTTATTACGGATGGTACCGTCATTGAATCAGACGAACTTGTAGCAAAAACATTTGAAAAATACTTTGCTGACATTCCAGTCCCAACGACTAAATCGCTTAGGTCTTCCCCTGAAGCCGCCGAATCATTGCTTAAGAAAAATGTAAGCGAATGCAAATGTAAGTTTACTTTCAGGCCCGTAGACGCTATACGCAGATGCAGATGATACTTCCTTAATTTTCAAAACTAATAGACAAACTGATGATTATGACGATGTGAACAATGCTCTCCTTGAGGTGGTAAATTGGTTTAATGTAAATAACTTACTACTCAATAATAAAAAGACCAATTGTATTAAGTTTTCACCACCTAATGTTAAAGAAATTATTGTAAAACCACAATTGAATGGCGAGGAAATGAGCTTTGTTGATGAAGCTGTATTTCTTGGGTTAACTGTAGATTCTAGGCTTTAATGGGGACCCCATATCTCTCGGTTAGCGAATAGACTAAGTTCTGCCGTCTTTGCAATAAAAAAATAAGATCACTTACAAATGTCGATACAGCAAGACTGGTCTATTTTAGTTATTTCCATAGTATAATGTCGTATGGTATTTTACTGTGGGGAAATGCTGCTAATATCGACACAATATTTATTTTGCAGAAGAGGGCTATTCGCGCAATCAATAAATTAAATTCTAGAGAGTCTCTGAGAGAAAAATTTAAGGAAACTAATATACTAACATTTGCATCGCAATATATTTATGAAAATATAATGTATGTTCGTAAAAATAAACACGAATTTATGACCTTTTTGGATTTACATAGTTCGAACTGTGTTTCGACAAGGAATGGCCACAAACTTGCATTCCCCAAGTGTAGGCTCCGCAAAAAGAGCCACTCTTTTATCGGGATGTCGATCAGAATATAATAATAAAATCCCGGAAAGTGTTCAATCCCTTCCTTTGCACAGATTTGAAAGAAGAAAAAGAAAGTCAAACAAGTCCTGTGCCGCAAGGCCTATTACGATCTTAAGGACTATTTAATTGATAAAAAAGCTTGGGATTGAGCTGTAGTCCCACAAGGCTGTTTCTATAACTGATGACATTCCAGTCTCAACGACTAAATCGCTTAGGTCTTCCCCTGAAGCCGCCGAATCATTGCTTAAGAAAAATGTAAGCGAATGCAAATGTAAGTTTACTTTCAGGCCCGTAGACGCTAAAGACATTGTAAAGATATTTAAGACTTTAGAAATTAAGAACACTACTGATCTTTGGGGTTAATCTGTAAAAATTCTTAGTTCAATAATTGACTTAATAGCACCCCACTTAGCTATAATATTCAATAACTGTATTAAAAGTGGTGACTTTCCTGATCTAATGAAACATAGTAAAGTGATACCTTTATTTAAGTCGGGCAGTACTTCAGATCCCTCCAACTTTAGACCTATTTCAATTCAGCCCTCCATTAGTAAAATCTTTGAGAAAATAATTTTAGAACAACTTCTAAAACACTTCGCTAATAATAGACTTATACATAAAAATCAATTCGGTTTTACGAGGGGTCGATCAACCACAGATGCCGGTGTAGAGCTTTTTAAGACCATAGTGGATGCTTGGGAGACGTCACGGGATGCTTTAGGTGTCTTTTGTGACTTATCTAAGGCATTTGACTGTGTGCACCATGAAACATTAATCAGGAAACTCAATCACTATGGCATCAAAGAAACCGCGCTCAGGCTTCTAGAGTCTTATCTGAGTGATAGGATCCAGAAGGTTGAAGTGAACGGTAAAAGGTCAAACGGGTCTGTAGTTCATTTGGGGGTCCCACAGGGCTCAATCCTCGGTCCCTTCTTATTTTTAATATATATTAACGATCTGCCATATATGGTGGAGAATAATCACGAGATAGTATTGTTTGCAGATGATACTTCCTTAATTTTCAAAACTAATAGACAAACTGATGATTATGACGATGTGAACAATGCTCTCCTTGAGGTGGTAAATTGGTTTAATGTAAATAACTTACTACTCAATAATAAAAAGACCAATTGTATTAAGTTTTCACAACCTAATGTTAAAGAAATTATTGTAAAACCACAATTGAATGGCGAGGAAATGAGCTTTGTTGATGAAGCTGTATTTCTTGAGTTAACTGTAGATTCTAGGCTTTAATGGGGACCCCATATCTCTCGGTTAGCGAATAGACTAAGTTCTGCCGTCTTTGCAATAAAAAAAATAAGATCACTTACAAATGTCGATACAGCCAGACTGGTCTATTTTAGTTATTTCCATAGTATAATGTCGTATGGTATTTTACTGTTGGGAAATGCTGCTAATATCGACACAATATTTATTTTGCAGAAGAGGGCTATTCGCGCAATTTATAAATTAAATTCTAGAGAGTCTCTGAGAGAAAAATTTAAGGAAACTAATATACTAACATTTGCATCGCAATATATTTATGAAAATATAATGTATGTTCGTAAAAATAAACACGAATTTATGACCTTTTTGGATTTACATAGTTCGAACTGTGTTTCGACAAGGAATGGCCACAAACTTGCATTCCCCAAGTGTAGGCTCCGCAAAAAGAGCCACTCTTTTATCGGGATGTCGATCAGAATATATAATAAAATCCCGGAAAGTGTTCAATCCCTTCCTTTGCACAGATTTAAAAAGAAAGTCAAACAAGTCCTGTGCCGCAAGGCTTATTACGATCTTAAGGACTATTTAATTGATAAAAAAGCTTGGGATTGAGCTGTAGTCCCACAAGGCTGTTTCTATAACTGATGTAATAGATTTAAATCAATCAAACTGCCAATGTTAACAGATGGCTGTGGGACGACATTGACACATGCGGTAGCTGTCACGTATGTTCCTTATCTGCCCATAGCTACTCTGTAAGAAAGCTTATTATTGTATACCTCATATTTTAAAACAGGGCTGAAGTTTTTCTCCGTCTGCTCTTTTCTTCAGCTCAGCATTGCCTAAGCGCACCCAAAGCAGACAGAACAAAAAATAACGTTCACTAAGAGTTTGTAAATGAACCGTACAGTAAATAAAGAATATTTCATTTCATTTCATTTCATTTCAATAATAAAATTTTTAAAAAAGAATAAAATGTGCAGCGTACCCATTTTCCTTATCATTATTTTACGAAACAAATTATTTGAATAAATACTTCTTAACACAGCTTACCAGTAAACGAGAAATTTCAAACGAGTATACAAAACTTTCAAGGCGTATTTATTTATAATGTATTTTTTTATCAACAGTTGTAACCTACTACTCAGATAACTCTTTTTGTTACTTTGTGTAACTTATAGTTCTTATTCTGCCTATTCTGAACACTCTGTCCCAATTCAAATGTCCATGTCCAAATCCCCAAAATCAGGAAGTCTTCAAACAACAGATGCGATGGTGACGCTACACGCACGTGACATTTGCTCATCCGTCCGAATGCTGACCACTAATTAGAAAACAAGTAAATACTACGTTACATGTTTACTTATGATAGCTCAATATAATATAGGTATGTACTTACTGTGGTGAATTTTGATATTTCTATGAATATTAATAGATTTTCACTTCTATCTATAAAAACATTTAATAAGCTATTTTCAGTAGGAGAAACATTTTTTTGTCGTATAAAGTGCAACGAATAGTTTATAAATATTACGATGTAACCTAATAATCTAACTTATGAGTATAATCTTACGCTACCTCATTTGCTAATAAACGTATTATTGAAGAAAACATACACTGACGCAGCACTTGTTTTTACACATAAAGGTTTATACACATTGTTCTTGTGTAATCTTTGTCACTAACTTATATGTTACTTTTCACTATCACAGCACTAAGTTATATATTACCAGCTTTCCGCCACCGGTTTCTTCTTAAGTGTTGAAATATCCTAAATTTGGAACACTGATAGAGTGGACCGTAGGAAAGGGCATAGGATGGTTTTTATCCTACGGGAACCTTGAAAATGGGTTCACGCGGGCGAAGCCGCTGGCGGAAGGCTAGATCGATATAAAAATGATTTGAATAACAGATTTAATTAAATCTAAATGTTTATGTTTCTCGTTTAAAATATAAATGGAAATTCTATCTATAAAACCATATAAAATATATAAAAATACATAAACCATGAAATTTTTGAGAGGAACTTATAATTTTTTGAGATCCATGAAATCTCCCACGTAGGTACGGAGTATAGCAATGCTCCCTTTATTCAACCGTTGAGCGGTATCTAGTTTGCATTGTTACTTACATTTAGGAGAATTTATTAGATTTTCTTCCGATCGTATACGATACAATTATTAGTATAAAAAAAGTAATATTCGCACTTAAGAGAGAAAAATAAATGTTGAGAGTTTATAAGATTCCTTACAAACTACAAGTACCAACTCTCCTTTTTGAATTCTTTTAATTTACCGAGTACAAGTACACAAATTTTGCCTTTATTTAACCCTGGCCGTTTCTTTTTGCTTGTTTGCATTCAAATATCACATTAAGGAACTCAATAATTAAATAACTACACATCGATAGGCGAAGTTTTGCTTCGTAATACATATTAAAATGTTTTTGTTTCCCATATTTCAGCACTTATGCATATTTGAGCATGGGAAGTTGCTGAGTGGGAAGTTCGCAGATTTGTAAAAACATTATACGCTCAAAGTGAGCGAAAATCATTCCCAGGTTGACGTTGAAATCAGAGCGCGGAGTATCGAGGAGTTGTTCCGGAACTTTATCGTTTTGAAGATGAAGTGGAATTATCGACTTGGCAATGATTTTTTGTGTACAATATGTGCGTGTTTTTATTTAACTTAAAGAAGGTTAAATGGAAGCTGAAAGTCTCCAATACTTGATTTTTGACTTTCGACTGAACATAAAGAAAAAGCTATTTTAATCGTTTTTACAGAATATAGTAATTTGAGGATAAGATAAACGTTGTTATTAGACATTTATTTCACCAGCTTTTGAAAATCCAACCGTAAGGTGGTAAATAATAATATAAATATAATAATATTTTGAAATGAAAATGACTCCTTGCATCTATGTACGTTATATGTGTGGTAATAATCCTTTACGACTCAAGTCAAACCACATGGTACAGCTACATATGTATATTCATCATTCGCTTTAATCAAAACGTTACGCTCTTTGTAGTTAAAATTGTTATACTGATAATAATTTATTAAACTTAGAAGCTTAATTTAAAAGATTCCCTCTCGATCCTACGACGCAAAAAGTAATGTTAGAATGTTTTTACCGTACTTTAGTATGAATATTTGAGTATGGAAAGCTGCTAAGCGAGAAGTTGTCGTATTTGCGAAAAGCGTAAATTGAAGTTTGACGGCATTTCCAGGTTGACGTTTAAATTAGAGCGCAGAGTATCGAGGAGTTGTTCCGGAACTTTGTCGTTTTGAAAGTAAAGTGAAATAACAGGTTTGGTAACGTTTTTGCTTTAAAATATAGTAATATGTGCGTTTAACATACGATGGAGTTAAATAGGGGCTGAAAATTTGTATAAAAAATCTCCAATTTTTATACAAGCAATACAGTACTACAGTAGAAAAAAACATTTTTATAATTTTTAGGTAATTTACTCTTACTAATACGAGAATAAATAAATGTTACAACTTTTCATTAATTAAATTATATGACATTAATTTTACTGTCATTGGAAAGTCCATCTGTATGGTGGTCACAAAAACTATAAAATTTTATAGTGAAAATGATTTCAGTGTCAAACTATGAGTTACAGCGAGTAAGCACCATTTTTAATGAAACGTCATGCTTTCCTTTAAGTTGCTATATGGATTGTAATTATAATATTAGGAAGGAATATAGCATTAGGAATTCAATTTAAGAGATTTTCTTCCGATCATAAGACGCAAAAGGTAATGTCAAAATGATTTTGCTCGCGTACTATAGTATTACATTTAATTTTGTGTATGGAAAGTTGCTGAGTGAGAAGTTTGCAATAAGCTCAAAGCATTTCCAGGTTGACGTTAAAATCAAAGCGTATTATCGAGGAGTTGTTCCAGAACTTTCGTTTTTAAGGTGAAGTACTTTCAAATACATAATATGTGTTTTACTTTCTTATTGCGTATTAATTTGAAAACGTATTATTTAGTTTATAAAAATGTATTTTAAGACTTTTTACGAGCGTCTTTATTCAAAAAGGAAACTAAACTTAAAGAACAGAACATATAGTAAAGTAAATAAATAAATAGTAGTTATCGTAATCATGTAGGTAATCGTAAAATTCTAATATATTTTTTATTCTCTAAATTGCAACTTACAACGTATGTTGTAATTTATGACGCCGGTGTGAATACAAATTGAAAAGTCAGAAATAGAATTTTAAATTTATGGTCGCACCTCTGAAATAGCTTTTACGGTGGTACATAGTCATGCAACATTGACGTAACACTGTACCGTTATATGAGCACGCTATGAATAAAAATAGAGGGAAAAATCCAAGTAATTTAGATAAAACCTGGCAATGGCCGTTTAGTTTAGAAACTGAATTAAAAGCTTAAATTGTATATGTAAGTGCAACTCTTTTTACGTCCCACTGCTGGGCACGGATCTCTCCCAAGTATTGGGGAGGCCTGGAGTTTACTCCACCACGTTGCTCCAATGCCGGTTGGTGGAGATGCAGGTTAGTGGCCAACCCGCTGTCGGATGTTTTCAAATCGCCCATAAGGCCCCCGATAAGTTTTAACAACTGTTATTTATCGACCACAACCGGGACCGATGGCTTAACGTGCCCTCCAAATCACGGAAACGCGCATGAAATTTTTGCCACTAGCGGTCTCCCATCTCACACCCAACCGCGCCCGTTTGGCTCAGTTGCATAGATCGCTTGCATACTACGCTGACCGCCGGGCCATGCGCGCTTCAATATAATAGTAGTAGTTGATAGACCTATTGTAATTATTTTAACGTCAATTTCTATTTTTATAACATTCTATTATTTATCAGACGGCGTTGTGTAAATTGTCCAAAAATATTTATCTTTTTAATATTTCGCAGTGAAAATAGTTCTGAGAATAGATATTTAATCATTGTAAGCACTATATTATCATTCCTTACCCTTATGTTAGTATAACTGGCTTCAATATTCACATCTTGTAACTACTGTCATTTGAAAAGGTGCTGCTGTGAGTTTTTTTTCCGCCAACACTTTTTTAAAGTTTAACGTTGATCCTAGAGCCGACGTCCGCAAAGATTGATTATCATTCAATTATTTTTTTTAATTCCAAAAACAAATTAACAGAAACAACCTGTCTATGTAGGTATACAAGTCTCTTTTACATATTATCGAATTAGACCTGTTTAGACATTTATCACAGAGTAAACTATGCCCCAGAATATAATAATAGTTCAAACGCAGAAATATTCGCAAGGCGATATTTCTCTGCTCAAAATACATACTTACTTATAGTTCTACCACAGTTATAACGCACAAGATTTCTGGAAGATGACTTATAAAAAGGTAAACGAATGTACGAAATAGTTTTAAAGCCACTATTAAGGAACAAACCAACAGCCTAACTAATAGCGTGTTTTAGGTTGGCAGTTTTTATTCTAAGGTCTTATCACTACGTTTCTTTGAGATACTTAAAACTAAAAGTTTATTGTGACTACAAAATTACATGCCAAAAGGCATTAAATAAGTGTAAGCATGCAATTTGTTATTTATGCACGCGATTCGATCTCGAAGGGACTTATTTTAATAAGTGCCCAAGTGCGAGTCGGACTCGCCCAAAGAAGGTTCCGTAGCAGCTAATATCACCTAGCTTCCAATACTGCTGCTGCAAGCCTTTTATTGCGTCCTTGGGAGCGTGCCCAGCTGGAACAATTTTATTGGGAGGCCTGGAGCTTATTCCACGGATGTTTTTTAACTTCCCATAAGGCCTTCAACAAGGTTAAACGATTGCTATCTAACGATAACAACCAAGAACGACGACTTAACGTGCCCTCCGAGACACGAAATTGTGCATATTTGTCACTAGATCGGTCTTCCATATCACACCCGACCGCGCCCGCTTCGGTTAGCTACGTAGATCGCTGCATCCCAGGGGCTACTCTGGGCCATGCGGCATGGTCATGCCATCAATAGACATCTCATAAGTAATTACATATAATGAAAAAAAAATCTTTGTTTAATTTTTTATGTTAAACTGTTTACTGAATACATCTAACCACCAAGTTCGAACTGCGCGGTGCTAATAGCTTAGGGATGAAATGGCTGTGATATGTCACAGGGACGGAGAGACAGACATGACGGATTTATAAGGCTTCCGTTTTTGACAGTTGACTACGGAACTCTAAAAATGTTAAGTGTTTTGACTCGTATACGACGGAGCTATTTAATAGGCATTTAAACTGCCTCATAAACAATTGTACAACTGTAGGAAATGTAAATCTTATGAACGATGCCGGTCGTTATCAAGATGTGATAAAAATGTTTTTTATACCTATATTTCTGTACTTTGATCTGTCCCACAGCTTATTAACCTTCCCATTCCGCTTACGATCCACACTGAGTCAATAAAATAAAGCTTAGTTTATACTTGGCAGTACAAAAATTAATAAAAAACTGTTAAAAACCCGCCAATAATGCCTTGGATGATGCATAATGTATGGATCAAGATAACGCACATTACTTACTTTTTTTTAAGGTAGAACAGCAAGCAAGCATGAACATTTTCACTATAAACTATCTACGGACTGCAAACAAGTGATTCCTAGTTACTGTCCTCGAATGCAGTTGCATTTCTACACTAGATGCCGATTGCCTTAAAGTCATAATGTAAGTGGTTAGATGCCCACATTCACATATCTATAGGTATTTGTCGTATGGAAATTTGAAACTGCCCAAACCACCAGCCCGCAATGAAAAATAGCAACAAGAGCAAAGATGCAACTTCCAAATCCTTCAACAAATTTCACGGTAGGAGCTGCGATAAGCGAGTTATAACAACGAGTCGTTCAATATCGCTTGGCAGGCTTTCAAGGTGTCAGTGGGTCGCGGAATGTGCCGCTGCCACCGCATAGTGGAGCAAGGAACTACTACTATATGCTATACTTTTTGTTTTGTCTTTGTCTTTTTTTTTCAATTATGGTATTGCAAACTCTGTGCATACTGACAGCGTCAAGTATAATTATTGCATCAATTTTTTGCCATTTTCAATGAAACTGGACGAAGTAATAACAAAGTCAGTAAGTCGTCAGTAATCAGTCAGTCTAGTCAGTCCAACATTCCAGTAAAGCGATGGCTACTTTACTAGAACGTGTCCGATGGAATTTGGAGGCAAGCAGAAAAAACATATTTTAGCACTGTTATTCTATTTCACAAACACTCGTGCACTGTAATTAACCTATATCAAACAAAATGCCATCAACTTTATCCGATATAACTCAAAAATACACCAAGAAAATAAAAATAAAACAAGAGCACAATATGTCTTTTTTTGTCTTTGTCTTTGGAATATGTGGATATCAGTCGTCAATAAATGTCATGTAATAAATGTAAACTGTCAAACATCTGGACTGTTTAACATGTACTGTGAAGCACGAAAATGTGCATGACTTTGCTACCAGCTATCAACCAACTTGCACACGACTGCGCCTATTTTGCTTAGCTGACCGAGCCAAGATATTGTAAAATAAATTATTAAGGTTCTACAACTTTGCTCTACTACTTACTCTACTGCATTATTTGTAATTTCAGGCAGTGTTGATCCAACCCGCTCACGATGTTAATGCTGCTTTACATTGATCAAGTAACTGGACCTAGCTTCACTGGATTCTGGCACTGGATCGGCACTGGATCAATGTAAACATGATTCAGTCCAGTACAGCGTCTAGTATCTAGCACTAGACCGGAATAGACTCGGTTCTATTTTTCAATCCAGTGACCTCAATATGTGGATAAATGTAAATCAGCTTTCAGGACTTGTAGCAGGCTGTTATACTCGTAAGCATGTACTCGAAATCCTAGAAGAGCAGGTCACGTTTTGTTAAGTGGTCGATGCAGCTCACGGACGTCTACGTCAAATAGACCTATGTCTTGTCTGAGGTATATGTAATCACGCTGCTACTGCCCCGGCTAATGATTACCTTATGTACTCCTGATCATCAGCTGAATTTTTCCTCTGAAAGACAATGAAAATGCTTCACGGCACAAGTTGTTAGCTTATACGAAATTTTGCTGATTTCTCTGATCATTCTGATTTTACACCATAGAGCATCGATGGTATTGACTCACCTGTCAATGCTCTAAGTTTTACATGTGAGATTTGGCAGTTAAAAGACAGAATTTTCATAATTTTTACTGCACAATATGGCTGATCATATTGTAATTTAACTCCTTAACATTGAAGAATGTTTTGGACTAGCTTTCCGCCCTGGATCCACAGGTAAAAAAAATCTGGTCAATCCGTAACAACGGTACCACGTGAAGCAGATCTAACAAACATACGTTCGCATTTAAATATTAAAATAGTATGTACTCGCATAGTAATAAATACTACGTACACTTAGGTCAAAGTTAACAAATCCCTGTCATCTAGGCTAGCAATTTGACTGTCCTTAATTCCATTTAGCCTAAACTTCATAATCCGTTGCAATTGGTGTACGGTAGTTAACAACAGTTACTGTTGTCAAGTCAAAAGTTCTGACATTGTGAGCCCATTGAGACAGCATTGCCTTAAATTAGATGAAATGCAGTTAGTACCTAAATCATAATTATAATAGATTTTCTGTAGTACTAGGTTTATAAATAAGAATAATTTTAGTTACTAATTTTATTACGAGATTTTTTATATTTTCTTTCTTCATGCGGATCATAGATGGAACTTTCTAGAATATTCTCTTCAATGTTGTTCTAGAATGTTCTTGTGCTGGAAGTTTTTTTCCGCCGCTTTTTTTCTCTGAGCTCAACATCTAGCCCCCACGGGAACCTAAAGGCGAGGACCGGGAAAAAATGACATTCATTAAGCGAATATTTTGTATTGCTAATATGAAATATAAATATTTTTTATTTCTTTGTTTCTTTCTTCTTTCTTTCAGTTGTGCTATTTTTTAAATTCTAAGGCCACATATACACACACAATATACGTTCCCATCTTTAGTAACTTTAAAAATTACGTACTCTTGTTTTACTTTATATAAACTTGCGTCATGTTGTATGAACGACGGCTTAAAATCGTGTTGGTAATAAATATTATTAGACTATAAAACTAAAAATATGCGTACAATGAACAAAATTGGTTAAGATAGATATAACGAAACAACGAAAAAACTTTGAAATAATAAAGACATGTTGAAAGAATTAGGTAATATTGTAAATAAGTACTGCAAGAAACATAATTTTTGGGTCTTGTAAACAAACACCAGAAGCGATCTCACGTACGCGACATAATACTCATAATAAAATAATAATAAATCCCTATAAACATTACAATATTTTTTTATATGACTGTACATCCCGTTCCACAAAAAGTACCGTTAATAAGAATTACGGTACTATAGAAACCATCGAAAAAGCTTTCACGCGGAAATAATGCCCGCATAATAGTGGCAAGGTTACCATTATTTCCTTTTTGCGGCTTGCCAAAAATAATATTGCAATAAATATTTTTAAACTGCGGAGTCAAGTTATAATGGAATGTTGTCGGTAATATTTTTTTTAAAAATATATCAATTTTAAAGGGAATTCAATTTACGTTATTACCGTGTTATTGAATAATTCAGGGGTGCAATTTTAGGGTTCTGTACCTCGAAAGGAAAAAACGGAACCCTTATAGGATCACTTTGTTGTCCGTCCGTCTGTTTGACAAGACCGTTTATCTCAGGAACGCGAATTTTTATCAAATACAAGTCTACTGTTCCTTGGAGCTATAAAAAAATCAAACTTTTAAGCTAGCGCAATCAAAAGATACAACCGTTTATGCCAGCAATTTTTTGACACTCGCAAGGAAATCAAAACCTTCAGGGTACTTCCCGTGAACTCAGAATCTTGAAATCTGGTACGAATCAACGTCTTATAGCACAGATAAAGGAAATATTACGGAAACCATACATTATGAGTAACATCATGTACCTATTAAAAATATATTTCCGTAAATTTTTGACACTCGCAAGGGAATCAAAACATACAGGGTACCTTCCGTGACCTAAGAATCTTTAAATTGGATCAAACTGTAAATTTTTAGTTACATCATATAATAAAATATTTACACCGGAACTCTCGGCGCGCGAGTCCGACTCGCACTTGGCCGGTTTTTATATTTTTGGCGTGTTAAGTTTTTTACTGAATTAATGTCTCCCAACCCAGCTATGCTGTGACACACTTTCTTCCCTTTGTAATAGAAAAGTACTCCATGCTACTCTGATGCTCCTCAGCGCTAATTATTGAAAAACGCAATAGCGAATCTTACAGAATGTGTTTAAGATTTATCGAATGCAATAAATATCAAACAAGCAAACTTGAACTAATTTATACGATGAGTTAAATATTTTTTTGATATTTTTTTCCGAAGTTCAGAAGCGAATAAATTTTTTTCTCTTTTTTTTGGTAGCTGATACGTATATTCCTTATCGGCCCATAGCTAGAGTAAGGAAGCTAATTATTGTATATTTTAAAACAGGATTGAAGTTTTTCTCCGTTTGCTCTTTTCTTTAGCTCAGCATTGCCTAAGCGCATCCAGAGCAGACAAAACAAAAAAAAAGTTCACTAAGAGTTCGTAAAAAAACCGTACAGTGAATAAAATATATTCTTTCTTTCTTTCTTTCTTTCACCGAATCAACCGAGTGTGCTCGTCATTACTGTTTGTTATCTGTTTCCAGCCGCGGGGCTACACGCGCTTCTATTGAAATGCGAGTAATTTATATGGTGGCAGATTAAATTAAGTAAATTAGGTTTACGCCCTGATTAATTTGCGTTGACGTAATGAGTTTAGGTGCTAACGGTGAATAGATACACGCACGTGTGTACCAGAATTATTTTGACTCTGTACAAAAAAGTAATAGATAAAACATCCGTGAAACTGCATGCGTCCAGTAATAACTTTTTAATAAAAAAAAAAACCGCCTTCAATCGATAATTTATAACATTGTTCATTACTCCGCATTTGATACTTTTCTTGCTAATGGTAGTGACTCTTAAAACTATTTTGGAGTCGGTGCCCATTCAGAGCGAAAGGTACTTCATTTTACTAATAGCCCGACTCCAAAATAGTTTTAAGAGTCACTACCATTAGCAAGAAAAGTGTTAAATGCGAAGTACTGCACAATATTATTTTTTTAGCGTTTGAAGGCGTTTTTTTTTAAGTTATATAATTTCACTCTTTTTAGTACCTTTAATTTAATAATTCTGTATTTTTTAAGCATAATTGGCGATATTTCCACATATTGGTGCCTATAAAATTTGAGAGTTTCCCTCGATTTCCCTCAGATCACATCCTGATGATGGGACTTGGTGACGGTTAGACCACCTCGGGAGCATAAGTTTTTGAACAAAAAAACATTTATCGAAAGAATTTTCTCTCAACTCCTAATCTTCGTAGTACCTTCCATCATCAGCTCAGCAACATGAGAAGATAATTATCATGCACAAATATCAATTTTGGTTGAACGACGCTTGGAGATTAAAAATACTTGAACTCACATAATATATGTGACGATGATAATTATAATAGGTTTAAAATATTATTTGTTAGTTTTTAGAGTTAATTTTTTTGGTCGGGGGGTTTTTGAATCTTTAAATTTAATTTTTATTTCAAGCTTTTTAAATGGAACTGATCTACTGTACATAAGTTACAAGGAACCTCAGTTGAAAAGGCTGTAGTATATTTGGGCAAAAAAACTTTTGCAAAAGGCCAAGCCTACGTGCCTTTAAGCCACGTAAAAAGTTTAGATGGAGTCGCTATATGCGATATCGACCAAAGGAAGCTGTTTAACAATGCTCATGACAAACTGGCTATGGGAGAATTGCACAGATTGAGGAATAAACTTTGGTCATTCTATACATATTATGCTTGCAACTAAACTGAGCGTGTATCATTCCTATCACACCTAACAAACGACCTGATGACCTTGAAGACCTGAACCGATTTTTACCAAACATAGCTAAGAACACTCTAGACTGATATACCTTTCAAACAAAAAAAAACCACATTAAAATCGGATCATCCGTTTGGGAGCTACGATGCCACAGACAGACACATACACATTTACACACACACACACACACACACAGACACGTCAAACTTATAACACCCCGTCGTTTTTGCGTCGGGGGTTAAAAAGCATATATACGGTCGAATTGAGTAACTTCCTCCTTTTTTGAAGTCTGATTTCGTCAAAACTGGAGTACATAACAATAATAACATAAATGAAATTTTATTTAATTTCCGGTACAGTAATTACTGTAACGTTAATTAGCGTAGATCTAAAAAAGAGATTACTTGTTTTTTTCTATATAACTCAAAAATACTTGAGAGACTCCAAAATGTTTGCATACGAGATAGCTTCACTTCTGTTCACTCTGCAATATTATTGTTTTTAAAGTGGTTATAAACAAAATATAAACGCTAAACTTTAAATTACCGTGTGATCAACCTAAAAACCTATCTAGTGAAAGTTACTTTATAATAATTGGTGCAGTGACAAGTGAAATATTAGTGATTATACTTCAAACATTTTTGCCAACGGTTACGTACATGACCTATGACAACTGGCGGTCCCGCTAGCTTGCTTACACAGCTGACCGATACCGTTAAGTGCATTGTAAAGCATCAGCTGTTACCTTACCATGGAAGATTTCAACTTCATAACACACCGTAAACAAAGAAAAATCTCTAACGACTTACACAACATGACATTTCATGACGAGGCAGGGTTTAACGCCTCTAACTTATTGGATTGCTCTATGAGAAGCATGCCTACAACATCAGAAGGTACAGTATGTGACATAGGAGAACTTAGACAAGAAGAACACCCTCAAAACAGAACTGGAGTCAGCTCATCAGGAGGTTAGTAATCTATCATCCGAAATTTCATTGCTAAAAAAGACTATTGAGCATCAACAAAAAGCAATTACCATCTACAAAAAAATTGGGATTTCTGACAACCTAATAACCAATATATCATCACCAGCAGCATATAAAATTCGCAAAATAGTTAGTGAGAGCTCGCAGCCTAAAGTAAGCCAACAAAATTCAAAATCTACTCAAACAAATTTATATTTAGGGCAGATGACAAGATTTGATGAGAAAAAATCTATAAATAAGACATTAAATTATCAAATAAGACGCCAAAATTGTGTCACCCGAAGAATGAAAAAGCAATTAAAACAAATAGTAAGAAATAAAAAGAAAATTCTTAATATTTTAAAAAAACATACTTCAACAAAGAATCAATCTCAAAAACAAGAAGACGTTTCACAATCACCAACAGATACACAATACCTAATACCAAAAACCAGCTCACAAGAAAATGAAACAAAACCATGTAAATTTAGTGATACCCAGGATCAAGCGCAAACGAAAGACATTAAACAGCAACAAAAAATCTTTATTTTGGGTGATCAACAAGTGCGAGGCTTATCGGACCAAATAAGAAAAAGTAGGCAAAACAAGTGGAATGATGTATATACTGTAGAATCATTAGTGAAACCAAATGCAGACTGTAGTGAAATATTAAAAAATACTGATGAACTCCTTAACACTTTAAATCACAATGATATAATTGTATTAGGAATTGGTTGTAATGAAAAAAATCCCTATCAATTTTATTCAGAAATGTGTTCATTTGCAAAAAAATTTAAAGACTACAAAATTTTTGTTTTAAATGTTATATTTAATCCTTACCTAAATGTTAATTTGTTAAATCAAAACCTTAAACTTTGTTTAAATAATTATTCACATTGTCAATTTGTCCACAGTGACTATATTTTGCAACCAAATGGTTTAAAAGTAATATCAAACTACATACAATCAAAAATTTTCTTCAAATTAAATATTGAGATTGATTACATAACATATAAAAAATTATACATAAGTCCAAAATATGATATGATTAAAAAACATATGCAAAAAAAGATTTCACAGGTAAACAAACTTCAGAACACAACAAAAATATGCACGAGGGACTATACCCTATTTTTTCTCCAAAATAGACATAAAAAACAAAAAAGTAGTGCAGGATAAATGTAATGCCTCTGTAAATTATAAATTTAACGAAAAATGTAAACGTGGGACGATACCTTACTATTTCTCTAAATTAAATAAAAAATACTGTACATATGGGTCGACTAACAGCTTTTTTCGAGACTAAAACTTACAACACGACTAAAAGAGTAACACTATTACATCAAAATATAGCGGGTGTGTTTGCCAAGAAAGATATTTTGGAACTAACTTTGGATGAACTTTCAAACAAGATCGGCGAGATAGATATAGTATGCTTATCTGAAACTTTCATAAAATCAGGAAGGGAACAAAATCTGAAACTAAATAAATATAATGTAGGAGCATATTATTCTAGAACTAATGAGTCAAGAGGAGGCACCACCATTCTTTTAAAAAAAGGATTAGAATACAGAGTTATAGAGTTGGCCCCATGCATTACAATGGAAGTTGAATATTGTGGATTAGAAATATTAAATTATAATATGATTGTTATTTGTATCTATCGTAGTCCTCTAACAAAACCTGACAGTTTTTGAAGAGAACTGGATCTACTAATGGACAAACTTTTAAGGGTAAATTATATAAAAAATCAATTATATTATGTGGTGACTGGAACATTGATCCTCTAAAAAATAATAAATACTCAAGAAAGTTAAATACTATTATAACAAACCACAATCTAAAAAATCATATTACATGTTATACAAGAAAAAAATCGTGTTTAGATCTAATTGTTACCAATTTATTGCAAGTGAATGTAAAAATACATAATTTATATCTTTCAGATCATGAAACAGCTCAGAGCATTACTCTTGATATCAAAACACATAAAGAAATGTTAAGAAAATATTGGTTTGAAACAAAATTTGACTATAGCAAAGAAAACATAAATAAATTCAAAAATGCTATAAGTAACTTGTCCTTCAAAGATGTTTTTATGGAACATGATACCAATGCTTCATTTAACATCTTTCATGATTACATACAACTTTTCCATCAATTGTGCTTTCCTAAATTAATAGTAAAAGTTATGAAAAAGCCTATCAGAAAAAGATGGATTTCTAAAAGTCTAAAAAAATGCTGCATACAAAAAAGAAATTTGTATATTAAATATCAACGGTCATCTTTCAATAAACATAAAAATAAAAGACATTATAAAAAATATTCTAGAATTTTAAAAAAATGCATCCTTGGAGCCCAAAAACTAGAAAATAACAAGTATAATGCTAGATCTAAAAATAAATGCAAAGCTGCTTGGGCAACTATTAAAGAAGTTTTTAATAATAATACTGTTGCAAATGATATTCAAGAAATTACTGCTAATAACAAATCAGTTAAAAATCCTTATGACATTTGTAATTTATTTAATGACTTTTTTATCAATGTAGGAAATAGTGTGACTAATGAAAAAAATATACTTACAAATAGATATAGAATTCCCAATAACGAAAAGACTTTGTTTTTGACGCCAACTGATGATAGAGAGATATATAATATAACTAGCTGACCCCGCGAACTCCGTATCGCGTTTAAATATTAAATAATAATAATAATGGATAGCATATAAACCTTCTCCGTGAAAAAATACATGTACATACCAATTTTCATAATAATCGGTCGAATAGTTTCTGAGTTTTGCGATGTCATATATACAAACATTACTTAACACCCCCGCAACCCCCCCTTCCGGGTGGAATTTCGTAAAATCCGTTCTTAGCTGACCTCTACTCGGCGAAAGGAATATTCCTACCAAATTTGAAGTCGGTAGGTCTTATAGTTCCAGAGATATCGTGATGAGTCAATATATGCGTGGAAATACCCCCCCTTCCGGGTGGAATTTCGTAAAATCCGTTCTTAGCTGACCTCTACTCGGCGAAAGGAATATTCCTACCAAATTTGAAGTCGGTAGGTCTTATAGTTCCAGAGATATCGTGATGAGTCAATATATGGGTGGAAATACCCCCCCTTCCGGGTGGAATTTCGTAAAATCCGTTCTTAGCTGACCTCTACTCGGCGAAAGGAATATTCCTACCAAATTTGAAGTCGGTAGGTCTTATAGTTCCAGAGATATCGTGATGAGTCAATATATGGGTGGAAATACCCCCCCTTCCGGGTGGAATTTCGTAAAATCCGTTCTTAGCTGACCTCTACTCGGCGAAAGAAATATTCCTACCAAATTTGAAGTCGGTAGGTCTTATAGTTCCAGAGATATCGTGATGAGTCAATATATGCGTGGAAATACCCCCCCTTCCGGGTGGAATTTCGTAAAATCCGTTCTTAGCTGACCTCTACTCGGCGAAAGGAATATTCCTACCAAAGAACAATGGCCAAATATTATTTGATATTTTTGTAGCGTCTTGAAATATAAATTACAATAAATAAAATTACCCATTTTTTATGTATTTTATAATTAACTAATAAATTCATAAACTCAACATTAAAATAAATTAATAAAAATGTATTTAATTTGATTGTAATCAACATCCATTTGGTGAAGTGCAATATAAAAGTACTCTGTGGTAAAGTGTTACCAATTCGATGCTTTAGTTTTGTCTGTAACAAGAATACTTAATTCTTATCTTTAATTTGAAAATACATAATAACTTGGAGTTTAATAATAATATTCATTTATTTTTGTAAAAAAAAATACAATTGTCTTTCATTTATAATTATTTCAACTTGAAATTAAGTAATCTGCAAGTTCACTACTCTTGCTTATTTTATATATGGCAACTTCCACGACCGCTACAATGCCGATTGTAGGTGTTCTGTGCGGCCGGTCGGTTGTCTCTTTGTTTGACACTTTGACGTTTGTTTGTATTTTATTGCATACAATTTGAAATAGTAAAAAGTTAGTGTCATAATATTATTTTAAAAATGTTGTGTAGGTTTATGTACGTAAATAATCTTTTTAGAATACATGCCATTTTGAGACACTACATTTTGAGTTATATAATTTATCTAAGATTACCTACATTGTTGGCCAAAAAATGGTACGAGTACAGAGTACCTACTTAAACGTGTGTCGAGTTACGTTACGACGCCCAAAAAATACTCTGTGACGATGCCATGACGGGACAAATACTTCTGTCAGAGCTAATGTTTAACTGCAAATATTTAATAACCTCGGAGGTTTGGATGAAAAATTCTTGAAGGAAAGTGTTTAAAAATTAACTCTGATTTTTTTGAGGTATTTTTGACCTCAAGACGCGACCATTTCCCCCCAAATAAAAAGACCTATACCCACTTGCCATTGTTCTTTGAAGTCGGTAGGTCTTATAGTTCCAGAGATATCGTGATGAGTCAATATATGGGTGGAAATCTCTTATATATATTTAGATAGAAGATAATGTCATTAAAAAACACAAACTCAACAGGCTATGACTTAATAAGCACAAAAATTTTAAAAGTTGTTGCTACATATATCTGTGGACCAATCAGTCACATCATAAATCAGTCTTTTACACAGGGTATATTTCCAGATAGACTAAAATTATCCATTATAAAGCCACTCTATAAAAAAGGAAATCACAAAGACATTAATAATTACAGGCCTATCACTTTAATCCCTGTGCTAGCGAAGGTTGTTGAAAAGACAATGTCCAAAAGGTTATATATTTTTCTTAATTCTTCAATGATCCTTAAGAATGAACAATTTGGTTTTATGAAAGGTAGATCTACAACAACAGCATGTTATTCTTTAGTAAAATATGTATTTGATAGCTTAAATGAAGGGACTCCTATCTCAGCGATCTTCCTAGATATGAGTAAAGCTTTTGAACTTGTTTGTCATAGGAAACTATTAGATAAACTGTATCAATATGGAATAAGAGGAACATCATGGGAATGGTTCCAAAGTTATTTGGGCGAACGTAAACAGTATGTGGAAATAACGAGAATTGTAGATAATAAGAAAATTACTTTTATGTCAAACTTTAAACGAAATAATAATGGAGTGCCTCAAGGAAGTGTCCTGGGTCCACTTTTATTTATAATCTATATTAATGACCTTCCAGATTGTATAAATGAAAAATGTATATTGTTTGCTGACGATACTACTCTATTAATAAAATGTGCTGACAAAAATAACTATAATGACAAAATTAACATGGCTTTGAATGGGACGATAAAATGGCTCAATGATAATAATTCAAAAATAAACATTGAAAAAAACCAAATTAATGCAATTTCAATACCAAAATAGTTCTAATCCAATCATTAATATATTCTATGAAAATAAACAAATTGACAATGCTGTTTCACATTTATTTTTGGGTATAATAATGGATAAATATCTGAAATGGGATACTCATATTGAGAAAATGATACGAAAGTTAGATAAATTTATTTATGTACTGAAACGCTTGTGTCAAACAGTTTCGAGAAAGGCTGCTATAATAGCCTACTATGGATATGTCGAATCTGTGCTTCGCTATGGAATAGTCCTTTGGGGTAATGGTACCAACTTTGAAGATGCTTTTAAATTTCAAAAAAGGTGCATTAGATCTATATGCGGGTTAAAACCATTAGATAGTTGCAGAGAGTACTTCAAACGTCTTAATATTCTCCCATTACCCTATATCTATGAAGTATGTGTTTTCGTAGCAAAAAACTACCACCTATATCAAACATATAACGATGGAGGCAAAGTAGATGCAGACACAAAAATAAACTGTGGTTTCCAAAACAACGCTTAAAAAATTAAAAAAAAAACACACATTGTATGACAGTAAAAATTTATAATCACTTACCGGAGAAGTACTCTAAATTGAATATTAGGCAGTTTAAAAAAGAACTATTAAAACTACTTAATGTAAAACAGTACTATAATGTTAAGGACTTTCTCAATGACAAATATATATAACATTGAACTGTTTTGTTATCCAATTACCGATGTTAAAATAATATGATCCAAGAAATTTATTATTGACATTATCTTTGTGAATTTTTATTAAATCTTTATTAAACATAAATTATAACTATTGACATTTACATGACTGAATTTTTTGACATTTCAATGGCATTTAATAACTGTACAAAATTGTTAATTCATTTTGTGTTACTAAACTTGTTATCTTCTTTATATTATTAGTACCTGGACGACCGAGCGTTGCTCGGATAAAAACAATTTATTTTCTTGGTTTAGTTTCAAACGAAACACTGATTTGCTTAGTGTTACTTAACAACGCCATCTGAAATAGCTCCTATTAAAAATAATTATTTTCATAAAAAAATACACAATATGGTTTTGATTGAGGTTTGAACCCGGGTCTCTAGTTCCGCAGTCAACTTACGCAACCATTCGACCACGAAAGCTTTAATTTAATGGACGAAATTTTCATAGAGCTCTTTCAAACTGACATTGTCATTGCTTTGAACGTCGGATTGGCGTATGGTAATAGAGGAGCCCAAGAAGGGATTTACGGATTTACTCGAGCGCGTCAGATTAAGAAATGGGCTACACCTTGCATCCTGTTCAGTGCTGCCACGATTAAAAAAGAACTTCTATGTAGGTACAGTTTTTTTTCTTACTTCTGGATGTCAAAATGGTCAGATTAGAAAACCCCGTTACCGTTGAGCCATGAATTTTAAATAATAAAAATTCGAACTCTTCAAGAGTTTCCCAAAATGGCGTTTTTTTATTTCGCTGTTTTGTATACATTCATACTAAAATCTTCAGATTACTGAAATATGACTTACCATGCATTTAATTTATTCTACTATTTTACCTGGACCTTTCGTATAAAATTTTTGAAAACCTATAGGCGCTCTCTCCACCGGTTAAACGCAAAACGTCATGAAGTATAATAATATTAAATAATATAATATTTTAATCTTCTACCACCCAACCTATAAAAAGCACAAGGTCCTGATGACGCTTGAGGAAATCCACAATGAGCCTTGTGGGCTCCCCAGTTTGACAGCGTTTACGCCACAATATTATTAATACTCTCCAATAGATGTCAGGAAGAGTCGTATTTTTCAGTTTATATTTAAATTGATTTTCATTGAAAATATTTTTATACAGCTAAAAATTTCCATCAATAAAAATTTTGTGGATCGATTTATCATCCCTGAAACAAGGGTACTAAATTTCATCAAAATCTTTGGAGCCGTTTCCGAGATTCAAAAAATATATTTATATACATACAAGAATTGCTCGTTTAAAGGTATTAGATAAGTCTGTTAAATCAATTTATTTTAATATGTAAAAATTTGCACACTGAGTTATATCGGTAAAATATGCAGGTTAATTATAATGTAACAACTTATATGTACGCATATTTATGCAAATAAATAAATTCATTCATTCATTCATACGATTCGTATTTGGTGTCCGTAAATACGATCATGTTTCCGAATTTCGACAAAAGCTCAAGTGGCTCCCTATCCGTTTTCGCCGGAATACTCACATTCCTTCTGCTTTCTACTGTGCACTATTTCACCCAACTGCCACAATATATCTGAGAGAGCGTTTTGAACTTCTCTGTCTTTCCCATAATCGATTCTTACGTTCCTCTGAAAATTTACGCCATAGTACTCCTGTCCACTCCTCTACCTTCTATGCTAAATCCTTTACTGTCTCTGCTATCCGTGTGTGGAACTCTCTTCCATCTTCTGTACGCAAATCAGAATCGCTTGCTATTTTTAAGAAGCGTCTCTTTAATTACTACCTTGAACTTTCCTAGCCTTCAATGAACGGATTATCCACCCTCGTAGCAATAAACTCCAGAAAGAAATCTTTAAATCCTATTATCAATCATCTGACATGTTGCATGTATATATGTATATATACATGCAAAATATATAATATATGCATGTATGTAATTTGTTGTCTTTAGTATGTTGTACGTCTATTTATGTACGTCAATGTATATTTAAATTTAAGCTTTCATATGCACCCCTCCTGGATCCTATTTTGCTAAAATTCTCTACCCCAAGGTTGTCTGGAAGAGATCGCTAGAAGCGAGAAGGCCGCCTGTTGTTCACCGTGATTTTTGTATTTTATACTCTTTGTGTTATTTTTTATGGTGTACAATAAAGCATATTTGTATTTGTATTTGTATAACCCATGGCGGTTTCAAGGTCCGCCAAAGCTCCGGTAGCAGTACGAGTATTTGAGACTATTAAATAAATACAATTACTATACTTTTACCAAAAGCTTTTTCATACAAACCAAAATGATAAAACCGGTAGTCAAGCCATAGAAAAGGTAAAATCAAAACTGTACTCACAACTTTTAGCACAATAAGAAAACAACGGTTAGCTATAAGTGGGATCAACTTGTCAGCAAACAACTGAATCCAACTGGATCCAATCGATCTTCGCTTTCAATTATTAAGCTTCGCCGACACATACGGAAACCGTAAAATAAAATCCAACCCACTGTGTCCTGTTTTATCGTTTTGCTATTAACGGCCCGGATCGGGTTTTTATTCATTTATGGATGAAACCAATTGCTACTTTATTAGTGAAGTGAATGGTAAGTGTTTAATTTGTGAAATAACATATTGTAACAAGTACATAACACTTTTTAAGAAAGAGTCTCTTAATACTCTTTTAAGCACCTAAAACTGGCATTAAAATACGTATCTAAAAATGCTGCCTGTTTTTTACAGAGTACCTATAATATTGGATTTATGTAGTATGACAGATTTTATCTTTAGCTTTTCATTCTTTTTAACGTGTTTATATTAGCTTGACTTGTATGTTTATTTGTAAATGTGAGTTTGTTTGTATGTAACTGTAAGCTTGTTTGTGACTCTCCTTGGGACTCGATTTTGACCCACCTTCAACGCACAGATTTAATTCAAACTTTGGACACTTTTCAAGAATTGGTGGCATACAATAATTTCATGAGTTTATCTAATTTTTTTCTCTGTCTTAATAATAATAATCAATTATTATTATTAAGCTTCGCCGACACATACGGAATCAGTAAAATAAAATCCAACCCACTGTTTCCTGTTTTATCGTTTTGCTATTAACAGTCCGATCGGGTTTTTATTCCTCTATGGATGGAAACGATCGCTTTTATTCTTATACGTCGTAGTACTCGCACTACATTTTGAGAATATAAAGGTTAGTGTAAAATCTTGACTAAGAAATTTTGACTTTATTAAAGACAAACTTTTAATTTAATAACTTCCGCTCGCGTTTCTTTTCGCGTTTTTTCCCCATATAAATGACATTTTTCCCAGGTAAAAAGTAACTAGTGTGACTTTCATACATACACACATATATGTGCGTATATACTTATACATACATACGTCTGATTGTATAACTCTAGCAATATAAATATTGGGAGAAGGCACTGCTGTCTGAGACACAGTTTTCACTAACTCAGGGACTAGACTTCATTCATATGTTTTACTGTCCAAATTTATACAAATATATAAATTATTATTTCTAATTCCCAAACTATCGCCATAGAAAAAACCAGGTATATATCCGTGGTACCGTTGCGACCTGAAAGAAGGAAGAACAAACAATCACAAACACTTTCAGATTTATAATATTAGTAACACTTTATGGCTTTTCCTTCAACACTTTTTTTATAATACCATCTACAGAACTGGTTAGAATTCTTTCACACTCTCCTTCTGATTTTCTGGGATTAATGGTTTAAGACATTCACATTCCTCGCAATTTCCACGTTTTTTGAACGCAAAAGGAAATAAAACCTCTGCGGTACGATCCCACGTTCCGTGCTAGTGTTTTACGGTTGGGGGTGTGTACGTGGCTTTACCCGGCAGTAAAGCTTGCTGCACACTGGTTATTCAGGCTTTATGGCGGAAACCTAAACTTATTTTCATATTTTTATTTCTCTGAAACCGGTAAAATCCGCCGGCAAGCTACGTTTAATGGCCTTGTTTATATTTATAAGTACCAATTTATTTTAAGTGAAACTTTTTCCAGGGTTTGTAATTCTTTGGTCTATTTGATCAGCCAAAGCTAATATGCTCATCACAACCAATGCTTACCTTAGCTTCCCTAATAGGCTGTATATTATTATGTCACGTGTGTTTAAGTGTTGTGCGTTAATTGTTAGTATATAGTAGATAGTTAAAACAAGTAGGAAGATGAGCTATGTCCTCATGTCTCAGGTAATTAAAATAAAATAACAATTTTCTGTATACATACCAGGAGCTGTTTACAGCTTTGTTTTAGGAAAACGATGAAAATTTTGCCCAAAAATATCGGACGGAAACTTTTAGAAGCTCTGATAAAAGACCAAATACTTAAAAACACGTTTGCTAGTATTACGTTCCGAGTGTGTACGTGCCTTTAACCGACAGTAAGGCTGCATTACACTGGTTTTTCTAGCTTTATGGCTGAAACCTAGTTTTTATTCGCTTTTATGCTTTTATTTATTTAAAACCGCAGCCACCGGCAATTGAAGTTTAATCGTTTTTATTGAAAAATAGCTTTTTGCAGTTCCTTCCCTTTAACCGGGATGTTTCTGCGGAAAGGTGTTATTTGCAGACAACGATAATCTTCAGTTTGTAGAAAGACGGGTTGTAGAAATTTAATTCTTATTCTATTCCTTGAACTGGAATTTTATTATTTTCTTCTGTCTAGAATTGTTCTCGTATAATTTATTTTCCTGGATATTACCATACTTATTTAACAAAGGGTTTAGTTTTAGCGAAAAATTAATAAAAATAATTCAGCGATTCCTGGCACACGCAGTGAGCCTGGACAAAACAAGAGAGCCTGGGGTCGATTCTCTTCCGGGAAGATCTAAATAAATCTAAATAACGAATTAAGAGGTATTTTCGTTGTCATTGTCTTTGTGTGATTTTTAATGATACGTTATTAATAATAATTACATCTTATACATCGAAGGCATCAAAGTTTTTCATATCTAACGTCAGTGAAATCGTTTTACTCCTCACATACTAAGCAAATTCGAGAGACAATATCAAATGTTCACTATTTGTAATTCTAATGTAAGCAATGCGATTGAAACGATAAGCTTTTACAGAATACTTTTTCTTATTCCCGAACATTCGGCGTTGGTATTAGTATGGTTGGAACTTTTTCCTAAATCTGTAAGTATAAAAGTTAAAACAATTTAAAATTATTGCTTAACTTATTCATAAAATCAAGTTTTCTCCTGAACTATGTACTATCAGGTAATTCGGTCAAAATTAGGCATCAGGAGCTGTAAAAAATGCTCGGGCGGCTCCCCTAGGGTTGCCCGTGTCCATAGGCGACGGTGATCGCTTAACACCACGCGGCCCGTCTGTCTTATTGTTAGGTATATTTATAAAAAAAAACAGAAGTCTCTAAATGTGAGAAATATGTAAATAAAAATATGAGTAAATGAAATATGAAATACTTTATAGAATCTTTTGTTATATTCATAAATAGGCACACGATAAAAGTGTATTGGCAAGATATCCTATAACAGTTCGAGGAGGCAAGCCTGGGACCGAAATAGGAAACATGCAGGTGGACATTACGATTCCCACATCGAGAGTAATCATACATTTTCACCTAATGTGTTAATTATAAGGAATAATTTGTAATATTTTCCTCATCAAAAGTATACTTATTAAGAATTAAAAAGTTTAATTCGCACCCTGCTGCCTAAGCATGTACCTAACTCGTTTCTTTCTTTGATGTCATATTATTATCGAACATTCGGCGATGGTTTTATTTGAAACTTTTCTACATATCAGATGACATCAAATTTTTAGTTCAGCTTTGCTTCAAAATAAAAAAAATTAACGTTTACAGTTACCTATAAATTTAAAAAGGTGAACCTTTATTCACATTATAGTACCTGGACGCCCGAGCGTTGCTCAGATAAAAACAATTGATTTTCTTGGTTTATTTTTAAGCAAAACATTCTTTGGCTTGGTGTTACTTAACAAAGCCTTTTGAAATACCTAGCTCCCAATTTAAAAAATGTCACAAAAAATAAATAAAAACGCAACTTGTCTAGTTGAGGTTTGAACCCGGGTCTCTCGCTCGGTAGTCAGCTTTCGTAACCATTCGACCAACAAAGTTTTAATTCCATTGACGAAATTTTTATACAGGTCTTTCATATCGACATTGTAATTTGTTTGAAGGGCGGATTGACGGACGACATTTGACGGATTTTTACGCCACAATGTTATTAATATTCTCCAATAGATGTCAGTAAGAGTAATTTTGTATTTAACGGCATAAAAATTAAATAAAACGACAATTTCTATCAATGTGCTGGATCGATTTATCATCCCCGAAACCAGGGTACTAAATTTCATCAAAATCTTTGGAGCCATTTCCGAGATTCAAAAAATATATTTAGATATATACAAATTCATTCATTTCATTTCATTTCATTTTCATTTCGATCAGCGATGCAATTCACTATCTCTAGGTAAATGAATGTTCTCCGTTCATTCGAGAACATTCGAGATATTCGATGTTGGTTTCTGTTGTAAGATCCAGTCGGATTCTAGCTATGTTTACACAGCACAGCTAGCTGTAAATCAGTCTGCGGAAATGTTTACTTATCAACAATCCGTTTAGTCACAGGTAATGAAATTGTATTGACGCTAAGGGCCTCGTTCACCATCTCCAAGTAAAGTGTTGATTAGTTACGTCCCAAGTAAAGTTAATTAGCAAGTAAAAGCTATGAGTACGGATCAGTTTATCATATGACTAGTGCTATTCGAACATCGTGTAATTGAAATTGAAGTTACGGGTGACTTTGACCGACAATTAGCGCACTTGTCTTGTCACTTTACTTGAAGGTGTTGAAAGACCTAAGATCCTAAGACTAGCTTTTCCCTTCTACTGTTAATAGACGAAAAATTTAATGCATTAGGTATTTGATTTGTAGTGTAGTGGCCACTTTTCGCTAAAACAAAAAACAGAATTTCTTCACGTCAAATACGTAATACACGTAAATAGGATTATTGGACACACACGATAATAAAAACACACACACACTCATGGCTCCACAGTAGGGTAGATATACCCTGTGTCGTTTGTACCATGGACTCAGACATAGACACGAACACAATCAGACCGAGCACAGAAACTGAAACTCATCATTTCATTCTCTGCTTCGCCGGGAATCGAACCCCGATAGGCAACCCGGCATGGTTACCGTAGCGCCACTTGGGTCGTCACGGATCATTGCTTTCACTTGTGTTCTTTGTCGACACATAGACGTATTTTACTAGATATCATGAATGAATGAATGAATGAATGAATGAATGAATGAATGAATGAATGAATTTATTTATTTGTTTAAGCATGCGTACATATTTGGTGTTATAAACAAGGTTAACCGACATACTTTACTGGATACACCAGTGTACAAATATTTGTACACTGTAAATGCTGACATTTCAAAGAGTGACTGGTGTTTTTATCCGCTGGCTCTTTCCGCTCAACCCATCACCATAAAGGCTAGAGCGATCGTGAAATGGTTGACGTTACTAAGTCGCTTATTTATATTCCAAAAATACTTTAAATTTTTGAGCAATACTTCCCCGATTTCGGGTCTACTATCTATACAAAATTAGCCTTTAATAGACTGTGTAATATTTCAGAAACGCTATTTTCGACTCAATCCCCAAGCTGCAGTTATGGATCGAGGCCAAGTTTGTTTGCGAAGCGACAAAGCCAGCAGTAAATCTAGTCTTGCATAGCAGCAGGACAAATATGAAGACTAGTCGTCAGGTAATCCGCTTAGCGTTATACGAGACGGAACCAAGTACAAGCCGTGTTTTTTTTAGAAAGGATTAGTTACCGAGGCATTAAAAAACAATAATTTTAAATTCTGCGTAAGTTATATTTCAAATCTTTAACAAAACCTATTTATTATGGTTTTCAAAGAGCATTTAAAATTATGATTAAACAAAGGCAGATTAATTAATTGTACCTATAAAATTAACGGCGGAAGAAAAGAATTAATTAAGAAAACTTTTCATTTTATAGTATTATGGCTTCGTCGAACAAGCAGAATTTATCTGTCTTTAAGACGGGTAGAAAAAAGTTTAGAATCACTTCTAGACCGCTTTAATCATCTCTTTCTAAGGATTCATTCTATCTAATATTTTTAAACGAACAATTCTTGTATATACCTTTATACAATCTTGGACTCCAAAGATTTTCATGAAATTTAATACCCTGTAGCTTAGGGATTAAGAATAGAGTATCTTTGCTTGATCGTAAGAGGCGACTAAAAGGGGGCTTCCGGGATTGCGGATGGTGAGAGTGGAAGCTCGACCCGTCCAGCCAGCAGCCCCGGGAAGAACGGCGGCGTGGGCGTGGCCAGATGCCGCTGTGAGAGCGCATCTGTTCTCCCGAAGATCCCCATTCTGGGGCGTCGCGCCTGGAGGACACCGGTACGTTCAAATGAGCAATAATCCCAGGACCCCTATCCAAGCGCAGAGGCCAGCCACCGAGGGCGTTTTAGTGCGGTACAAATCCCACTTAACCTGGTATCCTCTCCCAAGGTGATGGGTACCTTTCGAAGGTTTCCCCCCCCCCCCCGATCCAAAAAAAATAAATAAGGTGGTTCCTGTGGTGGTGGTCATTTTTGGAAATTGTCATTTTATCCATGTTTTCAGCGATAATCAACTTAGATATATTATATATATTGATTAGATATATTGATAAATAGGGCAAACTTCCTGACATCTATTGAACAGTATTAATAATACTGTGGCGTAGAACAACATCATAGTATAAAGAGACGTCAAACGTCATCCGCCGTTCAAACAAATAACAATGTCGATTAGAAAGAGCTTTATAAGACATCAAACTTCCTTGGCCGAATGGTCACGCAGGCTGAATGCGGAGCTAAAGACCCGGGTTCAAACTTCAATCAACACTTAACAATATTTTTTTAATTGGGAGCTACTTCAGATGGCGTTGTTAAGTAACTAGAGGTATTCAAATACTACAATGATAAAAATAAAAATATAAAAGAGAAAAACTTAATTATAACATAATTATAAAATGTACATTAACATCTACTTTTTATTGTTTTATTTATCACATATTGCGTCTTTTAGAAAAGCATAGTAAAGGGTAGATGGTATAGTATAGATAGTATAGGGCTATGGGCTACCTGACTGTAAGAGTAATCAGCGGGCCCGGGAAGGACGGTGATTGTGCATTGCTTCACGCCGCCGTAAGCATTGTGGTGCAGAAGGTGCAGGGGGCATCATCGCTCTCTAGATCCTATAGGCCAATTTTGGGGTGCCGTAGTTCTTTCCAAGCTCTGAAGTAGGCCACCGAAGGAGTTTTAGTGGTGTAAAAATCCCACATAACCTAGTATAGCTCCCAGGGTGTCAATAACCTTTTGAAACCCTCCGAAAACAAAAAAGCTACGCATACCAGGTGATAATAATTATGTGTTTTAAACTTAATATTATTTTATTTCTACCTTGCGACCTACGTGCCCTTGAAAATTGGGTATGTATGTATATGTTAATTATAGCAGACGTCCAGACCCATTCTACTATATACTTAACACCAAGTAATTTGAAACACGGGTAATGGCTCATTTTTATGAAAAATGTCAGAGACCCGTCAGTGGGACGTAAAAAGGGTAGCCGAATATATTAACCACGTCATAACGATTACGAAGAAAACATGAATAAGGATGCTTTTAGGCCCTAAAAGCCTTATAACCCTTAATTCGTTCTTGTTACGTAACGCTGTCCTTCCAGTTTACACCTAGCTCTTTTTACCACTAAATTAATGGCAAATAAATTTTCTCCTCCGGCCTTTTCCGGTATTTTCCTCAAGGAAGCGGCTATAAATCAATTCGACCAGAGAAAGGGTCCTCTTGTACTCATTTACTTGGAACATTGGAATCTTTTCAGATAATTCTTAATTATCCTCCTGTTTCAAAGCGAGGCTCAAACGAATTTCGCTATCTTAGCTTACGTAATAGCGGAAAGTGATAAAGTAGGTACCTAAAAAGGTTACGTATTTCAAATATTTGTTAAATACTGGATAGTGTCCGTAAATATAGTCATGATGTAAAGTGTAGTTAAAATTACCCGTGTTTTTTTATTTGAATGGAGTAGCAGACGAGCAGCCACATACAACAACCTCAAACAAGCATAGGTAAGTCTTGTCTGAGGTCGTATGCAGTTGCGCTGCTACTCCAGAGGCTGGTGGTCGCTTCATGTAAGTGTGGCCGGCAACTGCACCTTTCCACCGAAACACAATAGTACTTGGCAGATAACTTGGTGGATAACACAATGGTACTTCCCTAGGCGAACCATAATAGTTCTACCACCTACCGAAAATGATACACAATAAATATGCCCATAAACAAAAATATATTTAATTCTATAATAGCATATTTTTTACCTTTTGAATAAAGGGGATACCGCCACGCTGGCCTTCGTCCAAATTGCTACTAAAAATGAATTGGCATGATTTTTTCGTAACACCTAGACTTGGACTTTGGACTAGACTTTTTTTTCTATGCAACTAAGCCAAACGGTCGCGGTCGGGAGATGGGTGACCGCTAGTGGCAAAAAAACTTCCACTAACCCGCATCTCCACCAGCCCGCATTGGAGTAGCATGATGGAGTAAGCTCCAAGCCTCCCCAATAATGAGGAGAGACCCGTGCCCAGCCGTGGGATGCAAAAAGGGTTGCAGCCAAGCTTGGACAGTGATTGAAAACACCGTAATAGTATGTTAAAATGTTTTCCTTCACTCGTAATTATTGTTACAATGTTTTTCTTTTCTCGTCTCACTGTTAATTATGAATCTACATGCTCACGATAGAGCAGCCATATGAGCGCGCCGTGTAATCGAGGACCGGTACTTATCGTCGTCCGTCTTTAGCCTGTTTCTCTGTAGTGGCTATGGCTGCTCGGATAGCGTATTCTGTGAGATATTATGATAAGTATAATGATATTCTAGCGATCAAGCTATTTTTTTTTTAATTGGCAAGCAGCTATTTCTTACACAAACACTGGTATTTATGATCGATATACACAAAGAATAGTAAAAGAAGGAAATAGTTCAAAATCCGTTTTAATTACATCAATTTCACGAAGTAATTCCTTTGTAAAATCGTTGTCCCGATTTGATGGAATCTCAGTACAACTTTGCAATCAACCTTTTGCATACCCGCGTTTTTTAACGACATCGACATGACCAATAAAAAATTCGCTTACAAAATGTACATAAAAGATAAAACGATGCGCTGCATTTAACAGTGAGCTTACTGGTTCCCGAACCAATCGGATTGCGGGCGCAACTATCAGTCCGGATCGCCGGATTGCCGGACGAGTGCCGGTTGTTTTCCGACAGCCCATTATCGACGTTTCCGAGAGCTCGTTAACTAATTTGTTTTTATGAAGCTCGCTAAAGGATTTATGTCTGAAATTCAACATGTTTGCTTCCATCTCTCAGTTATTCTGGTTATGAGGAAAATTCGTTAATATATTATACTTTGCTACTCGTACTTAGTGATTCATAACAAAGACAAAGACAAAGACTTTTATTTGCACAAATATGGGTGTTTACAAAAGGTGTTTTTATACATTTTGTTCGCCATATTTACCTTCATGAGGTGTGCAAATATTACAATAATTAAAACTTAACTAATTACAAATTAAAATGAACTTATATTGAAACAAATTTCTTTATTATATAATACTTATTATTATCATAATTTATACCCATATTGCACCTTTTTATTGGTTAATTTTTATTTATTAATTTTATTTTTATTTTTAACATAACAATACGAATTATATGGCATTGAATAAACGATTACTATATATCTAAACTTTATAATTTTGCTAGCTGTGCCCTGTGGTTTCTGCCGCGTTAGACAGGATCATTAGTTCGTGAAGTGAATGTATATTCCGTAGATTTCGTGAGTATCAATAATTGCAACCTAAACTTTAATACCTGTTACCCTCTTAGGTGTCACACGAGTCATCTTTATGAAAAGATACATTTTTTTTACTATGATTTACTACTCTACCTAATTTTAGGTTAATGCCAAATTTCATTAAGTACGTCAAGCATTTCAACCATTCGTAGCGTAGTCACCTTTCGCTTTTATTATTAGAATTTTATAATTTCGGGATTGTAAGTAGAAAGATTAAGAATTTGGGGTTTAATGAATGCAATTATAAAAATACAGACACGAAAAGCAACACGTAAATATCGACAAACAGAAAATAAATTCCTATAAAATATTGGCACTTTGGCGCTCCATAACCGATGTCTGTTTTTAATTTTAAAGCTTTCCGCTCAAAAATAAATATCAATTATTAAATTGATAGTTAAAATATTTATGCTATGGCTAGTACCGTAAAGTGGCCTCGTCGTAAAATTACAAGTGTAGGTAACTAAGAGTTTTACAAAATTCAATACATTTTACACAAAATTGTACCTGGCCTGAGTTATCGTCGGCGTAGGCTTGTTGACCTTAGGCTCGTAGATTTCAAGTGTTCTTCTGACTGATGATAGGATCGACAATGAAAAACCCAATTAAATGTAATTAAAATGAATAAATCCTCGAGTTACGGATTCTGTTCGGAGTTTTTTGAAGTGAAAACTTCTTTAGCGGCTTTGAGCACTTTTTTTGGGATAGGTAAAAATGTTAGACTCGCGTCAGGACACGTGGCCTGATCGAATATTCCTAAGACGGAGGGGTGACAGCTGATGGCTCGACTGTCTTTACTTGTAAAATTCGTTTATATCAAGTATTTAAAATATGGACATTGAACAAAGTGCATCTATTAATGAAAAAATGACGAAGAAATAGTGAAAGAAAATGAGTGAGTATAAAAATACTAGATGAAAACCTACTGAAAATATTAGAACGTATTCCCTAACCATTCCATAATATCGAAAATACACAACGTTAATGTTAAAGTTTTCACTTCTGTCGGAACTACCGGAGTGCAACCCGTTTTTTTTTTTACTCCAATACGGAACTGAAGTGTCACCGAGCAACCAGTCGTTGTTGTGAGTTTTGGCATTCATACTCGTAACTCTATCAGACACAACTTGGTAAAACAGTCAACTATACTTACTAGACAGTTAGATATCAGACTGATTTACTATCGACCAACTTTTTAAAATATTTATTAGTACCCGGATGACCGAGCGTTGCTCGGATGAAAACAATTGATTTTCTTGGTTTAATTTTAAACAAAACACTCATTGGCTTAGTATCACTTAACAACGCCATCAAAAATAGCTCCAAATTAAATATTATATTGTGTAGCAAGGGGTGAAACAAAACCATTGCTGACGAGGGCGAGAGTTGAGGGCGAGAGTAAGACTATTTCAGAAAAATAGCGCAGTAATATCTTCTGACCACGACTTGACGACAGTTGTCAATGCGATTCTGAAAGACTTGAAATAAAGACGCAAATAGTAAACAAATGAAGGTGCCGAGTAGAAACAATGTTGTTTCTGACTGACACATTCGCATTGGTTTGAAATTGTCTTGTTTCGACTGGCAAAACAGAAATCAAAACTCGTTGTTTCATTACATGTGATATGAAAAAAATATTGTCACAAAAATAATCTATATGCTATTGATTGAGTTTTTTTTTTCGACCATGGAAATTTTAATTCAAATTACGATTTTTTTTTAGAGATCTTTAATTCGACACTGTCATTTTTTGCACGGCGTATTGGAGGATGAGGTTAGACGGCGCTACGCCACAATATTAATATTAATACTCTCCAATAGATGTCAGGAAGAGTCACATTTTTCAGTTTATTTTTAATACTGATAAAGCGACAATTTCTGAAAATGAAACCTAGTTGGATCGATTTTCACCCCTGAAACCCCCTGGGTACTGACTTTTATGAAAATCATAGGAGCCGTTTCCGAGATTTAAAAAATATACATAGGTATACAAGAATTGCTCGTTTAAAGGTATTAGATTATTGTGCTAGCCGGATTCAATCTGCAAAAGTAGGAGTGAAATGTTTTAACTTGACACTAGCTAAAAGCACGGATCATACTCGTACTATGCCATTACGGAAGAAGAAGAAATCATTGACGTCTACGTCTATGCACATTGATGTCATATGAAATTGCATTTTACTCCTGAGAACAGAATATGATCATAATTTAGGCATAGTCAAAAAAATATAAATAAAAAATTATAATTTACAAACGGTTAATTTTTGTCCTTCAATATAATATAGCATCAGTGAAATAATATTTTTTACCCCTCGCAGCTATATAGTAACCAAGGCCATGGCATTTCAGATATTTTTCACACACGATCAAATCATATTTATAAAAACAAAAGTAGAACAATACGCGTAATGCCGCTATTGTTCTTGGCGAGTAGAAAACAACTTCTATTCATTTTTATTGTTCCGTAGGTATCTGGGTCACATCCTCACTTCATTTGATGAGACTGTGGTATATGTTCACATAGTTTTTGCAACTCCAGCTTACAATTTTTTATATTTTTGTGGTAGTCTATTCAATTTGAAAAGTTATACGAATGTACATATTGTTATATAGTTATGACGCTCTAGTCCTCCCAACGCAAATCAAATAATAATAAATAAATACTTACTCATGCCCACACTAGGATTCCCTGTGTCTTGGATACCAAGGACACACACAAAAACAGAAACACAAACACCCAGACCAAGTACAGAAATTAAAACTCATCATTTAAATTTCTGCCTCGCCAGGAATCGAACCCGGGACCTTTTGATCGGCAGTCCGGCATGGTAACCATTGCGCCACACGGGTCGTCAACGTAATGTAATTTGAGTTACATTTCGTTTGGGCTGTCCCTGGATTATTTTACCCATTTTTTGGTCAACTTTTCTTATGATCACGATCAGCTGTCACGTGTGTCCATTTATAGACATTCTGTTATCTCAAATACATGAGTTTGTTTCTTTTATAACGTGATTGTGCTAAAGGGGTCATCGAAATTAGTGCCGGAATTACTGACACAATAAAACAGCGTAAAAATCTCGCAAAATTGTCTACTGTCAAATATTAATCCAATTTTTTGGATCTACTGAGTTGCCGAAATTAAAGCGGTTGAAATTGGTTCGGCAGAGGACAGAGCCAAATTCTCATAAATGTTAAGGCGAGGTATATGGATGTATTTTGTACTGCGTTTTTGGCTGAGAGATTATTATCATATTTTATTTGAATGGTGCAGCGGTGGTACTTCCCCGGGCGAACCATAATAGTTCTACCACCTACCGAATCAGTTGCTACTTAATAAGACAATAAAATTTAGTTAGATTTGAGGGATAAACTTCCGATTAGCATACAACATACCGCATAGCAACATACCTCCAATCGATCTGAAATTTGGTACCTACTCTTGTATTTTGTAGCGCTGATCAAGAATATCATACTGTTAAAATACCCTCAAATTTGATGTTCACGGTCAAGCGGACAAATAGCGCTATTTAGTTATTTACAATATAATAGTAAATATTAGTATAAATATTGTAGTTGTAAATAATATTTACAATATAATACAATAATATTGTGACTTATAACACTGTACTGATAATTGAAAGCTCATAGTCGTCATTTGAAAAAACTAGCAACATCAACAATTTTTTTGTGCTGGTATGCTGTGTCGGCAACAAAAAGTGTCTACGTTTGCGCAGCGCCCCTAAGTCGTGGTACAGAACCGTTTGTATGTCGCGCCTTTAGTACGTGAAGTTTTAACGAGCGTCGCGACGTACTACGATTGCGCCGCCACTAATGACTGATAAATTTAAAATATTCCTGTTTATGCGACAGTGGGGAAAGTTGGTCAACTTTAGCGATGTTGCCCCGCCACAATTATATTCCGAGAGGTCAGCGTACGAAGCAGCAAGAAATTTTATTTTTCATATTATGTCACAGTGGTGAATCAAGGGAATAGTTTTCCAGCTCTAAGCTAGATTTTTAACATTGGATTAAAAAGCTTTTCCACGCTGAGGGCAAATATCGTAAGGACAGTGTTACGAAACTGTTCGATGTTTTCCATCAACGTGTATGCATGAAACTTATGGAAAAATTCTCAAAGGCATGTCATATCCATCCAGCACTAATAATATTTTGTAAATGGTTAAATTTCAATAGTTTCATTAATTTGACCGGGCAAGTACCACCGCGGCACCCACTTCAGTGTTTCGGTGCAGTTGCCGGCCAGACTTACATGAGACGACCATCAGCCTTCGAAGTAGTAGCGCCAGAGGCAGGAATTAGGTTTTGTTGAGATTGTATGTAGATGTCTATGGGCCACTTAACACCACGTGGCTATATTCTTCTGCTACTGCATTCAAATAAAAATAAAAAGGTTGCAGTTTTTGGTCCCCAACTCTCAGAATATATTAGTAGGGTAACGTTTTCGAATTAAAGTTTTATAATTGCTTTTGAATTTTATGAAGCAATCTGAGTTTATGTTTTAGTCGTTAGCGTTGTAAAGCTCATGTTTTAGTTGTAAACTGAATGTATTTGGATTGTGTTTAATAACGTTGGGTCAGGCAATCTGAGGTCGAAATGACTTCCACGGCGTTCTCTTGGGTCACATATAAACAAGTGGAATGTAGAATCACTATCTTATTTGGTACCTATATGGATACTTAAAAATAATTGCTAGAATCTAATCTAGGCTACACTTATATTTTTTTATTTAATTTGAATGGAATAGCAGACGAGCATGCAGACCACGCGGTGTTAAGTGGCCGCTGCAACCTATGGAAATCTACATACAACCTCAAGCAAGCATAGGTAAGTCTTGTCTGAGGTCGTATGCAGTTGCGCTGCTACTCCGGAGGCTGGTGGTCGCCTCATGTAAGTGTGGCCAGCAACTGCACCTTTCCACCGAAACACAATAGAATTGGTTCACGGCAGAAGTGGGTGCAGCGGTAGTACTTCCCCGGGCGAACGATAATAGTTCTACTACCTACAATTATTACCAACATATATTTTAATAACCCACTACATTCTGAGTTTTTTCTTTTCTTGCGGTAAGTACAGGAAATTCCTTGTTGTTTAATTATAGGTTCTAAGTGTTTGTTGAAACGGGCACGCCTCGGCGGTTGACATAGGATGAACCAAACGGGAGTGGCCCGAACACGTCCTTTTGTGTTTGGGTGACCACTAGAAGCAAACTGTATGCGGGTTTCTGTGCTTCCAAGGGCACTTTAAGCCATTGGCTCCAGTTTTTATCAATAGATAATCTTGTCGGTGGCCTTATGGGCGGCTTGAAAGCATCCGACAGCGGGTTGTCTACTGATCCGCATCTCCACCAAGCCGCATCAGGGCAACGTGCTGGAATAAGTTCCAGGCTTCCATAATAAGGGAGAAAGACTCATGCCCAGCAGTGGGACACAAAAAATGTTGCAGCCATTCTCTTTCTGAACGTATCCTAGCAATTTCCAGTCATAATATCGAATTGTCGCAGAACATTCTGGCTTAAGAGGCAAAACTGCGTTTATTTAAACACTACACGACACCAAAACTACTACATATTCAATGACACTGCGACTTTAAGAACTTGCCTCAACGTATTACAAATTCAAAGGTGACACCTTCTATGTGTTAAGCGTCTCAGTTCAAACTCGACCTACATTTAAAATAGCAAATACCAAAGCACTCAACTACAAGCATGTCAAACTTAAAAAGCCAAATAAATTTAAAATTAGAGCCAAGCCACACTAGCTACTTTAAGCATCGGCGATGCAGTACCTATCACGCGAAATCGCCGATTGCAGAGGAGGATTTAGAAATTTGCCGCCATCAAGCTTTTCAATTCTTCCCCTCGCCCCCCTCTAATAACCTCATAAATTCGATTTTCTTAAATAAACTTTAACAACTTTGACGACCCGTGTCGCGCATGCCGGACTGCCGATCGGATTCGATTCCCGGCGAGATAGAAATTTGAATGATGAGTTTAAATTTCTGTTCTGGGTCTGGTTCTGTGTGTGTGTCCATGGTACCCACGACACAGGGAAACCTAGTATAGGGCTATAAGTGTGAAGCGTTTTTTAAAATAACTTTAAGAAGCTCATATTATTGAAATTCTTTTTTATGCAGTCAGGTTGCTCTTTAATTTTGTGAAGCAAAAAAATTTTGGCCAAATTTGCCTCCCTAGGATCCAGCCTACTAAGCCTTTTGGAAAATCCAGCATTGGTCGATTGGCTATGTAAATATAGTTAGGTGTGGCTCGTCGTCGTCGCTCGTCGTTAAATGTAAAAAGCAAGCACTACTGTTTTAAACCGATATTAAAATGCATGATTGTTAAAAATTCTACGACCCTCCTCAGGCCCAGGTCTGGAGATGTGATAAGCTAGAAAATTTAACACTCAGCGTGGCACGCGAGGCGATGCAGATAAAAAACGACACGGTGTAATAAACCGGCGGGCGGTCAAATAAAAAGCGGCCGAAAGCGAGTCGGATGAGCCATGAAGGGTTCCGTAGAACAATCGCACAAAAAAACTTTGTTTTTCATAGTATCTGTAGAAAAGATACTATTAACTACTCCTGAAAACATGTAATATGTATGTATAAATATTTACAATATTTGTAATAATTAATTTGACATTTAGAAATCTAGAATCTTAATATACTTGTAAACTATTTTGCATGCCATGCCATAGCTAATAGTGAGATTCCTAAAAATAATGTAAACAACCATGTAACCACGATTACTGCAAATAAATGATGTCAATTTCAATATGTTTGCGGTTTTTGAAATTTGCTATATCTCAAAAACAATCCCAAAAGCAACACAAAGTATCTCGTTTAAAACATTTTATAAACAAGTAACGTTAGGAGAGGACACATTATCCCACTTTGGAATTGTCTATTTTTTAAGCGACCCACTTAAACAAACTGGTTTTAGATACCTCGTTGCCATTTTTGAAGACCTACCAATATTTAACCCATACCTGCATTTTTATAGATAAAAAAATATATATTCAGTTCCATGTAATTGATGATTGACGACCATTTGCCATTTTACGACCCGAGTGGCGCAATGGTTACCATGCCGGACTGTCAATCGAGAGGTCCCGGGTTTGATTCCCGGCGAAACAGAAATTTGAAAGATGAGTTTAAATTTCTATTCTCGTTCTGGGCGTTTGTGTTCCTGTATTTGTATGTGTCCATGGTACCCACGACACAGGGCAAAATACCCCTACTTTGGGCTATGAGTGTGAAACGTTATGTAAGTCTAGTTATTTTTGATAAAAAACCGAGTCTTACCCTTCGGCTACGTAACCCTAAAAAGGGGTTAAATGCGCCCACGGCCGCAGCGTCAGGGTTACTTTGATGAGCAATTTCATATGAAACGGCACGATTACGTCACGATTTATTGTTACGATAAATAGCGGAATGTGCGGCGGATTTATTTCCACTGCTTACAGTGGGGAAACCGACGAATTGTTTTTGAGTGATGCAGTAAACTATGACTTGCGGAGTTATATATTGGAGTTGGCAGATCGCATGCTCGTTTTGTAAGATCGAAAGAAGTTTTCTTCAGCAGTTCACCAATTTTGTCTGATGTTCTATGAAATTAATGGAAGTCTCATATATCATTTTATTTACATTTTCACCACAACGCAATTGAATTACCTCACGATAGAAATAAAAAAGTTTAGAAACCTATTTTTCAATTTTGTTCTTCGGAACAAATTCAACAAAGATTTGGGAATCTTATCCACGATAAAATATAAATTTACCTATGCCTGATAGTTTTTTTTAATTAGAATTTTAACGGATTCTCATAACTTTAAAATAAACTTTAAAAATTAAATAATATTATTTATAATATTATAGTAAATAAATAAAAACTTTAGTTTAATTTTGTGGTTATTGTATGCCTGAATAAAGTAATGCCTGAATAAAGTAATTATATTGTTTAAATACTATTGTAAAACACAAACACCTAAAAATGTTTCGTAAACAGTCATCAATAAACATTTTTCATTTCATTTCGCAAAGTTGATTTTTACCATATTTGTTGTTAGCATACTTTAAAACATGTCGATATAATATAATAATAATAGTAGCGCCAAGAAATCGCTTGTTTTAATCTATTAAAAATATGGTAGATATTATGGGAATATCCCTTCTTTTTATTATTTTATTCTTATATTCTATTCCTTACTTTGTGACAATCTAACTACTCGTACTAATGATCCGACCCGTCGTCGTTCAGGTGATTTTAGTTTTTATGATTTTAGTAATCTATCTACGGGAACAGTAATTTTTTCTACGATATAATATATTCTATGTGTTATATCTGCTTTTAATCTACATATCTCTGTGCCTAATTTCATCCTGATGCGTTCAGCCGTTGCGTGATTAGCAAGAAACATCTATTCAAACATACATCCAAACTTTCGCATTTATAATATGTATTAGTATAAATTCACACATATTTTAACAAACACTATCAATTCTTTTTTTTTGTACTTACTACAAAAACCTACGCGCTCTAAATCTATCATTATTGTCACTTCGTTTTAAGAAACCGATTTACTGTCGTTCCGAAAGATTTATTGTAGCGTTCGAAGTCTGTTTTCATGCAAGCAATATATCATGAATATTTTTAGTGGCACGGAACTGCCACAGTGACGGCGCCAGCGGGGTAAACAAAAAGTATTAAACATTTGGAACAAATCGTAACTGAGGGCCTACTCTGTAAGCATCCGTCCGTAAGTTCTAACATTTTCGGAATCATTTTTAGCATACTCAGATCGTTTTTTCAATGATATAAAAAAAAAACTCGATATGTGCAGTATTACGGACGTTATCACTGCCACATACGGGATCCATACGCACAGAAACACGGTCGTCCATTGAATATTTTTGAAGTAAAAACTTCTTTAGCGGCGTGGAGCACTTTTTGTGGGATGGGTAAAAACTATGAAACTCGCGCGAGGACACGTGTGCTGATCGCAAAATTTCGTAAGATAGTAGAGGAGACGAGGAAGATCGACCTTCACCGATCTGATAATTCGATGAGACATATTGTTTACCAAATATAATTTATAAACATATATGCCTATGATAACTTGACTATTGAAAAGTGTTCATAGATATTTTTAATTTAATTAATTTTAATCAATTTTCTTTCATATCACCTTCACTCTTGTAACAACCGAACGAGTGAATATCTTCACCGGATCTTAGACCAAGACGGAGGGGTGACAGCTGATGACGGCTCATCTGACGGCTGTCTATACTTTTTTTCTTCAATTATGGCATCGCAAACTCTGCATATTGCCAGCGTCAAGTATAATTTTATCTTAAAATTCGTTTATATCAAGTATTTAAATTATGGACATTGAACAAAGTGCATCTATTAATGAAAAAAGTGACGAAGAAATAATGAAAGAAAATGAGAGAGTACTTTGTAAAAATACTAGATAGAAATTAATAGGTACTGATAATTCAAGCAATTCGTGCGGAATTATTCCCTAACGATTCCAAGACATCAAAAATGCACAACGTTAATGTTTTCACTTCTGCCGGCACTCCCGGAGTGCAACCCATTCTATTTTTTTTTCAATCAGGTATTTAATTATATAAAACACAATAAATGATCATTTATTATTTTGGCTGCAACCCTTTTTGCGTCCCACTGCTGGGCACGGGTCTCTCCCCAATATTGGGGAGGCCTGGAGCTTACTCCACCACGCTGCTCCAATGCGGGTTGGTGGAGATGCGGGTTAGTGGCCAACCCGCTGTCGGATGTTTTCAAACCGCCCATAAGGCCTCCGACAAGGTTTAACGACTGTTATCTATCGACAACAACCGGGACCGACGGCTTAACGTGCCCTCCGAAGCACGGAAACGCGCATGAAATTTTTGCCACTAGCGGTCACCCATCTCACACCTGACCGCGCCCGTTTGGCTTAGCTGCATAGATCGCTTGCGTTCTACGCTCGCCACCGAGCCATGCGCGCTTCGATTATTTTACTAATGTTAAATTAATAGTTCATCTGCATATCGGTGTGCTCATATGAAAGAATCGGTGCAAAATACATAGATAAGAGGCAATCAAAGTTCAAGAAAAGCACATTTTCTAGCTAGTTGAGAGTTGTGCACTACCTCAAACGCTTCGCGTTATGAGGCGTGCTAAAGGAGTAAATATGTTACGTTATAGTCGAGCAAAAAATGGTGCCTTGAAATGTGTAATAATAATATGAAGGAACATTGCCCTCATATTAAACTCGCCAGCTCCCTTGGCATCTTGTCGTTTTGCCGCATTTATGCCAGTAAGGAATGGTGGAGAAGGAGAATTAAAAAGTCTGTGGACTGAAAAAAGAGAAAATCCCTCGATTTTTTAGTGTTTATCAGATGTACGAGTATATAAATCAAATCAGTAGTTTTTCTTTTTAAGGGAGAGAACGCCATAAAGTGTTCCCACAAAGAAACACTACCAATCGGCCGACACAACACTGTATGTCTGTGTAGCTCTCGTCAATTATTCTATGTAATCCTATTACGCCAGCGTGCACGGCTTCGTCTCTTAACCTTTGCCCATTGAGGAAACTAACCCCACGCAGGCTTAACGTCCGAGCTAAAATATCGTAAGACCATTATATAGCCTATAAACATATTTTTTTACCATTGTATAACTTACTGACTTTCCGCCCGTGTTTTTTCCAAAAGGAATGACATTTACCGCGGGTAAAAGGTAGACTTTCTTACCCCCTAATTATTTCCAAACAAAAAATCTGATTAACCCTGTCGCACTATTGCGACGCACAAGAAGAGCACACAAACAAACAAGCACACTTTCCCATTTATAATTATGAAGTACTAGCCTTCCGCCAGCAGCTTCGCCTGCGTCTATCGGTTTAATGGGGCTTAACTAACTAACTTTTAAACTTTGTTGAATATCAGACCGGGTGGAATATACAAGAATAGTAATACCTAAATAAGTCTTAACTAAACAGCAGCAGCCAATAAGTAAATATACCTTATACACTTAATACTTTTACACAACAATAAAACATTGAGAACATCATATACAAGCATCTTCCCACAGTCAATATACAAATTTGATACAAAATTAAAATCTTTATAATATTTAGTGCGGGTCTATTCGATCGTTATGACTGTTCATGTACCTACTCGTAATATATATATTTTAATCCTCCAATTTTTTCCTTTCTACGAACTGCAGTCTCCTAATCAAATTTTAATGGCGCAATCATAAAAACATTTACGATTCAAACCGCATTGATTATCTGAAATTTTATTTCATAACAATTGCGACGTTTATTACTTTTAAAACAATTGACCTGCCTTCAGTTATATAAACAAAATTCATTTCAAACTGAACTGTTTTTGAGCCCTAAATAATGTAGGGTTTAGTTATGTGCCAAGAGGAACGTAAAGTTACGAGCCATTTAGGATTAGGCTTTTAAATTAGGGCATAAACCATTTTCATCTACATAGAAATACTAGCGGCCCCTGGCGGTCTTAGCAAAGAGGACCATTAAGTGAATATACTACATAATATATAATGATGCAGTCGACATAGGGTTAATTAGAGTGAGACTGTTTTTTATTCATTTTATTTTTAACATAGTGAACATTTCTAGTCGGTTCGTGTAACTAAATCTAATAAATGGTAGTATTACCATTTTGTAGGTGGTAGAACTATTATCGTTCACCCGGGGAAGTACCACCGCTGCACTCACTTCTGCCGTGAACCAATTCTATTGTGTTTCGGTGGAAAGGTGCAGTTGCCGGCCACACTTACATGAGGCGACCACCAGCCTCCGGAGTAGCAGCGCAACTGCATACGACCTCAGACAAGCTATGCTTGCTTGAGATTGTTTGTAGATGTCCATGGGCTGCAGCGATCACTTAACACCACGTGGCCTGCATGCTCGTCTGCTATTCCATTCAAATAAATAAATAAAAAATTACCACTTAGAAATTTATTAGAATACCTATATCATTATTTATATTATTACTATTTATTTGAAAAAAATATTTTTTTGTGACCATAATGGTTAAGTGAAGGAAAGAAGGCAACGATTTTTGTCCCATTGAGTTCGAAAGTGACAGCCAACCAACAAACTTGAGGCATACGAGAAATGTAGGAAATAAATATTGAACTGAGGATAGATGACTCTCCCGGAAGGGTCTTGTCTATATAATTCCACGTAAAGATCAAACGGCTGTTAATGCTATGTGGCATAATCATTACGTTCCCTCTCTTCCTTTTCGTGTTATTGAAAAATTAGGAAAAATCAACCAAAAAGTCGCATTTCATTGATATCATGACAATTAATCCAGACCTTTCGGCTCGATTTGTTTATTTTATAAAAAAAAATCTTGAGTGAGAAATATGCGAATCATGGGTCAGGAAAAGGCAGTGATCATCAACCAGTAACTGAAAAATATGCCGTTGCCTATAATCCAATGTGTTTATCATGAACTTTGAAGTTGATTGACCGAATGAAAAAAAAATCAAAAATGACAGATTTTTCGAAAAGCAATAAAATTACTTTACGCGTAAATTATTTTATTAACGAGTTACGCAAACCTTTCCTTGTATTCAACGAAGTTTTTTTTTTCTTTTAAGCCACTAAACCCGAGACGTGTTTGAAATAACATGGTTGACTGTCATTCCTGTTTAAATAACGCGACAAAAAGCTTTTTCTATTTATAGAACAATAGAATTAACAATGACGATTATATAAAGTCGAGATCTCATCCCAACAATATAATGACGCACAATTTTCTTTTTGGCAAAAGTCAGGCATCGATAGTTGTGTGGGTGTTATACACTGGCTGTGACCTTGAGACCAGTTGACTTCTCTGTTTACTAAGAACGTGTACATTACCAGCTACAAACAGTATTATTCATTATTAAAAGCTTTTATTTAACTTGCAATGTATGTATGTTTTTTCGGGTGGAATCTTGCTACTCAATTTTGAAGCAAATATTTTCATCCGATTGAGTTGATTTTTCTATACACGTTTAGTTTGGATGATAAAACACGATTATATGTGTGACGTCATTCTAAATCCAATATGGCGGACCATCCAAGTTGGCAGAATAATTATTTTAAATGAATTCCTACAATATGGGTATCTAATGAAAGGGCTTGTTGAGAGTTACTCGAAAAACAATGTGACGTCATTCTAAATCCAATATGGCGGAACTTTCAAGATGGTGGAATTATAGTGGATTAGAAACGATAATACTGTTTCTATGCGAAATCAATAGCTAAAAGACTGCAAAGAAAACTCCAATAATGACAGAAATATACATAATATAGTGTGTAAACGATTCCTGCGATAATTTGAAACATATTATCATCAGCATCGAGATACTATGTACTGACGTACGTAGTATAATAGTAGTACCTCAGTGATTCTCAGAAAACAGTTTTGCGACACTTACCTTCTAAAAGTAAAATGTAGATTGTAAAGACTAATGTTATAAATTAGTGCATACAATAACCAGAATTATTTAAAAACATCTCGATTTTTATAATTTTGAATTGATAAAGGCTTCGAATTCTCAATAAAAAGCCAATGACTTCTCTGGTTGTGTCATTCAATTGTTCGAGACGTCGACTCTTATTACTAGCCGTAAACTTTACGCATACGATAAAGTAAATCCTCTGAATTTTATACACCTTATATGAGCTCTAAAAACGCGCTCCTCAATATATTTTACCGCATTGATACGTGCCACTTTAACGACCCGCTTCCAAAATTCGTGATTCTGTCATCAAACTCCCTCTGATGAGAAACTGGTGCAATCAGCTGAAATTTGGCCTGCGGGGAACTTTCGTTGACGAGTTTTGAACGGAAATAATTAGGGCAAGAATTTTTAGTGGATCCAAATATTTGGCACTTCGGCTTGGTTAGTAAACTTTTGGGTTTGCTGAAGAGCTTCAAGCGCCTATTAATATTGAGGGTAAACTTAGAATATTCTTCTGTTGATTTAATAATTATACTATTCACAAAATTTTGTTTTTCAATGGAGTGGAGTAGCTAAAGAAGACAAAGACAAAGACTTATTTGCACAGATATGGGTGTTTACAATAGTTGTTTATATATATTTAGTTCGCCATTTTTACCTTCTTGAGGTATGTAAATATTACAAAGATAAAAATATAAAAGAGATAACTTATTTATAACAACAACAAAAATGTACAATTACATCTATTTTATTTGATTTGACAGCCTCCGTGGCGTAGTGGGTGATGAGCCGACTGCGAAGCGTGAGGTCGTGGGTTCGACTCCCACCCAGGACAAATATTTGTGTGATGAACATGACTATTTGTTCTGTGTCTGGGTGTTAATTTATCTATTTTAAGTATATATTAAGAATTATATAAATATGTTAATCAGCTTTCTGATTACCATAGTACAAGCTCTGCTTAGTTTGGAATCAGATGGCGCTGTGCGAATTGTCCAAAGATATTTATTTATTATTTATTTATAACTATTTCTATGCCTCATGGAAGAATGCAAGAGCGTACCCATTCCCGCGGCGTAAAAATGTGGTTAGAAGAACATATAACAAAACCGCTTTGATATCCTTCTAACTAAGTTATCCGTGTTTATCCACGCTGGCACATAAAAAGTACTCTTCGCACTTCAGCGGTTATACTGATTAAGTTATTCAAATTTATCACCAATCTAAATTAATCTAGGTCGTAATCTGTTTCTATCCTTTTAATTGCTCATTACGACATCCTAACTAAATCTATATCAAAACAAATCAGAATGAAGATCAAGCCTCTTTATCTCGAGTAATTTTGTCTGATCCTTTACATAGTGATCCTAACCAATGTCAAATTCAAAAAATTGGCAAAGTTGATATGGGCTCAGGATCAGGATACTATGTCCCAGATAATGCGACCAAGGCTCGCTGATCCCGCACGAGCCCCGGTTAATCCCGCAACGACTCGCGGTTATCGGAAGGTTCAAGGCCGGCTCGTGTCCAGCGACACGTGGGGAGGATTTGTTAGCTGGTTAGAATCGTTGTGAGGATGTCTATAACAATCAAATCAAAACTATAAGTTGAAGTCTCTATATCTCAAAAAATCCTTTGAAACTTAACATAATCTTTGAAATTACTTCCATTTTCTGAAAATTGACAAGTGTTGAAAAAACTCTTAGTACTTGCCGATTTCTTGCGAGCTTCATATAATCATACAAAGATTTCTTCTTGCCGCACGGGAGGCATCTTACCATTACGATATAGCCTCTAACAACAACAAAAGCATCCTATCCAATCTTTATTTTGAAATATTGGAAAGTTTTCATAAAAACTCGGGCTGTGTTTCCCATGTAATGCGATCAGGGCTCGCCAATCCCGCGCGAGTTCAGGCTAATCCCACAACGACTCGTGGTCCAGTGACACGTGGCGAGGATTTGTTAGCTCGTTAACATCGTTTAGACGATATCTAAGAGTATGTACATCAAAACGAATTGCCCTAAAGCTCAATTCGAATAAAAAAGTAAAGATAGAACACTGCGAACAATAAAGTGAGGCCGGTAAAAATTGCACCTCGTTGTAAAACGTGAGAAAGAAAAGTGTAAAGTGTATAACTTTATATTAACTCGTTCTGAGATTATTTCCCAACGACTTGTGGTTGCGGGCAACTTGCCTGGCATTGCAGCCCAGTCGGATGGGTAGCGACACGTGACGAGGTTTTGTTAGCTCATTGAAATCTTCGTGAACAATGATATTTGAAATATGGGAAGATATGTTATATAGAAAATGATCCTTAAAAATCAGGCATATAGCAGATGTTGCCTCATAAACTGGTCAGCGCTATTTCTGACAGTGGCTGCCATAATCATGCTTTTTTTAGTGACAATAATCATCACTAAGTATCATATTGCTGACATGACTACGTATTTTTAAAATATATAAGTTCAATGGTTAAAAGGATTTACATAACGATCTACTCATAACTCATATCAAAACAAATCACCGTAAATATGAAGTCTTTACATTTTAAGAAATTCTGTGTAGCCCTGATACCAAGCCACACATGAACCCAGTTCAGGAATAGTCAGGATTTCTCCACCACTTCACTTTAAACTCAAGGCTTTTTATATGCAATATTAATCTAAGTTCAGTTAAAATATTAATATGCAATATTAATATCAGCACTATTGTCTCTCTCTCTGTTGCATGCTGTCATATAGGCAGTACAAAACGTATGCGATTTGTTAGTTATTTGATAATTTACTTAGCACAAAGCCTGGTCATTCACAATATTTAGACTATAATGTAGTATTTAACTTTCATCGTGCAAACAAAGACGGTGACAAGGGTGATTTTATATTTGTTACCCAGTCTCATAAAGTGCAATACCGACTACCTCTACAATATGCCACGTCCTGTTCCGATGAGTAACAAATCCTCACACGTAGTCTCCGGGGACCCAACAAAGCCTGGGTTGCGGCCCTCCTCTGGGAATGCCGCAATGAGCCTAAGGTAACCTCGCTGTGGGTTAATTTACTGCCTTCTACATAAATGATGTTTGAACGTCAGAGGCTTTGGAGCTTCTTCCTTCAAAGCCGGAGGATACCTAATTTAGATGTTAAGTATTTATCGAGTTTTGTGATGTGTAAGTTTATGGTGAGAAGTGGTCTTTTAAAGTAGAATTTTTAATATGATTTCCTTATGGTGTGGCATTAATGAAATACACACACCCTTTAATTTTCACCCTTCTATCACCTATCTTTTAATAGCCATATAATTATTTTCCCATTATAAGGCGGTTTGGAGTTTGCCGGGTCAGTTAGTGATCATATAAAAGGCGCTAAAGATATGGCAGCAAGAAGCCAATACGTTAAGCCAATCAGAACCCTACCCCCACCGAAACCGACCCTATATATTAGGCTTAACACCACGCATAAACGAGATGGATGGTCCTCTTTTTCTCCGTAATATAGCTGTTTATTTCCAGAGAAATATTAACAAGCGTCGACATGGCGCGCGGACATTAGCGTTATGAAAGCTTTTCGGTTACTCGTTTGGAACGGAGCTTTTTGGTCATAGGCTTGCGAAGGTTTTGAATGTGCTATGGAAAAAAATATGGGAAATGTTATTTAGTTACCAAGCAAGTAATTTTCTGTTTCGCGGATCATCTCGACTCTGTAAGGAATATTAGATTATTTATTTATTTATGTAAAGTCAACAATATGCTAACAGTTCAAGACCAGACACATATTATGTGAATATTAAATTATATAGGTAAAACATAAAAATAATAAAAGATAGTAACTATATTATGTATACAAATAATAGTAATAATAATAGATAATAATGTTTTACAATAAAATTTTAAAAAAAATTAATATAACTTGGCTGCAACCCTTTTTGCGTCCCACTGCTGGGCACGGGTCTCTCCCCATTATTGGGGAGGCCTGGAGCTTACTCCACCACGCTGCTCCAATGCGGGTTGGTGGAGATGCGGGTTAGTGGCCAACCCGCTGTCGGATGTTTTCAAACCGCCCATAAGGCCTCCGACTAGGTTTAACGACTGTTATCTATCGACAACAACCGGGACCGACGGCTTAACGTGCCCTCCGAAGCACGGAAACGCGCATGAATTTTTTTGCCACTAGCGGTCACCCATCTCACACCCGACCGCGCCCGTTTGGCTCAGCTGCATAGATCGCTTGCGTTCTACGCTAGCCGCCAGGCCATGCGCGCTTCATGCAATATAACTTAATAGGCTGCTATCTCATTGTCTAGCTGTGGGATGCCTTAAGAGATTGGTATTCTACACTAGTTCTGCTATGTGGTTTCATCTGCGTTAGAAAGTATCATTAGCATGAAATGAATATACTCCGTATATTTCATGTGTCCCAATTGAAACCAACTCTTTTATTTCTTATTATCTTTACTTACGCAGATCATTTTTATTTGTAATCAGGTTAACCCTATATATCAATTTTCATACTGCTAAAGACAGAAATGAGAAAATTTTCATACAATCTTTACTCACCCATTTTACCCCTTTAAGAGTGAAAGGGTAATCGAAAACTTATATGCCTATCTATTTTCATAATTCTAAATCCAGAAATGAGAAAATTCCATATAAATCATCTATTTCACCCCTTTATGGGATGAATTTCCTAAAATCCTTTCTTAGTGCTCACTTACGTCATGAAAGAAACACCTGTACCAAATTATTTTTTTCTAAGTACAGCAGTTTCGGCTGTGCGTTGATATATAAGTCAGTAAGTCAGGTTTGCCTTATATATACACAGATTTTTTTAAACATCTACAGGCTTTTTATACGAAATTATATACTAAATGACATTACATCCATGAAATAACATCCATAGGTCGCTGGTTCAAATCTGGCTCGAAGGACCAACTTGATGTACGGTTCGCATCGTACACCAGATCATTGTTTTCATCAATTTAAACATTGTTTTATTAAAAAAAAAGTGTAAAAACATAACCACACAAAAAATATCGGCGTAAATAAAAAAGTGATTGATGTTGGCTCCCAAGTTGGCACTGGTAAAAGTTGAGCTCAAATTTGGCTGTCACACAGAACTCTTGACCCGAATGGAAATTAAACCAGGTTTGGAGTGGATTTTAATTAAATTCGAAAAAAATCGTCTCTTTCAACTATTCTCTACTAAACCAATATCGGGGCGTGGAGTCCTCACTGACAACGGGAACTATTTATTTTCAAAAAAAATTTTTTTAGTTTATTAAAACTGTAAATTTTTACTGCTATTAAGTTATTTATTATTTAAATAAAATATTATGATTTTTTAATTATTATTATTATGCTTATTGCAATGAAATTAAAATTTTACTAAAGAATTGAAGAACTGAAGAATTTGATGTCTGATGGTCTTATTAAAATAATGTTTTATCAAAATGTCTTATCAAAATAATTTAATAATGGTGAGGCGTAGAACGCTGTCAAACGTCATCCGCTGTTCAAACAAATGACAATGTCGATTTGATCCCGTTTTTTTTTTTAATTTCTTTCCTATCCCTCAACCCTCACTCGTGATAATATGTATAATCTCTTATCGTCGTCATATCGTGTCTTTTGTTAATACTATTATTGTACTGAAAGCATAAGTATTTATTTCAAAACTAAATAATTTTTCGGATCGATAAATAAAGGGATCGATAAATATACGTAGATACATAATAAATATACCATGGCTTTAGACAGTACACAAAGCAATTAATAATTTTCACGGTCCACTGATTATATTGACTCTTTTAACTTCTCACGCACTACCAGATGTTTCTAACAGCTTTCATGTATGTAAGTATGTTTATAATACCCCTTGGGTTAATTTTTTATTTTAAATAACATTTTACTGAATACTGACATTATAAGACAATAAAGATAATGGTCATCTAAGACGTATCGCCACCAACCCAAATTACCCGGAGTAATCTTCAGGCCTCCTCAACAATGAGGAGAGACCCGTGCCCAGCAGTGGGACTCAAAAATGGTTGTAGTCAAGGGTTGAATGTGTGACTAAAATAAAAATAACCCCACGGACTGGCTGAGAAATTATAAACATTAAAATAGCCTGCGAAACTTTAAGTTCCCCCATTCAGTCTATTGTAGGTTACGATTTATTCACACTTTCGAGTGGTACGTCACGAGGGTGTCAGGCAGACGTAAGGGTTCCTTTAGGGGCTATAGAAAACTCTTGCGGTAAATGAAAGCCTTTAGATAGTTCCCTAATAGGTAAGGCGTCGTAATAGTGAGAGAGCTTTTAAGGTATGAAGCATTTCGTTTCATTTGCTATGTTTTTTGTTTGGAAATGGTTGTAATTTGCATCTTTGTCTGATATCTCTTATACAAGAATAAGAAAAACCATACCTACCAACAAAATAACACTTAAATAGAGATACAGGTTTACCTATCTTGGGATGAACTTAAAAAATATGTATATGTATATTCTTCATGTAAGTCTAATGGATTAATTAGATTACGATTATTTAAATTTTCTGTAGCTGTTTGATATTACTTTGAATGTCATAAATGTTCAGGTTAGGTTTTTTCTTTTAGCTTTAGTTACTTAAGAAAATATCGAAGGTCTATTGAAAAATATCAAAATATCGAAGTTACTTATGGTTTTACAAAATCCGTCAAAGTTATTTTTTGTAAGGTTAAGGTGGATGGTTCAGGTCAAACATTCATATTTATTGACATTATTTTTCAACTAAACTTTTACCACTGTAATGTGCTTATTTATCGCTGCTCCGTGGTGATGGAAAATATTGTGATATTAAATTAATTACGATGTTTCCACCACCATGGATGCCTGAGAGAAACTCATAATTTCTCGAAGGCATGATGTCCACCAATAACATGGCTAGCGTGGTGGAATATGGCCTAAATCCCTCTCAATGGTCATAGAAGTTCTGTGCCCAGCAGTGACATAAAAGGTTTGAATAAAAAAAGTCTGTTTCAACATCATTTCGTGACTAGCGCGACCACATAAAATACATAATGTTTTCTGATGAGTGTGATACTTAAAACTATTTACCAGATATTGAAAAAAAAACAATTCGGACTTCGGAGTACCATAATAATATTGACATTACTGTTTCATTCATTGTCCAATAATGGCATCGCAAACTTTGTGCATATTGCCAGCGTCAAGTCTAATTTTTGCATCACTTAGTAGTCACAGACAAAATCAGTAAGTCGTCAGTTATTAGTCAGTCTAGTCAGTCAGATGTTCAAGTAAAGCGATGACTACTTTACCAAAACGTGTCCGATGGACTTTTGGAGGCAAGCTGTAAAAACATAGCCTGTATCGTACAAAACACCATCAACTTTATCCAATATAACTCAAAAATACACCGAGAAAATGAAAATAAAACAAGAGCACAGCACGTGTTTTCGGACATTCCGCCAAAACTCTGACATTACTGTACGATCTTTGAAATTTTCCTTTAATACATTACTTTAAAAAATATTTGTCTGTAGTCTAAATCAGCCTTAGGATTCCTACAATTTCGCTTTCAAATTCAAATTCTGTATTCATTGAGCTGATATTCTAATGATAACATTCAGAACCTGAAGAACGAGTTATTTTGTAAGGTATTGTATTGTTCTGGAAAAGCCTTTTTATTCTTATTTTATCGACATTCTCTAAAATATATTTCATATTTGAAATGCGAATGTGTTATTCATCTCAGACTTTATTCAGGAGAAAATGCGAACACTGTTTCGAATAAGGTTATTTTTAATAGGCTTTGTTAAAAATGTAATAAAACGAAGGATTGTTATAAGATATTTTGAGAGATTTAAAGACTATTGTAGCTAGGCTCGCGTTTAGTAAATTATATTTACAGCTTGCATTTCGTTTGTTTTTTTTTCAAAATATTTCCTGTATTTTACTGTATTCTGGACATCGTTAGTCAAGTGCAATGGATTCTGTGGTTTAACAGGACCTTCCAAAAACAGCAAAATACTCTATCCCATTGATTAAGAAAGTCAGAGAAAAATTTTGTCTGCATATTTTTCAAACCATTAAGGTCGTAATGCTGGTTACGGTTATTTTCTAAGAACCAAGATGAGTTTTGACCATAGTTATAACCCGCTCTACAACGCCCGGGTTAGTGAAATATTAAATTCATAATCTATAAATAATCATCTCTGTAGTCACAGCTACTTTTTTACCAGCAATTTTTTAGAAAATCATGAAAATATCATCGTGACACCCAACGGTACCAGGACAACATAACTCGTTAGACCGTCTTACTAAATCCAGTTTGGCGGATGCCGGCGCTACAGAAAATTGTATTTATTCGTTGAGCTCATAGAGCAACGACGATATTGACATCTGACAAGGGAGAAGCTATGCATCCCGCTTTGACATATTACTACCCGGAAAAGGTACTGGAGAAGGAACGCACACATTCAAATTTCACATATAGACACATCATTTCTTTCCGTAACTTTAAATGTCACAAAATAAGAAAAATGTTACTTACTGTGTATCGACATTTATAGAACAGTCCTGGTTTTTCCACCATGACTATTTTCCAAGAGGTGAAGGCAGATAAGGTGATTCCTTGACAGCGCATGCTGACATCCATCGCTGTTCTAAGGTTGGGCCGCATGATTCGCGACGCTTGTTAGCGAATTCTTTTTACAGCGTTTCAAATTTCAGCCCGACATAAATGTCGCCTAACGAAGCCTCCTTTGTGTTATGATGCTGGCCAACGAGTTATCTTTTATAAGTATTATTCTCAGAGAAGGTTCATTGGCCTGTTTAATCAGAATCACGGCCGCAATCTTCAAAGTAAATTCTGGTTTATAATATTCTGGTCTATTCTATAAGTGTCTATAAAACTTAAAAAATAGGTGAAGCGAAGTGCCCTTTTTACTGGGGATAAACGATTTGAAGTGAATAACGCTAATAATAACTTTTTTATTATTTCTCCTATCTCACGTTCTATTTATAATTCGAAATATTATTCATAATAATTAATATTGTTATAATGACCTATTTAAAAATACGCAGATGTGACACCAGTTTAATACTTTAGTTTTTTAATATCTTTGATGATATAGTACTTTATTAGATTCACACTTAAGTTACAGGTGTAGACTCGTAAATAATACTTGTGTTGATAAGCACTTTCCTAAAACAAATTCATCACTATGAGCTTCGTAATGATATATTGTTGAAACTCTTAAGCATACTGATGAACCAGTCAAGAAAACAAATGACAGTTTCTTCAACTCAAGTTTGATCTAACGAATTTTATCAAATGTAATCTCAGGAGCTTTGAAACAATTTTCTCGACACTGGAGCACTAATCGATTTAGTGTACGATCTTCCATTCCATTTGTTTAAGCCTTTGGTACTGAGAGCTTAACATTTTTGTTCAAAACATCTCAACTAGCATTATAAGTAAATGATTTTGAAATAAAATATCTGAAAATGAGAGAAAGTACAATCATTTTTGAAAGGCAGATATTTTTAGTGGGGTCGAAAAATAGTTTTTGAAGTGAAAACTTCTTTAGCGTCGTTGTGCACTTTTTTGGGATGGGTAAGAAATGTTAAAGTCGTGTCAAATACACGTGGCCGATCGAAAATTCGTAAGACGGAGGGGTGACAGCTGATGACGGCTCGACTGTCTATACTTGTAAATTTCGTTTATATCAAGTATTTAAAATATGGACATTGAACAAAGTGCATCTATTAATGAAAAAAGTAACGAAGAAATAGTGAAAGAAAATGAGTGATTACTTTATAAAAATGCTAGCTGAAAACCTACTGAAAATACTGGATGAAAAATAATACTGATAATAAAAGCAATTCGTGCGAAATTATTTCCTAACCATTCCAAAATATCAAAAATACACTACGTTAATGTTCAAGTTTTCACTTCTGCCAGCCCTACCGGAGTGCAACCCGTTGTTTTTTTCTCGCTCACCTGGATTCACTTTGTTTTGGAGCTGATTTAATTTCAGTACCTACCTATTTATATACACAGTGTTAGGCGTAATCAATAAAATTTTTAATCAACTTGTTAATTGACTGAATATTTAATTACAATTAAATCTATTGCAACTATATTTCAATTTGCAATTAAAAGTCAGTATAGGTTGTAAATTGGGTAATTGTTAATTGCGACCACCAATCAACAGTCAATTGTTAAATGTTAGTTATTCTTACAGATAAAACTTGCCTGAATTTTATTTGGCAAGCAAGTTTTTCGTATCTGATTTATGTTTCATCAATATACAGGGATGGCCCGGAGGTTAACGTAGAACGCAAACGATCTATGCAACTAAGCCAAACGGGCGCGGTCGGGTGTGAGATGGGTGACCGCTAGTGGCAAAACAATTTCATGCACGTTTCCGTGCTTCGGAGGGCACGTTAAGCCGTCGCTCTCGGTTGTTGTCGATAGATAACGTCGTTAAACCTTGTTGGAGGCCTTCTGGGCGGTTTGAAAACATCCGACAGCGGGTTGGTCACTAACCCGCATCTCCACTAACCCACATCTCCACTAACCCGCATCTCCACCAACCTGCATTGGAGCGTGGTGGAGTAAGCTCCAGGCCTCCCCAACAATGGGGAGAGACCCGTGCCCAGCAGTGGAACGCAAAAAAGGGTTGCAGCCAATATACAATCCAATAAAATTTCACGGTTTTAGAAAATATTTGTTTCGTAAAAGTTTCATTTTTATCTACTAAAAAACCGCTCCTGCACAAAAAAACGCTAAGGAGTTCATATGTCCAACAGAAAACTAGTCTAGTATTTTTGAAGTAAACTTAATATCGAAAATGGGCCTTAAAAATGGTTGCAGTATTCGGTCGCTGACTCTCGGACCATAAGGCCATAGACCGTACTATGGCTGCGTTGAAGGGTTGCGTTACAAATTCTGAGGAATGGACCTCGCCTGAAAGCGTCCATATATTGGGCGTTGAACCTGGCCTTATTTTTGCGCCTGGCGTTTATGTACCTTCAGCCTTTTCAACGTTTATTGTCTTTTAAATATAAATCTGGTAAATCTTTGTTCTTATTTTAAACTAGCTGTGCCCCGCGGTTTTACCCGCGTTAGAGAGGATTATTAGCATAAAGTGAAGTCTCTTCTGAAGTGCCGTGGACCAGCTTATTTGTAGGACTATTTAAGATAAACATTTCCATCATACATTACGAATGTGTAACTCTAGCGGTTTTGGCAGCGCACGCCAGAATAGCTCGCAGATGGTAGATTTTTGCTACTTACTTGACACTTATCGTCATATTTTGGACAATTCACACAATATCTTTATAAATTGTAGCCTATGTGTTATTCTGATGTATAAGCTATATTATTGTAAAGTTTCATTTAAATCCATTCAGTAGTTTTTACGTGAAAGAGTAACAAACATCCATACTTACAAACTTTTGCTTTAATAATATTAGTAGGATTTTCCAGATCATTTGAGAAATTTCTGGAACTTTCTCGAGCATTCTCAATTAATTAAAACAGTTTGCAATTTAATAAAAATCTTCAGATCGTAATATTTGTACGCCCAGTGGCAGAATAAGTGGACTATACAAATTTTACAAATAAATAAATGATTATGGTTATGATTATGATTATGATCATTCGAGAAGTTTCTGGAACTTTCTTGAATATTTTCAATTAATAAAAAAAAATGCAATTATTTTAAAAATCTCTAGATTATTTGAAAAAAGATTACAATTATTTAAAAAATCCAAATGATTCGAGATATTTCTGGAACTTTCTCGAACATTCTCAATAAAATTAAAACTAAAATAGTTTGCTAGATCATCCCAGAAATTTTGAGATCCACCCAGAAGTCCCTATTGGTTAGAAAAGTACAGATATTATTTTTTTCAGATTTTTCCACCCACTTCCACCCACCGCGATCGAACTCCCTTACTATCATCTACGTAATAAGGGGTAAATTTACCACCCCAGCGGGAAGTTGATTGGAGGAGATAATAGAGAAAACCGTGTCTTTACGTACAAAGAAAACCCTTTACTTTTTAAATACCTATATATTAAGATTATACAATTTTAAACAGAGGTACGCTACATGATGTTTCAATTTTGATAGTCTGTTCCATTTATTTGATGTAAATTCTGCTATTTTATAAAGAATAGTACCGGAGCTGTTTCTGTTTGAGTTTACTCATTATAGTATTAAGAGAGGATTGATTTATAGTAGGTAAACATCAAATGCCATATTTTATTTTTAAATAATTTGTTTTTTGTGAATCCTTTTTTAACTTAAAATCAACCTATTCTGATTAAGTTGTAAGTCTAATCCAACCTTTCGGGGTACATTTTTTTTTACTTTGAAGACTTTTCAATGTAGGGGGTTCATTGAATTAATATTCTAATAATTAGACGAAGCGCGCATGGCTCGGGAAGCGCGCATGGCTCGGCGGCTAGCGTAGAATGCAAACGGTCTACGCAGCTAAGCCAAACGGGCGCGGTCGGTTCTGAGATGGGTGACCGCTAGTGGCAAAAAATTTCATGCGCATTTCCGTGCTTCGGAGGGCACGTTAAGCCGTCGGTCCCGGTTGTTGTCGATAGATAATAGTCGTTAAACCTTGTCGGAGGCCTTATGGGCGGTTTGAAAACATCCGACCTCCACCAACCCGCATTGGAGCAGCGTGGTGGAGTAAGCTCCAGGCCTCCCCAATAAGGAGGAGAGACCCGTGCCCAGCAGTGGGACGCAAAAAGGGTTGCAGCCAGCCAGCCAGCCAGCCAATTAGACGCTAACAACGCGTCTCGACTTTTATTTGTATACTCTTTAAGACACGTTTGGAAGACATACATTCACTGACCATCAACAGTTCATACTTAAACTTAAAATCTACATCGTATTATCGAACAGATCCAAAACAGATTTAGGAAAATGATTATTTACGAGAGCCACTAAAATAAAAATTATTCACCCCTTAACGCATGAAGCCTTTATCCTGAAAACTGGAGACCACGTAATTTCCCACTCCCGCCCAAAGTGTGTCACGTACGTTGATAGGATTATAATGAACAATAATCTGCGTTACGACCCTTTTTACTTCGGTATGATACGCCAGCCGCGTGGAATTTATTCGCTTGCTTTTAAAAGGGCTAGTTTTTTTTAGGAAGGCTAATGTTCCACTGATGGTCACAGGTTATCTTTCAGAATTAAAAGGGAAGTGGTCTATAGTCGTTTAAATTGAAGGCCGTTTTTAACCGACTTTATTCAAAAATGGAGGAGGTTGTCAATTCGACTGTATTTTTTTATGTAACAACACAGGTTATATGAGTCAACAGATATTGATGATTCGAATTTGGTCCAGTTCTGACAATGGCAATAATGATAAAACCATATAAGTCTTAATTTCATTTCATTCATTAATTAGCTGCGCGACGAATAACTCACTGGCACGCCAACCGATTTCGATTTTTTTTTTGAAAGGATGTACTCGTACTTCAATTATAATCTGATAAGAGTTTGGATAAGTACTGATTTTGGGATCCATGACAAAATGAAATGAAATATTCTCTATTCACTGTACGGTTCCTTTACAAACACTTATTGAACGAATTTATTGTCTGCTTTGGGTGCGCTAAGGCAATGCTGAGCTGAAGAAAAGAGCAGACGGAGACGGAATAACGGAACTCTTCAATTCTTAGGAGTAAATTAACCAATCATACTCAACAGAATCTTATATAGGCTTCTATATACCGTAATGTCGTTATGGCCAAGTAATTTTCGTAGTTGAATATGATTATCAATGAAACTCCTTAACGGCTTACATGCACAAAAATGTTAAACTCGCGTCAGGACACGTGGCCTGATCGAATATTCGTAAGACGGAGGGGTGACAGCTGACTAGTAGACATACTAGATGAAAAATAGTACTGATAATAAAAGCATTTGGTGCGAAATTATTCCCTAACCATTCCAAAATATCAAAAATGCAAAGTGTTAATGTTCAAGTTTTCACTTCTGCCGGCACTACCGGAGTGCAAACCGTTTTTTTTTTTTGTTAAAATTTGTGTTTATTGTGAGTGTGGTTGGTGGATCTAATATTTCGTTGAAAAACTTTTTATTTTTCACATATCATACAAGGTGATGAAAAACGTCGTAATTTATTACTATAAAATTTTCCTTCATCGTGAAGCAGCCACAAATACAAAGTTAGTGTAATGCTTATTCACCTGTTAGTGCGCCGGGGTTGAAACGAGGATTCCCAAGTCTAAGATTGGCTATCTTACTTACTTCTACGTAAACCGCTTCATATTTCTTGGTTATCTCTTAAAAAGAGCTAAATATAAGTCTTAATATAATGCTATAAAATACCTGGTTTTACCAAGGAAATACTGTTATGTCTGCTTCTGTGAAGAAATTATTTTGTGTTTTAGTGGTAAGTATTCTAAAAATCTGCAAGCAGAAGTGGCAATGGGCACGCCATATACTTAGGAGGATCGACGACCAATGAGGAAGAAAGATTCTCGAATGGCGATCACATGTCGGCAAAAATACAAGGCGCCCTCCAACCAGATGGACTGATGACCTAAAGAAGATTGCGGGAAGCCGCTAAGTAGATTCAAAGGGCACAAGACTAGTGCACCTTAGGAGTGGCAAACGTTAGGGCAACTGGATGGACTGTCCACGCTTAAATGAAAATTTACCTCATCATCAAACTATTGCTTAGATCTTACAAGAATTTAAGTGAAACTGCCACTGAAAATAAAATTAATTTACCTCTTAACGCGCGAACGGGCCTATATCCGGAAAACTGAGGACTACGTAACTCTCCGCTGCCACCCAAAGTGTGTCACGTACGTTGATAGGATTAAAATGAATAATAATCTGCGTCACGACCCTTTCACGTTTTTTTGCTCACCGCACTCCGATATGATATGCGAGGCGTGTGGAACGTGAATTTGCTGGATTAGAAAAGAATTTGTTATGATATATCGCACTCCTAGATCAAAACTGTAACAACTCAAAATTCGTTTATTTAGAGTTATTCTTGTATTCGAATGCCCGGTGATCACACGCAACTATCCCGACATAAATGGAACAATATTGCTTCAAAAAAATAATACTAGATTGCGTTGACTTTCTATTGTTGAATCATAATGCCCGTGTCACCCCCACCTAAACAAGTTTATTGTTAGTTGACCTTCACTAGTCACCACGAGAGCACGTATTAAGAAGATCGAAAACGCGGACATTTCGAATTGTTACAGTTTTGTTGAATTGAATAAGTCAATTAGAGTAAGTTAATTAGAATTGTTACGGTATTGGTGAATCGGTGTGAAATATTTCTTAAGGATATTTTGATTTGTTCCAGTTTAGTTTGAAAAGGTACGTAAATATTTAATTACTATTTAGATTTGACTTAGTTTTGATGGATCAACATGTAAATTTCTAGTTGTCTTAGTATTGTTGAAACAAATTTAAATTGATATTTTGTCTATATAAAATGAAATATTCTTTATGCATCGAATTAAAATCGTGAACGTAATCATAAATATTATTGATTTCTATTGAAGTTTTTTTGATAAAGCTCTTAATTCCGTTGTATTAAAAGATTTTTTTGAGTTAACTCACTATTGCTGGATCGTTATAATTTACAATAATTTACTTTTCTCTTTTTCAGATAAACATGAAGAGAGGCAGATTTCTCGTCAATATTGTCAATGCAAAATATAAAGAAAACCTGGTATCAGTTAATGATACCATTTAACTACAAATTTAGATACAGAAGCACAAATAAACAAAGAAAATATTCCATTAAACACTATTATAATGACTAATCAAGCCCATAGTAGACAAATTGAAAACGATTTAGCTATATCTCCAAGTGAAGAAAGTTTTATTGAAGACTCTGATACAGATCCAACTTATATCCGTAAAAAGAAGAAGAATCTTCCCCGTAAAATAATCCCATCGTCTTCTTCACTTCATCTTCAAGTGAGATAGATAGATAGATAGTACTCTTTATTGTACACCAACAAATAAAAAATACATAGACAGATTTTGTACATAGTATTAATGTACATTGGCGGTCTTATCACTAAAAGTGATCTCTTCCAGACAACCAAAAAACATATTGAAAGAATTATTAATAAAAGTACATAACATCGGGTTCAGGTGCACAAATTAACAACAATTCAGTTCAGTAGACTAATAGAGCAAACATACGTTTTTAGGAAAAAAGGAAATAATAATGACAATAACAATAGCAAAGTCAGGAAAAGAAGTGATGAAAACAAAAAATAATGAAGAGGTTAGAGAAAATAGAGAAAGCGCTATTTATTTTGAGCTAAGTAATAATCCTTCACTTGTGCTTTGAAAGATTCCAGTGACTGTGCCCGCCTTATTTCTTCAGGTAAATTATTCCACAAGCGCACAGCCACTGCAGTAAAGGAATATTTGTAGAAAGTGGAAGTGAATCTAGGGACAGAAAGAGACAGATTATGGTTAGAGCGTAAAACATGAGTTGCATGAGTGAGACTTCGTCATCAAACTCTTCTAATCCTAGCGACAGTTCTAGTAGCAGTAGTGATTCTGAAACTGAAACCACTGACACTCTAGCTCATTCTAGAAGCCAAAACGTTGTTTCAATTGAATCTATGGCTGTAATTGATACTGTTGGACAGCTTCAGACTCAAAATGATGTTGATACTGCGTTCAGGGATGTTAATAATCCTACTGTACAACCACAGTCTCACGTTGTCAATCAATTGAGCAATGATCAGCCAAATGAAGAGGTAAAAAGAGGAAAGAAGAAGTTAAGAAGAGAATCGACATGGAAAGCAAATATTTCTAAAGCTCTGAGGAATTCTTGTAAGTCATACCAATCTCTAACAAAAAGCAAGAAAGTTTTTAATGAAAGGAAAGCTTGCCCGGCATGCGGTGAAAGTTGTAGACAACGTTGTAGTTTGAACATCAATGAAGAAACAAGACAAAACATCTTTGATGGTTATTGGGGACTAGCAGATCTACAGAGACAGAGGGAGTACATAATCAGACATACTCAAGAAATCAAACCAAAGTATAGATATTCTTGTACACAGGAGTTTAGAAATCTTAATAGAGCCTTTTATTTTGAAGTAGCTGGCAATAAGATCTATAATGTTATATCTATTTGTATTATTTGTTAATTCTATTATTTGCATTTGTAAGATGTGTCATTTTTATTTATTTATTTAATGATTTATTAAAGGTACAGCTTATTCCTTTAGGAATCTCTTCCAGCAGACCTGCAACAGGAGAAGTGTTAACTAAAGGTAGTAAATAGTGACTAATAATAATAAGTTAGTTATTATATTTTTTTTATATTACGAGGCGATTAGATTTTAGCCTGATTTGTTTTTAGACTGATTTATAATAAGTTTTATTACATTGGAAGATTTATAATTCATGTTAGGATTAGATGTTTTTAATTATGAGAGGCTAATATCTCAATTCTTGTTAACTTTTAATTTTGAATGTTTCTTTATTAATTAGTGGTAACTCCTAATTAATTTATAAGTGGAGTTTATTAATAGTTTGCATGTTTGAGAAATATGTCCACTCTTTTAGAACTCTTTTGTTTGAAAAATTGTTTTTATTTTTCTTGTAGTAAATAAGTATAACTCAAAATGATTCAATAAAACTGATTCAAGTCAAAATGGTTTTAATTTTAATTACATAGTCATCACCCTAAAGTGTAACAATTCAAAAACAGCGATTTTTGATAAAAATCATTGTTCTATAGCCCCTACTTTTCGAACGTACGATTTCACAAGCTAATTAATATATAGAATTCAATTAAATTGTATTACTTTTCGAACAAAAAACGTAGTTATAAGTTTTTTTCGTTTCCTGAATAATGACCCTTTTTGAGTTGTTACAGTTTTGATCTAGGAGTGCGATATTTTCCGTACAGACAAAGCATATATACAGTACGCGAAAAGAAGCGACTCTTTAGTATGTGTGTACCGTAAAGATGCTTGCAGCTTTGTGTGGCGTGGCAAGCTTAGAACGGACCATCACCGACTACCTTGGCCGCAGGTTGTCTATGACTCTGTTTCACTTTTAGTAGCGCAGGCTACGCGTTGTTACTTTGGTTGCCATGTGAATAGAAAACAAAAAATATTTTTATTATTATCAACCTGAGCGGCTTAACGGTGCCAACCGTAGCCCGAACTCTGAAACTCTCTGGTATCGCCCTCTATTTGGCCTTTTATCATCACAGCGGTATCTTTCTGTTTAGCCTGTTTTAAATTTTATTCAATACTAGCGGCCGCCCGCGACTTTATCCGCGTGGACTTTGGTATTAGTCATAGCATCATGTTAAATAGCCTATAGCCTTTCCCATTAAAAGGATTCAACACAAAAATAATTTTTCAATTCGAACCAGTACCTAAGTCCTGAGATTAGCGCGTTCAAACAAACAAACTCTATAGATTTTCGCCGTTTTTGCAACATATTTCACTCATGCTTCGCTCCTATTAGTTGCAGCGTAATGTTATATAGCCTAAAGCTTTCCTCGATAAATGGCCTATCCAACACAAAAATAATTTTTCTATTCGAACTAGCAGTTCTAACAACTAACTTCAACGTTCTAACTTCAACTAGTAGTTGAGATTAGTGCGTTCAATCAAACAAGCAAACTCTTCAGCTTTATATATTAGTATAGATAATGTTTCTAAATCTATCCAGACCATTTGACTGTTAATCTGTCATACTATATGTCTGATTGTTTCCGTCAGATTGTCGACTGTTCGTATATCTTTTTGTTGGTCTACCAAACTGCCTGTCTACCTATTTGTGAGTCTTTCTGATTGTTAGTCTTTTCACCGGTTTTTCTAGTCCATATCCATCCATTTGACCCTCTTTGCATGTATGGTTCAGCCTTTGAATTTATTACCAAATATGTTACATCTGAAACAATCTTTGATATAAACGAAATCTTGAAACGAACGAAAGATCGAAGAAGAAGAATCGTGTTATTCATGTAGCAAAACGTACAAAAGCTTTAGTAAAGTATAAAATACAAAACTCTCAATGCGTGAGTCATACAGGCACTTACCCCGGGTTTTCCTGGAAACTATTAGAATACCGCTATATATATATACCTATACTTCAGCTTAAGGAGTTTTATGTCAAGAACGCACATCACGTACATATCTTCACAGATAGGATTAAAATGAATAATAATCTGCTTTACGACCCTTTTGCGTTTTTTTGCGGACCTTACTTTAAAGCGATATGGGATGCGTGTGTCGGCTATTTGTGTCTCTTTGCGAGGATTAAGGTTATAGAGAGACGACTTAGATGTGATATTTTTTCAGCAGATTTTTTATTATTTTTATCATTTATACTAGGCCTGAGAAAGAATCCGAAACAGTAATGATGTTCCGATTTTATATAAAGTAATTACATCCGTAACTAATGAGCAACAGCATGATAGTTATAAAGAGAGTGCTCCTCGTTTTGTTGGGTTAATAGCCCAACTCATAGCTCTTTACTATCTATTGCCAAAAAGGTCATTTTCTCCGTTGCATTATTTATGGCGCCTCTATATTGTGGACATTCACTTCTTCTACAACAATTTTCTCTACATTTCAGTTTTTTATTAAATTTGAAAACAAGTCAGCGAGCATTTTAATGAACCGGACATGTGGGAGCGTGTCGGCGCGCAGTAAAACGTGCTTGTTCCGCCGACAGCGCGCGGTGCATGCGAGGGAGATTTATACGCGAATTCAATGCAACCGATGTTGGTATATATTACTGTTTAAGTTACGGACCTTACTCAGGTTATTTACTTTTCATAAATAAGTTAAATTGAAATCACATTTTCTCAACAATAGCAACTATACCTTAGAATAATTACAATTACATTATAGAAACCAAGTTCACGCGCCCAAACGTTGATTGGTACCATTAATGGCACCAAACGCCGGGCCTCTCCATAAGACTTAAGGTTAAATTTTATCACAACACTTTAAAAACAAAAGAATTCTAATAAAATAACTTTTCATAGTGTTTTCAATATTTTGTAGTATTTTATGGTTAATTTGGTCAAAATAAAAATATTTTGTTTGTCAGATGTGACAGCTGTAGGAATCTATTTAGTGTTTCAATTTTGACAGTGCGCTTGTGATAAGACACTCATTCTGTACGTCGTATTTATTCTAAGAAAGAACTATACCTTTTTCATTTCGACAGCTAATTACCCCTAAATCAACAAAATAATATTTGAATTTTGTTAGAGATCATTTAAAGGCTTCTTACTCTCTCTGCAGCTACGAAAAAGATGGAAAAATATCGGATCATATAAAACTTTTCCATCTTCTTAACTTAGGTATTTGAAACATCGAAGTGCGACCATCAATCAAGGGGACGTATGTCCTGCTTGTTTGTATGTCACATACCGGGTGTCGACTATCCGTCTCTGCCCCTGTCTGCAGAGTGTTGTTGTCTTTGATGGTCGTCGCGAGTCTCTAGTAGATTGAAAAGAACTACCTTTTTCATGTATAAAATACAAACCTTTTGAACCAATCTTGGAGTGCCTGTAAAGTCAATATGATGTCCATCGAACTATACTTGGTCAGCATGGTGGACTTTGGCCTAAAACCGATGTCAATCTTGATAGAAGTCGTGTGTCCAGTAGCGGGATATTTAAAAAAGTTAGAAGTATGATATTTAAACATATCAGAAAGATTAAAATAAGGTATCTATGGAATAAAAAAAATATTTTATTTATTGCTGCTGATTTTTTCACACAATCCTGTGAGAAAAGAACCTGTGAGGGCTCTTTGCCTTCGATTCCCGGGAGGCACGAATTTAAATGTTGAGTTTGAATTTCTGTTCTTGATCTGGCTGTTATTGCTTCATTCCTTTGTCTTTGTATGCCCCCTCTGGGCCCGCCATTGACGAAGTCATACTCACAAAAAAGGTAACAAAACTTATATTTATTCCCTTAAACTTTTAATAGTGTTCCACCTTCTTCACTTCGGCATTTGAAACATCGAAGTTCGACCATCAATCAAGCGGACGTATGTCCTGTTTGTTTGTTTGTCACATCACCGGGTGTCGACCATCCGTCTCTGTCCGCAGAATGTTGCAGTCTTTGGAAGGACGTGAGCGAGTTTCTAATAGATTGGGAGCACCTTTTTAATGTGATAAATATAAACCTTTTAAACCAATTACTTCGCGTACCTGTAAAGGTAATGTGATGTCCATCGATCCTCACTTGAACAGCGTGATGGTCTTTGGCCTGCATCCCTTTGAGACATTAAAAACGTTCGAATTATGATTGTTACTATAAATTTAAATTTTGCTTTTAAACTTCATAGTAAAACTAAACTGAACTGAAAGACAGTATCTTTGAAATAAATATGTTTTATTTATCCATTTTACTTAATGTGGGAGTTTTACCATATTTTTTTTACAGAATGGCCTCCCAGACTCTCAAACGATTTGATTACCGGGAGACACAAATTTAAATGATGAGTTTTAATTTTTGTTCTTGATCTGGATGCTTCTGCCTTGTCTTTGTGTGCCCTCTCTGGATCTGCCATTGAAGATCATTAGATCAGATATAGTTACAAAAGATGTCAAAATAAAAAAAAGCTTTTAAAAGTTTTCCACCTTTTTCACTTCGGCATTTGAAGCATCGAATTGCGACCATCAATCAAGCGGACGTATATCCTGTCAGTTTGTTTGCCACGTCAACGGGTGTCCACCATCCGTCTCTGTCTGACTGAAGAGTGTTGCTGTCTTTGGAAGGTCGTGAGCAAGCTTCTAATAGATTAGGGTTACATTTTTAATGTAATAAATATAACCCTTTTAAATTAATATCGTAGAATGACAGTGAAACATTTGAGATTAAAGTACCTAAGTACCTAAGATTACATTGACTTATGGGGTATCCTTAATATAGCTTATTTTCCGGATCATCGGCATCGGAAAGAAAAGTTTATTTATTAATATTTATGTCTGGTAGATAAATTTCCACAGATTATTACATCGAACAAAAAATGCTTGTTTTTTTGTTTCCAGGAAATTACTGACGAAGAAAATATTTTTATACTCTTTCATATTGTACGTAACTTATAATATAAAACTAAATGCATTTAATTCGCGGGAAATCCGATAGAGCAAAAGAAATATACATTGTACGTTATCAAGGATACTCTGAATGAACTTTGTGGATATTCACATATAAATTTTACTGCCCTCGGTAAAATTCAGATAAAATGGAATTCTAGAATTTTCGTATCAAATTCACGCAAAGTTAAGTTTCAAGTTTTGGTATGGATAACGGTGATGTCTCTGAGCACGAAAAACTTACAATATTCACTTTCTATAACAAACATCGATTAAAATCTGTTTAAGAAGATTAAGCTTTAGCGGCAAGTACCTAAAGTAAAACTTTCAAACTTAAAAAAGAACTGATAACGATGACAAAGCTACTGCAAACTGCTATAAATAATTGTAAATCAAAAAACAAGAAAATCAATAAGTAACAATGCAGTTGTCAAACTTATCTGTAAACAACTACTTTGTTTATTTCGTTAACTTCAATAGCAAAGGAAAATGTTGCATAGGAAGTTGTTTGTAAAAGACAACAACATCGCAAAGTAACGACGTCATTAATAGTTTTTTTCTGCATGGTAAACTTTTTAAATTTTCACATAAATTTAGATTATGTTAAGGAATTGCCGTGTGGTTGCCGGCGTTAGAATAGCACCACTCCGATTCTTCCCAGGAGGTCGTAGGAGGCGACCAAGGGACATTCCAGGAGACGGGCAGCAGCGTCTTCCTGTGTAAAACAACATCCACTGCGGTCACCAACCCGCAATGCCAAGCGTGGTGACTATGGCAATAAACCCCCTTATGGCAGTCACGAATAAACCTCGGCCCCCAGTCCCCGGCGGCCCCGCTATTCCTGGTTACGACAGCGGCCATGGTAACGGCGGGGCAGGGGGTGCTAAGAATCTCCGGCAGAGATTCGGCTGTCACAAAAGAAAACGACCTCTGCACCTGGCAACATACAACACCAGGACACTGAGAACCGACGAGAAGATACATGAGCTGGAAGCAGAGATAGATAAGTTACGCTGGAGTGTCATAGGATTATCCGAAGTCCGAAGAGAGGGGGAGGATACGGTAATCCTTAAATCCGGTAACTTATTCTATCACCGGGAGGGCGAACATCTGTCCCAAGGTGGTGTCGGGTTTCTCGTCCACAGGTCCCTCGTCAACAATGTGACGAAAGTCGAAAGTGTGTCAGCAAGGGTAGCGTACCTTATACTCAGAATATCAAAACGGTATTCGCTGAAGGTCATACAGGTATACGCACCGACCGCGACACACCCAGACGATGAGGTTGAGGCTATGTATGAGGACGTCAGTAGAGCCATACATGCCTCTAAAACTCATTTCACGGTGGTGATGGGGGATTTTAATGCAAGACTGGGCACGCGAGACGGCGACGAGCAGAGAGTAGGGCCCTTTGGGTTTGGACAACGGAACCACCGAGGCCACTTGCTTGCTAACTTCTTGGAGAAGGAGAGCCTCTTTATGATGAACTCCTTCTTCAAGAAGAAGCCACAGCGCAAGTGGACTTGGATAAGCCCTAATGGTTCCACGAAAAGCGAGATAGACTTCATTTTGGCAGACAAACGGCACATATTTAATGATGTCTCCGTGATCAACAGGTTCAAAACCGGAAGTGATCACCGAATGGTACGAGGCACATTAAATATCAACATCAAGCTGGAACGGTCACGCCTGATGAAGTCTACGCTCCGACCAACACCTGTCCAAATTGAGGGCTCCGAGAACTTTCAGCTCGAGTTGCGAAATCGTTTCGCGGGCCTGGAACAATGCGAGTCTGTGGACGAATATAACACCAGGATGGTACAAACCGTCCACGAGGTAGGGTCCAAGTTCTTTAAGGCCCCCTCCAGTGGTAGACCTCAAGTGCTCTCTGAACACACCCTCGGTCTTATAAAGGAAAGGCATGAACTGTGCATCCGGTCTCCGTCTTCAATGTTGAAATACAGGCAGCTTAATAAACAGATCTCTTGCAGCAGACGACGCGATCTGCGTGCTCATAACACAAAGCGCGTCAAAAACACTATAGAGCGGAACCAAGGCACTAAAGTGTTCTCAAGGGATCTGAGTATTGGGCAAAGCCAGTTGACAAGATTGAAGACGGAGTCTGGCGCTATAGTTTCGTCTAAGCCTGAAGTTCAGAGAGAAATTGAGAGGTACTACGGACGGTTGTACAGCTCCTCAAAAGCTCCCGTCACCAATGTGGTGAACGATAAGAGAGCCAAATTGACCCGACACTATACCGAAGATATCCCGGACGTCAGCCTGTACGAAATTAGAAGGGCCCTTAATCAGCTTAAAAACAACAAAGCACCGGGCGATGACGGTATCACATCTGAGCTGCTGAAAGCTGGAGGGAAACCCCTCCTAGTGGCGCTCCAAAAACTGTTCGATACCGTCATCAGTAGCGGAACTGTCCCGGAGGCGTGGAGCAGAAGCGTGGTGGTACTGTTCTACAAAAAGGGTGACAAAGCCCTTTTGAAGAACTATAGACCCATCGCACTTCTGAGCCACGTCTATAAGCTGTTCTCAAGGGTTCTTACTAATCGCATTGCGCGCAGGCTAGACGACTTCCAGCCTCCCGAACAAGCCGGATTCCGAAAAGGCTATAGTACCATGGACCACATACACACGCTGCGACAGGTTATACAAAAGACCGAGGAGTATAATCTGCCGCTATGTATTGCGTATGTGGACTATGAGAAAGCCTTCGATTCTATCGAGACCTGGGCAGTGCTAGAGTCTCTCCAGCGATGCCAGATTGACTATCGGTATATCGAGGTGTTGAAGTGTTTGTACAAAGCCGCAACCATGACAGTCCGAGTCCACGACGGAAGCACTGGACCTATTCCAGTGCAGCGCGGAGTACGACAAGGGGATGTTATATCCCCGAAGCTGTTTACCGCTGCACTGGAAGACGTGTTCAAGCTGATGGAGTGGAACGGGCTGGGTATTAACATCAATGGCGAACACCTCACACACCTTCGATTTGCCGATGACATAGTAATCTTGGCGGAGAACCTGGAAGAGCTCAGCATTATGTTAGGTGACCTCCATAGCGCCTCACAAAGGGTGGGTCTTAAGATGAACATGGACAAGACGAAGATCATGTCTAATGTCCATGTCACACCTATACCGGTTGTTGTTGATGGCGCTACTCTCGAAGTTGTCGACGAGTACATCTACCTGGGACAAGCGATCCGTATGGGTAAGTCCAGCTTCGAGAGAGAGGTAACTCGTAGAATCCAACTCGGTTGGGCAGCGTTCGGGAAATTACAAAGTGTCTTCTCGTCCAGAATACCTCAGTGCCTGAAGTCGAAAGTTTTCGAGCAGTGTGTGTTGCCAGTGATGACCTACGGCGCTGAGACGTGGTCTTTTACAGTTAGCCTTTTCCACAAGCTCAAGGTCGCTCAGCGAGCGATGGAGAGGGCTATGCTCGGTATTTCTCTACGCGACAGAATTCGTAATGATGAAATCCGTAGAAGAACTAAGGTCACCGACATAGCTCTCAAAATCTGCAAGCTGAAGTGGCAATGGGCAGGCCATATAGTTAGGAGGACCGACAACCGATGGGGAAGAAAGGTCCTTGAATGGAGACCACGTCTCGGCAAAAGGAGTACAGGCCGCCCTCCAACCAGGTGGACTGACGACCTGAAGAAGACAGCGGGTAGTCGCTGGATTCAGAAGGCCCAGGACCGGGAGGAGTGGCGAACGTTAGGGGAGGCCTATGTCCAGCAGTGGACAGTAAAAGGCTGATGGATGGATAAGGAATTCATAGTCGAGTGTGGGTATGCAAATATGAGAAGCTTAGAGGGTCAGATTTAGTTTAGTATAGTGTATTCCATATAATACAAAGCTATGTTATTTACAGCATATTTTAACGATATATTCACGAGCAGAGTTGCTAGTAAATAATTACGCGCTGTAATTTCCATGCTTCAAACAGTTTAGTTTCGAAGTACGTTTAAAAAATCAAAAAGTAACGCCGAATTCAGCAAGAGTGAAAGGGTCTATACAAACATTCACAAACTTAAGAACAGCATGCAAAAATAAAGGCAGCAGGTGAGCATGGCTTTCAAAAGAATAAATAATTGAATCTTAACCCTGTAATCGATACGCAATTGGAGAATATTGGTAATTTGATTGAAATCTGTTACCAAACTCAAAATCAAATGTTTGAAACACAGTTTTCAAGTATGTTTCGTCCATAGAACCGTATTAGTTATAGTGAATCCTAAATCTTTATTCAGTTTCGCAATTTTTTCAAAACAAAGTGTAGCTTCTCAAAATATGATAATCAGTAAGTAAGCAGGTTTCACGAATAGCTCGAATAACACAGTAATTCCAGGAACTTTGTTTGGAACCATAAGATTTCCCGCGGTTTTCGCGTCATGCCTCGGCTGCAGCGCATAAAAGTCGTTCCCAGGTTTCTTTGTCTAAGTGTTGTGAACTTCGGGAGGCTTCATTTTCGCAAGTAATTCCAGTCTTGATTAAAATATTTTATGAGCAGTACACCGTTCGTTGTCGCCTGCCAGCCTTTTGTTCCCGAATTCGGCATTTAGATAAATTGAGGTCTGTATTACGCCGTAGTAGAAGTGGATGAGTAAATGGATGCTAGGTGCTTAGAAACAACAATAGACCTAAATAATTCCTAAGTGTCTTCAATCAGCTCGCTGCTATTTGAACAAATGGTTTCTGTAGTTAATGTTTTTTTCTTTTGTTTGCTGTTTAACAATTATAGAGTTACAGTCAAATAGTTTTCATTTAAAGCGTAATACACGGCATTCAGTGTATTTCTGTTGTGGCTCTTTTGATCTAATTTTGGTTTGTAATCTGAAGTAGGTACTATGCAGTTGCGCTTCTAGCCCGGGACCGTAAGATAAACTCATGTACTCGTGTAAATATGCTTAGAAATTTCTGAAACTTAAAAAGTATTCATGCAGAATGGCTGCTTTTGTGGCTTACCTCGGCTGAACTGTAAATCTTCTACTGCATGTTCTAACAAAAATATAACACAGACTAGTTTAATAGATTGTACAGCATCTGTGAAAATAATGTTCATTCCAAAAACTCATTCTCGTAAATTTTGGCGTGACTCCGCAATAAATTGAATCACGTTTCGCGTCAACAGACAGAGCCGGCGCAACTCAGTGAAGTCAGTATTGATGTACAGCAGTAAACGGCATATACAACTCTTCCGATTGGCAATTGTGGAAAAACTTGTCCGTTGCCGCTGTAACGTTCCCATTGCAGGGAATATTTTTTGGCGTTTAGTTGTTTTATACTAACCAAAGCAAGCTCGAAGTTGGCCTATGTTACTATGCTGTTTCACTACTATCCCGCGAGTTTAATAGAGTTTTTTAAAAATTTGTCCAAAAATCCATTTCAAAAATGCAGAAAAGGATGCAGCAATGGTTTTGCACCGATCGAATGGTACAAGTCCATCGCATCTCCAAAACGAGTTTGTGGAGATACAAGTTAGCTGCCAACTCGCTTCGGGTATTAACAAACAGCCCATTTTGTAGGTGGTAGAACTATTATGGTTTGCCCGGGGAAGTGCCACCGCTGCACCCACTTCTGCCGTGAACCAATTCTATTGTGTTCCGGTGGAAAGGTGCAGTTGCCGGCCACACTTACATGAGGCTACCACCAGCCTCGAGAGTAGCAGTGCAACTCAGACAAGACTTACCTATGCTTGCTTGAGGTTGTATGTAGATGTCCATGGGCTGCTTAACACCATTCAAATAAAAAAAATAAGGCCTTCGACAAGGTTAAACAACTGTTATATATCGATAAAATATTGGAACAATGGCTAAACGTGTCCTCCAAAGCACGGTAACACATACGAATTTTGCAATTAGTGGTCACCCATATCAACCCTGACTGGGCCCGTATCGCGTAGCTGCATAGATCGCTTGTATTTCACGATGGTCGCAGTTTCATGCCAGTAGTTTAATTAATTGTACAGGGGTTTCAAATATGTACACAAACTCGTAAATTTGTGCGTGACTCCGCTATAAATTGAATCACGTTTCGCGTCAACAGGCAGAGCCGGCGCAATTCAGTGAAGTCAGTACTGATGTACAGTCGCAATAAATGGAATATAGATTCTTCCGATTGCCAATTGTGGAATAACTCGTCCCTAGAGCCGTGGTAATGTTTCCACTGCAGGGAATATTTTGCTTAAAACTCAACCAAGGAAGTTCGAGTGTTCGAGTAAGTTATTATAAATTACACGACAACCACAGGAGCTTAAGATCTTCTTTTGTAAGATTCCCCTAAAATCTTCTATATCATTTCTAAAATGCAGAAATGTGTGCAGTGGTTGTTCTTTTCCGATTAGACCGTCTACCACCCAACCGTTTGCCAAAACCCCGTAATTGGTTAGCTCCACTACCACGCTGCTCCAATACGGGTTGGTAAGTTAGTTGCCAACCCGCTATTTGATGTTTTCGTAGACAAGGTTCAATAGCTGATCTATATCGATAACAACCGAGATCGATGGCTTAACGTGCCCACGGAAGAACGAAGACGTGCATGAATTTTGCCATTATCGGTCATCCATCTCACACCTGACTGATCACTTAGGTAAATCGCTTGCTCTCTACGCCATCCGCAGGACCATGATGTACGTTGTTTAAATTGTTTGTTTAGAATTTGTCAAATATTCGTTCCTAAAACTGCTCGCAAACTCGTAAATTTAGGCGTTACACCACTATAAATTGAATCACGTTTCGCGTCAACAGGCAGAGCCGCGCCACAGTATAGCGAAACGAAGTGAACTGATATACAGTGTCAATAAACATAATATACGACTCTTCAGTTTGGCATGTATGAACCAAGTCGCCCCTAGCCGCGGTAATGTTCCCACGGCAAGGCGTATTTTGTAGCGTTTGGCGATTTTAAAAACCTTTATAAAGACTTACTAACTTATATACGTTCCGAACAGGATTGAGCTTATTGTTACATATTTACATTTCTATAGTGTATCGGTGGAAAGGTGCGAGTGCTGGCCAAATTCGTAGCTCCTGAATAACAGCAACCACCTAACATCACGTGGAATGCTTAATTGCAACGTATTTTAATTAACCACATAATAGCACTCGTAATATTTGTTTGGTTTTGGAAATACTGCTGTACCCATTTCAGCTGTAAAAAATTATTATTTCATCGGCAACACATTTTAAAGGATAATTTTCTTATTATAAGCACAGCATTCGAGTTCTGCTTAAAGAATAAAGTAGTGTGAGATCAATTATAATAAGCTTAGCATGTGTTCCCATTTGATGCTCCATTTAAAACATGTATTCCAGAAAACTGTTATAACATTGTTCTTGATAAAAGCCGGACGCAATGCAATACACACACAAAGCGGTCTGCTGTCCCATTATCAATATTAAAAAAACACATTTCAAAGCGCGGTCCTACACAAACATCTTTTCTATCAACATAACGTGGATATTGTTCTTCAATTGTAACGCTTTGTGGGCAGCATAATATGTGCCGCTTACACAATATTATCGCTTTACACAGTTGGCTCCATGCCATTGGTAGATTACCTGATATTAGATACATCAGATCTGAAAATATGTGTTAATATTAAATAATCTGTATGAAATTATCACCTCTTTTACTTATGTCTTAAGTAATATTTACTTTTATTTTATACCAGCCTTCCGCCAGCGGCTTCGACCGCGTGGATCCTTTTTATAGGTTCCCTTAAGATAAAAACCATCCCATATCCTTTCCCAAGGTCCACTCTATCTGTGTTCCAAATTTCATTAAAATTGGTTCAGTAGTTTAAGTGGGAAAGCGTAGCAGACAGACAGAGTTACTTTCGAATTTAGTAATGTAGTGTATGCAATGTATTTTAGTAATTAAAAGCATTTAATTCTTCCAACTATGTAGTTGATCCACCCCTGCACCGTCAGCTTCAACTAAATTTATATCCATTTAATACGATAAAGAGCAATGTATGTCTTGCTTGCTTATGAACTTAGATAGTATGTACTTGAGTATTGCTTTACGTGAATGCAGTTACTGCACATATTGTTGTTCAATTGTAACCCATTGTGGACAGCATTACATACATAAGTATATCTGCAGCTAGAATAATATTATCGCTTCACCCTGTTGGCTCCACGCCACCGGTAGATTACATGATATTGGACATGTCAGCTGAAAATCTTTGTTCTAATTAAGTTATCACCGCACTTATGTCATCGTTAATATTTACTTTATTTTGTACAAGCTCTTAATATATTTAATAATCACAGTATTTAATGATTCTGATTACTGGATAATCCACCCCTGTAACCTCAATTTTAACTGCAGTTTTATCAATTTTCGGGTTACATTTATTATCGACAAAGAATCAATAATTTTATGAGGCTAAAATAAGAAAAAGATAAACGTAATACGGTCTTGCTTAAACTTATTTGCTCGCTGAACTAATTGCAACTAACAGCAACTAAGTTGCTTAGTTGGGCACTGGCTTAAAAAAACCTTTTGACTCTACTTGCGACCATATTTTGAGACCCTTAAGCTCTCAACAAACTGAACACACTGGGAAACTGTTACTGGCAAACCAGTAAAAACCATCGGGCTGTCTCATTATTATTAAAAAATGCATTCTCAAAGCGCGGTCCTACAAAATTATGTGGCTATTTTTCTACAATTTCGGCTTGTAACCGCGTTGTACAGCAATATTACCGCTTGATTCAGCTAACTACAAGACACTGCTAGATTTTCTGATATTAAACACGTTAGACCTTTAAAACAAAAGTGGGCGCCAGGATTTTAAACTGCTTTAAATACCGGTGTCGTGCTTGTGTCTACTCAGATATCGCTTCTCCGTACCTTTAGGTATTTTTTTTATTTGAATAATGAGGCTCGGGCTGTGACAGCCCAGGGTACTTCAACCTATGAAGATTATTTGTACCCGTTACCTTTAGGTAGTATTTGCATGAAACCTATTCATGTTTTTGTATGTCTAAAGATACTGAAACTAAATTACATCGGCAAAATATTCTTTAGATGAGATAGACCCACATCATCATACTTTAATGGAATTTTGGTACTAAGGCTTCTTCGTCGAAAGGGATGTATGATTTTGGGCTATAATATCTAAAAGATTATTACTGATTTCTTTCAAAGAAGTTTCGTGTAAAAATATTCGAATAAAATGATGCATGGTAATGAAGGCTTTAAACTATAAAGTAAAAATAACCCTGTTTTAACGGTACGTTGTTAATTTATATTAAGTAGTGATAAATTAAATGGAGCAAAAATTATGAGGCACTTTTGAAGAATGATCAAATCGCGTTTTAAAACAACATAAAGTGTTAATTAGTAACTATTTTCGTTTCTTGCTTATTTTGAACTATATTAAAATACATTGCGCTGTGGCATGCTGAAAGGTTTAAAGGCCATTTTATAATCAAACCTCATCAATTTAGTCCCAAGTGGGTACTATGTTGCTTATAGGGTACAAAAGTCAAGGGTTTATCTTTAATAGTATTGCTAGGAAGCCCACAAAGTTTTAAAAGTTAGGTATGTATATTTCGGGAGACCGGAGGACTCGCCAGGGGCATATAGGCCCATATGTCTGTTGAACGAGGCGGGCAAGCTCTTCGAGCGTATTTTGGCCGCCCGTCTCAACAGACACCTGTCAAATAGCGGCCCGGACCTTTCCGACAGTCAGTTCGGCTTCAGACGAAAGCGCTCGACCCTGGATGCCATCCTTAGGGTTCGAGCGCTCACTGAGCAGGCCGTCTCCCAGGGCAGAGTTGTCTTGGCAATTAGCCTTGACATCTTCAACGCGTTTAACTCTCTGCCCTGGGACGCGATAAGGGCAGCACTCGACTACCATCGAGTGCCTACATACCTACAACACGTGCTGGCTGATTATCTGTCGAACAGGTCAATTTGCTACTCGGGCCGCTACGGGACCGTACAGACGAGGGATGTCACGTGCGGGGTGCCACAGGGCTCGGTCTTGGGGCCGCTCCTGTGGAACCTCGCATACGATGCGGTGCTGCGGACGTCGCTTCCACCAGGTGTGAGCGTCGTCTGCTACGCGGATGACACCCTCATCCTTACCGAGGGCGAGTCCTTTGAGAGGACTGGCAGGCTTGCCGAATTAGGATTAGCCAGTATTGTGGGAAAAATCCGCGGGCTAGGGCTTAGGATAGCGCCTGAGAAGACCGAGGCGCTATGGTTCCACGGCCTCAAACGGCGTGAGGAACCCCCTAGCGTGTCAGTACGAATAGGTGACGCAGATATACAGCTGGGCCGGTACATGCGATACCTTGGACTGGTGCTCGACAGCCGCTGGAGCTTCGACGAGCACTTCAATCGTCTCGTCCCCCGGATTCACAAAGTGGCAGGTGCTATGCATAGACTGCTGCCGAATCTTGGGGGACCAAGGGAAGAAGTCCGCCGCCTCTACGTAGGGGTCGTGCGCTCTATCGCACTCTACGGCGCGCCCGTATGGTCGCATAGGCTTTCGAGCAGCCGCCGCCGTGCGGCGAAACTGAACGCCGCGCAGCGCAAGATTGCGATTACAGTCGCACGAGGATATCGGACGATATCGTATGAGGCGGCCAATGTCTTGGCGCGGTTCCCGCCCCTAGACATCCTGGCGGATATGGACGCAGAGGTCTTCAATAAGATCCGTGTCCTCCGCCAGGGGGCTGAACCTTCTAACGAGACGATCGTTGAGCTTCGTCGGAGAGCTAGATGGCGAGCTCTGACGCGCTGGCGCGATAGACTGCGCGAACCGCAGAATGCGCGTCAGCGAGTTGTCGGCGCCATTCTGCCCAGCTTCCGGGCCTGGCTAAAAAGGGAAGGTCGCGTCACCTACCGACTGACACAGATACTCACCGGACATGGCTGCTTCGGTGAGTATCTGAACCGCATCGGGCGAGAGGTGTCTGCCAGATGTCACCACTGCGGACTCGACCAGGATTCCGCGCAGCACACGCTTGAACACTGCCCAGCTTGGGAGTCTGAGCGGCGGATCCTGGTCCAAAATATCGGACTTGACTTGTCCCCGGCGGCTGTCGTTGCTGCGATGGTGCGCTCTAGGGACGCGTGGAAATCGGTGACCTCCTTCTGCGACACTGTAATGTGCGCTAAGGAGGAAGCCGAGAGAGCCCGGGAGCGCGAAGATCCCGCTCGACGAAGGAGCCGCCGGGGCAGACGTACATAACGTCCCCCGGTGCTAGTCCCTGTAGCTTCGGGATTAAGAATAGAGCTACGGTATCCCCTGCCTGATCGTAAGAGGCGACTAAAAGGGGACTTCCGGGGTTGCGGACGGGGAGAGTCGGAGCTCGATCCGTCCAGCCAGCAGCCCCGGGAAGGACGGCGGTGTGCGTGTGGCCGCATGCCGCCGTAAACATCGGAAGGTGCAGGAGAGCACATCTAACCTCCGAAGATGGGCCCGTTCTGGGCTTCACGCGTGGAGAACACCGGTGCGTTCCTAAGGAGATCCCGGAGTCCTCCCCAAGCGCAGAGGCAGGCCACCGAGGGGGTTTTAGGTCAAATCCCACATAACCCGGTATCCTCTCCCTAGGTGCCGGGTACCTTTTGAAGGTTTCCCCCCCGACACCAAAAAAAAAAAAAAAAAAAAGGTATGTATATTTCAGCTGATATAATGAGCAGTTGAAAAGTGATCCAAGTAAACCTTATATTAATAGCATAAAAGCTGTTATCACCTAATATTAATAATCAGAATCAATATTGTATTAATGTTCTATGCCTCTTGGGTTTCCGTTGGATTCAAGGCGCCTTCGCCCTGGTAGCCGTGGTGTGTCGGCGCGGGGACCAGGAAGACCCGGTGAAACGGCTTTCCGCTGGCCGCCCGCTGGTCAGCTGGGGACCCGAACCCAGGCCTCACTGATAACCTCTCGCCTGGGAGGCTGTCCCGCCAACCAGCGAAAAATCCCGTTGCGCGGTGCCGTGCCGGGGTAAGAGACCGGAGGGGGGCCCGACACCTGCGCACGGGGGGGACCGGGGGCCCTTTCGTCCCCCGCGCCGGCAACCCACGTCCTGCCATCGGCTTGGCGCTAAGAAGCCTACGCCAGGGCCTGAGGGGCACCAACGGAGCGATTCCCTTCAAATTCCCCACTTTTTTTTTTTTACAGCGTTTCTCCATGGGAAGTAAAAATAAGAAAAGGAAAGTTTACACAGCGGCCATCCCCCCCACATTTACTGTGGACATGTGCAACATTAGGGGACTACACTCCAACCTGAATGCTGTCCACCAACACCTAGAGACAGCAAAGCCGGCTTTGCTTTTCCTCACGGAGACGCAGATCGCGCCACCTGACGATACGTCGTACCTACACTATCCCGGCTACACTTTAGAACACGCTTTTATGCGTAGGGCAGGGGTATGTATGTACGTCAGGGGCGATGTCTGCTGTCGCCGACTTAGCTCCCTTGAAGACAAGGACCTATCGGTGCTGTGGGCGCGCGTAGACGCTGGGGCTAGAACCCGAATCTATGCGTGCCTCTATAGGTCCTATAGCGGAGACGCGGAGACGACTCGACTATTTGAACACGTCCAAAAGACGTCCGACAGAGTGCTGGAACAGTGTCCCTCGGCTGAGCTGGTGGTTCTGGGTGACTTCAACGCTCACCACACCGAATGGTTGGGATCCAGAATCACCGACTTTGCTGGCAGGGCCGCTTACAACTTCTCCTTGGCATATGGGTTGACGCAGGTGGTACACACTTTTACCAGAATACCAGATATTGAGACCCATACTGCCTCTCTGCTGGATCTTCTGCTGACCACCCATCCATCTGACTACCGGGTGACGGTTGGGGCCCCACTTGGGACTTCTGACCATTGCCTGGTAAGTTCTGCCGTACCACTGCCGCCCCCAGAAGGTTCTCGACCCAATGGGAAGCGTCAAGTCTGGCATTACGGGTCAGCGGACTGGGATGGACTCCGGGAATTCCTGGCTTCCTACCCCTGGAGGCAGCTATGCTTCACCTCGGGTGATCCTAGCACGTGTGCGGAATCGATAGCCGATGTGATACGAGAGGGCATGCTTGGTTTTATTCCCAGCTCTTCAGTATCCATCGGCGGGCGAAACAAGCCCTGGTTTAATGGGTCTTGCGCTAGGGCTTCAAGCCTTAAGCAAGAAGCGTTCAAAACCTGGGCTGATGCGCACGCGCGCAACGACCCCGAAACGTCTAAGCTTCGAAAAAAATTCAACGCTGCCTCCCGTTCGGCAAAGAAGCAAACAGCCAAGGCGAAGTTTAGGCACATCGGTAGAATTGGCCAGCGTCTATCAAGCTACCCTTGCGGGAGTCGAGCTTTTTGGTCGCTGGCCAAGGCTGTCGAAGGTAACTTCTGTCGGTCGTCTTTACCATCTTTACGGAAACCGGACGATACTCTGGCTCACACGGCAAAAGGGAAGGCCGATCTCCTGGGTACCCTGTTTGCCTCAAACTCGACTCTGGACGACGGAGGTGCCGCACCGCCGACCATCAGGCAGTGTGAGAGCTCGATGAAGGACGTGCGTTTCACTCAAAAGGCCGTCAGACGAGCTCTGCAAGCCCTCGATGTCAAGAAGTCGAGCGGGCCGGATGATATCCCCACGGTCGTACTAAAGACGTGCGCTCCCGAGTTGGCTCCCGTCTTAACGCGCCTATTCTCGCTTTCCTACACCACAAGTAAAGTACCGTCTTCGTGGAAGGTAGCCTTAGTACACCCAATTCCGAAAAAGGGTGACCGCAGTGACCCGTCCAATTACAGGCCTATTGCGATAACCTCCCTGCTCTCTAAGGTGATGGAGCGTGTTATAAACACACAGCTCCTTAGGTACCTCGAGAGACATCGGTTGATCAGCGATCGTCATTATGGCTTTCGCCAGGGCCGGTCGGCCGGTGATCTCTTGGTGTACCTCACACACCGCTGGGCTGAAGCCATCGTGGGTAACGGGGAGGCTTTGGCAGTCAGCCTGGATATCGCAAAGGCCTTTGACCGGGTCTGGCACAAGGCCCTTCTCGCGAAGCTTCCATCTTACGGTCTTCCCTTGAGGCTATGCAACTGGGTGGCTAGCTTTTTATCTGAGCGGCAGATTAAGGTCGTTGTTGACGGATGCTGCTCAGATATGAAGCCCATTAACGCCGGTGTTCCCCAAGGCTCAGTGCTGTCCCCTACACTATTCATTCTGCATATCAATGACATGCTGCAACAATCACGCAGTAATCCGCAGTATACATTGCTATGCAGATGATAGTACGGTGGACGCACTATACACCTGTCGAGCCAATGCCTCTAGGTCATAAGTGGAGGAAAGCAGAATCAAACTTGTGTCTGAAGTCGAGAACTCTCTGGAGCGGGTCTCGGAATGGGGTCGACTTAACCTTGTCGAGTTTAACCTCACGAAGACACAAGTTTGCGCGTTTACCGCTAAAAAAGCCCCATTTGTTATAGCGCCCCAGTTCAAGGGCACCGCTCTCACCATCGGTGAAAGTGTCGGTATCTTGGGAGTTGACATTACGAGTAAAGTGCAGTACCGAAGTCATTTGGAGTACAAAGCCAAATTGGCATCAAAAAAGCTTGGTGTCCTCAACAGAGCGAGGCAGTACTTCACTGCGGGGCAACTCCTGACGTTGTATAAGGCCCAGGTCAGACCCCACATGGAGTACTGCTCCCATCTCTGGGCAGGAGCACCGAAGTACCAGCTACACCCATTTGACTCCGTTGAAAAGCGCGCAGTCCGAATCGTCAACGACCCAAGATTGACTGACAGGCTAGAACCGCTTAGCTTGCGAAGAGACATAGGCTCGCTCTGCGTGTTCTACCGACTTTACTATGGTGAGTGCTCCGAGGAACTCTTCAAATTGATGCCTACATCACCATTCCATGATTATACCACCAGACGAAGGTTAAAGTTCCACCGGCACCATCTGGACTCGTGGCGGTCCTCCACAGTCCGCTTTGCACGCTCCTTTTTACCACGGACGTGTAGGTTATGGGACAACCTTCCAGCTGAGGCATTCCCAGTGGACTATAACATGGGGTTCTTCAAGAAAGCTGTAAAAAAAGCTCTCCTTCAAAGCCGGCAATGCTCGGGCGGCTCCCCTAGGGTTGCCCGTGTCCATAGGCGACGGTGATCGCTTAACATCACGCGGCCCGTCTGCCTTATTGTTAGGTTTATTTATAAAAAAAAAAAAAAAAAATGTTGATGATACACACCAACCCGCATTGGAGCAGCATGGTGGAGTAAGCTCCAGGTCTCTTCAGTAATGGCGAGAGACTCGTGCCCATCCAAGGGACGCAAAAAGGGTTGCAGCCAAATAAATATAGCCAAACATTATACTAGCACATGAAACATGTTTACAATTTGTTTGACGACCCGCGTGGTGTAATAGTTACCATGCCGGACTGCCGATCGAAGGGTCCCGGGTTCAATTCCCGGCGAAGCAGAAATTTTAATGATGACTTTAAAATTTCTGTTCTTGGTCTCGGTGTTTGTGTTTCTGTCTTTGTGTGTGACCGTGGTACCCACGTCACAGGGTATATCTACCCTACTGTGGGGCTATGAGTGTGAAACGTTTAATTTGTTGACACTTTGCACGTTCCCATAAAATTAAACTGAATCGGATACACGCTAATTACAGAACCAATTACGTTTGTGTTGCACATCGCTTCATTAACCTTATAATGACGCTTACATAATAAAATACACACTCATGGCCTCACCCTTTGGTCCCGCCGTATCCCGCCCGGGTACGTTGATCACACCTCGGACCAAAAAAAAGTAAAGATGAATCTGCGAACAAAGTGGGGCCTGGTTTTGTAAACATGTGTGCGTGACCGGCCAAGCCCTAGCTTCCCAACACCGTAGTGTTGGGATCATAATTCAAATTTCTCCTGTATTATTTTTATTTATACTATTCATTAAAACCTTCCAAAACACAATTCGACATTTTTTGATGTGATTTTTAAATATTTCAACGTTTTTCTCGATGCACTGCGATATTCGACTGGCAACGCGAGGTTCAGTTCCATTATACGGGTGTGCGTGTAATGTGTATGTACACGGCGAGGTGCAGTTTAAACCAGCCTCACTTCGCTGTTCCCAGCATCCTATTTTAGCTTTTATTTATTTATTTTTTATTTGAATGGAGTAGCAGACGAGCATGCAGGCCACGTGGTGTTAACACGTTAAGTGCCAACGATTTTTTTTAACATTTTTCGTTTAGGCCATGGGGGACAAGGTTTGGTTGACACATGATTGTATCATTCAGGCCATGGGGGACAACGATTGACCGCGCTTCATCGATTATTTCAAACGTCCCTGTTGAGCCGGTGGATACGTTTATCAAACAAATCTCTATCGAGCGAACCCCCACGGCCCCGTAGAGAAATCAAGTTTAGTTGGTTTTAATAAGTTAGCTTTAAGTATAAAAATATGACAATTTTATTATTCCTGACAAGGTTTTTAACGCGTTTCTTAAAATATGTATGTGTAAACAGATGTTTATGAAGTATAGTATGGTTTTTTTAAACCTTCATACACTTTTAAGTTTTTATTTTTTATACAATCTTTGGCAAAGGGCGATCTCCCGCTGGGCGAGGTGGTCATGCCCGGGGAGCGGCCGCGCTCCAACTGACTCAATTCGGAGCTTGTATATATGGTAGGGTATTCAGAAAACTTTGATAGCGTGATTCAGAATACCCGTGGCGTCATCTCTTGATGAGTAGCGGAAGGTCGCTACATCACCCCCTGCTCAGACCGGAGGTCGATATCTTCAGAAATCCAAGCTTGTGCAGACTTCGCTTTACAAGCGCCTTCAATGCCCTCTATCTTCAGTGAGTCGAGATGTGAAGGTGAGGCCTTGTGTTACCCTCTATCCGCGGTGAGTCGGGATGTGAGGGTGAAGCGAGGTATGGAGATATCCTCTATCCACGGTGAGTCGGGATGTGAGGGTAGGTTGAAGTGTGGAGGCGAGTAGTGGGTTCTCGAGCCGTCCACGAAGCCGCTGGAGGTAGCTGGATCAGGATCAGGAAGCGTGGTCCAGACGCGCTGCGATGAACCTGATGAGCTGCTGAACAGGTGCTGCAGTCCATCCAGGGAGTGAAGGTGCGACTGATGAAGGTCAGAAGGGACGTATTCTTGTCCGGGGTCACCAGTTTGGCAAAGGGAGATCTCCCGCCGGGCGAGGTGATCATGCCCGGGGAGCGGCCGCGCTCCAACTGACTCAATTCGGAGCTTGTATATATGGTAGAGTATTCAGAAAACTTTGATAGCGTGATTCAGAATACCCGTGGCGTCATCTCTTGATGAGTAGCGGAAGGTCGCTACAAATCCTTTTATGCAAGAAACTGTTTTGAAAAATAGCCATCTGCCCGCGACTTCATCTGCGTGGATTTCGGATTATGATCGTTTTTTGAGTATCTTTCGTGTACTTTTTCGAGATAAGTTACTGTAGCATCTATGTTTTGTTTACTGCTTGATCCATCTAAGTACCTCCCAAGTTTCATCGAAATCGAATCAGCCCTTTAGGCGTGATCGTGAAAGTACATAGAACAAAGAAACAAATATCTCATACTTTCGCATTTATAGTATTAGTATGATATTACATGCCTAAGTAATGAATTTTCTAAAATGATGTATGCTGTAAATAAAATGAATATTCGGGAACGGTTAGCGCGGCGCAAGAGTGTGGCGGGCGGGGGTGGTCGACACCGCGACCCCCGCGGCCCTCCGTAACGGAAAAACGAATTTCTGTCCTACTGGGCCGCGGGGGTCAACTATTGACCGACACTAATAAAAACCATTATAAAAAGTATAAAATTAGATTTTACTTACTTGGATTATTATTTTCTATGTACTTCCGATCTTTTGAAATAAAAATATTGTTGGAAAAAAAATATGTTTCTATATTTTTTGCCTGGCTCTATACACTATACAAGCGTGGGTCAAATGTTGTCCCCCATGGCATACAACCTGTTAAGTGGTCGCTGCTGCCCATGTACATCTACATACAACCTCAAGCAAGCATAGGTAAGTCTTGTCTGAGGTCGTATGCAGTTGCGCTGCTACTCCGGAGGCTGGTGGTCGCCTCATGTTAGTGTGGCCGGCAACTGCACCTTTCCACCGAAACACAATAGAATTGGACCACGGCAGAAGTGGGTGCAGGGGTGGTACTTCCCTGGGCGAACGATAATAGTTCTACCATATATCATACTTGCATAGACAGGAACATAAACCACAGACCGAAAACATAAATCGAAACTCATTGTAACCATTCGTCAACATAAAATAATAATACATGATTGAAATTGGTTTCCATTTCCTGGTTTCTCATATAATCGAATTAGATAACTAAAGGTTCGGAACGGTCCCGTTGATCGTGTTTGTAGAATAAACGACAGTTTTAAAAACCAATAGTTTGACATGTAACAAATATCAAACCATCCCTACGGTATTTCACATCTTGTTAATTACCTAGAAATAATAATATAATCAATTTGAATGTTGCAAATCGTTTACGCAATTATTGCAAGCATTTCGTCCCGTAAAATTTAATCGATTTGGATACATCCGCTAATTGCGGCACCAATAACGGCCGCGACGCTTCGCTTCAACATAATGAAGTTTGTACTCATTAAGCACTCTTTGAGCACTTTCAGAACATACGACGCGTGTATATTTTTAATGAATGAAAAAATAAAATTGTAAATTCTAATAAAACTATTTACTTCGCAGGAACTCGCTATATTTCCAACTTTCTCGCCGCTTAAACCTTCCCTGTATTTCCACAATATTTCAAAACCAAATTAGTTACATCGGTCAAGCCGTTCTCGAGTTTTAACGATTAAGGAACAGGAATTCATTTGTATTTCTATATAATAATGAAATGAAATGAAATCGTTTGAAATGAAATAGTTTATAAACATCCTGGGTAATAATATGCACTTGATGTTTGTTAGAAATATAATATGTATGTACACGCTCGTTAGAAATATAATAATATGTTCACATAAACTGCTGTCCAAAATATAATCGGAATATAAAATATATTAGTGTATTCGGATATCATTCTTACATACTATCGGTTGGTAGGTATTCCTAGTATGTCCCTATTGTGAAACTATTTATGTAGTTACACACTCATGCCACATGCTTGTTCTCCGTTTTTATTGTTTAATATTGTTAGTTCTCCGAAAATAATAATATAATCTGGTAATACAATAAGTAGCCCTTATCATTAATTCTAAAATAAAAGGTTATTTATAATTTCAGATATAATTTCAGGTGTAAGTACGTATTTTTTGATGACTCATTTTTATTTCTTTAGGTTTCCATAGATATTTATAAGTCGATGCCGAGAAACTTTTGCCATCATATCACAGTGTTTGTGGTCGAAATTTTTTTTAAGACGTTTATTATTTTTTGTATATATTTGTTGATTTAAGAATTTGTCGTAAAGTATATTACCTACTGTGTTTAATTCAGAAAACAATTAAATAAAGAAAAATTATGTTATGATTAAAAACGTTTGAGTCTGACCATCTCCTGTCTAAAACAAAAAAAAAACTGGCAGCCTTGAAATAGCCAGCTTTTTAAAACAACCATGGTCGAACCAAATAAAACATGTTTGTTATTTAATTTCACCCAAACCAGTTGTTATATCATATAACTATGGTCCTAACAAATAACACCATGTTAGCAATTATATTTTCACTGCTCCCGTCGCATAAAATTTACTCGATAATGACGGAGCGTTATTGGTTCGGTGCGTCACGGCCATCGCCTCATCTACATGATAATGAAGCTTGCGGTAATTAAGTTATTGTCCTTTAAACATGCTGAAATACGTGAATTATTTGCCGAAGTAACTTACATTAAATATAACTGAAATATATAATATAAATTTATAAATTTTTGATTGTCTTATAAATAGAGTACCTACCTATATTTTATAGCAACATTGCATTATTGAAAAGAAATCTATTTGTTCGCCATCTAATGATTTTATACCTAAAAAGCCCTTATAGGATCACTTTCTTGTATGCATGTCTGCTAAGACCTTTAAATTCTTGAATACATATTTATCGGGTTGAAATTGCCGTGTATTCAGATCTATTTTTAAGATTTTTTGAACCTGTGAAAAATTAAAAGTTCTAAATCAACGTAAAAAACTCGTCAGGTCTACTTAGGAATTAGGAAATTAAAGGAATTAATTACTTCTTGTTGACGTAGAACTATAAAATTAATTAGGCAACTAGCATGGTTTTATTATGTAAGTTTTAAGAATAATCTGAAAAGTATATTTTTCTTCCTCTTCCGGTATTTTTATTAAATAAACACAGTAGAACTGAATCGCAATATGTTTCCACTACCCTCGTTGCGTAAATTTTACTTGATAATGACGGAGCGTTATTGATTCGGTCGCGTCGCGGCCATCGCTTCATCTACATGATAATGAAGCTGCGGTCAATAAGTAATCGTCCTTAAGACATACTTAAATTGGTGAATTATTTATGAAAAAAATTTATATATAACTTTATGGAACTGTTATAGGCTAGTGTTTGAGATGATTTCTTGAATTTTGGTTTTTATTAGTAATCAGAAAAAAAAATTTTTCAAAATAACTTTGAAGTGTAAAAAAAAGTTTTAGATTCCATTTGTTATTAATATTTTAGGATAAAAGACATCGCAATAACCTAGAAACCTCACGTTAAAGCTATATCACTATAATAGAATACAGAATTTTTTATGAATTTCGTTCTGTATTATTATTAGTTTAAATGATATGAAATGAAATGAAATGATATGAAAATACTTTTTTAACACAGTTGCTCAAAAAGTGACGTATTACAGGGACGTTAAGCGTGCGGGAAGTGGGCTATTACACACTCGTGCTTTTTCTTTAACTTTTCCGCACTCGTGCGTTCTCTTTCCCAACTGTCAAAATAATGTCTATTAAAAAGAAAAAAACCAACCAAGAAGTTTTAGAAGTTTTTATGATTTATGCAAATATTTCTAAAAAGAAGCTACTAATTTGTTTCAATATTAGATTTAATGATTTGATTCAATGAGTTAAGTTAGGTTTCATTTCATTTCATCTCATTAATATTTTCATTTCATATCAATAAAAAAATCTACTGAAGACTTGGCTGTTCGGCATAGTTCCCTTTGCCTAACCAGAATGGGTGAAAAAAACAAAAAAAAATCTCTGCATATAGGTATTCTTTTACGGTTGGCGCCATTTTTCAAAAATGTTCTTTGCGACTTTTTATTATTTTATTAAATTGCTTCATTTTTTCGCAACTGTATTAAAAATAGTTGTTCAGTACACGTGCGGAACCGTCATTGGAAGGAGTTCCGACTGTCAGCCCTCACCTTCGGCTGCGCCTCGGCTCGGGTAGACATTTGTCGGAACTCCTTGCAATGACAGCCTTTCCGCACTTGTAATGAAATATACTATATTGTTGATACTAATAACATGAGTTTTAAAAAAAGTGTATGTGACATACGGACGGACAGACAGACATCACGAATCCATAAGGGTTAAATTTTTTGCCATTTGGCTACGGAACCCTAAATGATTCGTTTATTATACGCAAGAAAAGTATTCAGTGCTAATTTTTCGCTGCTCTACCAGGAATAGTATTGCGATTTTATTAATTACGATTTTTCCATCTCCGTGCATGCCTGAGAGAAGCTCATAATTTCTCAAAGGCATGTTGTCCACCCGCATTTGCCCAGCGTGGAGAACTATGGCCTAAATCCCTCTTATTTCTGAGAGGAGACTTGTGTTCATAACAGAACGAAAATTTCTTACATAATTTCCCGGTTAACTTTTTTTTATTTCTAATCTCATTGTTTGTAAAGCTTAAAGAGCGGGAGCAAGCGCCCTACTGTTTATCGTTTAATGTTTAGTGCCCAATCATAATCGGTATGAGGTTAAAATGTATTTATTTTTATTTGAATGGATTAGCAGATGTTGAGTGGTCGGGGCAGCCCATAGCCCTAGTCTTGTCTGTGGTTGTCGCTGCGTTGCTAATTCAAATGCTGATGGTCGCTTCATGTAAGTCAGGAGTATTAGCCATGGATGCAGGCCACGTGGTGTTAAGTGGTCGCTGTAGCCTCACAACAACCTCAAGCAAGCATAGTAAGTTTTGTCTGAGGTCGTATGCAGTTGCGCTGCTACTCCGGAGGCTGGTAGTCGCCTCATATAAGTATGGCCGGCAACTGCACCTTTCCACCGAAACACAACAGAATTGGTTCACGGCAGAAGTGGGTGTAGCGGTGGTACTTCCCCGGGCGAACCATAATAGTTCTACCACCTACCAACTTCCCCGGTACGGTGGTACTTCCCCGGTCGAATCATTACAGTCCTACAATATAAAATTGTAACATGTTTAAATATGACATTGTTAAAGATAAATATTTAATCAAATGAATGGTATAATATACTAACAATAATTTATATTTTCCCGGGGGATTAACCCGACGTAATAATAAAACATTGAGTTTCACAAATTAAGTTGTTGGTAGGCCAAATCGGAGCATCAATAAATAAATTCATACACGAAGTTATAATTAAACAGGATTGGATAATTAAATAACCAATCTTAATTATTCTGTGTTCATACTGTGTGTAAGGTCCTGGAGGCAAAAGGCAGCCTACGCGCGAGGTGACACAATCAATTATTTTGTTAGAAAAAATATTTTCATTGTCCTTAAATGAAATAACTTGAATATTATCAATTAATCATTTATTTGTATGTAAGGATTATAAAGTGATATAATACTTTTATGTAATCTGTTTTATTTCGGCTAAATTGTGAACATAATAATAATATGTTGATAAATGACAATAATTATAGTGAAGTGAGCTATTCGTGCTACTATTAAAGAATTCAGTTAAATAACAGAAAATAGATCTAAAAATATAAGGTGTTGTATGTATTGAAAATAAGACATGTTAATTTGTCATTTATATAGGAATTTATCCAGATATTGTAGATTCGTTGAAGATAATTTATTATATATCTGCTTTATACAATATATAAATATATAACGGGTCAACTTATGACAACTTTATTTAACATGACATGTTTTAGTAATGCTAATACGGTTCTTTTCAGCAGGTTTTGACACTAATTTAAAGACAGGTGCTGTCAAAGCTTTCGTTATTTAATAATGGCATCACATGCTCTGTTCATATTGCCAGCGTCAAGTATAATGTTTGCACCACTTAGTAATCATAGAAAAAATCAGTAAGTCGTCAGTTATCAGTCAGTCTACTGATGTTCAAGTAAAGCGATGGCTACTTTAGCAGAACGTGTCCGATGGAGTTTTGGAGGCAAGCCGAAAAAACGTGTTTTCACACACTATGCGCGCCAAGTTAATAAAGATGTGTAAGATATAGTTATTGAAAGAAACATAAATATTCGCACTTGTTAATGTACAAAAAGTGAGTCGTTTCCAAGCGGCCTAACTTACCCCATAAGCCATCACATACCAGCTGTTCCCTACATACTAACTAACTGGAAATGAGCCCTGGTTCATAACCATAAAGTCTATTTCCCCACAACTTAAGTGCATAACATAATACTATCGATATCAGAAGCATAATTGAGTAAATATGAACTCTATAGTGGGCTGATAAAGTATACATTTGCGTAAAGGAGATGGGAATTAAAGCCGTTTCATACGCGCGGCGTACCGCATCACGACGGGTCCCATGTGACGCAGCCTTTATTAGCGATTCGTGTCATTTTCATTATTTACACAACATGTTGAAACCCGTTTTGATTTGAATTCAGGAGTATATTTTGTAATGTGTAATTTTATTTTAAATAATAATTCTGCTTTAAGTGTGTGAGTTTTCGTACTTTCGAAACTTTTTCTAAGCGTCCTAATTACTAATTGATGACCTAAGCATCTTAACTGCTAATTTTATTCTCAACGTACCTATCTAAAGTTTTGGTTTTTTATATTTTTTGAAACACTAAACCAAGCAATGAGGTTTACGGGTCTATAGAGTTTGAAGTTTCAACCCATTTTACGCTGTTCAACACTGCCGCATTGGGTAGTGTTGAACGTTAAAGGACTCCATGTCATACAAAACAATACAAATACCGCAGCTGAGAAGATGTCTCACAATTACACTTACATGACAATAAGGAGCATACCTACAAAGAAGACTATGAAAGACCGCCAATAGCCTGCTTAAGGTTAAGTTATAATTATCTTCCTTTTTTCAACCTTTTTTTTATGTCCCACTGCTGGGCACAGGTCTCCTACTCACAATTGAGAGGGATTTAGGCCATAGTCCACCACACTGGTCAAGTGCTGGTGGACGTCATGCCTTCGAGAAGTTATGTATTTCTTTTAGGCATGCACGGCGAAGGAGAATATCGTAATCAATGAAATACCACGATATTTTCCATCACCGTGGGGCAGCGATAAATTCGCACATTACAAATTTCTTTGTCAGAGGTGCACGCCGATTTGAACCTAGGATCGGTCGCGTCGAAGACCGCAGTTTTTTACCACTCGGCCATCGCTGCTAATACTTACTTTATATTCAAAATAATGATTGATTGATTGATTCAATAAAAAGTATCTTTCTAGAACAAAAAAAATATTAAGGGATCATTTTGGAAAACCTGTTGTACACAGTAGAGTACCTAGCCAAATCACTCCATCAAGACAGTATTAGGCCCTATCCCGAAGCTGTTTGCATAATAAGTATACACCGCGGGAATCAAATGCCAGCGTCAAACCCCACACGGCAGTTTAACACGCGAGCTGCCGTGCCCCGCGCTATCATCCCTTTTTGTCATCACCGCCAGAACCTTATTGCTAAAGGGAAGTTGTCCTCAGTCAAATTAGTTTTTACTAACTTCCGGTCTCCAATATATAAGGAAACCGTAGTCGTTGCGTTACGTTGATGTTATACCAGGTCAGGTATAATGAAACAACGCTGATGGTAATTCTTTATTTAAGTTGTTTTTGTGATTCTTTGAAATAATACTTAGTCTTAACTACTTTAAGCAACAAGTCATGGACACATCTACTGCAATTTCTTGAAATTAAATCTTATTATTGTCTTAAATCACCTATTTTTTACTCTACTAACGACACTATAGACCTATCTGGTCAAATAATGGATTATTGAAGACTAACGAATTATGTAATATACCTAACATTGCTCACCTGCGTGGTATAATACAGAGGAAATTCATTAATATCATTATTGTAACACCATGTTGTACCTATAAAATGCAATTAACGTCCCCGCGCCATTATACCTCTTTTTTTGTTATCACCGCATTAATTTGTTTTTCCTTGCTTCCGATCTTCAAAATCTTTTGATGAGGCAAAATTTTGTCATAATATATCTTATATATAATATTCTCGTGTCACAATGTTCGTTCCCGTACTCCTCCGAAACGGCTTGACCGATTCTCATGAAATTTTATGAGCATATTGAGTAGGTCTGAGAATCGGCCAACATCTATTTTTCATCCCGCTAAGTGATAAGGGTGGCCCACCTTAAACATTTTAGGGCGATACGGAGTTCGCGGGGTCAGCTAGCAAATTATATTAATTTTATACTAGGTTGGTCAACTGCTTTTGACTAAGTTCTTAATTGCGCTAAGTATGCTTTGTGAAGATCTTACCTGCAAGTGTAAATCGATAGCCGTGCTGCCTTGAGTATCGCACCCCACGCGAAGGCTCTATACACCAACTGTCATGACCTATGCATTTATACAAATGAAGGTAGCTTTTTTGCCGCTTCTACTACAATTTACTTCGACCACCAAAATGAAATTATAATTGATAGAAATTACCAAAATCACTCAATCAGGCGGCAAATCAGTTTGCATAAAAATCGAACAGCCCATCGCACCCACACGCCGGCTTGACACGCGAGTTGCCGTGCCACGCGCCATCGACTTGGCTTAGTATTATATCTTTTTTGTGATCACCAATGGAACCTATTTTTTCTTATATTTTCTTTTTTTTCACATAAAGTTTCACTTTCTTTCTTTTCTTTCTTTCTTTCACATAAAGTCTCAAACAAGGATTCTATGTATTAGGGTACCGAATGTAAAAAAAGTCTATAACTACGGTACCCATAACAGAACTAACATAACATACCTAATTAAACATTATGCAAAAAAATCCACTCCGGGAATTATACCCGGAACTCTCAATCGGCAGTCCAGCATGGTTTCTATTGCGCCATTCGGGTCGTCGTCACATTTCTTGAGAATATGTTGTCGCCGCTTAAATTTGACGACATGCCGGTCTCAGAACCTTATTACAAAAGTTGCAGTTGTTGCAATAATATGATATATTTTTGCTAATAAATTGGGCTTGAAGTGCAATTAAAGGCAACCAAGGCGTCATTTGGTGCGTTTTATGTACTTCGTTCCGGTCTCTATAGCTTAAATCATACTCATCACATTAGTTTTAATCACTCAATCAAAACATTTCACTCCAATCATGTGACTGTTTAATGTTGCATAAAATTTCATGCGGGAATCGAATCGCCAGTCGCGTCCCACACGGCGACTTGACACGCGATCTACCGTGTCACTGCTGGTGGTGGTGACAATAAAAAAAATTAAAAAAACAAAATACCAGACTGCGTAAAGAACAAAGAAGCTAAAAACAAGTGGACGAATAAATATTTTTAAATTACCTATAATTTAATTTAGGTATATATATTATATTTTAATGATCATGATTGACAGCATTCACTAACGCAGTCGGAGCATCAAATACATTAACTTGGTATTCCTATTTTGTTATTAGTCGACAAGTAAGTAAAACAAATTTAATTACAAAGATTTTCCTTTAGTCCTGACAGCTGTCGACGTCGATGCCCCCGACTGCTTTAGTGAATGCTGTCAATTATGATCATTAAAATATAATAAATATATAAATTAAAACATAATTTAAAAATATTTATTTATCCACTTATTTTTAGCCTTTTTGTACTTCACGCAGTCGTGATTTTTCGTGATCATTATTTGCATTAACATTTTTAAATAACTTTTAAGACCCAAAATATATGCTCGGGTTCAAACCTCAAGTAGGCAAGTTGCGTTTTTTTTATTTTTTGTGATTTTTTTTAAAATTGGGAGCTAGGTATTTCAAAAGGCTTTGTTAAGTAACACTAAGTCAATGACTGTTTTGCTTAAGAATAAACCTAGAAAATCAATTATTTTCATCCGAGCAACGCTCGGGCGTCCAGGTACTAGAACCATAATACTAATTTGTCTCGTCTTTTTGAATCCGTGGAGGGACTAGATACAGGTAAAAAAACGTGCATGGTAGAGTTAATAAATTAAGGTCAACATTAGCACTAAATAAGAATAGCGGTAAAACTTCTTATTTTTGAGTGTCATTTGTACCTCTTATCTCCAATCGTACAGATTTTAGTTTGTTGTTTTCTAGTTTTTATATCAGATCAATTTTTCCTTATCCTTTTGGAGCCAAAATTGATCACTCCATATCTTATCTTTGATTGTTTAATTTCCGTTAAGAAAATTTTGCAAAAAAAAAAGGAACTTACTTACTCAAAGTCTGTCGAAGCTTAACAATAATAGTATGATTAAATTTCTCAAACAAAGTAACAGAATATTACCCTTTTTTATTTGAATGGAGTAGCAGACGAGCATGCAGGCCACGTGATGTTAAGTAGTCGCTGCAGCCCATGGACATCTACATACAACCTCAAGCAAGCATATGTAAGTCTTGTCTGAGGTTGTATGCAGTTGCGCTGCTACTCCGGAGGCTGGTGGTCGCGTCATGTAAGTGTGGCCGGCAACTACACCTTTCCACCGAAACACAATAGAATTGCTCACGATAGAAGTGGGTGCAGCGGTGGTACTTCCCCGGGCAAACCATAATAGTTTTACCACCTACCTAACCCTGTGTATAATAAATAATATGAACTTAAATAAACCTGCTGTTTACTTCCCTAATACCCTAATGTACACTCTATAATGATAATGTACACAAGTGTATTCAGTAATGACATGCCCATTTCATTTGGAACAAATTGATCTCGTCCAATACAGCTGACGTATTCACAATCGATGTTTATTTGGAATACACCGTGTAACATGTATAATTGTGTATATCTAATTGCAAATGTGCGATGTGCGCTACTGCAGTAAACATGTATGTAACAGAGTATCACAACAGTATGTGAAAATAGGCCGAATGGATCATTTATAGTGTACCTTTAAATGAGCAATTCTTTTATATACCTAAATATATAATTTGAATCTCGGAAACGGCTTCTACGTTTTTGAGGAAGGGGTTTTCGGGGACAATAAAGCGATCTGGCTGAATTTCAATTCTAGTAAATACCGTTAGAAAATCCGTGTTATCAACTTAAACATAAACTGAAAAATATTATTCTTCCTGCTATCTAGCGGCGAGTATATTTAATTCTATTTTTTTAATTGGGAGCTGAAGTAGATGGCGTTTCCGTTGTTAAGGAAACCAATGAGACTCTGAAAAATGAATCGTTTTTATCGAGCAACTATCGGTCACCCGGGTACTTTATGTTGAAATGGTTAAATAATAACAGTTATGCGATTTTCAAACAACAAAGAAATTTGTAATGTGCGCATTTATCGCTGCTGCTGATTACGATTTTCTGAATTGCCGTGCACACCTGATAAAAATTCATATTTTTTGAAAGCATAACATCCACCAATCTGCACTTGGCCAGCGTTGTGGACTATGGCCCAAATCCCTCTCACTTCTGAAAGGAGACCTGTGCCCAGTAGTGGCAAATAAAAATTGAAAACTAAATTATGAAAAAACGCTACAAAACATATTTATGAAATGAGGAACTCATACATCCAAAATTTTAATATGAACAAGAGAGTAGCCCCCTCACCATTCTGTAAACGTAAATTACAAGTAACAAGTCAAAAATTTCCAGAACAATGTTTAATGTAATCAGACAGCGCTGAAACCAGCGATGTCGGTGTACGATAGCCGGTGTTTGTGAAACTAATTGTTATTTTGACTTTTACTAATTGGGGTGTGTACTTAACGAAATATGAATGGTCAGGCGCAAATCGGTGATTGAAACATGGTTTTGTACAAAGTAATATGTAACAAAAAATACAAGACAGATATTAGTATCACTTTTAAGTTATTCCATTAACAAATTGTGATTTTTATAAGATATTTTTATAATAATAATAAAATAAATTAGTGAATTACTGTTATCTTTTGTTCTTTTTAGTTCTTTTTTGCAATTTAATAAGTTACTTTTTATTATATCTGCTTTGTTAGCATAATAGTATTGTAGCACCAAAAATGGGAGAAGACGCTGGTCTCTGAAACACAGTTTTAACTACCTCAGAGACCAGAGACTTTACAATATAGACTGTACTAATTGCTGTCAAGACGATGATGATTATTATTATTATGTATCTCTCCTTATAGGTCACGGGTCGAATATGTTATTTGACCCAGTCATTTGGAAGGCTTGCGTGGGGACATAGGTCTAACACGTAGAGGCCCTTTTGAGACACTTTAATGTTGTTACTTCTTATGTGGTAACACGTGGCGGATACCATCCTCGGCCGTATCATATAAAAAGTTATATGACCCAAAGATGGTCCCCGCCAGGTGCACAGAATCTATTGCTACAAAAGGTGAGACTAATATTGGGTCTATGGGGATGAACGAACGAGGGACTGGTAGATGGGCTATGGAGAACTATGGGACATTTGCCGTTCAGTCTAATAAATAATCTAAAGTGAGGCTGGTGGTGACTCGCCACTCACTGAATGGGCCACCAAAAATGGCGTAAATGCCTAGGAAGCAACATTGGCGTGAGCAGCTAGGGGTGTCGAGAGGAGCGGCACCGAATTCACCATCGCGAGGGGATAAATCGAACCCGGAGCGGGTTTCCTCGCTATTACTCCAATTACTTAGTTACACTTCCACCCCCGAGCATATAGCTCTAACGACTCTACTCTGGACGGCCAATTAAGGCAAGCCAGAGGTAGGGACACACTTACGATTCGTTCTATTATGAAATCATCGCTGTTCAGAAAAAAATTAACATCCGATAATTTGCATTGGAGCAATTTTACAGGTGAAAGAACTTTACGGTACGCCCAGGGAAGTACTACCGCTGCACCTACTTCTGCCGTAAATCAATTATATTGTGTTCCTCTGGAAATGTGCAGTTGCCGATCTGACTATCATGATACCATCATCAGGAGTAGCAGCGCAACTGCACACGACTACCCTGCTTGCTTGAGGGTGTGTGTAAATGTCCATGGGCTGCAGCGACCACTTAACACCACTTGGCCTACTTACTCGAATGCTACACCATATTCGAATTTAAAAAAGTAAGGTCTGCATAAATTTAATTTTAGTAATTTTACGTACGAAATACACAATAAAAACTTTAAAAAAATGACACAGAACCCCAAAAGAATCTATCGTGTTTCCTATCTACATCTTAATTGGTATCGCGCTCCGCCACGATATATATTTGACCACCGCTGACCATCTTCTACCAACCACTACGTTTATCGTCCTAGAAATCTTCTGAACATTACCCCGATTCATGCATACGAAATATTACTATTATCGTATTTTATAATTAACGGCCACGCCACACTAGCTACCTTGAACAGCGGCGATAGTCGCTAACCGCAGCGACCGAACGTTGCACCGTGCACACTTGAAAATGCTAAAACGCGCGTTTCCGCTGCCGCGTTTAAGTTTAGGTAGTCACGAAATCGCGATGCAGCATCCTTAATGTCTCTAAGATGCACAATTCCGATGCCACTGCCAAGTTGAAAAAGGTAATGCAGCATCGATGCAAACGTGAAAACGCCGATCGTCCATGCTAAAAGTAGCTAGTGTGACTTACGGCCGAGTAAGGTACGTTGGATTTATTAAAACGTCTTTTTTATTTGTTAAAGGTGTTTATAATTAAAGTGTTTTCCATAAACAAAGTCGTTGATATGATAATGTTTAGTCGTAAGTCGTAAGGTCAGAGACCTTTTACGGGTAGGATGCATGTCCATATGTAATAAAGGGTTTTACTTCTGTAGATAAAATTAACATAAAACACTTAAGTAATTAGAAAAGAACAAATTAGAATATTTTACTTTTTATTTTGTGGTTCATTTTCATTTTATTATATGTTTTAAGTTTAAAAAGTATGTGTCTACTTTGATAATTTAATTTCTATAATTAGGTTACAGAAATAATTTTTAATTTAATTGATTTTAGGTAACTATAAAAATGTTCTAGGATAATTGCGAAAGCTTTATTTAATAAAAACACGCTTAAATTTAGAGTTACGTTTAGTGACTTTGATTTGACATGTGATGTGTACCAGGGAGACATACAAATAAAAGTATACAATCACAAATCTCACGGACCAAAAATATTCTTGTTTTGATTTTAGAATTTATTATATCTCTGATCTCACTTGTAGATCAAGACAAAAGATGTATAGCGCCGCACTTATATCGACGCAGTATACATAACATAGTCTTGCTGTATAGATGTTAGTTATAATTTTATGGATGTCACTATTCACGATTACAACAGCTTTGAAATGTATGTTTATAGCATTAGGTGAAACCTCAGGGTACAGCTAGATAAATATAAACTTTGGTATATCGTATTTAATGGAGTCAATGCACGACTAATACCCGTATTTTTTGTACACCCAACATCACGTAAATTATAAAATTTGGCAGAACACATCACTAGAAAAACTGTTTCCATGTCATTAGGTAAGACAAATGTATTTTTCCTGTCCGTGGCCTGAGCTAATTAATATTGCGCCCTCCTCGACATTGATATGTGTATTCGCCCAAAAAACGTGCAATGACTCCAGGAAACGAGAATAATTAACTCAATTCTTCTACGGAATTCCCGGAACAAGTCTTTATTGCGACGTCGAAATGAAATGTTACAAAACAGACGTTTTGTTTTGACATTTTTCCTACCTCGTCAGTTTTAGGTCTTATGTTAAAAAAAGATTTGGGTTTGAATGGATCATTTTAAATCAAAAATTTTGGTTTAGTATACAGAAAACATTATGAATGTAAGAGATAAAATCATCGAAAAGTTGTATTATTTTTTTTTTTTTAATTTTCGTCAATTTTTTTTTATTAAAGAACCCGTTTACCTACAAGTAATAAATTCTAGGATGCTATAAGTAGTCCCTGTAGCTTCAGAATTAATAATAGAGCTACGGTATCCCCTGCCTGATCATAATCCATGATCCTGATGGTAAGAGGCGACTAAAAGGGGGCTTCCGGGGATGCGGACGGTGAGAGTGGTAGCTTGACCCGTCCAGCCAGCAGCCCCGGGAGGGACGGCTGTATGCTGCCGTGAACACCTGAAGGTGCAGGAGAGCACATCTGCTCTCCCGAAGATGGGCCCGTTCTGGGGCGCAGCTCGTGGAGGACACCGGTGCGTTCCAATGCAGATCCCGGAGTCTTCAGAAACGCAGAGGCAGGCCACCCAGGGGGTTTTAGTGCAGTCAAATCCCACATAACCCGGTATCCTCTCTCAAGGTGTCGGGTACCTTTTGAAGGTTTCCCTCCCCCCCCCCCCCCCCCGATACCAAAAAAAAAACCGCTATAAGTGTCACACCAATAATAATTATAATATAGTGACCACGCCGTGAACACTGCGCGTTATTTCGACCATGATGATATCCAATTTTCGCTGAGAACGTTGTAGTGAAATAAAAGGGAGTTTAGGGATAAATTGGGTTTATTTAATAACCTAGTGGTTACAGAAAATATACTACACTAAGCGTATAACTAATTTTAAAACTAGCACACTTAATGTCCCTAAGACACTCGCGGAACGATAGTAAGATTATTAGAAGGTACCTCCTTTAGTGGATGGTCCAGAGCACGTCCAGAATCTTCAGTTCTTTATTAGAATAGAATTCCACATTCGACAAATCCAGGCAATATTGTAGATATCACCAAAAGTCCAGTATCCGCTCGCATAGGTATAGGTAGTATAAGGTTAGGTAGGTTTACATTACTTTCACTTGAAAATACTTCCAGAAAGAATAGCAGGATATGTTGTAGAACCAAGAGTAACAGCTCAAAGAAAGAACCAGAAAGCAAGAGAACCTCGTGTTCGGCCGTCCGGCCCTTATATATCCAAATCATTCAAATTTGAATTTACTTCTTCCATGGATTTCCTTTATGCATATTCTTGCATTCGACCAGCAGGTTATCCAAAGAGTTTCCAGTATCCATAATTTCAGCGAGTGTCGTGAATTAATTTTAAATGATAAATAATACAAAACTAAATTAGACAAACATTATATAATTTTATTAGTTGAAAATAACAACTTAAAATTATAATATAAAAAACATGTAGCAGCCAAAGACAATATTAAAATGTGTTTATCTATGAAATTAAATAAGAAACATAAATGACAGACAAGACAATTTTGATAGGTAAACAAACATTGTATTAAAGTAATGAAGAAATAAGAAAGGAAAAGTAAATATAATAATAGAACAAAAGGATATAAGTTATAAAAAATGATAATGGAAGTGAATGAAGTAAGTAAGTAACATGTAGTGTATTAATAACACTACAACGTTATATTCAGAAACGTTTAATTACAGTTGATTGTTGACTGATTGACGCCCCGTGTGGCGCAATGGTTACTATGCCGGACTGCCAATCGGAGGGTCCCGGGTTTCGATTCCTGCCGAAAGATTAAATTTCTGTTCTCGGTCGGGTGTTTATGTTTCTGTCTTTGTAGATGTCCATGGTACCCACGACACAGTGTATACCCCACTGAAGGGCTTTGAGTGTGAAACGTTATTCATTACCACAAAAGATCACAGTGTTTACATAACACAACAAAATTAATAATAACTTGTGAATTATTTCGGTCTTGCCACACCGTTTTATGAAATAACGTACCTACATCTTCCCTAATCTCCTGAGGCATGTAACAAATATCTTCCCGCTTAACAATTTCAAAGTAGGCCTCTTCACTTATTCAGTCGCAAAGCACCGAGGCATAAATCTCTCCGGAGGACATAACAATCAAAATTTCATCGCACACAGAAGCGAGTATATCTAATTTATCCGCTATTACACACGTTTCGTGAAATATTAAAAGTCTCAGTCGAATAAAGAGTCCGAAACGATTTCGCAAATATTTTATGTTATCACGAGCATACGTACCTATGCTTCGACTTGTTTTACTAGTGACAAATAAACACATCAAAATCGTTTGTTTAATTACTGTCTCAAATATTTATATTACGGCACACATAGTCCCCACCATCCTAGTGGATATCCTGCGTTGTGGATACCATGGATACACACAATGTCAGGAACATAAACACCTACACCGAGTACAGAAATTTAAATTCATCATTCATATTTCTGCCTCGCCGGGAATTGAACTCGGGACCATGGTGCAGTCACCATGCGGGTCGTCAAATGTACTTCATATCACTCATATATAATATGATCACTCATAGCCCCATAGTAGGGTAGATATGGGGTACCATGAACACACAGAGACAGAAACACAAACACCCAGACCGACAACAGAAATTTAAACACATCATTCAAATTTATGCTTCGCCTGGAGTCGAACCCGGGATCCTTCGAATGGCAGTCCGGCATGGTAACTATTGCGCCATGCGGGTCGTCAAATGTCAATTTGTATGTATTAGGAATAACTTTGTAGAGTTGCTGTGAAGGTCAGTAACTTGCGCAGTACTGTCGGTTGAAATCTATAGCACAGAATACTAAATATTAATAACGTATTTATAGTATGTCAATAAATAAATAAATAAATAAATAAATAGGATCAGTGTGCTCAACGTTTTAGTAGAGAACATCAAATCAAACTCAATGAATGAACACCGTGCCAAAAACCTGCCTTTCAAAGTGAGTTTTGACCATGCGAATAAAAGCTTTTATTCGTATTGATGATAATTAGATGTGACGTCCAGGTTAGCACAACTGCACATCAGACAAGATTAGCTCGCCTGACTAATTTTTGTATGCCGTCCACATAAATGTACGGTAATGTTATCTTCTATTTTTGCTACAATTTACAAAGTATATTTTAGATCATTTTTCCATAAACAGTAACATAAGCGGTATTGTTTTCACGAGCTCAATGGAGTCCAAATTCCTAAAATATTTGTAATGTAGGCAGCAATAACAAGCCAACGCGGAATGCAGACCTGAATTTTTCCTGAAAAAGGTAAAAGATAAAAATGTCGCCCACGTAAAGAAGGCAAGCTTACGAATCTATAGCTACCTTTCATCTGTAAGTTTCATAAATACTCAACATTTATTGTTTGCTTTGTTGGTACGTAAAAAATGTGGTAAACCAAAAAGGTAGATTCTGTAATGTAAAATGTAAATAATATGAATCATAGAATTAAATACTAATAAATTTTCGAGGTTTTTGTTATAGAGTTAGTACCTTTCAAGAAGACAGCCAAACAAGTCCTCTGCCGCAAGGCTTACTACAACACTAGGACTATCTTAATGATAAAGGAGCGTGGGAATGAATCTCGCCCACACAAAGCTATTTCTAAATTAAATGTAATACATAGTTTTAGTAATTACTCGCATCTGTGAGCAGCTGGAAGTGGGTTTATAGTGTCTCATACGATCAGCTCAACATCTAGCCCAAACGGGCACCTAAAGGCGATGATCGGGAAAAATGACATTCATTAAGCGAATATTTTGTATTCCTAATATGAAATAAATATTTGTGATTTGATTTGATTTGATAGAACTTTAACTGTAGGTAGGTATTCATTTATCTATACTCTATACAAATAAATAAAATTGGATTGTCTGTAATTTTAAAATAACCGCTTTTTACTAGATGTATATGAATGTATAATCGGTACATATACCAAAATAACATTTTTTTAAATTTTTGTCCGTCTGTCCGGCGATCTGTCTGTCTGTCTGTTTGTTCCGGCTTATCTCTAAAATAGCTGGACCGATTTTGTCAGGACTTTCACTGGCAAGTCCCTGTAGCTTCGGGATTAAGAATAGAGCTACGGTATCCCCTGCCTGATCGTAAGAGGCGACTAAAAGGGGACTTCCGGGGTTGCGGACGGGGAGAGTCGGAGCTCGATCCGTCCAGCCAGCAGCCCCGGGAAGGACGGCGGTGTGCGTGTGGCCGCATGCAGCCGTAAACATCGGAAGGTGCAGGAGAGCACATGTAACCTCCGAAGATGGGCCCATTCTGGGCTCCACGCGTGGAGAACACCGGTGCGTTCCTTAGGAGATCCCGGAGTCCTCCCCAAGCGTAGAGGCAGGCCACCGAGGGGGTTTTAGTGCGGTCAAATCCCACATAACCCGGTATCCTCTCCCTAGGTGTCGGGTACCTTTTGAAGGTTTCCCCCCCGACACCAAAAAAAAAAAAAGGTAGCTAATGTAAAAAGAAGTAACTTAGGCTACTTTTATCTTAGGAAAATTCTAAAACTAAATTCCACGCGGACGAAGTCGCGGGCGGCCGCTAGTGGATTTATAAGTCTGTTACTAACTTGCACACTTGAAATTTTCCGTTACATACACACTACAAATTTATGTTTGTTCTGAACAGATCACAGTGTATAATATCGTTTTAAGAGGTACAAAATAATTCGTAGAGTAACGTAGAAAAATTAAAATGAAGAACAATTTAGAGTGAGACTAGATAGAATTCAGAATCTGCACACTTTAAAACACGTTTTGTTATGGTACCAAATATGATTACATAATTTTGTTGTAACAATCTTTCAGCTCCGTATCAAAATTAATTGATTTGTATTCTTTATAAAAGCTTTCATAAATTACATCCACAATTTCCATCTCCTTGAGTCGCCTCGTCATTCTCACCGAGCTGCTTTACGCGTGTAATTCTGCAGGTCATTGTTCCAGCTGCAGCACCCATTTGCAACATAACGACTCCTCTGCAGGAACAATAGCGTTCTGTCGGCGATCAATTGTATTACTCCCGCGCCTCTCGCCTACTGATTCTTCTGTGCTGCTAATGTCGATACATTATTTTAATTGTAAACTATTTACGTATTGTAACACGTTTTTGAAAGCTTTGGATAATTATACACTTGAGGCTGACAGCTTTATCCTTTATAATACCCAGTACTTTTATGTCCAATGGGTATAGTACAAAAGATACCTGAATCAAATATATAGACATAACTAAAATGCGACCGGCAAAGGTTTTTGTCCTAAGTTACAGAGGGAGGTTCTCGAAATCACACAAAGATATAACATAAAGTGCTACCATATAATACTTAATACGGTTGCTAAGGTATCAATTTTCATTTAAGTTACTTTTGGATAGAACGACCGCTTATGAAATAAATAACAATTGATTTATGACAATTGAAATAACTGCTTGCAAATTATTAGACCTAAAAAACTTTTAAATAATAAACTAGGGGTTTTTAGAGTAAGAAAAATATTTATGTTTTTAATGTCTTTCGCCTGATAAAATTAATCAATTTGTATCCTTTATAAATAAAGGTTTTCACAGATAAAATCTGCAAGTCACATCTTCTTGATTGGCCTCATCACTTTCACCGAGCTGCTCCACGCCTGTAATTCTGCAGGTTATTGTAAAGCTGGCTGCTTTGCCCATTTGCAGAACAATAGCTCCTCTGCAGGAACAATGGCGTTCTGTCGGGTATCATTTGTATCACTCCCACGCCTCTCGTGCTAATTGACTGTTCTGTGCTAATGTGAATAGATACATTCGGTTAATTGTAGATTTTTGACGCATTGTAAAATTTTCTTAAAAGGCTTTAAATAATTGTACACTTGAGGCCTAGAGCTGTATCACTAATAACACAGTGCCTTTGTCCTAAATACATATATGTTATACAAAGGATACTTAAATCAGATACAATTTAAAAAATATATTTTTTTTCTCAATTACACAAATTCATACTTAAAACCACATGCAATTATTAGATGACCTATTGTAAAGACATTTTATATGGGTTATATACATAGTTCTTATTTCATTTTAGTTACCTATTCCTAGAGCGACTTCAATGGTATAAGTCACATTTGGAAATCACTGTTTTTAAATGATTAAAACTTTTTTTGTGAAATAAAGTAAGGGATTTCTTAGTGTACGAAAATTGTATATATTTTATAATAAAAGACATTGAACTGTTGAACTATAATCGCGATTTTATTATTTGCATCGGCGCCTCCGTCCAACACAAGCCGAGCTACAGTCTTTCACCTCAGTAACAAAATTAATTAATTTGTATTCGTTATCTACGTTATCACGAATTACATCCACAATTTCCATCTCGTCGTTTCGCCCCGTCATTCTCAACAAGCTGCTCCACGCCTGTAATTCTGCAGGTCATTGTTCCAGCTGCTGCACACATTTGCAGCACAATGGCTGCTCTGCAGGAACAATGGCGTTCTGTCGGCGATCATTTGTATCACTCCCGTGCCTCTCGCCCCCTGACTCTTCTGTGGTACTAATGTGGGTACATTAGTTTAATTGCAAGCTATGATGCATTGTATCATCTTTTTTAAAAGAATGAGGGTAATTGTACACTTGAGAATGACAGCTATATTACAAAGATACGAGTACAGTGGATTTGTTCTAAATAGCCGTGATACAAAGGATTCGTCAAGCAGATACCATTTTAAGAACCAAATTAAGAAATGTTATGTCATACAATGTATAAAATTGGTGACAGTTAAACTGCCATTGACGTAGCCCGATTAAAAAGATAGAGCAATTTGTAAACAAAGGGTTTACAGGGATACGTTCTTAAACCACACAAAGCTGCGCTCTTATAAAACATTTTTACGGGAGCTCCGGTTTTGATTTCAATTTTAGTTACTTAGCTGCTAGTTAGTTAGCTGGGTGCGAATGAAAAGATCCCAAAGACCTTTTTTTCTATAAAATATCGTGACAATGTAGTTACAGTAGGAAAAATGTTTATCATTTTATTATAACTGTCTTTTAGATCAATAAAAAGAAAATATTTAATTATTATTATAGACAGCTACACAAATAAACTACATCTAAACGTACGTTACAAGTGGCGTGTAAACTAAATGCAATATTGAGCGCTGATCGTAGATTCACTTCATCGTGTGGTAGAATTTGGTAAATAGAATGAATATGATACTATTCTCTATGAAGCGCGCATGGCTCGGCGGCTAGCGTAGAACGCAAGCGGTCTATGCAGTTAAGCCAAACGGGCGCGGTCGGGTGTGAGATGGGTGACCGCTAGTAGCAAAAAATTTCATGCGCGTTTCCGTGCTTCGGAGGGCACGTTAAGCCGTCGGTCCCGGTTGTCGTCGATAGATAACAGTCGTTAAACCTTGTCGGAGGCCTTATGGGCGGTTTGAAAATATCCGACAGTGGGTTGGCCACTAACCCGCATCTCCACCAACCCGCATTGGAGCAGCGTGGTGGAGTAAGCTCCAGGCCTCCCCAATAATGGGGAGAGACCCGTGCCCAGCAATGGGACGTAAAAAGGGTAGCAGCCACTATTCTCTATATTCCACGGTTAGTTCTAAATGTTCTCTGTTGATCGGCCGGACCACGACAAACTACCACAGATGTTCAGCATATAGTAAGCAATAATTACACACCACACTAAACAACAAACATTTAAATCGTATCATTTTTTGGAATGAATTGTAAACAGCTGACCTAAAGATTTCACCACCAGACGAAGGTTAAAGTTCCACCGACACCGTCTGGACGCGTGGCGGTCCTCCACAGTCCGCTTTGCACGCTCCTTTTTACCACAGACGTGTAGGTTATGAGACAACCTTCCAGCTGAAGCATTTCCAGTGGACTATGACATGGGGTTCTTCAAGAAAGCTGTAAAAAAAGCTCTCCTTCAAAGCCGGCAATGCTCGGGTGGCTCTCCTGGGGATGCCCGTGTCCATAGGCGACGGTGATCGCTTAACACCATGCGGCCCGTCTGCCTTTTTGTTCGGTTCATGAGGAAATTCTAATCAATTGTCCGCGAGGTATAAGACTGTTATACAAATAATCTGATACTATTACTTATTCATATAATAACAGAGTTCAGAACTTTCTCCCAATTCTGGTTAATCAAACGGCACCACGACAAAGCAAAAGAGATGTCCAACAAATAGTTCGCCTTGTGCAACAACTTTCAGTTACGCTCTGTGACAACTCAGAATTTGAATATCCGAATTGTGTTGACTTTGCTATCGCTGTAGTGATTGCATCTTTATTTAAGTGCAATTGTTTAATTAAATATAAAAATAATAAAAATATTCCTGTTTAACAATTAATTTTATTTATTTGTGTTGTGACAACCTTTTAAGCATCACCAAATACTTGTGCCAGATGGATTATATTTATTATTTAAGTACTCTTCTTACTAAAAGCATTTATTGTTGGCAAATATTTCTTTCACACATTTACATTGGATCAGGCATGAAATAAAAATTGAATATATTTAATATCTTGTAACATGATATTGTATTGTATCAATAAAAGCAAAAAATGTAAACCAAAAATATCGGGAATTTTCTGAATAGTCTTTGATTGTTGTTGAAAATTCGAGCAATGAGGAAACCAAATGTGATTAACTTAAGTAGAAATGTGAATTCGATACTATTGTACAGTATTGTATGCTAAGAGATATTAAAAATTATTATGCTAACATAATAGAGCAGCGACACGGCCGGGTGGTAAAAAACAGCGGTATGCGATGCGACCGATCCCGAGTTCAAATGCCCGGCGCCCACCTCTGACAAAGAAATTTGTGATTTACGAATTTATAGCTGCTCCACTTTGATGGAAAATATAGTGATATTTAATTGATCACGATGTTCTCCACCGCCGTGCATGCTTGAGAAAAATTCATAATTTCTCGATAGCATGACGTCCACCAATCCGCACTTGGCCACGTGGAGAAAGGAGACCTGTGCCCAGTAGTGGGACAAAAAGGTTGAAAAAAAAATGCTTACATAGAATATTGTAACCGATGTTATATGTAGGTACAGTTTTATATTGAATCTGAGTTGATAGAACGGAACTGTGACATAGCGCCAGAAGTGTTCAACTAATACATAGTTCGCTTTGTGCAACAACTTTGATATAAGTGCAAATGCGGGCTAGTGTTCAAGTTTTACATACAGTGGACAGTTCGATTATATTTTATACTTCTTGGAGTGACTGATGTTAAAATGAATCATATTTGAGTCAAAAGCACAATGTGCAAAAAAACGCGCCTTATATAAAGGCATTAGAATTAAAAATTGTTTACAAGTTATTCGCACTAAATTTAAGCTTAAGATTTAGACCATTAGCTCTCAAAATGAGAAAATTGTTACAAAATGACATTTTAATAGTTTATTGGCATTTCGTCAAGTTCGTAACGTAAGTCTCAACCTAAAGGACACTGACGTATTTATGAGTGCGAAGGCTTACGAACCACATTAATGCCATCAAGTTCCTTCTTATGAGTGGCTGCGCTACAAACTATTTGCTTTGTTTTAACTTTTAATATAATCGATTTGATACTGCTCTTTATAGTAATAGATCAATTATATTAACAACATTTTAATGGGATATGTTCTCGTAAGCTCAGTTGACGGAAGTGGACCGTAACAAAGCGCCAGGGGTGTTCAACAAATAGTTCGCTTTGTGCAACAACTTTTACAGGTGCACAGCTGCGGGCTGGTCAGCTATTCGGAATTCGAGCTGTTTGCTTGTTCTGAAATAATTGAGCGTTTGATTTCGAATTACATTTGATTGTAAGATGTTTGTTTTAAATTTACGGCAAAAAGTAAGTTAGTCAGTGGGAAGACACCCGAGTGACGCAAAGGTTACCATGCCGAACTACCAATCATGGGTCTTCGGTTCGATTCCGGCGAAGCAGAAATTGAAATGATGAGTTAAATTTTATTATATAACATTCAGGTCCAAAACAATTGAGCAACATCAATTATGCAACGTGTCGTCAACGTCCCGTCAGTAAATAATCATGATGAGTTAGTTACAGTTTCTGTTTTTGGTCTAGGTGTTTGTGTCCATGGTACCCACGACACAGAGTACATCTACCCTACTTTGGCGCTATTATGCTATGAGTATAAAACGTTACTATCTATACTAATATTTTAAAGATGAAAAATTAGAAAATTTTTGCCTTGTATCTTGTTACGAAAGGTGAATAGTGCCTATGTGTTTTGTTGTAGAACTCTTATTTATCTTTTATGTTTATAGTAAAAAAATCCTCCACTGGCAAGAAAAAGTACCATGATATTATTGTGAATAAATTACTCTCATATACTTTTTTCCAAATTGTTTGTTTCAATTATTTCATATTATCTCGTACAAAGGTAAAACTCGATTATTATCCGCACATTCCCGTTGTTTGTCATCTTATTATCTTGTTTTGAATAATACCAAATTTTACTTGTTCTCCGTTTTTCTTTGACGCCCACAAAGGTTACACGTCAGATACAGGTACTCGACGTGTTACAAACTCATACGTATATTTTTTCTTAACGTGTGCGGCTGACTTTAATTAAACCTTTGTGAACCTGTACAGTTGTTTCTCATAATTATTTCGGTTTAATGCTGCTTCTTCCCAAAGTTGGGAATATAGCGAGTTTCCGTGTTTGAGTTCACGACGCCATTAAAAACTTTGTGCAAAACGCTTGCATTTACGTTTGAACGTTAGTGGAGTATCTTTCCTTGCTTGCATTGTTTAAACTTTTAATAGATTTTGATAAACACTGTTTTAAGAGAATGCTTCGAGAGTTTTATTTAAAATCAGCTATACTTACAACATATGTATTTATATTGATTGCTGTAATATAGTATAATTGTTTCCTTAGAAATAAGTATGTACTGCTTTATTATAAAACCTATTTTGTTTTTTTTAAATATCGATTACTAACATATAAAAATGCTTAATGCCAAATTATTTCCACCTACCAACAATATCTTACCATCGCCATGGGTTGAGGGGAAGAAAATGCAATAGGCATTAAGTCCACCCATTGTGAACCTTTTTTTGGTATCGTTGGGGAAACCTTCAAAACGTACCCGGCGCCTTGGGAGGCAGGATTTGTACCGCACTAAAATCCCCTCGGTAGCCTGCCTCTGCGCTTGGGGAGGACTCCGGGATCTCCAGTGGAACGCACCGGTGTTCTTCACGCACGGCGCCTCAGAACGGGACACCATCTTCGGGAAAACAGATGTGCTCTCCTGTACCTTCTGATGCTTACAGCGGCATGCAGCCAGGCACACACCGCCGTTCTTCTCGGAGCTGCTGGGCTGGACGGATCGAGCTCCCACTCTCCCCGCCCGCAACCCCGGAAGCCCCCTTTTAGTCGCCTCTTACGATCAGGCAGTGGATACCGTAGTTCTATTCTTAACCCCGAAGCTACAGGGACTGCCCATTTTGAACCTATTTAAAATGAAAATATTTTATGCCCCCTGAAGTGTTTTTGCATATGATTAATGATCACTATTTTAGGGTTTTATCAGTACAAGATCCAGGACGCCAGACTTTTTTCTACTAAAAAACTGAAAAACCTCCCAGCAGCACTCTTTAATAAAAAGTACATGTATATACCTATTTGAGATAACAGAATGGCTATGGGTCGATAATGGGCACACGTAACAGCTGATCGTGTAAAACACTATCAACCCACTTCCACCTGCCCAAAGATGCGAGTAACCAAACTAATATATTTCATGAAGAAATACTCGTAGGCTTGTGTGAGATTCATTCCCACGCTGCTTTATCATTAAGATAGTCCTTAGTGTAAGTCTTGCGGTAGAGGGCCTGTTTGACTGCCTTCCTAAAAGGTTTTAAAGGCAGGGATTGAATCTTTATTAGGATTTTATTATATGTTCTGATGGATCCAATAAAAAAATGACTTTTTATATGGAGCCGGCATTTCGGAAATTACGTCTTAGGCATAGTTTTCAAAGCTGTCTAGAAAACTAAACCCGCAAAAAGAAGGTTTCGTATGAACTAGGATTTAAGGACTTAAATTTACCTTCGTTGGTTTTCTCCGTATTTTTCTAACCCCTAACTGACTCATTCGTTACGTCACTCCCAGAAGCCTGTAGTCCTGAGATATTACCTCTCTCTCTTAATAATGTTATTTCCCGTGTAATCCGGGGATGTATTCTAAATAAATCATCCGAATCCAAAACATTTCTCTGCGGTAAGTTATTTATTTTTCAATTCCGATATTACCGTCTTAACGTGCAGCCTGTATAAAGAGCTGGAAACAGTTTCTTAGTTATGCATAGTTTATTTTCGAGAAATTATGAAGAACAAAATAAAACATATAAATTAAGTTTTTAACAAAAAAATAGAACCGACTTCAAACGGTAAAAAATAAAATTGTTCAGTACCTACTTCTTCTTGCTTATGGTAATGACTCTTAAAACTATTTCTGGAGTCGGGCCCTTAGTAAATGTCGTACCATTCGTTCTAAATTGGCACCGACAGTACAGACAGTGGGACAGTACCTACTTCTTCTTGCTTATGGTAATGACTGTTAAAACTATATTGGAGTCGGTGCCCATTCAGAACGAAAGGTACAATAGATTTACTAAGACAGGACATTTCACTAAGGGCCCGACTTCAAAAATAGTTTTAAGAGTCATTACCATAAGCAAGAAGAAGTAGGTACTGAACAATTTTATTTTTTACCGTTTGAAGTCGGTTCTATTTTTTTGTTAAAAACTTAATTTATTTCACTCTTTTTAGTAATTTTAATAATTCTGCACATATGTATAAGCATAATTGGATTTTTTTTCAGTTAATTTCTTAACGTTAAAGAGATACCTTTTATAATCATGTTTACCTAATAGCCATCTTATACCCTGAAAGAATACTACTATAAGTCCACCTGAACGTATAAATTAATGAAAGAATTTGCTCTCAGCTCCTAACCGTTGAGGAGTTGTACCTTCAATCATCAGCTAAGCAACATGAGGTGATAATTACCGGACACAAATATTTATATTATGTTAAAAAATATGACAAAGAATGTGTGTGCCTATTAAGTTTCAGTGTTTCCCTCGATTTCCCTAGTATCACATCATCAGATTTTGCCATGGTGACAGTTGGACCACCTCAGAAATGTAAGATTTCCAACAAAAAACCATTTATTGAAAGAATTTGCTCTCAACTCCTAACCTTCGTAGTACCTTCCATCATCAGCTCAGCAACATGATATGATGATAATTATACACAAATACCTGTTTTGCTTTAGTAAAAATATGTAAATCATTTCTTGTGCTATAAAATTTGAATGTTCCCTTCGATTTCTCTGAGATACCATCATCAGACTTTGACTTGGTGACAGTTGGACTACCTCAGAAATGTAAGATTTCGAACAAAAAACCATTTATTGAAAGAATTTGCTCTCAACTCCTAACCTTCGTAGTACCTTCCATCATCAGCTCAGCAAGATGCTATGATGATAATTATACAAAAATGCCTGTTTTGCTTTAGTAAAAATATGAAAATCATTTGTTGTGCTATAAAATTTGAATGTTCCCTTCGATTTCCCTGGGATCCCATCATCAGATCCCGATTTGGTGACAATGGGACCACCTCGGGAGTATAAGCATACGAACAAAAAAAGAATTTTAAAAATCGGTCCACAAACGGCGGAGTAATCGGTGAACATATAATATAGAGTTTTAACTTTTAATATAATCGATTTGATACTGCTCTTTATAGTAATAGATCAATTATATTAACAACATTTTAATGGGATATGTTCTCGTAAGCTCAGTTGACGGAAGTGGACCGTAACAAAGCGCCAGGGGTGTTCAACAAATAGTTCGCTTTGTGCAACAACTTTTACAGGTGCACAGCTGCGGGCTGGTCAGCTATTCGGAATTCGAGCTGTTTGCTTGTTCTGAAATAATTGAGCGTTTGATTTCGAATTACATTTGATTGTAAGATGTTTGTTTTAAATTTACGGCAAAAAGTAAGTTAGTCAGTGGGAAGACACCCGAGTGACGCAAAGGTTACCATGCCGAACTACCAATCATGGGTCTTCGGTTCGATTCCGGCGAAGCAGAAATTGAAATGATGAGTTAAATTTTATTATATAACATTCAGGTCCAAAACAATTGAGCAACATCAATTATGCATCTAATTATGCAGCTATACTTACAACATATGTATTTATATTGATTGCTGTAATATAGTATAATTGTTTCCTTAGAAATAAGTATGTACTGCTTTATTATAAAACCTATTTTGTTTTTTTTAAATATCGATTACTAACATATAAAAATGCTTAATGCCAAATTATTTCCACCTACCAACAATATCTTACCATCGCCATGGGTTGAGGGGAAGAAAATGCAATAGGCATTAAGTCCACCCATTGTGAACCTTTTTTTGGTATCGTTGGGGAAACCTTCAAAACGTACCCGGCGCCTTGGGAGGCAGGATTTGTACCGCACTAAAATCCCCTCGGTAGCCTGCCTCTGCGCTTGGGGAGGACTCCGGGATCTCCAGTGGAACGCACCGGTGTTCTTCACGCACGGCGCCTCAGAACGGGACACCATCTTCGGGAAAACAGATGTGCTCTCCTGTACCTTCTGATGCTTACAGCGGCATGCAGCCAGGCACACACCGCCGTTCTTCTCGGAGCTGCTGGGCTGGACGGATCGAGCTCCCACTCTCCCCGCCCGCAACCCCGGAAGCCCCCTTTTAGTCGCCTCTTACGATCAGGCAGTGGATACCGTAGTTCTATTCTTAACCCCGAAGCTACAGGGACTGCCCATTTTGAACCTATTTAAAATGAAAATATTTTATGCCCCCTGAAGTGTTTTTGCATATGATTAATGATCACTATTTTAGGGTTTTATCAGTACAAGATCCAGGACGCCAGACTTTTTTCTACTAAAAAACTGAAAAACCTCCCAGCAGCACTCTTTAATAAAAAGTACATGTATATACCTATTTGAGATAACAGAATGGCTATGGGTCGATAATGGGCACACGTAACAGCTGATCGTGTAAAACACTATCAACCCACTTCCACCTGCCCAAAGATGCGAGTAACCAAACTAATATATTTCATGAAGAAATACTCGTAGGCTTGTGTGAGATTCATTCCCACGCTGCTTTATCATTAAGATAGTCCTTAGTGTAAGTCTTGCGGTAGAGGGCCTGTTTGACTGCCTTCCTAAAAGGTTTTAAAGGCAGGGATTGAATCTTTATTAGGATTTTATTATATGTTCTGATGGATCCAATAAAAAAATGACTTTTTATATGGAGCCGGCATTTCGGAAATTACGTCTTAGGCATAGTTTTCAAAGCTGTCTAGAAAACTAAACCCGCAAAAAGAAGGTTTCGTATGAACTAGGATTTAAGGACTTAAATTTACCTTCGTTGGTTTTCTCCGTATTTTTCTAACCCCTAACTGACTCATTCGTTACGTCACACCCAGAAGCCTGTAGTCCTGAGATATTACCTCTCTCTCTTAATAATGTTATTTCCCGTGTAATCCGGGGATGTATTCTAAATAAATCATCCGAATCCAAAACATTTCTCTGCGGTAAGTTATTTATTTTTCAATTCCGATATTACCGTCTTAACGTGCAGCCTGTATAAAGAGCTGGAAACAGTTTCTTAGTTATGCATAGTTTATTTTCGAGAAATTATGAAGAACAAAATAAAACATATAAATTAAGTTTTTAACAAAAAAATAGAACCGACTTCAAACGGTAAAAAATAAAATTGTTCAGTACCTACTTCTTCTTGCTTATGGTAATGACTCTTAAAACTATTTCTGGAGTCGGGCCCTTAGTAAATGTCGTACCATTCGTTCTAAATTGGCACCGACAGTACAGACAGTGGGACAGTACCTACTTCTTCTTGCTTATGGTAATGACTGTTAAAACTATATTGGAGTCGGTGCCCATTCAGAACGAAAGGTACAATAGATTTACTAAGACAGGACATTTCACTAAGGGCCCGACTTCAAAAATAGTTTTAAGAGTCATTACCATAAGCAAGAAGAAGTAGGTACTGAACAATTTTATTTTTTACCGTTTGAAGTCGGTTCTATTTTTTTGTTAAAAACTTAATTTATTTCACTCTTTTTAGTAATTTTAATAATTCTGCACATATGTATAAGCATAATTGGATTTTTTTTCAGTTAATTTCTTAACGTTAAAGAGATACCTTTTATAATCATGTTTACCTAATAGCCATCTTATACCCTGAAAGAATACTACTATAAGTCCACCTGAACGTATAAATTAATGAAAGAATTTGCTCTCAGCTCCTAACCGTTGAGGAGTTGTACCTTCAATCATCAGCTAAGCAACATGAGGTGATAATTACCGGACACAAATATTTATATTATGTTAAAAAATATGACAAAGAATGTGTGTGCCTATTAAGTTTCAGTGTTTCCCTCGATTTCCCTAGTATCACATCATCAGATTTTGCCATGGTGACAGTTGGACCACCTCAGAAATGTAAGATTTCCAACAAAAAACCATTTATTGAAAGAATTTGCTCTCAACTCCTAACCTTCGTAGTACCTTCCATCATCAGCTCAGCAACATGATATGATGATAATTATACACAAATACCTGTTTTGCTTTAGTAAAAATATGTAAATCATTTCTTGTGCTATAAAATTTGAATGTTCCCTTCGATTTCTCTGAGATACCATCATCAGACTTTGACTTGGTGACAGTTGGACTACCTCAGAAATGTAAGATTTCGAACAAAAAACCATTTATTGAAAGAATTTGCTCTCAACTCCTAACCTTCGTAGTACCTTCCATCATCAGCTCAGCAAGATGCTATGATGATAATTATACAAAAATGCCTGTTTTGCTTTAGTAAAAATATGAAAATCATTTGTTGTGCTATAAAATTTGAATGTTCCCTTCGATTTCCCTGGGATCCCATCATCAGATCCCGATTTGGTGACAATGGGACCACCTCGGGAGTATAAGCATACGAACAAAAAAAGAATTTTAAAAATCGGTCCACAAACGGCGGAGTAATCGGTGAACATATATAAAAAAAATACATACAGCCGAATACAGTACCTCCTCCTTTTAGAAGTCGGTAAAAATGGAGTAAAATAGGTACCTTACAATCATTCGCTAACCTTCAAGTGCAAAATGCAGAACTTTTATAATGACAACATTATTTTTATATATTATTTTCTTCGCTTGTGTTACATACTCGTACGTTGCATTTTAACAAATTTCAACATTCGGATGAATCTGATTCTTACCTAATGAGGCAACGTAGTGCAACAATGCTCTAAATTTTGCTGACGTTTGACCATAGTAATCCATTTATAAATTCGAAAGTAACTCTGTCTGTCTGTCTGTCCTTTGGAAAGGATTTCAGTTTTGACATTATGCGCTCCGCGATTTTATCAGCATTTTATTATATAGCCTCCTTCGATAAACAGCCAATCCAACACAAAAATAATCTTTCAATTCCAACCAGTACTTCCTACGATTAACGTTTTTAAACAAATTCTTCAGCTTTATAGGTACATATAATATCAGTTAGTTTTTATGAGCAACTTTATATCCGAATCTATATTTTCTATTACAAATTGGTAATTCAGTTGTCAATTATATGAAACCACAGCGAATTATAAGCGGTCCCGCATGTGGTTTAGAAACGGTAATATTTCCACATGAGGTCATTATGCGGTGTTATAATTATTTAGATTGTTCATTTCGATTGCCTTGTTTGGTATATTAAAATTATTGTAAATTTGTAAATTAAATAAATCAAACACAAAGCTATAGCTTTTATTAATTAACTAGACATAAACAGTAGTCATAGTCAAAAGTCAAAAATATTTATTTTGTTCCGTTCTCATAATTTTATGTATCAATATGTTCGGCATCTCGTTCAATCACATCAGTATGGGATGACAGTAAGTCACTGTCATGCACACACGTCGCCCGTATGTCATACGTGGTACTCGCCGAGTTGCCGCCCAACCGACCGATCGGACGCGTGTGCCACTAACGCCCATGCTTTAAAACTCTAACGAACTCATACGTGTCATCAAAACTGTGAATCTGTGAACCCTATTGCATCACATCGACGTCGTGAACCATCGGAGGTGGAAATACTCATCGGAGGACCCACGCAGACTAAAGGTACGTGCTGTGCATTTTACCCAGCTGTTGTGGCCTATCGACTTGCCGAACCGTTCTTTCTCAACCCCTCGTCCTGGCTTCTTGGAGTCAGTCCCAGAGTAGTGTCCCAGTCGGCAACGCGGATGCTACATCTTTATGGTGCCGAAACCCGGGAGATTTCCACCTATCTAATCGTGTTACTCACCATCAATTTGCCTGTGGTATTTCTGGTTATATCGTTAGCTTAGAATATCTCTTAATCTATTGTTTTATGTAAAATTGATTATAGACATCGTATTCTAAGTGTTTCATCCCATCAGAAATACATCTCGTATCTATCTATCGTAATCTATTTAGTTCACGACTTATTTATCACCATCGAATAGGGTTCCATACTCGTATCAATTGTAAATTCCATATTTTACTATTGATAATTAACGTAAGATATTGTAAGATCAAATTAGACAATCACTTTCAACTTAATCGGTGTCTAATTTCATATCGGCTTACAATATTCTTAACATCAAAACATATTCACAGCGTAAAACATTCGTTCATCAATATCGTAATATTAGTTATTTAGCATACATTACTTAATTTCTAGTAACATCGAAATTGCAACTCATTAAACATTTATCTATTTTCTTACTCATCTTTAGAGGGTACTTTTATAAATCTTCGCGTCTCCCCGTTGCGCATCGTTGCGTTCGGATAGTCGCATACGTTGAAATTGTGTTAAGTCTCGGAAATTAAAACTAGTTATATTTCGATTGTAAAATCGAATACTCGAATCGAATAATTCTACCAGTTCGAGGAGCGTTCAGAAACGTAATTCACTACTCGTATCTCTAAGAATCGATTATTCGTTTAAAAATTCATATTGTTCTAGTACATTTGGTAAACATTGGTATCATAAATAATTAAGTTGTATCTTTTGCTTGTTATTGGTTTACGTTCACTTTTAATAATCGAAGAACAGTTGGGTTTAATTGAAATATTTTTGTTAATTATACTAACTTATATCAACAATGTCGCTTCTAAGGAAACATTCTACTCGTAAATTGAGTACGTTTAAGAAATCGAACTCGAAGTCTATAGATATCGGTTATACAACCCAGGACTTGCCTTCTTTGCGTAGAAAACGTACCATAGCATATAAACGATTAGCAAAGGCACTCGAAGTAGGTATTTTGGCTACATCGGATCCATCTCAACGAGACTTGTTTTTATCGTATCATCAAGAAGTGAAACAAATCGCCGCTAATTTCGAGGACGCGCATTTTACAATTTTGGAGATATTGGATGATCCTGACAATGAGGATAGTGAAATTCAAGAACGATTTGATGACATGTACTACAAGGTTTTATCGATTCACCGTAATTTAACTCAAATCGAATCAACTCATTCTCAAGGTAGTTCATCATCAAATATTCGGTTGCCAAAAATAACACTTCCGACTTTCGATGGTAACATCAAACAATGGCCTGAATATTTCGACACTTTTAATGCATTAATTCATAACTGCAGTTCACTTAGCGACACGGAGAAGTTTCACTATCTAATATCTTCCCTCCACGGCGATGCGTTATCTCTTATCAAAACGTTCCCGATGACTCACGAACACTACAGCGCTGTGTATGCTGCACTCGCCGCTCGTTATCAAAATAAACGGGACTTAGCCTTTACTTGTTGGCGCGAAATTTTGAATATTAACTTCAAATGCAATAACGCTCACGATTTTCGTAAATCGCTTGATCTATTTGAAGAAAATTTAAGCATTTTAAAAACTATTAACTTACCAGTAGGTCAATGGGACTTTATTCTAGTTTACCACATCTTGTCAAAATTAGATACGCACTTACGTCGTAGCTTTGAAGAGAAATATTCGGACGTTGAATTACCGTCATACAAACAATTAAAGGGCTTTCTCCAATCAAAGTGTGAGGCTTTAGTTCGCGATACACATTTTTCTGAGTCATTGAAAACAAACAAGTCACATCAAAATATAACATCGACGCCATCGAAATTTAAACGAATTAATACATCAAATGTTTTTGTCGCTGCTAGCGATCAACCAAATATCGTTAAAAATAATAATACCAATTCGTACACTAGTAAGTGTACTTTTTGTGGTGAATTACATTCAATTTCATCATGTACTGAATTTATTAAAAAATCAATAGACGAACGCATGAAAATCGCGGGTGAGAAAAATTGGTGTTTTAATTGTCTGAAGCCTTCGCATCAATTAAAAAATTGCAAATCGATTTTTTCGTGTCGCACATGCAAACGGAAACATCACACCTTACTCCATCGCGATAAATCTACCGAATCAAATCAATCCGTATCGTCGCTGGTGTCAAGGTCACCCATTCACACGACCGTTTTGCTCGCGACTGCTATCGTGCAAGTGAAGGATGCTTCAGGTAATATGCAATCGTTCCGTGCATTATTTGATACCGGTAGTCAAAGTAATTTTATAACCGAATCAGCTGTTCAGCGTCTTAGCTTAATACCTACACAGGCTGATGTCAACGTAAGCGGACTTGGCGAAGTCACTACATCTATTCTTGGGGACGTTACCTGTTCTGTAGGTATTAACGGTAAAATTCTTTTTACTTTGAATATGCACGTAATCTCAAAAATATGTGGCGAGCAACCTATCGCGAAATTAAACACATCGGGCTGGTCACATATAAAATCGTTACCGTTGGCGGACCCCGGATTTGATATACCGGGACCGATCGATTTATTATTCGCAGCTGACGTTTTTGCCGACTCGCTTCTCAATCAGCGCATTAAAGGAAATTCAAATCAACCTACCGCCTTTAATTCTCTATTTGGTTGGCTGCTCTTGGGCAAAACACAGTTAGCATCTAATACGTTAATAAACACATCTTTAGAAATCGATAACGCATTAAATTCATTAGTTCAACGTTTTTGGGAACTAGATTCCATTCCGAAATCTTTGCTTATGACTCCAGATGAATCGTTATGCGAACAAAAATTTATGATAGAACACACTCGCGATTCATGTGGACGATATATCGTACGGTTACCGTTTAGAACCGATTCAGAACCAATATTCGAGGGCTCCCGTGACGTAGCATTGCGACGTTTCTATTCTATAGAGCGAAGACTGTCACGTGATTCAAACCTACACGCTCAATACGTTGACTTTATGTCAGACTATATCGACACCGGTCACATGTCAGCAGTCCCAGCTGAGGAAATTGGCATGGGGAAATACTACATACCACATCACTGTGTGTTACGACCTGACTCGGCAACGACGCGACTCCGAGTCGTATTCGATGCCTCTGCCAAAGATCTCCACTCTCGTTCTTTAAATGATTTTCAACTTATCGGTCCAAAATTGCAACCTAACATTTTGGAAATTCTACTTCATTTTAGAGAACACGAAATCGTTTTTATGTGCGATGCTCGACAAATGTATCGACAAATTCTTCTTGCGCCTGATCATCGCGACTATCAGCGTATCTTTTGGCGGGATTCACCTACTGAACCCCTTCAAGAGTACCGTCTGAATACCGTGACGTACGGTGTATCTTCCTCTCCATTTCTCGCTTGCCGTACTTTGCGACAGCTTGCCGAAGACGAAGGAGATTTGTATCCTATGGCCAAGAAAATTATCTTGTCGGACGTCTACATCGATGACGTAGTAACCGGCTGCGACACAATTGATAATGCTAAACTCGCGAAAAATCAACTTATTGCCCTATTCAAATTAGGCGGGTTTGAACTTAGGAAATGGATCAGCAACAATTCTAATTTATTATTGGATCTTCCCAGTTCAGACTGTCTTACCGGTTCTGTATCTCTCGATAGCTCGGATCCATCTACTTTGAAGGTTCTCGGATTAAAATGGGATCCTACATCGGATGCGTTTTTATTTGAAATTAAATCATTAGATCGGCCATGTACTAAACGTTCGATTCTGAGTGAACTCGCTCGTATCTTTGACCCATTAGGATTTCTATCGCCTATCACAATACAAATCAAATCGTATATCCAAAAGCTTTGGATTCTCGGTATTGGATGGGACCAATCACCGCCTGATGACGTCATTAGTACATGGAATACATACAAAAATCAATTACACGAATTAGCTAAACTCCGAATACCTCGTAAAATCAAATCTAGTGAATCTAAATCATACGAGTTGCATGGTTTTTGTGACAGCTCTGAAACGGCGTATGGAGCGGTTATTTACCTACGCGTTACTGACGAACACGGCAACGTAAATGTTTTTCTCGTGTGCTCGAAGGCTCGTGTAGCTCCGCTTAAACGTATCTCATTGCCTAGACTAGAGCTTTGCGCTGCAGTTCTTTTATCCGAACTGTACAAATTTATACGCGAAACATATCTAAGTCGTATTCGTATCGATGCTGTGTATTTATGGTCGGACTCGACTGTTGTACTCTCATGGTTACGCTCCCATTCATCGCGTTGGGCCACTTTCGTAGCTAATCGGGTAAGTCAAATTCAAGACACAACACCTACCGATTGCTGGCATCACGTATCCTCTGGAGACAATCCGGCGGATATATGTTCACGTGGACAATTTCCCAGGGAAATTCTTCACAATTCCTTATGGTGGGCGGGGCCACGATGGCTAACTGAACATCATTCAACTTGGCCGATAAATTTCGATAGCACGCCTAATACAGCAGAAGACGAGTTAATCGTAAAATCGGAAGAGCGCAAGGCAGTAACACTAGTTTCGAAAAATATCAATAAAACCGTAAATATCGAATCAAATTTCTATGACGATTTATTAAACCGCTTTTCTTCTCTGCAAAAAATCGTTAATATTGTAACTTACATTAACCGTTTTATTAAAAATTCGAGGTTTTCACATCGAGCTAATCGTAGCAATTTTCTTAATAATGTTGAACGTCATAAGGCGCTCATGCAAATCGTTAAACACGTACAAACTCAAGCCTTTTCAGAGGAAATATCTAACTTACGAAATAATAAACCGTTTCGTAAGCTCAATCCGTTCCTTGATAAGCAGGGTTTGCTCAGGGTGGGCGGCAGAATATCACGTTCAGGTTTAGAATTCGAACACAAACACCCAGCTTTCTTGCCGTCCAATCATACACTCACCTTTCTCATTATTGATCACATACATCGTAGCTATTTACATCCGGGCATAAACACAACACACTTTTTACTATTACAACAATTTTGGATTATCGCCGCTAAACGAACAATTCGTCGTCGCCTTTCTAAATGCATCAAATGTTTTCGAACAAATCCGAAGCCATTGCAACCTTTCATGAGCGATTTACCATCATATCGAGTCAATCAAGTAAAACCGTTTTCTGTGGTAGGTATTGATTTCGGCGGACCGTTCCGCATCAAGCTAGGCTCCCATCGAGGCGCTAAGATGGACAAGGCATATTTGTGTCTTTTCGTATGTCTAGCAACCAAGGCCGTCCATCTCGAAGCGGTATCGACTTTATCAACCGAAGGTTTTATCGCAGCACTACGACGGTTCGTGGCTCGTCGGGGACGTTGTAACGTTATTCACGCGGATTGCGGTACCAACTTTGTCGGTGCTCGTAATCAATTATCGTCTTTCATGCATCAGGCCTCCGACGTGGAGAAAATAGAATTTAAGTTTAACCCCCCTGGTGCACCGCACTTTGGAGGCGTTTGGGAAATACAAATAAAGGCGGCAAAATCGCATCTATATCGATTAGTAGGCGATCAAGTCTTAACATTCGAAGAGCTTACAACTCTTTTCACCCAGATCGAAGCTGTGTTAAACTCGCGACCCCTTAGTCCTATCAGTTCGGATCCAAATGATCTATCATGTTTAACGCCAGGTCATTTTCTCACTCTAGAGCCTCTGACGGCCGTCCCTGATGAAGATCTATCTAATTTAAACGTAAATCGGCTTCATCGGTGGCAGTTGTTGCAAGCTTTCGTACAGAATTTTTGGTCCCGTTGGAAAAACGAATATCTCAATTCTCTCACTCAACGCGCCAAATGGACCAAACATTCAAATTCGTTATCCATAGGTTCGATGGTGATAATAAAGGACGATAATCGGAGCCCCTTGCAATGGGCGCTAGCTAGAGTCGTAGAGTTACATTATGGTGCGGATGGAATAGCTAGAAGCGCTGTAGTTAAGACAGCTAACAATCATCTTATTCAAAGACCGTTGGTTAAGCTATGTCTTCTACCAATCGAAGACTAGTTTAAATCGTTTCTATCTATCTCATATCTAGTTTAGTAATTATTCATAGTCGTATCGTAAGTGTATATCGTATCTTAAGTGTATCGTATCATAAGTGTATCGTATCGTATATTAATCGTATCATAAGCTCATCGTATCGTAGTACTATTTATCGTTTCTGTTAAGTTCTTATGTTAGAATTGAACCAGAAAATACCATAGGCATTTTGGTGGGCGGGATGTTCCGTTCTCATAATTTTATGTATCAATATGTTCGGCATCTCGTTCAATCACATCAGTATGGGATGACAGTAAGTCACTGTCATGCACACACGTCGCCCGTATGTCATACGTGGTACTCGCCGAGTTGCCGCCCAACCGACCGATCGGACGCGTGTGCCACTAACGCCCATGCTTTAAAACTCTAACGAACTCATACGTGTCATCAAAACTGTGAATCTGTGAACCCTATTGCATCACATCGACGTCGTGAACCATCGGAGGTGGAAATACTCATCGGAGGACCCACGCAGACTAAAGGTACGTGCTGTGCATTTTACCCAGCTGTTGTGGCCTATCGACTTGCCGAACCGTTCTTTCTCAACCCCTCGTCCTGGCTTCTTGGAGTCAGTCCCAGAGTAGTGTCCCAGTCGGCAACGCGGATGCTACATATTTCATATTAGGAATTCGCTTAATGAATTTCATTTTTCCCGGTCATCGCCTTTGGGTGTCCGTTTGATGGGCTAGATGTTGAGCTTAGTACAAAAAAGGCGGCAGAAAAAAAACTCCCAGCAGCACTCTTTTAAACCGCGTCGGCACGTTAATAATAGTATTCTGTGATTTCGGTGGAAGTGTTGCCAGTATAAGTACTATTAAGTACTTACTGTAAACGGAGTTCAAAAATATCGAATCAAGATGAATTTACATCGGCTTTTTTCTAATCTTATTGATTATGCAAGCTAAATCGCGTAAATACAAACGCAAAAAAATTACCACGTTTTTCATATTATTCACGCCACCTACCGGTCTCTCAAGCAACCTGTGGGTGGCGCTAAATGTCTTTCACGTCCTTCTCATGTACCAAAGATTACAATCAGTGTAATGTCTCGTTAACAATACCTAATGACTCAGTAGGATAGAGTAGATTTTATAAACTATAAAAACTCTTACGAATTCCAGTTACAAATAGCAAACATGTAGAGGTTATAATTATTATTTACAGCCAGACTCTCAATTCGTTATATAATGAAACAGGTATCTCTACTTTGTAGCACAGTGAAAAAGATTTTTTTGAACAAAATTTTGTTACTTTGATAAAGCATTTAAAAGTAGCATCTCTTGTACCCAACGTCAAACTTTAAAATCAATAGTATTCAAGGACCTTAAAGGATATAAATTCTGCTCGTAAAACTAGGTCTAACACGCAAAGATTCAGCAGAATGCTAAATGCCAACATTATGGCAGAACGCTACCTTTGTAGCGGCCACGATATCCCGGCCACGCAGTCATAATGCCTTTTATCTGGAACTCGGCCTTTTTCTTTGGAATTTGTGGCAGGCGGTATAAAAATATAAAAATGTTTTAAATATACTACTAAAGCGGTATTGAAATTGTCTTCTTGCAACAATGATAAAACAACTGTAAAAATATTGAAGAAGTGGTGGGTGTCTCTGACCACACAACAGTAATATTTTTACATAGGTTTTACTTTGTACCTACCTCACAAAAAAAAGGAAGGCTTCATTTTATCTGATAGGTCACAAACCCTCTAAATACGAGTATTATGTACTGAAAATACTTTGGTTTGCCAATTTAAATGACCAGGGACTTCTACCGACGGCAAAAGTTGATTAATAATTGGTTTTGAAAAATTGAAACCTGTAAGGTTTTGAAGATTATAATTTAGGCCATGTTTTTGTAGAATTATATTGATTGTAATGATTTGTTTGCTTGTTTCAGGTACGAAAAAATGTTTGGATTCGAAAAAATACCTCAAAAACAACAGTCAGAAAATTTGTGAGCGGTGTTATCATTTGTTTATTTTTTACTTTTTGGTGTAACAAAAGAGCGTTGTACCAAAACAGCCCTTTTTTGTCATCGGGGGGTGGGGGGGGACCTTCAAATGTACCCGGCACCTTGGGAGAGGGTACCGGGTTATGTGGGATTTGACCGCACTAGACTTGACCTCGGTGGCTGCCACTGCGCTTGGGGAGGACTCCGGGATCTCCGGCGGAACGCACCGGTGTCCTCCACGCGCGATACATCACATCGCCGCCCTTCCCGGAGCTACTGGTTGGACGGATCGAGCTCCCACTCACACCGTCCACAGCCCCGGAAGCCCCCTTTTAGTCGCCTCTTACGATCATGCAGGGGATACCGTAGCTCTATTCTTTATCCCGAAGCTTAGGGACTACCAAAACAGCGCTAATAAACATAACACATTTCTGGGAATAATGTATAAATCTGTGCACTAATGTGAAAAAATATTTTCATCCGATATAAATTATTTTTGAAAAGCGGCAAATAAAACTGAAACATCTGGTGAAATGCGCTTATGGATGCTCAGTGTATTTTTAGGGTTCCGTGTCTTAAAGGTAGAAAACGGAACCCATATAGATTTGCATGTCTGCCTGGTCGTCCATACAAACGTAACATAATGATTTATTTATTTATTTATTGGATCACCAACATGAGATTACAGTAACTAAAGAACAGAGCAGAATGCTTTTAGAATATTACATAACTGATCTCACAATTAAAGGTAATCACATCATGGTTTAAGACTAGTACACATAATAAGAAAAAGAAATACGTAATATGAATTTAAAATTACAATCTTACAAAATAATTAATTACCTACAATATAAAACAAATAAACATAGAACATAATTACAATTACAATACAGGTACGTCAATTGTTTTGAGTTTACTAATAAAGTCGAAAATATTATCAAAATGGATGTCTATGTCTGGATTTCTTTTAGCATATTCATTGTACAGGCGAGTAGCGCGGATTAGTGGAGAAAAGCGTCCCAAATTCGTTCTACAGGCATTAATTTCAAATAATTTGCAAGGGTTTCGTGGAATTCTTGCAGGAACGTTGAACATTAATCTAGTTACTAGTGACGGACAATCGATTTTGGCATTTGTCAATTTGTGAAGAAACTTCAAATCTAGGTAGACACGGCGTTCATATAAGTTCACTAGATTAAATTGCTTTACATTGTCTGCATAAGATTTGACAGTTTTGGATGCTTTATAACGGTATGCGAGGCTGCGAACGAACTTTTTCTGAACGCTCTCTATACGTTCTACATGTACCTTATAGTTAGGACACCACACAATGCTACAATATTCAAGCTTGCTTCTAACATAGCTGTTGTAAAGTTGAATTACTGCTGCTGGTTTTTTAAAAGCTTTTGTACACCTTAATATAAAACCCATAACTTTAATTGCTTGTTTTATAATATTATCAATGTGCTCTATAAAACTAAGTCTGCTATCCATCAAAACGCCAAGATCACGAATGAGAGCAACTTCGTTTAGTTTAGTACCTGCTATATAATAACTAGATTGTATTTTATGACGCTTCTTAGTGAACTGTATACAATGACATTTTGAGATATTCAGATACATTTTGTTCGTATTACACCACCTATATATATTATCTATGTCCTCTTGAAGATATTTTATGTCTGCTGGGTTCCTGATAGTTTTTAGCAGTTTAAGGTCATCTGCAAACAAATATACTTTACTATGTTTTACAGCTTGAGGAATATCATTTATAAAAATGTTGAATAGCAAAGGACCTAGCGTCGACCCCTGTGGTATACCAGATGTTGCTATATAAAAACGAGAAAGCCTGCCTAGCACTGCTACTCTCGATAATCGGTTCGTGAGATAGGATGAACACCATTCTAGCAATTTATTAGATACACCGAAGACCTGCAATTTATTAATAAGTATGGAATGGTTAACCTTGTCGAAAGCTTTGGAAAAATCTGTGTAGATAACGTCTACTTGTATGTTTTGATCCACCGCATCTCTTACGTCTGATGTGAACTCCACTAGATTTGTGTTTGTTGACCTTTTAGCTGAGAAACCATGTTGTTGAGGTATTATGTGCCTTTCTATATGGTGGTATAAAACACAATGCACCATTGATTCAAATAGCTTTGACAAGGCTGACAAAATTGATATAGGACGATAATTTGATACCATCTCTTTTTTACCTGCTTTATACAAAGGTACTACCCTGGCTTCTTTCCATTTTTCGGGAAATTTACCCGTTCGAAGAGAGTAGTTAAATAAAGTAGCAAGCGGTTGAGCTAGTTCATCTGCACAGTTTTTTAAAAGTAGAGGGTGTATGTTGTCTGGACCTATACTTTTATTTGTATCCACTCTTTTTAGCCTTTTCTTCACTTCTTCTTGCGTAAATTGAATAATGCTTATTGTGTCTGATGTTATGCCACTGAGTAAGTTGCAGTCATTATATCTATCTCCATTATCTTTTTCATATACGGAAGCAAAATGTTCTGCAAACATATCAGGTATATCTTTTGTATCGGATGATACAATGTCATTAAGTATCATATTATCTGGAAATGATGTACAGCATCGGCGTTGATTTTTTACATAGGTCCAAAACTTTTTAGTGTTTTGAAATAATTCATTTTCTATCTCATTAATGTATTTATTGTAACATTCTTTAATCATCTTGTTGCAGTCAGTTCTTAAATAGTCAAATTCTAACTCATCCAGGGGATTTTTATATTTCTTTATTTTGTGGTGAAATTTATTTTTTTGTTTCAATAAATATATCAAACGTGATGAAAACCAAACTGGGTATGAATTGTTTTTAGGTGTGGTCATAGGAACATGTTGTTTAATTGCATCATTAATTATTTTGTAGAATTTTGTTATCATATCATTTATATCGTAACAGGTACGAAATTCATCCTCCCATATAATCTTCCCAAGGTATTTACTTATTGCCTCATAATCTCCTTTGTAAAAATTAGGTCTAGTGACGGGTAGTATTTTTTTGTTTTCTTTAGGTATTTTTACTACAATGTCGAGAGCTGGATGATATTTGTCAATATTTCTTACAGGGTGCAAGCATTCTTCGATTTGTAAAATGCCTTCGTTGCATAGTACCAGATCTAATATTTTATTTTGAACGTTTGGAACACAGTTGTATTGTTTCAGGTCATTAAGCATCATGAAATCTATTAACTTACAGAACATTTCGCAGCCTTCATAGCCCGAAGGCATTACTCGGTTATCACTAATTTCGTCTTTTTTTGAGTGCCACGATATCCCACTCATATTGAAGTCGCCTGCAATCACCGTATACTGCAAATCATTGCACGTTTCTAGACTACAGCTTGCTCTATCCGTAAATATTTTTAAACTATGTTCTGTTACAGGTGGTGGTAAATATAAAGCACAAAACCTTATGGTGGTAGGATTTTTACTGGTTGTAATAGTCACTGAAACCCATAAATCTTCACATTCGCTTTCCCATTCCGTAATTCGCTTCGACTTCAACTGTTTAGATACAGCTATCAGCACACCACCTCCTCTAACTGATTTAGATATCGAAGACGTTTCGCGATCTCGTCTGTACACAATATATCCATTATCAAATATTTCCGAGCTGAAAAATCCACTACCCAGCCATGTTTCTGTCAATATATATATATCATAATCGTTATTGAGTATTTGTTGACGTACCTCTATCGAATTTGAGTTTAATCCTCTAACATTCTGATAATAAACTTTTATATGATTTGTAGACATAAACAATATTAACTAATGTAAACAATGTATAGCAAAGTTAACAAACAAATGATATAATCTAAATGCACTTTACTTTAATTGAGATAGATCTTCAACACTTTTAATTAATATGTATTCAGATGTTTCAGTTTTTCGCATAAAAACTCTTCCTGCTTTAACCCAGACAAATTTATAATTTAATTGTTTTGCCGTAATACGTGCAGCGGCGTGAATGGACTTTTGAGAAGGTGACAGATGCTCAACAACGTAGACCGCTCTTTTTTCACCACTAATTCCGAGATGATTTGTGTTGAGCTTTTCAGAGACACTTTTAGCTTTTTTATTGTATCGTAGAACAGCTGCAAAGAATTCGTCTCTTATCCTTGGTGAACTGAATTTAACAATAATCGACTTGGGTCGTTGGCTATCTTTTTTTATCTTAGCCACTCTTGTACATATGTGAATGTCAGACTCATTTAAATTGTAATTAACAGTGGTGGCAATTTGTTTTACAATTGAAATAAGATTTTCAGTTTTGTGTTCCGGGATATTTTGTATTTCTAAGTTGCTGGCTCGTGAATGTTGTTCCGTACGTGCGATTCGGGAGTTAAGATCTGTGAGGGAAGCTCGTAAGGAAGCGGTCTCTGACTCTATTTGGCTTATTTGCTCTGTGTTGGATTTCAATTCTTCCTTTATTATGTCTTGCTGCTTTTCAATCGCAGATACGGAATCAGATACTCGCTTAAATCCGTCAAGGAGCTCTTTCAATTTTAAATCAATGTGATTGAGTACATCAATTTTAAAACTGTCGAGTATACTTTCTAGTTGTTCTCTGATCAAGCTACGAACGTTGTCTAACGATGTGTCAGTTACAGGGCTTCTTTCCGTTTGGCCACCTCTTCTAGAGTTTACGTTTCTCAATGACTCGTCGTGATCGTAGATTTTAGAATTCTGATGTGTAAGTCGGACTGGTGTGTTAGTATTGTCAGATTTTGGGACCTTACTACGACAGCCGGGGCAGATCCAATTCGCTTTATAATCTTCAGTTAAGTCTTTTAATGTTTTCTGTATATTGACACAACTTAAATGATATTTGTATTTGCACGATTGGCAACTTATAATATTAGGAGAAGTTGCCATACGTTCACAACATCCAATCTTTGATTTAGTTTGCGACATAATATATATTTTTTATTTTATTTTTTGTGTTCTGTGTCGGTACTTGCGCTAAACTTGATATCAAACGCAGCTCGCGATGACACTCGGTCGCTAGAACGCAGCACGGCAGAGCGATGCAACGATGACTCACCCGATCTGTTCACCGACAGCGTACGCGAACGTTGAGCACTTATTTTTGAATTGCGCAAATAATTATCTTTCTATTATAAGAAAATACGCCGGAATTTAGACAAAATAACTTTACCACAAGATAGATATTGGTTTTAACTATTGGAGTATGTATTTAATTACATTGATTGAACACTTTTAACCACTGTTTTACTATTATTTTGACGGAGCAATGAATAACAGATGTGTACTTGAACGGACTTCACGGTCGATGATAATAATGTCACAGCCACTTCATTCTGAAATTTTTAATACTACACAGTTGAAAATTGGTAGATAAATGTGTTCTGTGAAAGGCTTTAAGACTTTTTGCACAAAATTAAAAATAAATATTGACACTCTCCCCACACGAAACTGTATCTAAAAAAAGTTTTCAACAAGTCTTTACATGATAGGCCTATATAAAATTAATTGAGAAAATATTTTCTTAAAGTAAATCGTAGACTTCGTAGAATCATAAAGCGTGTGCGTTCCCTCTCTAAATTTAAAAAAAAGTGGAAAAAAAACATGAGTATATTATGTGGATCTCAATTTTAATAAATACTTTTAGCTGAAATTGTTTTATAGTCAGCAGTTTTACGAAACATTTTCAAAAATGTTTCGTGTTTTGAAAAATTTTTTCACCTGTTTTTGAGGTGACACTTATCCGCAATCTATAAATTTATTGATGTCAGTCTAAGTGCTTTGTTGGTGCAACTTTTTATACGAGTAAATAAATAAATAAAAAATTAATAAATAAAAACCGCCAATATAACTTTGTAACGTACAAATACCACAAAAAATACAGTTGTTTTTACGGCAAAATTATTCACGCCCAGCAGTAGAAAACTCGTCATAAGCGAGCCCAACTCGCACTTGTCTACTTTTTTCTAAATAGTTGTACCAGCTTCATTTATCACCCGACAAACTGAACTCATATTTTATGAACCCGCGAGTGGAAACAAGTGAGCAACTTTTTTTAATACGAGATACTACGGACATACGTCATGTCATGCCAGAAGTTTGTATACTAGGATGAGATATAGGTGCTCTACTGAAAATTGCAGCCAGAAACAAACTAAAGCATGTACTATACCTATTGTTATCACTGAGAGGTAATTTTCTATAAAAAAAGTAATGTAGACATACATGTACCATCTTAAAGCATCAAGGTATGACAGGTATGACACCCGTCAGAGGAGTGGCCTTTACGGGCGAACCCCTCGTCCCAATGTGCATGCACAATGTGCCTTCTAGTTAGACAATTAGTGTGTGTGTGTGTCGATGTCGATGTATTGACGGTGCATAGAAAATGACGTTGTTAATTGAAATTGACATATTTAGAAATGTATGTGTATGTGTCTGTAGCGATGAAAGAATATTTGTGAATGTGTGACAAAATTAAAATGTGTGCGTTCTTTCCCCGCACCAGATTTGGCACAAAAATAATATCGAGGTGAGGCGCTATGCCGTCTCTCCTGAAGGCTTTGTTGCTCTAAGGGTACCATCTATTGGCACAAAATTATCAAGTTAACGAAATTAAAACGATTGAAACATTCGATTTCAAGAACTTATACTTAAAGGTAAATTCGTAAAGGTAAAATTTTTGGTGAAATGGTAAAGACTCATAAAACAGTTTTGGAGTCGGTGTCGGTACCCAATAGTACCCATTCATAACGAAAGGTACTTACGTCATTAAATAAAGTTATGGTTCTAAAAGTGATTTTAAACGGATAATCATTGGCTAGGAAAAGTATCAGCCCAATTAGCAATGTATTTTTTTTACCTTTTTGAGTCGTTTTTGTTACAAACTTAATTAATTAACGGGTCCTTATAAAAATATGATATGCCAACTAACAGGTTTATTTTGACCTTCTGAAGTAGGTGTGGTTTAATAAAACAATCGTGTAATACAGCTTTCTCAATGCCGTCAGATCTCTAAGGCGTCAAGTTAGCCCAGATATCTGCGATACAAAGGTCAATTCGATATGCAGAGTGCCGCTCCTGATTCCCGCACGGAACCTTCATTCGATTATAGCCCTTATTGAATCCGGCACTGTCTGGAATGCGGAGTTGTTTATTGAATTTGTTTTGAATTATGGAAGATAGGTAATGTATTTTTCTTATGATGTTTAGAGAAGGCGACGTCGGGTGTTGATTATAAAATTAAGAAGATTATAACTATCAAAATACATGTTTTCTGCAGTTTCAGGCACATTAGAAAATAGCCATTTTATTGCTCTTTGCCTCCCCAACAAGGGGGAGAGACCCGTGCCCAGCAATGGAATACAAAAAGTGTTGCAGCCATTTCTCTTTAATGTGCTATGTGATCTGCTAGGCACGAGTATAAGAATTGAAAATAAGAAAATAATTCAGATCATCATCCACCACGCTAGCCATTTGGCTTTTACTATGTTACAATGTTACATGCCTTTGAGATATTTTCGTAATACCTCTGAAGCATGCGCGGTGAAGAAAAACGTCGAAGTTAAAATAATATATAATCCACAGATAAAGTGAACAAATGCTCCTTGAGTTTCTTCGTCAAAAGTGGGCAGTGTGACTGAATTCCCAGGTTTCCGAATCAAATCACACCCATACAACTTAATTAAATCACAATCACACTCAGACACGCGTGGCAAACTGGTATTTTTACACTACCTGACTATCACCAAAGTTACATAACTTTTACTTATGATATACGAGTACTATTTAATATTTAACTGGAAGGAACCTTCCCCCGGAGGAGGAGGAGAAGGAGGTATTTAACTGGAAGGAATCTTTGAATTGTGGTTTTAGCCCAGATATTTGCGATACAAAGGTCAATTCGATATGCAGAGTGCCTCGCAATCTCTTTCGCCGCTCTTGGTTCCCGCACGGAACCTTCATTCGATTATAGCCCTTATTGAATCCAGCACTGTTCGGAATGCGGAGTTTCTTATTGAATTAGTTTTGGATTTTGTAAGCAAAATTTGCAATACTTTTTCCTTATTACATTTTGTAGAAGGCGATGTTTGGTGTTGAGTAAAAATGTGTTGTTTGAAAACATACTATTCTGATGTACCTACTTATAAACAAAAAAATATATATTACATATTATATTTGCCGCTTAGTATTCAAATTGGTATTAGATTGAAATCAATCCATTTTTAATGCTTCTTTTATACATGAAAAATGTGGTATGTAAATTTTTTCGTAACAAACAAACCAAAAACATTTTTAAAATTTTTGTACAAAATTCTGTTATACCTAACAAAATAAAGGGAAGCCTATTTCAAGAACAAAGATAGCTACTACAATGGTTGCACACAAGCACAACGTATGGGCCAAACGTTCCTCCAACATTAAATATCAACGAGTTGCCAACGAAAGTCAGATAGGTATCAAATATTCAGAAGAAAGTGCCGATACACACGGTTCTCCCGAAGGCAGTCGAGGACGTCCACCCGAAGAAACGGTCCCAGTCATAAAACGTAAATAAAACCGAATAAATGATGTTTGCATCAGTGGGACCGAGGGTCAAGGACTCGAGAATTACCTCGGAATAGGAATAAATAAAGTTTCGGATAAAAAACTTGTTTGGGGATTCCAGACTGGGATTAGGGTACTTTTGGTACGAATAGTTGTCCCTGTCATTGACTCATTTATGCTTGCTATTTATGCATTGGATTTGATACTTATCAGAAGCCTTGTAGTAAATCAGCTGGGTTTGATAAGGATTTACAATTAGATTTTTTGTTTATGACAAAATTTATCTTGCAGTGTTATTAACCATAAAAAAGGAATGGATAAGATACTCTAGTACTCTGAAACAAATTATATTCAAATTGATGATTTCACGGGATGGTACCACCGCCTCAGTCATATTGTTAGCCTTTCTGTGGAGTTGGTATTTTTGTGTAGGAGTGTGGTTACCGACCACAATTATTACGGCATTTAACCACGGATAAGCCAACTTACGTGAAGTTAAATTCACCATATATTATGAGTCCCTACATTGCAATATTGATTGAAAATGCAAGGTAGTCTATTTTTAATTATATATTTTTTTCATTAGATTTGACGTCTTTGTAACGTTGAGCACACTTTAGGTACCGCCCTTTTATTTCCGATTTAATACCGACACTCCCGACTATCCCTCGGATTTGACTAGACTTAACCAGCGCATTGTGATTTCCAAATTATTCCAAATGGCTGTCCGTTGCCGAATAAAGCCAAATGAAACGACACCAGCTCCTCCATTTTGTTTCATTATTTTTCGCCATTCTTAAAGTCTAAACTCTCCGAAATCCTTCGTTGTAATAAAAGAAACCTTTTAGAAAACCTTATTTAACGTTAAGAACCTCGGGAAAAGCTCATTATAAGCAAATGTAATAGACACAGATTTTACATCTGCGCGAGGAGCTGACGTCAAATGAAATTACTGATGAAATACGAAAAAGATCAGCCATAATTGTTTTGCTATTAGGGTAATTTTTAAGTGCTTAGCCGGTGAAAATCGGCAATTCATATATAATTTAATTGTTTTCTTCTTTCCGTTCCCAGTAAACTTTACTGTATTTCTTCTTCTACTATATAGATACTTGATGGAATCTATTTAACTGGAGTGATAGTAGAATCACTCGTTAATGTTTTTCGATCTGATTATTTACTTATAAGTTTTAAATGCTAATATTCTGTTTACCATTTGAGAACCGCTTTTTATTTTATCTTACTACTAACGATAAAAAATAAGGCACAGTGATTTCTATCTCATATGGTAACTTGCTTTCTTGTTAAATAGTCTTAAGTAACTACCAAATCTTGCATTCACAGTATAATAATATCTATTGGTATAAGTAACTATTGAGATTCATTGTTATTTTTGACTTGATTTTCGTGAGAAAGTGATTATGTTTTTAAAGTACCTAACAATAGTATGAAGTTTTTGCATTTGACTTCATTGTTTTGATTTACACTATGGTATTATTATTTTGACTCGATTAATCTTTACACGTCTTTACTTTTCTACATTATTTCACTTCTCCTCACAAATAATAAAATATAAACGTCTATTGTCAATAATATTCAACGTTTTTCCAATATTTCTGCCAACTTTAGTTTTATTATTGAAAGAGCTTTAAGAACTTTACTATACAATGCATGCGCGGATGCTGTTACGGCGTAAACAAACTTAAGTACTTCAACGAAAGATTTTTCGTTCGTTCGCTCCGCTTCTAAATGGCTCTTCAGTCTTCACTGAACTTCGCTCCATCTTATAACTACTCGCTGGAACTTGCCTCGTTTGTATTAAAATATCTTTCAATTTGCATCACAAACGACCCTTGAACGTCATGAAATATTAATCTTCTTTGACGAATTATTGTCTTAACCGATTGTCTGCGGGTTCGAGTCGTCAGCGATTTATCAATCGCAGCAAATAAAGCTATTCATTTGGAAATTATTCTTATTTCAATTATTAGATTATCATTTCGGAAGCAGTAAAAACGATTTGATTGTAAAAAAAATTGCCGTGTATTTATTAATATTTTGTCGTATCATATAGATTAGCATTTTTTTTCGGCTGAATTAGTTAGCTTCCTTTTTTTCAGAAATTGAGTAGGTATTTCTTTTATATTTTATTTCTCGTGATTTTAAAAGCATGTTATGAAATGAAAAGAAACTTTTAAAAAACTAACAAAAGTGCATTTCCCGTTACTTTTTAAAAATCTTTCAGTTGTTTACCCTAATGTTTAACAAGATTTTCTACATTGATAAGTACTTTCTTTTTAAACATCTAACGTCACTGCCAATGTTAAGTTTCTTGTCAGAGCCGGGTGCGCGCGTTTGCCGGGCAAGGTTATCCGGGCGAGGTAATATCCGGGACATACATTGCTTAACGTAAATGCAGCGAATTTATTGCCGTTTACTTCTAAAGACAAATTGGTTATATGGTTTTTTGCTTCCTTTGCTCTCAATGTGTATCATGTAAGGTAACCGTACATTTCCATCAAACACAAAACAATAAAAATGCCTCACAGCAGGAATAAATTCAGCGCTGTTGTTTGCCCGGTCAAACCATGAAAGTTATTTTACCTACAATTTTTTTTTCTTCAGAAATTTCTAACCGAATCATTCCTTCTACATTTTGTTTGTTATGATCTGAACTGCACAAGTGAAAAGAAAACTTTTATATAATACTTGAAACGTATAAAAGCGTGTTTCCCGTTTCTTCACAAAACTTTCAGCCATTTACCCAGAAGTTTTACTAGAATTTCTATGTCATCAAGTATTTTCTCAACCTTTAATGTCACTGCCGATGTTAAGCGTTTCTTGTCAGCACCGGGTTTCGTGTTCGCCCGTGTCAGGTAATATCCGGGATGTATGTACGAGATACTGCTTAGCGTACCTAAATGCAGCGAATTTATTTCTATTTGCTTCTACGATAAATTTCTTATTGGATATCTTGTTACCTTTTTGGTGTATTTGTAACTTAAAAATTATGTTTGCGTTTATATTTTTTTTAACAAAGGAAAAACCGATTTCAAAGGAAAATTACTCTAAAACAAATGAATATGCAATTAAAAGTAAAAACATATTTATTTATTATTCTTGATAGCCTCCTTGGCGTAGTGGATGATGAGCCGACTGCGAAGCGTGAGGTCGTGGGTTCGATTCCCACCCAGGACAAATATGTGTTTGATGAACATGACTATTTGTTCTGTGTCTGGCTGTTAATTTATCTATTTTAGTATGTATTTAGTATTATATAAGTATATTTATCAGCTTTCTGATAACCATAGTACAAGCTCTGCATAGTTTGGAATCAAATGGCGTTGTGTGAATTGTCCAAAGATATTTATATTTATTATTTATTTATTTGCTTCTAAGAATTGAAGAGTTCCGTTATTTTGTCATGGATCCCATATTCAGAACCTAACCAAACTCTTGTCAAACTGCCCTTGAAGTACGATTAAAAATTTTCAACAAAAAAAGAAACATCGAAATCGGTTGGCGTGATATTGAGTTATTCGTCCGTTTGTCGCGCAGTACCTACTTAATTCGAATTTAAGACTTACATGGTTTACTCATGGATGCCATGTCAGAACTGAATCAATTGAAATGATACCACACGGGAAGCAGCTTTCAAATAAAAAAACAATGATCAATATCTGTTTACCCAGACGAAAGTTCTGAGGTAACAAACATAAAAAAAAGTCAGTCGAATTGATAACCTCATATTTTTTTATTGAAGTCGGTTAAAAAACCAATATTATTAATCTGTTGGAGTGCCGGGCCCGTGCCCAGCAATGAAACACAAAAAGGTAACGCAAACCACAACTATCGTAAGGATGAAATGTAGATAAATATTAAATAATCGAAGAATGAATATAAAAACTCGAATATATAAAAATCGAAGCAAGCATGACTTTTAATAAAATCTTATTAGACTATCTTGAAAAAACAAATCGCCTCAAAACTTATGCAGAAAAGTCTACCCCAAATTTATTTTCGTGAAGTTATATGTAACAAAGGTTAGCATGGTAGGTAACAAATAAGGTACATATTATGTTATGTTATCTTATTTGTTAAATCTTGCTTGTTGCTCGTTTTAATGTTAAGCAGTACTGGAGTATGTTACCCCAAATTTACATATGCAACGCTCTTTTCACGCAGTAAAAATACTAAAATTTAAACAATGAAAAAGGTATATCTGAATACACCCGCACCCGTATTATTATCCTGACAAGTTACGGGTATATATTCCAGTACTTCCAGTTGAAACGAACGCCCGGAAAATAATATCGGCAATAAAACTTCAACAACAAAATGGGAGAAAAACCTGAACCAGCTGTGGGTAACGGGACTCATTTTTACACTCATTGAGTACTTTATGGAAGTGTTATTCTGTTCTGTCAAAAGTGCCCCAAAACTTCAATAAACAGGTCCCAACAAAAAGAAAATTTTATTTTATTTTATTTTATTTTAGTAGGAAAACATACAGTGCTTCGCTTAAACTAATATCATATTAATATAACTATGCACCATTGAGTAGTTTTCGCATATTGTTGCTAAGTAACACATTCTTGTCTGCCAGTTTTACGTTGGATTTTGTTTTTCCGAAAAAATATAAGCTATGACCAGTTCATTTTAAACAAATTACAAATAATGAAGGAGAAGAGTAAATAAATTTAAAGCTCTAACGAATATACTATTCTAAAGTTTAAATTTACATTTATATCAATTCATAAACCACTTCTTAGAAATAACTGATTTAAATGCGTTAGCTGTTGTGCAAAATAAATCTAGTTCAGGAGAGTCATCCAGTTTATTTAAGTATCTAGCGGATCTTATAAGGAAATAATTTTTCCTATACTTTGTGGAAGCAGAGGGTACAAATATTTTAAAATGTGGGTGTCGTGCGGGTCTTGTAGGTACATCAAACTTGATGTTACTAAGCAGGTAAGGAGCATCTATTTTACTTTGTATAATTTTTACTAAAATGCCTGCGATTTTGCGCCTTTCGTAGAGGGGCAGTATATGATGTCTCTTACATCGAGCCTCATAGGTATCATCAAGTATCTGGCACTTATATTGAAGATGTCTCAAAAATTTTCGTTGAATGGATTCTAGCCTATTAATATAAATATCATAGTGTGGATTCCAAATTTGAGAACAATACTCTAGTATGCTACGCACGAATGAGCAATACAATATCTTAATAAGTTTAACGCTGTTAAATGCAGAACTTGTTCTTAAAACGAATCCCATTAATTTATTAGCTTTTTTTGCGATGTAATCTATGTGTTTCTCATAGGTTAGTTTACTGTCATGAATGATGCCTAAGTCTCGAATTTCGTCTACATTTTTGAGCTTGTGACTTTTATGAATTGGTGTTATAAACACTGACTTCCAGATTTCTGGTACCATACCTTCGTTAATTGAACGTTTAAATATGATTGTAAGGGGCTTAGTGAGGCTGTCAGAACATTTGTAAATAAATAGGGGCGGTATGTGATCGGGTCCTGCACCTTTTGCTAAATCGAGGGTTTCAAGTATCTTCCTGACTTTATCTGGACAGATTTCCACGTCACTTATGGTATTTATATTATTAGAGCACGACGTTGATATTTTACCAACCGGACGTGTAGAAGGAGAGAGATACGTGGATTGAAAATATGTAGCGAAAATTTGGCATATATCTTCGCCGGTGTCTGCTGATTGACCTTCATTCTATGATAGGGGATGGATAGTATCTTATCCATTATAATATAGTAATAATAATAAATCAGTAAACCACAAAGCATTCAAATAAGCCCAATGTAGGATCGTTGATACCAGTAAGAGCAATATACAAGGTAAGTGTACAGAATTACTTTACGAGCATAACAAGTTTATAGAATTCCATCAGACAAGGAAAAAAATTCCGATTTAATTAATGATAAAACCATTGAACATAATTTACGTTGATTGTATTTACAACTTTCATCTTATTTTTAGATTATAAAAGTATCGCTAAGTATTATAATAGAAGAAATTCAGTCCTATGGATTCATTTATAATAAAACGAACGTATTTTTGTGAAGACACTTCAAATTTTACATTCCATAGCTGCCCTACATAGGTAAATCATAAATTATTTCTTCTTTTTAACTGAAGCTTCACAAACTTCATAGTAAAATTAACGCAAAAAAATGTTGCCGGGAAGGGTTTTTAAATTGCTGAAAAATTTTACTCATCAGAGGAAAATCTTTTACCTTTCTGCTTAGCTGGTCTTAAGTAATTAGGTTTTTGTATTCAGATTGAGCTACCGATTCAAAGGGTTTCTTCGGCGAATTCCAATTAAAATGTCATGAATAAATTAACGTCATGATTGATTCAGTTCAGATAACTTCCAAAGAGAGTTTGTTTTTTAGAGATATTTTTTTCGGCAGTTTGATTTTGTGTTCGCTGCCGCTTCGCGATTCCCGCCTTTAGTTTCCGGTTGAGTGACGACGATACTTTTTGTTTTTTGTGATTTCAGAAACATTTCATCTTATATTGATTTCTTCCCTTTATATCTTGCTTACAAAATAAGAGAAATTAAAGTAGCAATTCGCAGTAAAATTAATATAGTATAATGTTTCTGTAAATATTTTCTTACCGAATGCAATGATCTCTTTCTAAAACAAGACTGAGTATAATTATGTGTAGTGCTTAAAATTTGTGTAATTACATTTCGTATTGAGTTAATAAATTTATTTACATAGAGATACCCTATAATTTGGCAGGCATCGTTCAAAACAACATTTAACATAAGCTTAAATAACTGTCCATTAATATTTACCTATGTTACAACTGGCATTAAAAAAGAGTGCTCTTCCGGGTCTTTTGTCTCAACTCAACTCATCACTGTTATAGGCACCTAGTGCCAAGACCGCGAAAATATTAACGTTCATTAAGAGAATATCTGTATTCTAAAACTGAATTAAATATTTTGAGTTTTGTATTTTAACTTTTTTAATGGAAAATATACAAAATCACATAACAATCACAATCTCCTACATTTAGTTTCTACATTGTAAGGACAGAATTGTAACTCTCTGAAAGTTGTTATGTCATCAGATTTCTTACATGTTATTTCATCCGACTGTGTAATTCTTCCTTCTCATACCAGAATTTTAGTTTTTTTCTTTGTCAAACACGTACATTCTTGCACTCGATAAACATCAGTACTTTTTAAAACTGTTTTGCACAAAAATGTCGTAGTTAATCTACGGTTTGCATACCGTTGGTATTGTAAAAACATAGTGGAACTATTTCTTCGCCCCAACCAATGTTTTTTTTTCATTTGTAACTTACTCGTACAGTAACTGTATTATAACGGACTAAAATACATATATGCTTGATCCACACACGAGTTTCGAAGGTATTCTTTTGACGAAGTTAGTTGAATTCCTCCGTGCTACAATTGAAGCGGTCGTTTTTCTTATCTTTTGTGTAAATTAAATGTGGTTCCTTTGTGGATATTTGGACGCATTCCGAAATAAGTTGGTTTCCTATGAATGGTATAAACATGCTTTAATAAAAACTTCGCGTTCTCACAACTTCAACTCGAGATACAAGCAGAAAAGAACCATTTGCAAGTTTCCTTGTTGGCAAATTCATAATATTGTTATGGGCGTGGGCAATAAATCGATCTACGTAGATTGATTTGTTGCCCACGAAATTATTGTTTCTTTTTTAGAAAACACCGTGTAATCCGGGGTTTAAACTAAAACGTAAACTGAAAAATATGACTCTTTCTGCCATCTGTCGGTGAGTATATGTAAATGTTTTTTTTAAATTGGAAGCTGAAGTAGACGGCGTTGTAATTAAGCCAATAAGTCTCAGAAAAATCACTTGTTTTTATCCGAGCAATGCTCGGTCATCCGGGTTCTAATGTGTATTTTTACTATCTATCAAAAGTCAACAGCCATTAGACATTAGATTTAGATTTTACGTTTTTTATAATATGTACTTAAAAAAAACCAGGCAATAAATCGACAGACGGTCCGCGTGATGGTACTGTCTCCACTGTCACCTATAGATAGCCCCTGGACATCTATACATTTAAAAGAAAGCTTTTTACGCAGATTTCTGTGAAAAATATCATGAAGTACATATAATATAAAAAAGTAATTGAAAAACTTATAAAATTACATCGCAATCTAAACATGATAGCTCAAAGAAGCATAATAATTTCCGGAAGCGGGAAGGAGTGCAGCTCCGCGATTATGCAGATGAGGGTAAAGGCGACTGCGCCTGAATACTGATTGCTCTGCTTGTATCCTAAAGTTGCTTACTCGTAATTGTAGTTTGGGTCGCTAGAAGTAATCAATGTTTTATACTTAAGAAAAAAAATAACGTTCGCTAAGAGTTTTTTTAAAAACAACTTCGAAAAATAAAATATTTTCTTTCTTATTTCTTTCTTTCGATTAGATATCCATTCATTTATTAACAACCAGGAGTAAGCTCGAGCGTTTTTCGTGGTTGTACTCTAATCTGAAAGTTAGCCATTTTTCGCGTCTCATTGCTTTGTACTGCTGTTCCTCCGTTATAGAATGTATTTTTATAATCTTTCAAAGCTGGAACTTTACGCTATTTCAATGTGGGTTGGTGGAGATGCGGTTTGTGATATTTACAAAACACTTACAACCACCACGCTTACGCTGCTAGGTTTTTTTACTTAAAACCCGTTAAACAAGACAGTACATTTTGAGGTCTTAACAAGAAGCTTTAAACAAGAGGTATGTGGTTCTTTGTGTATATTTTTATGTGTAAAATAAATGAAGCGGCAAGAAATGCAGCTCCGCGATTATGCAGATGAGGGTATAGGCGACTACACTTCAATACTGATTGCTCTACTTGTATCCGAAGGTTACTTACTCGTATTTAGCAGAAGCGAGCATGGCTCTGCGACTGACGTAGAATGCAAGCGATCTATGCACCTGAGAGAAACGGACGTCGTTGGATATGAGATATAACGAAAAAAAATGGAAGAGGTTCTCAAGTGGACACGTATATTTTTTATGTGTTTCAAAGCATTTATTTTTAGAGAATAGACCGATTTTGATATTTTTTTTTTGTTTAATAAAGCTTATACTCTCGAGGTGGTCCCATTGTCACCAAATCAAGATCTGATGATGGGATCCCAGGGATATCAAGGAAATTCTCACAATTTATAGGCACACACATTGATTTTCTCATACTTTGTGAAGCAAAAGAGATACATATTTGTGCATAGTAATCATCATCTCATGTTGCTCAGCTAATGATGCTGCGACAATTATTTGGTAAAAAAAATTCAATCTTTGAAAGATAATATAATATATTTTCTTGTTCGAAAACTTATATTCCCGAGATGTCATCAAGTCAAAATGTAATGTTTGGATCCAGAGAAATCGAAAACACAGAAATTTTATAGGCACGCACTGTAAAATTTAATATTTACTAAAGCAAAGCAGATATTTGTGTAGAGTAATGATCATCTCATATAGCTGAGCTGATGATGGAAGGTCAACTCCTCAACGGTAAGGACTTAGGTTTAAAGAATTTATTCTCATAAAAACACAAAGTTTTACATAAAATGAGATACAAGTTACAACATACGATACATAATAATTCATATTAACCTCTGGAGCATTGTGGAAGACAAAAGAAGTACATTAATTTGAGGGTAGATAAAAGTATAAAACATCAATAATTATGCGAGTTGCGTTAAGGGTGAGGTCACATTAAATTCACAATATAATTTCATATCTAGGTACATTACAAAACAAAAAAACAAAAAAAAGAAGATTTATAGTTTAAGTTTTAAGTACTGGAGTTTTCTTGCAAGTAGTTCTTAAGTTTTACTTTATAAATATTTATCTTTTCACATTCTTTAATTTCATTAGGTAAGTTATTGTAAAGCTGTACTCCCTCAAATAATACAGTTTTCCTTCCGTAAGTAGTTCGTACTCTTGGTAAGACTATTTTATGTTTATTTCTTAATCGTTGGGCGAATTCGTGTTTTTGTAGTTGTAAATTTGAATGAATTTCCTTAGTAGTAATTTTTTTAATTAAAATGCATGTAAAATATACATATAATTGCCGCAGATTAAATATAATATAAAAAGAAGATAAAAGACTTCAGTGCAAATTCTTTCAAAAATTTATACGTTCAGATGGACCGATAGTAATATTCTTCATGCTATTAGGTTAACATGATTATAAAGGTACAATGTTAAAGTTTACAAGTTAGGTTGAAAAAATTGCATTTCAGCTTAAATAGAACAGAACTTTTTATAAAAGTACAAAAAAGGGTGAAATTAAATAAGTTTTTTAAAAAAATATCCGCCGAAAAAATTGGCGTACCTTTGTTTCTGAATCAATGGGCTCCGATCTTTCAATATTTTGTTAAAACTTATTTCTTTCATGAAAATTATGACCTTTTGATCCAAATAATATTTATATACTGAAAGTACCTACACTTTACATTCTAAATAAACGTAAAGTCTAAAAGTGACTTCACTCATACGAAGGAATAGGATATTGGATTCGGCATACTATTATTTTTCATTTTCAAAAATCATTTTGCATAGGATGACTCTTATCTCACCTTTTTCCACATTACTGGCAAAGGCAATAACTCATTCAACTGTTCCTGTAACGTTATCGTAGGATTATTTATTTTAAATTTATGTCCCAAAATGAAAACAAATAAAAAGTTTAAAAAATTGTTTTTGGGATAGGTAAATACTCAGTATAGGAAAAAAAGATATGCTAATTTCATTTTGAGTGATACTTTACTGATCCGTATAATGTTCGATCAAGATGCCCACATGCAGGACTGAAAGTTGTTTGTTGAAAGTGACTGACACCTACATAAACTGCAGTGTAATATACCTTTGTTTACCTTGGCTGGTAACGAACCCTTTTTGCGACACACCGGTCTCTCTCCATTATTGAAGCTCTCCAATATCGCTGCTCCGGACGGGTTGGTAGAGAAGTAGGTTATTGGCCAACCCACTGTTCGATATTCTCAAATCGCCCATCTTACATCTGAGTAGATCGACTGCGTTCTTCGCCAGCCTCCGGACCATGCCATTATTTGCCTTACTTATAAACAAAATCCATACAATAACTCATTCATTAACATTCATAGTTATTATAAAATCATTGCTGTTTATGTTTCCACTAAAATCAGATTAACACGTTGGCCATAATTTTGTGCTGCGTTATTACTTATTAATAGTTGATGCGATTTCCAGTAGAACAATAAAATAATTCATCAGTCCATTTGCATTAGAGCTAATTGAAAACTGATATTAGAATAACCTCCATGTGATAGCTGTATATGAAATTTATATTCATATTCACGTTAATAATTAACCGAATCATCATTAATAATCATCATTTGAGTGCATAAACATTTTCTGCTTATGACCAGAAGTTAATTGCTTTAACGCAAATAGAAACTAATAGGTATGAAAGTAATCAAAATGCAACCTATTTCCAACAAGGGAAAACCTTCTTAGGGTAGGTACCCTTAAAAAGAATAGAAACATATTAGGTACATATTTTGAGACAGACGTGTAAATAAGTCCTTCTTGGGCCACCAAGAGATTCATGCGCTTGTGGAGGTATCTCCATTGAAAATTTGGAAAAAACCAATGCCCAACACTTGTCTATCTTGCCACAGGCACGGTTTTCTTGCACCTACTGTGTTTGCGATGCTAAGCTGCCTTTTATTATTCCTTTGCATTATGGTTCCAATCTATAGGAACGTATTATCCCTGTGCTGTAGAATTCGCGTTTTATTTTAAAATTCATAAATCCTAACTATTTTGGTGACATCAATAGGGTGGTGAGGTGGAGTGAGCGTAACCAACTGGAGTTCAACATCAGTAAATGCAAGTGCATTACTTTCACCCGCTCTCGCTCTCCCATCTCATATCCCTATAATATACACAGTATTCCACTGGTGCGGGTGCCGCTGATCCATGACTTAGGTCTGACTTTGGATACTGAGTTGACATTCAATACCCATATTACAGAAATCTGCAACAGAGCCTACAAGTCCCTAGGATTCGTTATGAGACAGTCGGCCCGATTTCGTGATAGAAGTACAGTTATCACTTTGTATTATGCTTTCGTGAGGAGTAAACTTGAATATAACGCCATAGTTTGGGACCCTCACGAACATAAGTACCGGCTGATGATCGAGAAAGTACAAAAGAAATTTGGTCGGTATTTGTACAAAAAGACCTATGGATACTATCCATACCTCTATCCGTCCCTCTTTGTCTCGGGTATGGTGGGTATTACCACACTGGAGCTCCGACGAAAGTGTGCGCTAATGCTGCATTACTTTCTGCTTCTCAACAACAAAATTGAGAACCCTACCGTTTTAGCACGCGTATCACTTGTTGCTCCGGCCCGGCGCGCGGGGCTGTGGCGGCGGGTGCGCGCGCGGTGCCTGCTGGCGGGCCCGGCGGCGCGCACGCAGACCGCGCGGCACGCTCCAACCGTGCAGGCCGTCAATCTTATCAACGCTCTGATTGCTCAGGAACCAGACGCCGACATATTTTCCATGTCTGTTTCTAAATTTATATCTTTGTGTATTCGTCACTTTACTTTTAATAATTAATATATTTTCCTATTATTCCATTATGAATTATGCTATTGTATTTAAATTTATGTTAGTTTTATAATAATTTTGGCTTGCAATGCGCCTTGGCATTGCTGTTAGTATTGCAAGCATGTATAAATAAATAAATAAATAAATAAAATAAATAAATAAATAATAAATTTAAAATATTAAGTTTGAGTCTTTCTTTCGTTTGAATTCGTTTATCTTGGTAACTTCTGCAGCCATGAAAAATTATTTTATTGATTTATAAATATAATGCAACCCAGCTTAGATATCAAGTGTGGTTGAATAGTTGTTGTAGTCCTGACCATCATAATTTACACCCTTTTCCCCTCTTTTAAGTACATAGATAATATTTAAAACTTTTACTTGTTTCAGAACAGTATGATATATTAAGATTTAAGCCTGAGTCTTGAAACCTTCTATGCGTCTCGAACACTTTGTGATGCAAATCCCATATTTCATAATACTGCTTTGCATCTCAATCCAGATTGAGATGAGCATTGATTTCGGATATCCTCCTTAATCTTTCTTAAAGGTTTTACTTGCAAATTTGCATTCGGTAAGGCGATTTTACTATATTTTAATATTAACTTACTATCGCAAAATCGATAGGTTTATACTGAATTCGATTGTTCGATTACTGTACTAAAGCAAGTTTGTTTCATTTGTTACCTCGTATATTGCATTGCAGTGCATTCTTATGCTGGTTTTTGAATTCAAACCGTAAACCCTACATTATTCTGTTTTGTTTATTTCTGTTTTAGTATAAAAACTGTCTTCTCTGAATTCTTTTAAATGACAAATTAGAATCCATTGGTTCAGGTTTCTGTTTAAGAGGTCCAAAAACCTTTGTCATAAATAATTTTGATTTTATTTCACGTCTCCGAAAAAAAACCTTATTGATATTTGTGTATATCACGGGTATGAATGTTTGACTTTAAGTAGCGTAGTTTATGAAATCAAATTCAAAAGTGCAGTTGACAGGAACATTTTTAATCTCACCAAGGCTCTGCGTCCCACAGCGTGCAAACGTTGATTGAAGCCTGAAGTGGGTATACAAGATAGTGGGGCGGCATGAGTTCGCGTTGTCACATGAATATGCAGAGAATAATACGTACAATGAAAACATGCACGGATTTAATCATGTACTCTTTCATTGACGTGCTGAAAATCTACCAATTACTTCGTCATTGATACAACTACTTTTTATGCGTCCTTTTCAATAAGAAAACATGGACACGCAACATTAAAAATATAACTATATTTATGTGAACAAGGCGTAATATATATATAGCTTCAGATAGGTGCATTAACCTGGCGAACGTTATTTTCTTTTACGTGTTATGGTGTGCTCTGTGGAACATTTCATACATCACTTTATTTGCAAAAACCAGACGGTGGTTGCTATTCTGTAGATAACAACCATAAATAACTTTTACTGGACCTCCACAGTCCGATTTTCACGGTCATATCTGCAACGTATCTACTCATACGTCATGGAATAACGTTATATCTGAGATAGGCCTGTTAAATGGATTTCGACAAGAAAACTGAACAGAACAACATAATAAAAAACAGCAGTAGATTCTCTACTGTTGTTTTTTATCGATATGCGGCGATGACTGCCTACCAGACACTTACGTGGCCCGTCCGCCTGCTTCTTATATACATACTTCAAAATTTAAATCAATTAAAAAAACTGTAAACACCTTCACTATAGCAATTGTATTATTCTCTGTTTCTTTATCTTTTCGTTATTACAAAAACCTCTGGATGTTTCCTGTTTTGCACCAGCTACCTGTCCTTACAATATCACTCCGGCCTAATGTGGGCTCGTAAATAATTGCCAGCGGCCTTATTTCGTATATTCTTTTGTCGCGTTGTTTGGCGCTTGGGCAACCTCGTTCCGGGAAAACTAAAATTCAGTCGCTAATATCATTTTATTCATGTAATAATAGTAAAAAAATAAAATCTTTTAATTTTTATTAAATACAAAATCTTTACAGTGTGGATTGTTCTTAAATGGCGTATTGTTTTGTTACAATATGTTCTTTCATTACAGATAAGTCTTAAGATAAGGCATTCGATTATTAGGCAAATTGATTAACAGACCAATTTTTACTATCTTTATTTGTGCTGTTTTTCATAAAATTAGGTAAAAGAGTCCTAAAAGGAATACATAATAAGGACACGGAACCAAAAAATAAACATGGACCCATTTTGCCTAATTTTATTTTCTTATTTTCTCCGACCTTCTAAGATAAATACCCCGGCCTCTTTCAAGGAGTTAGCACCCTTTTATAGTTATACTCGGACAATGAACAGTCCCAAAGGTCATTCTTTATGAAGGTTCTATTTACAAGTTCGCTCATGAGAATTATTTGAAGATTTTCCTTTCTAAGCCTAATTAAATTACTTTGCCCATTCGAAAACTTCATTGACAGAAATGTCTCAAAGTTTCATTGGCGTCCACATTTGAAACGTGGCTCAAAACTCGAAATATCAGTTTTGTAAGTAGCCGTGCAGCCTAACTTATAAAGCAATTTATTTAGAGTGCCTCTAGAGCGTTTCTTAGGGCAATGACGAATGAAAGTTAAGTGTAATCTAGCGCTAATCTACTCTATATTTCATTCAAAGAACATTAAAGTTATCTTATTTAGTAAAAGAATATTACTCTCTAAAAAAATTGTAATCGCTACAGATAAAAAATATTCATAGCGCCATGTTTCATTTTATTGTAGAATGTTGCGAATTGACAAAATTATAGGTATACACATTTTTTGAGTATGGGTATAAACTACCTAGGGTTACACATGTACGATACTGGCTGGCTACAACCCTTCTTGCGTCCCACTACTGGGCACGGTCTCTGTCTGTCACGGTCCTGGAGCTTACTCCGCTTACACCACGCTGCTCCTATACGGAGATTGGTGGAGATGCGGGTTAATGGCCAACCCGCGGATATTTTCAAACCACCCATAAGGCGTCCGACAAGTTTTAACGACTGTTCTCTGTCAACAATCGGGACCGACGGCTTTACGTGCCCTCCAAATGCTTGCGTTCTAATGCTAGCCTCAGGGCCATGTGCGCTTCAATACCTGTATAATATATGTACTACTAGTATACACAATTATATAACACATGCCCATTTTTTTTTTTTTTTTTTTGTTAAAGCTGTAGACCTGTTTAAACATGACATACTTGCTAAATTTTATTGTTTCCATCGTTTCGAAAAGATGCTTCTAGAATAAAATAAAAGTCTGAATACTAAAACTCGGATAGCTCGTTAAAAGTTGCGCAGATAGCGATCGTTGCGTTAATGAACTTCGTTAGTGACCCTTACGTCTGTCTGTGTATGACGTCACAGTTTACTTCCCCTATGTAGTGGTACACTTTACAGCTCTTAGTTTAAAGCGACTTGTAGGACGAAAACATTTTTTTGTCCAGTCTCATTTAACAGACTCATTTAAAAAACTAATAACTCATTGAAAGCCATTAAACAAGTTGTGTTTCCATCATGAGCTTAGCAACATCTAATGGGAACAAAGACCAGCTAAGAGTATTTTTACTTAGAAAGTTTTTTCTTATAGAACGAGTCGTGAGTGTGAACTAACATTGTAAATATAAATATCACGGCTGTACTCACGTGGATATATCAGGATATCAGTCTCCGCCGTGATGTCACCGCGACCGGCGGCGGGAGCTCATGACTAAGGTCCTCGGTTAGGACCGAAACTAGTCGGGCATCCCCGAATAAAACCACGTGAGTACAGCCGTGATATTTATATTTACAATGTTAGAAAGTTTTTGTATGAAGTAATTGGTAATTTCAATAGCATCCTTATAAAAATGTATTTTATTTAATTTATTTTTAAAATCTATACTGTCAGTAAATCAAACCACTTTCAAGATAATAATCACTGTATTTTATAGTATATCACTACACAACATTAGAACATGTGTGACTCATACTAACTCGTTATATAACTGTGAAAAACAACTGCACTTACCCAATCTAATCTTATGACACAGAAACAATAACCTCAATCAACCACTTACTTGATACAGTTACTGAATTACACTTAACTCACTTATAATGACAACACAGTTATAAATCAATACTTATTTGAACAGAGCTTTCGCGTACTTATTTTACTACCTAATTCCTTGAAGTCTAGAACAGTAATGAATCTATCCTCTCACTTTGCCGGTATTTATACAGAAACTTGAAGAAAATAGAAGGTACTTTATAAAACATGCATTAAAAACTACCCGTATTATGATTGATAAATTAACATAATTATTTTTCTACCCTAGAATGTTGCTATTTTACTAATTAAAATCGTTGGCGACAACAATACAAACAAATAAAATTGGAGAGTCTGTTTTTAATATTGAAATAACCGCTTTTTTCTACATGTTTATGAAGGTTTATACGGTACAAATAAAATAACAATTTTTGCAATTATTGTCAGTCTGTCTGACTGTTTATTTATCTGGCTAATCTCAGGAACGGCTGAACCAATTTTGACGGGACTTTCAAGGGCAGGCAGCTGATGTAATAAGGAGTAACGTAGGCTTCTTTTATTTTAGAAAAAAATCTCAAATTAAAGTCCACGCGGACGAAGTCGCGGGCAGCTGATAGTAAATAATAAAAATAACGTTTCACACATAGCCCCACAGTAAGATAAATACCCAGTGCCATGGTAGCCATGGATTCCACACAAAGATAATCTACATTTTAGTAAAAATAATTTTTTTCATAGTTTTGCGAAAGAAAACCACTAGAAGAGAATTAAAAACTGTAAGATTACTAAAACTAGGATAGCTCGTTAAAAGTTGCACGGATAGCGATCGTTGCGTTAATGAACATCCTTTGCGACCCTTACCATGCGCTGTGTGAGAATATAGTTTACTTCCCGCCGTATAGTGGTACACTTTATAGCTGCTATTCAGCTAGTTATTTATCATAAGTTAAATCAGTTACTTTTTTGCACTTCGAGTATTAAATGAGTTGACAAATATCAACAAGAACACTTTTTATGACAGTAGATACTTTAAAAAACACAATATTTTTTCTAGATAGTATAAGAAAAACCGTTTAGAAAAAATATTTTGGTGGACGTCGGAATGTCTGTTCGTGCGCATATGTATGTGGTCACAATAGCGCCCAGAATACGACACTTTTTGAGTCCATTTTTTTTTCATTCGCTTCAGTATCACTCTGAGTGATAGCCTATTGGAAATTACCGTGTAATTCAATGTTTTTAATTAAATATGAAGAATTCATTATCAGTGAATAGTCGTGAATAAAATGTATTTAATTAGAAATTCGTTCATCATTTATTTAGATTGAGCACGGACTATTATTTATTCAGTGGTACGGCTTGTTTAAAAATTTTAAAATTATTAATAATAATAATTAATAATATTACTAAGAGAAAAACATTTTTTTGTGATGATGAACGTTATGAGACGTGCACTTTTTTTACTTTTTCGATACTTCTTTGTTCAATTTATTACATAACATTTTTGTTGCTGTGAAGTTCTGTAAGTACAGTCCTCTGTGACGTCAACGTTTTTGTCCCCGCTATATAGCGGTACACTTTTACAGCAGCTCTCCAGAACGTTATTGTTATTACGTCTTTAATTAGTTTTATGACTTAAGACAGTCTTGATCAAATTAGTTGTGTAGTTACAAATGAAGTGCCACTTACAGAAACAAAATTTCGGAAATGAATAAAAAAAGTACAATCTTAAATTTAAAAAAAATATCCCAATTTAAGTTTCGATCGCAACGGTGGTCGTATATTAAAGCAAAATCAAATGAATTCTAGGCTTAAAAATCATATTTAGCTTTAATTTTAAGTCTTTCTCATCATCAGTCTAGCAAAAGAGTTGATAATAACCAGGAAAAAATGTTTGTTGTGATACAAAGTACATTAAGAAGTTGCTTTAGACTTGAGGAATCCATAGTCAGAATCTGACTCGATAAAAAAAATTGGCGGAAAAATTTGGCGAACAAAAAAATAGGTACCTACATGGAGTCCATTAAAGAAACTCCTCCTTTAATAATTTTTTTTTGGAGTAGCTGACATAATCAGGCCACGTGGTATTAAGTGGTCGCTGCATCCCATGGACATCTACACACACAAGGCTGAGCCTTGCCTGAGGTATGCAGTTGCGCTGCTACTCCAAAAGCTGATGATCACCTCATGTAAGTCTGGCCGGAAACTGCACCTTTCTTTCTTCGTTTTACGGCAGAAGTTGGTACTCGTAGTATGGTTCTCCATACTACCAACCATAAATTGCTATCTACTTAGAAATTGAATCGATTAAAACCCATTTAAACTACCTAAATTTCATTTATACGTCTCAGAAACGTATCATCTCACTAAAAAGTCTAACTACTCCACCGGCACTTGCCGCTCGTGACGGTTGCCTAATGCGGCCAATTTTTATGGTTACCATTAAGGGATTCCGAACATCACGGAGGATATTAGAACATTTTTTATCTACAAATGAGACTAATTCAATGAATTTGGTATGAATCTTAAGGTTTCAAATTTTAAGACTTGTTATGAATAAGTATGAACTTTAACCTTAGTAGGAGTTAATTTGACTTAGATAACAGCGGAGCGTTCTGTTAGAGATCTTCTCTAAGTCCTCCCCGTTCGATGAGGCAAGTCACCAAGGTGGTTGTAGTGAAATAACAATCCCACATAAACCCACGGTATGGTATCTCGGAGCATCATCATCGGAGCAGCGATGGCCGAGTGGTATGAATCCGCGGTCTTCGACGCGATCGATCCCGGGTTCAAATCCTCGGCGCGCACCTCTGACAAAGAAATTTGTAATGTGCGCATTTATCGCTGCTCCACGGTGATGGAAAATATCGTGATATTTAATTGATTACGATGTTCTCCATCGCCGTGCATGCCTGAGAGGAATTCATAATTTCTCGAAGGCGTGACGTCCACCAATCCGCACTTGGCTAGCGTGGTGGACTATGGCCTAAATCCCTCTCACTAGTGAGAGGAGACCTGTTCCCAGCAGTGGGACATAAAAAAAGGTTGAAAAAAAAAAAAGGTATCTCACCCAAGCTGCCGGGTAGTATTTGAACATTTCATTCCGATATTTAAAACATGTTTGATTCCACAGGAGATGTATGACGGTGAAAACTACTGACAAACGTTTATGGCGTAATAATTGCGATGCTGCCTTTAAGGACGTTGACCTGGGTTCAATTCTTGCTGAGGCAGAAGTCAGAATAATGAGATTTATTTTGTTATGGTTTTTGTTCCATTGTCGTTCTGTGTATGATTATGGCACCAAAATCATTATTTATACTATGCACCACTTCGCTTGGGTTTAAGTAGGAAGATGAGGTTGTAGGGTCACATGTCCACACGGGACGGCTATCAGCCTCCGGAATAGTTACTGCATAGTGTAATCCTTTTAAGGTAGATGGCTAACAATATCACGTTGCCATTTGCTAATTTTTTTCAACCTTTTTATGTCCCACTGCTGGGCACAGGTCTCCTCTCACAAGTGAGAGGGATTTATGCCCTATTCCACTACGCTGGCCAAGTGCGGATTGGTGGACGTCATGCTTTCGAGAAATTATGAATTTCTCTCAGGCATGCACGGCGATGGAGAACATCGTAATCAATTAAATATCACGATATTTTCCATCACCGTAAAGCAGTGATAAATGCACACATAACAAATTTCTTTGTCAGAGGCGCACGCCGAGCATTGGAACCCGGGATCGGTCACGTTGAAGACCGCGGTTTTGACCACTCGTTCGGCTCGCCACTCGCTCGGCCATCGCTGCTCATTAGATATTTGTATTATTTTCAATGTAAACACTAAAATAATAAAAAAATATTGCATGCCTGTAAAGGTTTTTTAAAAGAATTAGTATAGTTTTTAGATGGTTTTACAACCTTTTTTTTTTCTTGTTTCAGGTACTTCCAACAGATCTACATTTTCAGCTGAATCATAGCATCCAGACCACATGGACCCACAAAGTAACAGATCATAGATACTACTATTAATAAAATAATTAATTTAATTATAAATCAAGCCAATTCATTACAGCATAATACTATCTTAAAACGTTAGTACCAGGAACCATCTGCCAGTCGGCGAACCTCCGCAGAGGGTAAAGCGTAACGACACTCACTGAACACACCCTAATCCTTATTAATGGTCACTTACGTTCCATTCTAGTTGCGTTGCCCCCTTTATTCCTTTTAGAAGGTTCTTAGACTACCTATTCGTAGAAATCTAAACCTTGTTATATTAAGATAGAGTTCAAATTTTAATGAGGAACTTATGTCAACAGGTCTGCGCTCGGGTTTTGCATGTTTTCGGTCAGAAACAATAATGTCTCTAGTAGTTTTTTGAGCGTAAGTGAAATGGAGAGTTCAACTTAGAAGATTAGGAGACGGTTTTAATAGAATTTCGCAGTCGTTTACTTATGTTGAACGAACCAAATACAAGTAATAAACAAAACAATACAAGGAACTATCTTTAATATTAATATGGTACGTGCGATATCAACTAATAACTCATATGAAGTTTAATAATAATACATACAACACTCTTGGGCTCATAAAAGTACTTGCATCTTTAATTACTGTTATCTCGATCATTCCACAGAGTGCTAAGTTACAGCAATCAGAAAAATATCTTATAGCGAATTTTGTATAGCAGCTAAAAGTAACTTCACATCAGGTTTCAACTGCATCGGTAATACCTATAAAAATCCGTAAAAATGTGATATATCTCAAAACGCGAATCGCTTTCACCCATGCTTGTACTCGTATCTGTATTTCTACGAAAGACTGTCTCCGGACAGACGAAATTGGTGCAAAAACCTATAAATACAGTACATTCTTTTTTATTGAGGATGGTGGTTGTATTTCATCACTTTCACAAAAAATTTTTTGCCTGCATATTCTGTAACTTGTAAATAAAGTAATATGTAAATGATGATCCTTTAGCGGTCCCCGGCTCCGACAAGGTTCATCTATCAATATGAAGGTTAGGTGTATAATCACTTCAGAGGATAGTCCCTGTAGCTTCGGGATTAAGAATAGAGCTACGGTATCCCCTGCCTGATCGTAAGAGGCGACTAAAAGGGGGCTTCCGGGGATGCGGACGGTGAGAGTGGGAGCTTGACCCATCCAGCTAGCAGCCCCGGGAGGGACGGCGGTGTATACGTGGCCGCATACCGCCGTGAACACCTGAAGGTGCAGGAGAGCACATATGCTCTCCCGAAGATGGGCCCGTTGTGGGGCGCCGCGCGTGGAGGACACCGGTGCGTTCCTATGGAGATCCCGGAGTCCTTGCAAACGCAGAGGCAGGCCACTGAGGGGGTTTTAGTGCGGTCAAATCTCACATAACCCGGTATCCTCTCCCAAGGTGTCGGGTACCTTTTGAAGGTTCCCCCCCCCCCCCCGATACCAAAAAAAAGGCCCGTTCTGGAGCGCCGCGCGTGGAGGACACCGGTGCATTCCACACAAGATCTCGGAGTCCTCCTCAAGCGCAAAGGCAGTCCACCGAGGTAGTTTTAGTGCAGTACAAATCCCGGTATCATCTTCCAAGGTACCGAATACCTTTTGAAGATTCCCCCTAGACAAAAAAGGGTGTTTATTATATTATATTTACTGCAGACTGCAGTAGCCTCTGAACACCATAATACTTCAAGAAAAAATAAAAAAATAATCAAAAACAAGTCATGAAAGGGATACTACTGCTAATTTTCTGGTAGGTAAGCCCCTCCACGTAATAAATGTAGCTCTCTTAAAACTCAGTCCGTCCCTGTCTGTTTATTCCCAAGCTTCCTACTGTTATCGTCAATCGCTACTTCCTTTGTTTATTCAGAGAAATTGATCGCACGTTGTCTTGAGTGCTCTCTAATGGTGTGTTTGGTAAAAGTTGCAGTAGATTCATTGATGTTTATGTTTTCAGCTAATTAGTTAAATGATTGTCAGTGTGTAGATTATATAGTTTGGCTAGTGCGGACCTTGTTAACACTTGTTGAGTCTTAGCAAAACTACAAACAAACTAGAAATCATATAAGTTCTTAGATAATGAATGTGGAAGTTAGATGTCCCTGTTCATGGCAATTGCTTTGTTAATAACATTTTTTATTTTTGGTGTGAACGAACATATGGTATAAAATAGCTGAATTAAATCTACACGCAATGTCGAATCTAATTTGATGTTGTAGGCAGTTAGATCGTAGATGTTCGGAGACTTAACTAATTCGGGACACCTTTTTTTTTAAGTAGGGAATGATATTACGCACCGTGTCGACCTCTGTCGAGGGGACAGAGGGAGGTGTGTGGGACGTTACGAGGCAGGGGTATACCCACTAAACCCTACTGCGCTCCTCCATCGCCATCGTGACGATGTCGTGGGAAATCGGCAGAGCCTTTGCTTCCACAACATCGTCGGCGACTGCCTGTCTATCTTGGCAGGCCCTACACGCTCCCCTTATGGGGAGGCTACAGGAATGACCGGGAGCGCCGGGTCATTCCTGTCCATCAGTTATGGCCTGTGCAATGCAGGTGGAGGCACCCCCGTACCTCCAACCTGCAGGCCACCACCGGGGGGAGGGAGAGAACGGTCGTATTGCCGTCTTCTCCTTCCCCTTCTTCGTTTGCGGAGCGGGGGTTGGGACGGATCGTCCTCCCTCTCCCGCTCCGCCGCCTCCTTCTGCGAGATTACTTCCTCGCAGAAGGAGGCAACAGCTTTCCAGCCTCTTTCGCTTCCGAGCATGGCCCTAACTATGCTCGGCAGCGAAAGGTCCCGGCCGACAACAGTGCACAAGACTCGGCGCTGTTCATCCCAGCCCTGGCAACTCTCAAGGCTGTGCTGCGCCGAGTCTTCCGCCGCACCGCAATGGTGGCACGACGGGGACTCCTCCCTTCCGATTCGGTACAGGTAATTGCCGAAACATCCGTGTCCGGAAAGTACCTGCACCAGGCGGAAAGCCTGAACTAATTACTAATAAGCTGTCATTACTGAATATAAAAGGATTGTAAATAAATAATAAGGTAATACATCCGAGAAACATGCGGGTTCTGTCACCTACAAAATATTTCCCTAAAAAAATAACAACTAAGTTGAGTAACTACATCTAATTAAGCGGTTTAATATATCAAACACGATATATGGAGCACTCAAGCCCTCGTGAAGTCTATTTCCTTGATTAAACAGAGGAAGTAGAGATAGACGGTAGCAACGGGAAGTATGTATAGACAACGTGAATGGACAGAGACAATATGAAAGGACAGAACTTGTATACAGTTGTTGTGTGCAAAACCGCAAACTAATCAAATGAAAATACTTTGTTGTTACTGTTTACAATTCATTTCATTATAAAATAATCAATGGTGTATAACCGAACCACTTATTAAAATAAATTTTTAATCACTTTACTTATTGATCGAAACCCTAGAACTCATCGTATTTTAATCCATTTGCATAAAACGCAAACATATTACATTACAAATTATAATTATGACATTAGTGAGCACTCAAGCCTCAAGCGATCCATTCCTCTGAATAAACAGTGGAAGCGGCGATTAACGAATAGAAGCAGGAAGTTCGAGTACAAATACATAGAGGCGAACCGATTTTGTATACACTTTTAAGGTGTTAGCGTTACTGCAAACTGACCGATTTTTGAAGTAAAAACTTCTTTAGCGGCGTTGTGCACTTTTTTTGGGATGGGTAAAAAATGTTAAACTCGCGTCAGGACACGTGGCCTGAGCCCCTAGTGTGAGTTTGTAAACGCGCAAACGTTACTACTGCGTCAGAGTTAAAATTGGACAGATAGATCTTAACCTGCAAGGAATAAGGTCGATAATTAAATTCTTAACGCAAACGCGATAGTAACGTTTTCGCGTGTGCAGACTCACACTAAGGCCTCTGATCGAATATTCTTAAGACGGAAGGATCACAGCTAATGGCTCGACTGTCTGTATACTTGTGGAATTTGTGCATAGGTATCAAGTGTTGACATATTTTAAACATTAATCGTTAAAAAATCGTTGAATGAAATGACGTTTGTAATACGTCAAAATGTATGTGTTTTGGGGCGAAACACGTGTTGGTGGTTGGTATTGGCACCAACATACGTACTAACGTATGTTGGTGTATATTCTTTATTGTTGCATGTGCATGTGTTCTATGCGGGAGAGAGGGAGGTGCTATTGCATGAAAAAAGTATAGACATTCATACGTTCTGATTACGGATTATTGCAAAGTAGATTTTACCTAACTTTATTCCAAAATATCAAAAATGCACAACGTTAATGTTTTAACACTCCCGGAGTGCAACCCGTTGTTTTACCTACTCCATTATCAGCGTGGCCGAGCTTACTCCATCACGCTGCTCCAATGTGGGTTGGTATTGTTATAAATTTAGTCGATATCAAAAATAAACGCCCGTTATTGCAATGGATTACGAATAGATCCAATGTCTTGTACTCTTTTTCATTATTATCCTAAAACCTCAAATCAATGAGTCAACTTAAATAAGTACTAAATATATCATTAGTGAGTACTCAACCCCACGTGCGATAAATTTCCCTGAACAGAGGAAGAAACAAAGGAAGTAGCGATTGATGATAACAACAGGAAGTTTTTGTATAATCAGACAGGGGCGGACTGAGTTATGTTGTTAGGATTACCAAAATTTAGGGCGTACAATAATACATACTTTGAATTACGTTTTAATTTTTGGTAAGGTATCTAATAAGGTTCGTTGCGGTAAGAAAGTTACAAAAACTCATGGAACTCTATAGATGTACAGTAGCAGTAGGTGAGTAGAAGTGAAGCAAGGTCCTAATAGTGGTCGTAGATAGCTGTCTTGCAAATTCTCAGACACTTCTGTTCGCTTCACTTAAGAGTAGCCTGCAACGAAACCTCTTTACTAAACATAAAACGATAATAGATAAGGAAAAATGCGCAAGTTACCCGAAATAAGCAGGTTCATTCGTTCGTCCATCCGTTAGCCTTTTATAGCCCATTGCTGGACATAGGCCTCCTTTAACGTTTGCCACTTTATCCGTGCGTCCTCTGAATCCAGCTGGTTGAAAGGCGGCCTGTGCTCCTTTTGCCTAAACGTAGTCGCCATTTGAGGACTTTTCTTCCTCATCGGTTGTCGGGTTATACAAACACTGAGGTTTATTTAAATTATTTTCCTTAAAAGCTGTAGCGAATCAACTTATGCTGTTTACGAGTAACACACAAACAAAAATATGTAAATGCGCACTTAATCTCACATATGAGCTATTTCCCTGAATAAACATCGAAAGTAGCAACAGGAAATTTGCACAGTTTAATAACGCCTCATCGCCGATCTGACTACCGTTTTAGTTAAAATAGACTTTAACATAATCTAATACTTCGTAAGGCATGATAGATGATTGATATGATGATTATTTATATGATGATAGATTATTGAAATATTTACTATCTAAAATACGATACGTATTTAAAGATTTACGTATACGTATACTTTTTTTGGAAACCTCTACTCTATCGTATCGACACATGCACATACCGTTAAGAGTAGGTACTCTTAACGGTATGTGCATGTGTCGATATGTATGCGATGTTATTCAATTAGGTAGGTACCTAATTGAATAACATCGCATCGCACAGTTCGCACAGGCAGCGTTCGGGAAATTACAAATTGTCTTCACGTCCAGAATACCTCAGTGCCTGAAGTCGAAATTTTTCGAGCAGTGTGTGCTGCCAGTGATGATCTACGGCGCTGAGATGTGGTCTTTTACAGTTGGCCTTTACCATAGGCTTAAGGTCGCTCAGCGCGCGATGGCGAGGGCTATGCTTGGTATTTCTCTACGCGATAGAATTCGTAACCATGAAATCCGCAGACGAACGAAAGTTACCGACATAGCTCTCAAAATTTGCAAGATAAAGTGACAATGAGCAGGCTATATAGTTAGAAGAACCGAAAACCTATGGGGAAGAAAGGTCCTCGAATGGCAACCACGTCTCGGCAAAAGGAGTACAGGTCGCCCTCCAACAGGTGGACTGATGACCTGAAGAAGACAGCGGATAGTCGCTGGATTCAGTAGGCCCAGGACCGGGAGGAGTGGCGAACGTTAGGGGAGGCCTATGTCCAGCAGTGGACTATAAAATGGATGGATGAATGGCATCGCACAGTGGCTGGTTTTGAACACAAGTGATTTACGCAGCGATTCCTAAGCGAAACGGACGCGATCGAGTATAAGGTTGGAGCGTTAGTGGTAAGTTTTATGCGCGTTACCGTACTGACGAGGGCAGGTTAACCCCGTTGCCGAGTAAGCTTTAGGCCTGTCTAATAACTAGGAAAAGGTCTCTCCTCGTTATCATGCTCATCAGTGGGGCATAAAAGGATCACAATCATACCTAGATTAGCGGTAGCTTTTAGACAACAATGTTAGCAATAGGTGCAGTACCCAGTACTTTCTCACTGAAGTTTTTTTACTTTTTTTATAACGAAAGTAGTACATAAGAAGTTGGTGTACAAACGACAGAGTTAAATTGAGATCGATACAGTTGTTATGTTTAGTGAAACCGCAAACCCACGCGAGATTTATAGACATTTAAGTACAAGTTTTACGTATTGTAATCGTATAAGTGACGAAGATGACGGATGTGAAGAGCGTTATTAATATGAACTTTAAATATTTGATAAACAAACGCACTTCACTGTTGTTTGACCATTTCCTTACTGTAAATACTATGTTTATGTAAAATTTTCCAACTTAACCCGTATTACCCTCTCTTATTCACAAATTAATATTTGTACGTTGAGGGATGGCTCCGGCTCTATTAAGCCTAGGAAGAATCTATCAAGATCGTTTATAACTCTACACACTCATACCCTACACTAAGGTATCATTATCAATAAAAAAAATTAAAGTCACTTCAAATGATTTTAAGAAATTATTTTTGAGTATAAACAAAACATCGTGAGGAAATATCGGTGCAAATAAAAAAGTGATTGATGTTGGCTCCCAAGTTGGCACTGGTAAAAGTTGAGCTCAAATTTGGCTGTCACACAGAACTCTTGACCCGAATGGAAATTAAACCAGAGCGGATTTTAACTAAATTCGAAAAATTGTCGTCTCTTTCAACTATTCTCAACTAAAACAATATCGGGCAATGAGTCCTCACTGACACAGGGAACTATTTTCAGATTATTTTTCTTAGATTTATTAAAACGGCGGGATACCTGGTTATGTGGGATTTGTACCGCACTAAAACCTCCTCAGTGGCCTGCTTCTGCGCTTGGGGAGGACTCCGGGATCTTCAGTGGAACGCACCGGTGTCCTCCACGTGCGGCGCTCCAGAACGGGCCTATCCTCGAGAAAGCAGATGTGCTCTCCTGAACCTTCCAATGCCTACGGCGGCATACGGCCACGCATACACTGCCATCCTTCCCGGGGCTGCTGGCTGGACGGATCGAGCTCCCACTCTCATCGCCCACAACCCCGTAAGCCCTCTTATAGTCGCCTCTTACGATCAGGCCTCTTACGATAACGTAGCTCTATTCTTAATCCCGAAGCTACAGGCACTTTTGATATCATTCAGATATTGGATTATATAGCGGATTTTATTGATATAACGGCTTTTTTTAATGTTCCTGAACCTTACAGGTTAGCGATATTCTCTAAACCATATTTTATTCATAACATTATTTATTTGAAAAGCTTTTCGCTATTCAACGGCAATGTAGATAGACATCGAAACCGCCTTATGCAAACGAGCCTGATAACGCCGTGGTGTAAGGAGCCTTATGCAAAAGATGTACGTACAATGAAAATTTACGAAGAAATACACAAAATAACGTTTTGCAAAAGCTATTTTTTTTAATCAGCTAACATAGTTTTCTAAATTACATTGTTGCTACAATACAAACAACCTATGGACTGTAATATCTAAAATAAACTGCTATTTATTTAATCCTAAAAAGTGCTTGAACACCTTTTTAAACTCGTTTTGACAAACCAACGTATGACGCTATGGTTACCAGCGTGACATACCGGCAGACTGTTGAACGAGAGTCCCGGGTTCGATTTCCAGGAAGGGAGATATTTGCATGGTGAATTTAAATTTCTGTTCTCGGTTTTAGTATGTGCCTGTCTTTACGTGTATCCACACGAATCTCCGTGGCGCTAGAATAATATAAGGCAATAAAAAGAGTCACATAATTAAGAAGGAATGAGAATGTTGTCAAAAATACAGGTCATGTATGGGTTAGTAGAGTTTGCTTACATACATAACATTTAATATTATTTAAATAAATAAAACAAAAAGTGAAATAAAATAAATAACTTAAAACAAAACAAACCTAATGTATCTTTTGAAAAAAATATCTGTTCTTGACTCTCTACAATCAGAAACGATAATAAATTCTGTTACTTTTTAAACAACTAACTATAAGTAAACTCTTCTCAAAATTCGTGAAATTCTCGTTATATTTGTAGTTATTAAATTCCATAAACGTACAATCATTAAATCATAGAAAATCACGTTATGAATTACTATTGAAAATATCAGCAATAAACGGTCCCCGAGCAGTTTGATTTATTTTTAAGAGCCCTTCGCACAATTTATGTGACCATTGAAATGCTAAAGAAACGGGATGCTTTAAAATTAATGCCAGATCGTCAATACGTTTTCTCTCTAGATCGTTTTGCACAGTAAAATACTTTCTTTTACTAAAGAATAGAGAAATACTTTCTTATTTTTAGTATTTAAGGCAGAGTTGAAGAAATAAGTGGTATGGATTGAGCTTAAGTGCTTTTAGTTTTTAAAGAAACCAAGCTAAGATAGTGCTAAAATTAAACAGAAATAATTCAGTAAGTACCACAGTATAATGTAATCGAAGAATCGGAAAAACATGAGATTATTTTTGACGTTTATCTACAGACTAAGTGCCCCGTGGTTTCACCATTCAATAATTAGCATAACATAAGATCACTCCATACTTGTAGAAACGTAAAAGAAAAACAATGAAACAAAGAAATTTCACGTATATTTTATTAGTTTGGATTCACCGTATGTGTATAGATTTTTTACTTACCGCTATAATACTATTGGTATTATCGAGTTTTTGGATTTATGTGAACAAAAAGTATAAGTAGTGGGATTTCTTTTAGTCAATTTGAGTGAAATGCATGCCAAGTTTGTGGTAAAAAAGACTGTTGACTTAAAAAAAATGATTTTATAACTTCAAGATATTGCGAACTTGAGTGTTTGGCATATTTTATCATAATTGTGATTTTCACTTGATGCCTTCCTATTGTTAAAGAGAGTTTTAACAGACACTGTAAGAACCGAAAATGCTTCTTTTACATTCCATTTTTCCAATTATGACACGGATCCCTAAAAAGTCAATTATTATTTTGAGTGTATGATCAAATTTAAATTATTATCAAATAGGTTACCTCGATACTTATAGGAAAAGTTTCCATTCATACTTTCTCGTTTTCCCGAAGGGAATCCGAAATCAAATTCATCCTTATTTATGTTTTGTATTTTGATGAATACGTAGTGTGTTTAAACCTGCCTCTAACCTTTTGATAAGTTGATTGGGTAGCCAATAAAATAAAAATTTTAATCAAGAAAGGGTTCTTGCATAAGGCGCTTTACGTCAATTCCAGGTACTGAAGCCTCGCCCTCAAATAAATTCGAGGCGCGGAAGTCAAAGACAAAACACGATTATACAGACCCTCCAATCTAAATTGAATTCTATTCTGATCGAATACGATCCTTTACCGAGTGGCCATTCAACCGTATATTGGTTTTTTCTATCAATACCAGTAGAGTGTTTACGTGCTGATGAAGCTTGTAAGGCTTAACTCAGATATACGATACGAAAAACACACTTTTAATATTTGTCCGCCTTTCCAGTTACAACTACCTATTATTATATTTTTGTAGTTAGTTACTTATAGCAACTTACACAAAATGTGCAGCATTCTTCCTGTTAATGCATCCAATCCCTGTGAAGCAAATGTACATCCAAAGAAATAAATAAATATTGCGATCTAAATAATTTGTAAAAATAAATCAATTTGTGCAAATAAAATTTTCATTAATTGTTTATGTGTGTTCATTTATATAATTTATTTTATTTTATTTATTTCTTTATTTCAGGCGTCTTAGGCCCATATAAACTTTCCGAGTAAATACTCTAAATATAACGAATAACAATTCAACAACGTAGCACGTATGTAGGTTCAGCGTCGTGCAACGCGCAGTGTCAGGTATCCAGCTTCAGAATCGCAAGAACGCGATTCCTCTCGGCCAAAACTCTTCTTTCATGAAATTTGGCAAATGTTCTGTTGGGACTCTCACCACATATGAATTAAAATTTACATTGTGGTGAGACTACAGGTGCCAGACTGTAACGTCGCGCTTTTAGCAAAAGATAGATCGTCATTATTTATTCTTGCTTCTTTAAAGTGGTACGTGTGAGTCATAACCTTATATTTTCGCTAAGTGATATCATCAGCGTCGATGATAGATTCTCGCTGACCAGCTGCGGTTGAATCGAATACGTGTTAGAAACGGCGTGTCGTATCTATAATCTATTAATTTGCGGCTGTACGCGGTTTGTCCGACATTGTCCGTAATAGCACTGACCGGTAGCGGCTATAAAAAACTGGGATTCCTCTATCAAATGATTTTTACTACATGGGAATTTTTTGACGCTTTTTGATGGCTTTTTGAATTTGTTTGTATAGAGCTATGATATATAAAACATCTAAATATTCCCCTGAATATTGGGTTCGAAACCTGTCGCAAATTCTTATTATTATTATTATTATTTTATTATAATTATGTAATGAAAATTTGAAATATTCGGATGTACTACTTGCTTTGTACTAAATGAAAATATCGTGACATTTCATAACGACGTTTTTCTTCATCGCGAATTTTTATCTACGAATTACATTCTCGGTTTCTTAATTTAATAATTTCTTTTAAATTCAAATGTTATGGTTCTCCGACCCATATATTTTATCGAAATTGATCAAACTTTAACTAAGCTGTTTCAATCAATTTTATATTATAGGAAGGAATAAAGGAATTTATAATTCGTCCGCTAGGACCCGTTTTGTTGGTTCCCGTAGGATAAAAACCATCCTGTGTCCTTTCCCAAGGTCTACTCTATATGTGTTCCAAATTTCATTAAAATTAGTTCTGTCTATTACACTCAAATTTATAATATTAAAAATTCATTTATACCATGATGATTGCAGATCATATTAAATTGAAAATCTACAACTTATCTAACTTGAACTAAACCAAATGAATAAACGCAAAAAGTAACAAGACTTCCATTGAAATCTGAATCTATTCCGTTCTATCCACAATATATTTATCTTAAGCACTTAGCATTTGAAGGAAAATAGCACAAGTCGGGAAAGGGCGTATTGTCCGCAAAGATATAATCAAAAACCGCGGGAAATAAAGCGGATCTGGAAAGACCCTTGTTATTAAATGTGGGCTAAGGCCTGTCCTTGGAACTGTCAAGGACTTTCTTGGCTTACACGCTTATACGTGTTTGTTTTTGTAAAAAATCCGCTTTGAATCTGTGATCTCTGTGATACAGATATATAAAATGTTCTAATGAAATACATCCTTTTTTCGTATAGTGAAAATGTACGCGGGGAAGATTTCAAGAATAGGAATTATAGGATATTGAAATCAACAACACATGATGAGATGATAATCAGCCTTCTAAAAATATCTTCCATCGCAGATATCGATCGTATCAAAACAAAAATACATCAGCGTGGCCCACAAACATCACATAATTATTAGTAGGTTTGCGGTCAGCGTAAAAAATAATTGTAGTTTTGAATTATTTTCACAAAATATTCCTAATAAAATTAGAAAATTAATAAGATATATTTTTATAGATCCCATAGCTTTGGAATCTTCTTGGTACAAACAATTAAATTTTTCGTCATAAAATAATACAAGGTTTTTATAAAGCTTAAACAATCCTTGCTTTTAAGCTTTATAAAAACGGTGTGAGAAAATGAGTTAGAAAACCTATAAATCTTGTGTTATTATAACATAATTACACAAATAGACAAAAATGCTTGTTTCGCTCCTAACTTGTCCTGTAAACATAGTGTCAATATTTACATGTTACTATGATCATCTATCAGAAGTAGTAAATAATATTTTAAAACTATCGCTAAAGTACCGTATATACCTCAACGTATCAATCAAAATTTACATTACAGAAGGAATGATCAAAGCGAAAATCACTGGAACAGGATTATAAAGCAGGCAATAGAATTATCCTCATCCGTGATTGCCTAATAGCACAGGAGCGTTACTGCCGTCCACTAACGACCAAGCCACATTAGCTGCCTGGCGATCGGTGATATACCTACTCGTAGTTGCAAAATGTAGCAACGAGTGGTTGTAACGCGCGATTTCGCTACCGTGGAACATTCGCTACATTGAAGCAGCCAAAAAATTGCCATGTAGCATCCTGCGGGGTACAATTGATGTCCATAATTTAAGTAATAAGTTGTGTCACTTTTACGTCCCAGAAAATTACCTCCGGGCCCGTGAACATGACCTTTTCGCCGTGCCACATGCGCGCACAGTTGCACGCGCCTTTTCTCCCGTGCCCCGAGTTCTCTCCGCTCTTAACGCTTTCCTGGATGCCAACCCCGAATACGATCTGTTTGTGGATGAGTGGAAGGATATATTGTCAGAATATCTCAGGTTCTGTGAGCGTGATGTATGATAGTTAGTTCCTAATTAATTTAATTGGTTTTTGTAACCGTTTTAATTTAGGTAAATAAATAAATCCTTATGCTCCACACGTAACAAGAAATCGTTGCATTGGTGGGCATTAAAGTCGCTAAAACCTGTGGATTTTCGTATAATTGGGCTTCTAAAATCGTAAGGCATTCGCATTGCCAAAACACCTAAAAAAGGTTCAGAAATTGTATTTTGAAAATTTAAAAACCAAGCAAGTGCAAGTTCGTTACATGAAAGAGTCTAAAAAACGATTTCAAAAACACAGGTAGTAAAATTTGTTTCATGTCTTTTACTAGACTTTAAAATTCTACGGCTAAGCTAGCTAAGCTAAGCCACTTAGCCATAACCCTTAACAAGTGCCTTATTTAACTACTCACGGGCACTTCAGGAAATGTATGACTCAATTTGGGGTACCCTTAAAACTACCGATGGCCATGTTATGGTCTTCAAGATCCAATGACCTCGTAACGTCGGGTGCAATTAATATAAAAAGCCTTGCCTCTAATGTGGAACGAATTGCCTCAGCCGACCGCGTGCGCCCGCCCATTACCAACCCTACATCGACAACTTCTTTTATTCCTTCGCCGTAATCTCTATCACAGAGCAATAAAGCTTATTTTTGATTGAATCCGGTATGGTTGTTTGTTTGTCTAGTGCAATGTTCGACTTTTCACTCCATTTCGCAAACGTTTTTATTATTGTAATTTGGATTTCGTTTTCCTCTGTTCCGCCAGTCACAGTTATTCGGGTCCTGTACATTAGACCCTCGTATGGAACAAATATGGCGGCTCCGACGTTTGCCCGAAGGAGCATTTTATCAAACTTTTAGAACACGTTAATATTATTGGCTCGGTAATACGTTTTTCCAGTGTTTGTACCAGGTAAAAGAAGTTTGTTTCCGAACCTTCAATTCTCGCACACGAGTACTTATGAATAATTTACTTTGATCATAAAACGCGTTGAAATTATTCACTTTCTGTAAAAGGTTTAGTCGATGTCTATAGAAATAATAATAATTGTGTTTACAGTCTTCTAGGAATCCTTTAAAATTCCATTTCTAATACAAAAATATAGTTTTACATAAAAATATTTTTACGTAATCAAATATACGAGTATAATACGTACCTATGTGTTGTACCTACCTAGTTGTCACAGAATAATGCTGGAACATTATTATTAAATACTGTATAAACACAATTGATATAATTTCATACAAAACATTTATCTATTCAAGCTTCTAAGACCTGAATTCGACTCATCCGTTTTAACTCACCAGCGGCATACATATGTACTATATACTGGATGATGTCTTTCTGTAAGAATTTTCACTTTAGGTGTTAGAACGAAAGATGCGGTTGCCGTCCAGATTTACATATATGAAGCGACCATTAGTCTCCAGAGTGGCAGCACAACTGCATCCTCAAGAAGGCCTTGGTGTCCACGGGCTATGCGAACAGAAAAGAAATCCACAAAGCTTCATAATTTGCAAATAAACTTTTCATGTTCAAATATTCTCTCGCAATCCCCATTCAAATGACGAGAGAGTTCGTATACGATACCTTGTGGGAAATATTTAAGGCACTAAAAATTTATGGCACTATAAATAATTTAATTTAATTTAATAAAATCAATCTAGATACCGGTATCGTTAGTTTTTCACCAAATTCTTTTTTAAATTATATTACTTAGATTTAGGGAATGAAGGGATTTTTGTGAAATTCCGCATATATTACACGTTATCAATCATACATTGTTTTCTAATATTGTTATACTTACACCAATAATATAAAATAAACTACTTTAAACTATAGAGCTACTACAAACTATAAACTGTTAAAAACAATGAGAAATGTGTTTTATCTAAAGCATATTATCGAATTCACACCACAATAACACACAATTATAAAACTGAATAAAACTCATAAGTTTGTTAAAAAAGGAAATAGTTCTAGCAAAATTAAGAAAACACAAAGCAAAACGGAAAAGTAAAAAAGACACATCTCCCGAAGTTGTCGTGCCCACTCCGAAAACTTTTATAAGCTCTTCTTTGCTTTGTGATAACATAAACTGAGGTAATCTGCTTTCATGTCTGAAGTTTTTTAATGGAATGTGGTTATCTTGACTATTTATTTTATCAGTGCCTACTTAAATGGTATCAAAATGTTTTGATGTTCACAGAAGGGCTTTTAGTGCTTGTGCAAATTAAATTATTTTTATGAATCATTGACTACCGCTTTAACTAAGCTAAGTCAGTAATATAACCACATTAACATTATCTAATTAATTCCGATACATATTCTATCTATACGCTTTTCATAATATTGAATAAATTGTGAACAGTTGTTGTTATTGTCTTCAAATTAAACAATTTCAGATTCATTTTTTATACAACAATCGCTAGTTTTAAATAAAGAAAAGAGAGAAAAAAGAAAGTTATTATTTTGAGGGTAAATAGCTTGGAAACGTATAAGCAATAGGGACGTTGAACTGAGAAAATGAGCTAGCAGAAAAAAAAACCATCGGGATTTCCGCTTCAATACTCAGTTTAGGTAATTTGCGTCAATAATGTACGTAGTACAATTCTGAAACATTAACGGAATAATGAATAAAACTTGTGGCATTAATACAAAATTAAATAAAGTGCGCGGTACTCCGTCGTGTGATGTATGCAAATTGGACGCGATGCACTCGTGGTGTGCAACTGTTTCCATCAATGAGCGCTTCCACGGTGAAATTTACTTTATAATAAAGTAAATTTATATGATAGTATAATGTTATAGTATTGTTGTAATTCTTAATGTGCGGTTCCTTTATCATTGCATTGAATTCTTCCACGATGTAATTCATGAAAGTATCGTATGAGTTAATCGTCACGTAATTCTTTAATATCCATTCATTGAATCTATGAAATACTACATGCGTATATATACGGTACATGTACCAAAATGATATTTTGGTAACATTTTTTCTGTATGTCTGTCTGTTTGTTCCGGTTAATCTCTGAAACGGCTGGCCCGATTTTGACGCGACCGACACTAGCTAGCTGATGTAATAAGGATTAACTTAAGCTAATTTTACTTTAGCGAACAGGCGGACGAATTAGCGTGCGGCCGCTAGTTTATTTATAAGTATAAGTAAGGAAGAATATTTAACACTAAATCTATTTAATTTTCGCGGTATTCCGTCGCTCGATGCACAGGCAAATTGGATGCGATGCAGAAGCAATAAAATTAAAGTCTTTAAGGCTCATTCAAGTGCAAGCTAGCAGTTATATTGCTCAAAACTCAGCCTACTCATACAGCGCTCTAATGCTGCCAACATTCTGGGCGTAATGCCGCGAATGGGTTTATTGGATGACAAATTAACTTTTTAATTATTTAGTAAAACCTACTCGTGTCCAGCAATAGGATGCATAAAATGGTTGCACTTATTATCGGTTGAGATTACCGAAAATGTTTTCAATAACTTTTTAAAAAGATAAATATGATAAAAACGTCATTCGTATCGAAAACACATCGATAGTTCTGCAGTTATAGATTTAGCACCACGAGAGCACTAATAAATACATATCAACATAAGCACAAGGTGTATTTTGTTCCGGCGACACCTGTCGGTCAACATGATTTGTGTGACGTAACATGTGCTATCGATATGTTAATCTGTCACATTTGATCTCTAATTTTGCTTTGCGTTACTATTGATGACGTACGAGTAGGTACCTGTATCAAAATCGTACGTGATAACATCTAGTATCTAGGCATTTTGTGTTGTTGTCTCTGCAATTAAAAAAACACACAGCTTAGCTCAGTAGTAAAATGAAAAGCCTTAAAACTACCTTAAGATAAATTAAAATGCATAAAATGTCACAAATCATTAAGAATGTTCCCAAGGCTTACTCACCCCCATTAACTTGTGTCTCATAATGTAAACAAACGTCCATCGGTCAGTAAAACTTATGACCCCCTTTAGTATCGCACATCAGAAACCGGCTATAACACATGATTGTCCTAAGAAATGTCCGAACAGCTCGCTCACCATCATTTCACCGGGTTACGACCATGACTATTCTCTTAAGCAATAATCTCTAATGCCTACAGTCGTATTTAAGCTTTATGGCTTATAATTTGTACCTGCACGGCGAGATAGTATGAATTCAATGAATAACAATATGTGTAGATGGCCCTTTTACGACTCCATCCTTTGTCAGCCCTAAAATACCATCCCATCTGAGCGCTCACATTTATTTAAGACGTACATTTAGTGTTTCGTTTTATTCGTACATAAAGATTAGGCGTAAGAGGTGCGCCGCCATTCCGCGTCCTGCTATAAAACAGCTCTCAATTCGGCAAATGAGCAATGAAACGTGAGCCAATGCGCCAATACGCCAATTTAACGGGTTCCCAATACGCCAACGTCGACCAACATGCGTAGTCCCGCGTGACCAGCATGTCAGATCGTTCAGATAATGTCGCTACCCCAAAATAAATTGCGTACTTTTCGACGTACTCAAATCAATGTCTCGACGAATTGCTAAACAAATTCGTTACGTATCACGTGGGATGGTTACATAATGGTCCTGATCCAAATCGATCGCATTCGTTACGAAAATGTTCGTCACTTTCAATAATTTGACTTGTTCAGTAACTGATTGAAGGATTCATGACAGCGGGAATTTTCTGCATTCCAATTGAATTGTAAACAATGAAATCGGCGAGCTGATTTACCGACGGTAACATTTCCCCACCGCACGCATTCATTGTTTGGATACATTAAATAGAACAAATCGCTTTAAGTTGATTTCTTTTAATAAAACATTAAAATGGCTACTAGGTCCCCACTGGCCGGTTGCGCAAAGACAAATCTTAGAATCGGCAGAAATTTGAAATTAGAAAGGTTTTATTCGGTACGAATTCGCTTTTCACCAACTCAATTAGAAGCCCTATAAGTGAGAGCAATGTTTTTGTGCTTTAAATATCTGAAAACAAAATATTTCCTCAGCTCGGCGTGGAAACTCCATTTGTAAATTTAATTTCGTGCTCCCTTGAAGGAATTCCAGTGCGGACCCGTAATATTTCAACAACAACTTTCATTCGCCTCGTAATACTCGTGCCCCGTTCGAATCAGTGCCGCAGTCGAGTAGCTGCCTCTTGACTTGTTTCCGTTAAGAGAATGCCACGTAAGGGTACTACTCTGCTGGTAGAGCTTTGTATAGAGATCAGTTTAGTTCGTTTTGTTGAACCAAGCTGCAAATAGAACCTTAACTGCATGCGCTATTTACCTACTCGTACATATTGTGTTCCTACCTACTATGCTAGATACATTTCAGCAATCCTTACAGTACAGAATTTGATATATATAACAAATTATGCTTTAAACATGGTTAATTACGCCATTATCAGCTTTAGATTCTGTGTTTGTGAGAGATATATTGCGAAAATGTGCCTATATTAAGAACAATAAGCAATTTTCTACTTGTTTAGCATATGAAATTATTCACAGCTCAATTTACTAAGGGGTATGCATTTAATTAGCAGAAGTTTGCCTGCAAAGAAAGCCAATGCATGTTGAAAAAGAGCATTAACTAGAATAAGTTTGTATATCATTTTCTCATCAGGAAAAGGCAAACATCTGACGTAAATTAGATCATGTCTTCGCGAGTCAACACTGCTGAAGTGAACGCTGCTCCAAACATAACTTTGCGAAACCAATAAGTTGCCTCGAGTTGCAAAGACGAAATCGTAATTTGTAACGCCTTTATAAATTATATCCTTCCTTCTGTTCGCACTTAATTAGAAGGTAGGAACGGAACTACTTCTACAAGCTTTTTAATTGTTTTTTGACTGTTCTGCGGCACTGACTTGGTTGAAGTTGCTATGGTAGATAGAGTTTGTTTCAGTAGCTATGTATATTCAACGTTCATGTATGTTCGATAGGTACTAAAATATTGAATTCTACCGTAGCAATTCTAGTTTGTTTCGGTCATTGTTTTATAGTTTCCTACCACGAAAATCCTAACAATCCTATAAAGCTCGAATCTAACTTTAGGTTGCATATGGATTGTGGATGACACACTTCTAAGTTGTAAGACTAAGCTTACTACAGTGTCAAAGTGCTCGCAAAGTAAGGCTTTAATTATATATGTTACCTAGAATATTATAACCATAGAAGGGTCTCGCCTTTGTGAGTGAAAGTATCCTAATTACGATGATGAACGTAACACTCGTGTTTATATTTATGTTCTAAATTATAAACAGTGTAAATCTTTCACTTACTTTAATCAAAGGTTGGCTACTACTCACGTTAGTAGCCTTTTATTTATAAAAAAAATATTAAAATATCTAACATTGTATAAATTACATAATTCTCTGTTTGATATGCGGCTACCTTCCCGCTCAACTCGATAACTCAACTCGTGAGGTTTATGAGTCGGAAAGATAGGCGCGAGCTGCACTCACTAATGTGAAAATACTACCTGTAAGGTTCTTTTAAACAATTATTGTCTCGGCAACCTAGAATTTACGCAAATCTACCTGTGACGCTGTTTGTATAAAATTCGTTCTTGCTTGGAAATACATACTACCAATCTGAATATCCTACAAAATATACATAGGCTTCTTCTGAAAAGTAATAAATTTTTGTAAATTGTTTCAAGAGGAAAGTACCACGGCTGCACCCGTTTTTATCGTAAAGCAATCGATCATATTTCATCCACTTATATCAGGCGAACACCAGCATCCAGGGCATTAAATCATTGACTAGCCTGAAACATCCTCAAACCTGAATAAAGTTTTAACTTGTGCGCGATATGTTGTATGTGTATCTGACATACAAACTAGTATCCTGTACAAGCGGTAACTTTTCTTGCTGACCTAATGCCATGTTGCTGGCGTGCTTATTTGCTTTTTAATTAAATGGAGTAGCAAGCGATCATGCAGGTCACACAAAAAGGTACTCGTATATCGTATAGCGATCGCTGCAGTCCATGGACATTTACACACAAGTTCAAGCATGCATTATATCATACGACAACACGCCACGACTTAGGTATGTTATCGAATACAGCTGCGTTACTACTCCGAAGGCTGATGGTTGCCCCATGTTAGTCTGGCTGTTAAATGCACCTTTCCACTGAAACATAGTAAAATTGCTTTATAGCAGAAGTCACTGCAGCGGCAGCCCTGGTACTTCCCTGGTCGAACCAATAAGTTTTATCACCTAAAAGAACCCTCACTTTATAAAAAAGAGTAATAAATGGAATCATACGGAGTGCACGTCATAACAATTCTAAAAACAGATGGATCATTAACTGTATTTCCATCTTATCGTATCGTATATCACTTTGCCTCTCCTACAGATAAAAGGCAGTATAATGTAGATGTACATACATCCGCAAGGCGTGGATTTGCTCTGTATTAGCATCAGAATTTGCATAGTCTATGACTTGCATTGTCGTGGTATTACTATCAATGTAGTTATTAAAATGCTGAATATAATATAAATTATATGGTTTATTAAAGTGTAGAACTATATAAAATAGAACCATGAACCCGCATGTCTAGTATGGTGGACTATGACCTAAATCCCTTTGACTTCCCGACGGTGACATGTGCCCAGCTGTAGGGCAAGGAACTCCCTTTACATTAATATGAACAAAATCATTTTAAAACGAACTCTCAAAGCATTGTTGTTGTTCTTTTTAGGTGATTGCTCACTAAAAGAACAGTGCAGCAGCCGCCATTACAGATATAAGAAAATATAATGCCAAATTCTCTCCTTTTTACACGCTTTTTATTAGCTTCACCTATATGTTTGTATGTTTGTAACCGACTTCTTTGGGCGCGATTTTGACCCACTTTAAACGGCCAGATTTCGTTCAAACTTTGTAGATTTATTGAGGACCGATGACAATACACTAATTTGATAAAATTATTCCATTTTTCAATTTGCAAAATATGATTTTTGTTAATTTATATAATTTTCTGGTTAACTTGAAAATTTGCATAGGGGTCAAGGGCCGATGACAATGCAATAATATGAGAATAAAAATCCAACTAAAAAATTAAAAATAAATAATGTAGTTTAAAAAAACTAAAAACACGCTTTTGAGAAAATACGAACTAAAAACTAAAAAAATAAGAAGAAAATGTATATTACTGTAAATAAAGCGTGGGCTGGTTTTTAAGATACTATTGACACCATGCACCCCACGCTTTATTTACAGTAATATACATTTTCTTCTTATTTTTTTAGATTTTAGTTCGTATTTTCTCAAAAGCGTGTTTTTTAGTTTTTTAAACTACATTATTTATTCATACTCCACAGTAACTTTGTGTTTGTCCCCTGTAAAATTAGCAAGCGTTGAGTTTTACTTTTACAGTTCTTATTAAGGGCTGATAAATTATAATAATTATAAGTCGAAAGATTTACTCTTACTCTCACACTTTTAGTAAAACGTCCAATAAGTAAATCAACTCTTAATAAATTAAAATTAGTACCCCACGTATCATCACCAAATTATATTCAATTGCAACAGTAAGTACTACAGTAAAGGTATCCCGTTAAAAAGTTAAGTAATCAACCGTGCCACAAATGACTTAATCCAAAGAATCTTGAATTTCGAGGTACCTACCATTACAGTATTTCCATAATTCTTATACGCATAACATCGCCTCCACTGATCACAGATAGAATACCTAGTGTATGTGATAGATGTATCATTGGCTTGAATTTGCACTGTATTAGCATCTAACTTAGCATTCAGTACAGCTACGATTATTACGATCCGCAGTGTCATGGAGTTACCATTTATACTGGCTTTCGGGATGATACCGCCATATTTAGACTACTTTAATATTGATGCATCATGGTTTTTCCTGAACAAAGAGGTTTTTAGGGTTGTTTTATAATACTACTAGCCTTCTGCCAGCGGCTTCGCCCGCGTGTACTTGTTTTATAGGTTCCCGTAGGAAAAAACCCATCCTATGTCCTTTCCCAAGGTCCACTCTCTCTGTGTTCTAAATTTCATTAAAATTGTTTCAGCAGTTTAAGCGGGAAAGCGTTACACATAGACATACAAATAGGCAAAGTTACTTTCAAATTTATCATATTAAGTAATTAAGTATGGATTGTAATCTACAAAATTATAGAGTTTAGAAAAGTATATTAAAACTATTAAAACTATTTGCTTATTAGGTTATGATTGGTGGTTCATTAGGTTGGTTGGTTCATTCTACGTTTATACCACCATACGAAGGTTAAAATCCCACCGGCACTATCTGGACTCGTGACGGTCCTCCACAGTCTGCTTTGCACGTTCCTTTTTACCACGGACGTGTAGGTTATGAGACAACCTTCCAGTTGAGGCATTTCCAGTGGGCATGGTTCTTCAAGAAAGCTGAAAAAAAAGCTCTCCTCCAAAGCCGGCAATGCTTGGATGGCTCCCCTGGAGTTGTCCGTCTGCCTTTTTGTTCGGTTTATTTACAAAAAAAAGGGTAATATTGGGGGTTCAAGACCTTGCAGTCAGCCACCTATGCAATGAACACACCAGATTCAAGACGCAGAGGGCGGCTCTATAAGTTATTGTACTGAGGATGAAGCATAACAGAGATAGAAAGCGGGACCTCATGAGACGAATTATATCCATCCCAACTCGTCTCCTTTACGACGACCACGACAGCCATCAAGAGCAGATTGGACCATAAGAAGAAGTTGTACTATGTTTTAAGCAATATTTTGGCAAACGGATTAGTATCTCAAATTATTAATTATCTTTCGTCATGAATAGGAAGTATTGACTACCACTGAACTATCATAACTGAAATTTCTACATAAACTTAATCTGAAATGTATACAAATAAAGTCAAATCAGTATACAACTTACTATGCAAAAACAAACCTGAATAAAACGTACTGGCTATTCGAAATTTGTGAAAACCGTTGTAATATCCGCTGCACGGCTTAAAATGAGTTAGCGAGTAAAGAGACAGTCGCAGAGGACAATTTTTTTAATAGAGCTCTATCCTCAGTATTATTATCAGGTTTATCTTCTACCCATTTGCATTGCCATTGGTTGACGGGCAGACCGATACAGGCATTTGTATTGTGAATGTAGATTTCCACACAATAGTGTAGATTAGCATTTCTATATTAACATGCAGTGTGCTATCTTCAAACAGAATTCGCTAAGACTGTTTATGTTAGATAAAAAAATATAAGTAAAAGTAGATATTTTTACTTATATTTTTGTGAAAGCTTGTTAGATTTTGTGAAGTAATTAACGTGCTGGCATAATATTTTTTCTTCAGTATTCTTTCTAATTTATGGCTGTTTTTTCGTGTGCGTGAACTTTGTTGCTTAGAACGTCTTCTATCTGTCTACAGTCACTACGGTTTCAACCGAACTTTTAATTAAAATAATCAGCCAAAATCTGCTTTGAAAGTAAAATTGTTGGTATCAGCAGACTGTTTTATTATATAATGTACAGATGGAAGCCATTGAAGACGTAAATACAGATTCGTATGCAGGTACTTGGAACGTTTATCGTTGTCTCTGTATTAGCATCGGATCCGATCATGTCTTGTGCCCGCATTTGCATTCTGTGACATGTATGTTTATTATGCGCCATGTAGACATGTAGATGGGAATCGTCTGCGAAATCCTGGGTGTTTCACTTTTATATTTTCATGTTTTTCTGGAGTTTAGACACATTTTATGAAACTAATGAGTTTTTGAAGTTATACTTCTTTTGGCGCGATTGGGAAAAATGATGAGATTGATTTTTTTACTATGCGCGCGCACACCGACAGAAAAAATCAACAGTCTGAAGTCAGTTGCTATTCATAAGTTTTGTAAAAAGTGCTACCAACATATTAAAAGTAAGAATATCTACCACCTATCTCGCACTATCACTCACTTTACTTTGGATTTACACTACACTTGTCTTTCAATGTTTCTGAGTCCGAGGCGAACGGAATGGAGCCGAAAATTACTTTTACAGGAAGAAAATTACTTTTAAAGGCAGGCGCTACTTGTATTGTGAGTTGTGACGTTCGTGTTCGCGGCGAGACGCTAACGGCGGTGCGTACGCGCTACGCGGTAGTGTCGGCGACCGGCACCGACCTGCACGGGCTGGTTCTCAAAGCGGACTTTTATAGCGCGCGATGAGGCGGGGAAAGGTCGTGGGACGTCACGATTCGCGTGAATAATTAATATAAACATATACTTTCAATTCAATAATTAAGTAGTTAAAATAATCAAAAATAATTTCTGATAAATAAACTTAAAAAATTAAGGATCGTATTGAAACAATATAAATATTTTTTACACTAATTCATATCTATCTAGCTATAATCTTTCGCAGGTTTCTCTTAAACTAATAAGAAGTATAACTTCTAACGCGTGTACATACGAGTAAGTACACTCACTTTTTTCTTTTGATATACTTTGATATTCATTTGTAATAAAATTATTTCTGCCATTCCAAAAATATCGTATAGAGAAACTTAGTCTCGTGAAACGTTTTTACAACATCAATTTAACAAAGAACACGCTATTAATACGAGCTTTTGGCAAAAGTTGTAACAAAAGATAAAAAAAAGGTTCATTAGTCGCCCTAGAAGATGTATTTTTTAAGAATTGCAGAAAATAATTTTCTTTTTAAAACGCTTTGATTAGGAAATAATTTTATTGAAAATATTAGTAACGACCGTAATAATTTGGCAGCTCTTTACCTACAATTATAAATTTAAATACGATCAGCTAATTGAAGCAGTACCTTTACATAAATCTCTGCCGCCCGAAGGACATTAATTTGATCGTTCAACCGAATTATGTTCAAAAAATGTCTGCCTTCGTCGGACTTTATGAAGCTAATATGAAAATTAATTATCCTCTGCCATCAAAGCTGCGACCCTCTGCGTAAATTTCAGTATCTACATTGTACTCAACGCTAATGTTGTCACTTTGTGCGCTCCGCTGAAAAGATTCGTTGAATATTCATAGTTCCTGTTCTTTATTGTTTATTTTTAGCGCTTGAATAGGGTATTGAACTGGGCATTAGCGACTTTTTTGCTCGCTGGCTTATGGATAGCCCACGCAGAAAATGGAATCAGAACAGTATTTAAAAATGTTATCGCAATATAAATAAACGAAATAGTTTTGGGTTGCTATAGGATTGATATTGATACTAAGTTCACTCCCAACTAATTATGAAATTAATTCACGATTAAGCTCTACTAGTTTCGACCCCCCTACCCAGGTCCTCGCTGTGACTCGGAAAAGACTGTATGTCACATAGGTTTTTTGAAGTAAAAACTTATTTAGCGGCATTTTTTGGGGATGGGTAAAAAATGTTAAACTCGCGTCAGGACACGTGGCCTGATCGAATATTCGTAAGAAATGAAATAGTTTATTAACATCCTGGATAATAATATACACTTGATGTTTTTACCCGTTACTACCCGACGGAGGGGTGACAGCTGATGGCTCGACTGTCTATACTTGTAAAATTCGTTTAGGTATATCAAGTATTTGAAATATGGTGCATCTATTAATGAAAAAAGTGACGAAGAAATAGTGTAGGAAAATGAATGAGTACTTTATAAAAATACTAGATGAAAACCTACTGAAAATACTAGATGAAAAATAATACTGATAATAAAAGCAATTCGTGCGAAATTATTAGTGTATAGTGAATGTTCAAGTTTTCACTTCTGCCAGCACTACCAGAGTGCAACCCGTTGTTTTTTTCTCTACCTTATTTATCTCCCAATACTGAGGTATCTTTAGGCCATGATAGGCATATGAGTTACGGTAATGGAAAACATCATAACATTTACATTAACATATTATTAAATGTAGATTAACGTAGATGAAAAATAGTTATGGTTCTACCGGGGCAGTACCACCGCAGCAGCCAGTTCTGCAGTAAAGTTCGTCTATTAACTTTCGGTAGAAAGATGCAATTTTGCAAAGAACACAGAAAAACAAAAAAAATTAACATTGCAACTCCGTATACTGTCAACTCGGTGCCTCCTTGAAAAACTTTTACAAAACTTAAACCACTTAAAGTTCCCGTGCATACCCAAAAGCGTTTCTTCAGCAAGTTTCGGTGTGATTAAACGGATGAAAACCGCATTTTAATTAAAACAATGAAACCCTCTCACCTAACCTGCATACACTTTGGGTTGTTCTCCGCCACGTGTGAACTATCTTGCTTATTAATATCACGCCCGTCTTCATGATAAGAACTCTATTAAAGCGTTTTCGTGTAGTCTCTTCGTTACTGTGAAGAACTTGGTGTAATACTTCTTTGTGAAATTAAACACATATTATTATATTGTACCTCTTCCAAAAGTTAGTACAATTAATTTTAAACTAAATGTTTGTGTTGTTATCTACTAAGTTTATGAGATATTTATCTATGTGTTCCCCTTGTTTTCGTGCTAATCAAATTGTATTAAAGTTATGAAACCGTAAATTTGTAACATTCATGTTATTTAAATTAACCTCTGATTTCTGTTTTGCAAATTGCTGTAGACGCTGCTATTGTCTGTACGACAGCATACTTAAAATTGGTGCTTGTTATTAAATTGAGCTAAGGCTCAAAATCAACGTTTACTTCGTTCTACTCATTACTGAGATAAGTCTCAGTAATGAGTAGAAACGTTGATTTTCTCGCGGTGGGAATCCGACAAACCGGCGTGGTAACTACTACGCTATATAGATCGTCAAACAGGAGTCTGGTTGTTCATAACTCTGCAATGACATTTACTTGAACTTACTTTGTTATTACTATCCATCGGTGTACCTACTATATGTATATCGGTGGAAAATTGGGACTCTGCTAGGAGTAACACGAATGCAATCAACAGCCGGTGGGAATAATGGCCGCACAATATGATGAACTATGTACCGAACTAAACGACTTGAATGCAGGCGCGGTCCCGGGGGGGGGGCACCGAGGACATGACTCCCCCCAAAATCCATCAGTTATGCATAGATGGAACGCGAAACAAGCCAATTTGGGACACCTCTCCAAATTCCTAGTGACCCCCCCAAAATTGAAAGCTGCGACCGCGCCTGCTTGGATGACCCGTATGACACGATGGTAACCATGCTGGATAATCGTTTGAGACTCCCGGATACAAATCTCGGCGAGGCAGAAATTTGAGCGACAGATCAGTCTCGGTGTTCATGTTCTTTGTGTTTGTGTTCAGGGCATCTTCGACACAGGGTGTTCCAGTGTTCGGGTATGAGTATTAAAATTACTAGAGAACTATTGACTCTGTAGTAACAATTATGAAAATAGATATTTATCATAACTGTCAGAAGTCACAGTTATTTACTGAATGACAGTCTCTTTTCATCATTAGTGAAATATAGAGCTTAACCTAGTATGCTTCTTTAATTCCAATTGATGAAAATAACAAGCAGAATAGTTAAGCTTCACATATCGGCTTTAATGAACGAAATTCAAAAAGAGAATAAGAAAGGAAAAAAATTACTTCCATAACTCCGATTCCATTTTATTATCCATATGACATAATCTCATCGCTTACCTGAATATGGAATAAAAATCGCATTTACAATCGCGCCACGCTTCGACTTAAAGACATTTATACATTTCTAGAAGATAAATAGATTGAAAGTCGCACGGGCTTCATATTACCGTTCTTGCGTCGCAATCGACGTCCACCGCTCGCTTTGAACGTTGAAGGTCCAGGAAATTGCTTGTGGACGAGCGATGGAATAGGTAGAGAGGGAAGAGTCGGGGTTTACGGCGACTGCGCGAGTTTCCAATCGATAGTGGTTCAGAAGCGACCCGGTTCCCTGCATATGCACTGCCTTGTAACCTATATCGGTGAATGGTGGAGACGGATGCCACTGCCCTTTGTGGCAGCGAATGCACTTCAAAGGTAAATTTGATTTTGAATTCGCATTGTGCCGTATCGCCGGTCTCTGCCGGTTGAGTTGAGTCCAGAGCGCCTGCAGTTAGCTATTTGCATATCATAAACCGATTGTGATTTATCTTTGAATTGGCATTTGATCGTGAGACGAGATGTCCATTTTGTCTGTTTGTTGTTGAAAGTCTTGTTGTCCATATTTATGAACAGTAATTTTATCTCTGCCATTATATTGGAAATTTGTACTTGGTTTCGGGTTATGGATTACCTACGGGTTTAACGTATCGTTTGTTTTACAGTGAAAGAAAACAAATTAATGAAATAACCCCAACAGTACCTACAATGATTTATCTCAATCTTGTTTTGCGCTTCAAACCGCTAGCTAGCGACAATTATATCCAAGGTCTATAACATTTACTTATTTAGAGTATTATCTGAAAAATAAGGAACACAAGGGCGTGCATAACGCCAAATGACATTCTCTACCAGGTAACCCTGGGTCACGGCAGAATGGGCGCAGGGATGGTACCTCTTATCATTATCATTACAAGCTATTGACACACATGCAGATCCTAATAGAGCTCGTTACTTGCAAATAAGAAAATGTGTTACTACATCTGCAGTCGCTTCAGTGGCGGATCTGGCGGATCTAGTTGTGGCAGTTGTTGGCTGAATTTTTCGCCGGGAGTACTGACGTATTATGGGTACTCGGACCGCACTTAGTTTTGGGGGGGATGTGTATTATTTGAGGTTTGTCAAGGGTGAACCCGAATGGTTTTGGGGGGCTTGAGCCCCGCCCCCTAGATCCGCTTGTGAGTCGCTTCATGTAAGTCTGGAAGTGCATTTACTTCCAGACTTTCACTGAAAAATAACAGAAATGCTTAACGACACAAGTGGATGCAATGTTGGTCAAACCATTCAAACTGTATTGCAAAATGAGTAGCCAGTATCACAAGCTGTTACGGAAGCAGATCTTAACAGAGCTACTCGTAAACAACAAAAGTAAGCGCAGTACGCGGGAGAGCGCCCCCGGTTTCAGCAAACAGAGAGCATGGTTACTTAAATGTATACACCACAGAAATTGTTACTAGCTTTGTTATTTTCATTCTGAGATGTTATTTCTTGTTTTATTTAATGATATTCATTTAATGATATTTTCTTTATCTGCGTTTAAGGAATCAGAAAAATGAATCATAAGAGTTGCACTGGCATGCAAATGTCGCTGATTAGTTCGATACATAACGCTAGGTTATTCCCATTTCGGATTTTATTCGCCATTATAACATTAAATTGAAGCAATCAAACCGGATAAGTGTGAATTAACCTCGCGTGGAAAAAGATTTACTGCTTCTTTTTAATAGTATATACCTGTTTTATAATATATACCTGTATCAGTAAAGAAATAATAAATACAAAGGTCTTCTCTAAAAAAAATAAGTTTTCGCGTATCAGTACGATACCTTTAATTCGGATGAAATTGACAGTAAATGTTTTTTTATTCCTTGTTTTTTATTCGAAAGCACCCAATTACACATAATCAAAACAAACAGGACTAAATAATCAAATCATTTAACTGAAACCTCGTCTTTCTAAAAAGTCTTGTAAAACGTCCTGGTAGTCACCAGAACGCAATAAATCAGACGTTATGGAGATAATGACACAATTCCAAGTTAATGTTTCCTCCATTGTTGGCCTATTTGCCATGCATGCGAACTGAAACCGGAAGCGGCCATAATAAATTACGTAGAAATTTTCATTCCAACGAAAAATTAGCCATGTCTATCGCAAATCTATGACATTGATTAGTGGAGTTGAGGAATGAAGAATGATATTTTTCCGTGCCGGATCGGTTCTAGCTGCCATCTTGGAGCAACGACGGTTTTCACACTTGGAGTAGCCGGTGCGCCCAGCTTTGATACATTGGCTTCAACCCAGGACTCGCTGGACTCGGTCTCTCGTAGTTGGGGAGTGTAGTGGAGTAAGCTCCATTTACTCCACTACGCTGCTACAATGCGTGTTCGTGCAGATGCGAATTAGAGGCTAATCCACTGTCGGATTATTTTCGCCTTTAAGGGCTCCATAAATGTTTAATGGCAGCTATCTATGGATAAAAATTATGATCGACTGCTTAATGTGCATTACAAATCACGATAACATGCATGAAATTTACCACTTACTCACCCATCATACACTCAACCGCGTCTGTTTGGTTTATCTCCACAGATCATTGCGTGACGTACATATGACAGATACTTTTATTCGGAAAACTGCGGAATAAAGACAAGTTACACCGTTTCATTCCGTCCCTACAAACGCACAAAACGTCATCTTCTGTATACCGACATCTTCTTATCCCTATATTGATTACTGCCTATCGCAAATAATTTTATATAGTAGTCCTGGTCTAGTTTCTACCATACATTTTTTCCGACAGAGGAAAGTTGATAAGGCCACTACTTGACGCACACTGGCATTCCTCGTTGCTCTAGGGCTGCCATTAAATAAAAGCCATACCCTTACCTCATTAGGAAGTCGTTTCATTACCGCAGAATGACAAGTCAAATGTCTGTTAATTAATACATCCTTTACAATGTGTACCCATTTCGCATGTTCATTAACGATTTGATATTAATTACGTTCAGGAATAAAATTATACGCCTATACGCCGTAAAGTAAAATTAAAAAATTAATCAATTTGGCTTTAAGATCCACCTGCCATGCCAATCTTCATATTTTATGTCAATGAACCGCGATGAAAGAAGAAGAATGTGGGTATGGCGTTCTCAGTTCCATTACTTTTCATTCAAACATTTTCACCTAATGTACCGTGTCTATAGCTAGATATATATTTTGTAATATGACATTGATTGCAATGCATTTTCATTTCTCAAAAAATGTTTGTATTAAAAATGTGTAAAATGTGTGTCCCCTCGCTAACTTTTAAAATCAGAGAGTGAAAAATCTAAAAAAATATCTGCAACAGAGCAAAGATTTAATTTAATCTATTCTACAGATTTTAAAGAAATATTTCAATAAAAATTGGTTTGAATGAGATATAGTCAGTGGTTTTTAAGTTAAAGTATATTTTTAAAACCGAATATATAAATCCGTAATTTAAACAATTACTATGAAAAACAAAATATTTTTTTGCGGTTGTCCTATGCTTTACGAAACCCTACATGGGCGAGTCCGATTCGCACTTTCCACTTTATACAAGAACCATGCTTGTTTTCTTTATTAAAATAAAATAGTAAATTTATTGTATGTTTGTTTAGGTAAAAGTACCTACTCTAAGCACCCACCTTGTGTTAGTGAGTCACTGCCACTAACAGCGACAATTTTCCTCTCAATTAAATTAAATCCTTTTATTTGCACGTATTCCCTAATTGCACTTGAACTAAAATCGCGACGGGAAATTTTAATATTAACATTAATTTTGTTTTGCGTTTAGAATTTATACTGTCAACGGGTGTTGGCGACATCTTGTTACTAGTCATAACAATCAGATAGGCTTTATATGCCTACGTTACTCGTACCTATATAACCAAAAAATTACATTATAACGAGTACTATGCAACCTTTCTTTGTTAAATAAATGGCACTGTAAAGAATGAGATGTCCCATTCGTAAAGACATCATTTCATCGATAGAAAGATCACGGGCTCAAATCCTATACGAAGTCGACATCTTGTGAGTTTAAATAAATAATGTGATTGAAAAGACTATAAACACGCTTTAGTGAAAATACGAACTAAAAAGTAAAAAATAAGAAGAACATGTATTTTACTGTAAAAAAGCGTGCATGGTGTCAATAGTATCTCAAAAAGCACGCCACGCTTTTTTTTTACAGTATAATACATTTTCTTCTTATTTTTTACTTTTTAGTTCGTATTTTCACAAAAGCGTGTTTTTAAACTATTTTTTGACGTGATAACGTCTTTAAAATCGTTTTAGTCGGGTGACATGTTCAGAAACTTGTGTCACACCGAAACCTCACGAGCGCGATCGCAGGTATAACGAGAGAGAGACGGACCGATCTCCCGTCTCATCTCGAGCGCTGCCAGTCATTCCGTGAAACTTGTCACGCGGAATCCTCACGAGCGGAGGCTGGCATAGCGTTCGAGTGAGTGGACCGATCTTCCGTCTCTCTCACTCTAGCGGCATACAAACGAATGGAGATTTTCTCGTGCGGACGTTATCACGTAAACATCTCGATCGTAAACCTACTTTACAAACAATTTGCCGTTTTTTTTAGTTGGAATTTTTTTCATATTATTGCATTGTCATCGGCTCTTAACACCTGTGCAAATTTTCAAGTTAATCAGACGCTTAGAAGAAGTAGGTGAAAATGAAGTTAAAAGATTCCGTTACATACATACATACAGATTAAGTTTATATAAGCGGGTTAAAAATGAACAGCAACTTAAACAATCGAATGAGATGGTAAATTTCTTGCGAAAAATTTCATATGGTTTTCTGCATTTCAGACAGCGCTCTAAGCTGTCGCTGCCAGGTGATGCTGATCAGGAGAGCAGTCAGTCAATCTTACCTCAATGACGACCCGTATGACGCAATGGTCAGCTGGAATGTCGATCGAGGGCTCTAGATTCGATTTTCAGCGAGGAAAAAAATTAATTTCTGTTCTCATCTAGGTTTTTATGTTCCTGTGAATATGTAAACATGGTTGCCAGTACACAGAAGGTCCTATTGTGGGGATGTGTGTGTGAAGCATTTTTCTTTTTTTTTTTTCAAACATCTGACGTTATATTGAAGCCCAAGTAATAGTAGACTTGAGTATTTGATATAAATTCCAGCTTGATACTTCCACGCGTTCCTGAGATAAAGGGTCTTGACAGGCAACTTGGCAGACGGACGGACAGCAATGTGACACGAAGAACAATATAAAGATTCCGTTTTTTTTCTTTCGAGGTACGGAACCCTAAAAAGCTATAATTTTATAATCTGGCAAAGTAGACGTATTTTCTATCCATTCCTACGTAGCTTTTTCCCATCCTAATGAAGAAATATTCCCGGTAAAGTGCACTTATCCTCTCAAAGCGCGGAAAGATTCGCTTCTGCTACTTGTATGACAGCTTTACCTGCGACATGCTATGAAAATATATTTTTAAAGGAAAACGGAAGTAAAACACGGCAGAGAAAGTGAAAATCTGAGTTAGGTGTTATCCCGTATCGTTGCTTTATATTAATAACTTTAATTTAATAATTTTAAACTGTTGCAGAATGGTTATTAAATCTAACATATGAAAAAACTGAATCACGCCAAACGGGCGCGGTCGGGTGTGCTATGGGTGACCGCTAGTGGCAACAATTTTTTTTTTAATTTAAATCCGTTCACAAATGAAAAAGTTACATCCATTTCAAGAATTTATCGATCAGTGTTTGGAAGTATCGTTGTTGATTTATCGAAAACTTCAGTTAATGTATTGAAGTTTTATAATTTACAGTCCCTTAAATGACAACATGAAACTCCACTACTTCATTTATGAAAAGAAAAATAGATAATACATAGAAAAAAAAACAACATAAGATGAGCTGGCAATAATATCGTAAACTGTACGAAATAGGGTTCACGCTTTTTCGTACAGTTCCCACACGTCGAAAATAATTAATCAATATTTTAATCTATACATAAAGCTGAAGAGTTTGTTCGTTCGTTCGTTTGTAAGTTTGTTTGAACGCACTAATCTAAGGAACTACTGGTTCCAATTCAAAAATTTTTTTGTGTTTGATAGTACATTTATCGGGGAAGGCTTTTTTATAAATAAACCGAACAAAAAGGCAGACGGTTCGCGTGGTGTTAAGCGATCACCGTCGCCTATGGACACGGGCAACCCCAGGGGAGCCACCCGAGGGCTTTAGGCTATATAACATCATGATATGAATACCGAAGTCCACGCGGACGATTTTAATTTTCGAATAAGTATAACTTTTATGATTTCAAAGCCGTATAATTTTGATTTGTTAAAATATGTACATAGGATTAATGTCCACTCAGGATTGCATCGTTAGGCATCAAGTTTTTAACTAATAGAAGCAGGCGTTACTTTGCGGAACTCCTTTGTTATAAAGTGATGCTCTGTTTTGGGGAAACACGTGTTGGTGGTGGTACGTATGTTGGTGTATATTTTTTACTGTCGCAATAGCATGTATCGTATGATGGAGTGAGAGAGGTGCTATTGCATTAAAAAGTATACGCCATCATACGTTTTGATTGCGGATTGTTGCAAAGCAGTTTTTACCTTTTTTTTTTGTTTTGTAACAAAGTTTTTTGATGCATCAATAAAGTGAATCAGTTTGGGCGATGAAAACGGATTAACTCGTAGAATAAAAAATCTAACTAACGCTGTTTCCAGAAAACGCCTAGCTCGTGGTCCAATTATCGGTATGAATACGAGTAGCCGCCGTGCCTCAATTTCCCGTAGCCCATCGAACATTTGTTAAAAATTGCACCGAAGTCCTCCTTTGTGTGCTTAAAACTGACGGATACCTTGACGACACGTACCGACAGGACGCTTCTTTCGTCACGTTCGGGAATTTAAATTTTCACAAAATACACAAAGTGATTTTTGAATAAAACTATGTGAAGTTTGTAGTATTTTAGCGTTACTGTAGCGTGAGGTAAGCTGGTTCTGGTAATTCGAATCCTAATTCAAAAATAATAAACTTGATAATAATTGTTGGCTGTAATAAGAAACAATTTTAAATAATTTAATAAAAAATTAAAACAAAAGGTAACAGGCTTGAATAGACAAGATATAAAAATATAAAATACTATACGATTACGATATTAAGTTTCTCAATTCACTTGAAACCTAAAATACTTATATTATCTTAAAGTCTTTGGAGAATATATGAAAATAAAAATGTAAGATTTGTATCTCATGCAGTGTCGCGAAATTATTTAATTTAATTGAACACAATATTGTTGAAACTATAGCAAACAGGTTTTAATGTGACCGGCCTCTTCAGTTTTAATTACCTGCTTCCTAGTAAATTTATGTAGCCTACGTAAAGTATTTGATAAAATCAGGATTTCACTTTAGAACTCTGAAACCGACGTTGTTTCAAGTAATCGGGATGAATACGAGTAGCCGCCGTCCCTCAATTAACCGTAGCCCATCGGTCACTCGTTGAAAATTCCGACGGAGTCCCCCTTTGTGCGCTAAAACTGACGGATACCTTCACGACGCGCACCGACGTTCGTCACGTTCAGGAGTTTCACGGAATTAGACCCATTACGCGCATGGCCCGGCGGTTAGCGTAGAACGCAAACGATCTATGCAACTAAGCCAAACGGGCGCGGTCGGGTGTGAGATGGGTGACCGCTAGTGGCAAAAAATTTCATGCGCGTTTCCGTGTTTCGGAGGGCACGTTAAGCCGTCGGTCCCGGTTGTTGTCGATAGATAACAGTCGTTAAACCTTGTCGGAGGCCTTATGGGCGGTTTGAAAACATCCGACAGCGGGTTGGCCACTAACCCGCATCTCCACCAACCCGCATTGGAGCAGCGTGGTGGAGTAAGCTCCAGGCCTCCCCATTAATGGGGAGAGACCCGTGCGCATTAGTGGGACGCAAAAAGGGTTGCAGCCAGACCCATTACAGAGTCACAAAGCGATTTGTTCGGTTTCGGTGAAGTTGGCTTCGAATTATAGCATCTTCCAGCTTAGAAACTGGATTCTTTATACATTTATTTTGCATCACATTGTAAAAAAACTCAATGCCTATTAAAAACTAAAACAAACGTAACGTAAATAGAAACACAGACAAAATACACAGACAAATAAGTAAAATTATGTGAGAGTGTGAAGAGAGGTACTTGATTTATTTTGCCGATTATTTTGCCGGCTTACAGTTTGGCAATAACAGAAATAACAGATAATGTACACTCTTTGGTTGGAAAAAAATGAATAGTATTTAATCAAGAAACCTATTTCGTTAATGACGAATCCTAGCAAATTCTATTGTGAGCATTAAGAACTCGTACAAAGCGTATCATTTTAATTTGTTTCCAATCAGCCAACGATCACAAATCCCTTAGCAATCGTTACAAAAAGCCCACTTCAAAAGGACTCGAATAATTCAGGAACAAAGAATATTGAGAAGGCTTTTCTATTTAGAGCAATAAAATAGCTGCTTATCTTGCCTATTCAACTCCACCCGTCCTTGGGGGCCCTTAGTGCATAGTGATACAGTGCGCTGGAGGCGGGCTCGGCGCGTGATCAATTTATTGCCATCCAAGTTCTGGTAAGCATTGGTAAATAAAGTCATGCGTAGTGAAAAGATAAGGAAACCCTCTGATTTTACTGAACTCTTTATTTTAAAGGTATCCATAATTAAAGGGCTTGATATGCGAAATATATTACGTACAGTGGCACTGTTACGTAAATGTAAACCTTGTAGAGGCCTTTGGGTATCTTAAAAACATCTGACAGAAGTTTGGACACTAACTACCACCATCTCTGAATGGCGGAGTAAGCTTCAAGCTGCCTAAATTAAGAGAGACCCGTATTTAGCGGAGGGACGGTAAAAATCGTTGCACCCGTGAGCGTTTGATTTTCATAGAAATCCTAAAAATTTTAATGATGTATTTCCAATCTGCCGTTGATCACAATTCCCTAGCAATGGATAGAAAATCCCTCTTCAAAAGGTCTCCCATAAATCCAGGAACAAAGAGTATTGAGAAGGCTTTATATTTAGAGCAATAAAACAGCAGCTTATCTTACCTATTCAACTCCATCGTTCCTGGGGAGCCCTTGGTGCATAATGATACAGTCCGCTGTAGGCGAGGGCCCGGGTCTGATAAATTTATTACCGTTCAGGTCCGTGTAAAGTGTAAATAAAGTAATGAGTAGTGTACAAATAAAAGTGATTTTCTTCTTGTTTATTATTAACTAGACTAGCTAAAAGACAGTTAAAGGATTCAGGACATTTATTATTTGGCTGCAACCCTTTTTGCGTCCCACTGCTGGGCACGGGTCTCTCCCCATTATTGGGGAGGCCTGGAGCTTACTCCACCACGCTGCTCCAATGCGGGTTGGTGGAGATGCGGGTTAGTGGCCAACCCGCTGTCGGATGTTTTCAAACCGCCCATAAGGCCTCCAACTAGGTTTAACGACTGTTATCTATCGACAACAACCGGGACCGACGGCTTAACGTGCCCTCCGAAGCACGGAAACGCGCATGAATTTTTTTGCCACTAGCGGTCACCCATCTCACACCCGACCGCGCCCGTTTGGCTCAGCTGCATAGATCGCTTGCGTTCTACGCTAGCCGCCAGGCCATGCGCGCTTCAAATTAATTAAGTTAAATGGAAATTTCAATTTCTTATAAATCTCCTTAATTTCGTCAATAGATTCATGTTTTACTGTACTGAAAAAGGCGTATTACTCAGTCACTGATTTCATAAACGATAAAACGGCATAAAGGAATTCCATAAAAACCTGGGAGGTTTTTTTTCCGCCGGCTTTTTTTCCTCTCAGTGTACAAACACCCTGTGATATGGGTACCCAAAGCTGACGCTCGGAACCGATCCGAAATATAAATAAATAAATATTTTTATTTTTATTTATAAAAGGCGCAATATGGGACAAATAAAAATAATATTAAAATAGATGTAAATGTACATTTCGTAATTGTATTATAGTTTAGTTTTTTTCCTTATAAATTTTTATCATTGTATATTTGCATACCTCATGGAAGGTAAATATAGCGAACTGCGTGCGATCACCGCCGGCAATTGCTCTTAAATGATCATTGCAAAAACACGTCTTGGTGCTGACACTTGAAAAAGTTTCTTACGGTTATGAGAACAAAGTCAAAAATAATTAAAATGTCTTGTCCAAATTCTGGTGAGTCACGCTGTTCGATGGCGACACTGGTTCTGGTTAAAATAGTAGGTTAGGGCACCTCTGCTATCATTAGTTTTCTCTGTGGCTAGTACTTATATACAAACGTAAACACGACGACAAAATATTACAAAGAAAAGACAAAATGATTTATTTGCGCAAATATGAATATTACAAAAGGTTTTTTATACATTTAATAGTCCGCCATATTTACCTCAGTAAGGTATGCAAATATTATTAATAAATAAAAGTAGGTAGGTACTGACTAAAATCTGACTTACAAATTTATTTAGGTATTAAATTTACGATTTATATGTATTATTGATTTATATTCCATATTTTGTGTTTATTAAAGAATACCATGGTGTGGTATCTTTTTATATCGCGTTTCCTAATGAAGTCAGTTAAAAAATGGAGACGCTTGGGACGCAAAAGTGGATTGCCAGTATGAATTTTCGCATTTACTGAACGATTCGACTTGTTCACTTTAACACACCAGCAAGTTGTATCGCTGGGGAGCTCCAAAAGAAACGTCGGTATACCTTCGAGACGGAAGTTCAAAGTTGAGTTAACATGCCTAGATTTATGGAGAAACAACTTACATTCGAGTTTAGATGAATGGTAAAAGCAATCTCTGAGGATTTAAGGAGCTTTTAAAATTGGCTGTGAAAACTACGATCGACGACTAAAGTTGGTTTTACTTACCCTTTTTGGGGCATTTCTTTATTCAGGGTTTTTGGTTCTTTTTACGGTCTGTGGGATAGGTTTGATTAGGAATTGAGCATCCCCTTCAAGTATTAAAAATTATATCTATATTTTTCTAGCTGTGTTTTAAGATTACATAAGCGTTAGAAGAGATTATTACCGAGAATAGTATCGCATATAAGTTTAATCGCTTTACAGCCAAGAAAAGCTTGCATTTTTTAAAATATATCCAGCTCTCCATTAAAAAATTCTCCATAAACATCATTCTTTCATCATAATAAGAATAACTTATTGAAAAATACAGCGTATTCAGAATGAGGGTATAACCCAATTCTTATGAGAGCTTATTAATAAAGTCCTCACGGATAAAATATCATGTAAATTTTATTGAAGCTTTTCCAATTTACGAAGCTAGCGGTAGCGGTAAGGGAACCCGATCCAATATGTATGTTTTTATCAATATAACAATTTAGGGCCCGAAGTCTGTTTCTCCTTTCGGTTCATTCATTTGAAAATGAGCGGCCGTAAAGCGGAACGTATACGGGGTATATGGAAATATTGTGATAGGATCGCCCGAGTTTATACTGCGGTTGGAACGTGGGAAGGGGCTTTTGAAATATTATATAAATGTTATGCTTGATCGATATGGAAAATGCTCTTTAAATTAATATATTAATAAATATAATTATACTAATAATTTATATATATAAATATAAAGCTTAAATTTGATTTCTATAGGGTATATATGCTATTTTCCAATATAAAAATAGTTATTTAATTTAAAAAATTACACTAAAAATTTAATGGGTAAGCATAAAATTAAATAAAGTCATTTTTACTGATGGGTCCAATATTCTATTTATTATTCAAGTTAGAACCGAGATATGTTAGGTAGGTTCTAAAATTTTGCTGAAATCTGTTGTTTCCGATATAAGTCTACAAAATGCCTGAGGAATACCGTCTCTGTATTAGAAGCTTTATAAGTATTGAGCAGCGATAGCCGAGTGGTAAAAAACCGCGGTCTTCGACGCGACCGATCCCGGGTCGGCGCGCACCTCTGACAAAGAAATTTGTAATGTGCGCATTTATCGCTGCTCCACGGTGATGAAAAATATCGTGATATTTAATTGATTACGATGTTCCCCATCGCCGTGCATGCCTGAGAGAAATTCATAATTTCTCGAAAGCATGACGTCCACCAATCCGCACTTGGCCAGCGTGGTGGACTATGGCCTATATCCCTCTCACTTGTGAGAAGGAGACCTGTGCCCAGCAGTGGGACATAAAAAAAAGGTTGAAAAAAAATAAGTATTGAAATCAGTAATACTAGGTATTAATCATATCACATTTAACTTGTTCAATAATTATAAAGCGTGTCCCGACAAATACATCATTTAGTTTAGATAACTTAAACGCGGTAAAACCTTATCCCACTAACACTGGAATGGTTTTCGGGTATAAATTATTTTCGTTCGCGCCAAAAGTCAACGCAAAATGTAACACAAAGCCGTCAGAGGCCCCGTCCGGGGGGAAATAACAAAACCGGATAAATTTCACCGGTACATAATTAAAACGACAAATGTCCGTGCATTATTAACATTGGCGTATTTGGCGAACATTGGGCGATATGTTGGTTATTGGGAATGATGGAATGGAGTGGGACATGTGTACATTATGAATTGTTAATGCTGGTCCGCTGTTCCGATGGTAATCAAAAATGAGGTTACTGTAATTAACAACCAGTTGACCTCTTTTGTTTCGGACGTACGCCAATGACCGTTTATTACGACGCTCTTGTGACGAGAGCTCTGATTTTGTCGTTGAGTTACATTATTACGTGCAATATTTAAGCCATATATTTAAAATTACTCCTTTATTATTCAGTTACGCGTATAATTCCGGTAACATTGTAACCATTAGTATATAACGGCTTTCCACATGTCGTTTTATTTGGTCCGTATTTTACACTTAATTATTATTTATTTTTCATTTATAATATTTTAAGAATGAAAAACCAGAAGCGGAATATTAATTCACATTGCCTTTTTACAATCAAGAAATAACGATTTAAGGTTAATTAACATTTCATTAAATTATAGGTAAGCACAAATACAGAATTTCAGTACGCAAACGGGCAGAGTAACTGCCCCTAGAAGTTTCACTGTGATTATGCACGCTCCTTAGAGGAGGCCTCGCTTTTATAGGCGTTTTCCCCTACACAGTCACATTTTTTTATTCAACTACCGACGTTGATTTCTAACAATATAGATACTAAAAACAAAGATTTTATATGTTTATATTATTTACGGCACAGGCGCGTATTAAACACAATACCTATGTTTTAAGCTCAAAGTAGCTTAAATTATTACAATTAAAACACCATTCGTAGGTCAAGAGTTTATGATAATATTTAAGGATATCAATATTTAAGCTTTAAGGTCTTCTTAATCGTTTCGCTCTTGGCAGAGCGGTCGTGGTCGTCATGTAGTCGCATATGTGGCAGATGTAATTCTCCTCACAATCTCTCGCCATTTTGCTCGGTTGGTCGTCATTTTGGTGCACTCATGCAATGGACCGCCCACAGCAGATTTGATTTGGTCGGTCCATCGCATGGGCGATCTACCGCGTGGCCTGGTGCCCTCTATTTTGCCTTGCACCACTAGACGCTCAATGGAGTCATTGCCTCTCCTAGAGACGTGGCCGAAGAACTTAAGTATGCGGGTTTGTACTAAAGCGGATAGTCGCTGTTTGATGCCGAGTTCCTCGAGTATGGAGGCATTTGTACGAAATTCCGTCCACAATACTCCAAGCATTTTTCTCCAGCACCACATCTCCAGGGCGTCGATCTTTTTCTTCTCCACCTCACGCTGCTTTTAGGTACTTTGAGGCAACTTCAATTATATTTGTGCAACATGTGTTTTATCAAACTCCTTTTAACGACTAAAATTAAAATGAACATTGTGTTAAAAAAAAACAAAAGATTTTGGAGTAAACAATATAAAAACACCTTTTTTTAAAGTCTACTAGGGGATCTGACTTTACTGTTCGAAAGCATAGGGAAGCCTACTACCCTAGGTATTATGGAAGTATAACAAATTTTCATACCAAACACTCCAAAGCAAAAACTCTTACCCAGTAGCGGACTCTTGAAATGAAGGGAGGTATCAAATCAAATGAGCGGACGAAACGCGTAGCGTAATGGTTACCATGCTGGACTGCCGATCGGAAGGTCCCGGGTTCGATTCCCGACGTAACAAAAATTTAAATGATGTATTTCTGCCTTTGTGTGTGTCCATGGGACCCACGACACAGGGTATAAATACCCTTCTGTGGAGAAATGACTGTGAAACGTTATTTAGTTATTAACTCGTATATTACTTATTTCTATATCTATATTTCTTTATTTAATAAATAATCTTTTTTAATTATTTATTATTTTTTAATTATAATATATAATCTTTATTTAAAACCTAATTTTCTACTTTTTAGTACTTACAGATAACAAATTAAATAAACCAAGCTCAATAATGCTTTGTTGAATTCGGGTTCCAAAGCCAAACAAGCTCATTCATAAATGTTCATGTTAAGTCAATGCGGCTCAGTGACATGAGTTACGGTACATTTTGGGGAGTGAACGTCAAAAATTTTTTTTTCATCAAACCCATACGTGTGGGGTGTCTATGGATAGATCTTCAAAAATGATATTGAAGTAGCAAGCACAACAGCTAGTTTGGTTGGGCATTTCAAACTTAGTAATAGGTACAATTAAAATTAAAATTACTAATCTATTACTGTTTTAATTACTTTATTTTCTTTATTACCTTGTAAATCTCATATGTGCTATTTTTATTACTTTTAATACAATAATTTCTTTTAATATTTTTAATACACATTTTACTACACAGAAGACGTTTTACACATAGGTCATAGATTCACTTTAAAAATATTTTTTTCGTCCTGAAATAGTTAATAATTTATCAGAGTAACTTCTTATTTTCAATGTAGTTTTTTTAATAATAGGTATTTTCATAGATAGAAAGTCACACTAAAGAAGTGATAAAACTCCAAAAAGTTCACAATCGAGTTGTAAAGACGAATAATTTGATTTACATAAATGTTAATAAGCTTGAAACGACATGCATTTAAGTTACTGCAGTACGGGTTACTGTAAAGTTTTGGAGAATCGTATAATAACGTACTATGAGTGTAAAACGTTATTTATTTATTTATTTTGTCATTTTAATACTTATTACATCCTGTTTCTTTTATAAATAGTAATGGAACGTTAAGTTTATGTATTTATTGAAGATAATTTAATTTACAATCAACTATTTTAAGAGATACTGCCAAAATCAACATATTTACAGTCGGTCATATTTAATACGCAAAACTGGCTATAAATTATATGATATCTATTATATTTACATAAATAAGTTAAAGATTAAAAATATTCAGCAAAAAGAAGTGAACTTAATAATGATATTAATAATGTCTTGATGTATTACTATGTACAGTAATAAACAATTAGATCCAACAATTTGCAAGGTTAACAAGCTCGAAGACATAGCGCGTTGTGTTTGAGTTACTGAAATATGCCTTACAGCTAAGTTTCGGGTCGGAGCCAGTATTGATATAACAGGAAACTAGCGGCTACGCTTTTCAGACTTCGTGCATCTGAATATTCTCTAACTAGAATTCACTGGCACAATTTGCTTCATAAAGCTATGTTATTACAATAGAATAATAATTATAAAAATTTAGCATATATTTTATAGTCTGAACGACATTTCTATGCTATGGTCGTTCATAACCTATCTACCAGTCCATGGTTAGTTCGCCCGCATAGACCCAGTATTACTTATTTTCTTATCTTATTATCGAACTTAACTGTAAAAACGAAAAATTTTATTCATTTAAATAATTATGTGTGTATTTCAAATTCTCTATTTTCACGGGAATTTTATGGAGAGATTGAGTAATCTGAGAGGTTGCTTGAGAGTAAACAGAGTTCAAGTATGTCTCTCAATGCGTGAATATGAACAATAAGATTCAACAACTTGACATGTTAACAAGCTCAAACAAAGCATGGCGCATCGTGTTTGAGTTACTGCAATATGAGTTACTGCTAAGTTTCGGGTCGGAGTGTCGGAGCCGGTATTGATGTAGCAGGAAATTAGCGGTTAGCATTTCAAACTTCATTGCAACTGAATATTCTAGAATTTATGGGCACAGTTTGCTTGGTATATATGATTTAGTTACAATGAAATAATAATAATTATAACTTTTTAGTGTATTTTTATGTCTGAATTCGATTGGTAGGTCTGAGAATAGATTTTTATAAATTTGTCATCCCCCTAAGTGATAAGGGTAGCCCACCCCAAAAAATTAACGGCGGTACGGAGTTCGCAGGGTCAGCTAGTATATTATAAATATATATATACCTGTATAGAGTAAAATAATTTTATTTGCAATCAACTGTCGCTAGAAATTTAAGAAGTTTGCGCTATGATACCTACACCAGCTAATAGTACTTATTACAGTATTTACAATAAAAGATTTAAAAAATATGAAATTTACGTTTCACAAATTAATTTTACACGTTTAAATTAATCCCTGTTACATAACTCAACGGAGCTCTATGAAAGTTACTGCACATTTTTAACACAAGCTGTGACTTTAAATAACGAGTGCTTTGAGATTTTATATTGAATTATAACGTTGAGTTAAATATTTAATGTGAATAATATTTTATGTGACGCTCCGTGTGGCGTAATGGTTACCATGCCAGGCTGCCTTCAAGGGTCCCGGGTTCGGTTCCCTGTGAGGCAGAAATTGGAATACTGAGTTTTAGTTTCTGTTCTCGGTTTGTGGTTTTGTGTTCATGTCTTTGTGTGTCTCGATGTACAAGGTAACCAAGCGTGGGTTGCTATGAGTGTGTAGCGTTTTATTTTTTAAATTTATGAGAGTATTTAAATATTTAAATGAACTTGAAGATTTTTTAATACGCTTTTATTAGCTTCACCTGTATGTTTGTGTGTTTGTGAGCTTGTTTGTAACTCTACTTTGGAATCGATTTTAACCCACTTTCAACGGACAGATTTAATTTAAACTTTGGACACTTACCAAGAGTCGGTGGCAATACAATAATTTCATGAGTTTATCTGATTCCGAGAACTCGGAAAAAAATATTTTTAACAATAAATCGAACTAAAAAATAAAAAAATTATATAGTTAAAAAAACTAAAAAACACGCTGTAGCACACCAAACTAAATAATTGAAAAATAATCCTTAATATAACACTTCCCCGGTCGAACGATGTTGTTTCAAACACCTGTAAACTGTACTTGCTTGTTTACTGTTGTAGTTAGTTAGTAAGTTAGTCTACTTAGTATTATAGTTAATAGTAACATATTACATTAAATTAAATAGAGACGTAATGTGCATAATCGGAGCACAAAGAAATTTGTCTATCGGAGTATGAATAATGACCGCAGATCACCATATTCTAATTGTTACTTTAAACTACATATACCTAATAAACATATAAAATAACTTGTTCTGATGACTGAACAGAGCCTAATCTGTTAAAATATGTACGAAATTTTTGGGTGGGTTTCTTTCATTATAAAGACCTACTAAAAAGTGTTTACGATATTCCACCCCGAAATGAGAAAAACAGGTGTCAAGCAGTGTTTTAAGAGTCGAAAATTTTGGATCAATGCATTGTGTAAATTGACATTCAGCTTATTTTCTATAAAATTATGCCACACATTATGGTCACAGTTCAAGCTAGTATTAATATGTAACATTTAATTAGATAGAGATGTAATGTGTATAATCGGCGCTTGAAGCAATTTGTCACAGGGTCGCTAACGGTGGACATGACTAATGGCATGGCTCATACGAGTAACTATAATATTATTATGAACTAGCGGCCGCCCGCATCTTCGTCCGCGTAGACTTTAGCTGTAGTTATTTTTCTAAAATAAAAGTAGCCTAAGTTAGTCCTCATTACTTCATATACCTGCCAGTGAAAGTCTCATTAAAATCGGTCCAGCCGTTTCAGATATTAGCCGGAACAAACAGAGAGATTGACAGACAGAAAAAATTTGTAAAAAATCTTATTTTGGTATATGCACCGTATATGCATTCATATGCATGTAGTAAAAAGCGGTTATTTTAATATTACAAACAGACACTCCGATTTTATTTATTTGTATAGATTGATACTTTGCACAATCCGGTCTTGGACTACCAAATCAATTTAGATACTTATAATGAGCTGTCAAAACTTGACATCCTAAAACATTTTATATAAGAAAATGATTTGTGATGTCACAACTCAATTATAGTCAATTGACTATTTATTTATTTATTTAAAAGGTAATAAAATTCGTGTATTAAAATAAATTAATAATAATAATAATCCTTTTATTGCCTTAAAATTACATAATACAAAGTTTTATTGCTAAAAATGGGCAAAAGGAGTCGGCTCAGCTTTTGCTCACGCGAGGTGTTGACTTCGCGCGGCGCTGTTTTTCAGCCGATCCCTGGTCCCAGAGGTGTTAGTCGGGAGTCTGATATCTGTGGTTCCCCAATTAACATTTTTCCTGTTTTCCACACGTGATTTACTGCCACCTTTTTGACCAATGCATTTTGATTTTTTCTGTGCATAGTGTCCATAAAGAGCTTGGGTGAGGTCACCTGCCTCACTCCACACTCCAACCTGTACGACTGAGACACACAGTTCGCCCACGATTTTTGTGACTGCGTTATCTTTTACTACATAAAACTCATAAGGAAAATGGAACTCTATACAGGAAGATTCGAAAAAATCAAATGGTGTACTATACTTATTGTACCGTAAAGGACGGTCAAACAATAGTCGGCTAGATAAGATACAAGATATCAGAGCTTGGAAAGTTATTAAAGCATCATAGTATGAAAATGTTAGCAGAGACGGGAACGAGTTGTGAGAAAATGGATGCAATCATTTTATGCACAACACTTCTTAAAACTTACATGTTTTTAGTTTAAATTTTAATACTAACTATGAGAACTATTCTCAGTGGGCAGTTAAAAAGTTTTGCACGCACGCACTTTTGCAGCTATTTTTTTTTTCAACCTTTTTATGTCCCACTGCTGTGCACAGGTATCCTACTCATAAGTGAGAGGGATTAAGTGCGGATTGGTGGACGCCATGCTTTCGAGAAATTATGCATTTCTCGCAGGCATGCACGACGATGGGGAACATCGTAATCAATTAAATATCACGATATTTTCCATCACCGTGGAGTAGCGATAAATGCGCACATTACAAATTTCTTTGTCAGAGGTGCGCGCCAAGGATTTAAACCCGGGATCCGTCGCGTCGATGACCGCGGTTTCTTACCACTCAGCCATCGCTGCTCTGTAGCAGCTAGTAAAAAAGCTAAGACGTAATATCGTTAAATCACGAGATGTGATCCTTATCGCGGTGCGGGAACAAAGGCTCTCCCGTGCTCCTCAACAACGGATGCTATCGGGAGTATCGACGTTTTTCCTGGAACAGAAGCAGAGACTAGGGACTGCGGTATATTGATTAAGTCACAATTTAACGTATTAATTTATCACATAGAAAAACTTGGCGCAATGGTTACCATGCCGGACTGCCAATCGAGGGGTCCCGGGTTCGATTCCCGGCGAAACAGAATGAACGACGAGTTTAAATTTCTGTTCTTGGTCTGGGTGTTTGTGTTTCTCTCTTTGTGTGTTTTCTTGGTACCCACGGCACAGAGTATATCTGGAGTAGATATAGTAGAGCTATGCATGTGAAATTTTAACTTCATATACTCGTATATACTAAGTGGTCATTTTATATAAAAAGACGCTTATAAAACAATATATAAAATTCTATGTTTGAACATAAAAGCGATTCAATTAAAGTTTACAAAGTATTTTTAGTCACAATTAATTCTTTCTTACCGTACAATCATCAAGCTATCAAAATATATTTGTGCAAATAAAATAATTTCATTTCATTTCATTTCATTTCATTTCATTTCATTTCAAAAGATATCCTACGTAACGTTTTTCTTAAAATTTTATATTGATTGCAAGCATTTCCCTACTGCGACTCCGCTGAATGCGATTCTAATCGGAGTGCGGAGAACAAAGGGTCTTCCTCACTCCTTCACAAGTAACTGATGTTATTGGCAGTATCTACGTTCTTACTGAAACAGACGCAATGGGTAAGGACTGGCTGCACCCCTTTTTGCGTCCCACTGCCGGGCACGGGTCTCTTCCCATTATTGGGGAAGCCTAGAGCTTACTCCACCCCGCTACTTCAATGCGGGTTGGTGGAGATGCGGGTTAGTGGCCAACCCGCTGTCGGATGTTTTCAAACCGCCCATAAGGCCTCCGATAATAATAATTAAATTAATGACTATTATTTATCGACAACAACCGGGACCGACGGCTTAACGTGCCGTGCAAAGCACGGAAACGCGCATGAAATTTTTTGCCACTAGCGGTCACCCCCTCACACCCTGCAAAGTAAGTAAGGACTGCAAACAATATTCAAGAAACACTTTGCTTGTTAATGTTTAAAGACATGTTGATAGTTAGAGATAAAGAGATGGAGCATAGAAAATTTTCTAAAAGTTTATACAACTTCACATTAGAGGACGTTGCGTTCACAACGCGCATAATGCCCGAAGACACGTGAAAACCAAAATGTTTAGAATACATAAAAAAAGATGGATAGACGGCAACAGAGGAGGCAACAACCACGGTAGAAGAAAAATATAATGGAAATATTCTTATAAAAGGAGCGGATGTCTTTAGGACAAATTAATTTGCTAATGTTCGTAGCTATTTTTGCATGATGTTTTCTTATGAGGCTTTATAATATTTGTAAACATTTTCCAACCGACTCCGCTGAAAGCAGATGTGATCCATATCGGAGTGGGGAGAACAAAAGCTTTTCTTCGCTCCTTCACAAGTTGGTAACTGTTGTTATCGGGAGTATCGATAATGACATAATATATAATAACTATCCTTAGATAGCAGCAGATAGTTGTAGGTGGTAGAACTATTATCGTTCGCCCGGGGAAGTACCACCGCAGCGCCCACTTCTGCCGTGAGCACGTGGCCTGAATGCTCGTCTGCTACTCCATTCAAATAAAAAAAGCAGCACATTGTTCAGGAAACAATTTAGCATATCGAGGAGGAGTGTGCTTTGCTTGACATGTGATTTTTGGCAAAACGTTAATCACGCTATCGAAGTTTTATGTTATTTTATATTAAGTTACAATCACCGAAATGAGACTATCTTCATAATAAGAATGTATCTGTATGTTATAGAGATCGATAGAGCATTCAGAGCTTGAAAAAATTAAAATGTTTGAAATACATCAAAAAGATCGGTGATTCAAGATGTTATAATAGTTGCAAGCATTCCTCTACCGACTCCGCTGAATGTGATCCTTATCGGAGTGCGGAGAACAAAGGCTCTTCTTCGCTCCTTCACAAGTGACTGATGTTATCGGGAGTATCGACGTTCTTCCTGGAATACACGCAGGAGTAAAGATTGCGGCACATTGTTTTAAACACAATATAACATAATTGATAATCAGTATATGGTTAAGATGAACTTAATGCTATTGTTAAACACGACTCTCAACGTTTACGGCGTAGAATATTTGAGCAAAATATATCTTAAGTAATGTAACTGAAGCACACTGATTACAGATTTGTAATAACAGCCTTTTGCATTTTGCAACCTTTTGCATACTGTTCGATTGCTGCATCTCTCCCATTATTTTAGTATCTTATATTATTATATTACTAGCTGTGCCCCGCGGTTTCACCCGCGTTAGAGAGGATCATTAGCATAAAGTTAAGTCCCTTCTGAAGTGCTGTGGGCCGGCTTTTTTGTAGCACTATTTAAGATAAACATTTCTATCATATATTACGAATGTGTAACTCTAGCGGTTTTGGCAGCGCACGCCAGAATAGCTCGCATATGGTAGATTTTTTCCTACTTACTTTCCTACTATAGCTTTATAAATTGTAGCCTATGTATTATTCTGATGTATAAGCTATATTACTGTAAAGTTTCATTTAAATCCATTCAGTAGTTTTTACGTGAAAGAGTAACAAACATCCATACTTACAAACTTTTGCGTTTATAATATTAGTAGGATTTTCCAGATCATTTGAGAAATTTCTGTAACTTTCTCGATCATTCTCAATTAATTAAAACAGTTTGCAATTATTTTAAATATCTTCAGATAATTCGAGACGTTTCTGGAACATTCTCCAATATTTTCAATTAATTAAAAAAAATCTATTATTTTAAAAATCTCCAGATCATTCGAAAAAAGATTACAATTATTAAAAAAATTCCAGATTATTTGAGAAGCTTTCTCGAATATTCTCGATTAATTAAAATGATTCGAGAAGTTTCTGCAACTTTCTCGAACATTCTCAATAAAATTAAAATTAAAATAGTTTGCTAGATCATCCCAGAAATTTTGAGATCCACCCAGAAGTCCCTATTGGTTAGAAAAGTACAGATATTTATTTTTTCAGATTTTTCCACCCACTTCCACCCACCGCGATCAATCTCTCTTACTATCATCTACGTACTAAGGGGTATTTACCACCTCAACGGGAAGTTGATTAGAGTTAATGATAATAGAGAATACCGTGTATTTACGTACAAAGAAAACCCTTTACTTTTTATATATATATTAAGATTTTGTCCCGTATTAGTATGTTTGAATGAAAGGGTTATAAATTGATTATTTCGCAAACAGTCAGTGCTTTAGGAATTAGAAGGTTGATCGCTGCACCCTATTCTTTCAAATTTGCTGCATTAAAAGACAAAGACAAAGACTTTTACTTGCACAAATATGGATGTTACATGTTGTTGTCTACAAAAGGTGTTTTTACACATTTGGTTCGCCATATTTACCTTCATGAGGTATGCAAATATTACAATATTTTAAATATAACCAATTACAAATATACATATTTGTATTTGATGTTGAAATTTGTGTTGTTTTATTTACTACATTATATTTATATTATTATTATCATTATTTGTACCCATATTGCGCCTTTTGTAAAAAAAACCATGACACTGAGTAAATAACACCTTTCTTTGAGCTCTTGACAATCTTAAAATAATCATATTTTAATATTGAAGAATAGTTTAATAGGAATTTCATTGAGTTATGGCAAACGTGTGCAGGTCCCTTTTAAGTCAATCAGGCTTCTCGCTCTATTGCTCCTCCACTCCCTGCACTACCGGTGCCACAGAGTCGGTGGATCTAGCACGTTTCCGTTGCAGACGATGCCGATGTAGCCATTCACTGCAGCTGATATTGTGTCCAGACTTACTTTGTCTGTGTAAATAATCTTAATAATAATCTAAATTCAGAGCGCATAATATTGCATTGCAGATTTCGACGGCTTTCTTTCTAGAATTAACAACTTAGAATTAATAACTTATGTACCATATTCGATACAATAAATAATTATCAATATGATAACGCAATGAAAGGAAAAACTTAACGTTAAATTAACACTTATACGTGAACTGTGCGAAAATATTTTATCATAATTTTTGAAGCGAAAGCTTCTTTAGCGGCGTTGTTCACTTTTTTTGGGATCGGTAAAAATGTTAGACTCGCGTGACACGTGACCTGATCGAATATTCGTAAGACGCGGATGGTGACAGCTGATGGCTTGACTGTCTGTATACTTGTAAAATTCGTGTATATCAAGTGTTTAAAATATGGAAATTGAACAAAGTGCATCTATTTATGAAAAAAGTGACGAAATTATTCCCTAACCATTCCAAAATATCAAAAATATACAACGTTAATGTACAAGTTTTCACTTCTCCCGGAGTTCAACCCTATTTTTAGTCAAAAATCTTTTAAGGTGGTTAGTGTGTCAGAACAACTAACTTGTACCAACTAGTTCGCTAACAACCCCACTCTGCAAATTTCAACGGACGTTGTAATTACTGCAGTGATGTCGTCATCAATCACTTCACTCATAATTATAGCTTCATCAGTACGCTTCGCATGATTATAGCTCTGCTACGCGAAATTGTACGATTTATGTTCTAGATTTTTAAATGTAGTTGATATTGTTCATTGACTTTTAGTATGAAGTATTAAAATACTGATAAGGAATATTAAAAAGGAATTTTGTTGAAAAAGTTCTAAACAACATCATTACTTTCTCAGTGTTTAAAAATGATAATTTTCAACAGACTTGTAACCAAAGTGCGGTCAATTCAATTTTGTCAGTCGTTTCTACCTATGTAAATATGTATTATTGTGTTCAATACATCAGCGTTATCATTATCATTATAACTTTGCTTCGTAGATATCGTAGATTGCATATTACATGCGCAGGTTGTAACAGAGAAGGTTTAACCCTAAAGAGTAAATAATAATAAAAATATTAAAGAAATAATGGTAAGAAAATAAAAGGTATTGTCATTTATATAAACTCCTTGTAGTTACACATACAAATGTAATTTGAGTCGTCTTACCCCTGCGCTCGCCCCTCGCACGGCAGTCGTCTCCAACGCGCCTCACGCGCATTTTGTAAAAGGTTTTATTAAACGAGTGTATCCAATTAAACGGCCTATTTCAATTAATATCATCCAGCACTTAAATAAGGTTGCACGAAGTCCCCCGTCGCCAGCCTACACCCCTGAACATTCGTGCACACTCCTTGTTAAGTAGGTTAAAAATCTGTATAATCAACAATCTGCAACTAACCCTCCGTTATATTAATACGTTTAATAGGAGACGTCTTTAATTGGAACAGTGCCGTCATAGTCTTATTTCATTTCATTTATTTCATTTCATTTATTTCATTTCATTTATTTATTTATTTATTTCACGTTATTATACACGTTTCACAAACCATGATCTAAATCATGCAATCTTACAATAGTAATGAGTTGACATCTTAAGTTATGTAAACGTTAGTGAAACACCTGGATTTACAAAAACCTAAAATCAACACTATCTGCATACACTGTTTCACTATTGATCTCCCACTACCTTGAGGTTGACTAGTAGAGAATGTTCTAAGCATTAAGTCCGCCTTCTATCCGATGCTTTTCTACGGTAGAAATGTTTAAATAAATCAATAAATCCATCAGTTTGCTCACGATTATAGCTTCTTCAGTACGCTGATCATGATAATTGCTTTACTAGTTGACCTTTCAACTTGAACGTTGTGAGTTTCTGTTGAAAAATAGAAATGTATATCAAGTAAACTAGATTTCCATTTGGGAATTCATTTTATTTTATTGCGTCTTTCAAACAAGTTTGGGTTCTTAAGACTGTATATAATCAGATACAGATGGTGCCCCAGTTTTCACTATAAAAGAAATGAATTTTAATAATAATTTATTTATTGTTACTCACAAAGATGGGACAGTGGTACAAATTTAACAAATATAAATGTAAAATTCACAACCTTACTTTGTGAGAACCTGGTGCCTGATATGGGTTAATAAAAAACCTGTGTTACAAGTCACCAGTGCTCTCCCGCGGAAAGATATACAATTTACATCAACATTACATGTGAGATAGGTAGCTAGTGTGCGCGTTATTTGCAACTCCGTGGGTAGCTAGAACTTACACTTACAAAAAATTTCTTAAATTTAAAGGATTATTAAAATGTTACAAAAATGTGTGTGTATGTGTGTGTGTGTGTGTGTGTTTGTTGCAAAAAAAATTGCAACTTCTAAGAGAAGTAAAAATATTGACGTATAAAATACAAGTAATACTTTACTCGGCTCTTAACCCAGTACCCTTCAGTGCCGCTCAGTATCGAAAAGAAAATTAGATAGAACTATTGGTTGAACACACCATAACATATAAAAGAAGTAAGAGAAGAAGAAGAAGAAGAAAAGAAGTAAGAGAGTATACATTTGAGTAAGTGTGGTTATGTCAGCCCGATATTATAGTCAGCAAGGTTACAACTGTCTTTCCGCTAGTGATGAATTTTACATGTGATCTATAATCATTTGGGACACTGGAAGGTACACACTATAACAGTAACTAAAATTTAGAGTTGTTGAAGTTGGGCTGGAAGACTTATGGCTTGTACATTCAGGAACTTGGCTCTACATCTGTGAGATCTGATATCTTCTTAACATAGTAACTAATCATCTAACATAGAATTGTTTTAGTAAGATATACACATTGAAGCTACAGAAAAACAAAGAATCTAAAATCAGATTAATTGTTAAGAAGCAGGTAATACAAAGTAATTTTAAGGTCTCATCATATCAGCTAAGCAAAAGAATTTATAAAAATATAAATGGAACTTTACCCTGCACTTAACCCAGTGCCCTTCACCGAGAGAGCGAAACTGCTTAGTATTACAGACAAAAGCAAACGAACCTGTTGGTGGGCCAACATTTATACCAAGCCAAAGATAAATAATATTATGAACAAACCCGGTTGCAGCTGACCCAGTTCTGTACCTTTGAGCTTAAACAAAGCAACTGAATTAACAAATGATATCTGATATTATCTTCACTTCCCATTTGCGATGTGATGAGTTGTACATTGATGTACCATACTATGTACCATACTTATACAATTTTTGCCAACACTTTAGAATGCTCATAAAATCAATATTTTTGCCGAATATTTCCAAATAATCTATACTAATTTTATTATTGTGTTGATTATCATTCTTCCATGTTACAATTACTTCATGCCAGAAATCCAATAAAGTATTTTGTGGAAGTATCTTGTGGAATATCTTATGGAATGTTTTTTTCATCAATGCTAATAAAAAGAATATGATTACAGAAGATTATCATTTAAAAAATCTTCAAATAAACAAATTTAAAGAAAAAGTGTATTGTTAAAATCGGGTATTACAAAGTCTGTGTTAATTATTTTCATCTATACTATCTATACAAATATTTTAAAGGTTAAAGATTTGTATTTTTGTATGTTTGTGATGAATAAACTCAAAAACTACTGTTCCGATTTCAAAAATTCTTTCATCTTTAGAAAGCTACATTTACCTTGAGTAACATAGGCTACTTTTTACAGCGGAAAAATGCTCCATTCCTACGTGAAAACGGGTAATAAGGTCAACGCGGTTGAAGCAACTGGCTAAACGCCTATGATTTTTATATAGCAATGAAGCTTGGTACAGCACATAGGCTATTTTTTATCCTACGGGGACCCATTAAACGGGTCCACGTGGGCGAAGCCGCTGGCGGAAGGCTAGTACAGCTACGAGTATATGGAAGCAAACGCCATTGTTGACACGAAAATAACACTTTGCCCACCACTCTCAAGCCAAAGCGCGAAACCGTAGTGTTACAGAGCAGAGCAAGTAGATTTTTTTGTACAATGCATCGATAGTACAGAGTGAAAGATACGAGTAAATAAGATTATGAGCAAACTCTATTACAGTTGACCTGGTTTTGTTGTTGTTTACCGCTTCAGAATAAATAAAACCACTGAATAAACAAAAAAAGGTTTGGTACCGTAGTTATGTGGTTTCTACCCATATCTAAAACTACACGTACTGAAAATAATATTTTCACCAAAAATTTCCAAAAAGTCCAAAATTTTTTTTTCCTGAATTATTTTGTGGAATCGCACATGAAAATATGTAATGAATAGGACTGCTGAGTCCGGCATAATAACCATGGCGCCACACGGGTCGTCAATACGTCTTATTATCATTACATAATATTACTACATAAAAATGTAATTTTGTTCAAAAAGTAATAAATACTAAATTAGAACTACTTCTCTCTTAATTTTACCCTGTGCTCTTCAACACAAGCGCAAAGCCGCCAAATAATGTAGAAAAACCGGCCAAGTGCCATTTTTTGTATTTGTTATAATAGAACAATAGAAATACATCACCTGTGTAAACTATTGTCTAGCCATCACGGTTCATAAGATACACCTTGATGACAGACAGACGGACGGACAGCGGAGGCTTAGTAATAGGGTTCCGTTAGCACCCATTGTGTACGGAACCCTGAAAAGAACAAACAAAGCTATTAGTGGAGATCCGAGATAATACAGGTTGAAAGAGAAATAAGATTATGAGCGGTTCCGATTTTGTTTGACCTGGTTTTCTAACCTTTGTGGATTGAAAAAGCCACTGAGTACACAAATTACAAATTTTATGAGCTTTTATTTCGACTATTATCCATTTGTATTTAGGGTGGATTGCACCGTAGGCCTGGTTATAGTTTCGGTTAAAACTAACTTTAACGGTAACTTTAACGACGACAATAGAATTTAACAATAGTATGTTTCACCATCACGTTTTTCTTGATTGTTAAAGTTACAGGCGGTGAAGTTAATACTCAGACGATATGATATTTGACCTTAACAATAGCATTAACCAGCCAAAATCGAGCAGTTAATGTTACTGTTAAGTTATGACGTCATTGCAACCATAGCTTAAATGATGCAACGCAAATGTCGCTTAACCGAGGATTTGACGGCTAGTTTGGGTTTAGTTATCGCAATAGTTACATGGTGCAACACACCCTTAATGATGTAAAATATAATAGTAATATCTCACCAACGTAGCTTTTAAGAACACTGGCGAACAGTAAAAAGTAAAGTATAAGTGTGTTTTAATATGATATAAAGAAAAATGTTTAAAATAAATTCGAATTTGGCGAAATGAACTGTTGTGGTATGTAAATATATAATACCTATTACTTGGACACTATTTCTCTATCTATCTCTCTCTTTATCTGTCATTACGCGTCGGCTATAACAAAGTTGTAGTCATTGTATAAATAACACTTTAACCCGCACTTACCATAAGTACTGTTAACACGTTTTTGGAGCGTCGCGATATTATTCTTTAAGACAAGAAGAACTGATTTTTTTAATAAAATAAAAAAGCGATTTACACTCATAGCCATCAGTATGGTAAAAATATATCGTGTGTCGTGGGTACCATGGACACATACAAAGACAGAAACACAAACACCCAGACCTAGAACAGAAATTTAAACGCATCATTCAAATTTCTGTTTCGCTGGGAATCGAATCCGAGACCCTCCAATCGGTAGTCCGGCATGATAACCATTGCGCCACACGGGTCGTCATATAAATAAAGAAATGAATTACTCCCTGTAGACAAAAAGGCTTAAACAGTGTTTACATAAACTCTAAATTATAAAAGTCCAAAAAGAATTAAATGAGTAAATTAAAACCAGGCAGTACACAGTATATTAAACCCTTTTCAGTATTTTATATGCACAGTAATTTTAAGCATTTTACAGACTACCTATACAGAGGCAAAGCCAATGTTTTCTGCATAAACAACTTTTCACTTCGAGCTTAACCCAGTGAAACCACTGAGTGTTATGTGCTTACAATCGGTGGCAAGAGTAAACATTGCTGTTTAAGTGTATAAAGAAAAAGATAAATAAAATTATGAGTGATCTCGGTTACATTGGGTTTCATAGTCTTTGCGGATGAAATAACGTTCATTTTGGAGGATCCCGCAAAGTTATGAATAAATCAGTTTGTTATAAATATGTAATGTGTTGTAATTAAAACTATTTTGAAACTGTAGTGTAAAATACATTGTCTTTACCAGCAGTAGTCCATTGTCTGGGCGGCAAATTTATAGGGAGCAACACACATAATACAAATCTTAGAGAATTTTTTTTTCAACGGGTTACTGTTTTTAATAACAGTAATTCATGTCTATCTTTCTTCCACATAAGATTCTGGAAACTTCTGTATTTCCTCTCCATTAGAAAGAGCCGCAGAAATCAGCAGCTTATCCTACAGCTGACAAATGTTCGTTATACGGAACTCTCACGTCTTATCACAATATTATTGTGATTAACAATAACAAAAGAAAAATTGCCGTTGTAATCTAGGGTTATCCATTTAAAAAGAAAACATCCAATTGCAAAAATTTATTACCTGGTCATGAAATCATAATAACTGGGAATTTTACGTAAGTTTTAAAAGCGAAAGTCATTGTACAATAATACTCCGTCCCGCACTTAACCCAGCAATGCTCCGCGGGAGCGCGAAGCCGAGTAATGCGGAAATACGATGAGTGAGCCTCCGCCGCAGTCGACCTGCTTTCCAGTTTGTACAGATACCAAAGCTGGTGGAGTAATGAATTGCAGCTTATTTTATTTTGACTTGTTGCTTTTAATAAGATTAAAAATTGCTAAATATAAACATTAGTTAATTTATAAAATAAATTATATTTTGAAATCAGTTTGGAAATATGCATCCCAAGTGTGATGTTTAAAACAGATGAACTTATTCAAAAACTCCGGAGAAAAAATTAAGTGTTAAAACAAATGCTCATAAACTCACATAATGTCAGCTGAAATTATACAAAAATGTTATCCTAACCATTTGAAAACTTGTTTCATAAACCACTACGAGATCCTAGATTCCCTATTCCTAGAAATGTACACATTCGTCCCTGAAGATGCAGGATTCTCACATAATATTATAATTTCTGATATATTGATCATGTACCAAAACATAATAAAATAAAAATTGCTCTTGTAACCTAGAAATTTTGCATTTAAAGAGAATAAATCCAATTGCAAAAATGTATTACCTAGTCATGAAACCATAATAACTGGGAATTTTACGTAAGTTTTAAAAGCCAAAGTCATTGTACAATAACACTCCGTCCCGCACTTAACCCAGCACTGTTCCGCGGGAGCGCGAAACCGAGTAATGCGGAGAAGGTAAACAGAGCCGCGAATTATAGAGCGAAACACAAATAAGATGAGTGAGCCTCCGCCGCAGTCGACCTGCTTTCCAGTTTGTACAGATACAAAAGCTGATGGAGTAATGAATTGCGGCTTATTTTATTTTGACTTGAAGCCTATGAGGTAAATTCCAGCCAAGATGTTTATAAAACAACTTACGGTATTCGAAAACTACTGGAGAAAATATAATTTATAATATATAATATTCATAATTTCAACATAATGTTGTATTTTTACTGAACAGAAAAAAAATATGCAAAGTTACAGAGTTAAGAGAAGTTTTCTCCTTACGAAATGTTCTTAGCTATTTTCATCTTGGTTTTGATACCAGACCAATATTTTTTTACGAAAACAGTTTTGCTTTTAATTGCTTCTATATTTCTTATATTACCTTTTCAGAAATTTAAGTAGCTTTTACTTGTTTAAGAGACGATTAAAATAAATTTCATGTGTATTAATATATACGGAAAGTATAGATGCATAATACTAAGAAATTTTCCCCAATTATTTCAGCAAAATATTTTTGATAGGTCTTGTGTTCGGGGAGGGTTTAGACGTAGAGTTTAGAGTTCAACCTAAGATATGTCACTTCAATTGTTTTTATCACGTAACGAATTTGTAGCAGTGGATACTTACCTACCACTGGGAGATATTTTACAAAAATCTACTTTTGAGAAATCTCTCACCCCACATTAACTTTTAAAATAGAGGAAAAAATAAACAATATATAAGCGATATCGGCCGCAGTCGACCTGGTTTCATTATCATTGCAGATACGAAATTCGATGAACGAATGCACGGAACAATAAACGGAAAATCTTTTGAAGTATTTTGAATGAAAGATTAATAAAAGTTTTATTACATTGTTTTTTAATTCTTATCCGCTCGTATTCCTATCGGGAGAAGTTTCTAGGTCCATTGGCTAGCATTAGCAACTTCTTAACAGCATGTGGCCTGCGTGCTTGCCTACTTTTTTAGATAAATAAAGAAAAAATTCGTTAAAAACATTAACAATAAGTATTTATAATTCGAAGATGCATGGCCCGGCGGCTAGCGTAGAACGCAAACGATCTAGGTACGCAACCGAATTTGACGACCTGCGTGGCCCGATGGTTACCACACCGGACTGCCAATTAAAGGGTCCTGGGTTCGATTCCCGGCGAAACAGAAATTTGAATGATGAGCTTAAATTTCTGTTCTCGGTCTGGGTGTTTGTGTTTCTGTCTTTGTGTGTGTACATAGTACCCACGAAACAGGGTATATCTAACCTACTGTGGGGCTGCGAGTATGAAGCGTTTATTTAACTAAGCCAAACGAGCGTGGTCGGGTGTGAGATGGGTGACCGCTAGTGGCAAAAAAAACATGAGTTTCTGTGCTTGTAGCATGCCGAGCTAAGTCGTCGGTTCCGGTTATTGTCGATAGATAACAGTCAGTGCCCAGCAGTGGGACGCAAACAGCCATTTATAATTAATTGTCACCTGTAAAAATGAAAGAAAAAAAATACAATTTGGGTTAGGCCATACAATACCGCGATGTTCCATAGAGAACTATTTGTTTTGCTCTATAATACTCGGCAGTTTCGAGCCGCTGCGAAGGGTAGTAGGTTAAGTGCCGACAAGTGTTTTTCACAATAAGTGCTTGCACACGTCGAAGTTCAAAAGTATGTGGGTTATCAGTTTCAACTTTTGCTTTTTTATACTCCGCGGTAACTTTTATTATCCGGTAAGATTCACTAATGACTCGAACGCATTTTAACAAAGATACAAACAAGAAACTATATACTCGACGTGGCATTGATTACCTAACTAACCTTTTATGTTTGGATTTACACGAATGAGCAGCTTCTGTTCTACTTTGAAATCGCAGATAGATGTTATATTTATCTTATTATAGCTCTTAAGTTTACGGTATTTGATATAACTAAGAGAAAACACGAAGAAAAAAATAATTAAAGTACGCCTGTTTTAAGTTGCATTTGCATCCTAAATTATCCACCAATAGTTCCAAATGCTTTTTTACAGGTAAGTGACCCGACATCAATTAATTGCTGTTTACCCCGACAACGATCTGAGGTCGTTGCTCCCATAAGGTTAGATCTTTACTAATTTATATGATTTAAAAATAGACCTGATGTTGACAACGCCTCTTCCAATTGGTTGATTTTGCAAATATTTATGTGTTTTATTTTCTTCAAAGTGGTGAAAAATTAAAGGATGCGTTTTTTTTTCAATTAAAGGGAAGTTTTCTTTTCAATGTTTTGACTGATAAACGAATTAAAGTCAACAACCGACTTGTGATATATCATACATATTTCCACTATGAAATGCGAGTTTTTCATATTTCTAGTTGATTAAAAAGTGCAAGTTAAGAGCTTCGTAAAAGATACGCATCCCAGTCTCCGAGGTATTCTTATGAACATGTATGGAGATCGTTTATAATATGAAAAGCTTCTTTTTTGTCTTTTTTCTTTACAATTTCACGGATTTGGTTTTCATTGATCTTTGACATAATAAAATTCCTTTTTACTAAGTGTATGATTTTTGGGAATCCGAAAAGGTTTTCTTTTATAAATGTATTAAACAGACTGTCTCAAGTGATATAATATTATCCAAGAGCTAGCATAGTGACTCGATTAGCGTCATTAAGGAATATCTCGGCAAATATTCGTAAGTGTACTCGTAGGCTTGTTCAAAGGCCAACGACCCCTGAACATAATTGCCAGTTATTCAAGAAAGGGCCCTGTAAGTGATCCGGGCATTGCTCTCTTCTGGTTTGAGGGTACTAACGAAGTGATTGTAAAATAAGCTTGATCATGACAGCGCTCAAAATTAAATTTGGTAATGATAGTCGGGTAGAGGACAAAGGGAAGGTAATGTTTCCTGAAAGTAAGCACAGAACATCAGATGTTTTATGAAAAATTAGGATGAAAAAAAATTAAATTGATAATTCCTCATTGAGATCTTTGAGTTGCGTTTAATATCCATAAGTTATTCGTAATATACTTCTAGGTGTTTAAAATTCACTGTGCCTTATTGAAAGTATATTTTTCTTTTTCATTGGTATGGAAACTCTTGGTCTTTAAACTATATAAGCCCTTTCTTTAGCTTTTAATAGCGTCGTTCCCAACCGATGTCTAGGTTTTATCACAAAAGTCTCAAATTTAGTGACAGCAACTATAATATTCACAACCTTGAAGTTAACAAGATGAAATCTGACACTATCCTTGTTATGAAACATATGTAATGGCTAAAAGCGTACTATTTGGTTTTTGACCTTATAAACTATTATAAATAGCTCGCCAAGACATCGCATGATAGAAACAAAGTCGCTCTGTTTTAGCCACCTGGCTCCATGACACCGTTCAAAATCACAATTATTATCTTCTGTTGCTACTCCGAATTCTGAAAGGCAAGTTAGTGAAGACTCTCAAAATGAAGAGAAAAAGATCATGGCTGAGTGCAGTCCCTTTTCTTCAAATAGACAATGCTACTTTTTATGTTTGTGACCCTAAGAATATTTTTAATACGTACGTACGCATTTCGTAGTTTTAAGAAGAAATAAATATTTTTCTATTTCTATTATATTCTAAATTGAGTAAAATTTAAATGTAATATTAGAAATGTTGAAATGTAATACATTTTTAACAATCCCTTTATTTATGTTCTACCTATAAGTTATGTTAACCTATAGTTATGTTCTCACCTCGAGTGTGAATTAACGTAAAATCGACGGATTTCCATATTTTTTTCCGGAGCCGGGTCGGGCGTTATTTATGCACTTCGCCTTATTACGGCTGTAATGCGAAAACTTTGCAAATATCGGGAATAGGAAAGAGCCGGCCTCTGTTTTGTATGGCTGGCTCTTTGAACTTAAAGAGGTGCTAAACATAAGCTAAATAAGTGTTTTGTTCAAGGCTTCAGTTTAGATATCACGAGTAGTTTGTCAAATATTAGAATCTCAGTTTAGATAATTGTCACAATTTAACCATATTGCTTCTTGAAATTAGAACCTCATTTCCAAAAATTGTCAGAGTTATGCCACATTATTTTAAGAAATGAAGAAACAAACAAGCATAATAATACTTGTTGATAAAGAGCAATCAGGCAGCATTGATATATGCTGCCAACTGAATCCAATATAGGATCACGTTGCATCATAATTATTAACGTCAACCACTCCTCGCACTTACATAAATTGTAACACACTCCAATGTGATTTGAGTCAGTAAGGCCCTAGGTTAAATCGAAGGGTTTTTCATCGAGAGGCTACATTATTTCTGGAAACAGACCCGCGTCGGACACCTGCGCGGACGTTATTTATGCACTGTGCCTTATTACGTTTGTAATGCGAAAACTTTGCAAATATCGGGATTTGGAACGAGTCAGCCTCTGTTTTGTATGTATTTGAATTAACGAAGGCTCTTTAAATTTAGGCGCGAAACAAATCAAGTGCTTTAGGATCCAAATCAGAAAACGAAACGTAGTTCGTGAAATATTAGATCTTAGATCAAAAAGTATTAATAGTAAATGGTTATTTTATGAAACTGTATTTCTGTTGTATATTCATAGGCCCACCCTAGGACTCATGCACTGCAGGTACCACAAATATACTAAAATACCGATACAAATACAAACATCGATATTGAGAACGGTAGAATAAGTAATTTCTGCCTCGACCGAAACCGAATCCGGGACCTTCAATCAGTTGTCCAGCATAGTAACCATATACGTCTAACAGTCGTTACAAGTGTACTAATGATCACTGTAGATGCTCATCTTTATATTTTTTAATACATAAAATAAGCTCTTTGATGTTGACCGTATGCAAAGGCTAATGTGATCACGCTCCTCGCCAGCCCTTTAATCCAGTTCAATGTATAAAAAAAGTCAAATCCAAAATCCTCAAAAACTGTACACAGTAGGCATCGGTCTCAAGTGCAGTGCACTCTCCGCCACGCTGCTCCAACCTGCAGCAGCGGATATTTGCACGCGTTATTTGTTCGCGCCTCAAATGCGTTTGAAAACACGGACTGCTCTCAAATTCTGCTTTGGAGATTCGTTGACCGGATTTTCGATAGTAGAGATGAAAATAATAAGAACGTATCAAGTATATTACAGTAAATTCGACGTCAATATAGTATTACCAAAAATCAAATACAATAATATTGTGTACTTAATGAATAATACTTTACTTCTTTATCTTTATCTTTATAAAATGACGGAGAGAAACGAAAAAAAAAACGATAAATAAAAAAGAATAAAAAACGAAAAAACACACCAAACTTTGCATAGTTTTCTATTTCTAATATCTATCTGTTTATGACTTTTTTCCGCCGCCTTTTTTCTCTCAGCTCAACATATAACCCAAACGGACACCTAAGGGTGATGGCCGGGAAAAAATGATATTCTTTAAGCGAATATTTTGTATTCCTAATATGAAATGAATATTTTTTCTTTCTTTGATAGCCTACTAACAAACTAATACCGAGTTTAGGAAGTCATAAAATGAAAATTTCAATGACGTTATTCTTTCCTTCTTGATAAATATCGTGAGTAAATTTATGACTATCATTTTTATTTGTTCCTTTAGTGAAAAATCAATTGTTAAAAATACAAACGCAAAAACTTAACAAACCAAGTGCAATAAAGTCATAGACAACGCCTGGAGGGTTTGTTTGAAACGTCAATTCTGTTCAGTTGTCTTTGTCGGAGCGTTGGCGCAAAAAGTTCATTGATTCATTCACCAGGGAGTGATTAAAACTTTGTGTTCCAACCGGTCGATCTGCACGAACAGAATCTATTTTTGAAATTTTGTGCCTCAATAGCTTCTATACCTCTGTTTTGCTGTTGAGTTGAAACTAGAGTTTTTTTCGCTATAAATTTATATTATACTAGCTTTCCGACAGCGGCTTCGCCCGTTTTATAAGTTCCCATAGGATAAAAACCATCCTATGTCCTTTCCCAAGGTCCACTTTATCTGTGTTCCATATTTCATTAAAAGTGGTTCAGTACTTTAAGCGGGAAAGCGTAGCAGACAGACAGACAGACAGACAGACAGACAGAGTTACTTTCGAATTTATAATATTAGTTGGGTTTGGGATATGCTACTCAGAGTAGTAAAGCGTTATATTTTTTTAAATAAAAAAATATTTTTCATAACCACCTCTATCTGTGTATCATTGAATGGGCTTAACCAGTAGAATAGAGTTCAATGAAAAAAAGAAAATCTTCAATAATATAAATACTTCAATACAACCAAGAGTATCAAATGAAAGGGCTTCTCTAGTAGAACTGAGTTTGTTATGAATAAAATGTAAATTCAACTTGGCCCAATGATTTAATTTCATATAAGCAATGCTCCAGATAAATGTATATTAAAAAGGTGTTGTGTGCTACCATTTAAAATCTGTTAAGAATAACTGAATGTAATCCCAATCAAATAAAAAGATTAATATTTATAACCGTATAGTTTTTAAGGATTATGTTTTTTGAAGTCTCCTACGTAGAGCACGTTAGCCGAAGTGATTATAAAAGCATTAAAAGTCTAGAATATTAAAAAAATACGTACCTTAAGTCCCTCGCCCTCCTGTAAGAAATATTCGCCACATTACCAGGAATGCTTTTGCGTGAAGTGCGTAGGGCGCTAAAGCTGCTAAAAGCACCCTCTAATAGCATACACCGCGTCGTTATTATTGCAGAGGGCCTTGGAAGGCTTCAAGAGGAATCACTCGAGCGTTGTGAGACCAAAATGCATCAGTACCAATGTATAAAAACCCAGGGTATTAGGTGCCGAAAGCCGATGAACACGGGTATAAAATACAGTTTAAAAAATCGGTTGTCTGTAAAGTCGATTTACTAACGATAGTTGAACGTGGCAATATTATTGTATAGCAGCTGTCCATGCGGACGCATCGCTCACTCAAGTAGGAGAGAGACAGATGTCGAACGCTGCTGAACGCGGAGGCCAATTGTGCCTCTTTGTCGCTCGTTCCGCGCTCTCGTTTGCACGTCAAGCCTTAAATGGAACGCCTCAGAGCGAGGTAACGCCGCATGAGTCATGCGTGCAGCCAGCTCCATCGAATTATAAGACGTTGTCACGTCAAAAATATTTCATTACCGCAAAGTAATAACGCACCATATTATTATGGAAAAGATTAACGTCGATGACGTGATTCTTAAATTTAATAAGTTATAGATTTTATTCAATAATTTAAATCCTCATAACTCACTAATGTAAACATGGCGGACTACTAACTGTATAAAACAACTTTTGTAATGCCAATATTTGCGCAATCCAATTATTTTACTTTCTTTATATCTATTTTATGGATTAGATCTTAGATAGAAGAAAATATTATATAATTGTGGGGTTTTTATTCTTCTATTACATATAATATACACTTTTAAAGAAAGGTAAGTGAAGGAAAAAAATAACACTGTGAAATTCTTAAATACGTTTAATAAAGATAATTTTGATAGAAGGAGTATTTTTACAGCCTAATTTTAGTATAGTATGGATATTGGACAAGTATTATTTTCGTTTTTTTTACGTAACGTAAATAAAAAGCTAAATAAAGGCTTTTCGTCTTTCTACTTTTCCAATTTTGATAACCGCCTGGTCTGAAACTGAAAACAGAAATTTATTCTTATTGATTTCTATATCGAAGGTTTAAATAATAATGGAGATACTCTAGCTCAGCAACCTTGCTCGAGTGAATCAGGAAATCCTCTGTAAGGTTCCCCTACTATTATATAGGTACAATACATCTAAAGGGAAAACGATAATTGGAGAGGTGTCTACTTTGTGGGATTATGCCTTTTCGCCATCTCTATATAGCGTGGCGTTTTAGTACTCTAGTACCGAGCGTTGCTCGGATAAAAAAAAATTTTTGGTTTCATTTCAAACGAAACACTCATTTGCTTAGTGTTACTTAATAACGCCAACTGAAATAGCTCCCAATGAAAAATAATTTCACAAAAAATTAACAAATCAATATGGTTTTGATCATAGACTTAGCATAATAATATACTTACGTATATGTAAGTCTATGGTTTTAATTGAGATTTGAACCCGGGTCTCTAGTTCCGCAATCAGCCCATGTAACCATTCGGCCAAGGCAGCTTTTATTCAATGAACGAAATTGTTATAGAACTCTTTCAAATCGACATTGTCATTTCTTTGAACGTCGGATTGGCGGATGGCGTTTGACGGCGTTTTACGCCACAATATTATTAATACTCTCCGATAGATATCAGGAAGAGAGGTATTTTTTAGTTTATATTTAAGTTGATTATCGCTGATTTTTTTTTTATAATTTTAAATTTCAAAAATAAATCCCGCTGGATCGATTTATCTCCCCCGAAACCTGAGTGCTAAATTTCATCAAAATCGTTGGAGCCGTTTCCGAGATTCAAAAAATATATTTAGATATAGAATTGCTCGTTTAAACACTTCTTTTCATTTTTTATTGTTAAAAGCAAATTCATTAAAGCGTGGTTGTTGGCAAACGTTTTTCCATTACACAAAGATTATTGAAAGGCAAAAAAGGTCTTGCAAACTTTAACGTTTCAAAATAAAGGGCTTCATTAAGACAGGTAGATACATTTAAATACCAATAGGAGACTGGCATTTAAAGAGAGAAAGGGAGAGAACCCTAACAAGATTTTGATGGTATTTTCCGAAAGATACGACTCTCGTTAACACTACAACTACTACAATACAACCACGTATCGACGGCGGCGTGTGGTACTTGGATCACTACTGTATTATTATGATTTACAACAGAATAAATAAATATTTTAAAATATAATAAAATTATTCGTACTACTTAATTTATTGTAATTTTAATATTTTAATTTTAATTAAGGATATAATTTGTAATCTTTATTTTTTTTAGTGATTGTATTAGAATGAACGTGTGTTATAAATTATGAGCCACTGTTGAAATCAATATAAAAAATTAAAAATAAAAATAAATCTGTATCCGAAATTATGTCATAAATGCTTACTAAAAACTTGTTCCCATATTATTATTCATAAAAGATTCATTCTCTAAACATTCAGCTGCGAGTGAATCCCAGATTCCACACCTCCATCGACTTTACGGAATTTAAAGCAGAACGTTTAAAACTTATTTCCAGCGGATTCGTAATGCAAACGATATTGGCTTGCGGTTCAGCTGGAAGGCTTGGCACAACTATCTTCCTTTCTTTTAGCAATTGAGAAATAGCAATAGTCTTATTTGATATTTTGGCCTGAAACTTTTGTGGACGAAAAGGGGAGATCGCCCGCCAGGCGATTTCACTGCCTGGGGATCGCGGTCCGAATGCTGACTTCGGACCATTTGTATACTCATCTCAGAATCTATGAAACTTTTATAGCGCGACTCAGGATATGTATCCTAATTAGATAGTTCAATATGACGCGTATGACGTTTTAAATGAAATGAATGAAATGAAATGAATGAATGAATGAATGAAATATTCTTTATTCACTGTACGGTTCATTTACAAACTCTTAGTGAACGTTTTTTTTTTTTGTTCTGTCTGCTCTGGGTGCGCTTAGGCAATGCTGAGCTGAAGAAAAGAGCAGACGGAGAAAAACTTCAGCCCTGTTTTAAAATATGAGGTATACAATAATAAGCGCTATTACAACTTTTTATTTACTTTCACCTGTCCCGTTGTCTGAATTAATAATAATAGTCTTTATTTCTCTCATTACAAAGGCATGTATCTAGATATTAAATGGTTATGGCAATTTATTATTATTGCCAAGGTAACTAACAACCTTTGTTCTTACAAAGGCAAAAAAAGCGCAAACTCTAGTCTCTTGACTAGAGTTTGCGCTAGGATAAAACCTGTGCTGCAAGTCAATCTTGCAAGTTGAATTTGATCCACTTCACGGTTTCCGATTCAGCAGAAATTTGCATGCAGATCTGATGATCTCCGTAATAAAACGACGCAACTCCATCGAGTTTGGGTTAGTTTAGTTCGTCTTGACGAGTACTATGATGCTAGATGATAACCAGGGGCTGATTATGGAGCTGGAAGTTGGCCATGGCAACTACGTAGTTAAATGACGCAACGCCATCGAGTTGGAACTCATTTGATCCGTCTTGATGAGTACTTTGGTGGTAGATAGTAATCAGGGTCTGATGGCCATTGGAACTCGGTAATCAATCAAACGACACAACCACGTTGTAGTAAAATAACATTAAAATAAAAATCTAAAAGATTTTTTCTACTTTAAAAAGGCTTTTATTAAAAAAAGAAAGATTAAAAATAATTTTAATCTGATATTTTAATAAATAAAAAAGAAAACAAATGAAATACCATTGTGATTGAAAAATAAAAATAATGATGATGTGATATGCTAAATGTTATTTAATATTCCATGAAAATGTAACACGCTTTTATATATAAAATTATCAGGTTTATAATTATTTTTAACTTTTTAGTTCTTTTTTAATAAAAGCTTGTTTTTAAAAATATGTTTTTTCTTTTCATTTTATTTTTATTGTACCCGTAACTATTTTCTTGTATCGTCATTCTGTCATGTGTGGTCAACATTTCATGTGAGGCGCGCGCTCATATAACGCGCAAAAAGGCTTTGCTACAAAAGTTAATTTACTAGTATCAGTGGCCTTACCTACATAATGAAGTATAATAATTACCCTATACTTATTTTAAGATTTAACTTTTCGCAAAAGTACCAACGTGAGTGATGAAATTATGTAAAACGCATAAAAACTGGGACGAAAATCATAAAACTGAGCTTGAAGCTTTAGCTGTATATACGAAAAATTATAAGCAGTTGTGAAAATCTTCACTTTTAATAAGTTACTAATATCTGCCTATGTTACTTTTAAATCAACAATAAACTCTAATCAGCCGTTGTAAGTAGATTTTTTAGGATTTTTGTTATTCTAAATTTTATGATACTAATATCACATAAACTAAAGTAGCTCACAGGATGGCTGTACTACGAGATGTTTAGCATAAACGAATAAGGCAACAGATAGCAAATAGCAATGTTTATTGTTGTACTGTATTTATGATTGCCCAGTGCAGGCAGTAATCCAAGTCTAAAGAAAACAGCACGGAGCTTCCGAAGCGAACTTTATAAGGAAGCGCTATTTTTGTTCGCCGTTCCTAACTTAACACAATTCTTATTTTGCTGGAAGTATTTTCAGTTGTAAACCATGTTACGTGAGAAGGAATTTAGTGAATATTATTAAAGTGCAGAATTGTACTGGTTGAATTTAAATTATTAGTAACTGTAAATTGTTCCAGTGGAGATATAAGCTGCGATACATTCTGTCCGTCGTAAGAGAGTTCTCTTTCCACTAAGGGTCACATTCCATATAATTTACAAATAAGGCAAACGTTCATAATGTCGACAGTGTACTAGTACTCGTCATTTCATAGAAACAGATCAAAAAGTCATACATATTCTATGAATGACGAGTCTTACTGGGACACTGAAAAAACTGACGATAGAACGGACGTTTACCTGACTTACTACTTATAATTTAGACATATTTATAGCAGTTTTTAAATAGTTTATTTTTATTGACAAAAATTCCGGCGGCATCAATATCTTATCAAACGCAAAGAAGCTTTCAAATATACAGTACTTGGTAGAAAATATCCAAGTAATAGGATACGTATCTACATTAGTGTGGGTACAAATACAGGAATAAGGGGCTGAATACTATGGCTTATCTGGGGTAGAATTCTACGAATAGGGTCGATTCGGATGCTAACCCGCATTAGGTTTGGTATACCCTTTTTAGCAGAAAATGGAGACATAATGCTACAAATATCTTGTGGTTCTGAGGGAAATATATGTAACAATATTATACCAACTGATTTCAGTGAAATCTTACGAGTATTATTGATATCGTAAACATGATAAGCTATGGTTACTGACTGAAAATTTAGATATCTTCTTTCAACTTGGCTGGTGTAACTTTAAAAAAGTAGTAAAAATATTATGTAATTGACCCAGTATTGTAAGCGATACACTTTTCTACAAAAAGCAAATAATATTCAGCTAACTAGTGTTACAGAAGTCCATAACAGTTTATACGAGGGTTAACACATATGAATTTACACATACACATACTACATATGTCATATACACATTCTACTTCAACTTTTACAATACTTTCACAACGCCTTAGCACTCGTACCGAAGAACTGACTAGGATTATGATTGTGCTATTATTTTAGGCCTATCGCACATGGAGCTATTCAAAAGGAACTAATCGCAAACTTAAATTACTAACGAGTTTCTTGCGCGTCACTGTCCATTGTCATAGAGGTTCGCACACGACGCGACGCGACTAGTCACTAACCAGTTAGTAATACATTCACGCGCGACGCGACGTGCCGGTCGTCGAGCTACTAGTTATCCGAGTTCCATACTTTTTGTTTTGAAAAATGAACGATCAAACAACAAGACCCTCCGCGTCGACCGGTACAACGTGTCACGCGTGATCAGTTGATAACGTGTTAACAGGTTGTTAACTAGTTGCGTCGTGTGCGAACCTAAATGAGAATGCATGGGCGATGACGCTAAGCGCTCAAGGAGCTCGTTAGGAACTTTAGTTTGTAACTATTAGTTCTTTTTAAGCTCAGTGTGCGGAGGGCCTTATAATTAACGTCCTAAGTTGCAAATTAATGTTTCAGAGCCATCACACAACATCCTTAACTAATATTCTCAATAATCGTAATAAAAAATATATGTGTAGGCCTATTATATTAGTTGGTGAATACCGACTCCAAAAATAACAATAACCTACATTATATGGTTAACACAGATCGTACCTACATATGGATGAGTAGAAAATATAAGTTGAATATTAAATTGTATAATACGCAATATTTTTTACTTTTTAGTGCATATTAATTTGTTTTGGAATAGTTTTCTTTTGAAGTCGGTTTTGTTAAATTTTGTTATTTATAGTTAAGGCGCATTCACTATCGAAGCAGTTCATTTTCAATTTTTTATGGTGTTCACTTAGGTAGTGCTGCTTGGAGTTTTTTTCCGCCGCCTTTTTTGCTCTCAGCTCAACATCTAGCCCAAACGGGCACCTAAAGGCGATGACTGGGAAAAAATGACATTCATTAAGCGATTATTTTGTATTCCTAAAATGAAATTTTTTTTTTCGTTTTTCTTTCTTTCTTTTCTGACTACATTATTTTTACCATATTTTGTTCGGTGGAATGGAACATGAAACATATGCCTAGTGCGATACTTTGTAATAATGTAACACTTTAAACATACATAATAATATATTTGACTAAATACCAGCACAAACAATGTGAAGTGGAGAGAACCATCAGCCAGATGACAATCTAATTGTTGATGGACGTATTCGATTTGAGCCGAGCGTCCTTTGCGATATTAGATCCGAGATTGAGGCTACGCACTCAAATTGTTAGAGCACATTCTAGTACAGGTAGTTTAAATGCTATCTATTGGATACGTAAGGTAAAATAATAATAGTAGTACAGCTACGAGAATGGTTAAATAAATAAATAACGTTTCACACTCATAGCCCCACATTAAGGTAGATATAACCTGTGTCGTGGGTACCATGGACACACACAATGACAGAAACACAAACACCTAGACCGAGAAAAGAAATTTAAACTCATCATTCAAATTTCTGTTTCGCTGGGAATCGAACCCGGGATCCTTCGATTGGCAGTTCGACATGGTAACCATTGCGCCACGCAGGTCGTCAAATTAATTTGAATTATTTATAGGTCAATTTGAAACTATAAGAGATAGTGTAATGCTATTGCTCTAAGGACCCCATTATTAGTAAAAATGCGTCACAAATTATACAGATACTTTTTTGGTGCAATCTAAATATATCTAATCGTATAAATTAATGTTTAAATAGGGCTTAGGAACGTAAAAATACAGTTGTTTCGCTATTCAAAAGTCAAATTTCCTATAATTTTACTCATATATTGAGCTCTTAAAACTTACATACGAATTTATTACAAGATATAGCCTGCTGCGGTTTCCATCCTGTAATAAGAAAATAAAAAATATATACTCATAATAGATATTCGCATTTGTAGCACAATAGTACAGAAAAAAATGTATTACCAATAAACGTTTAAAATACCTAAACGTTAAAGTAAAACCACTTCCCGTTCAGTAATGCAACCATGTTACACTTTTATTTTCCACTCCGAACAGCTTAAAGTGCGAAAAAGGAGAATCTCTTTATGCAAGACACGCCAGTAGCCCGGGGCGCGGCGTCTTGGTGCGAGCGGCCAGTGGAGCGGATGGGTCAGCGTTCAGAATACTGCTCAGAAGAGACGTAAGCGCCATGGACCGTGAAACGAAATGGGAAATAATAAAAATATAAAAACAAAACTATTCCTTTATTCACTTTTATACTCTGTTTTGATTTACGGTTCTGTTACATTAAAGTGAACACCTTCAAGTTTTTAAGAAATTGGCAGGCTGCAACCCTTTTTTTAACGTCCCACTGCTGGGCACGGGTCTCTCCCCATTATTGGGGAGGTCTGGATCTACTCCATGCTGCTCCAATGCGGGTTGGTGGGTGCTTAAGAAAATAAGTACGATAATCTACGTCTAACATTAAGTTTTTACTTATTATACCTATATTGTTATATAGCTCAATTGTTATCAAAGGCAAATACAATTTTAGCCCACCTAGCATTGCTTAGTTTTGTAAATTGCTTAGTGATCCTTATTTTAACATGATTAATTATAAAGGGTCACTTAATTTTTGTTGGAGCTTGACTAGTTTTGGATCTGAGCGAGATCCATTCTCGTGAGCCGCCGCAGTCGGGCGTTAGGAGGCGGCTCCTAATTCTTAAATTGAATTCACGATCCGTTATATAATATGTACCAAATTTTATTCATCTACACGTACACAATAATTAAATGGTTTTTCTTATCACGTTTGCAAATATTAGACCCAAACATTTTATGACTACAAAACCTTATTCACAATAAATCTGTAACATTCAACATTAAAATAAAAACTCACTGCAACTACTTACATACTTTTACCCTCCACTCTAAATATCTTAAGCCCTTAGGGTGGAGAAATATAAATTTCTATGTACAATAGATCCGGCGGCAGCCCGACGCACGGTGCCGGTGCGAGCGGGCAGCGAAGCGGATGCGTCGTTCCCTGCGCTGAGAGATGTAAACGCCAGCGGGCCGTGAAACGAAATACGAAATAATAAATATATGACACCACTATTATTTTATTCTTTTACATATTTATAACACGTAACTGAGCAATATCACGAAATACCCGGCATTACGAAATACTGCTGCTGCTGCCATTATTGGGGAGAGACCTGTGCTCAATGATTGGGCCGGTATTTGGTCGTTTACTTCACCACGCTGCCGGAGCAGAGTAGTAAAGTAAGCTCCATTACTCCAGATGAAGTAAGCATCGGAATGCGGGTTGGTAGAGATGCAGGTTAGTGGCTAACTCGCATGTTGTCGGATGTTTTCAAACTATGCGTAAGGCCTCCGACAAGATTTAACGACTTTTGTCTATCGATAACAACCGGGATCATTTCAAAAAATTCATTCCATCACGTAAAGCGATGACTTTACTTGCCCTCCGAAGCACGAAAGGCACATGAATTTTTTTGCCACGATGGGTGACCGCATCTCTCACCGGACCATGGCCATTTGGCTTAGCTAGCTGCGTATATCGCTTGCGTTCTACGCTAGTCGCCGGGCCAAGCTGCCTAATTATGTATAGAAGTATTAATAAATAAATGAAATAAATAAACGATACACACTCATTGCACAATAAGATATTTAATACCCGGTACCTTGGACACATACAAAGACAGGAACACAAACATCCAGACCGTGAACAGAAATTTTAACTCATAATGCAAATTTCTGTTTCGCCGGGAATCGAACCCGGGACCCCTCTATTGGTAGTCCGGCATGATAACCATTGCGACACGTGAGTCGACAAATAATAAAGTGATAAATTTTAAAAAAGATGTATTTTTTCATTTTTTTAATGTCTCTATGCTTGGCATGGTTCTCCATTTTAAAATAATTTAAGATGTGCGATTCAGTGAATAGCATCGAAAAATAATCAGCAGCGATAAATATGCACGTTACAGAATTTCTTTGTCAGAGTTGCGAGCCGGGTTTTAAACTTATAGCAATGGCACATAAGAAAGCTTGAAAATTTTAAAAAAAGTTATTCACAGTTTTTGTACGTACGGTATCCACAGTAATTCTTCATACAATCAGAAGTTCGTACTAATAATTAAACTTCGACTTCGGTCTGAAGTAGTTGGTCGTCACTTCTTAAAGGACCTTAAAGAATTTTCATTTACTCGCTAGTACAAAAGAGTTCTCATCAATTGCAGTGGAGAGCTCTAACAGCACCAATTTTCGAAAGACCCCAGAATTTCATTTAACCTTACCTTATAAATAGCCACGTCTAAATTCGTCTTACTGCTAACTGTTTTAATTATTAAACTCTGAATGAGGCTTACTTAACATTTAAGATCTTAGTGCAGTAATTGCGTTTGTTGAGAGAACTGACCTTTAAAATTAAAGTGGTAAAAAAACAACGGGTTGCACTCCGGTAGTGCCGGCAGAAGTGACAATTTTAACATTAACTTTGAGCATTTTTGATATTTTGGAATGGTTACGGAATAATTTCGCACGAATTACTTTTATTATCAGTATCATTTTCTTTTAGTATTTTCAGTAGGCTTTCATCTAGTATTTTTATAAAGTTCTCACCCATTTTCTTCGTCACTTTTTTCATTAATTGATGCACTTTGTTCAATCTCCATATTTTAAATACTTGATATAAACTAATTTTACAAGTATAGACAGTCGAGCCATCATCAGCTGTCACCCCTCCGTCTTACGAATATTCGATCAGGTCACGTGTCCTGACGCGAGTTTAACATTTTTTACCCATCCCAAAAAAAGTGCACAACGCCGCTAAAGAAGTTTTCACAAAATTTATCGTTTCATAATAAAAAAAAATTTAACAAAAATTATTTGACAATGACACAGTGATTCGGTCCGTCTTCGCTCGGTTGATTTGGGTTTATATGATTATACAAATCTATCCCACAGGAACAACACATTTTTCTGGAATAAAATCTTATATGCCTTCTCTAGGTCCATTCTATCTGTGTACTAAATTTCACAAAATACGCATACACAGAAAGAATCAGAGAGAGCTACTTTCGCATTTATAAATAAATACAAATATGTACACTCTAAGACAGAAACACAAACACCCAGACCGATGTAGCGACCTTCCGCTACTTATCAAGAGATGGCGCCATGGGTATTCCAGAATCACGCTATCGAAGTTCTCTGAATATCCGACCGTATATACAAGCTCCAAATTGAGTCAGTTGGAGCGCGGCCGCTCTCCGGGCATGACCTCCTCGCCCGGCGGGAGATCTCCCTTTGCCAAACCGAGAACAGAAATTTCAAACCTATCATTCAAATTTCTGCTTCGCCAGGAATCGAACCCGGGACCCTTAATCGGCAGTCCGGCATGGTAACCATTCGCCACAGGGGTCGCCAAATTATAATATTAGTATGGATAATCCAGGTTTGATTGGGAAGGGAAGCACCACTACTGCACCCTATTCTGTCGATGCAGTCGGCGTCCAGACTTACATTAGACGACCATGCTAGGTCGTATGCATACGACAGAACAAAGTGCGATCCAAGCTTGGTTTGGGTTGTGTAATGTCCTTGGGCTGTAGCGATTACTTTACATCATGACGTGGTGTGTATGCCACCCCATTTTTTATAAGTAATCTAAAATACTTAAATAAACAATTGAGTATTATATACATACATTACTGTAACATTACACATTAAATATATTAGTACAGTACATTAAATATATAAAAAGTTAAAAATATGTTATTTCAAACATGAAAATCGTAATTTTATTGGTTTTTTAAGTATTCTAGTGTAGTAGTTAATAAATACAAGTAGATAAGTACTCGTAATGCAATGAAATGTGAGAACTTGAGTTATTTACGTCGTATTATTCACCAACATTTAAAGTTGTCTCAGTTTTCTATACATATACCTTAATTTACAACTGAATATACCCAAATAGAATTAAGGAGCTTAACGTACCATACTCGGCCAATTAGCAAGTTGTAAAATAATCTTGTTAGGCGCGCTTTGGAGCATGTATCAAAGATGTTTTGAATGGCAATTAGTTGAGCATCTATGACGCTGTTTACCTGTATGACTTAGTTTAAAGTTTTTTAGACTCATTACCAAAAGACGAATAGTGCGATAGTCAATAGAAGCAACGTGTATTGAAGGCTTATTAAACGAAAAGCGATGAATCGACGAGCATCGATGAAGCGAGCAGCGATGGCTGAGCGGTAAAGACCGCGTTCTCCGAGATGGAGATACCGGGTTCAAAAATTCAGCGCGCACCTCTGACAAAGATATTTAAAATGTGTGTATTTATTTCTACTCCACGATGATGAAAAATATTGTGATATTAAGATTATTTTTATTTGAATGGAGTAGCAGACGAACATGCAGGCCACGTGGTGTAAAGTGGTCGCTGCAGCCCACGGACATCTACATACAACCTCAAGCAAGCATGGGTAAGTCTTGTCTAAGGTCGTATGCAATTTCGCTGCTACTCCGGAGGCTGGTGGTCACCTCATGTAAGTGTGGCCGGCAGATAAGATAATTATGATTCTTTCCATCACCGTGCCTGCCTGAGAGAAATTAATGATTTCCGAAGTCATGATGTCCACTAATCCGCAGTTCTGAGAGAAGACTTGTGATCAGCAGTGGAGCATAAAAAAGCTGAAAAAAAAACAAAAATGGCGCCGCAAAGGGAATAAATAAAAGATCATCAACAAGGCAGCAGCAAGGCACTTTGTATATGTAATATATTTAAAACTTAAACTTAAAGCTATAGGAACAATGAATTAAAAAGAAAAAAATGTTAAAGTAGAGTTATTGTAGATAATAATTATAATAATAACTACATACATATTAAAATACACACAATAATAAACATACATACATACATACATACATACATACATACCTACATACCTACATACCTACATACCTACATACATACCTACATACATACATACATACATACATACATAATACATACCTACATACATACAGGAGTTGCAACTCTTCAAGAGTCAAAAATATCTAACCTTGTGCTAACCACGCCTTAACACATTAGGACTAACTCTAATTAACTTTATATTCGTAAATTAACCAACGCTCATTGGAGCCGCGTGGTGGAGTAAGCTCCTGAGGCCTTAGTGTAAGTCTGTACACTCGAAAACGTTACTACGTACAGTTCGGGTAACTTTGAACATTTTTTACATTATTTGTATTATTAATACTGATTTCTATTTATGACACCTTTATTTTATTGAATGAATAGTTTCCTTTTGAGTTGGTTTTTCTGTCTAACAAAATTCATTTGCGGAAGAAACAACAGAACTACCCATAATTTCCCCTAAAACTCGAATTTTAATTCATCATGAATTTTGGGTAACTTTGAATAATTTTTTTTAGAAAGTAAAAACCTTAATATTTTAAGGTTTAGGTAAAATAAAAAGAAGGTATTATTAAATTTAAAAACCTTATCTATAAAAATGACATCTACACTTACGTACATAAGTAACAAATAGCTTGGTTTTGCCATATGAATCAAAGTGGACTAGTTTACGATTCCAAATCAGAGCTCAAAAATTTCCAGCAACTGCACCACGGAAAAGGCGGGAATTTTCAGAATTATGGCATTAACAGTTTATTTTTTAATTTTTATTTGGTACAATAACATTTTAGCAATCCATTATATACAGTTATTACATTGAAACATCAAAAAGTTTCGATGTAATAAATTGTTAAATCTTTTTTCCAACTTTGTTCAAAGTTAAACGTCGATTCAAAGTTACCCGGAATGACTGTATCGCGTTTGCGTTAAGAATTTAATTATCGACCTTATTGCTTGCAGGTTAAGATGTATCTGTCCAATTTTACCGCGGACGCAGTAGTAACGTTCGCGCGTTTACAAACTCATACTAAGGACTCTGGCCTCCCTAGTGGGAGACCGGAGCCCAGAAATGGGACGAAAAAATTATTTGCAGCCCAGAAAATTACGCTTCTTTAAATTATGGACTTATGTTTCGAGCGTTTAGAATTCCACTTGTTTTGATGAAGAGATTTATGGATGCACTATATTATTATACCGAGGTGATATACGAGGCGAGTGAGTGCGGCTGACCCTGTGAAAAGGAGTCAAATTTCATGTAAAATCAAGCTCAGAACCAACTCTATCATTCCTAACTTTACCAACTATGACTGTCAGAGTCAAATTATGTGGCTTCGCCAACTATAATATTTCCTTGGCAGATTGTAAACTTACTAATAATGATGAAGGAAGTGATGCAACGTGCATATTCAAGTAACACAAATATTTCAAGCTTTTTGAAAGGATGAAGAAAAGAGGTGAATGGCGAGCAATAAAATGATAGTAAAATTTTATTAAAATATTAAAAATTTATTCTATCTTTAAAAACGTACAGCTTATATTTGACCAAACATAACGCTTACAGTTTAATTTAATAACGACGTTTTCCATCACCGTGCATACCTGAGTTACTTGCTATTTCTCATACATGATGTCCATAAATCGAACTAGGCTAATGTAGTCAACTATGACTTAAATTGCTCTCACTTCCAAAAGGAAACTGGGCTCAGGCCCAGCAATTTGACACAAAAAGGGGGCAAAATACTTTAAATGTTCATATGGGAAACGCAAGACAAACTGTCGCGCCCCTTCTCGCTAACACTTTATTGTTTGTGTGATTGACAAATACCCACCCTCATTGTACTCGCGTAGGGAGGATAAAAATGGTGTGTCGATATTCAGTAATGCCAGCCATTACTTGCCGGCGCGGAGTTCCGACCTACTTGAACAGTTTGGGGGTCCTTTTGTTATATTGACAGATATAAAGGTATTTAAAGGCGAGTATGACTTCACATCAATGGCTGCATTCCTTCATGAGTCCGACCGACAAGGTAAAAACCTATTCCGCCACGATGTTCTAATGAATGAGCCTGCTACATACCTTCAATTTTATCTGTAGCTCGACTGTACAGTTAAAACTGAAGAAAAAATAATCTCTTGTCACTCTGTCTGTGACGTTACGTGTGATATAAAATCATCGCTTGTTTAGTAAAGAAGCACGTAATCGTAGTAGCTACGAGAATTCGTAGTCTTCAGTCGTATTGTAGTCAGCGTAGTATTCGTAGACTGTTTCTACCGGTTATTACGAATTTATAATGGTGTTTATTAAGGTGTTAATTATTAGTGTTTTATTAATAAACATTATGAAAACTGTATGAAAAAGGGATAGTATAAGAAAGTAATAAATGTGTATAAATAAAAAAGTGAAAATAGAAACATTTTAAAATTTTCAAATAGTAGGTATGTAATGTAGCTATAAAATAAATCTATTTTATTGTACGTTATTTTTATACTATGTTCATGAAGGTATATACGTATATGTCAAACTAAACATCCATATTTGTGCAAATAAAAGACTTTGTCTTTGTACGTTATTACCTATTTCATGTTGGCAAGTTCATCTGACTGTAAGTTAATTTTTATTGAGCTATATCACATATTAGTGAAATGATTGTCCAACTTGTATTTTTCTTTCGACCTTTATAATGTCCCACTGCTGGGCACAGGTCTCCTTCTCACAATTGAGAGGGATTTAGGCCATAGTCCACCACGCTGGCCAAGTGCGGATTGGTGGACGTCATGCTTTCGAGAAATTATGAATTTCTCTCAGGCATGCACGGCGATGGAGAACATCGTTATCAATTAAATATCACGATATTTTCCATCACCGTGGAGCAGCGATAAATGCGCACATTACAAATTTCTTTGTCAGAGGTGCGCATCAACTTGTATACGTGTTATCAAATAAACTCTTTCTTAAATAAACTCTCAAATTTCATTATTTACGTTTAGAGCTGAAAGTATCACTTTTGTCACCGTCTCGGCAATAGTTTACGGCGAGTTATTCGGCGATTAGTTTGATTTGTGTCTCGGACACAGCGAGCAGGCGTGATGTAGCTGCGTGGCGTCGAAACAAGCTGTTTGCTTTTAAACCATCGATTATGCGTTTGGAAAACGATAGAAGCATTATTGTTATTGGACTCATGTATAACTGAATTTTATCGCAGTTTAGTAATGTACATTTAAAAACAAAAAGAATATTATATTCGAATAACAAAATGAAAGTAATGCATAAGCGACTATTCATTGCTTATAGTAAAAGTAGGTATCTGTTTTTAACCGGCTTCTAGGTAGGAACTTTTCATTTCAACTTTTTTTTAATGAAATGAACTAGTTTAAAAACATCGCGATTAACTTGATGTTAGTCACTGTATGGAAATTGGCTGACCGTACAATGACTAACAAGCGCAGCCTTTATTCATGCTTCCTCGTAACTTTTATAACATAAACAGATTTTTATGTTTAATAATTTGTGAGCTAGTCCTTCTCACGTGGGTCCATTAAATTTAATTTTTAACACATCTTTAACTTCTAAAATAAGAGAATGATAAAACTAAAAAAAATATACGACGAAAAATATACGATGCAAACTTCCACCGAAAATTGGTTTGAACGAGATCTAGTAAGTAAGTAGTTTTTTTTAATATGTCATAAATCGTAAACCACAATTTTCCTTGAAAGATTGAATGAATTCAATCTTAATGATTTTTATGGATAATCAAAGGCAATGATGTATTTCTGTTGCCGCTATTGTTATACAAATACTAAAAATAAAATAAAATAAATATTAAAAGGGGCCCCCATACAATAAACGTGATTTTTTTATAAATAATGGTACGGAACCCTTCGTGCGGGAGTCCGACTCGCACTTGGCCGTTTTTTTTTTTGTATGTACCAGCGTGTTAGGTGTTGTGCAGGTTTGGTTTGATTACATGAAAAAAAAACATTAATTTACATCTTAGATTATAACAATGGTGGGTAAAATCTTGATCATAATTATAAAGTCATCAGTTTTACTCACTATTAAATTTGGGAAAGCCCTACAACTTTCACAATAATGTTTTGTAGTAAAATAGACTAAAATCATTTTTGAAATCACGTTGCTTCTTTATTCAATTGTGCACCTAGTGGCAGTCAGTTTCAATTTCAGTTTCAACGACTCAATATTATAAATAAAGCTTTAAAATGTCTGATTACTCCGTTTAAGAAATTGAGTTATTTCACAGGCTGAAAACTTTTGATTTTATTTCTCCATCTCTCTGTAGTTTCATTCTCCATTCATGTTAATCCTCTTAGCAATTTATAATTACGGACTCGTTTTTAATAAAGTTTCAATCAATAAGAATTATACCAATTAACTTTGAAACGTTCCAATTGTTTTAAGAGCAAATAAACCTTTTTAAACTTTATATTAACTTTCCCCAACTTTCACGACTTCAAAGGAACGCTTTAGACAATAAACTATATAATTTTATGGGTATATACAATCAGATAATTATAAAGTTTGTATCAAAATATCGTTGCAAAGTGGTGTGGGCGTTCCTTCTGGAGTTTCGGTCGTATTTACACCTTAAAATGTATTATTAACAGCTTTGCGTATTTGTTTGTTCGTGATTTAGATTTATAATGTAGAAATAAATAAAAATAAACAAAGAAAATTCATAATCACTTACAATTACGATAATATTTTATAGGTATTATATTTTAACACATTTTAAAGATCCAATGTATGCTATTACATGTATACAAATCAATAGTTCCAATCTTAAATAAACATAGGTAAATAGACACAGAGAGCGTTTATTTAATGTAATAATAAAACTACGTTTGATTTTGTTGACAATTTTTTATTTCAAAAAACTTACAAAACAGAAGCAGATTATAAATACCTAATTTATTCAGATATTTATGTGCTTATAAGTACGATGTTACTTTTAATAACTACTGAAACTTGACTATCTTACTTTCAAAATTAATAGAATTTTATAAAATTATGGGCTTACACAGTGTTATACGATATTTCTTTGCTAAAAATAAAAATTCTAATTTAGTGTTTCTTCCTTCCAGGTAAGGCCCCCAAGTACCAGTAACGGCACGATGGGCCCCGGAGGACCGCGGCTTTCAAACACGGTCTGTTGGTCTTCTCTTCATCATCCAATATTTAACTGTAAACAAAATTATCATACTTGATCTTTCCTCTCTGCCTTTTACACTTTATTTTCGCGAGAAAAATTTCTCGTTGCTCTAATGACAACCATTTAAAAATTATGCGGTACTGCGAAATTTGCCGACGAAAACATCATAATGGGGACATTTTTATGGTAATGAAATGGTGGCAATAGAAGAGATTGTCTTGTTGTTAGTCGTTGTTCTGTCGACAAGGACGTAAATATTTAAATAGTTACCGGGCTTTACAAGTAAAACGTTCTGTTCTACTACTAAGGGTCGATCTCAATACCCGAATAAAACCATACCAAACCGTAGAATCAAAATTAAATGTTAGTTAGTGCTGCGTTACTCGTATGACATATGAAAAGGATAGTGATAATATTAACTGACTAGACTAACTGACAGATAAGTTTATCTGGGATTGGAAAAATCTTCTCTTTATGATTTATGTATTTGCGGACACATATGTATAAGATTTTGATTATAGTTTTACACAAGGTTAAGTTAAAGTTGGAAGAATTAACACAAAGAGCACAAAGCGATAGCATGTCACATGCATATGCTTTTGTCAGTGTCAAGCCACACACGATTATAAACAGCATGTAATGCAGCTCTAAACTGACATCTCAACGTAGTATTTGAACCATTGATTTATATACAGACAGACAGACAAAAATTGTAAAATAAATTATTTTGGCATATGTATCGTATTTACATTCATATGGATGTAGTAAAAAGCGGTTGTTTTTATAATACAAACAGACACTCCAATTTTATTTATTTGTATAGATAAATGACAGAAATATATTTTTTGATTGTTTCGCCAGATTTCTTAATAAAAGCCACTAAATAAAGGTAGCGATTCAATAAGTCTCCATATCCGTTGGAATATTTTACTGTAAATATTGTTGCCTACTTTATTATCTCTCAGCAAAGAAAGAAAAGCAGTTCAAATAACTTTCAGTTAAAGTACACAAAAACAGAATCGTACTACGAGTAAATAAAACAATGAGCCGGGTGTTTGTAACTCAACCGAAAGAGCTTACGCGTAAGTTGGTGGCGCTTGTTTATTTAATGGATTTCACCTTTGAAGCGGCTTATATTGCCGGAAATTATCATAATTCCCGCTCAGCCCCGGGAATTTTTTAATGTCAACTTAATTTGTGCTTCGGCGAAAATTATTATTTCATATAGTTCGGCTCCGAGCAATCAAGTGTGACCTGCAGACTTTGTCCTGCCTTAAAAGTAATGAAAGAGGATTTGTTTTCTTATTATCTTATAAAGATTTCATGTTTCTATCAAACAAAAATATAAAACAAATAGTGAAATACGGACTGTCCTGTTATTCTGACTGTGTCAAAGTTTAGAACGACACGGCATGTAATACAAACGTTTGACAGGTAGGAACAATTTATATGGGGAAACAACTTATAAATAAAAATAAATAAATAAACAATTTCCAGTGGAACAAATTGTGAATTTAAACCATCCTCGAATCCACTTGAAATTCACTAAAATCGGTCCACCCGTTTAGGAGGAGTTCACTGTCAACATACGTACAGAAGAATTATATATATAAAGAAGATATATAAAACAATTAGATATCTTGGTATAATTTCAAGCAAAACACTCATTACTTTAGTGTTACAACAACGCCATCTGAAATAGCTCCCAATAAAAAAAAATGTCACAAAAAATAAATAATAAATAATGCTTGATCGAGGTTTGAACCCGGGTTTCTAACTACACAGTCAGCCACATTCGGTCCTGTAAGCTTTAAGTTCATTTCGGTCCATTGGCGAAATTTTTATAGAGGTCTTTCAAATCGACATTGTCATTTGTTTGAACGGTGGTTTGGCAGATGACGTTTGACGGCGTTCTACGCCACAATATTATTAATATTATCCAATAGATATATTTTATAGTAAGAGTCATATTTTTCAATTTATATTTAAGTTGATTGTCGCTTAATACACGAATAAAATGACAATTTCTAAAAATGAAACCTAGCTGGATCAATTTATTATCCTGAAACCCTGGGTACTAAATTTCATGAAAATTGTTGGAGCCTATATATATATACATAATTGCTCATTTAAATAAAATTGGGCAAAACTTAAATAATAATCAAAAAGTATATATGAGTATAGTACGTGTTTTAAAACCTCCAGAATTCCAATACATTGCCGAGTCGGTTTTTTATATTGTAAATAGTTAAATAAATTGTCAGACAGATAAAATAAAAGTAGCCTAATTTAGTCCTTATTAAATCAGCTACCTGCCAGTGAAAGTACCGTTAAAATCACTTCAGCCGTTTCGGAGATTAGCCGGAACAAACATACAGACAGACAAAGAGACAGATTGTCATATCGCATATAGTAAAAAGCGGTTATTTTAATATTACAAACAGACACTCCAATTTTATGCCGGCCACACTTACATGATACATGATACCTGACCACATACATGACCACCAGCCTCTGTAGTAGCAGCGCAACTACATACGACCTCAGACAAGACATACCTATGCTTGCTGGAGGTTGTATGTAGATATCCATGGGCTGCAGCGATCACTTAACACTACGTGGCCTGCATGCTCGTCTGCTACTCCATTCAAATAAAAGAAATGAAAACTATGTGTTTAAATAAAACAAACTCTTAGTGAACATAATAGTATGGTTTTGTGCTTAACTTAGATCGACTTAATGCTAAACTGAAGAAAAGAGTAGTCCGAAAAAACTCCAGAAATTATTCATTTCATTCATGTAAACTTCTAATTTTTTAAATAACTTAATATATTTAACAAAGTTGTGTCAGTTACACCACTTATAAATTAAGTTTTTAACAAAAAAATAGAACCGACTTCAAACGGTAAAAAATAAAATTGTTCAGTACCTACTTCTTCCGGCTTATGGTAATGACTCTTAAAACTATTTCTGGAGTCGGGCCCTTAGTAAATGTCGTACCATTCGTTCTAAATTGACACCGACAGTACAGACAGTGGGACAGTACCTACTTCTTCTTGCTTATGGTAATGACTGTTAAAACTATATTGGAGTCGGTACCCATTCAGAACGAAAGGTACACTATATTTACTAAGACAGGACATTTCACTAAGGGCCCGACTTCAAAAATAGTTTTAAGAGTCATTACCATAAGCCGGAAGAAGTAGGTACTGAACAATTTTATTTTTTACCGTTTGAAGTCGGTTCTATTTTTTTGTTAAAAACTTAATTTATTTCACTCTTTTTAGTAATTTTAATAATTCTGTATGTATAAGCATAATTGGAAAAATTTTCACAACTTCTAAACTTTAAACAGATTTACCTTTTATAATCATGTTTATCTAATAGCCATCTAAAAGTCTGAAAGACATACTATCAGTCCACCTGAACGTATAAATTAAAGAAAGAATTTGCTCTCAGCTCCTAACCGTTGAGGAGTTGTACCTTCAATCATCAGTTAAGCAACAGCAGGTGATAATTACCAGACATAAATATTTATATTATGTTAAAAATATGACTAAAAGCATGTGTGTGCCTATTAAGTTTCAGTGTTTCCCTCGATATCCCTAATATCACATCATCAGATTTTGACATGGTGACAGTTGGACCACCTCAGGAATGTAAGATTTCGAACAAAAAACCATTTATTGAAAGAATTTGCTCTTAACTCCTAACCGTCATAATACCTTCCATCATCAGTTCAGCAACATGATATGACGATAATTATAAACAAATGTTCGTTTTGCTTTGTATAAATATGAAAATCATTTGTTGTGCTATAAAATTTGAATGTTCCCTTCGATTTCTCTGGGATCCCCTCATCAGACTTTGACTTAGTGACAGTTGGACCACCTCGGGAATGTAAGATTTCGATAAAAAAACTATTTATTGAAAGAATTTGCTCTCAACTCCTCACTGTCGCAGTACCTTCCATCATCAGCTCAACAACATGAGATGATGATTTCTATGCGTAAATATCTCTTATGCTTCAGAAACTATAAGAAAATTAATGTGTGTGCCTATAAAATTTGAGAGTTCCCCTCGATTTCCCTGGGATCCCATCATCAGATCCTGATTTGGTGACAATGGGACCACCTCGGGAGTATAAGCATACGAACAAAAAAAGAATTTTTAAAATCGGTCCACAAACGGCGGAGTAATCGGTGAACATATATAAAAAAAAAATACATACAGCCGAATACAGTACCTCCTTCTTTTGGAAGTCGGTAAAAACTAAAAAACATTTGGCTCTGGATGTTTATGTTTTCAAGACGTCAGTCGTGATCATGTGATTAAACTTCTTTCTATTTCTCATACGGCGTCATACTTTAAAGTAGGACAACGTCCGCTAGCCTACACCTCTACACTGGCTGCAACCCTTTTTGCGTCCCACTGCTGGGCACTGGTCTCTCCCCATTATTGGGGAGGCCTGGAGCTTACTCCACCACGCTGCTCCAATGCGGGTTGGTGGAGATGCGGGTTAGTGGCCAACCCGCTGTCGGATGTTTTCAAACCGCCCATAAGGCCTCCGACAAGGTTTAACGACTGTTATCTATCGACAACAACCGGGACCGACGGCTTAACGTGCCCTCCGAAGCACGGAAACGCGCATGATATTTTTTTGCCACTAGCGGTCACCCATCTCACACCCGACCGCGCCCGTTTCGCTTAGTTGCATAGATCGTTTGCGTTCTACGCTAACCGCCGGGCCATGCGCGCTTCCTCTACACTAATGTTATAAAAAGGAAAGATTTGATTGTTTGTTTGTATGTATTACTAGACCGATTTTAAAAAAATACCATTAGAAGCCGTCATGATCCCTAATGAATATAGGCTACTTTTTACCGCGAAAAAATTTTTCATTGTAACCGGGTAAACGTGTACGGGTACACGTGGTTGAACCAACTGGCTAAACGCCTATGATTTTAATATAGCAATATTATATCGTCTTACGTCATTTTAGAAATAGATGGAAGAAAGTTATAGATATTGCCTGGAATAGATATCGAAGACTTTTTTTATACTACATAAAACGAGTCCACGCGGGCGAGGTCACTAGTGGTAACTTATAAATCTTATAAAACGCAATCAAAAGTAAAAATCCTACGCAACAAAAACTATACTTATTGAGCCGAACCCATTTATTTCTTCTAACTAAGCCATAATAGTATCACTTAATTCCGGCTATGACAACAAAAGGCGGGTGTAATAGTGAGTGTCACGAAGCGATAACTAACTAGGTGGAACGCGTCCGTCCATTTGTCATTCCACCCTTAGACCTCCCTTAATTAGTGCCTTTTCGCTTTGTTTACAATTTTCCTCGGGTGAAGGACTCGCTTTTTACACACATACATCACTGTGTGAATGTTATAATATCTACGTTGCTTACTAGGGTTTTTTGGAGACTATTAAAGCTACTAAAGAATCATGGTGAACTCTTTGAAAATAGAGTTAGGTAATGATAAAATAACAGCTTGTTGCAGCCTCTTTTGCGTTCCTCTTCTGCTAACGAGTACTCCAGTGGCCAACCTATTGTCAAATGTTTACAAACTGCCGATAAGTTTGCGACAAAGTTTAACCTTTTCCTTTTTGTTTCACTTCTGGAGTGTCATATTAAATTCTAACATTTAAATCGCAATGAACATTGCGAAACAATCAAAATATTCAACCAAATGCATATATGTTTTAAGCCGTAATTTCTGCCTTTGAATTACTCGTAATATTCGATCAATGAACGTCAAAAACATTTCGTTATCTTATGTGAGTAGAGCAGCGATGGCCGAGTGGTAAAAAACCGCGGTCTTCGACGCGACCGATCCCAGGTTCAAATCCTCGGCTCGCACCTCTGACAAAGAAATTTGTAATGTGCGAATTTATCGCTGCTCCACGGTGATGGAAAATATCGTGATATTTCATTGATTACGATGTTCTCCATCTCCGTGCATGCTTGAGAGAAATTCATAATTTCTCGAAAGCATGACGTCCACCAATCCGCACTTGGCCAGCGTGGTGGACTATGGCCTAAATCCCTCTCAATTGTGTGAGAAGGAGACCTGTGCCCAGCAGTGGGACATAAAAAAGGTTGAAAAAAAAAATGTGAGTAGATTTGTCTTACTGTGCGTATTTATCTTATGTTACTGTTATAAATATATATCTTCATGTTCCCAATACATTTTTCTTGGAAGTCTAGAATGAACACTAAACGTTGTGCGTAGGAGACCTAAATGAAAATATAAAGGCGCAGTAAGCAGTGAAGCTTGTCTAATTGGTCTTCTTAATTGTAATTTAGACAAAGTAACCAAGTATAAACATACTCAGTATTGTTGCAAGTATTGCAGTTGCAAAATACATAGTATGAATGGATGACCCGTGTGGCGATACGATTACCGGACTTCAAATCGAGGCCCGAGGCATCGAGGGGTTCAATTCTCGACGAAGTAGAGATTGAGAGGATGAGTTTCAATTTCTGTCCTTGGTTTGGGTGACTCCATGGTACGCACGACACAGGGTATATCTACCCTACTGTGGGGCTATGAGTGAAACGTTTTGAAACATGAAACTAAATTTAAACAAGCTAATAAAAGCGTGTTAAAAAAGTGTACATACATATTTTCACTAATGTTAATCTATTACAGTAACACGTTAGCTGTTAATACATAAAAGCTAAGTGAATAGCAAGACGCGAGGGTTCACAGATGATATATTATATACTCGTATATCAGTGAGTCGCGAGTTTGCCCCTCGCTCGCAAGCGTGTTTGTTCCGGACTCACTATCCGACTTACAATATTGCTGCTAAGACTATGAGACGGTTGCTATTCTATGTTATATTGCGTTAGTTTTGCTAAGATATATTATAAAGATATATTGCATTAGTTTTGCTAAGAAAGACATATCACCTAAATGTATATAGGTATTATTTGGATGAGTTATCGTCAACGACCCATGATTGACTGACAGGCTAGAACCGCTCAGCTTGCGAAGAGACATAGGCTCGCTCTGCGTGTTCTACCGACTTTACTATGGTGAGTGCTCCGAGAAATTTTTCAAACTCATGCCTACATCACCATTCGATGATTATACCACCAGGCGAAGGTTAAAGTTCCACCGGCACCATCTGGACTCGTGGCGGTCTTCCACAGTCCACTTTGCACGCTCCTTTTTACCACGGACATGTAGGTTATGGAACAACCTTCCAGCTGAGGCATTCCCAGTGGACTATAACATGGGGTTCTTCAAGAAAGCTGTAAAAAGAGCTCTCCTCTAAAGCCGGCAATGCTCGGGTGGCTCCCCTGGGGTTGCCCGTGTCCATAGGCGACGGTGATCGCTTAACACCACGCGGCCCGTCTGCCTTTTTGTTCGGTTTACATATAAAAAAAAATGTAATCACTTAGCACTACGTACTCTGCCTGCTCTTCTACTACCTACTTGATTTTGAAAAAAAAATACTATGTAAATACAAATTTTATTTTAGAAAATTTCATACTACCGACTTATGTATAGCCAATATTCGAGTTAGAACTATAGAGCTATGAATATGTAGAGAGCACGTCTTCATGAATCATGTATGTTACTTAGAGCTGTATTTGCGATCCGATCCGCTACGCTCTGTTTGTTCCTAACTCGCTATTCTACAGATATAGCCGCGCAGATACAAGATTTTCAGTGTATTACGTAACAGAAGCGCTTAAGATTTATAAATTCGGATCTGAGATACAACATACTCGTATGTTAATATATTGTATCTCAGATCCGAATGCTTAACAAGTATTTTCAAAGCTGTATATAATGCGTTATGAAATCGTTGTTTTTTATCCTCGCATATTTTAGACATGCCTTCCATATTTTACGTATAAAAGCAGTTTTAGATATTTAGGTCAGCTAAATGTTGTCATTTTGAGATTCATCTCAAAATTTATTTTAATACAATGAGGAAGCTGCAGCAGTTCTAATGAAGGTTAAGCCGAATTTTTTTTTTATGTTTTGGTAGAAAAGAAACTTATAGACACTTAGCTTAGGCTTAGATACTACAATCCTACGTTGGGAATCCGAGTTCAAGTTCTGTTTTGCATATCTGGTAAGAAAATATGTTGTTTGAGTGTTTATGTCTCGTTCTGCGTTAATGGAAACCTCATAGTGATATACTATATTAAAATAATTTACCTCACAATGACTGATCTGAGGATTATTTATTCACATCTTTTCATAGACGTAACATGTTATATCCAATAATCCGTACTTAGTCAGCATAGTGGAGTATGATCTGAATCTTTCTCAATTTGGAGAGGACACTCGTTTACATACTACCAGCAGTAGGACAAGGGTTGAAACAAAAATGGAAAGTGAGACAGCCGGCCATCCTTACATGAAGCAATCATCAATTAGTCTTAGGAATGATGACATATTCTGCTCACCTGTCTAGAGATTAAATCTATAGGCTACAACGTCGTCTAAATACCACATACGTTTCATCACAAAGATATCTCGATCGCCATTACTTGCTAAATAACTAATTTACCTGACTTTGTTTTCATAACTGTATTTTACATCACAATTTCCTTAACATTGATCGCATTTTCTTATGTAACTTTTAAATTTAATTGAATGTTCTGTGATTTATTTTAAAGAACGTATGTAATATTATGTAAAATAATTAATTTTGTAACAGTTGTAAAGTAGACTTATGTTAAATAATATTTGTACGATATTTTTTGACAATAAGCGCAATCAACTATTGTGAACATCTTTTGTAAACCTTACTGATAAATAAATAATTACATGTAATTATGTTGACTATAAATATACAGAAGACCCGCGTGGCGCAAGGGTTACCATGCCGGACTGCCAATCGGGTCCCGGGTTCGATTCCCGACGAAACAAAAATTTGAATGTTGAGTTTAAATTTCTGTTCGCGGTCTGGGTGTTTGTATTTACATCTTAGCATGGGTCCATGGTACCCACGACACGGAGTAAATATACCCTACTGTGGAGCTATGAGTATGAAGCGTTAAAAATAATTTTGCTTATTTGCTACTTCACTCTATTAAAAATCCCTACTATAATATTATAAATTCGAAAGTAACTCTCTCTGCTACGCTTTCCCGCTTACTACTGAACCAATTTTAATGAAATTTGGAACACAGATAGAGTGGACCTTGGGAAAGAACATAGGATGGTTTTTATCCTACGGGAACCTATAAAACGGGTCTACGCGGGTGAAGTCGCTGGCAGAAGGCTAGTATCATATAATTGTCACATCAAATATAATAACGTAATAAACAAGTTTAATTAAACTGATTACAGCATTCTGCTTATCCATAGGACCACTCACTCATTAGGATTATCTAGACAGATAGTCGGAACTGCTAATCCTTTCTTTCGATCACCCATTACTTTATTAGTTTCCTGGCTGAAATATCCGCTTCTGCTACTGCCTTTGTGGCTAGAAGTAATTGGACTGCTTTCCAAAGATAATCGCTTTTGTAAGACTTTGGAAAGTACATTATAGGTGTATTGATAAGAATAAAGAAAAATGAACTTTAAAATCTTCGTTATTTGATATTACCTAATCCATCCAATTAGATTCTTCTCGTCTTTTTTAATAGTAAAATTAATGTTTATCCATAAGTATGGAATAATAACAAAATTATTATTATTATAAATTACATAGTAACTCTGTCTGTTACGCTTTCCCACTTAAACTACTGAACTAATTTTAATGAAATTTGGAACACAAAGACAAAGACATTTATTTGCACAAATATGGGTGTTTACAAAGTTGTTTATATATATTTAGTTCGCCATATTTACCTTCATGAGGTATGCAAATATACAATGATAAAAATATAAAAGGAAAAAACTAAACTATAATACAATTACGTAATGTACATTTACATCTATTTTACTATTATTTTTATTGTCCCATATTGCGCCTTTTATAAATAAAAATAAAAATATTTATTTTTTGATCGGATCGGATCGGTTCCGATCGTCAGCTTTGGGTACCCATATCACAGGGTGTTTGTACACTGAGAGGAAAAAAAGCCGGCGGAAAAAAAACTGATTTTTATGGAATTCCTTTATGCCGTTTTATCGTTTATGAAATCAGTGACTGAGTAATACGCCTTTTTCAGTAAATACGTTTTAAGTCCTTTTTTAAATTCGTTGCCGTTTTAATTTTGAGGAATTCCGGTAGACCGTTATATATTTTTGGTCCCACAGATGGACCTTGAGGAAGGACATGGGATGGTTTTAATCCTACGGGAACCTGTAAAAAAGGTCCACGCGTGCGAAGCCGCTGGCGGAAGGCTAGTTTTCACATAAAAATACTTTATTTTGTTATTTACTTTTATACATATATACATACGAGTAACGGTATTAATTTACTATCTAGTATAACTTGTAAAATTCTGACTGACAAAAGGGTTTCCTTTTGCGTTCCACTGCTAGGCCCGGGTCTCGCTCCATTGCTTGGGGGAATGGGGCTTGAGCTTACTCTACCGCTGTTCCAATATGGGTTGTTAGAGCTGCGGGTTAGTGGCGGACCCTCCGATTCACGGAAAAGCTCATGTTTTTTTTGCCACTAGCGATCACCCATATCCATATATCGATGCCCATATCACACCCTACCGCGCCCGTTTGGCTTAGCTGGCTAGATCGCTTACGTTCTCCGCCTCACATTCTACGCGAGCCACCGGACAATGCACGCTTTGATAATATTCGACATAGCAAATTCCTACTCAGCCGCTAATAGGGTCATTTGAAGAACAAATTATGTTAACGTTATAATTTAAGGATAGTTAGGTGTATGTACGTACAGTTACACTATCTTACATTTCCGAATGAAATGGAAATTTCAGGAAATGCAAGCGTTTTCGGCGAGTTTTCATCCCACCGCAGTCTGCTAGTAATTTGACACAATCCCGCATTATCAGCGCTAAACTGAACTGCACTCTCCCGAAATGAGTGAAACTGGCTGTATTCCTCTAATTGGAACTATTATAATTAAAAGTGTTACATTTTAAACAGAGAAGTGTATTTAAAGATTTATTATATTCTTAATTATTTGAAATATACGGCTGGTTTTATAATGATAATAAGGGGTCGGTTCTTTCTAGACGGTAGACGCCCTTAGTCTGTCTCTTACACGATAGGAAAAGTTGTCATAAAAATTTTGAATGGCGATATGAGACGGTTCTACGTAGCGGCGAGATTAGCATATTTACCTATATGATATTTACGGATTTTTTCGAGTTATGCCTGAAGTCTTTGGCGCTTGCGATGCAATTCCGTGGACCGATGGTTGCCTCATCTAAGTCTGACCTAACACCACATTTCCTGTATGTAAATCTCCAATCAAACCGTAAAAATTGCACTTATGAAATCCACAACTTGATTAATCTAATTAACGCATCTAAATATTTTTTATTGCAAGCTAAATCTGAAAAAATTATAACAATAAAGTGAGTTTTAACTTCCTCTTAATAATTGTACCTATATGAAAGTGAATTGTAATTTCCTTTCACAAAATTGTGTATATATTTTAGATAATTTGTAACCCATTTGTAACCCTAGCAGACAAGCCTGGAACTAGCATTGTAGTGGAATTTCTCCGCTTTCCTAGCTTGCAGAAATGAATATGCGCAACTAATTACACAAATTAAAAGTAACACACGCGTACGACGGTGGCTTTTCTGCCTCATTTTTGCCTTATACTGCTATTTCCACCTTTTATACATCAATTATTTATACAGCGTAGTACCTAGCTGAGTTTATTTTATTTCTAACATTACATTACGCTATTGTGTTTTATTTATTTTATCATACCGTAGAGCAGTGACTGACGAGTGGCTTAAACACTGGTCTCGAACACGAGATTTCTCGGTTGATATATCATATTTATACACATATATGCCCAAGAGATACACAAAATTGTTCATGCACACCAATCCCTGCCAATTACGGAAACCTATACCCAGCAGTGAGACATTAGAATGCTTGAAAAAATATATTCTACAGATTCATTATTCCGGAAAATTATGTATACAATGTACCTACTCATCGGTTTGCTTCATCGTAGAGAAAGTGAGAGGTAAATAAGCAAACAGTGAATATTATTCTATGCACACTGAAATTTGAACCCCCGGCAGCAGGTGTTTTACACCTTAAAGATTAAACGACGTCTATAATACTTTTCATAATTTCAAAATGCTTTTGATAGTTGACACGTTTTATAATAATTGACAACGAATACTCTTAAATTTTACCTCAAAACATAATAGCAGACTACATTATTTTGAAGAACGGTTATCTTGCCAAAAACATGTTATGCGAGAGAACATTTTTTTAAAACAAAATAAACCGAGCCGTATCCTTGTATGAGACGAGCGGACTGCGACGCGATGAAAAGGCACAATTTTGTGGAATGCGATGCCGAGATATGTTATCTTTTGTGCCCGCGGCTTTAGGTTGGGGGCGGGAGGAGGGTGGGGGCAGGAATCGGACTCACGAACTTTGCATACAGTTTTATCGGCGGAAATTCGCGATGTTTGGCAAACACACTTTTACAATTGTTCATACACGTCGGGTAGATGGATCACCACAGGGAATATTTATGGAATTTGTGTGGAGTGTTTGGAGTATTGTATTTGCTTTTATGACAGAAAGTTATACAAGGGTGTCAAAAGGTTGTACACAATCAGTTACATTCAAAGGTTTTTCATACGACACCTTTTTTATTTATTTAAATATATTATATGAGATCTGTGACTCATAATGGTAACTAAGTGAGATTTAGCCCTTTTACTTTTAAGAGGAAATTTTATTGTTCCAGCAGAAGGATATTAAAAATTGTTGAAGTGGAGGACTACACACATCGCTACCAGTGGTAGCTGCACTTCATGGGCATCATGGGCATGGGTTTGGATGGAGAGAAAATATTGTTGTGTGAATACTTACTAAGGTTTCGAGGTTTAATTTCGCGTTATAAAATTACTTTGGTTACTTTCCAAAATCTATTCACTTAGAAAATAGGCATAGTATAGCAGGCAGATGTCTGACGTTTTTAATATTTTTTTCCGATCATAAATACCATTTTTTAATTTATCTATACTTACTTAATATTATAAAGTTGAAAAGTTGTTTTAGTTTAAAGCACTAATCTCAGGAACTACTAATTTGAGAATTGATAGCTTTTTGAAGTTATACTTCTTTAGACGCGTTATGAAAATATGATAGAGTGAAATTTAAGATGCGCGCGCATCACCGTAAAACAAAAGTAACAGGTTGAAGTTGTCCGCAAAAGCTACCAACAAAATAAAAATAGAATCTCTATTAGTCGCGCATGTTGGCACGCTCGTAGCCTCTGAAGACTGTTTTCATGTTTATAATATTTATCCACATGTTTCTTCAACATGTTTCTTCAACCCGCATTGGAGCAGCGTGGTGGAGTAAGCTCCAGGCCTCCCCAATAAAGGGGAGAGACCCGTGCCCAGCAGTGGGACGCAAAAAGGGTTGCAGCCATCCACATGTTTCTACATTCACATCACGTGGGCTAGAGTCATACAAGTGCGAAAGTATTGGAATATTAATATTGTTATTAATATTAGTGTGAATTATATGTGCTAATGAATTATTTTCAGTTATGATTTATATTTAATATTTTGAGTAATATTATTTTATTTTTGTAATTATTAATGAAAACTTGTGCTTAAATACTTTTATAATAAGTTAAAATTATTTTAATGATGCCAAAGAAGTATAACTTCTCACGCACGTACATAAGTATTTTGTGTTAAATTTGTGTTTTAGGCTACCTGAATAAAGCCACACATCTACCATTAAAACAATCGCTATAATCAATCTGTTTCACAAAATTATCAAAATCACGTTATTAAAACAATGTTTTACTCTTAACACAATGAGTAATATTTTAATCGGTAACAAAATGAGTGGTCACTCCCACATTTAATTAGCGTGTGATTTATATCGCGGTGGCGCCCCCTGGCGTCTGTGATTACGTTTTTGTCCATTTATATACCGCACTTTTCTCATATGGCTGCGGAGGTGTAATTAATTCAGGACTTTATCTGTTGATAAGCCTTGATTAAGACTGGGTCCACTGTTGTTTCTACTTTCATCTTAACAGGGCAAAGCAAGGTTTTTTTTCATTTAAAATACAATAAAACATATATACCGTTGAAGCGCGCATGGCCCGGCGGTTAGCGTAGAACGCAAACAATCTATGCAACTAAGCCAAGCGGGCGCGGTCGGGTGTGGGATGGGTGACCGCTAGTGGCAAAAAAATTCATGCGCGTTTCCGTGCTTCGGAGGGCACGTTAAGCCGTCGGTCCCGGTTGTTGTCGATAGATAACAATCGTTAAACCTTGTCGGAGGCCTTATGGGCGGTTTGAAAACATCCGACAGCGGGTGGCCACTAACCCGCATCTCCACCAACCCGCATTGGAGCAGCGTGGTGGAGTAAGCTCCAGGCCTCTCCATTAATGGGGAGAGACCCGTGCCCAGCAGTGGGACGCAAAAAGGGTTGCAGCCATATATACCGTACGGTAGTTCAGTTTTGTAATAATATATACTGCAAACTGTTTATTTCCAAAAGGTAATAATTTCAGGTGTGATAGAGGTTAGTACAATAAAATAAAAAATTAAGGGCCCAACATTTTTTTACTAAACTTGTTAAAATATTCTAACATTTGAGAACAAAACGAAAAGGAGAGTTCTCTGAAATACTCGAATCATTAAAAATTATGAGTTACCAGTATTTTAGAGATATTAATTATTTATCTTTCAAGTCTCGTTAAATGCTGAGATTGAAACCCAGAATCCAATGAGGCTAATTAATTAGTACTACTTTTTTATTCCTCCAACATACTACTCTAAGATTTGTACTTTAACATATTATATAAGTAACTATCTAAAACCTACCATTTTCAAAGCACATAACGGTAGGATAATGATACGTCGTATATCTTTGTTTTTATCAATACATCAAACAGGAAAAAACCTTTATGACTATTAGCGAATAAATCATTTTGACAGAAAAAGCGCTATCACACGAGCGTTCTGCGGCGCGCGAAATGTACCGAAATGGGCGCATTTTTACAACTCAGCGCAATTTTACGTGCGCCTTCCGCGGCCATAAAAACGCCCGAATTAATTATTCTTTTTGCTCGCACCGGCAATATAAAAGTGGGAAAGATTTTATCCGGCTCTGAAGTAATTAGAACTTGACTTATCATGAAACATGCCCGGGTGCCTTTATGAGGTAATTAAGTTATTTTAGCGTACGTAGACTCGTGTAGTAACCCGCAGGTTGCAGGTGGTATTTTTAGGAAAAACCCTTAAAAATAGCAATCATTAACTTTGGGTATCGCCAAGTTTTATATGACACAGGTTTTTTTACCATGGGAATATGAGCGTTTAACAACCTTTTTGTAGGCTAAATATCTCTATATATGAAAATGAATTGCTGTTCGTTAGTCTCGCTAAAACTCAGGAACGACTGAACCAATGTGGCTAATTTTGGTCTTGAAATATTAGTAGAAATCCAGGGAAGGTTTAAACGGTGAGAAAATATAGAAAAATTGCGAAATTAATAGTAAAACAACTTATTTTATTTTCCTATATAAACTGTTAGTAACTGTCAAACGTTGGTTCATCGCGCCTGTGGCGCCATCGGTCAGAAGTTTGACGTAGTCTAAATAACAATTGATCTGTCACTATATGTTTTATATTTTTTATTTGAAAGTAACATAAAAACTCTTGGAGATGATAAAGAAACTAATCCTCTTTTAAGGCAGGACAACGTCTGCGGGATCCACTATTGTCTGTGCGTAGTTTGTAGATAAATAAATGTTTTATAAAGGTCATGGTCATCTTGTTGAACAATTCAATGAGCACTTTGAATGAACGTTGTAAGCGTCTCGTGGAAGAAAGGAATAAGCTTATATGAAGCTTTAGTTTCATTCTGTTCTGCAGTTTTAAATTTCAAAATTTGTTGCTCAACAACTGCAACTTTACACATATAAAAAATTATTATGTTCAGTGTGGTGGGCTGTGGCTTAAATCCTTCTCAATCCTGAGAATAGACGCATGCAATGTGAAAACATTCAAATCGTAATTTGTACGAGTATATTATTTCTGCATGGTACGATAATTAATAACTATTTTATATGTAAAACAGTTATTAATTCATACTTAAATCGGATATGCTCCAGGGGCAAAATATTGCCATGAAGTAAGTTATTTTGTCTCATTATAATTGAAACTATGTTTTGTATGAGAATAAATTATTTTAAAACGAATACAGATTCACCACCCCGACCGCCAAAGGAAATTAAAATTGTGATATTTCTACGAGTAATAGCCTTATTTCCTACTCCCATTGGTAGACACCACAGAGACCTGTGTGATAGATGTTTTGTGGACCTGAACTTAATTTGTGTTAATTTAGCATCGCACATTTTGTTACACAGACTAATTATACTGTGCTTACTTTCGACATCTGCATACTTATCTGCATTATTTATGACAATCTGCATATAACCTCACCCAAGACTCCAGTCTTGGTTGTATGCAGGTTGTATGCAGTTCGCTGCTATTCCAAAGGTGGATGATATGACCACCCCTTGTGAATGTGACCGGCAACCAAATCTTTCTACCAAAACCAATAGAACTACTACATCCATTCATCATACAAAAATGCAGTGGTGGTACTTCCCGCAAACGAAATTGAGATTTGAAGAAATTCTTGAACATAAATAAGTTTCATAAGAAAATAAGTTGGTTAAATACCTAAACCTTAATCCAATTACAGATTATTGTGTTGTGTTGGTGCTAAAATTGACAAGAATAATCAAATCCATCCTGGCATTGGCTTAAATATTTATCAAAAGGAATTTGCAAAGTTTCAAAGAATCTATACAATCGTCCAGGAAGTTTGGTCCTCGATTCGAGCTGCTCGACTTAAAGTTAAAATCACATCGAACTATGGAACCGGAATTCCTTGTAATAGAAAATTGAATCCTTTATAGAAGTTTGCGAGCACTTTTACACGAGAACTTTTCATCAGAGAACTGTAGTATGAAAGCTCTCATTTTGTCTTAAGGGTCTTGAAATTGTTAAAGAGAGTCATATTAACAGGATTTCTATCGCTATTGGTCTTAGGTAAGTGTAGATTTGAAGGGCGCATTTTCTGGCGGGTGGTGTAAAAGGCAAGCTAAGCCAAACGGGCGCGGTCGAGCAGCTTATATACAATAAATTTAGGGGCAATTAACTATATTATTGATTTAGGGGCAATTTTTTTATTTGAATGGAGCAGCAGACGAACATGCATGTCAAGTGGTGTTAAGTGGTCGCTGCAGCCCATGGACATCTACACACAACCTCAAGCAAGCATAGGTAAGTCTTGTCTGAGGTCTTATGCAGTTGCGCTGCTACTCCGGAGGATGGTGGTCACCTCATGTAAGTGTGGCCGGCAACTGCACCTTTCCACCGAAACACAATAGAATTGGTTCACGGCAGAAGTGGGTGCAGCGGTGGTACTTACCCGGGCGAGCCATAATAGTTCTATCACCTACAAAAGAACAGATAAGATTTTTTTAAATAAAGGGGCTTGGGCTGTATCAGCCCAGGGTACTTCAACCTATAAAGATTGTTTGTACCCGTAGACAGATAGGATAAAGTTATTATTGATATTATCGTTATCCTTTTCATATGGCATATGAGTCATGTTTACAGCGCTAACATTTATTTGACGAATATTTTTATCCCCGGGCAAGGAAGAAACCCTTAATATTATATCAGTAAAGGTGCTGTATGATAGTAAAACTGTATAACAACTTGCCAACTGCAATAAAAGAAATAAAAGAAGACAGTATATTCTTCAAAAAAATTAATCTTATATTTAAATGACAAAGAAATATTAGACGCTGGATCAAAATAAATGTTCAAAAATCAAACAATAATATCATGTTATTAATATGGTATGTATATCATTTTAATATTGTTATCTCCGAATCTTTTATTGTTATTCTTAAAAGTTGTCTTTGTGTCCAATTTTTCCCCGATTTCTAGCTGCTCTTAACGCTCTCCTGGATGTATACCCAGACTGTGATCTGTTAGCGGATGAATGGAGCGATATATTGTCAGTTTGCCAGAAGTTCTGTGAGCGTGAAGTATGAAAGTTCTGTCTTTAATTAATGTTATTGGTTCAGTACCGTTTTAATTAAAGTAAAATAATAAATATATAAATAAATAAATAAATATAATTATTTTGTATTTAATTTCCTTTAAAAGCCTTAATCGTCATTGTATTTTTGTGGTGTGATAACTAGCTTAATTGTAAGTGAAATAGTGTAACCCAAAAATACCAATAAATAATTATGAATTATGAATAGATCAAAACTTTACACGAATAGAATGTCATGGGTGTCACGAACTCAAACAAAGAAAAGAACAGAAATTTAAAGTCATCATTCGAATGATTCTCGACACTTCCAACATCAGTCTAGCGTTGTAACCATTGCGAAATGCTGATCAACCGTTATGGTCGAATTATATAAGTTTTACCAAAACTGTTAATCTAATACATTTAAACGAGCAATTATTGTAAATACCTATTATATAATTTGAATCTCGGATAGATGTCAGTAAAAGTCATATTTTCCGTTTATATTTAAGTTGGCTATCGCTGAAAATACGAATAAAACGACAATTTCTAAAAATGAAACCTAGCTGGATCAATCTATCACACCCGAAACCCTGGGCACTAAATATCATGAAAATCGTTAGAGCCGTTTCCGGGATTCAAATTATATATATATATAGGTATATACAAGAATTGCTCGTTTAAAGGTATTAGATTGATATATACATCTTAGCAGATGGCGGTGGGACGACATTGACACATGCGGTAGCTGTCACATATGTTCCTTATTTGCCCATAGCTACTCTGTAAGAAAGCTAATTACTGTATACCCCATAATTTAAAACAGGGCTGAAGTTTTTCTCCATCTGCTCTTTTCTTCAGCTCAGCATTTCCTAAGCGCACCCAGAGCAGACAGAACAAAAAAAACATTCACTAAAAGTTTATAAAGGAACCGTACAGTGAATAAAGTATATTTCATTTCAAATAATAATAATTACAGTATTTTCTATTACATAGTTTACTTTCCTTTTATCTCATCAATATACCTCATTGAAAGTTTGATTAAAACCTTGAAGCTATCGCCTGTTTAAAGTAAACTATTAACACAGGGTAGTTTGAAAGAAACGCGTTCCTGTTTATAGTTAAACTTTAAGTACGCTCGCTACTGTAATCTATTTTACAGCCGCCTTCATAAATTTGAAATATACCGTAAAATTTTACAGCTGCTGTTTTATTTTCTACGAATACTTGGTAAATACTGTTATTGTTAGTGACCTCGCCTTTATAGGCCCAGATGTGAACACGAAATGGGGTCTTTTAAAACTTCTTGTTTCAGAAATTCGCTCGCTCCACCGATTGGTACAAATTGAACATACCAAATAAGTTTACCTAGTTAAAAATAATAAAATTTAAATATAAGGAAAGTCAAATAAGAAATAAAAAAAACTATTTAGGCATTAGGCCCGTGGTTAAGGTACCAGTCTCCGATGCAGGGGTCCAAAGTCCGGACGGTTACAATAAAACATCATCTGCTTCGGCGTTATTAATAAACACAGATTCAAATCTGTTTCAGTACAGAGTAGCATTTTGTAAATTTATGAAATCCGTTTTAACCCAAAGTGAGATATTATGAAATTGACAAATACCAGTTCAGTACTACATTTTTTTGAAAAGACTATACCTCATTATAATTATAATGATAGTCGATGAAAAATGAAGCCTCGTGTCTGAACTTAACAAGGTCCAAATGAAGACAGATTCTGATTTCAGCGACTGCTCAGGGACGACGTTATGTCACTTCACACTGTGAGCCGCTGAAACGGTTTACTGCTATAAAATAGGAGATAGTAAAGGAAGTTGTCATATAGATCGCAATATCAGAATGAGTAAAATGCTATGTTTATTTGATTTATGTGTGCACACTTTTAGTTCAATTTCATTACAGTTCTGGACAAAATTATATACGAGTACTTAACTATTTTCGGGAAAACAGTAAAAAATTACATAACAAATATTCAATAATTTTTACTATGAATAACACGTCTGTATTATAATGCACTCGGCGAGTGAATCTCTATATATACACAATATTAAAAGTAAAAAAAAACTTTTTTTTAATGAGAGAAAATGAATTCAAATTTTTAAGTCTGTGTTTACGTCTATCTATTATAATGTAATAATTATTGTCTATTTATTGAAATGTTATAATTATTGCTCTCAGTATCCAGTATCCACAAATAAATTTTCTTACTGTTTTCAAAAAGCAGTACGTCTGAACCGACCTAAGCGCGGGTCGCAGTTTTTGTGTGGAGACAAAATGGCGGGGTTCGCGGTAAATAATTACAACGTTAATCGAGCGAGTCCCCCTCGCGCTCGGTCCCCGTCTCCCTCAGAGCGAGGAGGGGCAGTCCATCCTTGTTACCATACTCGGCGTTTGTCTGAAATTAGGTGGGGGCAAGCGAGTTGTCGTGGTGACTGCGAGACAGCTAATCTCGTGATGTAAATTGGATCCCGTATCTACTGTTGATTGCGGACGATGACTCGATTATCGCCTTTGTTAAGAACTTTGTTTTGTTTGACCTTGTTAGCAAAGAAAGTTTTTCAATTCTATATGTACGTAAAAAGTATCTATGTGAGAAAAGTTAAACAGTGTGAGAGAAAGAGAAGTGAGAGAGTGAGAGAGAGAGAGAGATCTTAAGTCGATGACAATTTTAAGAGATAAGTTTATCTAAGGTAAAAATAAAATGTAATTTATATGACATATTGATTAATATTGAGAAAGACTATAAGTAGAATAAGATGGAACTACGAGTAAATTTCTAGACTTATAGAGGCAGTGACAGTTGACATACCTGTGTCCCGATAGTATTAACTGACTAATAACCTGATCTCGTGATTTAAAAAATCAGCCCCAAGGCTAATTAATAAGACAGTGAGGAGATATATTCGGACTTCAAATCAAGATGTTTGCTGTCTCAACTGAGTGAACGGCAACTACGGCAGAACAAACCGTGCTAGACCGGCGACATCAAAGTGAATGTATTAAGTGTACCAGCAAACACTGATACTCGTACATATTTGATCTCCACAAAGCTCAAAATGCAAGCAGAATGTTCTAACAGACTACAGCTTTGGCTTATTTGAACGTCTCAAAAATGCATTATTCTAAGCGCAACAAAAAAACCTATGAATAGCTTCTTTGTATCTTTTAGAATCTAACAAATGGGCTCATGAAGTGCGCATCGTCCAATGGCTGGCGTAGGACGCAAGCTACCTACAGCTAAGCGAAACGGTCGCGTGTGAGATGTGTGACCGCTAGTTCCAAATTTCATGCGTGTCTCCGTGTTTCGAAGGGCAGAGGGCATGTTAAGCCGTCGGTCTCGATAGATAGCAGTCATTAAACCAGAGACCAGTGTCAGAGGCCGGTTGCGGTGGTTCGTAAACATACAACCGGCGCGGTTCAGCCACTAATCCGCATATCCAGCAACTCACGTTGGAGCAACGTGGTGAAGTAAGTTCCAGGCCTCACTAATAATGAGGAAAGAGAGTTTGCAGTGGGACCTAGAAGGAGATGCAGGCCAAAGTTGTGTATTTTTATTAGTTGCTCGTCTGTAATGGAAATTGTGATTAAACTGTCATCGAACCGGCATGTCTGAAAATAGGCCAAAAATTTTCAAGTTATGCGTCAACAAATCTTTTAAAGCAATTACTCAAAGGTGGCGCGTACAACACACACTTATAAAAATATGCGAGAGTGTATCTGTGAAGCATTCTTTACACCACACGTATGAAGGTGTGACCGGCCGACCTTCGCATTATAATAAATATAGGTAGTTTAAAAAAGCTTAAAACACGCTTCTGAAGCGCATCAAATAAAAAAAGATGAAAATAATCCTAAATATAAGCAGAAAATAATAATAAATAAAAATACTGGTATTGTGTTATATTGTGAAAAAAGTGTGTGTTGCCCGATATACGAAAAATATAGCACAGAGCGCCCCACGCTTTTTTCACAATAATGTTTATCTTTGCCCGTTATCATTTTCTACTTGTGTTAAGGATTATTTCTCACTTTTTTAGTTTGATGTACTTCAAAAGCGTGTTTTTTAGTTTTTTAAACTATATTTTATTCTGCATTTTTTAGTTCGATTTATTGTAAATTTTTTTTTCAAATTCTCTGATTAGATACACTCATGAAATTATTATATTGCCACCGATTCTTGATTAGTTTCCAAAGTTTGAATTAAATAAGCTTACAAACATATAGGTGAAGCTTATAAAAGCGTGATATATTATATATGCGTTTGTGCAAATGCGCCAACGTTTGGTAATCGGCCTATAATCTTTGTAAATATGTAAGATGACTCTCCGCCCAGCAATGGGTCATTAAGTGAGTTGCTAATGACTAGGCATTACCGATAGATATAATCGAGAACCTAAATCATATTCCACCTGCCTCAGAATACACAGGAGTAACTTCAAACAGGATCCATCTCCTAAATATAGAATTCAGAAACCGCGGGACGTCAAACTTTCACGAAGTTCGACGAGGCGTAATGAGAATTTAATTAGTTCAGCGCCTTTAAGTTCGAGAATCGTGCGTAGAAACGTGCCCTCTTTGATGCCAACTGCTAATATAAGCCTCTTTTTATGTAAGGGAAAATCGTCCTTGAATATGTGATAAGATCTCTCGGTGTCACCGGGTATATTAACATAATGAGTCAACAGGAACACACGGAAGGAAGTTTTTGTATAACCTTCTTCCTTTAACCAGTTTAGAAATTAAAACTCTTTTCTTTTTTTCGCGCGTGAGTATATTCATGCAAAATAATACATTTTTTAACTGTTTAAGTTTTGTTTACACAAGATCTAATGGAACACCTTGTAAATTCATAGGCCCATTTTAACAAGCTAGATTTTAAATAGCATTTTTTTAACCTTATTTATGGCCTGATGTCCAATGTTAGAAAATTCGTAGAATAATCCGGCATGCACGGTGATGGAAAACATCATAGTTTAATTAAATATCACAAATTTATCCCTCACCGTGGAGGAGTGATTAATACTCACTTAACTAATTTCTTTGTCAGATGTGTGTGACGGTTTTAACTCGATATCTCCGTATAGGAGACCGCGGTCTTTCCCCCTCGGTCATCGCTGCTCGAAAAAAAAGTATCTGTAGAGCCATATTTTCAAATTCTGCATCTATTATTAAACTTTTGGGATTGTAGAGCCACGGGACTTTCGTGGTTATAACATAAAAACTGAATCATCCTTAACTTATATTATGCAGAAAGTAGCTGGTGAGTGCGTCAATATTGACAGTTAGCTCCCATTCGTACAGAGCTTGCTTTAGCGTACTTCTTAGTGGCACAACGCCAAAGTTTTAAGAAATAACAGGGTAGTTTCTCAACCTGGTAAAAATTTGGAAAACTAAATAATAATGTGAGGTTTCTTAGATCTACTTTCGGAAAATATTTAACAACTAAATTATTTAGTTAGGACAGTAACAGCTACATTTAGCTTACTCGTACATAATAAATAATATGAAGTAATAGCAAAAGTTTGGCAAAATTGTTGTTGTACGCTACGGTAACCTGTTTATCTGGTAAAGATACCGTGCGAATTGTCAGCATTTTTTGTAAAGGCTTTATTTGTCCAACGTTCATTATTCTTAAATAATGAACTTCCTTGCCTTCCCCTTTGGGATATGTAATGGATGCTAAGGAGTATCATAACACTTGAATGTAATTGGATCATTCAGTGATGCATCTCTGCTACTATAAATTGTTTTTGGTGATTCGTATTAAGGTTTATGGCAAACAAATAATGCAGTGAAAATATATGCAACTAGCCTCAAGCACCATATATATTTTTGATAAAATGTCCAAATGGAACAACATTTAAAATTGTCATCTAAAAATAAATAAAAACGGCCAAGTACACATTTTTCAAGCAAAACATAATTCATGCATGTGCAAGTTTTGCGAACACCAGTCCTTGTGTATTTATATCCTTTCTCGCGAATTTATTTTTGGCACAGCTCTGGAAAAATTTCGGATTTTATTGTTCTCTTTAGTCGTAAAGGTTTTTTTAGTGAAATAAATTAACGAACTTGAGAAACAATTATGTAAAACTGGTTCTGGTCACACGTACGTTTAAAAAATAATAATAAATTGGAAGTGAAATACCAAAAACTGCAACTATTTTTGCTATTAGATCCCGCTGGCTGACGAAAAGCTACTTTTCAACTCCATCAATGAGAAAATATTTGAGTTTTATAGTCGCTCGCTTCTCGGAAAATGGATTAGACTTTCACTGAATTCAACCAACAAGTCCCTGTAGCTTCTGGATTAAGAATAAAGCTACGGTATCCCCTGCCTGATCGTAAGAAGCGGCTTGCGGGGGGCTAGAAGCGAGAAGGGGGTTTCCGGGGTTGCGAACGGTGAGAGTGAGAGCTCGACCCATCCAGCCAGCAGCCCCGGGAAGGACGATGGTATGTGCGTATCCGCATGCAATCGGTGGTCGATAGTCGGTAAAAATTTAATTCAGTCCCAAAAAATTCGTATCTATTTTGCGCGTATTAATGTGAAAGACAATAACGATACTAAATTGTTCTCTATGATTATCGTTTTAGTCTTATAAAATAATAAATATTTCTACTTATAAAATACCGTAACGTGTTCTGAAAACGTCATATAATATTATTTCGACTAACTTCCTGCGTGGGTTCAGACTACTGTACATAATGACAATGGAAACGTGGAATAAGATTAATAAACGAAGACCCCAAATGGGTAGCAAAATTGGACTAATTTCAGGGCAGCCACAAAAACCTCGAGTCCATTGAAGGTTTATCTGCAATTTTTTGGCGCGTTGTAAGTACTCCATAGTTTAGGTCACCGATGGTTTTAAATCGACTACGATATATACCTATGTTCATCAGGTAGAAAGACTACTGGACTTTTACATGGACTGCTTTGAAAATCACGTGGCATGAAGGTCGTTTGTCACTCTGTTTTAATCTAATTAATATTCTTATTGACTAGGCTATCATTGTTACAATAACGATCAGGTATCATATCAAAAAATAGAATAAAATAAACGCTACACACTCATGTGGCTACGATGATTCCCTGTGTCGGGGATACCATGGATAACACAATGATAAATACACTTGACAAACATTCACTTAAACACGAAGAAATTGAAACACAGTATTTCTGAATGGCAGTACGGCATGGTAACTTTTGCGCCACTGAGGTCGTCAGTTTTTTAATGATTCAGTGATACTAAATTAAGGACGTTATTGTACACAAGCGCCAGAACAGACACCAGTAATACAACTAAGTAACCCTAAAATATGTTCATATAAAGCCGTACCGTATCGATTCGCCGCTCAACATTAAGTTATATGAACTTTTAGCGTGTTTGTTACATGGCTTATACGTTTTTCACGCTTAGCTTGATATATGGAGGCAATTTTTCGAGGGAAGAGCCTGAACGGCCCTCGGGGGAGGGTGTCGAAGATCGGGCCTGTCTTTATCAGAACCACTGTTGACATTCTCGCGGCCTCAATACAAACTTTATTTCGTGGAGGACTTTTATTAGTGTTACGTTTAGTGGGGCAAACTAGGACTTTTTATCGATAAACAACATATTGCCTTTGGAGTACGTTAGCTTTGTATGATTATATTATTTATTGTTCATCCTTGTAGTTATTAGGTTAGGATTTATTATCTTAGGACCTTGTGTTCTAAGTAATTCTGTACGAAACTCTAATTTTGTTTAGTTTCTATATACATATTTCCCGTCCTTTCTGAATACAACATAGGCCGACAACAATACAACATAGGTATGTTTATAAACGACACATCAATGATTCTATTAAAGTGTGAATAAGACTTCTCTATTGTTTCTTTCTCTATTGTTTCAAAAATAAAATAATGAAAATTTAAAAGTAAGTTTTATTTACATCCCATTTGAGTTTTCGTCTTAATCAGGAAAATTTCTTTGGTTACAAAAGGTTACTTTACTATTATCAAATACCACAGCAGTATTATGAAACGTTAACATTGTAGTCACACGCATAAAACTGAAATCTCGCTTCCGCGAATAGTAACAAATCGTGCTTTGCAAAATTAATAAAATTTATCGTGTTACGTGCTGCCATCACTACTAGTTTGTCTGTCAAGTTCACAAACGCTACATAATAAAATAAATCTTTAACAATGTAGTTAACTCGTAAATATCTAGTAATTTCTGACTGTGCTCTAAGGTGTTATCAGAAGATGAGGCTATGGTAGACATTGTGGTTAACTAAACTCGAAAAACTTTGACAACGCGGAGTAGCAATAAATGTGCCTATCAATATTATAACCTCGTCTTACGTAATTCTAACACAGTTATTTAACTACAATCCACACAATAATTATTGTTTTACGGGTGTAAGATGGGTAATCGCTCTTGTGGCAAATTTGAAGTTAAATCATCGGTCTCTGTTGTCATCATCGTTAAACCTTGATTTATGGGCGATTTGAAAACATCTGAAAGCGGGTTGGCGTGGTGGAATAAGCTACAGGCCTCCCCAGAGCTTGCCTATCACATATACCGATAACGACGAGATAAGTGACTTGAAAGCTTATATCAATCAACTAACCTTAGACCTAGAGGGCGCTCATCTGGAGATAGAAAATCTTACATTGGAAAATTCTGATTTAAAATCACAACTATCACAGTGCATGGAAAAAATAAATCTCTATAAAAGAATCGGTGTTTCTGAAAATCTTTGCAAATCACCTATAAGACATGAAAAACAATGTCGTTCACCTGTAAGGAAAATAAAGCAAAAGACAAAAGTTAAAATATTAGAAAATCAAAATCTAATAGAGAAGCCACAATGTAGTAAACAGACAGAAAACTTGACAGAAACAAGTCCAAGTAACATACCAAATGATGGCAAAAATAAGGAAATTCTAAATAATAAAACCAATAACGCCCAAAACTCATATAATTTTTATGCCCAAACAAAGATTAACACAAATATTAATAAACAGAAGGTCTTTATATTTTCGGATACACGAGCCACTAAATTACAAAACATATTGAAAGAGCTTTTAGGACCCTCATATGAAGTGCTTTGTTTTAGTAAGCCAGGTGCTACTATGAAGAACATTGTGTGTACTCTACAATTAGAAGTTGAAAAATTGACAAAACAAGACTACATTATACTTCTAGCTGGTTCCTATGACAAAAACCCATACGAGCTAAAGTCAAGTCTAGAAGGATGGCTTAAAAAAGTATGTAATACAAACATATTAATATGTCAAACCGCCTACAATAAATATTTGAATGAACGTAAATTGAATAACGAGATAAAATATATATGTAAAATGAATAAAAACACTGTATATATTGACATGGACTACGAAATACGCATTCCTAATAAATTTGAGTTCATTCTTAACATATCTCAAAGGGTGCTAAAAGATATTTTACATTTAAAATATAAATTTGACTATCAAAATTACATCGATAACGAAATAATCTATAGTAAAAGAAAAATGAAGATAGCCGAAAAAAATAAAATTACATATTATTTTAAACATAGTAATAAATCTACGCATAAAAACAAATCTCCGCAGCCTCTTTTTCGTTCCTAAATTCACAAAAAATGTTCATATTCTTCATCAGAATATTGCAAGTGTATTACCTAAAATAAATCATATTGAAATAATATTAGATGAATTATCCAGAAGGAGCGAAGAAATTGATATATTATGCCTAACAGAGCATTTTGTACAGAGAGGAGATGAAAAAAATGTATCTATTTCTGGATTTACTTTAATTTCAATCTACGCTCGGCCGGAGAAGAGAGGAGGTTCTTGCATATTAGTGCGCAGTGATCTTAAGTGCAAGGTTTTGGAAAACATTAATAATTTATCAATATATTCAGTGCTGGAATGTTGTGCAATTGAAGTTATGGACTATAAATTGATTATTGTATGCATTTACAGGACTCCTAATGTAAATAATTTTAAATCATTTATTAAACAATTAGACTTAATATGTGAGAATGTATGTTTTAAGCACGACAGACAAGTTATAATTTGTGGGGATTTCAATGTAAATCTATTAAAAAGCACAAACATGTCATGTGAATTTAAAAATTTGTTACAAAGTTATAATTTAAAATTGGAATTTAATACTGTAACTAGAGTCGAAAGTCAAACGTGTTTGGATAACATAGCACATAATTGTGACGGATGCAGTTCAAAAATTCTCCACCTGGGACTTTCTGATCATTCCGCGCTCTCTGAGCATTCTCGGGCTCTCTGATGGGACTGAAATGTCCCATCAGAGAGCCCGAGACACCCGTTGTAAACTACTGGTATAAAGAGGTCCGAGACTACAATAAGGAAAATATGGAAAAATTCAAAAAATATATAGAGAGCATTTATTTTAATGATGTGTTCGAGTGTCATCATGTTAATGATGCCTTTAACCAGTTTCATGAAATGCTTGTTTTATTGCATAACTTATGTTTCCCTATTAAGAAAATAAAAATTTGTACAAAACCAATAAATAGATGGTTAACAAAAGGTATCAGAAAATCCAGTAGATACAAGCGAAAGCTACACTGGAAATGTTGTGTTTGTAAACCTAATAAACTGATTAAAAAAAAATATTGTATCTATACACGTATATTTAAAAAAGTTATTACAGTCTCTCAACGCATATGCAATAAAAAAATAATAAAAAGCTCTAAAAACAAGTCAAAAGCGACTTGGAATATAATAAATGGTCATAAATGTACCAGAAATTCAGAAATCACTGCTATTAAATGTAACAATACAATTATTACTGATCCAATTGACATCGCTAACATTTTTAATAACAATTTTATTGACATTATAACAAACACATCACAAAATAATTTGGACTACAATAATTCATTTTCTTTACCTAAATTTAATCTGAACTCTATATTTTTATATTTGACGACACCCAAAGAGGTGCATAAAATGATAATGGAACTTAAAAACACTAACAGCGTAGGGTATGATGAAATTCCAAGTAAAATATTAAAGCTCTGTTCATCACACATATCTCCTATACTTAGTCACATATTCAATCTTTGCATAAATGAAGGTACCTATCCTGATAACTTATAAATTACTGTTATTAAGCCGTTACATAAAAAAGGTGATAAATATGATTACTCTAATTATCGACCGATAGCTTTAATTCCAGTGCTTTCGAAAGTATTTGAAAAGCTTATCCATAAACGTCTATACAGCTTTTTAGAGAAAACGGGTATTTTTAGGGATGAGCAGTATGGATTCAGGAAAAAACGATCAACAAATCTCGCCATTTATGATCTTCTAAAAATAGTTACAGAAAGTTTAAATGATAGAATTCCAATATTAGGCATCTTTATGGATATGACGCGCGCTTTTGATTTTGTAAATCACAAAAAGCTCTTACAAAAGCTTTTCGCGGTTGGCATAAGAGGGCCAGCACATAACTTAATAAAATCGTACCTATTACACCGTAAACAATACACAAAAATAAAATACATTAACTGGAATAAAAAAATTGAAGAGAAAGCTCAGTCTCTATCTCGAATTGTAGAGCATGGTGTGCCTCAAGGCAGTATTTTAGGACCTTTCTTATTTATAACATATATCAATGACTTCCTTGAAAGCACAATGCATAAAATGGTTCTATTTGCAGATGACTCCACCATCCTCGTAAAGGGAATTGATAGTGACAGCTATGAAAATACTGTAAATATTGCATTAGCAAATAATATTAAGTGGCTCTGTGAAAATAATTTATTGATAAATATAAATAAAACAAAATACATTCAATTTCATTTCTACCAGGCACAAACGCCAACCTTAGTAATTAAGCATGATAAAGATGTCATTGAGCAAGTGACGGAACATAAATTCCTAAGACTTATACTAGATGAAAATATAAATTGGAAAGCTCACATAAAGTACTTATGTCAAAAACTGGGGAGATTTTCATACGCACTGAGACGACTTACAGAGCATACCTCCAGAGACACTGCAATTATAGCATACCACGGATATGTCCTTTCTAATTTGCGATATGGAATAATACATTGGGGAAATTCAGTAGATTCGGTAAAAGCTTTTAAATTACAGAAAAGATGCATACGTGCTATATGTCGTGTAGGGCAGAGACATAGTTGTAAATCTCTTTTCACAAAGCTTGATTTACTGACACTGCCATCTCTGTATATTTATGAGGCATGTATTTTTGTGAGAGAAAACATTAATTTATTCATTGTTAAACATGTAAGGTGTCCAAGAAAAAGTAGAAATAAATCCTACATTTTACCAACTCATACATGTAAAACTAAATTTTTTAGGAATAGTATCTATGGCATGGCACCAAAATTGTATAATCATTTACCTGACAAATTAAAAGAACTTGAGCCGTCGTGTTTTAAAACAAGATTGAAAAATATATTAATATGTAAATGTTATTATAGAATTGACGAATATTTAAATGATAAAGGAATCTCCATATAATTAATTATAATATAGACATAAAGTTGACATTTGACTTTACATTTGATTTATTATATTATTATTATTTTGGATTTTAATGTAGGTATTATTTAATTGATTATTATTATAAGCTGACATTTAATGAATTGTACTTGTATTTTAATAATTTGAATCATTTGTGTTTTAATGTATTTTTAATTTGAATTATTTTGTTAATAATTATTTTTTAAATGATTTGCATACCCAATGGGTAAAAACAGAGCACTTTAATGTAATTACCTGTCATCATTATATTACCTGTTTTGTAAGCAATAAACAATAAACTAAACTAAACCAGTAATTGGTAAAAATCCGTTTCCAGCAGAAGGATGCAAAAAGGGTTGCAGCCAGTAAGCCAGTCAATTGTTTTACTATTATTGTTAGCTCTCAAACACCTCAAACGAGGCCATGACTTTGTAGTTGACTGCACTCGGAAAGTTGTGATCACTCTGAGTGGCTATGAAACGTGTGCCTTATTGTCATCTCTTCGTCTTACGTGACTCTATCATAGTTAGTTTGTCCGTCAAGTTTTTACAAATAGCCTATACTATTCTCTAGTAGTCTTGCAACAAATCAAAAGGTAAGGCTGTAATCTAGATGTGTGTTGTAGATCTAGTTAAGGGCAATGATAGTGAACTGTCCCCGTAAATCTGTGATCATTTTGAGTGGGAACGAAACATGCGCTTTAATATTATTAGCTCTCCTTACGTGGTCTTATCACTTATGATATTTTCCATTAATCCTTATACACGAAACCATGAAATGAAATAAAAATAATTTATTTGCGCAAATATAGGTATTAGAAAACTTCGTTTTATGTAGTACATTTAAAAGTTTGTCATATTTACCTTAGCGAGGTTGCTTTGGAGGACAGAATTAAAACGTTAATTTAATGTTAGTAACTATAACTGAAGTATAAGAAACGCGCATGGCCCGGCGGCGAGCGTAGAACGCAAGCGATCTACGCAGCTAAGCCAAACGGGCGCGGTCGGGTGTGAGATGGGTGACCGCTAGTGGCAAAAATTTCATGCGCGTTTCCGTGCTTCGGAGGGCAGGTTAAGCCGTTGGTCCCGGTTGTTGTCGATAAATAACAGTCGTTAAACCTTGTCGGAGGCCTTATGTGGAGTAAGCTCCAGGCTTCCCCAATAAGTGGGAGAGACCCGTGCCCAGCAGTGGGACGCAAAGAGGGTTGCAGCCAACTATAACTAAAATTAATTATAACTAAATTTATTATAATTGCAGATAATACTGATTTAATTTTGACCGATATTGTGCGATTTTTACTGTGTTGTTTTATCAATTTTCAATCCATGACATTGTGTTAACTGAACTCGTAAAGCTGCGATCACACCGAGTGGCTATAAAACGTTCTTGCTAATATTATTACCTCGCCTTACGTGCCTCCAACACTGTTAGTGTGTTCGTCAAGTATCTACAAAATCACTTATCCAGTAATATCTGACTGTGCTCAAAGGTGACATCAGAAGATGAGTCTGTGACATTGTAGTTAACTATACTCGTAAACCTGTGATCATGTCGAGTGGCTATGAAAGTTACTTGCTGTTATAACACTTATGTAATCTTGTAATCTTTAAATTTAACTTATTACGGAATAAATGAAAGTGTGTACAATATACTTGAAGTTATTATTATTATTTTATCTTACGTAGTTCTAACATGGTAGCGAGCAGCGATGGCTGAGTGGTATAAATCCGCGGTCTTCGACGCGATCGATCCCGGGTTCAAATCCTCGGCGCGCACCTCTGACAAAGAAATTTGTAAAGTGCGCATTTATCGCTGCTCCACGGTGATGGAAAATATCGTGATGTTTAATTGATGTTCTCCATCGCCGTGCATGCCTGAGAGGAATTCATAATTTCTCGAAAGCATGACGTCCACCAATCCGCACTTGGCCAGCGTGGTGGACTATGGCCTAAATCCCTCTCACTTGTGAGAGGAGACCTGTGCCCAGCAGTGGGACATAAAAAAGGTTGAAAAAAAAAACATAGTAAAAGTATCTACAGAATAACTAAATAATACTGGAAAGTATTTTGAATTTAATTCCGTACAATATCGTGGAACTTATAACGCGTAACTAAATGGCTGCAACCCTTTTTGCGTGCCACTGCTGGGCACGGGTCTCTCACGGGTCCCCATTATTGGGGAGGCCATAGGAGTAACTATATACCTGCGTCTTATTGGGTCAATAGAAGCATTTAATACGTCATAAAACCATATAAAGCTAGTGGAATGCAATTGAGGCATATTTAATAAAAACGTTTGTTTAGGTAGGAGCAGAAGAGATTTTTTTTTATATTTATTTATTTTATGTGAAAACACCTTAAACTAAGTTTCACAAAGGATTAAACCAAATGCCTCTTGGCATTGTCTACCGGTCGACCCTGGGTGATGTTGAAAATGCGAGGTGGGCTTCTAAAAATAAACATGCTAAAAGAACAAAGAATTAAAATAACAATATGGAATAACTACGTACATAATGAAATACGTATACTAATAAATATATGAATACTTACATACAAACATACATACATACATACATAGGTACACATATTGGAAGGATATAATGACTACATATATAATATAAATAGGACTCTTGTTGGTAAAAAATACTAGACTGAGGTAGGGATGCTCAAGTAATGCTCTCGGACCAATTTCTTGAATGCCAGTTTGCTGGGTGCCTTTCTTATATTTTCGGGTAGGGTATTCCAGAGCTGTATGGCCTGAACTGTGAAGGAGTGATGAAAAATTCCACTGTTATGTGGAGGAAGAATGATACTAAGATTTTTGGAAGAACGTAATCCTCTGTTATGGGCGGAGCAGAGGTACTGACAGTTTTCCTTGAGGTACCTAGGTACACAGGAGAAGATGGGTCATGCAAGACAGAGTACAAACCCATTAAAATTCTAGAGTTACGCCTTTGTCGAATGGTAAAACATTATGATTTTTTTCTTATTTCTTATTGTACAGATGCAGATCTATCCATAACTATTAAATCATATTAATATTTTTACATACAGTAGGTACCCTTCTATCATAAAAAAATTCCAGTTTCTTAATTTTAATTGAAATTTCCATTTCAATTAAAATCGGGCTGAAAAAACTAACTTTACAGATATAGTAAAAGTAAATAACGAAAATATTTACTTTTGTTTCGTTAATGAAACGAACTTGGAACTGTGTATGCGAGTTCGTTATTAAATGCCTGCGGTGTTATTGTGACGATTTAATTAGTCGCGAATACGATTCTCCATGTCTCCTGTTTACTGTACCAACCGCTTCATTATCTGGTGTTTCATTTCCTTTAAGTGCCACTGTTTTTCTTTGGTTGTTGGCAACTGCGGAGTGGAGATAATTTATTACTTTGAGGAATATCAACTGTAACTTAAGTTACTTCTTTTGACATCATTTGTTTTCTTTAATACTTAAAAAATGATTCAATTTATTAATAATAATAAACATAGATACGCTGAGCACTAAGTAATTTAATAAAATCAATTCTTTCCTATGTTCCTTCGAATTTTCAGTTGCGAGTAATAGCCGATTTTAAAATCTTTCTTCATTTATTTAACATTCTTCAAGAAAACATCATCCAATGTTGTCCTCTTTTAGTATTTTGTTGCCTATACCGACTGAAGCCGAGGTCAGACAACTATTACACTTTTAAAGTTTTACACGTCCATAACATCTAGTGATTCAGATGAGACGAGAGATGTTCTCAATGTCTGTAATGGCCAAGCCACACTAGTTGCTTTAAGCATCGGCTATTAAGTCGCTAGAGACAGCGGCCAAACGCTGCACCATGCATGGCTGCAACCCTTTTTGCGTTCCACTGCTGGGCACGGGTCTCTCCCCATTATTGAGCAGGCCTGGAGCTTACTCCACCACGCTGCTCGAATGCGGGTTAGTGAGATGCAGGTTAGTGGCCAACCCGCTGTCGGATGTTTTCAAACCGCCCATAAGCCCTCCGACAAGGTATAACGACTGTTATCTATCGACAACAACCGGGACTGACGGCTTAACGTGCCCTCCGAAGCACGGAAACGCGCATGAAATTTTTGCCACCAGCGGTCACACATCTCACACCCGACCGCGCCCGTTTGGCTTAGTTGCATAGATCGCTTACGTTCTACGCTAACGGCCGGGCTATGCGCGCTTTGCACCATGCATACCTACTTGAAAACTCGGAAACATGTCATGAAATCCCGATGCAGCATCCATCGGTAAAACGCTTTCGATGACGATTCCGATGCTGCGTCCAAGTTGCCATGATCCGATGCAGCATCATACACACGCAAAATCGCCGATCGTCAATGCCAAAAGAGGCTAATGTGGCTTGGTCGTAAGTTCCACACAACTTTATCCCGTGAATCCAGACAGGGCTTGTCAAAGTCGCACGTCCAGTGAGAGGGTAACAACCGAGGAAAATTAATTGAAACTCTACGAGATAGATAAGAAGTAAAGATTAATCTAGTTTAATGGTCACATAAATCATGAAGCTTATCATCCAGATGACAATACTCCGTAAGTAATGCGACTTTGTGATCCTTTAATCGTAAATGTTTTGCAACTTTAATTCAATTGTGTAGATGTAGACAATAATAGCGACATTGAAATTAATATTGTTTCGTAGACACATCGACCACAAGTCTATTAAACGCCTACAAGGAGATACCTTATTGGAATATGCGAGTAGACTGTATCTATAATATTATTAAGATATTTATTATATTGGTATTTATATATTATTAAGATAAAGATAAGATAAGTGAGCATCATAGGAGTAATACACAAAACTCTTCCTCGGGATCTAGTAATTTATTCACTTGAATTTCAATAATCTCTTTATTAATGAAACATTTTAACAATAAATTCTTTTCGTGTTTGTTACATACATACAGCTTTATGATCAACATAATAATGTGAAAAGACCAAGATAATTTGATGAAAGTCTAATAATGATAAATCAATGCCTGTATATTCTTGAATATTTTTAAGTAATTGTTGTTTCAATTAGTTTAAATTAGAAATTATGTTTTATTACAAAATATATCCATGCCGTTGTAAACTGTCAAACACAAAAAATAAGCGATTAATTGCTACATAATATAAATTTATTTTAAAATGTACATCATACCATATATTTTGTGTCTATCTATACTGTTACGCGCATAGATTTTTGTAAATAATAGTCAAAGTCATAATAAATCTATGGTTACGCGTATGTAAATTCTCGTAACAAAATGATATCACTGCGCCCACCCTGTCACCCGTATTTAGTTGAAAACAAATTAATTTACCCGCAGACGGGTGTGTCTAACAGCCGTGGAATTAATTATAAATCCTGGCACATCTGATTCAGTTCACGAGTTTCGCAAATAAAAGTACATTTACCTGATACACGCATTTCTAACTAAGTAATTAAATCATCATCTTATCCCATTTTGTATTGTAAATTACTTTATCGTGGAGATGAGCGAGACTCAACCTTCGCTTAGTTTGAGCCTTTCAATTCACAAATAATTAAGAAAACCGTTTATAGATAAGGTTTTGGCTTCTATATTAATCAGTCATTTTAAAATAACCGAGTTTCAAGGAAAAGTCAATTTTATGGAATATTCACTGACCGTACATTGTTACACTTTTTATATTTTTCTTTTAAGGTACGTTTAGGCGTAATAAATTTGAGTCAGAGCCAATTTGACGCTTTTGTTATAAAGGTCCATTGAAAATACTGTAATCCCCGTGAAAATGATAACAATTTATAACTTAACACTGAAATTATATAATTTCTAGGCTTACCTTTAATCACCTGTTCGGCGACGGTGCATGATTAATTACTATGTAAGACTGGCGATCGGGGTTTCCTTGTTCGATTCGCGACAAGACAGAAATTTGAATAATTAATTTAAATTTTGTTCTTGGTCTGAGTGTTTGTGTTCCAGTGTTTGTCCCTGATTCCTATTACGGAAGAAATCCTAGTGTGGCGTTATGTGTAGGAAGCGTAAATATTAGATATATTTGTTGTCTGTATATAGACTTTACTTCAGAACTTTACTTGTGTGTATACTTGTTACAAAATGATATCACTGCACCCACCCTGTCACCCGTAGTTAGTTGAAAACAAATCAATTTGCTCGCGGACGGGTGTGTCTAACAGCCGTGGAATTAATTATAAATCCTGGCACATCTGATTCAGTTCACGAGTTTCGCAAATAAAAGTTAATTTACCTGATACACGCATTTCAAAATGAGTAATTATATCATCATCTTATCCCGTTTTGTATTGTAAATTACTTTATCGTGCTGACAAGCGACTGAACCTTCATTTAATTTGAGCCTTTCAATTTACTAATAATTACGAAAGTACTCTATAGGTAAGGTTTTGAGAGCTCCCTTTTAATCATCCGTTTTTGAAAAGTCAGTTTTGTTATATGTTCGATGACCGCACGCTAAGGCTTGCTATACTCTTCTTCCTTCTTAATTAAGGTATGGACTAATAAATTCGAGTCTGAGACAATTTGACGCTTTTTTATAAAGGTGGATTGAAAAAGACGTAATCCCAGAGAAAACACATTACATTTCTTACTGAAAACTAAATTACCTTATAGAAGTTATTCACCTAATTTTCCATGGCCTGTACAGGGGAGTCTTAAGTTCAGTTCCCGGCGACACAAATTTCAAATTTCTTTGTTTGCTAGATAATATAAAAATACTATAATTTTACAATGTCAGTATTATAATACAATATTTCCAGAGTATGAAGAGTGTTCTGCCTAATTTAAGGTATTTTTTTAAAACATAGCTATAAAAAAAATTAAAAAAAAATTGATAACGTATAAATAGTAGACATAAGAAATCGGGACTCTGTTGTACATAAATCTAGAGATTAATTTCAGCAATTGTTTTTTTGAACAAAAATAATATGCGGCGTATGACGTGAAATGTTATTCAACGTTAGATTTAAAGATAAAGTTTCTCTAATTCATATTTAAATTTCTAATCATAATTCAAATTTTTTACTCTCAAAATTACTCTCTGTTAAAATTATTATCAAAATAAGGATCGTGAAATATGACTTAGTAATCATTCTCCACGAATGCCATGAGACTTTCAAAGCAGTATGTTATTATTAAAATAGAATCGTTATTAAATGATTAGTGAAATCGTTAGCACGTCTACTGAAGCAGCTGTTTGGAATAAATTAGCAATAACAACCTACGATTAGACACTAGACTCAGCGATCGAGTTCATTCACACGTCTGCTGGCTTGCGGATCGATTTGCTATCCTAAATTATGTATATTATAAAAGGGGAGCCCAAGAGGGGATTTTCGAATTTACTCGAGCGCATCAGATTAAGATATGGGGTACACCTTGCATCCTGTTGAGTAGTGCCATGATAAAAAAATCCATCTATATAAGTACAGTATAGAATAGTTTATTGATATGTCAAAAGTTCTTGAATACGTTTTCATTACTTTAATAAGGTAATGTCAAATGAAGCTCACGTTAATGTACGTAATTAATTTTTATATTATAGAATCTTAGGATTGTTTTTTCCCCTCCATCGTAAACAGTGAACATTATTTGAAATGGTTTAGTCCGCAAACCCTGTACGGTTCAAATAAAATTAATTACATATTATAAAAAGCACAAAATTGCGTATAACCCCAATAAATTAAAATTATAAAAATAATTTACTGTTCTTTATGTACCCTTATGCAAATAGTTTCTTTAAGAATATAAATTAGGTTAAAAAAAGTTAAGTCAGTAATAAAATCAAATTAAAATTAAGTAAGTAGGTAACTACCATAAAAATTGTACACATTAAGGGTGCATATTTGTGCAAATAAAATATTTTAACATTTCTTAGTAACCAGTTTACCACATTTCTTACACATTTTTTAAATAAAAACAAACAAGCATGCAAGCTACATGATATAAAATGGTAAGTCTGGACAACCGCACCTGTCTTCCAACCTGAAATACAATATAATTATTTCACGGCAAAAATGGGTCCACCAGTGTAGTCTTTCCATCCTACCATCTGATAATAGATGCTAATGTATTTAAAGACCAAGTGTGAGTTGTTGGACTTTTAAGTTCTTTGCTCTGTGATTGATTTCATGAAATGTTCAGTCAGAAACTGTTGTTTCATGATATTTGCAATGTTTACATTTAACAAATTACTATTTAGTTTTACTAAAGAGTCCCTGGCTTGCTAGTCCAGAGTCTTATCGACCAGGCTATAACTGTCTGTACGGTATTGGTAATATAAAATTCGGTATACAATTGTTTGAAATTATGAGTCTTATATTTCAACGTGTACAAACTTAAAAGCAGCTGCTGTCGTAAATGTCAACACTAACACTGACTACAATTGACGAATTTTACATTGCCACTCGTAGCAGCAGCAGCTGTACTCCTAATGTTATTATAGTGAGAAATTACTTTGTTCGGGTGATTCCACAGAAGTTCTTTGCAAGTGTTCAAATTAGTTATGATTCGGTGAGTCCCGCAAGTTTGTTAGCAAGTCGCGAGATGGCGCTGTATTTAAAATGGTAATGAGTCGTGTCGGGCGCTCGCTTGCATTTTGCACTCGATATCAACGGGCTCTCAAGTTTTCCCCAGTTTAATACTGTTTGCGCATAAACGTACTCGTTTTAATGTTTAAGGTTGAATTCTTAAAATGTAATGGTGCATAGTACTATGCTCATATACATAGTATTTTAATAGTAGGTACATCTAAAAAAACTAAGTGAAAAAATATTACTATCCATTTTTTGTAGTATAGATAAAGACTATTGACAACACTATGTTAGAAGTTATAAAATAAAACTACTACAAATTTTGTTCATATTTATAGATATTTATCTACTGTGAAAAGCGTGTTATGTACGCCGGGGAAGTATATGTATGTAGCTTTCTACGAATATAAATAAATATATGAATCACACTTTACACTAGCACCAATAAATAGCCTGGCCAAAAGCAAATGACCTGGGTATCATGGACACACACAGGAAGACGAGGGAAATAAAAACCCTAATCCAGACAACGGGCTCTAAATTCTTAATTCAAATGTCTTCCCGAAAAGAATTTCATAAAAAACAGGTAAATCATAAATTGTGTACAACCTGACTCGATAATTTAAAAATTTATTGGTTGAAACATTAAAATTTTGTACTTGTAATACATTTTTGGAAACCTGAGAAAACGTAGAATTCATTTTACACGGTACAAATAATCTTCATAGGTTGAAGTACTCTGGGCTGTTACCGCCCGAACGTCTATGTTCAAATAAAAAAAACACTCGTGAGGTCGAGGGAAGTAAACTCTGTAGCGTTCAATGAAGGCACTCCACATACACCCTTCTTTGAGCCGAGTTAGTGTTATTTTACGGCGCCTCTACGTGCTTCATCACGAAACGCAAGTGTCTTTACAGATTTATACCTCGTTTCGTTTATTACACTTTATTCTTCCTGTTATACCTCTCTATAACCGCGAATACTTTTATCTGCCGTTGTAAAAAATTACTTAATCGGATAGATGTCAATGCTACAATCTCAGCCACATTTTCCAATTTAATAGGGCTTAGTTTAAGGATACAGTCCACAAAAATTGTCATAAATTATGCAAACAGACTCAAGATTAGCAAATCTTTTAGAGATATTTATTTTAGACAAAACTTCAGATAAATTCAACAATAGTCCCCTTGCTGTAGTAATGTACAAATAAAGTGATTCTAGCACACAACACTTAAAATTTTATTACGTAAAATTGTGTGATAGTCTAGCAAAACTTAGAACAATTTTAATATACTACCGCTAGACGTTCGAAACATTGACTTAGAATTGTAAATAAGAGGGAAAAGTAAAATAAAACTTTACTTTTTACTCCAATACGCTATAACTTACGTTATAAAACTTTTACAAGGCATGTCCCTTTGTAGGCCATATCGAAGTATATTCAGTCAACTGCGCTCCAATAACGGTATCGAATGCTTCAGTTGGCCAGTATTACTGCGACCGGCGCCAAACGGCAATTACACGTCGTATACACTCACTTTTTGGACAATATCGAAATGAAACGAAAAAGAGACAGTTTTTCAGGTCCGAAATTACAACTTTGAATGGCTATAAAATGAAAACAAACATTTTCCAGCAGGAAACTTATTAAGAGTGTATTTTTACCGACTTCCAAAAGAAGGAGGTACTGTATTCGGCTGTATGTATTTTTTTTTTTATATATGTTCACCGATTACTCCGCCGTTTGTGGGCCGATTTTCAAAATTCTTTTTTTGTTCGTATGCTTATACTCCCGAGGTGGTCCCATTGTCACCAAATCAGGATCTGATGATGGGATCCCAGGGAAATCGAGGGGAACTCTCAAATTTTATAGGCACACGCTTTTCTTATAGTTTCTGAAGCATAACAGATATTTGTGCATTGTAATCATCATCTCATGTTGCTGAGCTGATGATGGAAGGTACTGCGACGGTGAGGAGTTGAGAGCAAATTCTTTCAATAAATGGTCTTTTGTTCGAAACCTTACATTCCTGAGGTGGTCCAACTGTCACCAAGTCAAAGTCTGATGATGGGATCCCAAAGAAATCGAAGGGAACATTCAAATTTTATAGTACAACAAATGATTCTTATATTTTTACTAAAGAAAAACAGGCATTTGTGTATAATTATCATCATATCATGTTGCTGAGCTGATGATGGAAGGTACTATGACGATTAGGAGTTGAGAGCAAATTCTTTCAATAAATAGTTTTTTGTTCGAAATCTTACATTCCTGAGGTAGTCCAACTGTCACCAAGTCAAAGTCTGATGATGGGATCCCACAGAAATGGAGGGGAACATTCAAATTGTATAGTACAACAAATGATTCTTATATTTTTACTAAAGCAAAACAGGTATTTGTGTATAATTATCATCATATCATGTTGCTGAGCTGATGATGGAAGGTACTACGACGGTTAGGAGTTGAGAGCAAATTTTTTCAATAAATGGTTTTTTGTTCGAAATCTTACATTCCTGAGGTAGTCCAACTGTCACCAAGTCAAAGTCTGATGATGGGATCCCAAAGAAATGGAGGGGAACATTCAAATTTTATAGTACAACAAATGATTCTTGTATTTTTACTAAAGCAAAACAGGCATTTGTGTATAATTATCATCATATCATGTTGCTGAGCTGATGATGGAAGGTACTACGATGGTTAGGAGTTGAGAGCAAATTCTTTCAATATATATTTTTTTGTTCTAAAACTTAAACTCCTAAGGTGGTCCAACTGTCACTATGTCATAATCTGATGATGTGATACTGGGCAAATCGAGGGAAACACTGAAACTTAATAAGCACAATATTATACATATGTACAGAATTATTAAAGTTACTAAAAAGAGTGAAATAAATTAAGTTTTTAACAAAAAAATAGAACCGACTTCAAACGGTAAAAAATAAAATTGTTCAGTACCTACTTCTTCTTGCATGGTAATAATGACTCTTAAAACTATTTTTGGAGTCGGGCCCTTAGTAAAATGTCCTGTCTTAGTAAATGTAGTGTACCTTTCGTTCGGAATGGGCACCGACTCCAATATAGTTTTAATAGTTATTAACATAAGCAAGAAAAAGTAGGTACTGTCCCACTGTCTGTACTGTCGATGCCCATTTAGAACGAATGGTACCTACGACATTTTACTAAGGGCCCGACTCCAAAAATAGTTTTAAGAGTCATTACCATGCAAGAAGAAGTAGGTACTGAACAATTTTATTTTTTACCGTTTGAAGTCGGTTCTATTTTTTTGTTAAAAACTTAATTTTTTAGTATGTAATTTAGGTACCTTTAATAGTATTTTTATGATAAAATGTATGAAACCTTCTTAAAAGTTGATACAATTTTAATAAATCACTGAAAGACGTTCGAAATGTTGACTTTGAATTGTAAATAGAAGTGAAAAGAAATATTTAGCTTAAAATTGTAAATAGCAGTGAAAAGAAAATAAAATGTTACTTTTTACTCCAATACGTTGTTAACTTATAAAAACCCAACCTATTGGGTGCCCAAAGCTGATGACGGCAAACCTCGTATGGTTCAAATAAAATAAATTATTATAAAAAGCACAAAATTGGGTTTACGTCTAATAATTAAAAATATACAAAATTAAATGTAATTAAAAATTAATTAGTTTATCAAATTAAATTAAAATTTGTACACCCTAAGGGGTAAATATGGAGTTCTAAATATTTTGTAAAACCTTTTTTTTTACCCATATTTGTGCAAATAAAATATTTTCATTTCAAAAACTTTTACAAGGCATGTTCCTTTATAGGCCAAATCGGAGCATATACAGTCCACTGTGCTCCAATAACGGTATCAAATGCTTCAAACGGCCAGTATTCCTACAACCGGCTCCAAACGGCAATTACACGTCGTATACGCTCACTTTTTGGACAATGTCATAAAGGAACGAAAAAGAAACAGTTTTTCGCGTCCGAAATTACAACTTTAAATAGCTATCAAATGAAAGCAAGAATTTTCCACCAGTACAACAATTATGTTTTTTGTGAACACGTAGAATTATGTTTTTCCAATCAATAACTTTTAATGTTTTACTGCTGAGTAGAGGTTCTCCTATTGGTGTTCATATTTTCCCTCACCGTGGAGCAGCGATAAAGTATGCAGTTATGCCAGTTCTTAGTCAAAAGTGGGCCAAGGTTTTGAACTAGTGATCACCTCTTTACCGCTCGGCTAATTTAATTGCGTAATTTAATTAAAGTACATGTAATGTTCCAGTGAATAGTAAAAATTGTAAAAACAAATGAAACCTGTATACTTATCTGATGCATTTTATATCACACTTGATTTGTGTACTTTGTCGTAGCTGTCGTAGCACGCTCGTAGCTCGCAACACTAAGTAACTCCAACAGTCAACTAGTAACTAACGGTAACTAAGTAAATTGCATTAATTTTGTAATTATTTTTATATTTTTTATTTCGTAATTATGTTTGAAATGTAAATTCCATTTATGAAAATCAATTAAATAAAAAGAGAATATTCTATTCATATAAATCTGAAAATATTTTAAAGATATTGTTTCCTTTGCTTTAAAAGAGGTTGCAAAAGAAATAACTAAACCATTTAATTTATTCCGGAGGTCCAGAAAAATCAATACAGCTCTCTTTTGTGGCTTGCGACAGAACTGTCACCTTAAACAAAAGATTGCGGACACGGAGATAAAATATTAATATTGAAGGGAGACGCCAAACTCGCCGTAATCCCGAGAAAGGACGTGTTTTGTTTAGAAACCGTAATAATTCCGGTCACTTACACCGCACGTGCCGCTGAATGCCAGAGGATGTGCCGGCGCAATAAAAATAAAACTCGTGAGTCGCCCGCTAAAATATTGTAAACGAAGGTACGACGGCTAACAAATAAAGTTTTGTTAAAAACTACTCTTTGATTTCGCGTTATATCGTACATATTATACTTGTGATCCGGCCCAGCTTCGTTCGGGTAAATTGAGTTTATTTATCCCACCATTGTCTATGTGCTATTTCAGACTCTAATCTATCTCTGTGCCAAATTTTATCCCGATCCATTTAGCCGTTCTTGCGGGATTGTGCAACAAACTTCCAAACATCCAAACTTTTCGAGAATTCCATATGAATTTTCATATTTATTTGCTTCCTGTCCAGTGCCTTGACAATTACACTTTTTTTCGCAATAAAAAATATCCTATGTCCTTTCCCAGATCCAATTTATCTGCATACTAGTATTAAAATTGGTTTAGTAGTTTAGGAGTGAAGACGTAAGGACAGAAAGAGAGGAGAAAGAGTTACTTTCGCATTTATAATGTTAGTATGGGAGTATGGATATGGATTTCCTGATTTTGGATCTTCATTTTTGTCATAAGATCCAAAATTAGGAAATCCGAAGACGAACTAAGGTCATCAGTGGGCTGGTCACATCTGTCGTAGAGCTGACAATCGTTGAACAAGACTGCTTTTAGAGTGGAGACCGCGTTATGCAAACGTAGTGTAGGACCCTGCAAGGTGGCGCGACAATCTGCGCCGGGTGGCTGAAAGTAACTGGATTCGTAGAGCCGAAGTTCGGGCTCAGTGGCACGCCTTGGTCTTCGAAACTCCAGCAGACACGTCCTAGTAAAGTAGCCATTGCTTTACTCGGATATTTAACTGACTTGATGGTAGGCAAATATAGGCTGATGATGATGATGGACATGGATAGTATGGATTTATTTTATAGAAAAAGAAGAAATCACAGTCCAATTTTAGAAATTGTATTGCGAGAAGATTAAGAGATATTATCTCACTCTTGTTTTACTTTCATTTACGTGGTGGAATTTCAAATTATATCGGTTAAAGTTGGTGGCATTCAGTGCACGAGTACTGTGAATTAAAGTTACTGTGCGACAACCATTTTTTTCGGTTGGTCTTCGAAACTCCATCAGACACGACCTAGTAAAGTAGCCATTGCTTTACTCGGATATTTGACTGACTTGAAAGTAGGCAAATATTTGATACAAATGGTAAGTTCTCTATGGCAATACGTTAAATTAAACATTTCTATACCTCACTATATATTTTTAACATTTTTATGTCCCACCCACTACTGAGCACAGGTCTCCTCTAACAACTGAGAGTGATTTAGGCCATAGTCGGTAGCGTGGTAACGCTGGCCCAGTGCGGATAAGTGGACATCACATCCCTTAGAGAAACTATGAGTTTCTCTCGGGCATGCACGGCGATGGAAAACATCGTAATCAATTAAATATCACAATATTTTCCATCATCGTGGAGCAGCGATGAAATGCACACATTACAAATTTCTTTTGTCAGGGATGGGTGCCGAGGATTTGAATACGGCATCTCCTGCGTCGGAGACCGCGGTCCTTACCACTCGGCCATCGCTGCATTTTTTAACTTTGCACTATAAGTAAATATGGTGAAATCACAATGTATACTATTTTCAAACTGTGCTATAACGCATATTTGTGCAGTAAAATATATACGCTTTGTTTCGTTTTGCTCCTTTTACCGCAATAAAATGTAGGTATTCGTTTTATCTACCCCACATCAGCGGATCACGAGTTTTAAACAAATTACATCTGTCACGGTTGTCACCGATTAGATTGAGATTGATAAAGTACCAGGGTTTCGATAGATGTGCTCTTCGCCTTTTTTTGAAGTAAAAAGAGACGTATAAGGGAGGATAGGTACGAAATTTAGGATGGTGTTTGCAATCCTGATTTTTATAAGATTCTTATTAACTTACTATGTATGTTTTTCTCGGGTGGAATCTTGCAACTCAATTGAAGAAGATATATTCAACCAATTGAACTGAAATTTTATACATACATTAACTTTGCATTGCACCCAAAAATGGGTGCCGCAACATAATGGCGGATTACATATGAAATGAAAGGATTTAACTTACAATATACCCTGAAAAATTTCAAACATCAGATGTCCGTCACCACATAATGGTGGATTCAATATTTTAAAAACACACCCAATATGGGTAATATGGGTATCAAATAAAAGAAATTAACTTGTATAAAACGATTCATCACGATAAAATGTATTTTATTCAGTGCATTTAAATAAAAACTAATTTTTAATAACTGTGTTTTTAAAATATATATGTATCTCTTGTTTTATATTTGTTCTTGTTTTATGTAAGTTATTTATTAGTTCATAAAATGGATTTTTTATGCTCTTTATTAACGGAATCTATCCAAAAATGTGAGTTCAATGGGGGGTCAATGTTTTCGAGAAAGTTTTATTTGCCTTTTTGTAGGTAGCCGACATTTTCAAGTCCTTACAAAAAATATGTGCCTAAGGGCCCACAGACAGCGCTAATATTTATTCGACGAATAGTTTTATCCAGGAACTGTAAATTTGACTTAAATGGCGTACATACATATATGATGACCCTATCAATTAATAGTCCCATGTTACGGCAGAATGTAATTTTTGTAATGGCCATAACTATTTTATTTATAGCTTAGCTACTATAAATCCTTTTTAGCTTTTAATGCAAGTTAAGGTAAGTTTTGAGTAGGTATTCAATAATACAAAATTTGTTAGCACCTTAGAATAATTACAATTACATTATAGAAACCAAGTTCGCGCGCCCAAATTGAAGCATGTTGATTGGTGCCATTAATGGCACCAAACGCCGGGCCGCTCCGTAAGATTTAAGGTTAAATTTTATCACAACATTTTTAAAAACAAAAGAATTCTAATAAAATAACTTTTTACAGTGTTTTCAATATTTTGTAGTATTTTATAGTTAATTGGTCAAAATAAAAATATTTTGTTTGTCAGATGTGACAGCTGTAGGAACCTATTTAGTGCTTCAATTTTGACAGCGCGCTTGTATGAAGACTGACGTTCTTAACGTTATTATTCTAAGGTAAGCACAATATTATCTATCATACATTGTAATTTGAAGGGTCACAAGTTTACTCGCAGCTCATCCTTGGAAGCACGCAACCCAGTATGAACTTAAATTATTGTGCGGAATGTCAGGCAAATAGTTGGGAAGGGATTTGGTTATGAGCCGGTACTAGGCGTGTATTTAATCAAAATTTCACATCACTAATCTTGTAGAGTTTGAGGACAGGTATTTGATTTTGCTTTAACAGATTCTTCAACTATAAACTAGTTTCGATCTCCAACTTGGACTTTAATACTGACTAAAAACATTGAAATTTTGTATTTTAACTCACTTTCTAATGTTAATGTTTATCTACTATTTCTTCCTAATGTAAATGTCAAAAACTTTAGTACAAATATTGATTTACTTTTTTTTTCGAAATAAAAACTATCCTACGTCCTTTCTCAAAATGTTCACTCTATCTATGAGAAAAATTGCACTAAAATTGGTTCATTAGTTTAACCGTGAAATAGTTACAGACTCACAAACAAACACACACGCGCGCGCTTGCTCAAACACGGGAACTTTCCTATTTATAATTATAATATTAATATGAATAGTACGGATAATATTGAGATTTGTGACCGCGATAAAAATAGGCTATGTCACACTTCAGCCTCCTATGTCCACGTACCAAATTCAATCCATAAAATAACTTAAACAAACGAACGGCCATTCCGAATTTTTCACATTTTCAAACCGAACGATAAGACAATTATTATATTTAGAACAAAGATTCTTCTTAATGATAGTCATAACAATTACTGCTAAAGATAAAACAATTTCTATTGCTCGTATTTCCACGTAGAACTGCCAACTTTCGTCCTTTTATTCATTTCTCTCCGCATGGCTTGGTTTCCATTCATCTATTACTGATAAGGGCCGAAATGTATTCGATGATATTTTTCTCAAAGAAATATAAACGGAAATAATGGGCATCTCGCCGCTTTGCCAGGTACACGGATCCGGGTTCGACGATAAATTTTCCGTGATTCGATAAAGATTTATTGAACGTTTCATCTGACCAGTATGTTTGGTATTTTTGAAAATATTTACGCTGCATATAATAGAAGTCTTTTACATAGGAAAACCATGAATTTATATTTGATAAAGTGGAGCGTTTTCACGTTTGTAAATATTAAATTACGTATAGAAAATGCGTCGAACTTGGAATCGAGTTCATTAAAAAACTATAAGGTTTCTAAAATATTTCTTTTATTTTTGCTTCTTGCTTTGTTATGATAGCACCCTATTAATTAAATTTTCCTTGAGGTACGCAACTCTTAAAACAGTTACTTAATATAAAGTACACACATGTCTATGATTTAGCCCTTAAATAGCCATCATTATTCTACGAGTACGAACAAATTGGACTGTGTTTTTGCTTCCCATAAATACAGTAATGAAACCGTTTCAGTACAAAGCACGCTATTATCCAGCGCTGTAGTATGCATTACTGTAGTGAATTGAATCCAACTACTGCTGTTATTGTTCCGAATTGTATAATGTTGTCGTATCGCCAACACATTTATTTATTTATTTATTTAACCTTATAGTATACCTTACACTAAGGATACAAGGGCGTGCTTCATGTCTAATGGCATTCTCTGCCAGCCAACCCTGGGTGATGAGTGCCTAAAGCTTGTGGTAGGTATATACTATAGAAATAGTGCAATAATATGCAATAATAATACATTATATACGCGATATCATATTTCTATACAATATTGTTCATCACCAAACTTTGTATGGACCACTGTTGCCGATATCTCTCCGTGAGTATACATTACAAGTAATTAAATTCAATTATGTTATAGATTGACCAATCGTCGCTTAATAAACGAGAGTGTAAGGTACTGCCATGAATTAAAACCGCAACAATTAATTTAAACTAAAAATCAAGCTCATAATGGTATGAACCAAGAAAACACCCTCATATGATATTATTTGGACTTATCACTTAGAAAATAACATCCAATGTATCCTGTTCTTTCTCGTATTGCAATAATAGGTATTTTAATATGACAATAATTAACACCTTAATAATTAATATTATAATATTAATAGTAGAAGTTAAATTGTTATTTATTTATACGAGTAGTACCTATCTACTCGGAATGTTTGTTTGAATTTTATAATGTACTAGTGGACCCCGGCCCAGCTCCGCCCGGGTGCAGAAGTTGTCCTGCGTCCTATCCTGCGTTAAAAGTAATGAAAGAAGATTTGTTTTCTTATTATCTTAAAGAGATTTCATGTTACTGTCAAACATAAATAACCGGGTTAGCGCTACCTATGTAACACAGTTTAAACATCGATTCTTCTTCTATCGCATCGGCGGCATAATATGAGTTGTGTATTCTGAACTAGCGATACCCCGCCGTGTATATTTGGGAATGTTGAAAAAAAAATATCGTTAAATTGAGATATATAGGTACATAGTTTATTTTCATCAGAAAATATAATGTTATGAGACGACTTGTTAAATATTTTTCAGGTTCCATTTCGATTTTGTTTCTTTGGTTTCTAAAGAATGGTAAAGGACAATTATGTTTTACTTTTAAGGGTTTTTCCTTAAACTAAAAGTATTTTTGGGTAGGGGTTTTTTAAATTTAATTTAATTTTTATCAACGGTTCTTACTAATCGTACTGCGCGCAGGCTGGACGACTTCCAGCCTTCCAAACAAGCCGCATTCCGAAAGGGCTATAGTACTATGGACCACATACAAACGCTGCGACAGGTTATACAAAAGACCGAGGAATATAATCTGCTGATATCTTGCGTATGAGGACTATGAGAAAGCCTTCGATTCTATCGAGATCTGGGCAGTGCTAGAGTCTCTCCAGCGATCCCAGATTGACTATCGGTACATCGAGGTGTTGAAGTGTTTGTACAAATCCGCAACCATGACAGTCCGAGTCCACGACGGAAGCACTGGACCTATTCCACTGCAGCGCGGAGTACGTCAAGGGGATGTTATATCCCCGAAGCTGTTTACCGCTGCACTGGAAAACGTGTTCAAGCTGTTGGAGTGGAACGGGCTGGGTATTAACATCAATGGAAAACACCTCACACACCTTTGATTTGCCGATGATAAAGTAATCCTGGCGGAGAACCTGGAAGAACTCAGCGGAATGCTAGGTAGCCTCCATAGCGCCTCACAAAGGGTGAGTCTTAAGATGAACATGGACACGATGAAGGTCATGTTTAACGTCCATGTCGCACCTATACCGGTCATTGTTGGCGCTACTCTCGAAGTTGTCGACGAGTTCATATACCTGGGACAAGCGATCCTTACGGGTAAGTCCAGCTTCGAAAGCGAGGTAACTAGTAGAATCTTTCGTAGAATCGTAGTTTCTTAAACGACAAAACGGCATAAAGGAATTCCATAAAAACCTGGGAGTTTTTTTTTCGGCTTTTTTTCCTCTTAGTGTACAAAAACCCTGCAATATGGGTACCCAAAGCCGACGATCGGATTCGATCCGAAGTACAAATAAATATGAATAAATATTTAAATAAACAAACAACTAAATAAATACATACTTGAAGAAATAAAATTTAAATTTTCAAAATGCGCAATATGGGATCAAATAAAAATAAAATTGATAATAATGAACATTTTTATAAATTGTGTTATTATTAAGTTTTTTCTTTTATCTTTGTAATATTTGCATACCTCATGAAGGTAAATATGGCGTACTAAATATGTATTAACAACTTTTGTAAACACCCATATTTGTGCAAATAAAGTTCTTTGTCTTTGTCTTTGTCTTTGTCTTTGAAATCTAACTCGGTTGGGCAGCGTTCGGGAAATTACAAAGTGTCTTCTCGTCCAGAATACCTCAGCGCCTGAAGTCGAAGGTTTTCGAGCAGTGTATGTTGCCAGTGATGACCTACGGCGCTGAGGTCTAGGAAAAGGCAGATGGATGGATGGATGTTATGTATTAGTTTGTTATAATTTAATGGTATATGTGTATTACTTACTTTTCATGGGCCTAAGAAGCCTGAAATAAGTAAATAAATAAAAATAAAATATTCACTTAATAACAGTGTAAATTAAATCCGGCAACTATTGGCGTCATTGTTAAACTCAACGTTTATTGGATCGCATTGTTTACCGCGAAGCACAATGAGCTCCATTCCGCGCCGTGGCTCTCCGTGGGTATAAATCTGTTTACGACGTAATGTTTCTGATTTCAGCTGCTGAAGTATTCAAAATGTATATTAAGTCAACATTTTCGATGACAAAACAAATGCAAAACGTTTATTTATTAACGACTGCAATCGCTTTTGAGTATAAACATTGAGGATAAGCAGGGGTTAGCATTGTCTAGTTTGAACTGAAGCTTTTTAAATAATTAATAGAATCAGGAGTTATTTTGCGGACCTCGGATATAGTTAGGTAAAAACTACTTTGCAACAATAACAATCATCAGGGTTATTGACTCTGCGACATTGCGAGTAACCGTCAAAGATTCAATAACCCTGATGATGGTCTGTTTTGGGGCGAAACACGTGTTGGTGGTGGTACGTATGTTGGTGTATACTTTTTGTTGTTGCATGTGCATGTGTCCTATGTGGGAGGCAGGGAGGTGCTATTGCATGAAAAAAATATACACCATGATACGTTCTGATTGCGGATTGTTGCAAAGTAGTTTTACCTAACTTTATGAAGCTTTTTAGGCCTGCTATATATAGTAGTACCTGGACGACCTTGCTTTCTCGGATAAAAACAATTTGTGTGTGTTACTTAATAACGCCATCGTAAATAGCTCCCAATAAAAAAAACACAAAAAATAAAAAATAAACGCAATATGGTATTGAATGAGGATTGCATCCGGGTCTTTGGTTCCGCAGTCAGCCCACGTAACCATTCGGCCAAGGAAGCTTAAATTCAATTAACGAATTTTTTTAGTGCTCTTTCTAATCGACATTGTCATCTCTTTGAACATCGGGTTGACGGATGGCGTTTGACGGCGTTCTCCGCCACAATATTATTAATAATCGCCAATAGATGTCAGGAAGAGTCATATTTTTCAGATAATATTTAAGTTGATTATCACTGAAAATATTTTTTTATAATTTAAAATTTCTAATAATATAACCTAGCTGCATCGATTTATCACCTCCGAAACTAGGATACTAAATTTCATCAAAAACTTGTGCGTTTCCGAGATTCAAAAAACATATTTAGGTTTCTACAATAATTGCTCGTTTAAAGGTATAAGATTATGTAAACTATAGTAAAAGCTTCAAATCTACTCGTATCATTATTATACGAGTAAACGACGAGACGACGAGTTTGCTTCCCATACAAAGAACATCGTCATGTCAAAATTTTGAGTAACTCTGCGGCATGCACGGTAATGGAAAACAGCGTAATTAACTATCACAATATTTACCCTTACCATGAATAACAATAATTGCTGTCTTATATACGTAATAGGAACAATCACAGTATAAACTCAATCCGGCAACTATTGGCGTTATTGTTAAACCCATCGTTTATCGGATCGCGATCGCATTGTTCACCGCGAGACACAATGTGGGCCATTACGGGCCGCAGCTCTCCGACACTATAAATCTGTTTACGACATAATGTTCCTGATTTCAGCAGCGGTAGCATTCAAAACGTTTTAATTGAATTACTTTACATCAGCGTTTCCAGTGATAAAACAAATTCAAAATGTTTCCTTATTCATCATTGTAATTGCATCAGCGTTGTACCTATAGTGCGACGTAATGCAGTCATTATCAAGCCGCTTTTATCCTCTAAGTATAAGCAGAACGACTGCTATGAATTCATAACTAACAGCTGCTAGCATCAAAATTACAAGAAATAATTTGTCGTTGACGGCCATACATCCCCAAGTACTAATCAATACTCGACTTTTAATTAGTCTAAGAGGGAATAACCACGTTGTTCCACATCATTAAAAATTATCTAAACGTGATCACTTTTCTCCACAGTCTCTACTTGCAACACACACTAAATATCACAAGAAGAGCTATCTTTCTTGCGATTGCATCCAATTTGGTGTCATCTATAGACTCTATAGTCCTCTTTATCACGAGTACCTCCAGTATTCGAAACGTACTCACAATAATGTATTTATACATAGCTTTTAACACTTGTTGCAGGTTTATGCGTGCTTTTTACATTTATATTTGAGCATTCGATGGAACAATATGATTAACTACGGCTTTCAACTGCAATAAATTTGTTTGCGTCGTAAATCGTTCTCATTTCGGTTACGAAAACAATACCAAAATTGCATTTTTGTGTCGTATTAAAATGCTTAATTAATTTACATAGAGTATTGATTCAACGAGGCTTTATTTATAGTTCTCAGAAGAATAACTCATTTCAATAACAATGGTAATCTTGTGAATCTGGAAACAAAACTTAATTGAAAATCATCCTGCATGTCTCCGGTCATTTATCAATTAGCAATGAGTTTATTCGAAAATAAACAAAGTAATTTGTATTCATCGGAAGCGTCAATTTATTTGTTTTGCACGCACTGGCACTCACAATCGAGGTAATTGAAGAAATTGTGTTTATCTATATCTATACAAATAAAGCAGCGATGGCCGAGTGGTATAAAACCGCGGTCTTCACTAATCATCATATTGAACTACTAAAAAAAGGATCATCAAAATCTGTTTTCCCAGTCGAAAGTTATGAGGTAACAAACATGAAAAATACAGTCAAATTGAGTACCTCCTCCTTTTTTGACGTCGGTTAATCAATAAAATATGTAGGTATAAGATGTTAAATTTAGTACGAAATACAACTGAACTATGTGTATTACATTTATATCTATTAATCGTGATCGTGATAAAATTCTATGAGATATGTACTTTAAATTAAACTTTATTATCGAGTATAGGTAATATAAGAGTTACTTAACGTCAATTAAAAATAATATAAAAATGTGTTGGGGTTTTTGGCAGGAAGTCGAAAAAGACATATTGTGCTCTTGTTTTATTTTTACTTTCTTGGTGTATTTTTGAGTTATATCGGATAAATTTGATGGCATTTTGTTCTATATAGGTTAATTATAGTGCACGAGTGTTGTGAATCAAAATATCAGTGCGAAAATATGTTTTTTCGGCTTGCCTCCAAATTTCCATTACCTAGTCATGTTCTGGTAAAGAAGCCTTCGCTTTTCTTGAATGTCTGACTGACTTGACTGACTGATTACTGACGACTTACTGACTTTCCCTATTATTACTCGTCCAGTTTCACCGAAACTAGCAAAACCGTGCAAAAAATATACTTGACGCTGGCAATATGCAGAGTATGCGATGCCATAATTAAAGAAAAAAAACCATGTGTTACTTTACGTCAATTAAAAATAATAAGCATCCATATTTTCTACAATGTCTGCATACTTACCTTTCTCATGCTTCCCCATCTCTTAATATCATCATTCATCATTATCGACGCCTTTTCATTTTCCTTTACAAAAAAGCATCCTCCAGTGAGTGTATTCAAACAAAATGATTCATTTCCATCGAAGGGAGGCTCTGATTCTGATTACACATGAAATTATTTCTTGTCACGCGCTGTCACGCAACTCTAGCACCTGTCATCTCTCGTCACGTGCGTTCGGTAATATTATTATTAATTTGTAATTAAACCATTTTTCGCTCAAGTATCAATTTCGCACGTAATTATTTGTAACAGATGGCGTTCACTGATGAGTAGTTAATTTTAGTATCACACTTTCTACTAATTCGTAGTAGTAATAATACTAGGTATTGAACATAATATTTTACATATACGTACTGTCTGATACGAACTTTGGTGATAGTTAGTCTTGATACTAAATCGAAGCGAATTGTGAATCCGTTCCCACCCCTGAATATAACGTATCCTATAAATCATTTCCGTCACGCTACATTACCACCTATATTTTATTGAACAATAAAATAAATAATAAACAAGTTAAGCTGAAAGCAAATTTCCATTGAAATCATTAGAAAGAAAGAAAGAATGAAAACGTGGTATATCTGACATGCTTCAACCGGAAAAAGACCATTGCTTAATATTTTTCTACATTAACTTTACCGACCACTCGTTTATATGAGACGACCATCAGTCTAATCAAAGTGTCATCACTTAAAACCATGTGGTCTTATCGCTAGTTTGCCCTTTAACTATAGTAAAAAATACCTTCATGTGGTAAAGTAAAATTTGAAATAATATTAATTAATTCAGTTGGCGTCATAAAATAAAAAGCGTGCAACGTGAATATAAATATTTATGTATAAATATAAAGGCAGAAAAACTCCTTTACATTCATTTTCATTCCTTCGTCGCTCAGTTAATAAACAGTATTTAAATATTAAATGCATTACCCACACGCAATTGGTGCCTTCTGTGTATTTTTTAAAAATAAAAAACTAAACAAAGCAAACAGAACAGTTTTACCTACTCATAAATAATACTTTTTCTGTCCGACTTATTTAGTTTCCGTGCTTAAAAAAATTCTGTGCCACGTATATTGGATAGGATTTTATTGATTATACTTTTACTACAAAATCCTTTACAAGAATAGCAAGAAGAACTGAAATAATACTTCCTTGAAGTTAAATTCTTGGAAGGACTATAATTATTCCTTCGAAAGGCTGGGTACGTGTACGGTCGAGAAAAGGTGCCGAAACATTTAGTTTGTGTAGTTTTCTTTACTTCGTTGAGAAATAAAACTAACGGTGCAGGTAAATTCCCTTTGGCAGCGATGAACAGAATAGTTGAAACTCTGAAAATAAACTTCTAACACAAAGGCCCATTGGGAATGTACTTTAGAAGCGTGTTTGTGTTTATTATAAAGACGTTTTCTAAGAAGGCGTAGAAAATATGGCTAGTAAATTTTTGACTGCTGTGTCTAAACAATTATGATATTATATTTCAATAAATTTTAAGTTCTATAAGTTTAAGCTGTCCAAAGTTATTATTGTCTAGGATTTACCAAGAATAAATAAACTGCATGAGCATAATACTACGAATGTATCCACATAAAAATATAGTCAGATAACCGCGTTTATAAATTGTGTGGAACCCCTAATAAATTTTATATTAAAAACTACCAAATATTTATACCAAATTTCAAGAAAATCTATTGAAAAAATCCAAGTTTTCCATACAAATTTTCATCCCTCATTTCACACCCTAAGGGTGATTTTAAAAATTATCTATAGCCTAAATGTTAGCGAGGACCAATATATATAAAACAAAAAAAGTTTCATCAAAATCCGTCCAGTAGTTTTTGCGTGAAAAGCTAACAACAGACAGACAGACAGACAGACAGACAGACAGACAGACAATAATTTCAAAACTTATATTTTTAGCTTCTGTTACTTATAAAAAGACCCCTAGAAGTATTTTTTTAAATTTATATGCAATGTACAGAATTGACCCTGCTTACAGTTTTATTATATGTATAGATGTATAGATGTAATGAAACACAAAAAATTAAGGTAAACATTCATAATGTCATCAGCGTACTAGTACTAATCATTCCTTAGGAAAAGGGCCAAAAGATATTCTTTATCTATGAATGACGAGTACTGGGATACTGTCAAAAACTGACGAAAATACGGACGTTCAGCACCTCTATAACCCACAATAGAATATAACTTTTTGTGCCGGAGCGCAAAACATTTTTGTTTATAATACGCAATGGCTCACAAGAGGGAATTCCCCCGAGCAGAGCGTGGAAAACACAGCCGACAGATGAAGAGTGGATGAGAACATAAACTGCCTTCGACACTCGCTCCGTGGAGAAAACCGAGAGACAATAATATATGCGGTTAATATACGGGAACTGTGCGGTACAATTAGCTATTGTATATTTATTGGTTGCAACACTTTTTTGCGTCCCACTGCTGGGCACGGATCCCTCCCCATTATTGAGGAGGCCTTGAGTACTACTTCTTCTTCTTCTGTATGAAATACAGCTTTCACACAAGAGGTCGGGGCCTGGTGTCTTGCAACACAGGTGGTCTCCACTTAGCGCAAGCGCCAGCTCCCACAAACTACCACTGTGCCAAATATATTTCAAAATATACTGCTAAGAAAACTACGCTGCGATTTGATGGAGATGCTGGTTAGTGGCCAACTCAATGTCGGATTATCAAAAAAAAATGTTTTATTGATATAAACACGTTTTCATATATGTACAAGTCGCAAGAGCCCTGTACTTGGTTCTAGACCTGTGTTACAAGTACAAGTGTGTTATAAGTAGCTCACCCACTGAGACAAAAGAAATGTACACTTTACATCAACAAATTTTATATAATTAACATTTCTTTGGAGTTTGGTATAATTGGATGTGTGTGTGCGTGTGTGTGTGTGAGCATGTGTGTGTATGCGTGTGTGTATCTGTGCGTGAGCGTGAGTTTGTGTGTGTATGTGACAGTGTGTGTGTATGCATATGTTTGTGTTTGCTCTCTACATCCCCCATGTTTTGAAATCCATAAGGCCTCAGTCAGACAAGGTTTATTGACTGTTATCATCCGTCATCATTCCGATTCACGTTGTCTGCGTGCAGTTGTTGATGCCGTTTTTGCGTGATTAAGCAATGAACATCGCATGTTTATTAATCTTAGTAGAATTTGAACTATCTAAAACTTTACAGTGAATAAATTAATTATATTAGTTGTATCAATACAAGTGGTATTCACTATTGTCAAAATTATTCCGTAGTCTAGAGTCAGCATCAAATACTAGTGCATAAACATAAAGTTAGTTCGACAGTTGCTCCGTGGAGAAATCATCGCAATACATCTATTTATTGTACGGGAAGCGGTAACTTACACGTTTGAACTACTTTTGTTTTGCCAGTTGGAATTTATATTGCCAAATAATAATTGTTCTTTAGAGTTGTTTCAATCCAGCGTATTTCTCAGCGCGTATACGGTCGTTTTGGAAAACGCGCTTACACGCAGACTACTTTTTGTACCGGAAAATGCCAAATCTCGCTGTTTCGTGCATATACGCGCTACAAAATACTAACAAAGGACGCGCAAACGCTGGCTACGAAATACGCTGCGATGTTCTGAAACCGCACCTAGTGTTTGTAACTTAGAACAGCGGCGGTATGAAGAACTGTCAATGGAGTGCCCCGCCTCGATACACTACGATCAAATGGACTCCAATTCTATCCGTTTTTACAAACGCATACATTGACAAAATTATAGAAATCCCATTTTCTGAATATCGACGCCTACTATCATGGTTTGGTTCCTGGTTTTCTACCATTATTATTTTCCGAGAGGGGAATGCCGATGATAGCGATTACTGGCATCCGTTGTAGCTCTGCAGTTTAAAACCTAAGAGCTTTGTTAAAAAATTTTTTAAATGTTGATTTTCTGTTTGTTCATCGGAAACTAATCTAGGCAAATTGCACCTACTACCTAAATACAATCGTAAAATCATACTAAAACTAAATACTCTAAAGAAAACGAAAAAGTACTATATTATGAAGTAGGAAAGAAACAAATTACTTAGTTTCATAATCGCTCCGTGGTCAAAACAATGCAATATTACCCGCATGATAATGTTTGATTTTTTAAATAAATAAACCGAACAAAAAGGCAGAGGGGCCGCGTGGTGTTACCTAAGCGATCACCGTCGCCTATGGACACGGGCAACCGCAGGGGAGCCGCCTGAGCATTGCCGGCTTTGGAGGAGAGCTTTTTTTACAGCTTTCTTGAAGAACCTCATGTTATAGTCCACTGGGAATGCCTCAGTTGGAAGGTTGCCCCATAACCTACAAGTCCGTGGTAAAAAGGAGCGTCCAAAGCGGACTGTGGAGGACCGCCGCGAGTCCAGATGGTGCCGGTCGTGGTGGTTGATGAAGCAGCGCGGCGAAGTAAGATCCAAACCTTCCTAATTTAATGAGAAGAGTACCGTATTCAGCAGTGGAAAGCAAAAAAGGGTCGCAACATTGCAACCAATGTTAGAAGAGCGGTAATACAACTTAAAAGTTTGAAGTACCCGATTTCGTCGTCGAGTTTTTACTTTTGAACAGGATTTTTTTCTAGTGTCGTATTGTTTCTTTATCGCGCTAAAAGACAACAATGCAGCGGAGATGTTTCATTAAGAAAAGCGCTGTTTGTTGTAAATCCAGTCTATTGAAAGACGAGACAACTGTGAACGTTTAGCGCTAAAGCGTATAATTGTGAACACAGACTAGATAAGGCTATTTATATATGTATTTATTTAAAGAAATACTTTTGTCCCTCTTCGTTTAAGTATTGGAATACATTTTCGCATTAGAAAATAATGAAAGGATTGGAAATTTACCTCCATGACGACCCGTGTGGCGCAATGGTTACCATGCCGGACGGCCAACCGAAGGGTCCCGGGTTCGATTCCCGGCGAAGCAGAAATTTGAATGATGAGTTAAATTACTGTTCTCAGTATGGGTATTTGTGTTTCTCTTTCTGTGTGTGTCCGTGGTACCCACGACACAGATATACACAGTAGGGTAGGCTACTGTGTGTGTCACTATGTGTGTGAAACGTTTATGGCCATCTCATACCAAACTGTTTTGTCTTCACTAACAATTATAACTGTTCCGGAAATTCTACTGTTCCCGTGAAATAGATTATATAGGTACTAATCTTATAAATTAATAATTCACCCGAGTGAAGCCGGGATCAATTCTTTGTCGCTCACAACATTTTAAACTGTAAACATATTGTCGAGTAATAGAAAAACACTTTTATTGGCGAAATAGTTTTATAAATACGTTACGATTGGAGCGAGAGCGCTGCACGAGCGAGCAAAAGGCACCAGCGGCTTCAGCGTTCGGCTTGCGCCGGATCTATCTCTCTTCCACTCGATTGGCCTATGCGTCCGAGGAGAAGAAAGACATTGTAGATTTAATTTCACTCCCTCTTGGTATTCATACAAAATAGTTATCCATCCATACTAATATTATAAATTTGAAAGTAACTCTGTCTGTCTGTCTGTCTGCTATTCTTTCACGCTTAAACCACAGAACCAATTTTGATGAAATTTGGCATAAACATAGAAAGGACGTTGAGAAAGGACATAGGCTACTTTTTACTGCGGGAAAATATCTCATTCCCACGAGAACAAATGAAATGAATGAAATGCGCCGTGTAGTGTTATAAATACACTACATGGTATTACTTACCTACTTTATTCACGTCCAATATTTTATTTTATAACTTATATCCTTTTGTTTTATTCTTATACTTTGCTTTTCCTTTATTATTTCTTTACAAAATTATTTACTTTTGTTTTGTTTGTTTATTTACATTTTGACACAGCTATCAAAACTGTCATGTCTGTCTTTTATGTTTCTTTTTTTTTAATTCGTTTTACGGCATTGTATAAAAATCCTTATAGCCATTCAATATTAAATGAAAAAAAAATATGTTTCTTATTTCATTTCATAGATTAATAAAGTATAGTATTATCTTTGACTTATTCATGTCTTTTTTTATATTAGCCCGTTAATCAATATTTTAATCTATACATAAAGCTCTCTCTTCTCTTCAAGCTCGCTCTAGTCTTCAAGTTTGTTTGAACGCACTAATCTCAGGAACTACTGGTTCCAATTGAAAAAATCTTTTTGTGTTGGATAGTCCATTTATCAGGGAAAGCTTTTTTTATAGGCACACGGGCCGCGTGGTGTCAAGCGATCACCGTCGCCTATGGACACGGGCAACCCCAGGGGAGCCACCCGAGGGCTTAAGGCTATATAACATCATGCTATGACTAATACTAAAGTCCACGCGGACGAAGTCGCGAGCCGCCACTAGTAATTCTACAAAAATGATTCAATTTTATTCATACATGCATGCAGTCATTTTATCAATGTTTTATGGCGTTGTCACGTTAAACTACTCGATCATCCGTAAACCGACCTTACAGACGACCAATTTTATTCGTTGTACGGTAACTCTTAATAACGCTATAAAGCTTAGTCCCCTCATTGACGTTAAATAGAGTTCAAACTATATACAAAACGGTATATGTACCGCGCGACCCAAATTACTTCTTTCACTGTTACATAAAATTATAGTCACTAACTCCATAAGTGTTACCCATAACTATACGGATATAAAGCCAATAATATTTAACGCTGTAATAACCGGTATAATATTCCGAATAAAGCCGGCATTCCCATAAATACGATTGCGGTATACGAACGGAACCGCTGCCGTCTTTCCATTGAAGATAATGAATACCACAACATGCTGAGGCACTTAAATAATACCGCAATGGAAATCAAAGTATTCCTTTTTCCTCGTGAAATCTACTAAATAATAAATATATAAACGTTTCACACTCATAGCCCAAGAGTAAGGTAGATATACCCAGTGTCCTTCAAAAGGTACCCGGCATCTTGGGAGGGGATACCGGGTTATGTGGGATTTGACCGCACTAAAACCCCCTCGGTGGCCTGCCTCTGCGCTTGGGGAGGACTCTGTGATCTCCAGTGGAACGCACTGGTGTCCTCCACGCGCAGCGCCCCAGCGCCCATCTTTGGGAGAGCAGATGTGCTCTCCTGCACCTTTCGATGCTTACGGCGACATGCGGCCACGCACACACCGCCGTCCTACCTGGGGCTTCTGGCTGGACGGATCGAGCTCCCGCTCTCACCTCCCACAACCCCGGAAGCCCCCTTTTAGTCGCCTTTTACGATCAGGCAGGGGATACCGTAGCTCTATTCTTAATCCTGAAGCTACAGACTCGGAAATCGAACCTTGGTCCCTTCGATCGTTCGGCCGAGTTTCCACCTGCAAGACAACTTCCGCGAGATATGTCCGAAAGTCTGTCTGACAGCAGCTTGCAAGTGTAAACACTGTAGCAAGTGCTGTCGCGACAGTTTGTCAAGCGCTTCCTGCTAGTAGTTGCGAAAGCGATAGATAGCAGGTCTAAACATGTCTTCATCGACTCGCGACAGATCTCGCTGCTTATCGGTCTAGTTTCGTATATCTCGCAGCAAGTTAATAGGATTGTATGAGTGCAATCCTTGTTTGTGGGACAGCCAGCATGCGGATTATAAAAACCAAATTAAAAAAAAATTAACTTAATGCCATCGCACAAGAATTCTCTCTACAACTGAGAATGAAATATCCCGAACTGCAAAAACTGACTGAAACTGCAGAAACTGAAACTGCAAAATTTCACATGACGGCATGATTTCACAGTATAATCATAATCATAGGTAATCATAATCTTTATTGCATCATGCATCACAAAATTTAAAGGTGGTACAAGTAAAAAAGTATAGCAATCAGCATGGAACCCTGTCAGGGCGTTGCAATTATATAGGTACAATAGCTCTTTCAAGTAAATTACATTGACATTAACAAAATCCTAATATATCGAGCAGCGATGGCCGAGTGGTAAAAGCCGCGGTCTTCTACGCGACCGATCCCGGGTTCAAATCCTCGGCGCACACCTCTGACAAAGAAATTTGTAATGTGCGCATTTATCGCTGCTCCACGGTGATGGAAAATATCGTGATATTTAAATGATTACGATGTTCTTCATCGCCGTGCATGCCTGAGAGAAGTTCATAATTTCTCGAAAGCATGACGTCCACCAATCCGCACTTGGCCAGCGTGGTGGACTATGGCCTAAATCCCTCTCACTTGTGAGAAGGAGACCTGTGCCCAGCAGTGGGACATAAAAAAGGTTGAAAAAAATATAATAACAAAATCATCATAATAAAAATTGCATTAAATTAAATAAACATTAACATTCCACTACATAATAAAATGAAAATATAGAATAGAATAAATTGCGATAGTTCCTATCGCGACACTCGTGTGTAAATATCTCCGCGATAAGTTGCGATAGTATGATCCGCGAGCTTCTCGCAAGACATTTTTTGCAGAAATAAATTGCAGGAAATGTAAACGATATTGTAAGAACTTATGCAAGACTTCCGCGAGTTTGCTTGCAGGTGGAAACGCGGCCGAAGTCTAGCATGGTAACCATTACGCCACACGGGTTGTCAATATATTAAGTTCAGATTTTTCATCAACTGTTGAGAACTTAAGACAGTAATTTTATACGATTTAACAAATTTTGACAGGTTTTTTTTTGTTCTGTAGTTACAGTTACCAATATAAAGAAAATAATAATGCCATCAAAACCATTTTAATGCAAATATTGTCAAGACCAGCCTGATTTTAGTTTGGGACAGGTGCGGGTTGAAATTTTGGAGGAGGAAAATTTGTAAACGGAGGGGGTTGGGTGGCTAATGCATGACGTGTACTCGAACTGCACCTTGTTTGAGGGGGGGAGGCTTGAATTTAGTTTGGAGGAATTACAGGTTTGTCAAGGGTGAACCCGAATGGTTTTGGGGGGCTTAGCCCCCTAGCCCTCCCACCTCTGGATCCGCTAATGGCTCGGGCTTTCAAAACATCTCATTTAAAATCAAGCTTTTAGGGTCAGAACTACTTGACCACACGTCCTAATTCTACAATCCTAGGTCTTGTATTAATCAAAATTTGGTTATTTTCCTAACATAGCATAGAATGTAAAAAAAAATTCACTCCTATTCATTAGTTTTCTATTATCCAACAGATCTTGTTATATACCTACTGATATGAGACGGTAGCAAAATGACCTTTATGCACCACTGGAAAAATTTACGGCATAAGTAGGGAAATATTTCTGTTTCTATAACGTATTGACATACTAAAATATAAAATATCTTGGACCCTGGGGCCAAGTGACTGCTAGGAGCATAGGCCCTTCGGAAGACGAATGTCTCCGCGCCAGGCCACGCGGAAACCATTTTACACGCAGAACATAATGCTAGCAAATTTTATTTTCAAATTAAAGCCCTTTGAGAAATGTTCTCGGCAAAAAGTCGAAGGAGAAATATTTATTTATTGTGAATGTACGAAAACATACAAATACAAATACCGGAACAGAAAACGGTTGAGGAATTAAGAGTTAAGGTATTTCGAGCGCGACTGTTACCTTTAACGATATTTTTTGTTATTTATTTAAAGTACATAAAGATCTAAAAATATAATAATTAAATGTCGGTTAACGGTAGTCGGTGTTTAAATCCTGGAATGCACCTTTGACTGACAAAAGTATATTATTTTCTTATGTGTCACTCACATCTTGTCATAAAAATTTATTGTTTAACATTGTTATTTTTCTTAATCGAGAAAACCACCCTTCATTCAGAAATGGTGGCATACTGGGCCTTTATCGTTCTCAATTCCAAAAGGAACCCTTCCTATCAATAGAATATTAAAAACCGTTGATTTAATCCGGTTTATTAATAATATTGTTGTTACTTTCTAACATCAAAATTGAACGGTCGTGTTAGTACTTTCCAAATAGGTTATTTGTGAAACAGGGAATTAATTACCAAGAATAAGAACGATATATAGTATAAGCATCAGTGTTATTTAACGCACATAACAAAATAACAAAGTTAGAATGCGATTTCAAATTATGATCCCTATCTGTAACTTCAAGAACATAATATTTAATTTTTCGGACCCACAAATAATAATACAGAATTTTTGTCTCATTTTATTTATTTGCCGAATACAAATGCTGACGAGTCACATTGCCCCCGGACAACGCAAACAACCTGTCTGTATGTAAAGTATTTTCATGTCCAGGGACAACTCCTGCTTTGCTGACTAGTCACGAATTTGTTTAAATTGTCAAATGTTCTGTCCGGCACTTTAAATGCAAATCATTGTGTGTTATAGGACACCATGTAATAAAGTAACTGGTTATAATTGTTGGCTCACAGCTCAGAATGCGGGTTTTTGTTAAATAAAAGATAAAACACTTTACAATTGCACGTATATTTCGTAGTTATGCAGTATACAAATCACATATGTAAATATTTCAAGAACGAATAAACCACCAACAGAACAAAAATGGAGTACTTACATATTAACAATCAACTTAACTATTATTCCTTCAATCCTTTACTTGTTTCACTTATTATTTTATCTCCGCGTTAACACTTTTACTCTACTAATGCTTTTCCTTAGCCACGTCTCGATCCCTCAGTGCTTCCAACATGAATGCTTGCAGCTTGGTCGGAGAAAATAACGACAATTCATGTGACCGGAAGTTGGCTATGATTAACTGATGTGTCGGAAACGGAACAATGGAATTACCGCTACTAAAAATATCATAATAATACGGAATTAGCTAATACAATATTCTTCATAAATAAATAAAAGCTAACAGCTCGGCCATCCTGCTTATAGCGTGTCCTCACGCTTTCTTACAAGTACAAAAGTACTATAAATTTTCTAAAAATATTACTATAAATTACATTCTTTAACACATTATTTAATTATCTGTATAATGTACAATGTAGTTTATATTTATCGAAAGCTCTTAAATAAAATAAAATAAAAACAAGAAATTACGTTCATTGTACTCAATAATTGTATTAATAGCAATTAATGCAGTAAATCATTATAATATATTTTTAATCGTATTTTTAATTTCAAACATAAGCTTTCTCATTTATATTGTAATCTTTTTTTTATAAGTAGAAAGAACATTACTTTTATACACTACACAAAAATAAATTGGCCTTAGTTTATTTATCTTAAGAATCCATTACCCGTAAACAAGCAATAAATTACTTCATATTAACATCTGGAATGAAATGTCAGAAAAATCATCATGAAATCTCAAATAAAGTCATAAAATAATTATATACCTAAAATTTGGATTTGTATTTGGAACTTTTACACACTACACAAAAATAAATTGGCCTTAGTTTATTTATCTTAAGAACCCATTACCTAATTATATAATTTTTGGATTTGTATTTGGAGTCTAATTAGTTACATAAACATGTTCAATTGAAGACCCCACATGAGTGATACAAAAAGGATCCCATTCCCAACTGGAAAAACTTATTGAATCTCGCCCTCGTCCCCTCCACCGGGGCACTTTCACTCCATCCCATTAATTATTATGGGCCCTAGAACTCCACTAAAAGCTTTAAATAACAACAAAGTCACCAATTCCACATTTCCCGTCAGACCTTTTGTCAATTTTTATTTCAAAAACCCGATCAAATGTGTTTAAACGACTCACTCGACTCAACAGCGAACTATTAAACTATATATTCTACTCAACCTTCATAGCAATCAACTCTAAAGCAATAAACATGTCCAAAAATTACTTACAAAGACTAATGCGAGACACCTTCTCACTCAAATGAAAGACCCAGTCCGCAACTACATTACCCATAACAGACAAATTTCACTTTATTATCATTTTATTTTCACAAAGCCGAGGATCGGGTTCAGCCCGAAAAAACATATCCATTTTCAAGAAGTGCATAATGAGAACAAACAATTTTATATCCGTGACCAATCCCTGTAATATGTGCGAGCCTCATGAAGGCAAACACGGCTAACTAAATATACAAGAACAACCCTTACTATCACATCAATCCGTGTAAAAATTTAGTCCTTGACTAAACAACTTTTACACCAATATCAGTAAAACCAAGGTACCTCAAACAAGTAGAGAAGCAATCCCTGTCTATTAAAACTTCCAAGCGAAATCGGCCTTTTTGTCCTAACCCTTACCTCAACTCAGTGCCCGCTTGCATTCCTATTGGCAGTCATAACCACTTGACCACAATTCATAGTCTCCCCAATCCCCTGCATTTGTAGGCCCTTGCTGCAAGTGAATCCCCGTAAATTTTTACATCAAACTTGGATGCACAAACAGTTAATGCCGAACCTCTACTACTCTCGAGATTCACTATACTCCATAAGTATCTATTACATCCACCTAAGATAATTGGGTAGTTGACTGATGTCCAGAATGTGCCACTTATAAACAAAACACGAACACAGACTACCCACTATCACATAAATTCAAATAGTTGGAATATCAAACATAATTAATTATTGATCTATCGCTTTCTAGTAAATCGAGTCCCACCAACATCCCGTACCATAACACAGGCTAGCGACGTCACTAACCAGCACTTTTCTCTCTATCCTCCAAGTTGAAACGATCACATCCCGCACATACACTTCTCAAATTTATATGTTTGATGTCTAGGCGCCAACTCTACAACAAAATTGCCAAATCCCCTACCAAGATCAAACCAGTTTAAAATATCAGTCAATACCCCAATTCCCTCCCCGTACCAGAGATACATTTTACTTATAAACACTATTACAACCAAAATAGGAGTTTTAAACAACTCTCATGTATGTACGTCCCACAATCTGTAAAATAACAGGCCACTGCTACGCAATATGATATATTACACAACACCAGAGAGGACGCCATTAAATCAGTAAATCGACCGTCCATATCTTACACTTGCTTTCTACACCCCCGAGCAATCCATGTTTATAAACGCCTCCTTCATACAAACTAAAAACTAGGGCAATAAAAATCTGTTCATGATTCGCTCTAAAATTCAAAACGGATGGTTACCAATTTCTGATTGGTGTACTTTCTATGTTCATCCTATCAATAATTATTAATGTCGAACTCCCAGTTATTTCTATAAAGAACTAAGCAATCTGAAACACTCATCTACATCATCTACATCATAAAAGTCAATTGCTTCGCCAATAATATGCAATAACCTGCACTACAGCAACTTTAGTGGCCCTTCACACCTAACGGTACAATTGTATTTGTGGCAATACCTCTTCCTCACCTTTATCAGTTTGTGAATCTAATTTAAAAGACCTGAACCTATTCTGCTTTCAAACCAAATCAAAGCTAGTCTCGTCACACAAAGAACACTTTGCCGACATCTCGCCACAATGAAAAACATATTAGCGTTTTGCAAAGAAGGTACCAGGCTTCGATTAATACCGCTGAAGGCTTCAACCCTACATTCAATACCGTAAGTTTGATACACTTTTCGATGTCCCACAGTGACTGTCCCAAAATAATTTCGCACCCGCCCAGGTTCGGTAAATTGGCCACTTGAATTGACTGCGACTATAAGGTTACTTACAGCTCTCTACAAACATTGCCAAGCCCGACCAACTTTGGAAACGAGCAGCGAATCATATCTCCCCATCTTATACACATATTTCTGCATATTCTTCCACCTTCTTAATCCAGATTAAAATGGTTTGCTCTTTACACAAAGGATCAAAATCCGGTATTACATCGCTATTAAAAGATTTTATAATCCTAATAACTAACCCAGCCCAGCCAGGGCGACTCAAAGACAGGTACTCCAGTTTTACCAATTTAACTAAAAATACTTCACCAATTTAACTTAAATAACCTACGGAACCTACCTATTTCAACAAACTCTACTCCACCTTAACATGGTACGTATAACGCCACTGCTATTCAGAATTCCGCTCAACGCCGTACCACCGTTACATAATATGCAACCCCAGTGTGATGGGTGACTGGAAGAAAACAGCTTCGAAAACATCGCAGTACTTCGAATTCATATTCCAAACATTCAGCATCTGTGAGTCAACCTCAGGAGACAGAGACATCATGAACTCCTTCTCAGCGTTATTGTAGATGTGCAATTCCCCAGCACATTACCCCAATGTATGTCTGCTAGACCACAGTGCACGCATACAAAGCTCCCAAAAAGCAAGGCTCCCAACAAAGCCTCGTTATACTACAATTAGTTTGAAAACGAAACCCTAATGACTTATACACCTATCCCTTCCTCAAAATTCACACTATTGGTGAGAAGCGCATTGAAATCTGTTAGGTAGTTTGAGACTACCTAGTTCATATAGACAGACAGACAGAAAGACGCGTCAGCGGGACTAAATTTTATACGTTAGGATTGACAAGAACTTATCTAAAACTATCTCAATTTCAAAATCCCCTTGACTACCACTACAACTCACCGTAGCTCAAATACATATATAAATATATAGTATATAAATATTATTACAAAATAGTTTGTAATACTATAATTTCAAATAATGTTAAATAGAAACTTTGCACACCAATGTTTATGTAATTCAATTTTTTTTTCTCTTTTATTTTGTAATTTTGCTCACTAAATTTTGGTTAATGTGAGACTATAATTTTCTAAAAAAAACCAACTATTCATATACCACATTTTGGCAAATAAATAATTTCATTTCATGATTTCATTACATTTCATTTCAAATTACCGCTCAGATGCTGCTTCCCTCTACCAAGATGTTGCGAGTTGCGTTGTTGAGTCTTGAAGGCCTCCTCTGCAAACCTTATCGCTCCTTTGCTCCTGAATAATCTTATGCCCTCTAACAGAGGCTTTCGATCTCCCTCCATCCTACGCATATTGCTGCTCACCGGGCTTACTCCTGCTCGACCTGAGCCTCCATTGCCTCGGCTCGCTCCTGCCCGACCTGAGCGTCCTTTAGCCCTCTAACCTGGGCTCATTCCTGCTCGACCAGAGCATCCTTTGGCGCTCAGACCTGGGCTCATTCCTGCTCGACCAGAGCATCCCTTTTAAGTCCCTCATTCCTGCTCGACCTGAGCGTCACTTGGCTCTTAGGCCTGGGCTTACGTGTGCTTACCTTAGCCCTGATCGTACCTCCAATCCTAGGTAGTCTTTCTCGGGGTATTCGTCCATAATATTATTATCTGCAAAATTACACATTTGAGTACATATTCCATTTTAATCACAATAAAAGTTAACAAAAATGAAAAGTGACACATTTGAGTACATATTCTATTTAAAATCGACTTTAGAATCGAAAAGTAAAAAGAGAACAAATTAATATAGTATTGAATTATCCAAAGCTAAAGAAAAACATCACCAGACTTCTATATGTCTATAATCAGACAATGGAATGTATTTTCCTCGAAAATGACATCATCGTAATTATCATCACCATCATCGTTGTCTTTATCATTATCACCATCAACACCATCATCATTTTTTTTTCATGTTAAGCACCCCTAGGTGCAGTACAGCACCCACCACAAAAAATAATTGAGGATATGCAAATCTGTAAGCCATCATTTCTTAAACACTAAGTTTTAACCTTACCTTCATTGTATATCAAAGTCTCATGCTTGTATGTATAAATATCTGAATAAATTTACGACAAAATTTACGTTACCAATAGAACCGCAAGACAAATACGAAAACATGATATTGGCACCCCCCTTGTAGATTGAAATTATGTAAAAAAATACAGTGTTACCGAATTCACGAAACATTCAAATTTTTTTCTTACAATCATTTTAGGTCCTAGTTGGCATTGTGGCACAGTGGATACGTTTTCCTAGAATATATAGCGATTGCTGCCTGTAAAATTACATCAATTTACATGTAGATAAGGTAGAATAAGTGGAAAGTGAAGATACTCGTATCATTTCAGCATTTTTTTGTATCCTTATTATCGCAAAATAAAAAAAAATATGAATTATGAATTATAAGCATCAAATAAATACTTTACTAGTTCTATGGTATCAGTTTTCATTCATATTTACAAAGGTCAATGTCAAATTTCAATTAATATGTGGATTATGTCGATGCAATACTAAATATAACATGAGAACCTCATCCTTTTTGTTGATGTTGGTAAAATAAGGTAGATCAACTCAAGCCATTGTATATTCATTTATCTTATAAAAAAAAGTAAAAAAGTGGGTACCAACTTCCTGTAAGGGCAATAAAGTTAAAAGAAAAGTCACATTTATAAAAGCCTTCATCAAAACTAGTTGTTCACATCTAGTGTACCACAGCTGTAAAAAGATATCATTAATCATGCATCTTATTTATCTAAAACAATATATAAATCTTTAACGCACTAAACATATACGTAAAATCCATTCTCAGGTCTTCAAATATTTATATCTAAGTCTATACACCACGGCGGTGTTTCCGATCCAGAGAAAAGAAATTAAGTTAATTTCATAAATTACGTATTTTAGATATCTGCGTTTTTTCATAAATTATTCATATTTTGATAAAAAATAAAACTTCACTTTGAAGTGGGTTGATAAGTATACTGCAAATTTATTACAATAAAAGTTAAAACATGTGGTTGTAAAATAATTGACGTTCACCCCTAAGCGTTCACCGGTTCGATATTCCAACAAATTCAAGTAACTTCAATATATCAGAGTATTTACAGTATTGGCCGTTGTGGACGTGAAAGAAAACAGTAAATTCTCTTATTATCCCACTTCTGAACTGTTGGCTCACAGCTCAGAATGCGGGTTTTTGTTAAATAAAAGATAAAACACTTTACAATTGCACGTATATTTCGTAGTTATGCAGTATACAAATCACATATGTAAATGTTTCAAGAACGAATAAACCACCAACAGAACAAAAATGGAGTACTTACATATTAACAATCAACTTAACTATTATTCCTTCAATCCTTTACTTGTTTCACTTATTATTTTATCTCCGCGTTAACACTTTTACTCTACTAATGCTTTTCCTTAGCCACGTCTCGATCCCTCAGTGCTACCAACATGAATGCTTGCAGCTTGGTCGGAGAAAATAACGACAATTCATGTGACCGGAAGTTGGCTATGATTAACTGATGTGTCGGAAACGGAACAATGGAATTACCGCTACTAAAAATATCATAATAATACGGAATTAGCTAATACAATATTCTTCATAAATAAATAAAAGCTAACATAATGATAAGAAAATCTTTTGGTATAAGTGCGCAATGTTCAATGTTTGCTGTCTTGTACGTTGTTTCTAATAAAATGAAATAAACATAAAGACAAATTCGTCTTAAAAGGTTTTAAAGGCAGGGATTGAATCTTTATTGGGATTTAATAACATATCCTGATGGACATCTCAATAAAAGAATGACTTTTTTATGTATCCGGCATTTCGGAAATGGCAGCTTGTGGCCGTTCCTAGTTGAGACACAGTTAGGACACGCACACGGGCACAGTTAGACACAGTTAGCACGTACATACATACATTACGCTGAACCCATTTCTGTCATGAAGCAATTATATTCGTTTTCGGTGGAAAGGTGTAGTCGCCTTTCATGAGGTGACCATCAGTCTCCAGAGTAGCAGAAAAACCATATATGATCTCAGGCAATTTTCAGGCTTGCTTGAGGTTAAGTACAGCTGTCCATGGGCGCACTGACTACTTACGAGTAACACCGCGTGGCCTGCAGCTCGCCTGCTACTACATTCAAATAAAAAATATGTTACCATAAGCTGGAAACGTAAAAATATTATAAGAAAATCCAGAATCACGTTGCAAAGTCATACTGTAAAATTTCTGGTATTGAACATAAAGAAACATTTCATAGGGGGAAACAAGATATTTTATTATTTTCCTGACATTTTTTTTCTATATTTTCTCACCGTATAAACTGTCAAAGCCAATATTAGCCAGCGATCAAGCCGTTTCCGAGTTTTAGCAAGATTGGCGAATAATCTGGGGGCACGGAGTGCCCCCGACAAGTCGAGCGCAAAGCACACTGCCGTACCATCCTTTACTGGAACCATTTCGCCGCATTTTCAGGCCCCTATTTGAGAACCTCTGGATAAGACCAGAGCGCTGAAATTTTCATTATCCAGTAAGCTATAATCACATACTTAAAATCCAAAATTTCAAGTCTGTAGGTCATTTAGTTCCGAAGTTAAGCGAAAGCAAAGTTTCGCATTTACGACACTCACTCACTCATGGATCATCAAAATAGAACTAGTACTTCCTATAAACTCAGAGAGCTGAAATTTGGTACAGAGTTAGGGTTTAATGGCCACATAAAGGGAAAACTATAAAAACTAGGATAACTAGGATTATTTAGTACTCTTGGTCCATCCTTTACTGGAACCATTTCGCTGCATTTTCAGGCCCCTATTAGAGAACTTTTGGATAAGACCAGAGCGCTGAAATTTTCATCATCCAGTAAGCTATATACACATACTTAAAATCCAAAATTTCAAGTCTGTAAGTCATTTAGTACCGAAGTTAAGGGAAAGCAAAGTTTCGCATTTTTCGTCGCATTTACGACACTCACCTCACTCATAAAATCAAAATAGAACTAGTACTTTCCATAAACTTAGAGAGCTGAAATTTGGTACAGAGTTAGAGTTTAATGGCTACATAAAGGGAAAACTATAAAAACTAGGATAACTAGGATTATTTAGTACTCTTAGTCCATCCTTTACTGGAACCATTTCGCCGCATTTTCAGGCCCCTATTAGAGAACCTCTGGATAAGACCAGAGCACTGAAATTTTCATCATCCAGTAAACTATAATCACATACTTAAAATCCAAAATTTCAAGTCTGTAGGTCATTTAGTTCCGAAGTTAAGCGAAAGCAAAGTTTCGCATTTACGTCGCCTTTACGAGACTCACCTCACTCATAAAATCAAAATAGAACTAGTACTTCCCATAAACCCAGAGAGCTGAACAGAGTTAGGGTTTAATGGCCACATAAAGGGAAAACTATAAAAACTACCGACCGTGCTTTAGCGGAGCGCAATTAAAATTGTAAGTTGTAATAGTTCTGCAATATCGGGCTAGATGGCGTTAGTAATGTACACTCTGAATCACGCTGTTCTGGGTAAATTGTATATAAGACCCAATGTATGAAAATTTTTAAAGCAATCGCAAATAAATCGGGCTTGAAGTCACATCCTTACTTCGACTCCGAGAATAAGTGACCCGAAGTTTTTTCGAACCTCAACCCCCTCTCCTCGAGTCCTCCAGGAGGCAGACAGTAGGTAATTCCTTTGGTAGAAAGTTCATTGATTTTATTATGTAAATATTAATCTGGGGGCACGGAGTGCCCCCGACAAGTCGAGCGCAAAGCACACTGCCGTACCATCCTTTACTGGAACCATTTCGCCGCATTTTCAGGCCCCTATTTGAGAACCTCTGGATAAGACCAGAGCGCTGAAATTTTCATTATCCAGTAAGCTATAATCACATACTTAAAATCCAAAATTTCAAGTCTGTAGGTCATTTAGTTCCGAAGTTAAGCGAAAGCAAAGTTTCGCATTTACGACACTCACTCACTCATGGATCATCAAAATAGAACTAGTACTTCCTATAAACTCAGAGAGCTGAAATTTGGTACAGAGTTAGGGTTTAATGGCCACATAAAGGGAAAACTATAAAAACTAGGATAACTAGGATTATTTAGTACTCTTGGTCCATCCTTTACTGGAACCATTTCGCTGCATTTTCAGGCCCCTATTAGAGAACTTTTGGATAAGACCAGAGCGCTGAAATTTTCATCATCCAGTAAGCTATATACACATACTTAAAATCCAAAATTTCAAGTCTGTAAGTCATTTAGTACCGAAGTTAAGGGAAAGCAAAGTTTCGCATTTTTCGTCGCATTTACGACACTCACCTCACTCATAAAATCAAAATAGAACTAGTACTTTCCATAAACTTAGAGAGCTGAAATTTGGTACAGAGTTAGAGTTTAATGGCTACATAAAGGGAAAACTATAAAAACTAGGATAACTAGGATTATTTAGTACTCTTAGTCCATCCTTTACTGGAACCATTTCGCCGCATTTTCAGGCCCCTATTAGAGAACCTCTGGATAAGACCAGAGCACTGAAATTTTCATCATCCAGTAAACTATAATCACATACTTAAAATCCAAAATTTCAAGTCTGTAGGTCATTTAGTTCCGAAGTTAAGCGAAAGCAAAGTTTCGCATTTACGTCGCCTTTACGAGACTCACCTCACTCATAAAATCAAAATAGAACTAGTACTTCCCATAAACCCAGAGAGCTGAACAGAGTTAGGGTTTAATGGCCACATAAAGGGAAAACTATAAAAACTACCGACCGTGCTTTAGCGGAGCGCAATTAAAATTGTAAGTTGTAATAGTTCTGCAATATCGGGCTAGATGGCGTTAGTAATGTACACTCTGAATCACGCTGTTCTGGGTAAATTGTATATAAGACCCAATGTATGAAAATTTTTAAAGCAATCGCAAATAAATCGGGCTTGAAGTCACATCCTTTTTTTTTTTTTTTTTTTATTTGAATAATGGGCTCGGGCTATATCAGCCCAGGGTACTTCAACCTATAAAGATTGTTTGTACCCGTAGCCAGATTACAGATCACCGTCCAACCCGATAGCCTTGATAAAGGCTAGGATTTTATGGACAGTCACATCCTTACTTCGACTCCGAGAATAAGTGACCCGAAGTTTTTTCGAACCTCAACCCCCTCTCCTCGAGTCCTCCAGGAGGCAGACAGTAGGTAATTCCTTTGGTAGAAAGTTCATTGATTTTATTATGTAAATATTAATTATATTATCACCTGTCTAATAATAAAGATAAAGAGTTAACGGTATGTTTATAGTTTGTATAGATTGAGTAGGTTCAGTATTATTTTCTTTGAGTTTTTTTATTAAGATCTAATTTAATCTAGCCTATTGCGTCCCAATGCTGGGCGAATGCCTCCCCTTCTGCTTTTAATACGCATATAAATAAAATTAAAGGAAAACTCTGGATAAGACAAGATTGGCTTTTATACTTATACTTACAAGTAGGTATACAAGAAGAAACAGTCGAACGATTAACTTTATTCTACTCGAACATTACATAGGTAAATTAAATAAACAAATTACACTCAAATATTAATTTCGCTCATTTGGTCAAAATATAATGCATTGGACTAAGAGTGGCGGCGATAGTGAGGTCGCTAGATGGCGCTGACTGTATTTTAAAACGCGCTTGCGGCCGCGTTACAGTCGACTCGTTTACGACATTCTTCTACTGCGCTTGAAAACGTTTGCTATGGATTAGGAGGGATTATTTGCATTTTGTTGATTTCGCTTATTATTTCGTGAGGTTTGCTAAGGTTTAGGGCATGCATCAATGCCAAATACCTAATCACAAGCCACGCCTCTACCCTGCGGCGGGGTGATGTTCCCCTTGCGGGGATTCGCCATCTATCGGTGACTTTAAGTAAAAATAAGTTGATTTCTAAATTGAGAGCCAGCGTCACCTAGCGGAACAACGAAGAAGCTCTTATACAACGAAGAAGCTCAAATAACTGTCTTGCAACAATGTCATTTAGTAACAAAATTTTGAACAAATACGTATAATATATCAGCAACGTACAGTACTTAAACATTGCAAAAAATACGAATGTACAGCTTCGACTGTTCTACGATTGTATACAGTGGGCCGCAGCTCATATTATGTAAAATTATAAATAAAGTAAAAAAATCGATACTTAAAATAAATTCACAATTTTGTTCACTTTTTTAATGAATCAGAAACAAAATATTTGTGGTTGAGGACTAATTTTACAAAAACTGTACAAGTGGGAATCGAACCCAGAACACTCCTACGAAATGCACGAGATTTTATTACGAGCTACGCTCACTTCTTTACCAAGAGTGAAATAAAGGATCAGTATGGCTACACATTACCTACGTAAGGATTTCTCGTTGTCAGTCTATCGACTTAGTCGATATAGATAGGGGCAGTATAATTGTAGGTTTTTATTTATGAAACAAAATTGATTACGGTGTAAAAAAAATAAACACCTAAAGTATATAATATCATAAGCTTAATCATAGCTTTGTACCTAGGTTACTTACGTACTTTTCTTTTGTTCATGTAGACTTCTTTCGGCCGTAAGAATTTCAAATATTTATGTTTTCAGTCTGTCTTTTTATAAGCTTTTTTATTGTAAAAATTATTTGTAATTTTAAAATAGTAAAAAAAACAAATTTATATAATATAAAAAACATATGCTACGCTGGGGATCGAACCTGAGTCGTATTGCAAACGTGAGTGAAACAAGACTTCAAAAACTTGACCACAGACGCTACTTTTCAAATCGTGAAATAAGGACCAAGTGTGACTACCGAGTAACCTAAATATTCTTTGCTCATAAATAGATAGCTAGCCTAAAATAAAATATATTACGAAAAAAATTATTGTAAATAGATTATCGATATATCGGGTATTGTTTCTTACTACTTACCTTTTTTCTTCGTTCATATAAGCTATTTGCTGTCGTTTGAATTGTAAATATTTCCGTTTTGATAATTTATTTTTACTTTTATTTCCCATTTTCTAAACTTTAAAATTACCTAATTCTTACTAAAAATAATAACTTATACCTAATACTTACTTACTAAGAAACAAAATATATTTTCAAAAACTAAACAAAATGAAATAAAATTTGAAATTTTCGTATTTCGCGGGCGATACGGGCATAAAAAGTACGCGTCCATCGTTGACAGTGGTCACGGGTGGTATCATGGTGGGATGGGATGGGAGTGGCGAAGAGAAGAGAGTGATGGCATGCGTTACTTCAGCGCTCGCGAGGAAAAGAAAGCATCATCTTATTTTGAATGTCGTAAGCGCCAAATCGAAAAACATTTTTCGTTAAAAAACTAAAACAAAACATAGAAAACTGTTTGCATAGAAAGCTTTATAATAATATTAGCTTGTTGTAAAAAATAATGATAAATACTTACATTCAAACTCGTTTTGACATAAAATGATAAAAATTGAAAATATTGACCTAATTTTGAAAAATAATTCTATCGAGAAAATTTTATGGCATCGTGTTTTCTGTTGCATAAAAATTTAGTAAATATAATGAAAATTCAGATTATGTAAAAACTATTCTCCCGTCGTTTCTACAAAATGAAACATATTCAATTACAATACCTACTCCTTTTTTATGCATGCCCTTAATTAGCAGGTTGTTATTATAACAATTCTAAGATTTGAATAGGTGTCTATGTTAGGAATATTCAGATTAGTGACGTATTACTGATTATTACTTAATTATTAGATTTGAAAGAAGTTTTAATTGAATGCTTTATTTAATTGATACTTATTTAGTACTCTTAGTTTTCTAGGTTTAATTTACAGTTAGGCAGTACTTCGAATAAAAAGAAAGAAACTGTGTCAAATAAGAAAATCTAATAAAATAAATCAATATGCCCACGTTTCTACAAAAAGAAGTGAAATCCCACCAAAACATTCTGTAAAAAACTAGCCAAGTCTCGATGGAGCTGCTTGTTTATCTCTAAAAAGTAATGAAATCTAGAGAAAGTCGTGCCAAGTCTAAGGTTCCTTACTGCGATTTCTTTATTATTATAGTTAATGTTGTGTGACTTGGCCGTTGAAGGATACACAAATGTTATTTTATGTTAGATCGGTGGTCGATTTGACGCTCCAAAAAGAAGTGAGCAGAAGTCAGCATTCTCAATGCTGAATGCATGTATTGCACAATCAACAACAGCCTAAAATGAGACACTAGCGTCCAATTACCAATACCAGTATGGGCTATTATCTCGCTTAACATGGTACATACATGGTACGTACATGAACATAGGTAGTTAAAACAGATATAACATTACGTGTAAACAAAAATAATGTTCAACGGCCAAGTCACACAACGTTAACTATAATAATAAAGAAATCGCAGTAAGGAACCTTAGACTTGGCACGACTTTCTCTAGATTTCATTACTTTTTAGAGATAAACAAGCAGCTCCATCGAGACTTGGCTAGTTTTTTACAGAATGTTTTGGTGGGATAAAATTTACCTTGGTAAGATATAGGTATAAAATATTACAGTCATTATAGTTAGTATATTATTATTGGAACTGTATTTTTAAATTATTTAATTATTAAGTTAGTTTACTTTGAATGTAAATATCGGAACAAAATATAGCTTTCAAAACACAATGCAACATTTAATGTTATCTCGCATAGATAGTGTTTATGTAACAAATAAAGTAAATACAATTTGCGAGATCTATAATTTCACAATATGATTAAATGAAAATAATGATGTCTATCAAAATAATGTTGAAATGTTTTATTTTGGCTATTAACTTCATGTAGGCTAATTCTCGTAGCATGCCTGACGCCATTCATATCGGGATCCCCGTAATGGGCTTGCATTAAAATAATTACGATGCTAATAAATTTGACAGCAGTCATTGCCCTACACGTGTCATGAATAAAACAGGTGACCTTCCGAACGCCGGAAACTGAATTTAATATGAAATGAAAATTTGAGTCGTTGTTTATTACCAACACGGGTATTGTTGTGCAATCCAGAAATAGTATAATTTGAAAGTGATTTTGCAATAAATAAACATTATTAAAATGATCTAATATTATGTAACGTATTTCACGATGTTATTTGTCTTTTGTGTGATATAAATAACTTTTTTTGTATAAAGATCCAGTACCTTTGACTAAAAGATATCTGTGAAAAAATCTGCCGCCATGGAATTTGTGACATTTTGGTAGTATAAAAAGTTGTATAGTTTAGGAATAAAATAATATATTTAATATGTAGAGCAAAATTCATAATATATTAAACGCGTGTCTAAGAAATAGACAAAATATAAAATTGCAAATCTGACTGGGATGAATTTCGGTCGCTCAAATCACTTGCTTTTTATAAAAACAATGATTTTTGTAACCCTTTTTTGTCCTGGTGTTGTGCAAATATGTAGTTAGATATCCTCCCATAGTTAAGAAGTATTTAAGCCATAGTGCACAACACCGGTCAGTACGGGTTGATAGAACTTAGACATACGTTTTGAGAAACTGTACATTGCGAAAGTCATCTAGAAAATGCAAAAGCTCTGTCCGTTTAAACACATTAGTCTCAAACTTGAACAGTAAAGTAAAACATGGTAGTTAGGTGTCTCATAAAATATTTTCATTTTTGTAGAGCAAGTGATAATTTATAGATAAGAAATTTTCATGGTAAGTGGTGCCCGTCTGGATTACGTTTTAGTTTGCTGGTGACAGAGTTTTACGTCTCTTTCCAAAGAAAAACAACCAAATGTTAAACTTTTTCTATGAATAACGTGTCCCAGGACACTGAAGAAAACTGACCATAGTACGGACGTTTACCTTAATACACATAGTCATCATATTTCAAAATGCACTCATACTATACATATACTTAACACCAAACAGTATCACGTGTCATCTATTTCACTTGAAAACATACATCAGTTCATATCATGTATTATACGATCGACTTGACTGCAAAGAATTGCTATTAGATGTTTCGTATCAAAATCAAAAATTCCTGGTCGCGTAGAGTTTCAGAGCTATTTCGGAACAAGCCTCGTTCGACGGCGGAAGTGGGCTGTCTCGCCGAAGGATTTGATTCAATGAAGTGGTACATCATAGCCCGGGGGCCGCAAGGGCCGGAGGGGGACGCAGCTATAAATCACCATTCTGTGCCATTACCCTGTTATGTTCTGATTTCCGTTGAGCGCCACCTAGCGATTGAGATGAGACGTCAGCATAGAACACGGGACCGTTATATTTTTACCACTTTTTCAACATATTATTAGGTACGAATTTATTAGTGTGACAATTTAATAAGCTTCATGGTTTTATCTATATAACTCAACGCATGGCCCAGCAGCTACCGTATAAAGTCGTCGGTCCCGGTCTTTATCGATATACCAGTGTAACAGTCGTTCAACCTTGTCGGAGGCCTTATGGGCGATAGCGGCTTGGCCCCTAACCCGCATTGGTGCAGCGTGGTGGAATAAGCTCCAGGCCTCCACTATAATAATGGGAAGAGTTGTGCCCAACAGTGGGAGGCAAAAAGGGTTGCAACCAAGCAAGCTGGAGTATTTCCTGTGGTCATACGATGTGTCTTGTATTGCTACTGCTTTTGGATGCCATTCCAAAATACAATAAAGTAAGGTATTTTTTCAATATACATGTATTCTGGGCTTTTAAGGAGTAAATGTAAATTTTACTAAATAAACAGAATATTAATGTAATTTAAGGAAACAGCTTTTGTTAGTTTATTTGCGTGTTACACATATTTTGATAGTACAAAAGTCATAATTAATAGAATCAGGCGTTACTTTGTGGAACTCCATTATTAAATTAATTAACGTTTCACACTCATAGCTCCACAGTATGATAGGTGTACCCTGTGTCTTCGGTACCATAGACACATACAAAGACAGAAACACAAACACGCAGACCGAGAACAGAAATTAAAACTCGTCATTCAAATTTCTGACTCGCCGGGAATCGAACCCGGGACCCTCCGATCGGCAGTCCGGCATGATAATCATAGCGCCACGTGGGTCGTTAAAAATATACACCAACATACGTACCATCACCAACACAAACCGTCGTAGAGTCAATAACCCTGATGATGCTCTGTTTTGGGGCGAAACACATGTTGGTGGTGGTACGTATGTGTGTGTATATTCTGTTGTTTGTGCATGTATCTTATAAAAGCTTATGTGGGAGGGAGGAAGGTGCTATTACATGTAAAATATACTTTCATACGTGCGGATTGTTACGAAGTAGTTTTTACTTAACTTCTTATTACAAAAGACATAGTGTGCAATCCCAACTTCCAGTTGGTAGTATATTAAATATAATCATCAATGTACTATCCTTTCTTTTATTAACGCAATCACCAACCCATGTACTCGTAGTTTGCAGCAACAGCTTACCTACTGAAATGTGCAATTTATAAGGAAGAAAAGAATTTAAGCTTTGAAAAAGTAACTGATTTATAGAGACATTTGACGCAGGCAGGGCGCGGCCGAATAAATCAACATTTTGCACCATCACCCAGTGTTTCGGCCGCCGCTCCTGCCATCTAGCGATTGAGACGCTAATGTACTTTATAGGTTAACGCTTATCTTAACTTATAATTAAGTTAGGTGGTTTGCTTCCAGGGTGGCTGTTTAAAATTAAGTGTGGTGTTTTTGCTTTCAGTGTGGCTAATATAATTAGAAGTCACTGCTACGAATGCTAAAACTAGACCATTCTAGGATAATTCTATCCTGTGAAAAGGATAGATCTTTTTTAAAGGCAAACTGAATCTACAGCCATAACTCTAGAAAAAAACTTCATTAACTCTTAGTCAAAATATTATTATGTGGCTTTGCTTTCCACTACCGTTACAAAAGCGTTTGTCACTTTTATGTTATGCAAATCAGGTTTATAGTTTCTATAGTAACGGATGAACTGAAATGAAATGAAAACAAGCCAATCTTGGTCTTGGTCGGCGTGATGAATTATGGTCTGAATCACTCTGTATCTCCAAAAGAGATCTATTTATATCAGAAAGGGTTCATTCAGCTGTGGACATCGTATAATGTATGTGGAAGATATATTATGTATCTTTGCTTCGCTTTGTATACTTTAAAAGATGCTCACAAAATTATGGTAATATTTCTTCTGCATATATATTTCTTAGTTGAACAAAAAAGTAGCAAATCTCATGAAGAAGTAAAGAATTGTTTGGCGAGACGAAGCGATAAATCAATATTATGCACCATTACCTCCAGTGCTTCGATTTCCAACGAACCCGCCACCTACCGACTGAGGCGTGCATATTCGAGGGTTTCTTGATTTCACTGAAGTCTATTAATATATAAGTTTTATTTCGGATAATATATATCGGATATAACCAGAAATTCAATAACCTCCACGTCTAATCACATTTTATAATGTCAACGACCTAATTCAAAGAAGTAAGATGGACGTATACATATATTTCGATCTACCACAATAATCTCTGCAAAGTGGTCGAAATTGTCGTCTCTTTATATACATACAAATACACATTGATATCGTATATTACATCGCATATACCTATCTGTCTCCTTCGTATTACTTTTATTGTATCGAAATAGATCATTTCACATTCCCTTCAATATTTGATTTTATTTCCTCTAACCCCGAGATATTGAATATTTTCCTGTTCCATTCTTTTAACGTAACATTTACCTAATTCAATATAATAAACTATTTAGTTCGTTACATTACGATTTTTGGCCATTTTCCTCATCAATTTGCTGTGACTGTTTTCCTTATACTGATTTGTTTTTGATATCAAAAGTGTTGTACTGAAACGATAGTTTCTATTTATTTTTATCTATTTATTTACTAATTCTACAGACATTGTAATAGTATATTTCATTACAAGTGCGGAAAGGCTGTCATTGCAAGTGAGGGTTCGGTTCAGTCGGAACTCCTTCCAATGACGGTTCCGCACGTGTACTGAACAACTATTTTTAATACAGTTGCGAAAAATGAAGCAATTTAATAAAATAATAAAAACTCACAAAGAACATTATTGAAAAATGGCGCCAACCGTAAAAGAATACCTATATGCAGAGATTTTTTTTTGTTTTCTTCACCCATTTTGGGTAGGCAAAGGGAACTATGTCCATACAGCCAAGTCTTCAGTAGATTTGTTTTTATTGATATGAAATGAAAATGTTAATGAGATGAAATGAAATGAAACCTAACCTAACGCATTGAATCAAATCATTAAATCTGATATTGAAGCAAATTAGTAGTTTCTTTTTAGAAATATTTGCATGAATCATAAAAACTTCTAAAACTTCGTAGTTGGTTTTTTCTATTTAATAGACATTATTTTGACAGCTGGGAAAGAGAACGCACGAGTGCGGAAAAAGTAAAGAAAAAGCACGAGTGTGTAATAGCCCATTTCCCGCACGCTATACGTCCCTGCAATACGTCACTTTTTGAGCAACTGTATTAAAAAGTGTTTACCAGTGTTACCAGTGATTTTTCCAGTTTGCGACGCAAATACAGCTACTACGTATGAAATATTTTATGAATCCCTACTAATATTATAAATTCGAATGTAACTCTGTCTGTCTGTCTGTCTGTCTGCTACGCTTTCACTCTTAAACTACTGGACCAATTTTAATAAAATTTGGAACATAGATAGAGTGGACCTTGAGAAAGGACATGGAATGGTTTCTATCCTACGGGAACCTATAAAACGGGTCCACGCGGGCGAAGCCGCTGGCGGAAGGCTAGTTGTAAATAAAATGTTTGTGTTTAAAGACTTTATTATATTTTCCAATGCATTGCTTTGCACCTAGAGATACATTTAAATCATTTTGGTTGCGTACATTATTTTAATATCATGTGAAGGCATGAAATATTGTTTTATTAAAAATCATAATTCATGGTAGTTTCAAAAGTAAAGGTTAGAGCCGAATTAAAGACGTTTATTAAAATAAAGTCTCTTAAGTAAAATCATACTTGCCTCTTAACATGAACAACAAAATAGGGATAATTGTACACTTCTGACTTCCGTTCCGTATCCATATATTACCAAAACCTTAACCCTTATCACTTCATCTGTCTGCCTGTCATCATGGTGGTATTGAAACGAGTTAACATGTAAATTAGATACTACAAAAAGTGTACCACAGAGTAAAAATATTGCAAAATTTTTAATAAATAGTTTAAATAATGCCTTCAATTTTACTTTTCTGTCTATCTTGGCATGAAACTAAACTACTACAAACTACACTAAACAAAGTAAAAAAACTTTTTCTACTAAGACTACATACTATTTCCAAAAAAAAACTATTTTTAAATAAAGCCTTACTAGAATAAAAGCTCGACCTGTTAAAGCTATTTGGCAAACTGTGTTTAAAATAGTATAGTAATCATAATAACAAGTTATTCTGAACAAACCTGCAACGTAACACAATTAACTATTATTATAAAGTTTGTGTTTTCCTAAACAGTTGACCAGAACACGTCCGCGATAATACGCCAGGGACACACAAAGTGAGCGAGTCCCAATTATATAAGCCCTCTGTTACCCTGTTACAAGTTACCCGATTTACCCGTTCAACCGATTTACTCATGACACCAGTTACCGAGTAATCGCTTTAGTATAAATTTTAATGGAACCGTTAGGCTTCACCATTAACTTTGATGCATTTTGGTGTTTTACGTTATAATAGTAAAGTTTTAATAGTTTTTCAGTTTTGTTTCAACGATCGATTTTGGTAGTTTTTTTTAAATATAACGCTATCTTTAAATATAAAGTTTTCTATAGTCTGCTTTATCTGCCTAGCATGACTTGATTGCCTGATTGTTTGACAAATTGAATGGGACTGTCACTCTAATTAAAAAATCTTTCTTTAAAAGTTTAATAAATAAAACAAAACTTACTATTCAAAAAACAACGATATGAAGGTAAACGGATTTGTATGCAAACGCGGACAGTTTCGTATCAGGAAGAATCGACCGAGCCTCTTGCGAGTTGCGATAGGGCGTCTGTCCCGCTTCAAATTAAAGCAAATGTCCCACTGGCTTGGGCTGAATAGGAGCGACGCCCCAAGCTTGGCCACTAAATAATCTATGTAAGTTTTGGAACAGTATTTAATTAAAATAAATTATTGAAGGAACACTTCTACCACTTGACTATACTCACTTCTTTTAATATCAGTAATTCCTTTTACAAAGTATATTAGCAGATGAACATGCAGGTCATGTGATGTTAAGTCGCTTAAGTTAAGCTAAGCTATTACCCAGCTCTACACATCAGCTCAATCAAAGTTGCTTTATCGTATGCAGTGGCGTCGCTCCTCCGCTGTACTGTTGCTGCATCTGTAATATTATTGGTGTGTGTAGCGGAGGTCATTCTCGCTCAAACCATAAATGTATTCGCTAGTCTCCTAGCCAAACCTACAATATTGCATGGAGAGTGATCCCTTGATCCGTTGTTATCCGCCAACCCTTCCGGACATCGCACGCTGACTCCGCGGTATATGTGGGACGCGGGTTTCAACAGGAACGCTCGCAAGGGTACACTTTGTTTTCTTCAACTGTATTATTTATGTAAAAAGCCTGAAGTTCTTTAAGATAATGTTAGGCATAAACATATTTATTAAGCTATTTCTGATGTCCCGCTGCTGGGCGAAAATTGATAGGGAGAAAAGAGAGACTAAAATCGTTAGGAAAATCAAGCTAATTTATCAAGTTACTAGTTTATAGAAAATAAATTTATTTTGGATTCAATTTTTCTCCAAATCGTGAGTGGAATGACTGAAAAGCTCACATAAATCTGCAATTATTTTGTAAATCAGAAATTTATAGATCTGAAACGAAATACGTTATGAAATTTGGGCGAGATGGAGGCTTATGATCTGTCGCGTTATTTTTCACTTAAAGCTTACAATTTATTTATGCAGTGCTGCAGACATTCCATTAGAAAATTTGAATTTTGTATGATGTCACAACTCGCTTTAACATTTAATGTAACCTAAACACAATTCAAGCATACAAAAACAAGATTTTTACTATAGTACGTATGTTTTACTTTTTTACCATTGTGTCTATGTATTTTAGGAACCAAATTTAATGATATTACAGATCATCGTATCGGACTTTCACCACTAACAAAGAATATTTTTTGTCACCTACTAAATTCAGTAAATAAGCCGCGCGGTACTTCCTGTACTCAACATAAAACTAAAACGTTCCCCCTTAACAGTTAAAGTTCTTATTAGTATTCTTAACGTTGCTATAAACTGAGTTTCTTAAATTGAAGGTAGATTGAAACTATAACTTCTGCACTTCAGCAGTCGGGTGTACTCGTATTAAGTCGTTATACAGTTTCAAGTAACGTCAAAACGTATACTATAAATTAGCTTAATATTACACGCTTTTTATTAGCTTCACCTGTATGTTTGTATGTTTGTATGTTTGTATGTTTGTATGTTTGTAACCGACTTCTTTGGGCGCGATTTTGACCCACTTTAAACGGCCAGATTTCGTTCAAACTTTGTAGATTTATTGAGGACCGATGACAATACACTAATTTGATAAAATTATTCCATTTTTCAATTTGCAAAATATGATTTTTGTTCGATTGCGTTTATAGAGCTACAGCTATTATACGACTGTTATAGATCAAACGATCTAATAACGAGTATTTTAGCCACTTTAATTCAGCATCTGCTAAAAGGTGGAGTAACAGTGCTAAAACATAGTGCTGTAAACGTTTATTCGACGTCCTTAAAGCACACATTAGCAAATATTGCCAAATAGTCGAGATAACCGCTATTACACGATAAATGGGTGTTTTAAGAACGGTTACTCGGCTCTTATACGATTAAAGGCTGAGTAATCTAATTACTATTCGACTATTTTGCTGCTTGGGTTGCTCATATTTATGTAGGGGAGTAGACTATTGGTGCTCAGTAACCGAAAACGTGTATGAGATATATAAAGAATATAAATAATTTGTTAAGTCGTAAGACAGGTGAAATTTTATGAAAACGTAAAAATTAAAAAAATATGTAACCTTGTTATGTAACAAGCCTAATGATAGATAAATATATTTTTGAAAGAAAGAAGAAGGTTCTCAGTAACCAGTCCATTGCTCGTGGAAACATCATGGAAAGAATAAATAATCCAAACTAAAAAGTAGAAAATAAATAATAGTTTAAAAAAACTAAAAAACACGCTTTTTATAGAAAACCGAACTAAAAAATAGAAAATAAATTTTAATGAATTTAAATTAAGAAAATAGTGTTAAAAATTGCAATGAATATAAGTTAATAATAGTGTGAATAAAAAAAATATTTTATTTAAAAAAAAGCGTGGGGTGCTTTTTAAAATATTATCGAAATGATAATCACTCTACTTATATCTGTCAATAAAATATTTATAACTATTGACACCATGCACCCCACGCTTTTTTTAAAATAATTTTTTTTTTTTATTCACACTATTATTAACTTATATTCATTGAAATTTTTAACACTATTTTCTTAATTTAAATTCATTAAAATTTATTTTCTATTTTTTAGTTCGGTTTTCTATAAAAAGCGTGTTTTTTAGTTTTTTTAAACTATTATTTATTTTTCAAAATAAGTTTGTGTTTTAAGACTGTCTGCCAAGTTTAACGTCATCTAACTTCGCAGACGCACGAGAGTTCCTTCAAAAAGCACAAACATTTTTGTGATCCGTACCCTAAAGGAGCTACCAAAGGTCTTACCGCTGTCACTGTGTTCGTACAGCCAACTATTTATGTATAAAAGGGTTTGGTATATCATTATGATATTATGTATTACTTACAAAATACGATTTTGGCCTCGGGCCTACTCCCGAAACCGTTTTTAATTCAATTAGGTTTTAGATTCGACCTCGATTTTGATCCGTAGTTAGTTCCAAATTAGCATCTTAAACTATAATCAAGATACAATATTTTTTCGAATACTACTTTCAGTGTTACGTGTTTCGGGTTACTTATTTATCGAAAGTCTTGTACATTCCCTCACGTCTTTTTATTAGTAAAGTTAACAAAATCGCCTTATTTGCCAAAAGTTACGTAACATCTAGGTACTCTTGAAAATTCAGGGATGTATATATTTTTAATGCCAAACCATAAAAAAAATCCAAAAAGAATTTGTCCAAAAATAAAAAAAAATTGGGTGAACCTCCCTTAACATTTAGGGGTAAAAAATTGTTATAAACCTATTCTCATACCTACTGAATATACATATTCAATTTCTTCAAAATCGGTCAAGCCGTTTCGGAGGAGTATAAACACTAAAACTGTGACAAAAGAATTTTGAGTTACTTATTTGACCATTACGAGAGATAATAATATTCCACGATATAATGATCCACAACATATATTATCTCGAAAGCATGACGTCCACCAATCCGCACTTGGCCAGCGTGGTGGACTATGGCCTAAATCCCTCTCACTTGTGAGAAGGAGACCTGTGCCCAGCAGTGGGACATAAAAAAGGTTGAAAAAAAAAGAGAGATAATAATATTCCACGATATAATGATCCACAACATATATTATATTAGATAAGTAACGTACCACAAAGCTTCGGTGTTGCAGTAGTACGAATAAACATAATTTCAGATCCAATTTGGTTTCAAACTCTAACGTAGCAAGAGTAACTTCAGAGAGGGCAAAAAATCACACAAATTTCAAAGATAACTTACTTTACTAAAAAGCTTTTTTACATGCCAGAGGTGGTCTAAACAACTCGCTGTATTAACGTTGAAATAACTCAAAGAACCTACCGACCTTTGAAGTCCCTTCAAGATCCCTAAAGTTACCCTTTAATTTAATGTTACGTGTTTATTTCATGCCTTCATCCTCTTCCTCGTCGACTGTTATTATTAGAAAGTAATCACTACCCCATCAAAACCCTTTTTCTCAAAAACAATTGCTATCTGCCATCTCTGGGAGTTGGAAATAAATTGATTTCAAAGTCATCAAAATATAGCAGCTAAATAGTCGTTTCATATATGTATATCGCAAGGAAATTAAAACCTGTAAAGAACATTGAATCTAACATGAAAACAGGTTCGAATAGCTAATTTTTCTTTGAACCTATTTTATGTTCCATTGCCTTGCAAGGTCTCCTCCCAGAAGACTAAGTAAGAGATGCGGCCATAGTCTTCCACCACAGGTTGGCAAAGTGCGTATGGTGGACATGATTTCCATCTTCGGGAAATTATAAGTTTCTCTCGGACATACACAGTGCTGGATAATATCGTACCTTAAGCTACCAACCCCAATAACCGCTAACATCTCTTGAAGATGATATAAATGAGAATAACTGAAGATAAGCCTAATGGGTGCGGTTGCGTGTGAGATGGGTGACCGCCAGTTGCAAAAATTTCATGCGCGTATGCCTTGGAGGGCACATTAAACCTTATCCGAGGCCTTTTGAGCAGTTTGAATACACCCGACAGTGGATTGACTACTAACTAACAACTACCAATGGAAATGGAATGGGTACCCAAAGCTGACGATCGGAACCGATCCGAAATATAAATAAATAAATATTTTTATTTTATTTATAAAAGGCGCAATATGGGACAAATAAAAATAACAGTAAAATAGATGTAAATGTATATTTCGTCATTGTATTATAGTTTAGTTTTTTCCTTTTATATTTTTATCATTGTATATTTGCATACCTCATGAAGGTAAATATGGCGAACTAAATATATATAAACAACTTTGTAAACACCCATATTTGTGCAAATAAATGTCTTTGTCTTTGTCTTTACCATTAAAGCAGCGTGGTGGAGTAAGTTCCAGGACTTCCCAATAATAGCGAGCCCGTAATCCGTGCCCAGCATCGACGCTACAGTATTACAGTCAGCCAAGAATATAAATTTAACCTCATTCAACATAATTTTATTTTTTTGCACCGAGTGTTTTTTTACGTAAAATCAGGATCAAGCCTACTTTGCAACCATAACATCACATGATACGGATCACCAAAATTATTTTAACAACTAAAAATAGAGTTATTTTTGGTTTATCTTCACGTAACAATATCAGAAGCCTTAAAATCACTGAAACACGTTCCATTTTCACCTGCGTGTAATCCCATGTCCCTGGACAATAAACCTTTTGTAGGACGCCGTATCCAGTGCTGCCCGATTTTATACCCGTAGATATCGCTACGGATAGCCAAGTAGGTACTAGGCAAATGGCCAGTAGTTTAATATAATTTTACGATCGCAGTAAAAGGGGACTTAATGACCATCTACGTCGTTCGGGAACGGTGGACGAGAACGTCCTAAAAGGATTTTGTACTTTGCCTTCTAACAGTTTTTCAGTCGACTCAGTTTGGTGGACAAACAAAGTCTGCCATGTTTGCTGAAAAAGGAATAAAAATGTAGCGTCATATTATATTAGGGTAAGCAACAATTTGAAGCTTTTTTTACCGACTTCCAAAAGAAGGAGGTACTGTATTCGGTTGTATGTATTTTTATTTTTTTTATATATGTTCACCGATTACTCCGCCGTTTGTGGACCCATTTTCAAAATTCTTTTTTTGTTCGTATCCTCATACTCCCGAGGTGGTCCCATTGTCAAAAAATCAGGATCTGATGATGGGATCCCAGGGAAATCGAAAGGAACTCTCGAATTTTACAGGCACACACATTCATTTTCTTATACTTTCTGAAGCATAAGAGATATTTGCGCATAGTAATCATCATCTCATGTTGCTGGGCTGATGATGGAAGGTACTGCGACAGTGAGGAGTTGAGAGCAAATTCTTTCAATAAATAGTTTTTTATTCGAAATCTTACATTCCTGAGGTGGTCCGACTGTCACCAAGTCAAAGTCTGATGAGGGGATCCCAGAGAAATCGAAGGGAACATTCAAATTTTATAGCACAACAAATGATTTTCATATTTTTACTAAAGCAAAACAGGGATTTGTGTATAATTATCATCATATCATGTCGCTGAGCTGATGATGGAAGGTACTACGACGGTTAGGAGTTGAGAGCAAATTCTTTCAATAAATGGTTTTTTGTTCGAAATCTTACAATTCTAAGGTGGTCCAACTGTCACCAAATCAAAGTTTGATGATGGGATCCCAGAGAAATCGAAGGGAACATTCAAATTTTATAGCACAACAAATGATTTTCATATTTTTACTAAAGCAAAACAGGCATTTGTGTATAATTACCATCACATCATGTTGCTGAGCTGATGATGGACGCTACTACGACGGTTAGGAGTTAAGAGAAAATTCTTTCAGTATGTATTTTTTTGATCAAAACCTTATACTCCTTAAACTGTCACCATGGCAAAATCTGATGATGTGATACTAGGGACATCGAGAGAAACACTGTAACTTAATAGGCACACACATTCTTTTAGTCATATTTTATAACATAATACAAATAATAAAAATAGCTTGTAAACAATTAACGGCATATTTAGAGAATAACAACATTCTTCCGGTACACCAGTCAGGTTTCAGAAAGCGTCACAGTACAACTACAGCTTTGATAGATGTAGTAGACAACATATTGACGTCCCAGGCTAGTGGGGAGGGTACAATATTGGTCCTGCTAGATTACTCGAGGGCATTCGACACTTTAAATATTTCATTGCTTTTATCAAAGCTATCTTTTTATGGCTTAGATAATAACGCAGTAGCTTGGTTTGATAGCTATTTTAAAAACCGCTCTCAGTTTGTTGAACTCCAAAACGATTCCAACACTTCTACAATTTCGTCAGACATCAAGTGTGTTAATCGGGGTGTACCACAAGGCTCAATACTGGGTCCTTTGTTATATATACTTTATAGCGCAGATGTAACCAACCATATTAAATATTGCAAATATCATGTCTACGCTGATGATCTGCAGGTTTATATTTCGTTCAAGCCAGAAAACTTACAATCAGCCTTAGACAATATTAACTCGGATCTGGTGAGGATTGCCCGTTGGTCAGAACAAAACGCACTTGTACTTAATCCTAAGAAAACTAAATATTTAGTACTTGGCACACCTTCTCAAGTGTGCAAAATTTCTGAAGGACATCCACTGCTTCATATAAACGGAGTGTTAATTGATCGTGTAAAAGAAGCGCGCAACTTGGGAATCGTAATGGACGAGCATCTTCGTTTTGAGAGGCATGTCATAGAAGTGGTGCGGAACTGTTTTTATAGACTTAAAGTCTTGTATAGAATTCGGGAATATCTCAGTTTAGATCTTAGAGTAACCCTGTGTGAGTCGCTAGTTTTATCCAAATTAAACTATGGAGATACTCTCGTAGGGCCCCGGCTTTTAGTACGCTCTAAAGCTATGATACAGCGGGTCCAAAACGCATGCACTAGATTTTGCTTTAATGTACCACTTTGAGAACATGTAACTCCTTTTATAAATAGTGCAAGTATGTTGAAAATGCATAGCCGCAGACAACTACACTTCGCCAGTCTATTATTTGGCATAATTAAGGACAAGGTCCCAGCATATTTATATAACAAACTGATCTGGGCGAAGGATCAAAATGTTAATTACAGTACAAGGTCATCTACTCACAAGCTTTGCCATCCTGGGTATACAGGTGCAGGATTTCGTGGAAGTTTTAAATACGCCGCCACAAAGTGCTGGAATAACCTGCCCCCTCCACTTCGCAGTCTTTGTTCTGTTAGCAGCTTTAAGTTTAAATATAAAACATACCTTATAAAGGAACAGAAAAAATATAATCAAATCAGCGTTCGTACCTATATTTATTAATGAAACAATTATATATTTATTTTAATTTTATTCTAAATATTTTAAATTTATTCATTAAATTCATTAATAATAATAATAATAACGTGGCGGAAGATAAATTATACGCACTTCTAAACTTATTCCGGCGGTACGCCCCTCTTCTTAACTGTTATTAACTTTAGGCACGGTAGAAATGAAAAATAAATATGAACACTCTAGGCACGCTTCATGAACTGCTCAGACTACCACAGGGGTCTTACTGAAAATCAGCGCTGCAGTCCCTTGCAGACTGTGGCATTATGCTGAGTAAGATACCTTTTCGCGGCTTACTGCAGTACAGTTTAACCATACATTGGCAATAAAGTTGTTAGCAACCCAATGCATGTAATTGTATTGTACTTTTCTGTGTATGTGTTCAATGTATGTGTTATTTTTTTTCTATGTATGTGTTCTGTGGTGTAGACTTAGTCGCCAATAAAGTTTCTTTCTTTCTTTCTTTCTTTCTTTCAAATATTTATGTCCGGTAATTATCACCTCATGTTGTTAAGCTGATGATTGAAGGTACAACTCCTCAACGGTTAGGAGCTGAGAGCAAATTCTTTCATTAATTTATACGTTCAGGTGGACTGATAGTAGTATTCTTTCAGGGTAGAAGATGGCTATTAGATAAACATGATTGTATAAAAAGTTATTAAATATGTAGGCATGAAACCTTCATGCAAATAATAAAAAAGATAAAAAACATAGGTTGTCATGTTAATATGGTTGTCATGTAATCATTCGTAGATTTAGAGAAAAATCGGAAATAAAATTATACAGTCCACTTTGGGTTTTACTTCACACTTCGGATCGACCTATGGATTTTGGTTTTGGGTTTTAGTACATCCATTTTGGTCAGTATCGGAGCCGGATACTTAGGTTTTTTTGGGAGAGCACAGCGGTGTGATCACACCACTGAACCTGCGGCAAATGTACGTGGAAGGAGAAGAGAGGAGATGAGAGGAGCCAGCCGCAAGTGATTACGTGGTACCAGAGGAGGTTTCTGGTGCAAGCTGCAACGGAAGCAACGTCGTAGACTGCAGCGGGCGACGAAGTCTACTGAGCGGGAGGGCTCGTACGTCACAGCAGGCGGTTATTTGTGAGTGAAAGTGCAACTGTGAGTACTTTAACGATTTATTGCAAGGAGGATCAGAACTTTAACATTCATTATTTAACCGTATTATTTTCAACGTTATTGTAAAGAAGTTCAAGACTTAAAAATTTACTAATATAATTGAAATTTAGAAAAAGTACTGTAATTGTAAGGGTAAAAACGAAAGTGCGGGGAATCCATGCCGGTTTTTTGCTGAGAAAGGTTTTTATGCACTTGCAAATTTTTCTGCAGGTATTTATAATTTTATCTTGTATATTTTTTAGCAGATTTAAGGGGTTTATTTGAATAATATGGCCAAGATGGAATCCTTACTTAGCTTACAGGACGACTTATCAACTCGAATATTTAAAGCTAGAGTCAACTTTAAAAAGTCGCCCAAGGAACGCATAACTAAGGATTACGTCAAGTGCAGACTGGAGGCCTTAGAGGAGTTGTGGTATGAGTTCCGAAAAGGACACAAAAATTTATTGCAAGTAAGTGACCCTCAATTACTAAAAACAGAAGTGTATATTACCGCGGATAGGTATAATGAAACTGAGGAGGAGTTTTTGGTATATAAATGTGAATTGAAACGTCACATACCTGATAATGATACAAATAATGATTCAGGTGCTTGTAGTGATCCATATATTAAAACTAATCAAGTAAAGCTACCTAAAATTAATATTCCAAATTTTTCTGGTAAATACACAGAGTGGATCACATTTAGAGATTTGTTTGTGTCTATGATCCATAACAATAAATCATTAGATAATGTGCAAAGGTTACAATATTTAAAAGGGTTTTTGATCGGTGAAGCCGAACAGTTAATTAGGTATATACCAGTATCGGACGCAAATTATGTACAATGTTGGAAGTTGTTGGAGGAACGATATAGCAATAAAAAGTATCTTTCACACTGTATATTAAATAGATTGTTAGGCCAAAAGATTGCGACTACTGAGTCGGCAAATTTTCTGAAGGAACTTATAGATACTTCATCTGATTGTTTGAATGCTTTGACTAATCTTGATATTGACGTATCTACATGGGATATCATAATCATACATCTGCTTTCAAATAAGTTAGATCCTGAGTCGCGTAAGCAATGGGAGTTGAAAGTGACTTCGAATGTATCCTCAGATTCTTTGCCTACCTTTAGTCAGTTTAAGGAGTTTTTGACAAGTAGATATCGTGCTTTAGAATTTGTTGAACATAAACATCTATACAAACAAACTACTGGTTCTATAAAGTCTAATGTTAGTTATTCTAACGTTTTACACACCACAGGGGTTTCAAAACTCGTATGTGAGTTTTGTGGTGAAGAGCATAAACTTAGCTTTTGTAAAAAGTTTGGAAGTTTGGATTGCGACCACAGACGCGAATTTGTTACAAAAAATAGGATTTGTTACAACTGTTTAGGAAGTAATCATGGTGTTAAGTTTTGCCGCACGCCCATCAGCTGTAAAGTTTGTAACAAGAGGCATCACTCCTTGCTTCATCCAAGGCCTATTCTCAGTTCAAGCGTGAATCCAGGTTTTGTCGAAGGGATCGCTGAGGTTTCGGTTAAGGATGATGGGGTTGTTAGTAGTTCACAAGGGGGGGATGTAACACCAACAGTTGCTGCAAGTCATATGGCTTGCTCTAACAAAATGAAAGAAAAAAATCAAATATTGTTAGCTACAGCATTAGTAGAAGCCGAATCTAAATTAGGTCAATGCCGAGTAATAAGGGCCTTGTTAGATCAGGGTTCACAAGCGTCTTTTATTACAGAAGCTACAGTCCAAGGCTTGGGACTTAAAAGAATTCCTATAAGTAATGTGATATCAGGTTTAGGTGGTGACGAAACCAAGGTGGTTTCGAAGTATGCGGTTTTAATAAAAATTAGATCAAGAGTAGATCCCAGTTTTGAATTAGAAGTGAAGGCTTATGTACTAAAGAATATAACAACGCATGTTCCGGGTAAAAGGGTACTTTTAAATAATTGGGACGAATTAAAACATTTATACTTAGCGGATCCTGCATGTGATGTACCTAACGGAATAGATATACTTTTAGGAGCGGAAGTTTATTGTCAAGTTCTGAAGGAAGGTGTGCTTCGTGGGCCCATGGGGAGTCCAGTAGCACAATGTACTTCACTAGGTTGGATACTATCTGGGTCAGTAGGTTCTGATATTAGCGAGGTTAATGTCACAGCATTGCATTCTCAGATAGAGGAATTTGAAATAAAACGCTTTTGGGAGTTAGAAGAGCCTTTATTAAATCCAAAAATATTAAAAGCTGACGAACAACGGTGTGAAGATACCAACGCAGCCACAACGCGTCGTAGGGAAGACGGCAAGTACGTTATTAGGTTGCCTTTTCGCGACCATGATCCAGCCTGTAAAAATGGAGATTCACAAGAAACTGCCGTCAAAAGACCTAAACATTTTGAAAGAAAACTTAGTAACAATCGATTGTTGAGGGAAAGATATACAGAAAACATAGGAAATAAAGAACTAGGTAATAAATTAGATAGTATAGTTAAATTGGGACTCACCTGGAACAAAACTCGTGCCGAATTTCAATACTCCGTGAAGTTACCGCCGATGACCGCACCTGTAACAAAAAGAAAAATGAAATGGGGAGAGAGATAGCGTCATCTACTTACTATAAAAGCAAAGATTTTCATACAGTCATTATGGATAGCTGGAACAGGATGTGATGAACAAACCACAGAGGATATATTAAAAGACTGGTACACTTACCGTAATGCGTTGGCCCATTTTACTAAATTTCGCCTGGAACGTTGGTTGAACACTAATTCAAATGATGTGATAAAATTACATGGTTTCTCGGATGCGTCTAATAGTGCGTACGCCGCGGTTATATATTTATGCGTGATAAATGAGTCAGTAAAACAAGTAAGTATACCGGGCTTAGAAATATGTGGCGCAGTTTTGTTAGCGAAATTGTTGATGGGGGTAGCTGAGGTTTTGAATGTCCCTAAAGGTAGTGTAAGATTATCTTCTAGAATTATAACAGAATTTAAGTTCGGGGTTATGGTCTTGGTGAAGGAGGATGATTTGCCTCCAGATAAATAGTTTTTTTTGATCGAATTTTGGAAAATCGGGATTTGATGGTTTGACTAGAGTTGGGTAATTAAAACATAAAAATTCTGTTATCAAACGTAAAACTTCCAAGCTTACTATATCACCAGTTTGTGATTAAGTATATTTAGGATATGTTCTTTTTATTTAAGTTACATAACAAGTTTGTGATTTAGTTCATCCAGGATATTTCATTTTAATTTAGGTTATTTTACAAGTTTGTGATTTAGTTTATTCAAGATGTGTTATTTTAATTTAGGTTATTTTACAAGTTTGTGATTTAGTTTATTCAGGATGTGTTATTTTTAGTAGGTTATTAGTTTGTTTGATATTAGCGATGGGTTCTGATTACAATCTCACGGTGGGCGGTTGTGAAGGACATTCTGTCCTTGGTGGGCGGAATGTATAAAAATGTTATTAAATATGTAGGCATGAAACCTTCATGCAAATAATAAAAAAGATAAAAAACATAGGTTGTCATGTTAATATGGTTGTCATGTAATCATTCGTAGATTTAGAGAAAAATCGGAAATAAAATTATACAGTCCACTTTGGGTTTTACTTCACACTTCGGATCGACCTATGGATTTTGGTTTTGGGTTTTAGTACATCCAATGATTATAAAAGGTATCTCTTTAACGTTTAGAAATTAACTGAAAAAAAATCCAATTATGCTTATACATATGTGTAGAATTATTAAAATTACTAAAAAGAGTGAAATAAATTAAGTTTTTAACAAAAAAATAGAACCGACTTCAAACGGTAAAAAATAAAATTGTTCAGTACCTACTTCTTCTTGCTTATGGTAGACTCTTAAAACTATTTTTGGAGTCGGGCCCTTAGTAAAATGTCCTGTCTTAGTAAATATAGTGTACCTTTCGTTCTGAATGGGTACCGACTCCAATATAGTTTTAACAGTCATTACCATAAGCAAGAAGAAGTAGGTACTGTCCCACTGTCTGTACTGTCGGTGCCCATTTAGAACGAATGGTACGACATTTTAGTAAGGGCCCGACTCCAAAAATAGTTTTAAGAGTCTACCATAAGCAAGAAGAAGTAGGTACTGAACAATTTTATTTTTTACCGTTTGAAGTCGGTTCTATTTTTTTGTTAAAAACTTAATTTATTTTCAATTGTAAAGTTGCTTTGCTTCGATGCAGGCTTAAATAGTAAAAAAAAACGGCAAATTGTTTGTAAAGTAGGTTTACGATCGAGATGTTTACGTGATAACGTCCGCACGAGAAAATCTCCATTCGTTTGTATGCCGCTAGAGTGAGAGAGACGGAAGATCGGTCCACTCACTCGAACGCTATGCCAGCCTCCGCTCGTGAGGATTCCGCGTGACAAGTTTCACGGAATGACTGGCAGCGCTCGAGATGAGACGGGAGATCGGTCCGTCTCTCTCTCGTTATACCTGCGATCGCGCTCGTGAGGTTTTGGTGTGACACAAGTTTCTGAACATGTCACCCGACTAAACAATTTTACTGTTTTTTATGTATCGAAATAAATTCATTTACAAATTCAATTCATTCAGAGTGGTATACCTTTTTACATGTTCTGTGGCTATGGCATATTACTGAATGTCGTGGATAAAACCTCTATTAGCATTTCCTGCACGTCAGTTGTTGTATTTATTTATTTATTTATATATTTAACCATTTATATGTACACAGATGCAATAATTACAGTGTTTCAAGTAAAAGAAATATAGTACAAAGGTACTGCTTACTCCTAACAGAAATTTCTTCCAGCAGAAGAAAGTAGTGCTTAGGCAAAAGATAAATAAATAAAATAAATAAATAACGTTTCACACTCATAGCCCTACAGTAGGGTAGACATACACCCTGTGTCGTGGGTACCATGGACACACACAAAGACAGAAACACTAACACCTAGACCGAGAACAGACATTTAAACTCTTCATTCAAATTTCTGTCTCGTCGGGAATCGAACCCGGGACAGTCCCGGTATGGTAACCATTGCGCCACACGGGTCGTCACTTAAAAAGGAGATTTAAAAACACATTACTACGAATATGCCACTGACCCGAATGGGCACAGAGTCAGTCAGACCTCGCTGTACGCGTATGTTACTGTGGGATGAAAAATAATTGTAGCTATAGAACAACATACAGAGGAACAAAAACTAAATTAATTAAATAAGGTGTTACCTTGCGGTATGCCAATGTTACAATTCAGGGTTATAGACTCTACGACGATTACCGGGTAGTGTTGTAACCCTGATGATACCCAGTTTTGTAGCGAAGCACGTATTGGTGGTGGTATGGTTGATGGTGTATATTTTTATTTTTGCATGTGCATTGCTTTTGCACGTAAAAATAGCTTTAACTTAAAGTAGCTCTCACCTAACTTTATGTAGTTAAAAACTTCAATGAGTTAGCTATATTTGTAGCTAAATTTTGGATGTAGACGTTAAACACAAAACATAATGTAACTACTCGTAAACATGGCAGGGGCGCCCCCTTTTCATGTGAATGTTTGAGATTTGAGACCAAATTTATAAATTAAAAACCTTGTTGTTAATAATGATGGTATAATAATGTCTCTTCAATTGATTGCAAAAACTTGTATTGTCTTACATACTACAAGAGTAGTTTGCCTCGGGTCCGCTGGAGGAAAGCAAACTTATTACTTCGACACGACCCATCAAAACATTAGGCCATTTAATATTCGATCTCCATTTAGCCAATTGCTCGGATAATCCAATTAGATTAAGACTCCAAAGGACAACATGGCCGATGACCCTTGGAACAAGTCCTATAATTGACAGCAATTATTAAACTCAATTCGGCGGCGCTTTCCAAAGCAATTACGACAATGAGTTCCGAATTAAATGAGGATAAAATCATAAAATATAAATTACATGTTTACAAGCGACATATTTATACAAGCGTCCAATTAACTTTAATTATAAATGTTCGTTTCTATAATTACTGGTAGTAAGGAAAATGTTTCAGCAGATGTCGTTCGCTTTTTACATTAAACATCTGAAATACTCTGTCAAACAGAATACAGAATTAGTACAGTATACAGGAATAGAGGTTTCACACAAAAATAATTTTATTATGGCTATTGTGTTTGAATAGGTAACAAAGACATTTGGAAAGAGTTTGGAAATTGTATAATGTATCATACAAATTTGTATAATATGTATTAGTAAAAATGTTTTAACAATATAGATAACAGTTCAGTTAATCCGATGAACATCAAAAGTTTATCAGCGTAATGTATGATTAGATAACGTTAATTATATTTACGCTTTTGGCGTTTACGCCAATTATATTTTGTTTATAAACAACAAATTTCCTATTCGATGCTTATTTCTAACTAGCTATGCCCCGCAGTTTCACTCGCGCCAAAAAGGATCAAGTACATTATAATTCATTTATTTATTTATTAATTCATTAACACTACTACATAAACATTACAGAGTAAATCCAATATGTTTACATAGTCAAATGAGATTGTACAATTGTACATCTATGTGAAATGCAGCAGGCGTAGAAGTAAACAAGTCTTGGCTCGGATCCCAAGTCAGCATACCATTGAGCAAGGTTAAGGTGCGAACAAATGGCGACTCGCGAAACGAAACCGTCCTGCATACTGCCTACTTCTCGACTGACTTCCATAGTCTGAGTCACAGCCCAACATTCCTTGCAAGAATAAAATTGGATGGGTTCTCCTCTATAATGAATTCTTTTCATGAGAATGAGATGTTTCATCGCGGTTAAAAGTTCTAAGTTCTATAAGATCACTCCATCTCGACGTGAAACAAAAAAAAACAAACACACTTTCGCATTTATACTAACCTTCCGCCAGCGGCTTCGCCCGCGTGGACCCGTTTTGTGGGTAGTAGCATAAAAATAGCCTATGCCCTTTCGTTTATCTATCTGTGTTCCAAATTGGTTCAGTAGTTTAAGCGGGAAAGCGCGCTAAGCGTAACAAACAGACAGACAGACAGAGTTACTTTCGAATTTATAGTATGGAGTACCTATGGATTATTATCGTATATTGAAAATACATATTGAATAGTGGTGTTCATAATCTGCATGTTCCATCATCCTATTACAGTCCCACTATGACTAATAAGCTCGAAAGTCCATGTCTTCTGATGAACTTATTTATTTATGTAAACTGTGGTATTTGTTAGGCATAATTTCTAATTCGTTCAAATAAATAGTGACTAATCAAGTCACTAATCAAGCTGGACACCCGACCGATTATAATTAACTGATTTTATTATATTTAAATTGACGCTGGCAATATGCAGTTACCAGATGTCCATCAGGGCAAGCCACAGCCAGCTACTTTTAGCATCGGGGATCGGCGATTTTATGCTTTAAGGATGCTACATCGTGATTTCGTGGCTACATGCAATCAAACATGGTAGCGGAATCGCGCGTTTTAGCGTTTTCAAGAGTGCACAGTGCAGCGTTGGGTCTCTGAGTTTAGCTTGTATAAAGCGACTAAATCGCCAATCATTGATGCTAAGAGATAGTGTTGCCTGGCTGGAGCATAAAAGTATAGTCTATGTTAAAGCATGCACTCATCCTTCGGTCCTTAACGTGGCAAGCTCATTTTTAAGTGCTAAACTAGTTCTCATTGTCCACAGGTATCATGGATCCGTCACCGAGACCTGCATATCCTGACAGTGGGCGGCTACACATACACTTCCGACCAGCGGTTCCAGGCGACGCACTCGCCGCAGACCGACGACTGGACGCTGCAGATCAAGTGGGCGCAGCAGCGCGACGCTGGCGTCTACGAGTGCCAGGTGTCCACGCAGCCCGTGCGCTCCTTCTTCGTGACATTGCATGTAGTCGGTGAGTACTATGAGCTAAGTTTATAGCAGTAAGTACCAACAGAACAACGACTGGACATCCATTCACGACTCCACTAATATTTTATAGGCCACTGCTGGATAAAGGCCTCTATATACATATAACTCAAACCGTAGTTTAAGTCTGAAGTTCCATTTACGTACATTAACACACGTCTTAACGTCACACTGCAAATTTCTGAAGAAAAACCATTCTGAAAAAAACGCATTATGTAATAAAAATACTGTGCATAAAAGTTCGTGTGCTTATCATTATTAAATACACTAGGGTACCATAAATTAAGCTGATTGTCAGCGTCAAACTACGTTGTTAGATTATATGGAAAAGCTTTCATACAATTTAATAGTTATTAATACCCCAAACACCAATATTCTATCCGGACAAATTTATTAGCGTAACCCGAAGCTAATATTATCTCCATAGTTTATTCATATGAAACTTAATAGCAACACAATTTTCGTAATAAAGACCAATTATTTCTATGTGAGCCACATCCTTTGTGAATATTATATTTGCATAATCGTGGGGGCGTCGGCGTTTTCAATATCCTGGGGCTACGTAAAAGTAACATCAATTTATGCTAATATAGCAGTGTTCGCATGAAAATGAACAATTAGGGAAATTAGTAACTAGCGCGAATTTCCCAAATATGCCTCAATTTAGTTTAAAAACAGAGGTGCCGGCCACGTTTTAGGAATAAGCCCGGCAGCTTTGCGCTCTGAATTCGGTAACAGATGGCGAGAAATTGCGACGTGCTTTTATTATTGTTACATTAATATACGAGTAGGTTACTGTAACTGTTATATCTCAATAATAAAGTATTAATGTACCTGGAACTATGCATGGTATATTTCTCTACTCAATCAGTACATACTTAATCTCGCAGTATCATGATACGGAAAATGTTATCAGTGTTTTTTAAACTGAACAAAAAGGCAGACGGGCCGCGTGGTGTTAAGCGATCACCGTCGCCTATGGACACGGGCAACCCCAGGGAAGCCACCCGAGGATTGCCGGCTTTGGAGGAGAGCTTTTTTACAGCTTACATTGTAAAAGATTATTCTATTACTATAAACACCTTAGTTGACAGCGACGTCACGTCACGTAAAGGTGAAGAAATTATCATACATAACAAAGGCCATGCTTAACAAAATATATTGAAAAGGTTACTGCAAAACATACATTTGCCACTACACTGAAAGACAGTTCCTACTCTCCGTGACAAATAGTGACAAGTGAGCGGACGGTACCAGGTGCGCGCTCGTGACACAGTTTAACATATTATTTGTATCGGAGCTGCACGAACGAACAGTGATTGCTGACGTGGCTTTTAATTTTAAAATTTAAGAAATAGGTATGGACTATTTTAAATGTATAGCGAAATTTATTTGCATCAATATTTTCTACGTATTTTTTTTTTTGTTATGACGTCTCTCATATAAACTGTCTTGTAGAAATTAGTAACCTGCAGTGACCACCATGATTTTTATTGTTTACTGCTCATATTATATTAGTATTATTTTTTTTTTTTTTTTTTAAGGTTTTTCTTTTTTTATGTGTAAATATTAATATAGTGTCTGAATTTCTTCACTTATATAGGATATTTATAACTTAATTAATTTTTTTTTAAAGATTGATATCATAAGTATGTATAAAAATTATATCTTACTTTATATTTTATATTGTTAGTATTCTAAAATTACGATATCACATAAATACAAATTTTGTAGAAAGTACGTAGTAATAATACCCAAAAGGCATACTACCTACTCCATGACAAATTGTGACAAGTTAGCCGACGACACGAGGTGAGCGCTCGTGACACAGTTTAACATATTTGTATCGGCGCTACTCGTACACGACTGAATCACTATTCATTCACCGCGGACGCGGCTTTGGCTTTGCTTTCGGCTATTTTTTGTGATCGTCAGCGATTGGGCTACTGGCGGCTTTGACAGATTGCTTGATTGATGAACAGTAAACTTGTTTTTGATCTCTATAAAATATGCTATATTTATATTGTGATCGGTTGCAGCGACCACGTACAACAACAAGGCCTCCGTGCTTGTCTGCTACTTCATTTAAATAAGAAATTAATAAATGAGAATAGGAAAAAAGGAGTTAATGAAATATTATGCATTTCAATGTGTGATTGATGGCGTGTGCTAGTTAAGATTTTTGTAATCCACCTGCTACAACGTGGTTACGGCTCTGTACGTTTATGCTACGCTTTATTTCCATAGGATTGAGATATTATCCCTTATTGGAAAGTACCACATATCACTTTCCAGCCCCCGAACCAAAAAATTGTTGGTGGTAAAATCGAAAATATTACACTCCCTAACAAGTACCCATAAATAAAACACACATATACACACACACGCGCGCGCGCCTGTGCATACATATTTAACTTATGCATTGCAGTAATTTAAGGACCAAAAAATCTATTGTTAACTCTATTTTTTTCTCTTTTTATTTTCTCTTTTTCTTGTGTAACTTTTGGTATAAGTAAATATTAATTAGTAAGTAGATTCATATTCACTTATTTCAATAGTTTTAAGTATTATGTATAAAAACACATACCTAATAACAGCAACCTAAATAGGAGAAGACGCTGTTCTCTGAATCACAGTGTTATGTTCAAAATATATGTCTGGTCTCCCTGGTCAAAAACAATCTGGTCAATCTGTAGCTCCGTTTCGACGTGAAAGGAGGGCAAACAAACAAACATTATGTGGATTAACGTTTCGAAATAAGTAACGAACAACTACTTGCACATTTTCTTCATCTCGCTGCACCATTTCCAATCAAATTGTTATCAAATTTACTCTACATTAATGTCTTTCAGCTTTCACGAAGCGCAGTGATTTTCTCATAATTTTCGCAGTAAGTTAGCGAAGTGGAGGTCAGCTGGCAGGCGGCCAGCGCCCCAATGTCCTGAAAAGGGGTCAATAAGATTTCTCTTATTGAATGCCACTCGGAACGCAATAATGCAAAACAATGAAATGCAAAATTTAGGGAAATTGGATATTCAGATGATAAGCACTTTCGCGCTGCAACGAACTTGTAAAAGCTGTGGCACTAAAGTTCAGCACGGCACTTATGGCGGCGCTTTGACCATTACTTACACGTTAAAGTTGTTACTGTTTCCGTGCCAGCTCTGAAACGTTTTTTCTTGTGTAAAGTTTAGCAACTTTAAATGAACAGAATAGTGTGGACCACAAGTTTTGTGGTGCTAAATTGTCACTTGAGTTTTTAAGCAACTACGTACCCAATTCAGAATTAAGTTTTCTTTATACTAAGAACTAAGTCATACCTTACCAATTTTTCATACTTTAAAAATACTACATTTTTACCGACTTCCAAAAGGAGGAGGTACTGTATTCGGCTGTATGTATTTTTTTTTATATATATGTTCACCGATTACTCCGCCGTTTGTGAACCGATTTTCAAAATTATTTTTTTGTTCGTATGCTTATACTCCCGAGGTAGTCCCATTGTCACCAAATCAGGATCTGATGATGGGATCCCAGGGAAATCGAGGGGAACTCTCAAATTTTATAGGCACACACATTGATTTTCTTATACTTTCTGAAGCATAAGAGATATTTGTGCATAGTAATCATCATCTCATGTTGCTGAGCTGATGATGGAAGGTATTGCAACAGTGAGGAGTTGAAAGCAAATTCTTTCAATAAATAGTTTTTATTCCAAATCTTACATTCCTGTGGTGGTCCAACTGTCACCAAGTCAAAGTCTGATGATGGGATCCCAGAGAAATCGAAAGGGTCATTCAAATTTTATAGCATAACAAATGATTTTCATATTTTTACTAAAGCAAAACAGGCATTTTTGTATAATTATCATCATATCATGTTGCTAAGCTGATGATGGAAGGTACTACGAAGGTTAGGAGTTGATAACAGATTCTTTCAATAAATGGTTTTTTGTTGGAAATCTTACATTCCTGAGGTGGTCCAACTGTCACCATGGCAAAATCTGATGATGTGATTCACGCACATTCTTTTAGTCATATTTTTTAACATAATACAAATATTTATGTCCGGTAATTATCACCTCATGTTGCTAAGCTGATGATTGAAGGTACAACTCCTCAACGGTTAGGAGCTGAGAGCAAATTCTTTCATTAATTTATACGTTCAGGTGGACTGATAGTAATATTCTTTCAGGGTATAAGATGGCTATTAGATAGACATGATTAAAAAAGTATCTCTTTAACGTTTAGAAGTTAAGTGAAAAAAAATTCAATTATGCTTATTCATATGTGCAGAATTATTAAAATTACTAAAAAGAGTGAAATAAATTAAGTTTTTAACAAAAAAATAGAACCGACTTCAAACGGTAAAAAATAAAATTGTTCAGTACCTACTTCTTCTTGCTTATGGTAATGACTCTTAGAACTATTTTTGGAGTCGGGCCCTTAGTAAAATGTCCTGTCTTAGTAAATAAAGTGTACCTTTCGTTCTGAATGGGCACCGACTCCAATATAGTTTTAACAGTCATTACCATAAGCAAGAAGAAGTAGGTACTGTCCCACTGTCTGTACTATCAGTGCCCATTTAGAACGAATGGTACGACATTTTAGTAAGGGCCCGACTCCAAAAATAGTTCTAAGAGTCATTACCATAAGCAAGAAGAAGTAGGTACTGAACAATTTTATTTTTTACCGTTTGAAGTCGGTTCTATTTTTTTGTTAAAAACTTAATTTACTCGTACTTAAATTTACAGTCAAAGTTTTATTACAGACTTCTAATATTCGTTTCAAACTACGCAATGGACTGCTATTTTCCCCTGTTATGCATCTATCTGCAGCATTCCTAATCTAATTTATAATAGATATTACTTCACAGTAATGCCTTACCGTCTTTCTCATAATTTCGGTAGTAAGTTAGCAGAATGGAGGTCAGCTGGCAGGTGGCCAGTACCCTAATGTCCTGAAAAGGGGTCAATAACGTTTCTCTTATTGAATGCCACTCAGAACGGAACAATCTGCGTGAAATGCACAAGTTAGGGAAATTGGAAATTCAGGTGATAAACGCTTTCACGCTGCAACGAACTTGTAAAAGCTGCGGCAGTAAAGTTCAATTTTAGGACATTACATTAGGCATTTAGGTCGTCTCCGTCACTTCTTCTTCTTAATCGTTTCGCTCTTGGCAGAGCGGTCGTGGTCGTCATGTAGTCGCATATGTGGCAGATGTAATTCTCCTCACAATCTCTCGCCATTTTGCTCGGTTGGTCGTCATTTCGGTGCACTCATGCAATGGACCGCCCACAGCAGATTTGATTTGGTCGGTCCATCGCATGGGCGATCTACCGCGTGGCCTGGTGCCCTCTATTTTGCCTTGCACCACTAGACGCTCAATGGAGTCATTGCCTCTCCTAGAGACACTTTTCTCTTCTCTTCTCTTTTCTTTTCTCCGTCACTACTTACGGCATAAAGTTGATACTGCTTCCATACCGGCTCTGGAATGTTTATACTTGTAAAATTTTGTAACTTTAAATTCAATAACTGACGAATATGTAAGATATGTGAAGTTAAGTTGTTGTTCTTGTAAGGTGATGGAAAATATCGTGATATTTCATTGATTACGATGTTCTCCATCGCCGTGCATGCCTGAGAGAAATTCATAATTTCTCGAAGGCATGACGTCCACCAATCCGCACTTGGCCAGCATGGTGGACTATGGCCTAAATCCCCTCTCAATTGTGTGAGAAGGAGACCTGTGCCCAGCAGTGGGACATAAAAAAGGTTGAAAAAAAAAGTTGTTACTTGATTTAGTGAGCGACTACTTCCCCAATTCAAAATTCTGCAACTAACATGAGAACGCTACTTGCACTTGCAAATTGATTTCAGAATTTACTTGACACACTTGACAGTAATAACTTACTGGTTTTTTTTATTTGAATGGAGTAGCAGACGAGCATGCAGGCCACGTGGTGTTAAGTGGTCACTGCAGTGCAAGGATATCTACATAAAACCTCAATCAAGAAAGAAAAGAAAAGAAAGAAAGAAAAGATAGAAAAACTATTTATTTCATGTTAGGAATACAAAATATTCGCTTAATGAATGTCATTTTTTCCCGGTCATCGCCTTTAAGTGCCCGTTTGGGCTAGATGTTGAGCTGAGAGAAAAAAGGCGGCGGAAAAATACTCCCAGCTCTCTTTTAAAAAAAGTACATAATAATATATTCGAGATAACAGAATGGCTATGGGTTGATAATGGTCACACGTGACAGCTTATCGTGTGAGACACCATCAACCCACTTCCACCTGCTCACAGATGTGAGTAATTACTAAAACTAATACAACCTATGAAGAAATAGCCTTGTGTGAGCGAGATTCATTCCCACGCTCCTTTATCATTAAGATAGTCCTTAGTGTTATAATAAGCCTTACGGCACAGGACTTGTTTGACTGCCTTCTTAAAAGGTTTTAAAGGCAGGGATTGAATCTTTATTGGGATTTTATTATATATCCTGATGGACATCCCAATAAAAGAATGCCTTTTTTTATGAAGCCGGCATTTCAGAAATGCTAGCTTGTGGCCGTTCCTAGTTGAAACACAATTAGGACTATGCAAGTCCAATGGTTGCAACCCTTTTTGCGTCCCACTGCTGGGCACGGGTCTCTCCCCATTATTGGGGAGGCCTGGAGCTTACTCCACCACGCTGCTCCAATGCGGGTTGGTGGAGATGCGGGTTAGTGGCCAACCCGCTGTCGGATGTTTTCAAACCGCCCATAAGGCCTCCGACAAGGTTTAACGACTGTTATCCATCGACAACAACCGGGACCGACGGCTTAACGTGCCCTCCGAAGCACGGAAACGCGCATGAATTTTTTTTGCCACTAGCGGTCACCCATCTCACACTCGACCACGCCCGTTTTGCTTAGTTGCATAGATCGTTTGCGTTCTACGCTAACCGCCGGGCCATGCGCGCTTCTTATAGTAGTAAGTCCAATATAGTAGTAAAATTTTCTTTGTTTTTACGTACATATATGATGTTTTCGTAAATATATTGCGAAGCAAATGTTAGAATATCTATCTCTTTAAGCATATGTAAGTCTTGTCTGAGGTCGTATGCAGTTACTACTCCGGAGGCTGGTGGTCGTCTCATGTAAGTGTGGCCGGCAACTGCAGCTTTCCACCGGAACACAATAGAATTGATTCACGGCAGAAGTGGGTGCAGCGGTGGTACTGGAACACAATAGAATTGTTTCACGGCAGAAGTGGGTGCAGCAGTGTAATTCCCCGAGCGAACGATAATAGTTCTACCACCTACAAATTTCAAGGATTTCACTTAGCGCAGTGATTTTCTCATAATTTTGGCATTAAGTTAGCGAAGCAGCGGTTAGCTGGCAGGCGGTCAGCACCTTTATGTCCTGAAATGGGGTCAATAGCGTTGCTGTTATTAAATGCTACTCGAAACGGAACAACCTGAGTGAGATGCTCAGGTTAGGGAAATTGGATATTCAGGTGATAAACACTTACATGCTGCAACAAACTTTGTAAAAGCTGCGGCAGTAAGTTCAATACGGCACTTAGGACGCTTTGACCATTACTTACAGCTAAACTTGTTACTGCTTCCATACCACTTCTGAAATGTTTTCGCTCGTAAAATTTCAAACTCGTAACTTTAAATAAAATAACAAACGGAATGCAAGCTACAGTAAGTTGCTGCTTCAGTCAGTGGGCATCTATCTATTATTCTTGAAGCAAGCTCGTATTTGAGGTCACATGCTATTGCTATATTAGCTGTGACCGCTAACCAAACTTTCCAATGATATACAAAAAAAACTATAGAAATTGGTGTAGCCTCTCTACCTTAAGGATTTTTTTAAACCGTCTTCCAATTTACTGGCTAATAGCCAAGAATAAAGACATTACATCTTTTTTTTTCAGAAAAAAATTGTACATATAGTTTACATTTCTGCCAAACTGTAGGCCAGTTTGTTGGCAGTCTTGATTCTTTGTAACTGTTTTTTGATGTTTAAAAAGGGAAATCACAGAAAAAGTGTCACTACAATTTCGTTGACGTGATCCTACAATTGTTGAAGACATTCATTAACAAACAATATCTCCGATCGCCAAAAAGCAATAAACAACTTGGCAATAAAGTCGAATGATATAATTAATAAAAATGAGTAATCATATTATGAGTTTGAAATTTTTTGAAGGGATAATCCCTGGGAGAGTTGCCGCATTTAGAATAAGAGCAAATCATGTCATGTGGCAGATTTCAAGCAGCCATATTTTGGGCGGCTATAACCTTTCTTTACCTTTTTCTAATACCCTTGAAAAACCAATTTTTTTGTATTAACTATAATATTAAGAAGATTATATATTACTAAGAAGAGTCTTACTTCATAGACGTCATAGAATCCTAATAAAATTTTACTAAAGATTGTGCTTTCCACAGATTGCGACGAGATCTACCAGCGGATGTTCTCGGATGAAGGTCTGTTTGAGTGTGTGTGTCATTTCATTACCAACATGATTGAGTGTGTGTGTGTGCTACTAACCAAGAACTAAATAGTACTCATACGCTATCAGCCATCGCTGTAGGACAAGCTCATTGATTTATATATGTCGGTGGACAAGCTAAATAATTCGGAACGATTTCTCTACCAGACATTATCTGTAGTTACATGCAAAACCATTCACTATTTCAAATTCTGATTTAATTGCTTCGCTGAGATTAGAGACAGGTAAATTTATAGCGACTAGTTTCAAGAGATTTGCTATAGTTTAGAAGATAGATTTGATGCTATTTCATATTAGAGTATACGATTCATATAAGGTGTCGTATTACATACAATTTCGTAAATTTTACAGTTTATTTTACTGACTTCCAAAAGTAGCAGGTACTGTATTCGGCTGTATGTAGTTTTTTTTATATATCTGTTCACCGATTAATCCCCCGTTTGTGGACCGATTTTCAAAATTATTTTTTGTTCATATGCCCATACTCCCGAGATGGTCCCATTGTCAACTGTTTTTGGAGTCGGGCCCTTACTAAAATATCGTAACTTTCGTTCTGAATGGTCACCGACTCGAAAATAGTTTTAACAGTCATTACCATAAGCAAGAAGAAGTAGGTACTGAACCATTTAATTTTTTACCGTTTGAAGTCGGTTCTATTTTTTTGTTAAAAACTTTATTAATATTTTCTTATCACTATTTTTTAAGGGATAGTCGGTGAACATAATATTAATTATGAGAAATTTTTGTATAACATTTCAGGCTCAGGTATGTACAGTGATGAAAAACATTGAGAAGATTGATTATTCTTAGCATGGAGCAGCGCACGCACAATTCTTATTCAGAGTTTTGAGGACTTTTAAATTGGGGACCGCATCAGTAACTGGTCTTCACCACGCGGCTGTCCGTGCTCTATTCGCAATATTTGTATTAAATTGAAGCCCATTATAACCAACAACTAAGACCAATCTATTTTCTGCGCGATCGCTTGCCTTCCTCCTATCCGTGTCATTAGATATTACATAACCTTATTGTCTCCTTCGCTATTCTTCACTTAGTTTTCTTTGAGGCCGATATTGTTTTCATTTTGTCTTCCAATTAATAACTTCAAAATTTCCTATATTTCTATGACTAAAATAAAAAAATCTAACACGTGTGAGTCTATTTTGCGCACCATTTTAGGTACTAATGTCTTGTGTGTTTTGTGTTATTATACCAGGATTGGCGGAAAGTTTATTGATTCGATTCTATTTCAATGGGAAGTATCATACAGGGAAGAAATCTAAGCTTTTATATCTTTCGACTTGATATGAGTACATTTAGATTGCGTTGACAATTATTATTTCATATCACAGCTCCAAAAGAATATTCACTTAAACTTTATACCTATCCCCTTTTCTGAGAAATACAGTTTTACATATAGAAAGATATGTCTTTTTATGACACTTAAATAATATCAATACCACTTAATTGATATCATTAAGTGGTATTCCGATGTCAGCATGGGGCATGATACGAAGGTTTCCCTTTTTTCATTTTCAGGTATGGTAACCCCAAACCACCAGGGTGATATACACAGCAATTACGACTGTATTGATGTGGCCATTTTGAATGTATCTCAAATAAGTTTTACTAGGACAGCAGTTATAGCGCTGTTTGTCTTCATTAACTGGACAACACGGCGGCAAGCGCTGCAAAATGTTGTGATTAATACTCTATTTCTCTTGCTATTAATTGTTTAATAGTCTTCTGCTAACTTCACGATCATTACGAACAAACTTCCAACACGAAAAACACATACGAGTATAAATAGCTATTCCAGACATGATAATGAATACAAATAGACACGAACATATCTCAATCAATCTCTACTACGAAATTATATCAGTTTTAAATAGAAGTTATAATTTAATTTGTTGTAATGTATTTAAATTAAGTCAATTAAAATATTTTAAACTTTAGTGCCATTTTGATTTAGACTTCGACAAACTTTCCACAGAAACCCGTTTTCATATATTAAAAGAAAAAAGAAAAATATTGCATCGGTAAATGAAGAGTCGGTCTCTATTCAAAACCCGTTTCAAACTTATTTCATCCCATTTATATATGCTGATTACATTAAAAGATATTATAACAGCTGTTGCCCGGTAAATAAAGTTCCAAAAAAATTAGACAATTTTTAATATATGTGTTATGAAAAAAACTATATAGCTAAGGGTACTTATAAACAAGCCAGTTCATTAAGTAATGCAGTGACATCAAAACGCCGTAACAAGCTATCGTTGCGCCCCTTTATTAATTCCATATTGATGAGGCGCTATATTTCAGCGTCGGCTGCTGCGAGCGGCGCAACGACATCATGAATTTACTGCAATCGCTTATTGAGCACGACTTCTGTTGTCATATTGCTCTTTAAGAGTAACATGGCTGTTACGCTTTTTGTGTCCCAATGCTTGGCACGTGTCTCCTCCTGTTAATGGGCAGACCTGGAGCTAACTTCACCACGCTGCTCCAATGTGGATGGGTGGCCGGAGATGCGGATTAATGGGCAAACCTCTGTGGGATGTTTTCAAACCGCTCATTAGGCCTTAAGACAAGGTTTAAAAACTGTAAATAAGAACTTATAAGATACCTGCAATGCAGTGGCATCCAAGCTTGTGTCTTAACATAACTTACTTCAGTAAAATCAGCTTCTTACTCAGACAAAAAATTCTTATATAAACAAACTCCAGCTTGCAACTTACATTTAACGACAAAACCAACAAAAAACATAAACACAATTTAAAGAGGGTCAGCCATAAATGTAAATTAATTAATTTTAATATATTCCGCTTATAAAACGCAAATCTCCTAAAAAGCGGGGAAATGTTAAACCTTTTATAGTTTTTCCGAACTCGGGCCAAAGGAAGATGTAGATACGGCACGCTCGTCCAAAATGGCGGCTCATTTAAACTTGGTGCTTGTTTGAATGTTGAGCACAACTATAGTACAATCACTAACTTGCTGACTGCACTCCTGTTCGTCGTTATTTAAATACTAATGATAATAAATAACTACAAAAGAAAAAAGATCTAAACTCGTTAATAATATGTTGACTTTTTTTTAACGTTATAAGAGGGTGATCCGTGATCTTAGTCTTTGAATATATCGCCTTATGAATAAAACGTTGAGGTTTAAAAACTCGTTTAGAGTTTGAAACTTAAAAGTACTGCCACGTACAAGGGCCGTTGAAGTACCACCACTGCACCAATTTCTGCCATGAAGCAATCGGTGGCATAATGGTTACCATGGCGGAGTGCCAATCATAGGTTTCTGGGTTCGATTCCCAGCGAAGCAGCAAAAAAGATGAGTTTAAATTATATTCTGTTCTAGGTCTGGGTGTTTGTGTTTCTGTCTATATATGTGTCCATGGTACCCACAACACAGAATATGGGCATCTATCCTACTGTAGGGCTATGAGTGTGAAACGTTATTAACTCACACCAGGCAATCATCAGCCGATCAGCCTCCAGAGTAGCAACGCAACTGCAAAAAACTATACTATTATTGTACTCCTTTGCAATTATAACTCTTCCTTCTAGCCAACAATATCAATATGAATGTACAGTTTCTTAAATTTTGATATCTGAATCACTTTTTTGTATACCGGGAAATGTGGGATTTGTACCGCACTAAAACCCCACTTGTTGGTCTGTCTTGACCTGACGCTTGAGGAGGATCTGGGAACCCACTGGCGCGCGGCGTCCTTACATCTAACTCCTAAGCTTGTAACAAAATAGGTATAATTTATACAATTAGCCCTGAAAAATGTACTAATTTTGAAAAAAAAGTCTTAATGCGATGGAAAAGCGAACTCATATCTTCGTTTTGCTAGGAATTCATAAATATTGTACTCAAAAAAATATCGTAATTCATATTTGACTAATATTCAGAATATTAAAATCTAGTAATCTGCTGGAGTCAAACTATTCAATTTAACCAATTTAAGTAGGTACATTTGTGTGTTTACTTTAATAAGAGATTCGTCTATATTTGCCGTAATTCCTGGCTCTCGCAATATTGTTTATTCGGCTCGTTGTCTGGCAGAATATTTTCAAACGTACACAAGTAAAACAGTTGTTAATTAAAGCAAATACCTTAATTCTGTCTCGCAGTAATTATCACTTACCATAATTACAAGTAAACGTATTAGTGACGTCACAGGTTTCACTTGAGGCGTGACATTAATCAAAGGCTAATTAGCTGTGTTATCCTAATTAGTAGGGAATTCTACTATTAAGAATACTAACCGCAAGAAGTACCTAGTCTTAGAAATGCAATGTAAAATGGATGAGTTGATATAGCGCCTTTAATCTCGTGCATGCAAATATCCTTGTAGAACATGACCAGAATATTATGATTCCCATTGTCAATTGAAAAAAAAAGCCAAAATCGACATCATCAGAGTAAAGCGATGTCTACGTTACATGTCTGACGAAGTTTTGTAGGCTCACCAGGCTTTGACTAAATAGGCTGCGAGTAGATGTGAGAACTCTGTAAACATCCCTAATAGATGTAAGTATAAAAGACCATGGCATGGCAAGCTAATTCAAAATCCGCAACCATTTATTTTGTATTTCAAACAAGAATCAGGCCAGGCGCGGTCCCAGGGGTTCACAGGGGACATGACCCCCCCCCAAAATCCATCATTTATGCGTAGACGGAAGGCAAAACAAGCCAATTTGGGACACCCCTTCCCCCAAATTTCTTAGTGACCCCCCCAAAATTTCTTGGCGCCCCCCCCCCCCTCCAATTGAAGGCTGCGACCGTGCCTGAATCAGGCCGCCATTGGCCCTTGTAAATAATATAGAATAGAAAAGAATAGAAGTTTATTGTGCATAGCATTTAGTAGGTGACAGTACAACTGTTACGAGGCTGTTACAAAGTATATTATATACAATAAAGTTCTTAAATGCTACCTTTGCAGGCGTTTGCACATATATTATTATATGTATTAATAAAATAGGATTATTTTCATTATGCAAACATATTATTATTCTACGATTCTATTGTTGATTGTAATTTCAATTTGTGTAAATTTCTTACTAAAATGTCTAAAATACTTTTATTACCTGACCTTTATTTGACTTTGTATTTTTACAGCAGTGTGTAGACAATATAATTTATAGCTACGAACGTGACTTTTTATACAAGAGTAATGTGATAAAAGAATTCTCAGAATCTTAACATTAAAATGTAGGTACTAGACATACAGTTGTAACTTTGACTTAAAATAGTAAATCTAAAGTTACATTATATCTGAAGGCTAATTACGATTAATTGTAATCAAAAGAGTTTACAAACATTTCCACTAATATGTGTTTCACTTTAGTACAAATCTAAAACCCAGTAGAATCAATCATAAATCAGAAAATAAACACAATATCTCGTGCGTTGTACACATAGGTAGTACAAATATCAACTGTCACGCCGCCGGGCCGCGGCATTGAATCTAAAATATACGAGCGTCCAATGGCACTGGCATTGGCAGGCACTGGACGCGTATGGACTACTGTTTTGAATTTACAGACTTTGGTTGATCAATAGCATCATAGCTTATGAAATAATGTAATTGATTGTATTTATATTAACATATATGACTTGTTTTTCTTTTGTATCGAAAAATCGAGGAGTTCAACACGATTAATCGTACAGTATTCTAAAATTATGGTATTTGATGGCTTCTTTTAATACTACCGATGGCCTTACCTGCCTGCTACAATTGTCTTCCACTTTGAATAGTGTTTCCCGTCATGACGAGGGAAAAACACAGTTTAGTCACGCTGTTTTGAATGTGTGACATACGAGGGTATTATGGTATATTGGCATTGTGAGTACGTGCACGATGTTTATCGGCCTCGATACTGTCTGACACGTCTACTTTTCATCTTAAGAGGATTTTTATAGCAAGTTGCACACTAAATCTTATAAGGACGTGACTTCTTTTAGAAATGAAAACCAGAAGCAGAATATTTAGATCACCATTTAATTCACAAAGCCTTTGATACAATTTACAGGTAACGATTTAAGGTTTCTAATTAACATTTCCTTATACAACAGCAATTAAATAATAAGTAAGCACAGACACAGAATTTCAGTACGCAATCGGGCAGAGTTACAGCAGTTATCAAGATTAAAGCACTAATAATCCTCCCTTAGAGGAGGCCTCGCTTTTATAGGCGTTTTCTCCTACTTCGTCATATTTTTTATTCAACTACCGGCGTTGATTCCTAACACGGCCTCTCCTGACATCCTGGCGTCCCCGCCAGGCGGTGAAGGTCCTTCAATGCCATGTGCACTGAAGCTCTTGAGCGCCTGGTGCCACGTAGAAGCACACGAGAGCGCCACGTACCGTACAGTGGCGGAGGCAGCAGCCTTCAAACGCATGATGACATCTCAAGGATTAGCTTCTGCAAATGAGAACAAATCAAACTAAATACCAAACTTAAAGATCGGCCTGTTGTCTGCAGCACTTTTTGAAATTTAAAGTTTTTTTTTGTAATAAATCTAGCAATTAGGTTTTGAATCATAAAGCATGAGATGTTCTAGTGACTTAACTGCAATTTATAACAAGCGCTTCTAGATAAGAATTAAGCTTATGAGATATTTCATTAAAGTTTTGGAACAGTCATTAAATCTAAGCTTCAGAATTAAAACAAAAATAGTAATGGAACTTTGAAGCGAAAGGTAAAAGAACACAGTAAAATAAATAAAATAAATGGCTATAAATAGAATAATAATTAACAGGTTGTTGCTTTTTCTAAATGAATGTACTCGTAGCGCCATCTAGTTCAAAAGTTTAACATAACAACTGAGCTCCTTTTTAACGATAACATCCGGCCGTCCTGTTTACACGTTCGTCCTCGATCGTGTGGGTCTGATTCAAGAACTGCAAAATGAAACAAGTCCTGTTAAAACCTTATATTTTTCTTAAATTTTTATGACTTCTTACAATACCGGCTTGCATGTGAACTTGAGTAGCCCAAACTTAAACACGGCTTGACCTAGGTGATGTTCGTACAATATTACACTAGTCGTGTATCACCGCATTGCAATCTGTAACAACAGTGTTCATCACGGATCTCTGTTAACAATAACACGGCTTCAACTAGATGTTTATATAGGATCCCACTAGTCTTGTATCACCGCATTGCAATCTGTAACAACAGTGTTCATCACGGATTTCTGTTAACAATAACACGGCTTCAACTAGATGTTTATATAGGATCACACTAGTCTTGTATCACCGCATTTCCAATCTGTAAAAACAGTGTTCATCGTAGATTTCTGTTGTACATATGTTGTTCACAGGCACTCTTTATAGGTAACATTAAATGCGCAGCCGATATTGCAGAGAATGTATTAGACTTATTAATTGTTCGAAAGGCAATCGTTTAGAACACTTAACTATATCAAAAAAGAAATATGAATCAGGTTTCATTTTATGGTAACAGTTTCAAAAATGACATGTAAAGAAAATTAATATATTTGTGCATAAATTAGGAACAACGTACTTAGAAGAACTTTTAGGTCCAATAAAACTAACAAAAATTTACCAATATAGAAAAAAAAACTTGGGTCAGATAGGATGTAAAAAATGAAGTCACCAGTAAAGCCCCCCGGGGTTACAGAGCCCGCGGGTTGTATGCTAGCATTTTTCTTAATATTTTCATCTTGCTGTCAATAGTACACAGTGTGTTACACTTTGTTACAAATGTTTATAGCACCATGGTAAAAGCGTGCTTAAACCAGTAGAATGTTTTATTACAAGTTCAGCCAATATCGTCACGCTGTCATCACTAGTAATACCCAGGCATTACACAGTCTTGGCCAACAGACGACACTGTCATTTACCAAAAATAAAAATTCGATAGCAGACATAATGACAAGTTTAGTATCACGCGAAAAAAAAACTTATTTGCACATTGAAACACAAGCGTAACATTAAGAAAATGAAATTTTATGAACAAACTTTTAAAGGAAAAGTAATTTGTTATTATGAAAGATTTATGTAACTCACTGCCGGTTCACTATTGCTACCAGCTAGAATAACAATGTGCACAGTTAGAACTGACCAAATCACATGTCCTCGTGTTCTCCCGTAGTAAAGGTACATAGGTTGAAGCTCGGCCTACCTGACATTACTCTGCTACAACTTTCACAGTCAGTAACAAATGTTCAAATTGTTTAGCGATAAAGGTATGTAGGTAGTCGAAAAAAAAAACTCCCTGTACCTATTTCATCTGAAAATGGTTTAGCAATTTGTGCGTTAACAAAATGATTAACAAAGTAGGTAGGTAGTCAAAAAAGAACAATAGTATCCAGTATAAACCTTATCTGTAAATGCACTAAACATCAATTAAATCTGACAAACAAAACGGTTATATCACATTATACCGTTGGTTTATAATTGACCTTGCTTAATGTCACTTATTTACCTTAAAAATTCATTAACCATAAAAAGTAAGTAATAGGTAAAGAGCAACTTTCTTTTTAGTACTGTTATTCTTGGTTGTCAACACTGCTTCAACCACTGATTTAGAGTCATTTTTAAGATTCCATCACTCATTCTCAACTTGCTCCCTTCATTAGAGGAAGTAGTCTGAAAACTCAAGAAAAATCTCAAGGTTTTGTCCCATGTTACGTGAATAAAAATTGACAGATACTCGTAACTCTCAGCCAACAACTTTGATAGTTAATTATACGAATACTCATAGCATATGCAATCTATATAAAATATCAACGGTCACTTTTAACTTTAAGATTGTATTCGGTTATGCAAGTTTGCCAAAATTTACTTTTGGTACAGACCAACCAATTCAATTTTTAAAATAAAGATTAAACGTCTTTGTTTAATGTCTTGCATTTGTAGGTATTCAGAAAAATATCAGATACCAAGTTTATAAATTGACTTCTTGCTTTGAAATGACTACAAATATTCAAAAACACTGTTTCACGGAAATAATTGCGTGCACTCTCGATTCGGAAATATTTAACAAAAATGTTGCCATTACTTACTCCCCAGTGACGGTACTGTACTTGTTGGGTACAAATAAATTCTTTTGAAAAAGTAACCGACTGTAAGAACTAGGTACTCATTTTCTTCATACATAAACTTATCTCAAAAGCAAAGGATAAGCAGAGTATTTTTAAAGTAACAAAAAAAATTGCTTTTTCACTTGGATTCGCAAAACTAATAAGTAACAAATGTAGCATTAAAATTTTATCATGGATACGTCTCGTCGAATCTTAGATACAGAATACTACTCTGAGGAAACTACAGATTTCAATAAAGCGTTTATAGCACAAAAGAGATGTATTCGCGCTATAGCTAATACCACTCCATTAACACGCTGCGAGCCTCTCTTTAAAAGGTTTAAAATATTAAGTGTGCCCTGTCTGTACATAATATATGAAGCCCGTTTATTTGTAAAGACACAACTTTTTATTTACAAGGAAAGATGAATATTGTAAATTTCTTACTTGTTTTCCTGATAAGACTATTGGTGCCTGCCAATAACCTAGTCAGCTATAAGGTCAAAAAATTGCTACCACATGTGCGTCAAAATTAACAATAAATTACCGACAAATATTTAAAGCTTCACTATGGTAAAATTTTAAAACAAATTAATCATTACAATTACTAATTCATGGGTGAACAGAATTTTGATACTTATCGACATAAATTATAAAATTATACGAAAAATTACATATATTTGCATAATTAATAATAAAATCTATGACAACTAAAATAAGCAAATGTCCTTGTAATGAAAATTAATATAAATACATACCTAATTTAATATGAAACAAAACTATACCACATTCGAGCAAATAAATATTTTCTTAAAAGAATTTTTTTTACTTACGGTTTCTGACCTTACCCAACGTTTTCAAATAAGTCTCACTCAAATCAATTACTTATCACTGAACTGGTACAGATTGTTTAATCGATACACGAAGAATTGAAAAAAAAAACGTGCGTACTGATTTCTGCATTTGTTCAGGATGCAACGTTAAATGTGGGACGCGAGGAGATCCCACTTCTGATTTTAGAAATGAAAACCAGAAGCAGAATATTTAGATCACCATTTAATTCACAAAGCCTTTGATACAATTTACAGGTAACGATTTAAGGTTTCTAATTAACATTTCCTTATACAACAGCAATTAAATAATAAGTAAGCACAGACACAGAATTTCAGTACGCAATCGGGCAGAGTTACAGCAGTTATCAAGATTAAAGCACTAATAATCCTCCCTTAGAGGAGGCCTCGCTTTTATAGGCGTTTTCTCCTACTTCGTCATATTTTTTATTCAACTACCGGCGTTGATTCCTAACACTTCTTTATTCTTTATATTTATAAACTACTGCTTGTTTCTTGATGTTAACGGTACCTAATTTAAATAATTCAAGAGTTTAAAACGTTGAACTATTAAGTTTTATTTTACATTATCTTTTACAATCTGCTTTTATAATCCATACCGGCCAGGTTAAAGCAAAAAAAAAACACAAAAAAACACTGGCACTGGACACACATGTGACACTTGAAAGTTTAATAGTGAGTTACACACAAAATACTCACAAAAGTTATATTTTGCCCTGTGGACATGATTTTTGATGAATTTGTAAATACACCGGCAAAACTGTTTCTTTAATAAAACAAACTTCGGTGCTCTGTGGATTAAGCATATTATACGACAAGCAAGCGTTTTCTAGTCGCATTAAAGTTACCAGATAAACATAAAGTCTTCGTCCAAGTATTGGCTGTCACGCCGCGGTGAACGTGTGATATACGAGGGTATTGTGGTGTTGGTCGCATTGGCACCAGGCGCGCATGCACGATGTTTGCCGGCTACCATATCGTCTCACGTCAACTTTACTGGATTTGAAGGATTTCTAACATGTAACAGATACATATATTTGCCACTATCGGGTCACATGGTTATTGACTGTACTCTTTTGATTATAACTCATGTAAAAGCTGATGAACCGAATGAAAAATGTTTTCCTTTTGTGTAAATAATATACCTTATAAAACACATAGTTAGCCTACATATATGGTGTCGATTACAAATTAATATTAGTATCCTATTCGTATTATAAAACGTTTACTGGCCTTGTTATGAAAATAACAAAAATACAAGATCTTGGTCCAAGAAATGGCTATCATGGCGATGAATGTGTGTGTATACGTACGAGGGCATTGTTGTGGTTAGCACCGGGCGTGCATACACGATGTTTACCGCCTTCGATACCGTCTCACGTCGACTTTACTGTCTTTGAAGGATTTATAGCTAGTTACACATAACATACCTGATTCCATCCATGCAGACATGACCGTTTCTGCATTTTTAAAACACGATAAAGCTAAAGTATACTGTTTCGATTTCAGGGGAAGTTTAGAAGCGTGGTATAGGGATTTTACTAGCTGGCCCCGCGAACTCCGTACCGCGTTTAAATGTTTGGGGTGGGCCACCATTGTCACTTAGGGGGATAAAAATAGATAACAACCTATTCTAAGACGTACCAAGTTTGAATATAAAATTTCATCAAAATCGGTTCACCTGTTTCGGTACCTTTGGTAACAAACACTGTGTCACGAAATTTTTATTCATATAAATTTTATTACTAAATGTACTTTTGGATATTTCATAATCTGTTGAGTTAAGAACTCATTTTGGTTTCCATTCCAGTTTCCAGTTGGAAGTTTGATGAATCGAGAATCTGATAAACTCAGCAACGTTATTAATATACTAGCGGCCGCCCGCGACTTCGTCCGCGTGCACATTAGTTGTAGATTTTTTCTAAAATAAAAGTAGTCTTAGTTACTCCTTATTATATCTGCTACTTACCAGAGAAAGTCCCGTCAAAATCGGTCCAGCCGTTTCGGAGATTAGCCGGAACAAACAGACAGACAGACCGACAGACAGACAGACAAAAATTGTAAAAATGTTATTTTAGTATATGTCCCATATATACATTAATATTGATGTAGTAAAAAGCGGTTATTTTAATATTACAAACAGACACTCCAATTTTATTTATTTGTATACATGTATAGATTATAAGAAATAAGTGAAGCACCCAGAGAAAAACCGCATACTTTGTTCGTTCTTAAATCTATTGATTTTCAATAGAAGACAATAAATGTCTACTTGGCAAATAAATCATTTCCTCAAATATAAGCTTCACATCGTTTCTTTATTTTGTAACATCGTTTTATGACCGTAATTAATACAGGTTTTATATACAAATAAAACGAAAATGTCAAATAAAGGTTAAGTAATTAGTAGAGCTTTAATGTTAAGTCCCTGCAGCTTCGGTATAAAGAATAGAGCTACGGTATCCCCTGCCTGACCGTGAGAGGCAACTAAAAGGGGCTTCAACATTAAATTATGCAGTTGTATATTAATTATTAACTACACGGACAAGCTATCAATAGTACGATGCTTAATAAGACCATGTTCTCCCAGTAGGCCGTGTTTAACGACGTACCTCAAACTAACCGGGCCGTGTTTAATAACGTTCACTAAGAGTTCGTATAAAAACCGTACACTAAATAAAATATTTCATTCTTTCATTCATTCTTATTATTTGCATTTTTTTAGTGGGAAAGTATGTCGTGGCAGTCTGTAGCAAAAATTTCTTTTACCTTGGGACCACCGTGCTGAGCAGTGGGAAAAGGGCTCTTGTGTCGAAAAATCAAATAAGAAAAAGTAGCCTATGTGTTTCATGCTTCATAGGGCGAAGCCTTCGGTTTCAGAAAGCCGTATTTGTGTAGTGAATAAGAGGCTGTAAGCTATTCCTACGATCTTTATTGTCTCCCACTGCTGGACAGTGTTCTATCCCCAATTGGAAAATCCTGAGGCTTAATCACAACGCATCTCCAATACGGGCTGGTGAAGATCTAAGCCTACCAAATGTGGGAAGAGACTCTAAGTATGTATTTTTAAAGTTATAAAGCAAAGCAAATTTTCCTTTCGTATCCGCGCGTCGCTCTCAACTTCACCAGATTACTCAAGTGTTCTTCGGAGCGTCGTAAGCTTCTTACGATACGTACGTCATACTTGTACTTACGTTAATGGATGCCTCGCACTGATGGGACAGCGTGGTGGGATGTCGACAAATAGAGCGTTATTATATCCTTTATAATGAAGAATGGTACTCGTAATAGGAAAAAATGAAGTCAAAATGTTTTGCAACCTAGAGCTTTTAGTATTTTAAGAGATTCCCACGTCCGAATGCAGGTCAGATGATAGATCGGTGCGATATTACCGCAGTTCCCATGCAAATACAATTCCCATAAGAACGGTACGATTCGAAAAATGTAGCTAGATTTTAGTATTTTCATAGGTTGTATGAGTGACGAAAAAGACTTAGTTTTATTCGGGGACGGAAAAATCGACCCTAAGTTTTTTGAAAGTTTTTAATGAAGATTGTCGAAGTAGATCGACTATTTCGCCCTAAAACTAAATTTTGGTAAAATGTAAGCTTCGATTTTCACGTCCTAAGGAGTAAGCAGGCAGGTCAGATGATAGATCGGCGCGATATTACCGTCGCGTACATTACACATTAGGCGATGGCTTAATCAGTGGATGGGATAATGGAGGGATGATGTATGGGGACTGCATCGTGTTGAGCAGATAGTGTTCCTATATCATTAGCAGAAATATGTTAAAATTGTTACCTAATTTCTTTTAGTCAGAGGTTCAATTTAGGTTTAATTTGTTTTACAAGAGAGATCCTAAGACCCGCGCGTGGTAGAGACCGAAGCATAGCAAATAGCGTAGAAGAGATTATGGGCTATGAGGGCAAAGCGTTATTTATTTATTTATAAAAACGACGTGAAATGTGGCCTAAGCACTTCTCATTTCTGAAAATATTATTAGAATGTAAAATTTATTTTTAATAATTTTTTTTGGTTCAGTCAAATCATTTTAAGCGTTCCGAACAAAACCTCTGGACTCTTTAGAACACTCGTGCGTCTGTATGTCTGTCCATCCACAGCCCAGACACAGATACAGCCAATTAGCTCCGAATTTAATGGACCATCTCAGGTTAAAAACTTGATAGGAAGTTGTAATCCTGCTACATTCAGTAAAAGATCCGAACAACATGGAGATTCTTCAAAGTCAAGTCGAGAAGTCAAAAAAAATTAACTTTCTGAAACTTTTTAATTAAACATCTAAGCAGCATACTAGGATACTCGTTGCGCAGTCCCTGTAGCTTCGGGATTAAGAATAGAGCTACGGTATCCCCTGCCTGATCGTAAGAGGCGACTAAAAGGGGGCTTCCGGGGTTGTGGACGGTGTGAGTGGGAGCTCGATACATCCAACCAGCAGCCCCGGGAAGAGCGGCGATGTGTGAGTGGCCACATGTCGCCGTAAGCATCGGAAGGTGCAGGAGAGCAAAGCTGCTCTCCCGAGGATGGGCCCGTTCTGAGGCGTCGCGCGTGGAGGACACCGGTGCGTTCCGCCGGAGATCCCGGAGTCCTCCCCAAGCGCAGTGGCAGCCACCGAGGGGGTTTTAGTGCGGTCAAATCCCACATAACCCGGTACTGTCACCCAAGGTGCCGGGTACCTTTTGAAGGGTTCCCCGCCGACAACAAAAAAAAAAAAGGATACTCGTTGCGCAAAAAAACCAAATTGTAGTAAAATGCCAGGTTCGATTCCCACACCCGAAGCAGCATAATCAGTCAAGTCATATTGTGCGGGTTTCCTATGTCTAGCAGAAATGTGATGAAATCCTCCCTAGTATCTTGTAGTGCGTATTTTTTATAGCGCGAGGAACACTTTTGATTGTATTGTTGCTCTGTTCAAGCGAGATATTTTACTATAAAGTTTTGAAGAGGATAGCTTCCCGAGTGTTATATTTAAATGGTTTAAATTATGTTCTGACTTCTTTTTACACGTCTAATATTTTTTTACAAAATAATGCACCTAAGTTATAGGCTCCAAACTATAAACATTTACGTTGACTCTTAAATTGGAGTCCTTTTTGAAACCTTGTGCTCCTGCGCCAAATGGTATCCACGTACATAAATAATGAATAGAAGCTGAAAATATGTAAAAAACGAGTAGATAGGTGATAGGTAGGTAGATAGGTGCTGCATAATACTTGTGCAGTAGTTACCATGCTGGTACCTATTACTTATTAATTGATATAATAACCTATTAATGGAGAACCCTAAGTACGTTTTGCCGCTCCGGCTTTCATTTTTGCCCTCGGGCAAGATATTTGTGATCCTGTTTTATTGTGTGTATCCATAACCGATGACATAGGGAAACCAGTGGTGCTGTAAATTTTTTTTCAACCTTTTTTTATGTCGCACTGCTGGGCACAGGTCTCCTCTCACAAGTGAGAGGGATTTAGGCCATAGTCCACCACGCTGGCCAAGTGCGGGTTGGTGGACTTCATGCTTTCGAGAAATTATAAATTTCTCTCAGGCATACACGGCGATGGAGAACATCGTAATCAATTAAATATCACGATATTTTCCATCACCGTGGAGCAACGATTAATGCGCACATTACAAATTTCTTTGTCAGAGGTGCGCGCTGATTTGAAAGGAACCGAACCGAAGGATTTGAACCCGGGAGTGGTCGCGTCGAAGACCGCGGCTTTTTACCACTCGTCCATCGCTGCTCGTGCTGTAATTAGGAAGCGTTATATATTTATTTAAAGTACGCGTCCTAATTTGTGGCCTAAATACTTCTCATTACTAAAAATAAACATGCCTTGATAGTTGATAAATAACTGAACTACTGAATCATGAGAAACACAAAGAGAATAAATAATATTATAATGGGACAAGGACCTGCCCAACAAATTATGTTGACACGACGCATTCGTTAGTCCCCGCACCCTCGCCTCTGACTGAGGGGCCTCAATTGGGCAGCTAATTAATAAATTCGATTAATATTAATGTCAACCCGCATTAGGTTAGGCATTAATGGGTCTTAATAAACGGTTCGTATAAATGTTTGTTAATATATAAAAACATTACATCTTATAATTTACCGTATTGATCCGTCTTAGGATATTTTAATAACGACAAATTTAATTTTTGAAGCGAAAATTTCTTTAGCGGCGTTGTGCACTTTTTTTGGGAGGGGTAAAAAATGTTAAACTCGCGTCAGGACACGTGGCCTGATCGAATATTCGTAAGACGGAGGGGTGACAGTTGATGACGGCTCGACAGTCTATACTTGTAAAATTCGTTACTGAAAATACTACATGAAAAATAATACTGATAATAAAAGCAAGTCGTGCTATTCGACTATACTAAAGACTGAAAGACTATAATATGCGCTTCAATGACTTTCTTCACTTGGAAAGTGATATTTCAACAGGACGCACTTAATAGCTAAATTATTAACTTAGCCTGCCTGCATTAGTAGCTTCGGGATTAAGAATAGAGCTACGGTATCCCCTGCCTGATCATAAGAAGCGACTAAAAGGGGGCTCCGGGGGTTGCGGGTGGTGAGAGTGGGAGCTCGATGCGTCCAGACAGCAGCCCCGGGAAAGACGACGGTGTGTGCGTCGCCGCATGCCATCGCGTAAGCATCGTAAGATGCAGGAGAGCACATCTGCTCTCCCGAATTCTTTGGGCGTCGCACGTAGAGGACACCGGTGCATTCCACTGGAGATCCCGGAGTCCTCCCCAAGTGTAGAGGCAGGCCACCACGGTATCCTCTCCCAAGGAGCTGGGAACCTTTTGAAGGTTTCACTCTCGATACAAAAAAAGGACTGTGGTTTATGTCAGTGCACTAGTAATTTGAATTTGATTTCAAAAAAGCTGGACACCAAGCTTTTTTGAAAATTCTACAGGGCGAGCCAGTACTTCACTGCGGGGCAATTCCTGACGCTGCATAAGGCCCAGGTCAGACCCCACATGGAGTACTGCTCTCATCTCTGTGCAGGAGCACCGAAGTACCAGCTACACCCATTTGACTCCGTTGAAAATCACGCAGTCAGAATCGTCCACGACCCAAGATTGACTGACAGCCTAGAACCGCTTAGCTTGCGAAGAGACATAGGCTCGCTCTGCGTATTCTACCGACTTTACTATGGTGAGTGCTCCGAGGAACTCTTCAAATTGATGCCTACATCACCATTCCATGATTATACCACCAGACGAAGGTTAAAGTTCCACCGGCACCATCTGGACTCGTGGCGGTCCTCTACAGTCAGCTTTGCACACTCCTTTTTACCACGGACGTGTAGGTTATGGGACAACCTTCCAGCTGAGGCATTCCCAGTGGACTATAACATGGGGTTCTTCAAGAAAGCTGTAAAAAATGCTCTCCTCCAAAGCCGGCAATGCTCGGGCGGCTTCGCTGGGGTTGCCCGTGTCCATAGGCGACGGTACTCGCTTAACAACACGCGGCCCATCTGCCTTTTTGTTCGGTTTATTTATAAAAAAAAATATATCTAATAATAGCTACGCTGGTCAATAGCGAGCGCTTGATCGGACCATTAATTGCACTCTCACATGTTGGCTGGTATTGGCGATAACTAATAGATGGGTAATGAAGTCATGACGAACGGATTTTCGCTTTTCTCCCCATAATGGAGCAGACCTGAAGCTACTCCATCATACAGATCAAACTCAGGTTTTATAAGAATACTTGTTAGTGACGTTTACATCTTGACCGTATCTTGTGAACAATTGTAACAACTATCGTCTATTTTACTCGTGACTTCGTCCGCTTGGCTTTAGATAGGTATTCTAACAAACGCAAAGTTATGCATATAAACTCCTCCCTATCTAATGTATCCATCACGTTGAAGCGAAGGTCCTGTGTGTACTGAAGAATGTAAGTGATCTACGCAGCTAAGCAAAACGAGCTCAGTCGGGCGTAAAAATGGTGGCCGCTAGTAGCAGATCGGCAGACTTGATACGGGATCATCAATATCTAATAATAGCAATAGCAGTCGTTCGGGAAAGAATGACAATAACAGACATATGGTAAATGTTCAAAACACATTTGTATACAATCATATGATTTAATACAAGCTCAGATCAAATATGATCCGAGAATACAAGCAAGTTTTAAAAATTGGAAAATAATATATGGTCGTGTCCACAGAACATACTAAAAGACCTTTTTTAATAGTGTTCTGTGTTCGTGTCTAACATGGTATTAATAAAAGCCTGTGATCCTTTGATGGCCCACTAATAATTACTATATGGTAATGACTGCGGCGGCTAATAATAATAATAGTATATTGGACGACTAATAATATCCTCTTACGCGTTGGACGATATTGGTGGCGATCAATAGAGGGTTAATGGAGTGGCCATGTCATACTTGCAATCAACTCTTTAATAGATGGGCTTTACGGTAAATTTTCAATTGCATTAACCTACGACTCATTAATTTAATAAATAATAAAAAATAAATAACTCTACACACTCATAGCCCTCCTCAAGGATTCCCTGTGAGGTACAATGTTTAAATGCACTAGACATTGGTCTTCTGACAGCCAACAAGCTAATAATTTGTATAAATATGAGTAATTGTAATGGCTAATAGTAGCAATGATCTATCGGACCACTGATAAATGAATAGATTAGTGCTCGTGTAGGGTGCAAGCAATCTACTACTATCTGTAGTGCATAGGATGATTTTGGAAAGAACTAATCTGCAAGAGATATAGTCACTTTGCACTTTTCATTATTTTGTAGGTCTGAAGCTTTCCTTGAGATGCTGCTGCAGTACGAGTTGATTTAGATATGGATTGATGGTCACAGTTCACTATTTGAATGTGGAATCGATCGCGTCGAAGACTGCGGTTTTTTTACCACTCGGCTATCGCTGCTCTTATGACATATTTATTTTGGGTTATTTTTTTATTTATTCTTCATTGTCACAACATAAAAATGTTTTACAACGGGCGGACTTAATGCCGATAGGCATTCTCAACCAACCAGTCTTACTTAGTTACGTAACTTATGTTACGAGTTAATTTCAAAAAACTAAAAAAAAACTTTACTTTCCATGATAGTTTATATACGACTAAACTCTGACTGTCATCGGCGCGTCCTCCAAGCGACCGACCGCGGCGGCTCATGAAGAAGGACCTCGTTTAGGTCCGAAACTAGTTGGCCTTGTTCCAAAAAATGTCACGTGAATTTAGTCGTATATAAACTATCATGTTAAGTTACACTCACGATTCGATATATAACTTTACTTTCGTTACTGAGGTGTCTGACAGAATTGTAACTTGTGTGTGCGACGTGTCGCTTACGTTGTTTACGCCATGTTAGAGGCATTATTAGCCGAGCTGTGTATACGCTGTGCTTTCTGATTTTCTCTTAATATAGCATCGACAATCATATAAAGTAAATTTGAAAAAAAATTAAAATTAGGTGTAACATAACATTAACTCCATTATGACACATGCGTGACGTGTCGCATCACATATGTACTTCTAATTCCACGCCGTTTTATTTCACGAGTTTTGTACACAATAGCTCAGTATAATAATAGTAGTAACAATGCTCTATGATTTTCTCTTATAGAAAGTAAGAAATAAATTTCTTACTTAAACGTTGATGTTTATTATTTAAAATAATAATTGAAATATAAAAAAAAATGACTGGATAAAACTATAACAAAGTAAGAGAAGCATGCTTAATGTGTGCCGCGTTGCTTCACGCACTTCACGCTACGTTGGAGGCTTTATTTCCCGAGTTGTGAAATTAACGATTTCCTCTCATAATATAACGTCCGTGATTGTATATAAAGTAGAATTAAAACATGTTCTAAATAAAACTAAAAGGAATGTGGGAGAGTATCGTACCTAATGCGTGACATGTCGCTTCACATACTTCACACTAGGTTTTCAGGCTTTATTTGTGCAGATTTTTCTGTGATTTTCTCTCATAATATGACGTCTATGATAATATTCAAACTAAAATTAAAATATATGAAAATAAATACTCTACTTTATAGAACTATAGAGGTGTGAGAGAAGCGTACCTAATGTGTGCCGCATCGCTTCACGCCATGCTGCAGGCTTTGTTTCTAGAGTTTTACAGAATATTCTATGATGTTCTCTTTTAATAGGGCCTCGTGTTTAAATTTATCGAAGGTGATATTTAAAGAAGAATCAAAATAGATTTAAAAAATAAAATGTGTTCTATACGAGTGCGAGCAGCGTCCCTTGTGAGGCGGGTGCGGGACAGCTCCAACAGGGTTCTGATGATGATGGCAGACAGACTGGACTGTCCACTTTTGTGGCACTGCCGCAGTCTACATATTGCTAGCAGTGTTTCCTAAGGTTTTAGTATTACTAACATAGGTTAAGGTTTACTAACACATTCTAATTGTATTAATTTAATTTAATGTTTGTAATTTAATTTAAATTGATTTAATTTAATATTTCAATATGACTAACATAGGCTAAGTACTACTAACCATTTCATATGAGAATTATTTCTTGAAATAAATGAATTATTATTATTATAAAATTGAAGGCAAGATGTGAGGAACGTACCTAAGGCACATTGGAGACTTTATTTCCATGGTGGTACCTACAGAATTTTCTGAGATTTTAATAATATATAACCATAATATATAATAATAACCATAATTATATTTAAAGTAGAATTTAAATAAACTTGAAATAATATTTAAGCCAAGGTGTCAGAGAAGCGTATATAATGCGTGCCGCGTCGGTTCACACACTTCGCGCCATGTTAGACTTTATTTTCCGACTTGTGTAGAATGTTCTGTGAGTTCCTCTCATAGTATAACGTTCATGATAATATTTAAAGTAGAATTAAAAGATATTAAAATAAAAGAAGAGCGCAACTTATACGTAACACATCGCTTCACGCCACGTTGCAGACTTTATTTCCCGAGTTCTATAGAATGTTCTGTGATTTCCTGTCATCATTGTCCACGAGTTAATGTAAAACAAAGCTGTGAGAAGTGTATCTAATGTGTCGCATTGCTTCGCGCACTTCTCGCCTCGATGGAAGTTTTGTTTCCCACTTGTGTAGAATCTTTAAATCTTTTTTTTTTATATCACAATGGACAATTCACACAACACCATCTGATTCCAAACTAAGCAGAGCTTGTACTATGGTAATCAGAAAGCTGATAAACATACTTATATGAAAGCTGATAAACATACTTAAATAGATAAATTAACACCCAGACACAAAACAAATAGTCATGTTCATAACACAAATATTTGTAGTGGGAATCGAACCCACGACCTCACGCTTCGCGGTCGGCTCATCACCAACTACGCCACGGAGGCTGAATGTTATGTGATTTCCTCTCACAATATGATGCCGATGATTAAATTTAAAAGAAGAATTTTTAAAAACATGTTTTCGATGCTCATTAAACTAAAAATTAAAAAAGAATAAAAAATATAATATAAACGGGTTCGATTTCGGTGAAACAGAAATTTGAATGATGAGATTAAATTTCTGTTCTCGGTCTGGGTGTTTGTGTTTTTGTCTTTGAGTGTGTCCATGGTATCTACGACACAGGGTATATCTACCCTACTGTGGGGCTATGAGTGTGAAGCGTTATAAGACTTTCGTTCGTTACTTATTTTGCTTGTAAATCTCATTTTGGTAGATGAAGATTCAAATTCGTGACTGGCACGATTATCATGTATTTTCAAATCGTCTATAAGCTTCTTAAAAAGGTCAATTTACTTCTAAACATCTACAACTTTCAAACCTACAACTTAACCTGCCCTCAGTACTACGGATATGCGCATAAGGTTTGTTACAAGCGGTAATAATAATAATTCATTTATTTCAAGAAAATCATTCTCATATAAAAATGTTTAGCAGTACTTATCCTGTGTTAGTCACAAATTAAATTAGTTAATGCATCTTACGGAAGCAAAGATTTAGATGGGAAGATCACTTGAAGGCACTACAACAGTACTAATACTATATGAAATCGCTCTTAATTTTATTACAAAGGTAACATAGATTTCATCGAAAGTGGTATCACGAAAAATACAAGCAAACTTTATCTTAAGTTTAAGATTGCAATATAGCAAGGACGTGTGGTATTCTGGAGCAGCGAATGTGCCGACTCACTGCCTATATTGACGTTCCGCGCTGCCAGCGAACCGCCAGCTAGGACGGGTATTCCATCCTAGACTGGGGTTTTTCTAACTTCCTTACAATGTTCTGTTTTTATCTTTACATTTGCTTTCGGTAACGAAAAATATTATAATATGATTAGCCTTCCGCCAGTGGCTTCGCCCGCGTGGCCCGTTTAATGGGTCCCCGTGGGATAAAAAATAGCCTATCTGCTATTCCAGGCTTCATATTAAAATGATAGACGTTTAGCCAGTTGCTTCAACCGCGTTGACCCTATTACCCGTTTTCACGTAGGAATGAAGCATTTTCCCGCTGTAAATAGCCTATGTTACTCAGGGTGAATATAGCTTTCTAATGGTGAAAGAATTTTTTAAATCGGAACATCAGTGTTTGAGTTTATTCATTACAAACATGCAAAAATACAAATCTTTCCTCTTTATAATATTAGTATAGATTACTTTAGTTCTAACATTGCTATAATACGTTTAATAAGTGCCTCTTTAAGGAAATTTGCGTTACCAAATTTCTTTGACATTTTTGTTTAACATACCTAATAAAAAAGTATAGGCATTTCATAGTTTTTGAAAAACTAATTAAGTAATATTAAACTCCGCTTATTTCTTTTTTAGCTCTACAGTGGAGCAGCGTGGTTGAGTAGGCTTTCAAATTGCTGAAATTTTGCCGTTGAAATTTTCGGCCCACTTTTATCCCAGTTATATACGCACTTAATGCGCATTACTCAGCTGATGTCCACATAATAACAATCATCAACATTATTTTTCATTAATCCATACTAATATTATAAATTCGAAAGTAACTCTGTCTGTCTGTCTGTCTGCTACTCTTTCACGCTTAAACCACTGAACCGATTTTGATGAAATTTGGCATAAACATAGAAAGGACGTTGAGAAAGAACATAGGCTACTTTTTGCCGCGTGAAAATATCTTATTCCCACGGGAAGCAAATGGAATGAATGAAATGCGCCGTGTACTGTTATAAATACACTACATGTTATTACATACTTCATTCACGTCCATTATCAATATTCTCATATTTTATAACTGATATTCTGTTGTTTTATTCTTATACTTTACTTTTCCTATATTATTTCTTTACAAAATTATTTAATTTCGGTGTTTGTTTATTTATATTTTCACTCAGCTATCAAACTTGTACGTCTGACTTTTATGTTACCTACTTATTTTTTTAATTCATTTTAAGGCATTGTATAAAAATTTTTATGTTTCTTATTTCATTTCATAGATTAATAAAGTATAGTATTGTCTTTGGCTTATTCATGTTTTTTATATTATAATTATCTTCGAATCTTTATATATATGTAAATGAATTGCTGTTCGTTAGTCTCGCTAAAACTCAAGAACGTCTGAACCGATATGGCTAATTTTGGTCTTGAAATATTAGTAGAAGTCCAGGGAAGGTTTAAACGGTGAGAAAATTTGGAAGCATTGTGAAATTAATTACTATTAACTATTTTACTAAACTACTAACTTTACTAAATAACTTATTTTATTTTCCTATATAAACAGTTAGTAACAGTAATTGTCAAACATTGGTTCTTCGCGCCATCGTCCAAAAGTTTGACATAGTCTGAATAACAGTTCATCTGTCGCTGTTCGTTTTTAATTTTTTATTTGACAGTAATATAAAAACCCTTTGAGATGATAAAGAAACTAATCCTCTTACAAAACTTTTAAGGCAGGACAACGTCTGCGGGATCCACTAGTGATTTTATAAATTATAAGAAACCAGTAAATACCGGAGGGATATACCTATTTAATTTTTATGAAGATGGACATTTTATCCTCAAATTGTTTTCCCCACATAGTTGAAAGACCAACGATAGCTCTGCCTTTGTTTAATGCGCCCCAAAAAGCACGCAAGATATTCGCATCCTCAAGGCAAGTTAGTAGAGAATGCCTCGCGAGGCATGCGTCCGCGTGCCTCCACGGATTCCTTCTGCAAATTGCATTAACGCCCGCACCACCTGCATGTGCTCGTAAATAAACATTTTCTTACTTTATCTTAATTAAAACATCTCGTAGCATGGAAGTGAAACTTTCTCGAAGCACGTTTTTTTTAGAACCCTCATAACTTGTGTTTAGATTATACCAGATAAATATAATTATTAGGATATGACTATTAGGATATCACTTGTAGACTTATAAAATATGTAAGGTTTTACTAACATATAGCAATATACTTTACTGTACTCTTGTCAATTGAAAAGTCTCAAAAAACACACAATTTTGTTAATGACTCTCGGTGGAGCAATTCTGACATATACTTGATTGCGTAAGTCTGTCTTAAAAATGTTTTATGTAACTTCACTAACCTGATTGTAACCCAAGTATACATGTACATATAAACTAACGAAAGCCTTTTAATGGTGATTAACGTGGAAAGCCCCAACATTCACGACCACTAGTACTGATTACTAATAGTTTTTTGTTCAGAACACCTTCTAAATCCTGCTAAGTTATTTAGTAAATATGTATTAGGTACATTTCAATTAGCTTTTGTAATTTTATATGTACTTTATCAAGCAATACCAAATCTAAGTTTTAAAATATTTTGTCTACGTAAAGAGCGAGCTCTGTTTTACAACCATATGGCTTGTAATTTTTTTAAATAAAATGATTAAGTATAAACGACGTCGCTGTAGTACATTAACGTTCAAACTGAAGCAAGGTCGAGTATTTTCTGAGATTATTTTGCAGTTATGCCGCCAGTTTGGAGTTACGCTTGAAACCGAGATTAAGGGACTGTATTCCGTTAAAACCCAAAAAAGTATTTACGATAGAAATGGGCCTTGCTTTAGTTCCTCCTCGGCCGCATTATACCTTTTACGACCTACCGAATTGACATCAAAAACCGGTACTAAAACAACGAAAGACGTTAGCGGAATTCTCGCAATAAGAATTCTTATACCATTACAATACATCACATACATTACATTAGCACATTGTAGCGCGAGCTAATTTCGCATCGGGAAGCGGGACGGATTCGGGACGTGGCGGGAATGGGGACGCAATTTCATTCGAAACGTGAAAAGCGAACAACGAAAACGTCAAATTAAATTACTGAGTTGTGCTGGATGTTTAGGCTATTCATCGCCTACAGATTACATAAGTGCTTCCAATGTAACTAAAGGGAGTTGAGACTAATCTGTGTCCATGCTAGCTTGTTTTGAAATCGAAACAAATTAATTTTTATTATTAAATAGTCTGTTATTTCACTAACATTAATAAATATATAAATGTGTCAATTCGATGCGATTTTTAGTTTATAATCAAATACATGTTAAAGCATATGATACCTCACTGGAGCCATGATATATTAAATACATCTGTACTAACAATACAAATGTGTTTATTTGTTTCTTTGTCTGTTCTTTACGTCGCAACTTACGTCGCAACTTACGTCGCAACTTTTTTGTAGGTGGTAGAACTATCATCGTTTGGCCGGGGAAGTACCACCGCTGGGTGGGTGCCACTTCTGCCGTGAAACAATTCTATTGTGTTTCGGTGGAAAGGTGCAGTTGCCGGCTACACTTACATGAGGCGACCACCAGCCTCTAGAGTAGCAGCGCAACTGCATACGACCTCAAACAAGACTTGCCTATGCTTGCTTGAGGTTGTATGTAGATGTCCATGGGCTGCAGCGATCACTTAACACCACGTGGCCTGCTACTCCATTCAAATTAAAAAAAAACTGTGGCGGATTGTCCTGATCTCATGGTGATAATTTGGGTGCTGAGTGCAAATGTGCAAAGGCTACTTTATACCACGGGAAAAATTCTGATTCCTATGGAAAGAAATGTGTAGGGTGAAGCCGCGGACAGAAAGCTAGTAAACTATAAATCAATGGTAATAAAGTAGGTATTCGTAGTACTCGTAACTCGTAGTCAATAATTTTATATTTGATAATTCAATAATTTAAAGATGTAAATGCGCGAAACTTTGACGTCACTGCTAGTCACCAAAGTGAGTTCAGCTCCGCTAATTGCGCTAAGTGCTTTGACTTCGTCATTTAATACGTAATACTCGTAAATATTAGTTACATGGCAGGAATTTAACGCAGCACTGGTTTTATAAGATTCTCTATACAATATGTCCTTCGGTTACGTCGGCATAAATACAGTGTTTTTTTCTATGCGTGATATATTTTCCAATATAAAACCGATTTTAGCTGAAAATTTTCATTTTGTCACTTTTTATGGGCAAGTTCACTACGTTCGAGTTGCACTATATGCCTGACTTCATTTAATAGGTACGTACTCATATTAATTTGAAATTCAGAAACTTGAACTGACGAATAACAAACAAATAAGTTCAGTTTAATCTTGTAAATACTAAACAAAAGTCAAGAAAAACAGTCAGGTACTTAATGGTGCATTTTTATTGCATCTCTATTATGTAACATATAAATGTAGGATACGATATTCAAATTTCAAACTTAACCAAGCCACAAATAAAAATGGCCTGTTAATCAAAGATGGAAATTAGTATACAGGGTGGCTCATTTAAATCGGTCAGTATGGGAAAGTCTGAAACTATAAGACATACGAAGATCTGTTCTTAGGAACCATGTCATCGATTTTAATAATTAGAAAAACTGCATTCATACATTTAAAAAAATACCTGTACTCGACTCGGGAATCGAACCCGGTTGTTTTGAAAAATAAACGTTCACTATTTCTGTTTAAATATCGATTGTGTAGGTCTTAAGCAGTAAATGTCTCTATGAAACATGATGTCTAAAATGAATAAAATGCATTGTTTTCACATACTTTAATTTATTTTAGTAGGTGTTCGAAGTGACCGTTACAATATTCAACTAGTTCAGGCATGTAAAATTGTCTCTAATGGTCGTTTGTACCTCTTTGCTGGTGTCGCAACTTGTTACATACACCGCTTTACATATCATATGGCATGGCCATTACATTAAACCTTTCCGGATGTTTTGTTATCTGCGATAATATTATCTATTTAAGACTGAAATTGTTTACTTCTACGTATTAATCAAACACTAACAATCAATTGAAAAGCCTACTAAAAATAAGTATGTAGATAGAGACGTGATAAACCTCATTTGAAATGGGAACGTCTTGGTGTGTCTGGCCGAATAGCAAAAAAAGATTGGAGTGTCAATGTTTTGGCTTGAACTTAATATTCTGCTTAGGTATTTTTGAAGTTATACTTCTTTAGGCGCGTTATGAAAAACTGATGAGAGTGAAATTTCAAGATGCGCGCGCATCACTGTAACACAAAATTAACAAGATGAAGTTGCCCACTCAACCGAATAGCTACCAACGAAATAGAAATAAAACCTCTCTTAGTCGCGCATGTTGGTACGCTTGTCGCCTCTGATCACTGTTTTCATATTTATTTATAATATAATAATATTTATCCACATGGTTTTAGTTTTTACAGTCACAACACGTGTTTTATTTTCATACAAGTGCGAATTATATATGTGGCAATAAAATATATTCAGTAGTGATTTAAATTGAATATTTGGATTATTATTTAAGACAGGACAACGTCAGTCGTATTGTCAACCGTTGGTGCGTCTCTGGTCTCGGCGTGTCGTTCAAAAATTTGACACACATGAAATATTCAGAGAGCTAAGCAATGGAAACTTGCAAACAATTTTCTAATAATATTTTATTTAATGATGCCATAGAAGTATAACTTCTCACGCGCGTACATAAGTACACGCACCCATTTTTTGTGTGTATCGCTGTGTGGTTGGAAAAATGTGTTTTACAAACACTGAGCAGTTGGATTTATTGGAAGCTTATTTTAAAAATAAATAATGTAAGTAGTTTAAAAAACAAAAAAAACACGCTTTTGTGTAAATACGAACTAAAAAGTAGAAAATAAGAAGAAAATGTATTTTACTGTAAAAATAGCGTGGGGTGCATGGTGTTAATTAATAGTATCTTGAAAACCACCCCACGCTCATACTCATGTTTAAAATTTATGATGGACGTTTGGATAGATTCAAGTACCTTGCAATCTTATAAGATCTCATCTTGGGTGTTAATTTATCTATTTAAGTATGTATTTAGAATTATATATGTATGTTTATCAGCTTTCTGATTACCATAGCACAAGCTCTGCTTAGTTTGGAATCAGATGGTGTTGTGTGAATTGTCCAAAAAAAAAAAAAAATCTTTTAGAGGCCCTAGGAGAAATGTCAGCAAAAGCAAGAGAACAACTTTATTTTCAACAGGATGGAGCACCCGCTCACAATAGTGGCATAGCTACAGACTTTTTAAATGAGAACTTTCCCCAAAAATGGATTGGTACGAATGGCCCTATCAAATGGCCCGCGAGGTCGCCCGATTTAACGCCTCTAGACTATTTTTGTGGGGTTACGTTAAGGATGAAGTGTATAAAACAAGCTATGACACCGTTGAAGACCTAAAAGCAGCCATAGAGTCAATTTTAACGCAAATTCACCACATGAAGATACATAATGCAATAGTAAGATAAGATAAGATAAGAGAGAGAAGAAAATGGTGGTCACTTCGAACACCTACTAAAATAAGTTAAAGTATGTGAAAACATTTTATTCATTTTAGACATCATGTTTCATAGAGACATTTACTGCTTAAGACCTACACAATCGATATTTAAATAGAAATAGTGTACGTTTATTTTTCAAAACAACCGGGTTCGATTCCCGAGTCGAGTACAGGTTTTTTTTTAAATGTATGAATGCAGTTTTTCTAATTATTAAAATCGATGACATGGTTCCTAAGAACAGATCTTCGTATGTCTTATAGTTTCAGACTTTCCCATACTGACCGATTTAAATGAGACACCCTGTATACCTATCTCTTCCGTCGTATTTTTTCCAACCTTTTAAAGGATTTAAAGAAACATATGTTTCGCTTTTTACATAACCTCTCTTACGACGAAACTGAAGCACTCATTACAAATAACTCGAATCTGTGAGATTCACACACAACACGCACACACACACACACACATATCTTCAATCACTGTTCTTCTCTTCTGTTATATTATTTTAATATAAGGTATCACAGTTTGTAACAGCTTATAATTTTCGCTACTTTTTGTTTAGCTTGTATAGACCTTTAATAGTAGAATTGATTATATGTATATGTACATAGTTGAACAATTGTCTATGTATTTTGGGGCGGGCGTAAACTGCTGCAGCACAGTTAATTAACTAACTATTGTAGTTGTTTACGATCATTATGTTTTTGTATTACTGTTTTTGTGTTCAATAAAAAATCTTTGAAATCTTTGAATCTTTATGTCACACTGCTGGGCACAGGTCTCCCAAAACAAATGAGAGGGATTTAGGCCATAGTCCTCCACGATGGTCTAATGCTATTTGGTCGACATCAAACCTTCGAGAAATTGTGAGTTTCTTTCAGGCATCCAAGGCGATGGAAAACATTGTAATCAATTAACTATCACAATATTTTCTATCACAGTGGAGCAGTGATGAAATGCGCACATTACAAATTTCTTTTTGTCAGAGGTGCGCGCCGAGGATTTGAACCCGGCATGTCCCACGTGGGAGACCGGCCAGATTCTTACCACTCGGCCTCGCTCATCGTATAGTGCATCGTTACTATGAGTTTCAACTTTATACTGCTCTGCAATTAAGTCATCAGCGTGAGTGAACAGCCTCTAAATGTGCTAAATGCCCTATGTTGCCCATCTTACGTAGAAACTTCGCTTCAAAAGTCTTCAATACTAACGATTTTGTAAAAGTACTTCCGACATTCGATGTGTAAGCGTCGACTTTACGACAAAACGGTGACATCATAAATATGGTGATCATCATCATAAACATGGTGAATTACAGCCATATTCAAGAAGCATAATATATGTTATTAAGATAATGTTATTAAGTTAGCAGGCATTGCTATGCAAAGAACGCAACGCGTATTTGAAGTTCGTTCTTTTTGTCAAGCCATCGATTGATGAAGATTTTCATTTCATTTCATAGTCAAGCAACGGGTCACTCAAATTTCGTCTATGAATCCGTTTAGATGACTCTATGCGTTGGCGAGCACTATGAGACCTCATAGATTTTTTTATGAATACGCATCAAAAATCTCGATTTTGGTCCCTTTCAGAAGAAAAAGGTTTTAGTCCACAGTGTACCGCGCTGGCAAATTGCAAAGTGGACTTTCACCCTCTGCCTTTTTGTTCGTTTATGTATGAAAATGTTATGCAGGTTCCCTTAATCACAGAGCAAACTACGTAATATGCACAATAAAGAAAAATTGAATCTTTTTTATTTAGCTTTGCGTCGTCGAGTCCAAACCCAAACAATTGCTTTTGATATCTTAAGCTCTCGTCTATCACTGCCTTCTCAAATGGAATCAGTAAAACATAGTAGCAGTCCCAAGCGTATGGATAAACCACTGGATGTTTTGGTTATCTTAAAGTAAGCATAAAGAAAAACGTAAAAAGCGTACTCACTCCGAAGTCCGTTCGACATTTCTCCGAATGTTTCCCGAGAGAGACCCTTCAGGATTAGACGTTGTAAAATGCGACGGCTCTTGGATTAAGTTATTAAATAGACATTCTTGGTGCAACTTAACGGCGGCCGCTCCCTATTAAAAGTACTTGCTTAAATTGTTCCTCGGAGGTTGGCCACTAAAACTTTTATTTGATGGCTAACTTTTTACGCTGATAAGTTGATGAGGTGGAAAGAGGAGTTCGCCCAACATTTAACAAGAAAACTCGTTGAAGATGTGAAAAGCTGTCCTCGAAGGTTTAAAGATTATTCAAATTACTTTTTTTAATAAGGTATTATTAGAATTCGAATACTATTACAGTAAAATTTATCGGTAGTCCAAATACGATAAATGTAAATTTATCATCGTAATACGAATTCTGGGAATTTTCAGTTATCTAATAATATGTTATTTCAATAATTCACTGTACAGTTTTGAAAGTATATTAATGTTTAATGAGCGAAAATAGAAAACCATGAGAGAAAACCTTTTCTGAACATAAAACTGGGTCATTTTGCGCGGAAAATTTAAAGCAAATATATGAACAGAGACAATTGTGGTTGGTTTAAAGTGTGTGGGAATCATATTCGAACTATGAAATCATATTCTCTGCCACATTTTATTAAGTTTTGAATACATTTGATTTTTAATAGACACATTTAATTTTGCCAGCAATATTTAACGTAGGTAAGTACATTAATAGTCACTCATGTGAATGACTAATGTCACTGTTAATCAAATAATGCAAATGTGTTTTTGAGATAAGAATATAGACGAGTATTGATATAAGAGGTGGTATTTAATCCTTAAGCTACAAAAGACGGTAGAATTTACACAGTTCTACTGGGGAAGTACCACCATTACACTCATGTTTGGAAGCAGTCTATGTCTATTGTATTTCGGTGATATGACGGTGTACGATCATTGCTGGCCATATTTACGCAGAGCGAGCGTCTGCTACTTCGGAGTAGCAGTGTAAATTCATGCGACTAAGCAAACGTTTGATATTATATGTAGATGGACATTAGCTGTATCGCCAGCTGTCACTGCAACGTCTGCAACTCCATCAAAAACAAAAAATGGTTGTCTGTAAAGTCGGTTTACGGACGATAGTTTAACGTGACAACGTCATAACAAAACAATGAAAACCACATTAACTTTTCACTTCACTTCATAAACAGTCGATGAACGGCGCAAACCGAACGCCCAAGCAACGTAAAGTTACAATCAGCGTAACTTTACAATGAGTCATGCTTATTCGTGCGTGCAGCCGGCGTTCATCGATTTATTAGACGTTGTCACGTCAAAAATATTTTGTCACTGGTGTCTGGTACAATACTATACTTACTCAGAATTGTATAATATTTAGTGGTGTAAAGTCAAACTTGTAAGCTCTACACTCTTTGTCGCATCCTCTCTACCTGCACGGCGATCACTATGCTTAGAATTATACAAAACTAACAACAACATATCACTTTAAAGCCTTTGACAATGCATGACGCATTCATCAAGCAATTGTAAGTGCCGTTGTGACGTAGAGACAGAATCACACTTTATGTGCTATAACGGCAATGTGTAAGTGCTACGCAATCAGCGATTGCACACGTTGTCTTTCGTACGACAGACACAAAGCTAACAATTTCACAAAACTACTGCATTAATGTGTTGTGAGTCCATGCGCTCTTACGATCTATAATGTACTCGTCAAACTATTGTGGACTAATATAGGTATAGTTGTATCAAGCTTGTAGCATTGTTACGTTAATGTACTTCCCGAGACCTTCGCATTTTGATAACGGCAAACTGCTCACACGGCAATCACAATGCTAACAATTTTACAACACTAACACCAACATAACACTTTAAACCCTTTAACATGACACATGGTAAACATGGTAGACTGTTTACAACTCCAATTATAATTTTAAACATCTTATTTTATTTTATGTGTGTAAACAGTCAACAATAAAGTATTTTCATTTCATTTCATTTCATTTCATTTCATTTCACTTCACTTCACTTCACTTCACTTCACTTCACTTCACTTCACTTCACTTCACTTCATTTCATTTCATTTCATTTCATTTAACGCTCCGTGACGCATTCTTCGCACTTACCATTTAACTCGTTGTAGTACTTGTAGCACTTATACCGTTGACGTCACAACGTCAAATTTAAATCGAAAGAGTTAAGGAAACCTCCGTTGTGATTACACTATTTGAGTTTCTAAAAGGACTAAGTCATCACAGCGCATGTAATGCTCTAATGATTTAGCCCTAAACGCGACGCAGTTACGCCCATGGTTTCGAGACTGTGCACTTTGTAGTGAATTCGTGACAAGCTCCGCACTGTCGTCACAAAGCTAACAATTTTCCAGCGCTGCCATAAAGCAAACAGCTTTACAGTGCTGCCTCAAAGCCTAATGCGGCGACGACAGCTTGACGCTTTGACGATTCATGATTCATCCCACTCTAAAATTACTCCAATTCCAGCAAGTCCAATATCGTCACTGTTTGAGACATGTCGCCTTTGTTTATTTTATATACTTACATTTTTATTTCTAGAGAGCATCATGTCCATCACTCCGCACTTAGCTGGCGCGGTGAACTATCAACTTCATCCCTCTCACTTCCGAGAGGAAACCTGTATCCAACAGAAAGATAAATAGCAGCATAAAAACGGTAGAAAAAAATGTCAAGTTAATTTGATTCAAAAGAAAGAAAATTTTGTCCTCTAAAAATGATCCAGAAATGTACAACATCACTAAATAAATTATTATTACTTGCTAGATACAAACATCTAACAAGTATTAATTTATATTACTTATTCAAATAATATTTTTACGAAAATCTTCCAACATAATAACGCGCTTAAAGTATGCTGCATTTTATAACGACATCACAGAGAATGAAAGAGAAAATTCTAGAATATTTAAAACAAAATATGTAAGTCATTCCCGCAACATGAATACCATGGAAAAATAAAGTACTAGTTAGTTCTACGTCTCTGATCCTCAGCGCAACTCGTAATTTACTTGAGCTTTTTGACTCCAGCACTTAGGAAAAGACTTGTTTTAAGTTTTGAATTGAGTGGTAGTTTCGGTGGAGTTTCCGGAAATGTTTAATTAGGGTAATGCGCGGCGAGGTGAATGCGAACGATCTGCTTTCGACTTCTGTCTTATGAATGAAAGGATTTTAAAGGTCTACTTTACAATACGTCTTGGCTGCTTGGCTGCAACCCTTTTTGCGTCCCACTGCTGGGCACGGGTCTCTCCCCCTTATTGGGGAGGCCTGGAGCTTACTCCACCACGCTGCTCCAATGCGGGTTGGTGGAGTTGCGGGTTAGTGGCCAACCCGCTGTCGGATGTTTTCAAACCGCCCATAAGGCCTCCGACAAGGTTTGACGACTGTTATCTATCGACAACAACCGGGACCGACGGCTTAACGTGCCCTCCGAAGCACGGAAACGCGCATGAATTTTTTTTTTTGCCACTAGCGGTCACCCATCTCACACCCGACCGCGCCCGTTTGGCTCAGCTGCATAGATCAATTGCGTTCTACGCTAGCCGCCAGGCCATGCGCGCTTCAATACGTCTAGCAAGCTGCAAAACCTTAAAGTGCACTTTGAGTGCTGCAAAAGATCCATGATTGTTCTCCGTTTTACAGTTTACCAATCAACTGGATGTGTAAAATTGCGATATGTGTTCTATCGTTATATTATGTTTTTTGGTCCCCCAATAAATAATTTCTACTTATTTGATATAAACTAGCGATGCCCTGCGCTTTTATTTGGCTTAAATTGAATAAGTTTTTATGCCAACCTTTTATGCCCCCCTGTCTTTTGGTTTTTCGTTCTTTCATCATTGAAGATAATTACTAAAAATCAGCGATGGCCGAGTGATAATAAACCGCGGTCTCCGACGCGACCAATACCGGATTCAGATCCTCGGCGTGCACCTCTGACAAAGAAATTTGTAATGTGCGCATTTATTGCTGCTCCACGGAGATGGAAAATTGTATATCGTGATATTTAATTGATTACGATGTTCTCCATCGCCGTGCATGCCTGAGAAAAATTCATAATTTCTCGAAGGCATGACGTCCACCAATCCGCACTTGGCCAGTGTGGTGGACTATGGCCTAAAATCTAAATCCCTCTCACTTGTGAGAGGGGACCTGTGCCCAGCGGTGGGACATAAAAAAAGGTTGAAAAACATGTGAAGGTGTAGACTCACTAAAAAAAACTAACAATTTACTGTAGATGAAAGGGTCCCACTGCCAAAGTTTTAAATTTGTACTCTTAAAATACTGCGTAATTTAAGCTCTAAGATAATGATCACAGACCAAACAACTTTACAAGTATTGAAGATACAGATTAATGAATAAATAAACAAACGGAAACTTGTATAACATTTATTCACTGTCACTTATCTTTAATTCGTAACTAAAAACAACGTCAGCGCGACCTCGTCCTGAGATTAAATTTGTTTTGTTCGTGGAGTTTCTTGTTAAAATATTACCGTACCTTTCATCTCCGCCGCCTATCAGGAGCAAAGGGGCATAAAAACAAGCTGGAGGAAATCCGGATCGACAAGGACCAGATATTGATGGGTAAAGGGGGGACCTCCGGTTCGCTATGACCAAAAATGGTGGAATAAAGGGTGGAAAGGAGGGTGGTCCCCCACTGCGGGTGATGGAATTGTGGACTGTAAGTTGCGGTTTGAATTAATGGTGGAAAACGAGAAGGATTGATAAAGGGAGCAAGTGCACTTACTTGGTGCTGGAGCAGATGGTATGCTCGTGTACTGATGAAGCCTTCTCTTGCCCGGGGACTGATGTTGTCTTTCACACTTATTTATCACTTGAAGTCAGTTAAATCACTTGAACTATTAACAGCGGTGATGGTGGCGATGCGGCGAGTCTGATGACCACGTGTTAGGTGGCTTGCGGTGCGGTTGTCACTAGAGGACTTGCATACGCGTCGGCAGCGTGCGCGTCGGCGGCGGGACGAAGGCAGACTGACTTGATAGATCTTCCTGATCCATATTATGTAATAGTGCGCTTGCGGGGAAGAGAGGGAGGGTGAAGGGGAGGGAGGTGAAATGACTTAATTGGCGCGAACATCCCCCCGGCCTTGAGGTCTCCTCAAATAGCGAATTAAAAAAAATAAACATAAATATATACAGCGGAGTTAATATCATATAGAAAAAACTATATATGCGGTGAACAGAGGCGATGCGATGAATATAATTAGTAAATTAATAAAAATATTATAATAGCGGGATGAGAATTTATACTTAAACTATAACTTATAAAATATAAACTACATAGGCATATAGAAATATTATTGTGTTGGTAGAGGGCAAAGTCTAACAATGGGCCGCTGCAAAGTGGAGCTCTTAGTCTTCACTTGTGCAACGCGCACCACACCATCCCTACCAGGAAACAGTTCAGTGACGACGCCTAGCGGCCACTGAAGAGGCGGAGCGTTATCCATATCGATAAGAACAACGGTTCCTACAGAAATGGAATTAATAGAATGTTTATTCCACTTTTCTCTTGCTTGTAGTGTATGTAAGTATTCTGATCTAAAGCGCTTCCAGAATGACTGAACTATCGAATCAAGCAATGAAAAACGTGATAAAAGATTAATGCGTTCCTTACTAAGATCCGCGGCGGGTAAACATCCAAGTGGATTAACAGCGAGGAAATGCGCGGGCGTAAGTGCAGTAGGTTCCGCCGGATCGCTACTTAACACGTAAAGCGGTCGTGAATTTAATATGCGTTCGACCTGAGTGAGGACAGTAAGCAATTCCTCGTACGTGAGGATTTGCTTACCTATGACGCGAAATAAATGATACTTTACTATCTTTATATTTGACTCCCAAAGCCCACCAAAATGTGGAGCGTTTGGAGGGTTAAGTTTCCATGTGATGCGGTTATCAGAAAGGATCTGATTAAATACTTTATAATATTCGTCTGAACGTAAAAAGGAATGAAGTCCATTCAAGTATGAACGCGAAGCAATAAAATTAGTTGCGTTATCACTAGTGAGTCATCATCATTAACGATGTGCGAATAAATCACGCAGCCATACGCCTTTTCACTGGCGTCGGCGAACGCGACTAGCGAGACTTGGGAATTTTTATTTATACCCATATGGCGAGGAAACTTTAATTTCGATATCAAAGGTAACTCTGAAATATATTGTTGCCATGCAGTGACAACGTGAGCGGGCGGAGCCTGGTCCCAGTCAAGTTTGAGAACCCATAAGGTTTTAATGAGAAGCTTAGAGAAAAGAATTACTGGACCCACGAGCCCCAGAACATCATACAAGCGAGCGGTTGCGGATAAAATAGAACGCTTGGTACAAGCGAGCGGCGGCGGTAAAACTAGAAAAGAAAAACAATCAGTTGCGGGGTGCCAACGAAGATCCAATATTTTAAAAATATTTTGGTCGTCGAATGAGACCTCGTCAAGCTGACGGTGCGTTGCGGGAATGTGCTGTAAAAGCTCTGAACTGTTACTAGTCCACTTAACCAATTCAAATCCTCCACGCTGAAACATTTGAATTAGTTCAGTGGCTACGTCAACGGCGCTGTTGACGCAGGGCGCGCAGGACGCGATATCGTCCATATAAATATCTCGTTCGACCACCGAAGCAGCCAAAGGATAGGACTCCCTCTCCTCGGAAGCCAACTGACGTAGTGTGCGTAGCGCAAGAAAAGGAGAAGAGCGTAAACCAAAAGTCACACGATTAAATTCGTATGTTTGTATGTCTTCCTCATTAGAAAAGCGATAAAGAATGCGTTGAAACGCGCGGTGCGATTTTTGTACTTCAATGCATAAATACATTTGTCTAACGTCGGCAAAAAATGCGATGCGATAAACTCGTATGTTTATTAAAATATTAAAAATATCAGACTGTAAATTTTGCCCACTATGTAAAATATCATTTAATGAAATGTCATTATCTGACTTAGCGCTTGCGTCGAGTACTATTCGCAATTTAGTTGTACTTTTATCATTACGTATGACAGGGTGGTGCGGGAGATAAAAGCAAGGTTCCGTAAAATTATTTGAAACAACCAATGATAAAAAACCCTTGTTGATGTATTCTTGAATTACGTCATTGTAGCGGGTGTTGTCGTTGTTGTTGGCGTCATATGAGCGAGAAGCGTTTTTTAGCGGTTATAAAAGAATCTCTTATCAGGCGTGTCCTTGAAGGGCAGGGCGACAACACATCGTCCGTTCAAACTGCGACGAGTAGTGGAAGTATAAATATTCTCACATTCCTGTTCATCAGGACTCAAATAAGGTTTTTGCGGCAGCTCCTCTAACTTTAGCGACGTTTGACTTTTATCAATACGAGTAGGATAAGAAACTAAAGAACGCGGCATGCAAGTAGGAAAGTCGATATCTGCGTCTCCCATTATTATGTATCCTAATGACGTTTCTATGGCACTCGGCGATTGCGAATTAATTATTTTATCAGTTAACAAAATTTGTAAATAAGTGTTAACCCCTAATAAAACGTCAATGTCACCTGGTGTATGGAATTGATCGTCAGCTAAACGTAAATTATTTATATAACTAATTTTCGAAACGTCTATTAACGACTCGGGTAATTGTCCAGTTATAGCGGGAACAACTAGCGGTTCAATATGATAAAGTTTATTTTCATCAAAGCGGGAGCTAAACTGCAAAGAAGTAACACCTAAAATCTTCTGCGACACCCCACCGATTCCTTGCGCCTCCCTAACTGGTGTTTTATTGGAGATCGGTAGGTACAAACGTTTGCAACACTGTTTCGTGATGTAATCACATTGCGAGCCAGGGTCCACTAAACAACGCAACAAATATTGGTGTCCGTATTTAGTACAAACTTTAATCTTCGCAGTTCCCAATAATGTAGTGCGGTGCGGCGCATTACCACAATCGCGCGAAACGTTACATGACGTGGATGCATTTTTTTCTCCTGGACCTTGTTCTACCGAAGGCTGATCGACCTTATTCCCACTACTAACAAAATGAAGTAGCGTATGGTGCGAGCGGGAGCAATACCTACATCTACGCTGTGACTTACAAAAAGGAGTGGCGTGTTTATTACTTAAACAATTAGTGCAACATTTATTTCGTTTTACAAAATTGTACCTGTCCTGTGCATTTATTTTTAAAAAATGCGGACAGACAAATAGGTGTTCGTGATCACCCGATTTACAGAAAATACATGACCGATTCGAATCTGTATTAATAAAAGTTTTGCTTATATTTTTAGCGGGAGCGGGAACAAAATTACCTTTAATTTTATGGTTGTTAGACGTATGCGAAGTATTTATTGTATGGCATAAAGCCCTATTCTGGTCATGTAAAAACTGAACCAAAGCGGAATATTTCGGTATGTTTACGTTGCGACATGACATTTCGAACGACTTTACGGTATCGTTATCTAATTTTCTAAGCGCGATATTTAGAAATAGAAAATCAGATATGTCATCAACATTAAGTTGCTTAAGAGCGTTAATAGAAGCATCAAATTTATCCATAAATATTTGATAACCAGCGGATGTGTTAGTGTTTACGTTCTTCAGTTCTAACAGCTGACTGACGTAGGTAGTCGCGAGCGCACGCTCGTCGTTATATCTACGTATGAGCGCGTTCCATATCACAGAATAGTTTTCCGCTGTAGGCATTAAGCCTGAGCAGACTGATAATGCCTTATCACTAAGTTTACTAACAAGATAATAAACGCGTTCAGCATCTGTTAATTGCTGATTATCATGAACTAATGTTTTAAATTGTTGGTAGAACATAGACCAGTGTCGTATGTCACCATTAAAAGAAAGTAATTCTATGGGCGGAAGCGACGGTATAATTTTTGGTGGCAAACTATTCTGTAATTTACTTGAAGATGAAGCGTTTAATTTTGACACTTGACTTTTAATACGACTATATAGATCATGAAAAGATTTCCACGATCCGAAATCTACTTGCGCGTTTGGATTTAATTTTAAATTTGTAACATTATAAGATTCTAACGTGTCCTTGAACTCGGTACGCAAGTATTCAAGGTCAGATGCCGTGTCAAGAAATGCGTCCTGTGCGTCTGACGAACTTGATGCACTTATAGATAAATCATAAATTTGTTGTAGACGTTCGTAAATAGAATTTCGTTTTGCAATTAATATTTTCAAACTAATTTCGTCATTTGAAAGCGTTTCAGATTCAATTTTGCCTTTAGTAGACATTTTGTCGTGAACAAGATAAATCAGTTAAAACAGTTAAGATTATAAAAATTATGTATGGCGTAATGAATGAATACGTAGGTAGTTACTAGCGAAACAACGATCGCCGGTCGCGTCGGCTCCGGCAACCACAAATATGGCGGACTTCAATTAATGAAAAATAGAATGCGTACCTATGAGGTGTAATTTCGATTACAAATATAGGTAACTAATGGTGCGAATGGTGCGAATGCGCTTTGCAAAAATAATAATATACCTACGTGAGCGGTGCGTTATTAATATGCGGGATATAAAATAATCGTAGATATAATACTTATTTGCAAAAATAAATAGCGGATAGGCACTTATAATATATTACATGAAATACATATGTATGCGTATTTATGAGATTAAATAATTAACCCGGGTGATGTGACCAAACTATTGGCTCGAAATGCGGCTCGACTGGACCAAAAAATTGGAGGAAATCCGGATCGACAAGGACCAGATATTGATGGGTAAAGGGGGGACCTCCGGTTCGCTATGACCAAAAATGGTGGAATAAAGGGTGGAAAGGAGGGTGGTCCCCCACTGCGGGTGATGGAATTGTGGACTGTAAGTTGCGGTTTGAATTAATGGTGGAAAACGAGAAGGATTGATAAAGGGAGCAAGTGCACTTACTTGGTGCTGGAGCAGATGGTATGCTCGTGTACTGATGAAGCCTTCTCTTGCCCGGGGACTGATGTTGTCTTTCACACTTATTTATCACTTGAAGTCAGTTAAATCACTTGAACTATTAACAGCGGTGATGGTGGCGATGCGGCGAGTCTGATGACCACGTGTTAGGTGGCTTGCGGTGCGGTTGTCACTAGAGGACTTGCATACGCGTCGGCAGCGTGCGCGTCGGCGGCGGGACGAAGGCAGACTGACTTGATAGATCTTCCTGATCCATATTATGTAATAGTGCGCTTGCGGGGAAGAGAGGGAGGGTGAAGGGGAGGGAGGTGAAATGACTTAATTGGCGCGAACACAAGCCATCAAATTAAAAGTTTTATTGTGCTCCAGAAAGCTCTAGTGCTTTAAAACGGCGCTGCTGCTAACACGAACCTGACTTATCTTATTCGTTATGTAAATCGCTTTTACTGAAGTTTTCTTATTCAAACGTTTACTTTTCATTATTTTAACATGGACTTATATGGTACATAGTTACATTACTATTATTACTTTTATTTAATTAGCGCTACAAAATTTACATATTTTTTTCAAGTTCACAGTTGCCACATACATTTTGTTTTTAGTTAAGACTTAATGTTTGCTTCTTTATATTTTTATATAAAGCGCTACGGAGAGTACGTCGACTCTTAGTATATTTTTTTATTATAGTTACAAGAGCGGGTGTATATCGGTCGAACAACGATGAATTGCCAATTGTCCAATACAAGTTTCATTGTTGTAAACTTGATTAGCATTGTTTTGTACCTTAGGGAATTGCACAGATACTTATAGTTAGCTACATGTCTGTGAGTCGCAATGATGTTCAGTCATCATGACCAATGAAAGATGACCAATAAATACTGCTCCGTTTTATAAAAGTTAAGCTGGCATTTTCCTATATGTTAGGAATTACACTCATTAAATAATGGATACCTAAAATAGCTGACAGATAATCCACGAGAGCTTTGAACGTAATCCTCTTAGGTTTAGTAAGCCTCACTTTGGAGGCCAAGGCGGTGGCGCTATCTGGCGATCTTGTTAACTTGCGGACGGGAACAATGCGGGAAGTCCAGAGAAGTCAATGGTTCTGCAGGACTTTCTGATCAGTTGTTAATTTGAAGTACTATTATAGGTACTAGTTATTTGTGATCCAATGGATTGAATAACTCTTATTATTACTAGCTTTTTACAAAAACACTCTGTTGAATTACAAGTGTTGGTAGAATATCTATTATGTCGCATAAATGATGTACTTTTAGCTTGCTCATGATCTATAATACTAAGTTTTAAGCTATTGCATAGCTTTTATCACGGGCTTTGAGCGCGGCGACTGAATCAAGAAATTCCCTAACGAAAATAACCTGACAATCGTCTAAGTTCGGCAGATACGATATATGACGGCGTCGCCTTGACAACTTTGCAAACAAGAGTTGGTTACTCATTTTCGCTGTAATGATAAATATCAAATTAAATTTGTGTTCTGACGTAATTTAACGTACAATTGGTATTTTCTTTAATAAATAGAGGGACTTACGCCGATATCAGAAGTGGCGGATCCACCCCAGGATCAATCATTAAACGGTTCAATGGTGGAGCAGATGTCATTATTTTCCGCTGGTATGGAAGCAATTTTTACAAAGATCGCTGAAAATATAACCGCCTGTCGACCCGTTCAGAACACAACTAAATTTATGAATTTTGATCCGGATGAGCCAGAATCTGACATAGAAAACTGGTGTACGTTAACCGAAATGATCATCAAGAAAAAGAAGATAGAAGGTATTGATCTGATACTTGCACTTAAACACTCACTGAAAGGTCGCACTGCTACGTGCTTAACTAAGTTACAGCCTCAACAATTGTCATGGACAAATATCAAAGAAATACTAATGTCGACGTTTTCTAAGCCGATGACAATGCAAGACTGCTTCTGCTCCAGATAATAAAGTATCAAATGAACACCATTAAAAAATAAATAAATAATTATATTGTATAAGTTGATAAAAATTCTTTGCAAAATCTTTACCGCGGCAGTCCCCAAGTACCGCTTAGGTATATATATTTTTTATAAACTTTACCACAACTTACATATATAGCTCACTAAAACTACTCGTATAATCCTTGAAAGTTTTAAACTTGGTATACTAATTTGGAACGATGAATACAGTGGCGCTATCTGGCGATCTTGTTGTGAACTTGCGGACGGGAACAATGCGGGAAGTCTTCGGAAGTATGTGGTCGCGCAGGGCTTTCCGACAAGTTGCTAATTTTCAAGTCCCTCTGATATTCTGATCTTTCGAAGTGGTTCATATATTGTTATTTATTTTTTACCGACTTCCAAAAGGACTCCGTACTGCGGTCGGCTGTAAGTATTTTTATATACAATATAAAACAATGAGAACTAAACAAATTATTATTATTTTTATCTTTTCTGTTTTTTTTTTCTCGAAGCGTTTTAAATAAAAAAACATTTCGGTATAAAATGAAACCACGGGCCTAGGCCAAGTGAGTTTCATGTAAAGTTACTGGTTGAGTGTTTAAGTCTTCTTGTAGAAATTTTCTAACAAGACGACAGGTGTTTAAGATTGCTGCTTTTTGCATTGTTATGTAAATACTTTCGTTGATATTTAATATTTTTAAGGACTGCAGTAGATGTTTAGGTACGACACCTGTGCTAGACAGCACAAGCGGTACAATGTAGACTTTATTCATTTTCCATATTCTTTGTATTTCTTCCTTTAATTCTGTGTATTTATTTATTTTTTCTGTTATAGTTCTATGTAGGTTGTGGGTATTGGGTACTGCAATGTCTACTAAAAATACCATTCTGTCTTGTTTATCAATTAAAGTAATATCTGGTCTATTGTTATGTATGGTTTTATCTGTTAATATGGCCCTATCATAGTATAATTTGTATCTGGTGCTCTCTAGAACAGGTTTGGGTTTGTATTGATAGTAAGGTAACGTTTTATTTGGTAGAAGATTGTGTATGATGGCCATTTTCTGGTGTATAATATGTGTTATTTGATTGTGTCTATGTGTATAGTCAGTCTGTGTTAATGTTGGACAGGCGCTTGTGATGTGTTGTATCGTTTCCGGATGTCGGTGGCATTTTCTGCAACTGTCATTCTGTAAATTTGGATCTTTAATTATATGTTTCCTATAATTCTTGGTATTGATAACCTGGTCCTGGATTGCGATCATGAATCCTTCCGTTTCAGGAAACAGAGATCCCAATTTTAACCATCTATTTGAAGCATCTATGTCGATATGAGGTTGCTCAAGATCATGCAGATGTCTACCATGGAGTTCTTTCCTACGCCAGGAGTCTAATTTGTCTTTTTCGGAAGATTTTGATGTACTAATATTATTATCTATGTTTTTAGTTTTAAGATTAAGAGGTGTGAAGTTTTTATCTAAATTTATAATTTCAAAATGGATGTTACTTGTTTTAGATTTGTCATAAAAGAAGTTGCGTAAATTATAAATTTGTTTTTCCCACAATATTTTTAAGTCTACAAGCCCTCTACCCCCTATTGGCCGTTTTAGAGATATTCTTTCAATAGCTGACTTTGGATGTAAATTATTATATTTGGTAAGTATTGTTCTTGTCAATATTTCTAGATGATAAATGTCGGTCCGTGACCACTTGATTATTCCGAAAGTGTACGTAAGCACTGGGACTGCAAATGTATTAATGGCTTTGAATAAGTTTTTTGACAACAGTGACTTCTTACATATTAGGTTGAGTCTACGGCTATATTCTCCTTTAAGTTTGTTCTTTATTTGTGTGTGATTAATATTGTTTGATTGTAGAATGCCTAAATACTTGTAAGTATCGGTTGATTCCATGCGGGTAAAATTAATTTCTTCAGTGTAATTATTAATGTTACTATATATTTTTCCTTTACGTAAATGAAGTGTCCGACACTTATCCAAGCCGAAAGACATATTAATGTCTTTGCTAAATTGTGTTGTCTTAAGGATAAGTGTACTCAAAGCTTTATCGGATTTGGAAAACAGTTTGATGTCGTCCATATACATGAGATGACTTATTTCAGTTTCTTTTGATAGACTGTACCCATTTTTGGTAGTATTTAATAGATGGGAAAGAGGATTTAGGGCGAGGCAAAACCATAATGGACTAAAGGAATCTCCTTGAAAAATACCATTCTTAATTGAAATCTCATCAGTGTTTATAGCTTGTTCAGAATTAGACAAAACGAGGCTTGTCTTCCATTCGTGTATTGTATTCTTTAGAAATGTAACTATTGTCGGGCTAATTTTATAAATCTGCAAGATTCGAATGAGCCAAGAGTGAGGAACGCTGTCGAAAGCTTTCCGGTAATCTATATATGCTATATGTAAGTTTCTTTTATGATTTTGTGCATGTTTAAGTACTGTTGAGTCAATTATTAACTGTTCCTTACATCCTTTATGGTATCGCCTACATCCTTTCTGTTCTTCAGCTATTATGTTGTGTTGTGAAAGATGGATATTAATTTTGTGCGTGATACATGATGTGATGATCTTATAAATGGTGGGTAAACAAGTGATGGGCCTATATTGTGACGGATTGTTAGTTTCATTACTTTTTGGGAGCATGTATGTTACTCCTTTTGTTACAAATCGAGGTAACTCAGTTGTTCCTCTTAAGAGTTCAGTGATTATACGAGCTAAGGTGTTGTGTAATACATAAAATTTCTTGTACCAAAAGTTGTGGACACTATCAATTCCTGTAGCCTTCCAGTTCTTTGTTTTACTAATGATAACTTCAATCTCTTCTCCTGATACGTCCGTGAACTCCATTTCCTCTATCTGACTCCACCTATTTTCTTCGTCTCTTATCCAATCAGCTTGGTCATTGTGATCACTATGCTGCATCCAGATATTGGTCCAATAATTTTTGAGATCATCGGGGTTGGGTAAATCGTAGTCTTTTTTGATTGTTGTATTGCAAAGTGATCTATAAAATGCTTTTTCATTGCTTGAGAATAATTTATTATCAGTTTTGCGTTGTAAAGATTTTTTGTACCTTGCTAGTCTTTGAGACTTTAGAGCCAATTTTTGTTTCAATGTATCTAAGTATTCTTCTGGTCTAATGTTATTTTTCTCGTGGGTAGAGTGAATTTTCGTAGCTTTAAAGATTCTTTCCACATGCTTAATTACTTTCTTTGATCTATTACTGTTAATGTACTGTGTTACTCTGCCTATGTCTGCTCTTAATTGTTTAATATCCTTTTCAATCCTAATTTGCCAAGGTGGAGTAACTTGTTACTTGTTAAAAGTTTTGTTTATCTGCTCTTTTTTTCTTATTTTAAACCCTAAATTTTCACTTATGACCAATGCACTACAGTAAACAAGAGTGTGAAGTTGTAATATGTCTGTATCTATTGAATGGAATCTACTTAATATTTCTTTGTTAAAGGCGTCGACTAGCTGATACAATTTCCTACTATCTTTTAATTTAGGAAGTTTTGGTCTTGAAGCGGGATCCATCCCAGTATATAATGTTAGTGTAGTTTCGAGTTGTTGTATAAGATCCTGTATTTTTACACCAGACTGTTGATTTTTTGTTAACTCACTCGTATTTGAACGTATGTAAGGTAATGTATGTGTTTGAGTAGATGCGTGAGATGTTAATGTAGATAGATTTTCACTTGTTAAAGGTATTATAGGAGGTTCGTCTTGAGAAGAAAGGTAATCTAAATTAAGTATGTTCCTGTATTGTGTGAGTGACTGCTGTATGTTAGGCGATTGAGTGTTTGTTGATAACATTTCTTCATGTTTTAATTTTTCTGAGATTTCTTTTTTGATACCCTGTATAATATTGTCTGGTAAAAGTTTGTTTCTTACAATAACTCTTCTTTGGTCGGCAATACGCTGTGCGGAGACTTTTAAGTGTGGATAATTTAATTTAAATTTTTCAAACAGTTTTTGACCGTACATTGTTCTATCCGTTTCTGCTTTTGTTACTTCAAAATATGTACGCATGATGAATATATTAATATCGTCGTCCCACATCATGCGTACTCTGGGTTTGCCAGCTTTGGTGGTCGCAGGCTGGGTGACACTAGTCGCCTGCGAAACATCCGCAACTGGAGTACTAATCCTATCGTTATTACTATTCTCCCTGCTCTCAGCTGGGTATGATGATGTTGTATCGACTGCAACAGTACAAGACTGGGCAGTGATATGCGAGACGTTGCCCACCCCAGAATACGAAGGGCTGCCCGAGCCCGAGGGCCCGGGGCGGGATTCTCCCTCCCGGGTACCCGCCTGGGGTATTAGTCTTCCTCTTAGACGCATCGCATATTTTGGGTTGGGACCGTTAGTTCGGAAGGGTAAACTATGATGGTATTAGTTTTTCGAATTATTTATCAATCCGCCTGCCCAAAATGTGCAGGGTGTGGCCTAGATGTTTCGGCTAGCATTAGTACATTCCTTCCTTAAGCCCCCCCACCACGGCAAGGTGGTCCCCCGGGCGGTTATTATTATTATTATTATTATTATTATATGTTCACCGATTACTCCGCCTTTTGCGGACCGATTTTCAAAATTATTTTTTTTTGTTCGTATGCTTATACTCTCGAGGTGGTCCCACTATCACTAAGTCAGGATCTGGTGATGGGATCCCAGAGACATCGAGGGTAGTAAAGTAAATTTTCTTATACTTTCTGAAGCATAGGAAATATTTGTGCATAGTAATCATCATCTCATGTTGCTGAGCTCATGATGGAAGGTACTGCGACGGTTAGGAGTTGAGAGCAAATTATTTCAATAAATGGTTTTTTGTTCTAAATCTTAAATTCCCCAGATGGTCCACTGTTACTAAGTCCGGTGTTACTAAGTCAAAGTCTGATAATGGAATGCCAGAGAAATCGAGGGGAATATTCAAATTTTATAACACAAGAATTGATTTTCATGCACTTACTAAAGCAAAACAGACATTTGAGTATAATTTATCATCATATCATGTTGCTGAGCTGATCATGGAAGGTACTACGAAGGTTAAGAGTTGAGAGCAAATTCTTTCAATATATTTTTTTGTTCAAAAACTTATACACGTAAGTATAAGGTGGTCCAACTTTCACTATGTCAAAATCGGATGATGGGATAATTTTTACATAATACAAATATTCATTCTCGGTAATTATCACCTCATGTGGCTAAACTGATGATTTAAGGTACAACTCCTTATCGGTTAGGACCTGAGAGCAAATTATTTCAATAATTCGTATTATTACGTTCAGATGGACGCATAAATTATTAGTAGTAAGAGTAAAAATTAATTATGTTTTCAACATAAAAATACAACCGAATTCAAACGGTAAAAAATAAAATTGGAGTGTCTGTTTGTAATATTAAAATAAACGCTGTAATATTAAAATATACGGTTCATATTATACCAAAATAACATTTTTACAATTTTTGTATGTTTGTCTATCTGTCTGCCTGTTTGTTCCGGCTAATCTCTGAAACGGCTGGAACGATTTTGAGGGGACATTCACTGGCAGGTAGCTGATGTAATGAGGAGTAACTTAGGCTACTTTTATTTTATAAAGCCAACGCGGACGAAGCCGCATGCGGCCGCTAGTACACAGTTATTTCTGAGTCGCGTGTTGCCTTCCCTTTGATTCTATGAATTACAGAGATGGCTATTAAAAGAGTGTCTTCGTTTCTACAGAATCGTTACAGGAAATTTACCACGATTTACATAACAGCTAACTCAAACTACTGGCAGATAATCCTCAAGAGCTTTGAACTTAGTCGCTTATTGTTACTAAGCCTTACTTGGAAGGATGGAAGCAGTTATATTAGTTGTAAATCTCCTGTTCTAATTTTGGTTGACAATCTATAATGCTATGTATCTACTGAATAAATTTTCAAAAGAACACCCAACTTTCATAATATTCCTACAGGAAATTATACCAAGAGTTATAATATCAGTCGATAGTGATCACTGATCACTGAAAGTTGGGTGTTCTTTTGAAAATTTATTCAGTAGATACATAACATTATAGATTGTGTCAATTCAGTCAGATGTCGATGGCTACTTCACTACAAAGTTCGACAGAGTTTTGGAGGCAAGCTGAAAAACATGTACTCGCACGATTTTTCACATCACTGTGATTAACCTATTCGATATCAACTAAAATAACTTCAAATTTATCCGAATATAAAAATACATCAAGTAAAAGAGAGTACAACATGCTTTTCTGAACTTTTCGCCAATACTCCTCGTGTTTATGTGCCTTGGACAAAAATAAACCACACGTTGGTGGCACTTTGCTGAAATAGTTGTGAGATATTCCACGGGAGCCTATCGATTAATCATATTCAAATCTAATATCAAAAATCTAAAATTATTTATTTAATTTCAAAAAGGTAGTAACAAAAAGTTCGTAAAACCTGTGTTACAGTACCCCGCCCTTCCAACAGACAAATTTTAAAACATAGGGTATTACATATCATATTATTGCTTTATCTACTATCCTATTAAAGTCCTCAGTTTGAAGGACGGAGGCGGTAGCGCTATCTGGTGATCTCGTTGTGAACTTGCGGGAACAATGCGGGAAGTCTCAGGAGACGAGAGCCCACAGGATTTCCCGAGGAGTTACCGAGTTTGAAGTACCATTGGTAGTAGTTAATTGTTATTCAATTAATCGAAGAGCAGAAATTGTTATGTGTCATGTCTCTGCTCTCGAAAGAACGATAGACGAAGAGATTATATGTGTGGCGCACTGCCAAACGGAGGATCCCGGGTTCGATTCCCGAGAAGGCAAAAATTGTAATAACGTGTTTTTTTTTCGACTTTAATTTCTGTTCTCTGTCAGGGAGTGCATGTTCATGGTTTTGCGTGTGTCCATGATACACACGGCACAGAGAATTCTAGTGTGGGGTATGAGTGTAAAGCGTTATTTATACATCTCTTCTTAACTGCTTGTGTTATTATAATAATACCACTTCACACTTTAGCCCCACACTAGGATTCTCTGTGTCATGGGTGAATGGTGAATGGTTCAATTCAAAGGCTGGAACGCAAACATCCAATAGTTTAATCATTCGAACTTTCTGTCTCGCCGGGAATCGAACCCGACAGTTTCCATCGACAGTCTGGCATTGTCAACATTTGCTGTTTGGGTCGTCATTTCAAGTAATATTGACTTTCAGCACTAATGTACTGGTAAAAGGCACATCCGTGCTGTCGATTCTGTCTTGAAATGGTTGCCTAAAGAATGAAAAATAATACTACAGCAAAGCTGTTTTAACCACTTACGTATATTATACACACCGAATGAGTAGTATCCATCGCATATTCGCCCAACACAAAACGATAACAATAGCGCAATTACGAAAACTAACACAGATATTAATAATTCCTGTACAGTGTGGAATATTTCCGAAACCATAAATAATTGTATCGTACATGCCTTCGAAATACCTCTGTCACATTAATATGTGACAACGAGCTATTTTATATCGCACTGTATTCCAAGCGCGCCGTCCTACGCCGCCCTCTACCGCCTACACCGCCCTACACCACACCATCGAATTCCTCTCATATATTTCGGCTTTTGATACACTTTTTCCATCCGAATATATTTCTACCATATTAAAAAAGTATATTTTGAGGAAAACACTATATAAAATTCAGGAAAAAGTCTGCCTGATTTTTCATTTATTGTATACTGGCCTTCCGCCAGCGGCTCCTCCTGCGTGGGCCCTTTTATAAGTTCCCGTAGGATAAAAACCATCCTATGTCCTTTCCCAAGATCTACTCTATCTGTGTTCCAAATTTCATTAAAATTGGTTCAATGGTTTTATATTAGTAGTGTTTAGTGTGTAGTGAAAGCGTAGCAGACAGACGGACAGAATTACTTTCTTATTTTTTATATTTAGAAGCGCGTATGGCTCGGCGGCTAGCGTAGAACGCAAACGATCTACGCAGTTAAGCCAAAACGGGCGCGGTCAGGTGTGAGATGGGTGACCGCTAGTGGCAAAAATTTCATGCGCGTTTCCGTGCTTCGGAGGGCACGTTAAGCCGTCGGTCCCGGTTGTTGTCGATAGATAACAGTCGTTAAACCTTGTCGGAGGCCTTATGGGCGGTTTGAAAACATCCGACAGCGGGTTGGCCACTAACCCGCATCTCCACCAACCCGCATTGGAGCAGCGTGGTGGAGTAAGCTCCAGGCCTCCCCAATAATAAAGGGGAGAGACCCGTGCCCAGCAGTGGGACGCAAAAAAGGGTTGCAGCCATATTATTAGGGATTTGTAGTATTCGCATAAGTGTCGAACGGTTTCACGGTCTTTTGATCGTTATCGATATTGTTGTGCTACGTAGATCTTCTTGAATCTTCACCACCATTATCGCCACAATATCTACAGATTACAAAAATTTACATCCTCCGTGTCTTTTTTTCCATTTCATATTTACACCTCAAGTGTTATATAAAACTTAGCTCGTTAAAAGTGGAATATGGATACCCTACAGATTAGTGAGTCCCTACTAATGCTACGAGTATCGCTTTAACATTCAGGTATTTTTCTTTAGCGACGTTGTGCACTTTTTTTGGGATGGGTAAAAAATGTTAAACTCGCGTCAGGACACGTGGCCTGATCGAAAATTCGTAAGACGGAGGGGTGACAGCTGATGATTGCTCGACTGTCTATACTTGCAAAATTCGTTTATATCAAATATTAATTAAAATATGGACATTGAACAAAGTGCATCTATTAATGAAAAAAGTGACGAAGAAATAGTGAAATAAAATGAGTGAACACAACAAAATACTAGATGAAAAATAATACTGATAATAAAAGCAATTCGTGCGAAATTATTTCCTAACCATTCCAAAATATCAAAAATGCACAACGTTAATGTTCAAGTTTTTTACTTCTGCCGGCACTACCGGAGTGCAACCCATTTTTTTACCTACACTGACTAAGCCTTGGTCGCCAACATCGCTTCACGACTGACAAAATACAGCCTTGAAAAGTGGCAATTTCTTCTTACTAATGTGTTTAGTTTACATATAACTTTCAACCGACATCCATATTGGAGCTAAAGAGAAAAGTTTTTGTGATTACGTACATGCTCAAAAGTTTTATCAAATAACTTTGTATATTCGCCTCTCGACATAGTGGCGATAAATGTGCCATGAACTTTCCAGACTTCTGAATCGTACGTAAATAGTAAGGCCTTGTGACATCGCCGTGCGGGTATTGTAGGTGAACTTACAGTAGACTTAATTTTCTAATTTAAATACCTGTTACAATAGCTATACTATAATTTTTTTGCCCGATATTTGAAATACTCGAATTAAATACCCTAGTTAAAAAAATAATAAATGTTTTTATTTTATGTCATTAAAGACAAACGTTACAAGCACTTTGCTTTCTATGTGTGGTGATATCGTGTTGGTATCGAATAAATTTCTTTCAAATATGTTCATAAAGTCCCGGCTTACCTCGCGGATTACTGCGGGGGCGCCCGACATGTTTCGGACCGTACCGAGGTCCTTCATCATGAGCCATCGCGTGCGGTCGCTAGATGGCCTCGGCGAAGACTGATTTCTTTCAAATACTCAAATCAGCAATTGCTTTGAGAGAAAAATAAAACTTTCTAGGGAACATTTTTATCTAGTATGTCAATCTATTCACTGGGGCATTACAATGTATACGTAACTTTGGGTTGACATGATCTCACAATATTTTGACAAGAAACAATGTCTTATAGTAAAATTTGGTAGTAAAGTCCATAAAACATTAATGAAAATTTTAATGTATGGTAGGGTGACACTAAAATATTTATATTTTTAGATTAATAAGTGTGCGATGTTAACCTGATTTTTAGTCATAACCTTGTTTGATCTTGTCCACATTTCTTAAAATACTACAAAATAGCAGATAATCTCATGTACATAAATACAATAAATTTACAAGTTGTCGACTAGCAATAACGTGATAAAATCTTTGAAGATATAGTTTTATTCAGCAAAATACAAAATAACAAACTTGAACGAACTTAAAGTGACAATATTACGACGATTGGATCAAAAGTGGTTTACACAGAGCTTTAAATTCTAAAGCAATAAAGCAGTTCCCGCGATGAGCTTCGAGCTCGAGAAGAGAGCTCGGTCCCATCAAAACTATCCCAATAACAGTTGGGAACTAAAATTAAAATTAACGCGAGCGCGTCCAGTTTTATGAAAACAAACCAAGTTTCTCGAAGCGCTCAATTCTCTGAGAAATCGTAGTGTTACGGCCCGTTCACACATGCCTCCGTTTTATTGTGCACGTTTTTTTTTTCGTCGATGGCGTATGTAGTTGTATGAGCGACTTCACACATAGCACAGTATTCTGTATACAGTAAAAAATACCGTTACGTAAAAAATTTACATTTCGTTTTGTCATCGAATACTGGACAACGGAACAGTAAAAATATACGGATACATAGAATTTTAACGGATAGATACTGTATGCGTGGCGGGCGGTGTGTGCAGGGTGTAGGAGGGGGAGTGATGCGTCCATCCTTGTAGGATAGCGGCGGTATACTGGGAGTTTTCTGTTCACACATCGGATCCAGTAATGACGGATCCTTTGAACGTTATACGGTGCCTATGTGTGAACAGAGCATAAATTTATGACGTATTCGTTAAAAACGTACCAGTAAAACGGACTCCCATGTGTGAACGGGGGGTTAGTCTTTCTGTAAAATTGTGTCGAACTAGGTCGATCCATGGAGGAATCGTAAATCAGTAGCCAACATCTCGCTGATGTTTTCGAACTATCTGATCATCAACCCGAATGATAAAATAACATTCTCGATTATTTTTTACATTTTATAATAAAATTCATAATCATGTAATTCGGCAAGAAATAATGCCTGCGAATAATGAATAAAGCATGCGGAAAATCCATTATATGCATGTCTTCATTCTCATGCAGACATGCATGAAAATGAAAATAAATTATTTTTAATTGAATTATTTAAAGAATATTTTATCAGCGTTTCAGTGTATCTACTGTGCATGATTTATTCCGGATACATGACGAGCTTCTAAAGCATAAACAGAGCAACTGTATTCTCGCACGAATAGCTCAAGGGTTTCAGAAGGAGAAAAGGGGGACAATTTTATTTAGAAAAAGTATCGACTCTGATGACTAAAAAACTTCTTTTTTGTTATTATTTCTAACACATTAATAATGTCAAAGAAAAGGCAACCATGAAAATACTAGTTTTAGAAAACAAATATCACAACTGCGGAGCCTACACTCCGCGTCGAACTTGAGACACGCCACTTCTACTCTACACTTGACTCCGATACAATAATTGTGTCGAGTAACGAATCCTTCGCAAATAAAGCGAAAAATGAAAATACTTCGACTTTGACGGCCCTCTCGGAGCCACTTCATCACGGCGACACCGATGTTCTTCACAATTGTAACGCTGGCACATTTCACTATTTTAGGGTACTGTATTAAATTATCGAAACAAAAATTTTGACTGAGTGAGCAGCGATGGCCGAGTGATCGCGATCTCCGAGACCGAGATACCGAGTTACCGAGAAACTGCCGGCGCGGACCTAATTAAGTACTTTTTTCAAGTTTAACAAACTTATTTATGTAAATTATTAATACTAGAATACAGTCGCTCTGTTTATGCTTTAGAAGCTCGTCATGTATCCGGAATAAATCATGCACATTAGATAAACTGAAACGCTGATAAAATATTCTTTAAATAATTCAATTAAAAATATTTTAAGATAAAGATATGATGATACAAAGTAAACACCATTTTTTCATGTATTCACGTTTAAGCCGATTGAATTCGGATATTGACTACGTATGGGATATGACTTCTGTAATTGAGAGTCAAATACATATTTGTTAGTATCAATTTGGATTAAAAATAATAACTTTGTGATTTTTATCCGCCGTCACTTTTCTGTCATAATTATAAATGTATTGACATTCTAATCATAAGGGTACTTAGAGGAGATAGACCTGAAAATTCTAAACTATCTATCAGATCGACTGAGTTGAAACTGAAAGTTAGCCCAAAGACAAACATGTTACTGTAATACCAAAATGAAATTCGAATAAAGAGGCAATTTTAGAGAGCAAATTAGAATGTTCAAAGAAGGCTATTCTGATATGATCTCATGTTACGTCCATTATAAGGCTCGCTGAAGGGTAAAAACTTTATCGATTAAAAGATCTCTCAGAAATTACATCTGGAAAATATTTATCGTACGGACCCTTAGCACTTTGATTCCAACTTGCACGACTGTGACGACCAATGTATCTAGAAGTAAGAAAACGTTTTTACTTTTATTCGCAAATAAAAATCGACGACATCTCGAGAAATAGAAAAATATTTTTATGCCTCATCGGGCAAATAGAATTCTTAATCTATACTGATTACATTCGGACAATTTCGTATAAAAAAACTAAATAAAAGCGTTGATCTTTACTGTTGTACACTTTGGACAAATAAATTTTTGATGGGCAGGTTTGATTCATTTGTAAATTATAGATATACATTGGATGGATTTTAAGTAAGTAAAAAACAGGGATGTTAGGGAGCTCCGTAACCATAACCGTAACCGAATCCGAAATAAAAGTTTCGGATAATATCGGATAGGGGCGGAGCCTTATTGAGACGCGTTATGACGAGTTGTTTTAATTAATATTGTATAAGTAATAATTTTGTTATTACATTTTCATTTTAGGTAGATTAGATAACGCTCAATATATATTTATAATTATTTTTATTTTAAATAGCTGTTATAATTAATCACAGACTGATTGTAATTCCTACCAAATGGTGACATATAAATGTAGTGTTTATTTTATTAGCTATTTGTGTTTTACTTTTGTAATTCCTTAAAAATTTAATATCCGTAACCGAAATTATCCAAAAGTAACGGATAATTCGAAATAATTTCATATCCTTATCCGTATCCGATATAATAATCATTCTTACATCCGTAACCAATCCGTATCTGCATCAAAATATCCGCTTACAATACTTTCATTTAAAATGGTAACTATTCATCACAAGTAGAAATTTTGGAATTTGTTATTGATTTTTGGGTAGATAGCAGCACCCGTAAGTTTTAAAATCTACTATATAAAAATAAGTCGGGTTTTCCTTCCTGACGCTATAACTCCAGAACGCACGACATAAGGAAGTATTGTTATGTTAAGACCTATGTATGTACACTATGTTCTTGCAAATAAAATGAATTGAATTGAATTGAATTGATTTCCACGGTTTTGCATTCGTTGGAAATGTCTCGGGCTGCGTGAGGTTTATAGTAAAGAAAATTCTGGAAAAATTTCATACCAAAGTTCACGCGGACGAAGTCGCGGGCGGCCGCTAGTTCTACATATAAGTTACTAAATAAGCAACTGTAATGACAACAAATTTAATAAAAAATGGCACTGGAAATCGGAAACGTTACATAAAAGCTTTTTGAAAAAAATGTAGAAAACCGCGAAAAAAATAACGAACAACTGCCAATATCGCTGAAAACAATAATTAACACAAAGAGATAATCAGAAGAATGAAGAGTCGCCACAACACAGCCGCCGCTTGAGGAGATTGTCCCGTAATGGCGGGCTGGTCGCTGATACAGTATTTACCAAACGAATAAACACCCTAGATTGATATCTTGGGAAGGGATGGGAATTTAAATGCGAATTGCAATTTTTTCTATCAATTAAGATACATAGGTAGTCATATTGTTATTGGATACGTTTACGCGTGCCCTCATTTTTTTAGTGCAACCTAAATATTGCAAATGTGGCTCTTTATGGCTCTGTTTAGAATGAGAATAGGCGTAAACTCGTACCACAACTACATCAAATTAAGTAGTCATAATGCTGGAATATTACATTACCTTGCCTTTGGACTACATGATTTACAGCAATATATTAAAAGAACAAGTAAATAGCAAAGCTTATACTTACCTTATTCTGTCGTACTAGCCCTCTTATTTACAAAAAATATCAACGGCGCTATAAAACTATTTTAACTAGTGTCTTTTATCATCTGATTGTCAATGACATTATTTACGCGTTAAAAGAAGGCAAAACATATTTTAGTTAACAAGATCTTATAACACTGTAATTTTTGGTGGACAGTATTGTTGTTAAAGCTACAAGCTTAGTTTAGTAGATTTTCGGCCAGTTCGGCCAGGATAGTACTGCCACAAATATATGTAAACATGCTCGTCAAACATCGTTTTCTACTTCTTGTTATTAAAACTATCTACGAATGTTTATTAATTAATACGACTTATTGACTGAAACGATATATCTTGTGATAAGAAAAAAATAAGTTTGACCTTAATACGACTTTGAAACTAACGAGATATCGTTAGAAATACTCCGTTAAAATTCTGAATTATATAAGAACATAATATAATTTATATATAATAAACTGATATCTGTTTCACTATGTACTAACTATATTTTTAGCGTAATTTAGAGAACTTTATAAAGTTCATTGTAGCTTTGCGCATTTATACCATCTTGCTTAAGTATTAATTAAGAGCTAATACTGTTGAAAGTGGTTTCGTTGTTATAAGATACTTAACAGGGTATTATCTAAAGCAAAATGGTAACTTACGTATATAATGTCGTAATGGAACCAACGTTTCTATTTGTCTGTGTAATCATTACAATGAGCATTTAATGTGGATAAAGCCAATTAAATTTATGCAGCTAAGCCTAACGACCGAGTGTCTGTGAGATGGGTGACGGCTAGTGGCAAAAAAAATCATCGCGTTTCCATGCTTCGGAGGGCACGTTAATCGTCGTTCGCCCCCAGCGTCGGTCCCAGTTGTTGTCAAGTGAACCTTTTTGGAGGCCATATGGGCGCTTTAAAAACATCCGACAGCGGGTTGGCCACTAACCTGCATCTCCACCAACCCAGATTGGAGCACCGTGGGCAGCAGCGGTAGCAGCAGTAGGACGCAAAAAGGGTTGCAGCCACTGTTAAACGTGGTTTCGTCGTTATACTCGTAAGACGGCATTATCTTTAACAAATTGATTACGTACGAGTTCGTATACAATGTCAAAATGGAAACAAAAGCTTCTATCCGTGATGTGTTTAATTATTATAATGAGCCTTTAATGTGGTTTTGAGCCAATAATATCGCTGCGGATTAGAAGCGCGTGGTTTTCTGGCTTTCGTGGCGTATAAAGGCACAAATAGAGTAAGACAAAAGAGCTGGCATGAAGTAGTTATGTACCGCTTTATCAGATTACGGAGTTATGGTACTCTATTTGTATGAGTAACATTGTTTTCTGTATGGTAAGTTAAGTTTTTGCTATTACAGCAGACTCCTACCTCTTTGTGTTTATATTACATAGGGTTAGTGTTCGTTTAAGTAGTGGCAACAGCCACCGTCATTGTCATTACTGCCATACCGACTCCTACATGTGCAAAAGGCAAAGACAAAGTGTCTGTGTATTGCTGAGGCAGATATGAGCCATTGTATTCCTAGAAAAAACAACTTTCCGCCATGACACTAAAGCTAACAAGACTTAAGAGGCCGTAAATAAAATTTAGCCGATTTCATTACCTGATTTTACACATGAGATTTTACAGTTAAAATACAGTATTTCCAAAATTATTACATTAATAAAATCATCAGTCATATTATGCAAAAAACTTATGGTAATACTCAGTTGTGAACAAAAACTAATAAATTAAAACAACGGGTTGCACTCCGGTAGTGCCGGCAGAAGTGAAAACTTGAACATTAACGTTGTGAATTTTTGATATTTTGGAATGGTTAGGGAATAATTTCGCACGAATTGCTTTTATTATCAGTATTATTTTCAGTAGGTTTTCATCTAGTATTTTTATAAAGTACGCACTCATTTTCTTTCACTATTTCTTCGTCACTTTTTTCATTAATAGATGCACTTTGTTCAATGTCCATATTTCAAATACTTGATATAAACTAATTTTTCAAGTATAGACAGTCAAGCCGTCTTTAGCTGTCACCCCTCCGTCTTACGAATATTCGATCAGGCCACGTGTCCTGACACGAGTTTAACATTTTTTACCCATCCCAAAAAAAGTGCACAACTTTGCTATAGAAGTTTTCACTTCAAAAATTGAGAAGACAGTTTAAAATATCTAAAAAGAAAATGAATTATTTACTTAACCTCGGTACGGTTCATTAACGATTGTTAATATTATTTTATCACATTATTCCGGCCGGATAGCTCCCATCCAATCTGTTTATTCTTCTCGGGATAGCTTTTACTATTTCCAAGTATCCGCAGATAAATAAAAAAAATAAAAGAGGGTCGTTAATTGTAGCGAGTGAAACAATTTATCTGCAACAAAATTAGAGCAATTGTAGTTGTCAGTTCTCGCATGAACTTGCGAACTTCTCGCAGGTTTCCCACATTCATTTGTTCTGTTATTTACTTACATACATTACAACTTTGTTAACTGTTACACTTTTATGAGAAAGAGCATTATCAACATCCATCCATCCATCCATCAGCCTTTTATAGTCCACTGCTGGACATAGGCCTCACCTAACGTTCGCCCTCCTCCCGGTCCTGGTCTTCATGACATCAGTCCACCTGGTTGGAGCGGCATGTACTCCTTTTGTCGAGACGTGGTCGCCATTCGAGGACCTTTCTTCCCCATCGGTTGTCGGTCCTCCTAACTACGAGTATATGGCCTGCCCAATGTCACTTCAGCTTGCAGATTTTGAGAGTTATGTCGGTAACCTTCGTTCTTCTATGGATTTCATCGTTACGGATTCTGTCGCTGGATTCGATAGAATCCATTATCAACAGCTTAACAAGAATCCGTTCCTGAAAAACTGAGAATTTAAAGGCCAAATCTTCTTGAAAAAACATGTTTTTATTAACCTTAAATCAAAGCATAAAAACACATGTATTTTATAAATATATAAAGTCTTTGAGTGCCCTTAACATACATATTCTTATAGTTCGTGGAATCGAACTCTATCGTAACTGTCAATACTTTACCGATATAAATTGGGTCCAAATTGTTAAGAGTTGGCTATCATAGTTTTTAGCAGAGCAGTATAAGATGACAAATTTTATAAAAAGTTATTAGGTTTACCCGAATAACAACAATAATAAGGCACATGCACAATGCGATTCGACTCATTGTGAAATAACCATCTGATTCTGCCCTCGTAGTTGCTTTACTCGTAGCACTTCGTAGTACAAGCAACGCGTACCATCGTATCAAGTACGTATTAATTATAAAGGAAATTGAGCCAATTGAGGCCTAAAAGATTATCTGACTGTTTCTCTTTATAATAGGAATGCTGTTTAATTTGCTATATTTCCGTATAAAAAAGTATTTTTGTCGTTGTAGTACTCGTAGATTATTGTGATATAGAGGCGTACTTTATCTTGAAAATATAATGATTAGGAAGGAATGAAGATAAGATTTTTCTTTGCTCGAAAATTTATTTTCTGTGACGTACCTACAACAGTTTTTACATCAGATCTGATTTTCAAAGATAGAGAAATAATGTCATCTTTTGTATCTAAAGCCGCTTTTTTAATAAGCTTTCCAATGCTTAAAGTGTTCAGTTCAGAAATATGACAGTAAGGCATGTTGGATACAATAGACATTACTATATTCAATGATTTGGTAAATATCGAGCCAATAGTTACCGTGCCCGGCTGCCAATCAAGTGTCCAGGGTACAATACTGAGATGGCATGATGAGTTTAAATTTCCGTTCTGGGTCTGGGTGTTTGTGTTTCTGTCTTTGTGTGTGTACATAGTACCCACGATACAGGGAATTATAGTGTGGGAATAGCCCTCACTAGAATCCAGCCATGGGATATGTAGCATCCTTAAATATAATAAATTAAGTTTTTAACAAAAAAATAGAACCGACTTCAAACGGTAAAAAATAAAATTGTTCAGTACCTACTTCTTCTTGCTTATGGTAATGACTCTTAAAACTATTTCTGGAGTCGGGCCCTCAGTAAATGTCGTACCATTCGTTCTAAATTGGCACCGAGAGTACAGACAGTGGGACAGTACCTACTTCTTCTTGCTTATGGTAATGACTGTTAAAACTATATTGGAGTCGGTGCCCATTCAGAACGAAAGGTACACTATATTTACTAAGACAGGACATTTCACTAAGGGCCCGACTTCAAAAATAGTTTTAAGAGTCATTACCATAAGCAAGAAGAAGTAGGTACTGAACAATTTTATTTTTTACCGTTTGAAGTCGGTTCTATTTTTTTGTTAAAAACTTAATTTATTTCACTCTTTTTAGTAATTTTAATAATTCTGTATGTATTAGCATAATTGGAAAAAAAACACTTAACTTCTAAACTTTAAACAGATTTACCTTTTATAATCATGTTTATCTAATAGCCATCTAAAAGTCTGAAAGACATACTATCAGTCCACCTGAACGTTTGAATTAAAGAAAGAATTTGCTCTCAGCTCCTAAACGTTGAGGAGTTGTACCTTCAATCATCAGTTAAGCAACAGCAGGTGATAATTACCAGACATAAATATTTGTATTATGTTAAAAATATGACTAAAAGTATGTGTGTGCCTATTAAGTTTCAGTGTTTCCCTCGATTTCCCTAATATCACATCATCAGATTTTGACATGGTGACAGTTGGACCACCTCAGGAATGTAAGATTTCGAACAAAAAACCATTTATTGAAAGAATTTGCTCTCAACTCCTAACCGTCGTAGTACCTTCCATCATCAGTTCAGCAACATGATATGACGATAATTATACACAAATGTTTGTTTTGCTTGTAAAAATATGAAAATCATTTGTTGTGCTATAAAATTTGAATGTTCCCTTCGATTTCTCTGGGATCCCCTCATCAGACTTTGACTTGGTGACAGTTGGACCATCTCGGGAATGTAAGATTTCGAATAAAAAACTATTTATTGAAAGAATTTGCTCTCAACTCCTCACTGTAGCAGTACCTTCCATCATCAGCTCAGCAACATGAGATGATAATTTCTATGCGTAAATATCTCTTATGCTTCAGAAACTATAAGAAAATCAATGTATGTGCCTATAAAATTTGAGAGTTCCCCTCGATTTCCCTGGGATCCCATCATCAGATCCTGATTTGGTGACAATGGGACCACCTCGGGAGTATAACTATACGAACAAAAAAAGAATTTTGAAAATCGGTCCACAAACGGCGGAGTAATCGGTGAACATATATAAAAAAAAAAAAATACATACAGCCGAATACAGTACCTCCTTCTTTTGGAAGTCGGTAAAAATAAATAAAAGTAATATCAAGCACCTAAGCCAACAGCGAAGAATTCTTACCTCTTCGCTTTCACAAAGACATTGAACAAAAAATTGTTCCCTGCGCGCACAAGTAGACTGGCAACTCGGAGTCAGTGACCCTCGACCCGCGAACTATGAAGTGCTCCCCGCGGTGCCTTTGTGTCATTAAACAAATAATAAGACGTCGATAGAACCAACTACACTCGAAACGACGCAATCGGGAAACTTCCCAATTCCCATTCCCGGTATTCCCGCTTGTTCCGGGGGTGCACGTATACGAGTAACTAGGGTTCTTTAAATCTGTATGTTCGCAATGAGGTAAATTTCATATCGGATTCTATGTAAGCTAGTAATAGTACCGCCTAATATGATTTGGCTTATCTCGGTATCCATACTAATATTATAACACTGAGTGATTATTTATTTGTTTATATGTTTTGTTTGTGCAACGACTCTACGGGAAATAGCTGGAGAGAAACATTGGCTACTTTTTGCCCGGGTAAAATATGTCATTTTATAAAAAAACGTGGTAACCACGCAAACGGAGCCACTAGTAAAAAAACTAATAATATAATATACTTGTTTTCTTTTCCCTTGGCGACGTAGAAGAAGCATAAACAAACACACTTTCATATTTATAACATTCATATGGATGTGTCTGCGACTATACCGTAAACACTCGTCATACTTCAGCACGGATTATTAAAGATTTATGGGTAAAATTATCCTATGTGATTATTTCCTTCATTGGAATCTGTTAATTGTCAATTAGTACAATAATTTTAGCTACTATTCATCCATCGAAGATTTAGATATATCAATTTTAATATACTTTAAATATCATAATTTAAAAAAAGGTAATAACAGACTCTGTAACTTATTCGCTGCCTTACATTTAAATATAACGAATTTAATGAGAAAATTAACAATAGGCCTCGTTCAGCCGGCTTCATAGACCGGCAGGCTTCAGTCACCGTTCGTTAAAATAAATACAACTGACTTGTCAAAGAGGGCCTTGACCCGCTGCGGAACTTTTAAATAACATCACATTTATTACCTCGTTCTGTGAATGGTGTCGTCGGTTCTTTGACTACTGACAACTCGTTTTATTCCTTTGTCTCTACATTATGCCAAAATCAGTGCTAAATTTCTTTTCTGTAATTTTTACATAAATTTATATTCAATTGTTTAATAATTTCTTCTACTGAACTTTTTTCCGTGAAATTTCACAACTAAAACTTCATTCTTAAATCAGTAGATTCACTGATTAATGTCTCGATGAATTATTAATTAACACCTTTTTGTTGAAGTAGTAAGGTCTACTTTTTTAGATAAGGTCGGTGATTAAAATAAGTTCACTGAGTTTTTCTTTTATAAGTCTAAGGTTTTTTTCTTTCAAAATGTTGTGGTATATAATATATATCACAACTTTGTGAAAGAAAAAATCCTTGCATCACCGTGTAAAATAAAGTAATATTTCATAAATATAAGCGAAAACACAACAATACCAACGTGAATGAGGATTCTTCTATTTTATTTAGCAGGCATGTATTTTTTATTTCATTTAAAATGAATGCAATTGAACTTAAATTTTAATGTACATAAATTTAAAATCAGTGAGATATACGTATTTCACATTAATTTTGCGTAAAAAAACGTTGCATACAATTAAAACAACGCACACAACCACGGGGCATGCTAGGACTATTTAACCAAACATTCTCTTGCCACAGTATTTCCAATAGTTTTAGGAATCAATCACTGTGTGCATATTTATAAAACTATTTCAATTTTTATTTCCAGTTCACAATTGTTTCGCTTGGCCATCAGTAACGCCAACATGTTAACGTGTTCACAACTAATGCTCCATTGTTAAGCCAAATTGAATTTTAGAACAATATGTATTCCATTCGTTTGGTTTCATTCAGAAACAATTCTATTTTTAGAGCCGAGCAATATAAAAATTACGACTAAATTTATGTTTACATTTTTATATAGGCTTTGATATAAAGTACCTACACTGTTTCGATCTAAATATTACAGTTATTTCAGCTGAACTAAGAAAAAATATAGAACATTTTTATTTACTTTATCGCAAAGCCTAAACTACTTATGACATAAACATGAACAGAATTGAGACAGTAAAATGAAAAATTAAAATTGGCAGTTGGTTCCTTTTCAAACATTTATGAGGTATATGCCCATTCAAGGTAAATTGTAAGGGAATTAAATGGAGGGTTGGAATTCGCGATGTAAAAACTTGTGATCTTTCGCTGATTTATTAAATTATACAAGATCAATTAGTGATAGCTTGCTGCTATTAAAATGTAAGTATTAGTTCATTTAAGTTCTTAGCATACCTACGTTCACTGCCCTTCTTTAAAAATCAGAATATTTTCTTGATTCATATTTTGAAAGGGCATAATTTTTCGTTAATTAGGGTTTAGTGTTTAAATTTAATTTTCATGACCTTTTTTCACAACATTTGTCTTTTCAAATAATTGCCAGAAATTTTAAGATTTAATTGTATTTGAAAGCTAATCCGCAAATTGTTACATAAAATTCAACTGCTAACAATATTGATTCGATTCGTTACTCCCTACTGTGTGGTTTATTGTAACGAACGTGCAATGAAAATCTATACAATTTTTGTAAGCGAATAAGCAATCTCGTATGATTGCTCGCTGGCCTTACGTGAACATAACCTACATTTATATAATATTACAATTTATACCCTTGTTATTGTCATCAAAATTTAATATAAATTGATGGCGAGCGTATCGGATAAATCAACAGTAATTGTATCTGATATTTTTTGCACATTTAATAATGTTATGATTTGAAGCAGTTCCAATCCAACTTTGTGCCAAAATGATGGGTTATTTATCATCTGTCTTATCATCAAATAAATAATTTCATAGAATTCTAAACAAAAATGGATTAAGTAAGATCCATTATATGTACTTTATTTATTTGTACTATAGACTTTTGTATCTGATGTTGACTTGTATGTTTCAACTATGTGTACATTATTTCTTGCCTTTTAATACGTTATAAACTGTAATGTTACTTACTAAATATTAATATCCTTCTTCCATTATCTCCTGCCATCATTACTTTTTTCAATTCTGCCAGTATTTATTTATTTCTCGCTAATATCCATGGATAAGGAATGAGAAAAAGAAGAAAAATTTCAACCAATGTTTAGAAAACTGAAATTTCAGCGTTCCGCTTAACATAAATGTGTCTATATCCAACATAATACATCTGACACCTTTATTTTATATCCGAATTTGTCATTTTATTTATTTGCATTTTTATCGCGACCTATATACCAACAATCAAACAAAAATATTACGTTTAAACGTAATTCAAACAATTCCTACTCACTAAAACTAGATCAAATCTATTCGTAAATTACTGTAGCTGGGCTTTAGTTGGAAGAATATTTCAAATATACTGCTAACAGTAGGTATATTCGAAATTTGAAATATACTGGTAAAAGGGTGTAAACTATAGGTAATGAAAATGTCGTTTGTAACGTAAAAGGCGTTTATTGTCTTCTTTCACAAAAATCTACTTGACAAAATCCAAATCACTAAGCACAATCACTATTGTCCAATTTCTTCGCTGTAGTCGTCGAAATATCGCTTGGTAGAGAATCCTTCGTTTTCATTTCCGGAACTAAACTGCACAGTCGCGGCCCGGTGCGTGTCTTATATACGATTACCCATGGCATACTAGAACTATCCCAAACAACCTGGGACAATAGGCCCGAATATTATACCTACCTTGAGACGCTTGGTTTACGAAGTATAGACACTCAAAGTACATAGTAACAATACAAATAATAATTATCTTCATGTTGAAACCCATTCGTTACAGCTCGTAAAGCTTAAATAAATATTATCCTTATAACTATAAACATAGAATAGACGTATAATACTCGTAATAAGGTGGGTCGTGCTTGCTGATTTTGAAGTATGAGGACAAATAGACACCTGGGTCGGAAAACAGCACAAAAATTCTCGAAAGGTTTATCCGTTCTGAAAACTTAGAAGTGTATTCTTGCTAGTATTATTTGCTCGTATGGTGGCGAGATCTAACTGAAATGTAGGGCGAGGTACTTTGATACCTTTCAGAAAGATTTTATAATGCGTAAGTAACAAGGACGATGTTAATCCCTCTCTCAGTAGTAATTGTGTGTGTCTTTTAATTATTTATCGTTAATAAATGTACACTTATCGTTTAATTAATTTGAAATATTAATAGTGTAGTACACAGTACACGTGTTATTTCCTACAGGCGCTTAAGATATAATATGTATAAATACAAGCATTGTAGTGTTGTCATCAACATTACTACAATTTATAGTAATATATCTGTGGTAATAACTTTTTACTGTTATTGTTACGGTTTACTTTCATTTTGCCGCAAAATGTACCGACAAACTGCTTATTTTTGAAAGTTTTAGTGTGATTTGGAAACGTGTCCTTAAGCCGTCGGTCCCGGTTGTTGTCAATAGATAAAAGACGTTAAACCTTGACGGAGGCCTTATAGGTGGTTTGAAAACATCTACAGCGGGTTGGCCACTAACCCGCATCTCCACCAACCCGCATTGGAGCAGCGTGGTGGAGAAAATGAATGTTTTCACTATCCCTCGTGAGCTCGTGACTTCCATAAACATCATCCAACCGAGTTTCTGCCTCTTTCCTTGAGGTCACCGCCGCATCTAAATTTTATTTTAAGCGAAATTGGGCAATTTTATTGCCCAATTTCGCTTTTGATTCTCATATTATTTACTTTACATTAATCACGCTCAAAAATTTCAAAATTAATATTGTTTGTTTAGTTTACCTTAAATAACGTAGCTCCCATTTTATAACGGGCTGACATAACATTTAAACGTTGAATAAAACACGAATGAATAATTACACATTATAACCTGATGTAAACGGATGTTGATACTGAATTATAACAAATCGGAACCTCCGGGAATCCTTAAACCCTAGGCTAATCAATTCAGAGAGCCGTTAATTAACATATTTTCTGGCGATTACACATCACAAAATATGTGCTATATCCGCGGGCATTGTTGGCACAGATTGCGAATAAATTTAACATGTTTAGATATTCAAATTTGTGAGTCTTTACTCAGTTCTGGCGGCAGTTCTGACCTACGGCGCTGAGACGTGGTCTTTTACAGTTAGCCTTTTCCACAAGCTCAAGGTCGCTCAGCGAGCGATGGAGAGAGCTATGCTTGGTATTTCTCTACGCGACAGAATTCGTAATGATGAAATCCGTAGAAGAACTAAGGTTACCGACATAGCTCTCAAAATCTGCAAGCTGAAGTGGCAATGGGCAGGCCATATAGTTAGGAGGACCGACAACCGATGGGGAAGAAAGGTCCTTGAATGGAGACCACGTCTCGGCAAAAGGAGTACAGGCCGCCCTCCAACCAGGTGGACTGACGACCTGAAGAAGACAGCGGGTAGTCGCTGGATTCAGAAGGCCCAGGACCGGGAGGAGTGGCGAACGTTAGGGGAGGCCTATGTCCAGCAGTGGACAGTAAAAGGCTGATGGATGGATGGATGGGACTCAGTTCTGTGAAAATTTTGAGCCACAATGAGCCGCTTGCTTGTGAACAAAAAAATTGATTCATTGACGGTGAATAATGAATGCCAACGAATTTTTCGTGCTTTGAAGGGCACGTTAACCCATTAGTCTCGGTTGTTATCGATTGATAGCAGTAGTCATCTAGTCACATGCCTTTGGGCGGTCGGACGGGATACATCCGATAGTAGGTTGGCCAAGAATCTGCATCTCCATCAACTCGCATTGTAGCAACGTGATGGAGTAAGCTCCAGTTCTCCCCAATAATGTAGAAATACATGCCAATTTTTTTTTTTTTTCAAATCACTCTTATGTAAACTAGTATAAAACTGAATAGGTAATAGAGACTACTCTACTGTGCACTCTTTGCTTATCCGATTAGATGACTTCATAAACTACTAAACATACTGTGTACGACTTATTTTAACCTGAACCTGAAGGCTGGCTTTTAATTTCTAAGTGAAGTGGTCGCTGCAGCCCACGGACACACAACCTTAAACAAGCCTGAGTGTTCCCTGAGATTGCATGCAGTTGCGCTGCTACTCCAAAGGCTGATGGTCGCCGCATGCAAGTGTGACCGACAACTGCACTTTCCCGTCGAAATACAAAAGAATTGGTTCACGGCAAAAGTGGTGTCTACTCGTGACTCGTGAGCGCGTTCCTCGGGTGAACCATAAAAATTCAACCATCTGCTTTGCATTAACTTTGTAATTATTCCCTTTCTCCACATTCCTGGAAGCGTAATTCCAGAATCCTGAATATGCATGCATCCACAGATAAGATAATATGTGCTCGAATTACTAACACTTGTATTATCGTACATAAGCCATGAATACGGTTTTAATCGCAAACCTGCTTTTTTTCGTCAACGTGTAACCCTAAAAACTCTTTACTAAAACTAATTATTTGTATTTTTTCCTTGGTCTGAAATATATTTCTTTTGAAGGTTATTACTGACTATTTATATTTTTTATTTGAATTCTCTGTATCGTGGATACCACAGACACATAGATCGAGATGAACATAAACATCTAGACTAAAAATAGAAATAGAATCTCATCATTCAAAATTTTACCTCGCCGGGAATCGAAACCGGGACACGTTATAGGAATTTGGCTTTGTAACCATTGCGCCACACGGGTCATCATAACGCATCGACTATTACCACTCACGTGCCCTCAGCTCCCACCTCGATCGCCTTCCCTACTCTTGAGTACGTTGGTAGGTAAGTAGGTCTCAACATTATTAACGCCCTCATCGGAAGTTCCCTCGTCATTAGCCTCGTTAAGTCTGCGCTGGAGGGTAATATCCGTAAACTTTGACTTACATTATTATTATATCTGCTACTGCTGTTATAGCTTTCTCGAGAGTTTCTCGAGAGAACGGTATAATATAACTGTCACTCTTCTGTTAAAATGTTAGCCATTTTGTTTAAAATTGAATAATAAAATGTTTGAGGCAGTGAAACGTAAACTAAATTATCGGTGTCCACACACATGTTTCACTAAAACCCATATTTTAAAGACACAAAAAACGCGTATAAAATGTTCACTAGATTTTATGTTTTACGTTACAGCAACAGCAAACACTGCTGTAATACTCGAACCAAAACTCTTTCATTATCGACTTAGAAGTTTCTCTGTTCTTAAAAACTCACTATATTCTTGATCACTAAACATATTCCTAAAAACCCTACTAGGATGTTCACATGCTACAAACCGGTATCTCTTTTTTTCATATTATTTTGGCCATTTGTATATTTTTTTTCATTAATGTAAACGTTACCCCAGCGTATTACCCCAATAGCCTATTGGTTATTACCATCGGAGTGCCCTGTCGACATGACAGCATCCGCCACCCAGAAGCCTCAAAGTGTTCAGCTTTGCCCACATTATTGAGGCCCTCGTCAGAAGATCCCTTATTATTATCATTGTTGAAACTATGCTATGCAAAGTCCTTAAACATTGGCTTAAATTATTATTTGGTCTGCGCTTTGAAAGATTCTCGTGAGAACGGTTTAATATAACTGTCACGTTTCATACGCTGCTATCCTTTATTTAGCAAATGGCTTCGCTTCATTTGAAAGATATCTTAAATGTTATAAAAAGTCAAACAGTGAGTGTAATTCGTAGACTAGAGATCAATATAAATACGTACTTATTTTATATTCTGATGAAAAATAAAGGGAAAACACCTTTAAATTCAACGACAAATACATACATCACAGCAGTAGAAAATTGCGGTTGTAATAATCTCTACCAACCTTTGCAAGCTCGTTACACACCTTAACGCGATATGGTAATATAACGCAATCTTGCTAAACAGTAAAGTTTCCTTTGCCCCTAAAAGCGTTCCTGAAAGATTTAGCGCTCATCAAAGGCGCTATTAGCGCTTGAAGAGTTTAACCCTGTAAGCCTGTAACGGCCCACAGTTTAGCATAATAATACTGGAGCACACCTCACCGCACTTGAGAAATATACATCAGAGTCTATCTCCCTCTTCCTGGCGAGAGTGAAGGAGATGGATACAAATGCATCGTTCCCGGGCCGCTGATCTTTCGGAGTTACTGATGTGGGAAAAACTTCCATTGTACCTTTCGATTCATGTTCAACTGAAACTAAATATTAAACGGCACAAGTCCTACGCATATATTTTCTATTTTCTTATTAAATCTTTTTCTTTTTCTTAGCGATCTCGAGGATTTTTATTTACTGCGGTTCCAATAAAATTACGTTTAACTTTTGCTTCGAAATAAGTTATTAAAACGTGGCGTACAAAACCACATTCTTTATCGCCACAATATTGGCAATATATTGTGTAAAAATTTTGAAATTGTTGCGCTATAAAATGATAACTAGCCTCGCAATAAAGCTGTCAGAATGAAATTGCACAGGAATTGGCAAAAAGCGCGAAATGAATACACATGAGGAATGGAGCTAAGCCAAGCTCGCCGCGGCCAACGAGTGGGTGTAAAAATACTTGCTCATTATTCATGCTAATAAGAAAAAGCTTTATTTTTATGTGAAATATAACTACTTAATAGCGTGCAAGCTACAATAACGTTTAAGTCATAATGAAATAAAATGTCCAAAAGCAGAATCTAGATCTTGACTAGGAAGAAAAGGTTATTAATTTTCTTTTACAGTAAATTTATCTTGTTGTTTGCACCCCTGGATTTGTTAAGTTGTAATATTCATGAAAAATGATCAAACTATTCCAGCTTAGTGAATTAATGCTGATTAGCTCATCTTATCCTGAGAAATCACTGCACTATGTCAGATATTTGAACCAGACTTCTTTGCGCTCAACGCCTTCCTTCCTTCCATCCACCGTCTTTGCCTACCGCAATATTCCATTACACTATTTTTGTGCTTCTTAGAATCAAAACAGTTTCTCTTGAAGTAAATATTTAAATCTGATGAGCATATTAAGAAATAAATCATAATATTATACCTACTTCAGCTGACAGAAATGCTTTAGCTTCATTCGTATTCTTCATTTCGTATCTTAGTAATACGAAATGCTTAAAAACTTAATTATTTTATCTAATAATTATTATTTTAATCTCATGAGCAAATTGATCACAAATGCTCATATAAATGGTTAGCTTACAGGAACGCGAGTGCTCCGCTCGCCTTTTCCCGACAAATAGTTGCAATATTTCAGTAATGCCGACACATCCGACATTTTTGCGTCAATTCCCTTTTCTACGAATTGGAACTATTCACTTCAAAATATTATGAGCAAATTCACTTGTAACTATACATTATAATATGTTTTTTTTTTCAACCTTTTTTATGTCCCACTGCTGGGCACAGGTCTCCTTCTCACAAGTGGGAGGGATTTAGCCCATAGTCCACCACGCTGGCCAAGTGCGGATTGGTGGACGTCATGTTTTCGAGAAATTATGAATTTCTCTCAGGCATGCACTTAATAATACACTTAATAATAGATAATATGAATCCTTAACATATATTGTTTCCGGGAGCAGGGGATGCCTTATGATACGACTACTAAAATTTGCCGCGTTATGCAATAGCCCACTCATAGCCTGCTGGTAAATCCGTCACTCTGCAAGAGATTGCGTTGTCACAGCAAAGCTCGTTTTGCATTTTCTTTCATACTTCTAATAATTATCATTCCCTTACACTTTATTATTTTAAAGTTACGAGCAAATTGCCAAATGCTCATATAAATGCTTCTAGCTTACAGGAATGCTACGGCCCCGCTCGCCCTATCCCGACAAATTGCTGCAATATCTCAGTGATAGCGATTACCAACACATCCGACATTTTTGCGTTCGTTCCCTTTGCTTCGAATCGAAACGATCCACCTAAACATTATTATTTTGAGAAAATTCACTCGTAATTTCTTTATTTCTTTATTTTTGCAATACATTATACAATAGTTTATTATTAATGTACTTATTTACCTTGCTAGGCATAATTCTTTTTCAAAACATTATAATATGAACAAAATTGATCAAAATTCGACAGCTCCGGTCAGTTTATCCAAAGTAATGGGAAAAACTTCATAATGGTATCCCTCTTCTAAATGTATGTGGCGGTTTCAAAAATATTTTTCAGGTATTGTTTTCAGGGGCAGGGATTATTTTTTAACTACTAAAACTTGCCGCTTTAGGCTATAGCATACTCATTGCCTGCTGGTAAATTCATCACTCGGCATGACTCGTTTTCACAGCTAAGCCAGCTTTGCATTTTCTTATTCTCGCTTTGTGAAACAGCTTTTTTCATACTTCTTATTAATTTGGTGCCTCTGTAAAAGTACCGCCTAGGGCAAGCGCCCTGGTCTGCCTCTCTAGATCCAGACCTGATCAAACCTTCACCTACTTCATTTATACTTTATTATTTAAATCCTATGAGCAAATTGACAAATGATACGTAGCATACGGGAATGCTCCGGCTCCGCTCGCCTTATCCCGGCAAATATCTGCAATATCTCAGTCATGCCGACACATCCGACATTTTTGCGTTCATCCTCTTTGCATCAAATCGAATGTCTGCTGATATTAAATTAAACTCAGCAGTAAAACCATGAATACAAACTTATTTGCGAGTAATTATATACATCAAAAGGTCTTCAGAGTTTGACGGTATGTTTACCGTTAAAACAAAAAACTTTGGAACAAAGTAAGTTTTGAGATCTTTCAAATTTTCATCTTTTTAGTTAAATTATTGTAACTCTTTTTACGTTCCACTGCGCGGCACGGGTCACGGGGGTCCCTTCCCTTAATTGCAAAGGCCTGGAGCTGGAGTAACCACTAAAGGTTTGTCGTTTAATACCTAACATTGTCAGCGTATGAATTCATGGTTCTTAACTATGTACATTTAGTGTTATAGTAAGAGTAATTAAGGATCATTCATTAATCACCTTTATCACTAAGTCATTCAGAAGAAGGCTCAGGAAGAAGGGCCAAATTATATTTTTAATAATTTTCTCCCACAGTTATTTTATTATTGCTTGAATAAAGGCACTATTACTTTTGAAGCCTACACGAAACATATCTTTCCCCTACAAATCTGGGCCACACACGAGATCGGAATGCATCATTACCGCCACTTCACGGTTTATTGCCCGTTTCCGCCCTTGTTCCCCCCTCCCCGTGCCCCCCCGTCATTGCGTCATACTTCCGCACACTACTTGCGGGCCTAATGTATTTTCTCATAAATACATGCCAATAAAATCGCCTTCATGACCAATGGATATTATAAGATAGGATATTTGATATTGATGATGATTACTGTTTTTTTTTTTATAAGTAAACCGAACAAAAAGGAAGACGGACCGCATTGTGTTAAGCGATCACCGTCGCCTATGGACACGGGCAACCCTAGGGGAGCCACCCGAGCATTGCCGGCTTTGGAGGAGAGCTCTTTTTACAGCTTTCTTGATGAACTCCATGTTATAGTCCACTGGGAATGCCTCAGCTGGAAGGTTGTCCCTTAACCTACACGTCCGTGGTAAAAAGGAGTGTGCAAAGTGGACTGTGGAGGACCGCCACGATTACAGATGGTGCCGGTGGAACTTTAACCTTCGTCTGGTGGTATAATCATGAAATGGTGATGTAGGCATCAGTTTGAATAGTTCCTCGGAGCACTCACCATAGTAAAGTCGGTAGAACACGCAGAGCGAGCCTATCTCTTCGCAAGCTGAGCGGTTCTAGCATGTCAGTCAATCTTCATCTACATTTTAACATGGTATCAATAAAAAGTACCTATTTGAACAAGACCCAAACTATTTTGTGCTTACATTTTGGTATAATATAATATATGGTACAAAATGTACACATTACTTTCCGTAACGTTGAAGCAAAGCATTTATTACGTTGCTACATCGTCGTGGAGCTCACCATGAATGAGCCTAAATTGTCTCTCCAAATTATTGCGTTTATTGTGTCTGCGTTTACAATTAGTATGGAAGCATGCACAAAAATAACGTACGAGCTACAAGCTAGTTTCTGTATATGTATTATCGAGAAGTATCCCTCTAATCGGCATAGATATTTCTTAGAATAAGTAGCATACCGTATTCAACAGACTTCACTACTTTGCTACTCAGAGTTATTATGTGGCGGACATTAAAATAGTAACTAAGATCTCGTATCTTTAGCAGAGTTAACATACCGGATTTTGCATGTTCATCATATTGGAGGAAAACAGTAAAATATTTCATTACGATGTTTCCACATTATTTTTTTAATATAAAGTAACAGAATAGCATACATGTGTGTATGTCATTTACGCTCTCACCACCAACAATTTACCATTCCTAACGTCACACAAGCTGGGGTTCTGTCCACAGAACATAACCTCTTTTAATATGTTCTGTGGTTTTGTCTGAGGTCGTTTGTTTTTCTGTTGTTCAGTTGTAAGTTGCGGTTGCTGGCCAGACGTATACAAAACAACCATGACCAAGTCGTTACCGCCATCGGTACTCCACAAATAAAAGAAATGACTCGCATCTTCCTTAAAATTAGATGTGGGCTGTAAACGACCACCTTACACCTCATAGCCCGCAATTAATTTAAAAAAATGTACTACCTACATATATCGGCACCATCTCCGAAATATTATTTCGACATACAAGGACTTCACGTGGCCCAAACGGGGGCAAACGGGTGGAAAAGCTTTTAAACAATATTCAACTAGATTAGCTTGCACGCAGCGCGCCCTGGTGACATAGTTCGAAAACTACGTGCAATTTAGGCGTTGGTTTATGTGTGAAACGTCATCAAACGTCCCATGTTTCACAAGCCCTTTACTACTCTATTCGATTTCCTACTCTCGAACTACACTCCTTTTGTAAAACTTGCATGGGAGACGGCCAGTACCCCTACTGCAAACCTACAGTGCAGCAATTATATTCAAATATAGATAAAAAAATTATGTATGCAAAAGTTTGTATGTATGTTTGAATATTTGAATTGATATGTATTAATAATCACTTAATCAAGCAAGAATGACTGAACGGGTCAGTATACAATACATTATAGTCTGGAATAGCACATAGGCTACGTTTATCCCAAAAAAATGAACTATTCCCTATGGTAGATTAGTACTCGTATAATCATAATATACTCAAATCACCCGAGAGAAGCTGAGCCGGAACACGAGTCAAATAGATCACACGGAATATCACATATTGTCGAGCTGGCATCTTGTTAGCGGTGTGATGTGGATGGGATATCGTCGGGCTTCTACTATTATTACACACTAGGTGGTCTAACCCGAACTAGTTACTTCTATTTACATACATAAAAGAGTCTATTACCGAAAAGGGGTTTTAGGCTTTTTAGTTAAACTAAGCTCTTATGAGCAAAATACACTCCAGTTTATTTTTGAATGTATAAAAACGTTATTACACGGATCTCCGCTCCCTTTCATCCGAGCTATGAAAAGTCCGTAATCCTCCACTCTAAAGGTCTGTAAAAAATGTTATCAGTCGGGACGCAAGGTCAGCCCGAGCCCAATAGTCGGGAGACCTAGAGGAGATGTTTGCATTATCTCGAGCTCGTGAGATTAAGATATGGGGTATACCTAGCACTTTATTGAGTCCCCAGAATAAAGAAAGTCCTCTATAGGAAATTGTAAATTTTTTCTCACTTACAGTTGTCATAACTGTCAGTTTGGTATATCATATTATCGTTTGCCAATTTATTTGAAAATAAAAATAATAATAAACATTGAACCTCGCCCCAGAGTGAAGAAATATTTTTTATTTTGCAACAAATTTGCAAATTTGCATCCAACTCTCCCTTTTATATATATCAAAATAATCAGATTACTGAAATATAACTTAATATGGCTTCGACCTTAATTTTCCACGTGCCACTTTATTACTCTTTCCTTTTATAAAAATTTTGAAAAATTGGTACACGTTCTTCTACCCACTATGATGGCAAACTTAACATAAACTTTTTTTCGTTTTAAACCTAATATTCAGAATCCGATAGGTCCCCATGACGCTTTAGTAACTGCAAATTTAGCATCCCGGGCTCCCCTGCTACAAATTTATTCCATCACCCTCAAAGTTATTTACACGCAGATCTCTGTAAAGGGAAATAGGAATGCTCAAATCCCGCAGTCCAGGGTTCGTTGGCCGATTTCAATTACAAGAGAAGTCCACATATTCATTTTTTAACCGCTCGCTCCGGAACGATTGCTATAATCCGTTGCACTTTGGTACGTTTCAGGAATTTGTCCCGGAACTACGTAATTTGCATTCTTTTATTACGAATGCAATGATGATACGTATTATTGCATAGCGGGAGTGGTAATATACGTACTGATATTATATTGCACGCCATGTTTTAAAATTGATCGCAATTTATGGGTTTCTGTTTTGTTTATTTTGTTAATAAAAACCCTAAACTTTTTTTTGAGTATTGACCATATTTTAGAATTTCATACCTTTACCTCAATCGTAACATTAATCCTCCGTTAGTCGCGCCTTTTTTATTACCTGAACCGTCGCGTAGGGTCTTCAGAGACCCCAAAAATAAATAGCTATATATAGGTGTAATAACATATTTTTGTCATTATTTTTATGTTTTGCATTTGGATAGGACTACATACAAATAAAAATTAAAAGAAATTGCAAATCAGATATCTATTTATATTGAAAATAACTGAAAGTAGTGGGAGTTATATTTTTTTCTTATATTTTAACTCGGTCGTCTTAATGTCAACTTAACAATAAAAACAATGGACAACTTCTACTTTTTATGTTATTATGTGATATCAATGAACTAAAAATGAAAACCGACTATAACTACAAAACGTAAAAAAACATATACTTTTTATCTCCGAGTGAAATCTAACATTTCTTTAGACCCAATCGGTGCAGAAGGCTTTGGCATAGTATGGACAAATGTTTTCTTGGCAAAAATAATAAATGCACTTGAATTTCCTATGTATACATCTTGGACAGTGAATTCAACGCTTTTTTGTAAGTGCCAGCTGAGCATCATCACGAGACAACGTCCTGAAGAGGAGGTATAAACCGTTGTATAAATTGATTCAGATCACGATGGAAAGTCGACACTATTGCTCCTGATTGCAATTCTTGGCGACATAATTTCCATGTTTTCAACTTTCAAATTTACTTACGCCATTCGTCGCGTGGGGTCTTTCAGAGCCCTGCGCAAATTCACAGGTCCGTACCTCAGGGCGTCAGTAAGCAAGATGAGTTTTGATAACGTGAACGTTAACCTTAATCCTTTTTAGGAAGCTACCTAAAGTAAGGGATCTGTAAAGTTATTCTAAGAATACCAATTTTGCAATTTTCTAAAACCTGGGCTTTGAAAGACCCCACGCGACGGATCGATGGTTAAGGGTCGATTTTGATAAAACTGTTCGTGGAATAAATGTTAGCGGTGTCAACCTCACTCATATGACTTGAAAAGGTTAGCGATAATATTAACTGACTAATAACTTTATCGGAGGATTGAAAAATCGGCCCTTAGTCTAATTTTTATTCTATTTTTCTTAAACTTCTACCAGTACTAATCACCATTATGCAAGATTAAGGATTAACACTGAAATATCCATAATTGAATGCCATTATCATTGCAATATCAAACCAAGCTACTACACTTTTCAGCCTCACACAACAGCACTCCGGTTCACAAAGTGCCACATTATTTCTCGCCATCAACTCGCTCGAAAACCAAAGAAAGGCGGCAATTCATCTTCAAACCCACTCCACGGCGCACTCCGGGGGCGAGGAAGCCCGCAGAAGCCACATTGTGCGTGTTCTTATCTGCGAGCGCCATATTTGCCGGCCCGGGGCTACCTCTTTCATACTTCATTGTTGCTACCACACCTCTAAGGCTATGTTTCCACCAGATATACTAGTGTGCGAATAAATACTAACTAACGAGATTATTGTCTTAGCATTGCTTGAGCAATGCAAATTAGAGCATTATTATTAAAGAGAAAGTAGCGGCTTTATTATGAGGGGAAGGATAGGGTCGTGGACTTAGAATAAATGTAGCGACCTTCCGCTACTCATCGAGAGATGGCGCCACGGGAATCACGCTATCGAAGTTTTCTGAATATTCGACCATATATACAAGCTCCGAATTGAGTCAGTTGCGGTCGCTCCCCGGGCATGACCACCTCGCCCGGCGGGAGATCTCCCTTTGCCATATGCGTAAAAAATCCAACCTGCTATCTTTTAGCTTATAGCTGCTTATAGCCTTAATCTCGATTTCATCGCAGATGAAGAACTAGACAGACAGGCCCACTAAGAAGAAATGACTCATTTTACTTTTAAGTTACGAAGCCCTATAACACTGTTGAGTGACATTTTAGAATCAGTAATGATAGAGGAAATGTCCAAAGTTTCTGACATTGGATGATCTTTGGTAGTTTACACACACAAGCACACAAAATTTGCTTTACTAATCAATCTTTCTACAAAACTCTTACGTAGGTACGTCTCTGGTGGATGGTTTATGGCGGCACGTATAGTTGTATAGTAAACACACTAATTGTGACGGTAAATATAGTAGCGAGGTTAGATAGTACCTAAGTCGCGATGCTGGCGAACTTAAGATGGCTCTTTAGCTTCTGTTTTCTTTGCCACAATGTCGACGTTGCCTTGAGAGCTTAACGAAATGTTATGATTGTTATAACGTCTGGGAACGCCTTGAAGAGCCACACAACCTGTTTTTACCTGCGACATTGTCTGATTATTTAAAAGGGTACAGAGAGAAGTAAATAGCGTAGAAACAGACGTGTTTTGACTTCTGACTGAATTGTGGTGGTAATAATTTTTGTATCATAAATTTTAATAATTTATTATTAGAATTTATTTATTTATAACCACTCATCAACAAGGTGACATGTTATATTGCTACTAAATACTAAGCAATAGGTAATTGTGTGTAGAAAGTATCGTTATTTTATCAATACTATGAGAACCCATCTGGTAAACTGGTTAATGAATATTTGTTTAAAATGAACGCAAAATTTTGGCTCTATTCACGCACAATTTCCTAAAACGAAATGTAATCGCACACTGGTAAATTGATAACGCTCCAACAATATTTGTTTTGTAATCCAATCGCTATAAATCCGCGTACGAATCAATAAATGTATTTTCAGTACGATAAGCTACGAGTAAATAAGAGTTGGTATAATATAATACTTTTTTTTCTTCAAAACTACCAATTAAAACTAACTCTAATGCCTTATAAACTTTTTAATTTTTTCACATCGATTCTTGGTTAATGTCCCATTAAAAGTACCCCTACTTTTATACCAAATAGGCAAATAAAACGTACACTATAATAATGAACTCTTTTGAATACGATGTAGTCACAACCTGCATTCCCATAGCAACATCTATTTATAGGCATTCATTTTAACTTCAAAAGCATTCGTTCTTTCTAGGGTGCATTCACCTCGTGGTCGTCATTTGTCTATTTTACATTATTTACGTAATGAATCGGTATGTAAATGTGTCTTCTATTTGTCTTTCTTTCGTCTTCCGCTCGGCTGCCTTCAACGCTGCCATGGCGAAGTCTCGCAGTCGACCCATTTTGCATTTTAAAGCAGTCCAACTTCTTGTAAAATGTTACTCGCTGTTGACTCGGGCTAATGCATTTATTTCTCCAGAGGTTTCCAGATTTAATCTCGGTTGCTCTGCACTTCTTGGGTCTGTTGATGTTCGGCTGCGTGCATTTTAAAATGATGCTGAAAGAACTGGTAAAAAAATTAAACAAAACATTAGTTCATACAAGACAAAACAATAGAAAATTGTACAAGTTTTATCAAAATTGTTATTTCACTATGTACATTTGCAATATGTTTTTAGCCAGTGTAATTGTCTAAATATTTTACAAAACTAAGAGAAGACTTTTAACAAGCATAAATTAACTTTCATCAAGCATAATATTTTGAATTAAGATTATACACATTAATATTTTTGTTAAATTTCTCTCTTTTTACAATTTTATACAACACAAGCTGTGCCTGCGACGTCGTTCGCGTAGATAGACTTGTACAAAAGGGTTACATTATTATTACTTATTTTTTATTATTTTTTTTGTAAACGTGACTAATATTATGTGAATGTTGTGCATAACCTATAATTTAAGTGCATAATATAAAATTGTTTAGGTGTAAGTTTTAATATGAGGATTTTTATGTACTTAGTTGGTATGCCTAAATAAATAAATAAATAAAAATAAATAAAAATTACCTTTTGTAAAATTGATTGTAATATAAAAGTTCATATTATTATGTTAAGTAGATACCCAATTCATTCTTACTGAGTCCTTACAGTTACTTACTACTTACTGTACTCCACTTTTAATATCCACTTTTCTCTCGCTATCATCAGTTTCTATTTACAGAATAAACCTGTTACAATAGCCTTTTTAAAGTGTTTAGATAGTACTGCTGTTATAAATTAACGATTATTTTCTGTACAATTTACTGTATTTATAAAATTTCAATAAAATCTTATTTTTTGTTGGTTATGTTGCCAAGGCAACTGATGTCATTCAAAAATACTCCGGCGGGAAAAACCGGAAGGTTTTCTGTCTACAAATAATAAATAAACTTAAAAACTATAAACTAATTATAAAATCTGAAAAATAATACTAATAAATCATGTTTGTGCTCTTCCAATTTTGAGTCCACTCGATCTGCGTACTATGGCTCCTTTCGAGTTTTCAAAACTAATATTTTTTGCCCATTTGGCAATATTTAGTACACTAGAACATGTATAATTAACCAAAGTGATTTCTCTTTGGTCATTTATTTAAGGAAAATAAATTCAAGTTCCTCCACCAACCCGCATTGGAGCAGCGTGGTGGAGTAAGCTCCAGGCCTCCCCAATAATGGGGAAAGACCACTGCCCAGCAGTGGGACGTAAAAAGGGTTGCAGCTGAAATTCAAGTTCAATCAATATCAACGAGAACATCAAACAACCTCTAGCCACGCGCAACTGTAAATAAATTATTTAATGGAATAGAGCAGATTCCCTGAAATTTTTAGCTCAAGGTCTAACAACAGGTGCTTCCGATGGCCACAAATTTGATTAGTCGGCTCAGGCCTCAGGGTCGAGATTGCGCGGGGGTTCAGGTTTGATTTACCGCAGACACACACGGGGAATACTAACACAAATAGTGGATTGTCGCCGCCACTATTCTAGCTGTACATACTTGCTGTAGACACATACTGAAATATACGACTCAAGTAGATAAAGCTTTAGGATTTCGTGATTTTAAGAACGTTAAATATATATTGAGGTAATAAAAATATTATATTTTATTGAGGTATATTGTTTTAAATTCCAACACACATTGAATTAGTGTAAAATATTAGAATAAACTCTAGGCGTCACGTGGAGCCCGTGCCCAGCTGTGGGACGCAAAGTGTTAGCACATTCACAAGCTAGTTTTAATTAAAACGTCACTAATGAGTGTCGATTGACTTCTGCATGACAGATCTCCTCTTCCTCCCTTCCCATCTCCCTGCAAAAAGTACTCTCTAAAGTCTCCGGACGTCTCTCCTTATCATAGTAACAAGACTTTCTTGCAAATTGTAGAGGTATACAATTTGTAAAGAATGTTCTTAAGGTACCGAGATTTATTCATAAGTCGTCGTCTTGCTCAATTATTTACTATAACACAGATCACAACATAATTTATTTTGTATTTTTCTTGACAGAATACCAAATTTTATGAAGGTTTTTATGAAGTAGCTAAACCCATTGCAATTTTATTAAACTAAGTAATTTGCTTTACTTATAAAGTTTTTAAAATATAGTTTCTTATCAAGTGTCGAAACGTTCAACAGCAGTATTAGTAATACACAGTCCTTTTATAGTATTACCTTAAAACTGTTTACAGAACGAATTTCTCCCTTGACATAGGTCAAATAAGGCACTATTTTCCTATGCCCACTAACACAGGGAGGTCCTTAAAGCAATGAAGTCTGTAATACCGCACCTAAATAACAAACTCGAATGACGACCCGAGCCACTTGTGCCGAAGAACGGGCCGTTCTTTTGTCTTCGCGACGAATAAAGCTTTCAGAAAGGTATCCTTTGTGCGAGAACAATCGCCGACTCATCTGTTTCTCTCCTAGTTCTGAAGTAATCACTTACATAAGCTGCGTGCGAACGACCTCAGATCTGACCCATATTGCCGAAACTATTCTGTTGTCGAGTGCTACATACTTGAGTGTGCTTTTCAAGCATTCAAACTTGCACCTAGAAATATGCGTTAATTTTCAATCGTAAAATTAATGTATTTAAAAAGTCTGATTGAAAAGAGACAACGTACCAATGACACAATCACATTAGAATAAACCTAGATTCTATTTAAGTCTGTTTGATGTTCCTGAACTACACGAAGATTTGTAGACTTGGTCTTGAGCATTTTACTTATCTATTCTAGCTTTTATTTGATATAAAACACATTCTGCATTTCCAAAATATCCTTGTATGTTTATTTTTCCCCAATAAGCAATAAATTTTGTGCCGTAAAATTTCTACTACACCACGATTCAATTGCTCAAAGAATTTCCCTAAGCTCCGTAGTCGGACGGCACTTAGGAATAAGCATTCCTTGGAATCAAATTGAAAAGATCGGTCCAAAGTGTTCGGAATGAGGAACTCGAATCCAATAGGTCTAAGACAGTTACCTTTATGCGAGGACGTTCCGCGAAGTGCAAAAGCACAAAGAACAGAGAAAATGGATGCAATTTGCGTCGGATCCAGGACCCGATGTACGTGAGCTTGGCCGTCGAAGATTTACAAACACTACTATGCAGTTATAGCCACGTCTATTTCAAAGCATTTAGATTGAAATTCGTGTACTACGCAGCAGAAAGGTTGGCAGTGCCAGATTGAGGCAGTAATATGGATCGGAAAAAACGTAGAAATTTAAACGTGGAGATGTTGCATGCTGCGGTGAGCGCAGTGAACTGATCTCGTTTTATTTCCCCTTAATCGTTTATCTGCCGTGTGTCATGCAAACACCTGAAAACGTTCATAAAAGAATAAAAAATGAAATGACTTGCAGAATTAACCATATTAAATAAAAAAATGATCTAAGAAAATGACTTACTTTTCAAATCTGGTAGTTTGGTAAAAGTTGTTTTTAATTTCTAATAAGCTTTTACTAAACAAAAATTATAACAAGACAAGTAATTGTTGCCTATCCAACAAAATCTAAAAGTTTCTGAGTGGGATAAGTACTTTGATCGTTAACTAACAAAAAGCCCTAGTACATTGTATACAACAGCCCAATTCTTTTAATTTTCCTCTGTCCATTGAAAGTCTCCGCCCATAGATAGCAGTTTTTGTTTTGATCCAAGTTCTTTTGGTAGAAAAATATGCTGCTACTGGTGGTTCTGCCAGTGTCGTCAAAACTACTATTGTACTAAAACTGCTTTTGTGGAATTTGTTGTAATTTGACATCACAATTTTTTCTCAAATTTCATGATAAAAATTAAATATTAAACTTTTTTATTGCAAAATATTTTGAAGTTTATAAACGAATTTGTCTCTGGCTACTGCCTCGTTAAGTTATTGGTCTCAACTGTTACTAGCTTCGGGATTAAGAAAAGAGCTACGGTATCCTTTATTCCCTTATCCCTGCCTGCAGTAAGCCAAGTTGTAAGAGGCGACTAAAAGAGAGCTTCCAGGGTGGAAGTGGAAGCTCGACCCGTCGGCCAGCGGCTCCGGGAAGGACGGCGGTGTGTGTGTGATCGCATGCCGCCGTGAGCGCCTGAGGATGCAGGAGAGCGCATCTGCTCTCCCGAAGATGGGCTCGTTCTGGGGCGCCGCGCGTGGAGGACACCGGCGCGTTCCACTGGAGATCCCGGAGTCCTCCCCAAGCGCAAAGGCAGGCCACCGAGGGAGTTTTAGTACGGAACAACGATGCTGGGTACCTTTTGAAGGTCCCCCCCCCCCAATACCCAAAAAAAGGTACAAAATATTGGTAACAACCGGTAAAGTACATATTATTATAATAATATCATGAAGTGAGTGTACCTAGGAGATTTTATGATTTCTTAATAATTGACGTATAGCTTAGTTTCTCAGAACTTTCATCCCTTATCTATTTATTTTTATAAATAAACGGAACAAAAAGGCAGACGGGCCGTCATCCATCTCCGTCGCCTACAATCATACATTTTTTTTATTTTACCTATTATTTTTAAGTTCCTTATGAAGCATATACACTAAGTTTTAAGCAAAGAGGAACATGAATATTATCTCCAAAGTTTCATGGTTTCCGCGCTTCCGGTCCCGGTTGTCATCGATAGATAACAGTCATTAAACCTTATAGGCGGCTTGAAAACATCCTAAGCGGGTCGGCTTTTTGGCTGCAACCTGCATCTCCACCAACCCGTTGAAGCAGCGTTGTACGAGCTACTGCACGTACACGTGACTGAAATAATGCTTAAAGGAGATTTTTCGTATGTAGGTTACTTGCACACATATACATCATTCATACTCGCACAATTTCACAATAATCATTTTTATGAAAATAAATCAGTGTTAAACCGGCACTCATCGGGTTTGGTTTTCTTTACACTGCCTTACCCCTACTTAAAACTGTATTAAACTGTCCTTTTAGTTCCTATTACGTAGTGAACGGTACAGTTTTGTGGCCAATCGGCCTCCGGTACAGTTTTGTGGTCCTTCGATTATTTTCACAAACGGTGAAAGTTTGGACTAACGTCTTTTGGACTTACGGTCTCATTCTCTTTAGAGACTATCGAGAACTGTTCAACGGAACCTGTGACAAACGGTCGCGGACTTCAGTTTTTTTCTTCACGAACGGTGACATTCAGTGAAGTGCCTATAACCTCTTGGATTGTTTCTGCGCTGTGAACATTAAAGTGGATTCCGTGGTGTCTTGTTCCCGGCTGAGAGGCGCGAACTCGTCGGAATACTGCAGCTTGTCAACAACAGCAGCTTACAGCAGAGGATTAAGTATCACTATTCCAAGTAAGGTTTCTTCACATTTATTAAGTCAAAAATGGATAAGCTTATTCAATACCAAGCTGACATCCTTGACTCGATTCAACAACTTGAACGAAACTTTAAAAAAGATCCCGCCAGTCGCAAGACTCGGGACTACATCGAGCAACGGCTCAACAAATTAGATAAACTGTGGGCAGATTTTAAACATTATGATGATAAGTTGGCTGCTTACCAGCATGAACAACATCCGTATTTTGAAGGCAAGCAGTTTGAGGAGGCGAGAGAGTACTACAACGCGGTTCGACAGAAAATATCGTCATGTTCTGTGACCCCAGCCTTGGAGGTTACAGGGGAGGGCAAACCAGGTCCTTCTCTGCCAACTCCAATGCATCTCAGTACTTCAGAAACACCAGCATCGCAGGCCTCGCAGGGACATACAAGCCCAGCCGCTGAGTTGTTAACGTTACAGCGTACTAACTTTAGGGCCTTCAGCCGACTCACGAAATCTATTTGTGTGGAGCAAATAACCGACAAGTGGGAGCTGGAGGATGAATTAAACAACATTCAATGTCGTTGGAAGGCCATAGATGCTTTGCATCTTCAAATAGATAACATTTTACAGGGGTCGGATAGTGGCTATGACGAGGAGTTCGAATTTCAAGAAAATTCCTATAAGTCTATCAAACGAGCTCTTCATCATAAGTTAGCTTCTACTGCGCACTTACATCAGTCCACACCGCAGTTGGACATACCTGTGTTTACGGGTAAATATACTCACTGGCCCACATTCTATGACCTTTACTGTGAGAGCATACACAACAACAACCTTCTGACTAAAAGCCAGAAAATGCAACATTTGAAGGGGAAGTTAAGGGGCGAAGCCGAACGCCTAGTACAGCACTTGCACATATCCGCGGATAACTATGACGCCGCGTGGGACCTGCTAGTGCATCGTTATAGTAATCCTCAGGTCTTGTTCACAAAACATATTGAGATATTTCTAGCTCAGCCTGTCATTCATAAGCAAACTGCTAACGAAATTAAACGTTTATATGATATTTCTAGGGAGTCTATTCACGCGATACAAAACTTGGGAGTCGATACGACTACTTGGGACCCCCTCTTAGTTCATATAATAACTAAAAAATTAGATCAGGATACGTATACGGACTACAAGGAGTCACGTAAATCTCCACGTGACTTGCCGTCACTCACAGAACTCATGCAATTTTTAGAGAGTAAGTTTACCGCTCTTGAACCTATACTTAGGGGAGAAAAAACTGGTCCTTCGATATCTAATAAGCCTTATTACTATGGTCAATCTAAAATACAGCATCGTACACCATATTTTAATTCAAATAGTCAATCTAAACGTGATCATGTTACTTCTACCACTTGTAACGCATGGTTATGTCCATTTTGTTCTCAACGTCATGTTTTGTACAAATGTTATAAATTCAGTAAATTAAATCCCGAAGCAAAATTGAAAACAGTTAGAAAATTACAACTTTGTGAATGTTGCTTATTCAGACATTACGACACCCGATGCACTTCTACGAAAACGTGTAAATATTGTCAACGCGAACATCATACGATACTGCACGACGCATTTAATCAGGGATCCGTAATGCAAACTCAATTTTCTAACTCAAAGATTATTACACAAAAATCGCAATCCGTCCACGTTACACCCAACGATAGTGTTGCCACTTCTTCAGGGGCTAACCAGCATACGGTAAACCATGTAGCTACCGACGACGAGGAGATCTTACTCACAACCCTGTCTCTGCGTGTGAAGGCTGCAGATGGCACCTTTATTACGTTACGAGCTCTTCTCGATCAAGGCTCGCAAATATCTTTAATATCGGAGCGCGCGATTCAAATGTTAGGTCTTCCGAGACAACGTTACTATGGAACCGTGTCGGGAGTAGGTCACGGAACGCGACAAAGCAAGGGGATCGTAACACTAGAATGTCAATCTATATATGATGATTTTAAATTTAGTACCCAAGCTCTCGTTATATCATAGATAAGATAAGATAAGATAAAGATAATTTATTTCCATAAAAACATGTTGCATACTGTGTAGAGACCCTGACTTCTGCTTTAGTTCGCACTGTGTTGCAGAAGTCAGTTTCTTCCCAAACATGGTATTTTTACAGTTGACTTACAAAAACTAAAACAAATATCCTTATACATATATAAACGTAACATTGTTCAACATAATTATCCTTATTATTTGTTTATTGATTGCAAATAATACATTTTTTCCATAGTGCGTGCGTGTGTGTTTGTGTGTGTTTGTGTGTGTGTGTGTGTGTGTGTGTGTGTGTGTGCGTGCGTGCAAATGTGCGCGCGCGCGTTTATAAGTCTGCGTGTGTGCATGTTTGAGTGTGTTTTGTGTGTGTTAGTGTGTAAGTGCATGTAGGAGACTGCATTTTTATGTGTATGTATGTGAGTGCGTATGCATGGTTGTGTAGTATGGTATTTTAATTATTTAAGCTCATTTGACTCTTACAAATAGTTTTTCTACACTTTCGTAATCCATGTCAGCTAGCCATTTAACAATAATAGATTTTAATTTGTATAGGCTCAAATTTTTAATTTTGTTCTTTTTGCTAATAACATTGTATAGTTTAGGAGTCAGATAATTGTAGTGTCTACGAGCAATAGCACACTTACATCTCGGAACCGGAAAATTAATTACCCTCTTGTTGGGATCTATTTGTAGAAACGGAACCGTTTCTTTGTGATATCGTTCGATACACTTTAGAACAAAAATTTTTCTTACAGATAGAACTTTGCACTGCTCATAGAGATCTGTAGTAGAGTTTCTGAAAGGTAGACTCATTAGTACTTTAAGAAGTGATCTTTGGGCCCGCTCTACTTCGATCATATGTGTCTTAGCTGCTCCTCCCCATGAACAGATGCAGTAGCTAATGATACATTCTCCTAAGGCCTTATATGTTTGTATTAGAAGGGTTAGATCTGCCACAGAACGGAGATTTTTAAAAACGAAGACAAGTTTTCTGATTCTTTTAGAGACCATCTGGATATGAGAAGCCCAGGTCAGTCTATGGTCAATCATAACACCGAGATATTTAATTTCAGTCACTTTTTCTAACTTTTGACAATTGCACGGTGGCATTCGACTACACGATGAGGTGTGAGCGATAATTTCGAATTCAGATGGTAGTTTATTGGCGTTAGTTTTTTTGAAACAAATATATTTAGTCTTTACGGTGTTGAGTGACAATAAATTAGCTTCTAGCCAGGAAATAACTTTGGATAGCCCATCCTCTGCAAATTGGCGGGTTTGATGCCACGTAGGCCCATGGAATATGAGGACCGTATCGTCAGCAAACATAATAATGTCAGCGTTTCTCAGTTTCATTTTACAGAGTTCGTTCACGTACAAGAGAAAGAGGGTAGGAGAGAGCGTGCTTCCCTGAGGTACACCATATTCACAGACTCTACTGTCACTTTTATATCCATTAATACTGACGTTCTGACGGCGGGATGTAAGGTAGTCTGTAAACCATTTGTGAACAGTTCCCCGTATACCGACGTTACTCAAACGAGCTAAAAGGATAGGAACAGAAACCGTGTCGAAGGCTTTCTGGAGATCAAGGAATATACCGACGCACTTTTCACCATTGTTGACATATTTGGTGAGGAGGGTTGATAAATGGAGCACAGCATCGTCAGTAGATTTCTTTGCTCGAAATCCGAACTGATTGTTTGCAAGGATGTCGTTTTTCTCAAGGTATGACATAAGTCTCTTGTTCACTATCCTTTCGGTAACTTTTGAGAGAGTCGGCAAGAGTGAAATGGGTCGATAGTTGGAAGGGATCTCATTGTCGCCAGACTTATAAATAGCTATTTTGAAAGTTGAGGGGAAAGTACCACGCTCAAAGCATAGGTTGCATAAATGAGCTATAGGCTCAGACAATGACGTAGCACATGTTTTTAGAAGAGAAGCCGAGATTTGGTCCCAACCAGGGGCAGTATTACCTTTTAGGTTAGAAATGGTAGAGAATACTTCTTTTGCATCTGTTAAAAATAGGGAAAACGAGTTAATCGGTTGTAACTTCAGTGAACTAGCAGCTAAGACAAGTTCTGTTTCAGATTTATTAAGCCTTTTTAAAGTCACATTCGCTAGGTCGCTACCTATAGAGGTAAAGAATTTGTTAATTTGATTTAGAGAGTCTGTTGGGTTGTCTTTGATTTTCAGTAAAGGGTTGGAATCATTTTTTATTTTATTGTAATTGCACAAGTCTTTTATGATCTTCCAGGTTTCCTTTATGTTTCCACGAGCCTGTACTATCTGGGACTTATAGTAGCTGGTTTTTAAGCTTTTGATAATTCGATTGCATACATTGCGATACCTAATGTAATTACTTTTTAGTTCAGCATCTTCTAGAGAAGCTTTGTATTGTTTCTGCAATCGATTACGCTGCCTTATGCATTTGATTGCGCTTGCAGTGATCCAGGGCTTGATTGCCCTATACTTGTTAGAAATAAGTGTACGTGTGGTATGATCTTGTACGGCTTGCTTTATTGTATTTACTAAAAGGTTAGCAGCCTCATTAGCATCTCTTATAGTATAATATTCATTCCAGTTATGGACTGCTAGAGTTTCTCTTATTGCATTTAAATTTATACGTGATTTGTACCTTGGACTTGTACCGCGTGACCTTTTTTTTGTATTGAAATCTAAATACAACAAAATAGGAGAGTGATCAGTGAGTTCGTTAAATACTATGGTTTGACAGTGCCCTTTCGTTTTTATCATGAAGTGATCAAGACAAGCAGCTGCTCTAGTAGGAAGGTTAATACCTTCAAGCAATCCATGTGATGATAATAAATTTAGATACTCAGTTATATGGCCTGACAATGAGCTAGACAAGGTGTTAATATTTATATCTCCAGTCAATATAGTATTTTCTCGGTGTTTGAGGTTGCTTAGTATATTGTCTAATGAATTGAGGTAGGACGAAGTGTTTGTAAAGGAAGGTGGACGGTAAGTACAAATTAAGGAATATGTTTTATCTATTTCTAGTACCAAGCAATTGCCTTCGGCCATAGGGGGTTCAGAATCAGTAACTATAAACTTGTTGCGAACGTAGGCAACAACTCCGTCGTTTTGATTTATATTACGTTTAGTATAAAACATTTTATAGTTAAGGATTGGAGGAGGGTCGTATTTACCTGTCCAACATTCTGATAAGACAATGACATCGATGGGTATGTCAAAACTAGATAAATAAGCAAGAAACAGATCCATATTTTTGTGGATACTGCGAATATTTAGTGATAACACTGTGAGATTGTCATTAGCACAATTATAATTAAGAAATACTGAGGTTCTAGCGGGATCATCAAGACCTCTGCAGCTAATCAATGCAGTGCTATCTACATCCTGTAATATGTTATTATTAATGAGATCTATCATTGTGGATATGTATTCACATATAAATTTAGGATAGTAAATGTGTTTATTATGAATTTATGTAGAAACGTACAGTTCGATTGCTAGCCATTCAGAAATTGTATCGTCATTGGAGTCTAGGCGCAAATGAAATTTTGTTTGATAGAGTGAGCTTTATGATTGGTAATGTGTAATGTGTATATGTGTGAGTGTCATTAGTTGTATATGTGTTGTTTGTAATGTGTTCAAGTGCTTATTAACAATGTATTAAAGTAGTAAAGATCATTGGATAGACATTAGGTTGTTGAGATCGCTATCACTGGATATACGTACTGGCGGTGATCCCTCTGTTTTGCGTAAGTAAATTTTCCCATACGAAGTCCAACAGTAAGTAAATCCGTGACTTTTCGCAAATTGGCGGGTGTTGTAGAAAAGTTTGCGTTCCTTTTGTGTTAAATTTTCAGATATGTAGATGAATTGATTGTTTCCTTGGATTTTTAAATCAGCAGTACATAGCCGGTTTTCTGAGTGATCTTTATTATATTTTTTAAAAGAACTCAATAGGTTGTCTCTCGAGATAACCGTAGTAAACTCGACAATTATTGGTTTTACAGCAGCTTTCGTATTAATGCGGTAAATGTCTTTGATTTCTGTAGTCTGAATGGGAATCTTGAGTTTTTCAGCAACACTATTAATTATATTAATTAAGTCCACCTTCTGTTCTTTATTTTGTTGGTCCTGTGGAATGTTTCTTATTTCTATGCATGTATTTTTGGCATTTCTCTGTAAAAGTTCCAACGAGTTCTCTAGTTGCTGTATATAGTTCTTATCCTTTTTTATTTCTCCTTCAAGATAGTCTATTTTCTTTATCGCTTCGTCGTACTTTATTGACATACAGTCTAAGGACGCTTTTACTTCGCTGATAGAGTTTAGAATTGCATCATATTTTGTGTCTTGTTGTTGTTGTATTGAAGATAGTAGATCATACAAGTCTGCTTTAGTTATGTCGTCCGTGTCCGCGCGCTTGCGCTTTGTTACATTTCTTTTAGCGATATTAGTAAACGAACTAGCAGCACTTAGTCCACCCTCGTCTCCGGTCTCTGAAATATTCGAATCCGACTGGCTATGCTGCAACGGCGTTGTAAATGCGGAGGGTAAAGGAGATGATACTCGTAGATCTCTCGGTGGTGTACGTTTGAGCGGCATGTGAGCAGCGAGAAATACGCTTTGGGCAACGTACTCGTACCAGGGTTACAGCAGTGTAGCCGAACGAGCGGAGATAGCGCGATATCGTAGTTAGTCTCTCCTCTTCACTCGGAGTGAATAGTACCGTAGAGGCGGGGTTTACCTGCGTGAGCGGTGCAACAGGTGGCAGGAGCATGCGTGAACGCATGCGTTGTATTATCTATCTCCTTCTTGTCTAAACGCACGTTGGTGCGCACGTATAGTACACTATTTCACTTTGGTTCTTCTTTGACTAACACAAAAGTAATGCGCTCCTATTATTTTAACTAGAATTAATTTAATTAACTTTGAAATGTTTGATATAAAAGAACACTGACAATAAATCGACACACGTCTACTCAGTTTCGAGGTCCGGGGGGAAGGGGACATAATAAATAATAATTTACCTAACACTACACTTAGTAAAGGGGCTTGGTCACATTTACAACACGTTAATCTGGCAGACCCGGAATACAACGTGTCCCGGCCGATTGATCTTTTGTTGGATGCCAGTGTTTATTCTGACATAATTTTGAGTGGCCTCATCAAAGGTCCTAGGACGGCACCTATTGCCCAGCAAACGAAGTTAGGGTGGATTTTATCTGGTAACGTCAGAACTTTTAATTGTCACGTGGTAATAAACAATGTATCAGACTTGTCTCAATACTGGGAATTAGAGGATATTAATGATACTTCTCCTAGTTTATCGTCTGAAGATCAATATTGTGAGGATTTATATAAGTCGTCAACTAAACGTTTGCCAAATGGTAGATATCAGGTTGCTCTGCCTATGAAGCCTGATTTTCAATTAAATTTAGGTTTATCTAAATCGAAAGCTATGGCTCAATTTCGTAGCATTGAGCATAAAATGTTAAAAAACGAGGAATTCAGTCACAGTTATATTAACTTTATGAGGGATTATGAGAAAATGGGTCATATGAAACGGGTGACAAATAATAACATGATCTCATGCTATCTTCCTCATCACGGGGTAATTAAATCTGATTCCTCTACTACTAAATTAAGAACGGTTTTTAACGCATCATGTAAAACATCATCGGGTTACAGCCTTAATGATTTAATGGAACGCGGCCCTAATCTGCAAAAAGACTTAGCGAGTCTTATCATCAACTGGCGCCGGTATAGGTATGTTATCACGGCAGATATAGAGAAGATGTTCCGTCAGATACTCGTAAGAGAAGAGGATCAACATCTGCAGCGCATTGTCTGGAGATATTCGCCATCGGATCCCGTGACGGACTACCAGCTGACTACGGTCACATACGGAACTAAGGCTGCTCCATATCTTGCGATGCGGACGTTGCAACAGTTAGCGGAGGACGACTCCAACAAGTTTCCCTTAGCAGCGGAAGCATTAAAAAATTCCTTCTATATGGACGATCTCTTAGAAGGTAGTGACACTATAGAAGGCGCAAGGATTTTACAATCACAAATTATTAACATATTGAAAGGAGCGGGAATGAACATTCGGAAGTGGTCCAGCAACGCTCCCGAACTCGTTAATGATCTACAGTCAGATCAAATTGATACGCCGTTTGATTTTAAGTGTTCGGAAACGAGAAAAACACTAGGTATTCGTTGGAACCCACAATCGGATACATTTACGTTTCAGAATAAATTTGAGGACCTGAATGATGATAAAAATCTAACTAAAAGGGTATTACTATCTCATATTTCAAAAATATTCGACCCACTAGGTTGGTTATCGCCGCTTACTATTAGAGCTAAATTATTGTTTCAAAAAACGTGGTCAGATGAAAGATTTTTGTGGGATGATATAGTTTCGGATTCTGTGTTTAATGAATGGAAACAGATAAAATGTGATTTTCAAAATTTAAATAACATTACGATTCCTCGATATTTAGGTAGTAACAATTATTATGAAATACATGGGTTTTGTGACGCTTCCGAAAGAGCTTACGCGTGCTGTGTATACATTGTCAGTAGAAATAATAAGGGTGATTGTACATCGAGGTTGCTAACGGCAAAAACCAAAGTCGCGCCGTTAAAGAATAAACAAACTTTACCACGGCTTGAATTATGTGGTGCTCTTCTTTTATCGCGGTTAATAAAACAAGTAGTAGGAATTTATACTAAAACAAACATTGATATTTACGCGTGGACCGATTCGATGGTGGTTCTCGGATGGATTCACGGAGATGTTAATCGATGGAAAAAGTTCGTAACGAATAGAATTCAGAAAATTACAAGTATTGTCCCTGCATCACGTTGGCATCACGTCAGATCGGAACACAACGCCGCTGACTGCGCCACAAGGGGTTTGACCATGTCACAATTAACAAATTATTATCTTTGGTGGGAAGGCCCGGAATGGTTGCTTAACTTTGACTCGAATCTACTTTGTGATAAAAGGTATCAAGCTCCTACTATTGAAACAAAAAAGGTCAGTGTAAACGTTGCTTTATGTGATAGAAATGCATTTATTATAAAATTATTAAAAGAATGCAGTTCCATGAAGCGTATAGTTACAACAATAGGCTGGTTCTCACGTTACATGCGGTGGATTCGCGACAAACAAAATGCCTCCCGCCGCAGTTATTTATCACTAAGCGAAATAAATAATTCTTATAATTTAATTATTAAAACGGTTCAGTATATTGAATTTCAAGAAGACATTCATAGATTAAGCAAAGGAGAATACCTACGAAAGAATAGTACACTTTTATGCCTCAACCCTTATATTGACCAAACGGATGGACTTTTAAGAGTTGGAGGCCGGCTTAGGAACTCAAGTCTTCAACAGTCATCTAAGCACCCGATTATTCTTCCTAGTCACAACCGTTTAACCGAACTTTTAATTAACCAGGCACATTTAATCATGTTACACGGAGGACCTAGCTTGACGTTATCGTACATGCGAGAAAAATATTGGATAATTAGTGGTCTTCGTACGGTAAAAAAGGTTCTCCGAAAGTGTGTTAAATGTCGTCGTTATGATAGTGATAGGAATTCACAGATCATGGCTGATCTACCGAGGCCTCGAGTTACAGTGTCACGTCCTTTTACTCATACAAGCGTCGATTTTACCGGTCATTTCGAGATTAAAGCCAACAAGGGACGTGGGGTGAGAACTTTAAAGGGATATGTAGCCGTCTTCGTATGCCTAGCAACTAAGGCCGTTCATTTAGAACTAGTGTCGGACCTCAGTACACCCGGTTTTTTGGCTGCATTCCGCCGATTCTGCGCTCGGCGCGGAACTCCGAGTCACATGTACAGTGACAATGGCACGAATTTCGTCGGGGCTAATCGGCTACTCAAAAAGGAGTATCACGAAATTCTGCGAACTATTGATGACCGCTTTTTTAATGAAATCAGGGACTACAACGTGCGCTGGATTTTTAACGCTCCAGCTTACCCTTCGGCAGGTGGTCTTTGGGAGGCGGCTGTAAAACGTATGAAATATCATTTACGTCGCGTAGTAGGTGAACAAAAACTAACCTATGAAGAATTCATCACTTTACTACACCAAATCGAGGCTTGTCTCAACTCGCGGCCGCTCATTGCGTTAAGTGAAAATACGGATGACCAATATCTCACACCGGGTCATTTTCTTATAGGTGACGCGCTCATTTCTCGACCGCAAACGGACCCTTATCATATCAACTTAACGACTCGTTGGCAAATGATACAAGCTATGAATAAACAGATTTGGAAATGCTGGTCAACGGATTATTTACAACAGCTGCAAATAAGATCAAAGTGGCGCTCTTCTCGTAAGAATTTAAAACCTGATGACATTGTTCTTATCAAAGAAGATAACCTTCCCCCCGGGAAATGGGCATTAGGCAGAGTAACAGCTGTGCATCCCGGTAAGGATGGTCATGTCCGTGTAGTTTCTTTGAAAACCAAGAACGGAGAGATTAAGAGACCTATCTTGAAGCTTTCTCTCTTACCTGTGAAGGACGATGAACAATCATTCGTAGAAATAGATGGGTCGGGGCGAGCTACGTTGAGTGGAAAAAACGTCACAGACATTAGCGATTCTAATCAGAAACGTTTTAGAAGTTGTAGGCGAACTAATAGAATAGTGAACTTTATTAATATGATATTATTGTTGTTTTTCTTAATTATATCTCCCGTACAGTCTAAGAGTATGTTTAACGTGTCGTATTTCAATGATAATCAAAGTATTTATTTTGATCGAATTTCTAACTTAAAACTCATTCAAGATGAATGGAAAATTATTGTCTATTATAATATGACTACGTTTTGGGCGGGGTTGAATAATATACATGATTACGTCACTCGCTTAGGAACGCATACTTACGGCTCAACTTTACCGCCTCAGTATAAAAGCATCTTATATCAATTAAATCATGATTTAACGGAAATTGAACATTATAATAGCATACTTATAAGTCAGATTGGAAAGAGAAAGAAAAGAGGTTTAATAAATGGCATAGGGTATTTAGCTAACACTTTGTTTGGCGTCCTCGATGAACGCTTTGCTAAGCAGTATGAACAGGATATTAAAAAGATCTCACTTAATGAAAATCATTTACAAGCACTTCTGAAAAATCAGACCTCAGTTATTGAAGGGCAATATAACATAATGCGTAGGAATGAGGATGTCATGAACAAACAGTTTGGCATTCTTGATAAACACCTACGGGCCGTTTCTCTTTCTGTTAGTAAAGTAGAGTCAGAACTTAATATCCTTTCTTCATCGTTAAGTGCAAATATTGTAATTTCTAGCTTAAGGCGTATACAGGATAACCTCATAGATACCATTACTGATATATCTCAGGGGCATATAAATGTGCACTTGCTACCGCCTGAGCAACTGGTAGAGCAGGTTAGTGTGATATATAGTCACTTGCAGGGAGATCTAGTATTGCCAGTCAATAAACATTATATTAGGGAACTTTATAAGCTTATGAAGGTTAGTGCTAGAGTTAGCTCTCAATATTTAATAATAGAAGTTAAAATACCACTAGTTAATAAATATTCTTTACAATTAGATCAGCTTTGGAGTTTGCCTCATAAAAATCATTATATTAAAACAAATTTTCCCTACATGGCATTTAATCTTCCAAAGAACTTACTTATCTTTCTAACTGAAAGTGATGTAAATACTTGTAGTCATTTCTTAATTGACTCACTTTTATGCGTTGCTAATAGACCTATTTATGAATTACCGATAACGAAGTCTATTTGCAACATGACAATTAATAACAAAACAATGTGCAGTACAAAGGTGTCGGCTTGTGAGGAGCGCTGGCTCAAGTTGCATGCTAGTAACAGATGGTTGTTCTCGTGTTGTGAGAAATGCTTAGTGCGCATATTTTGTCCAGATGGGATGCAACAGAGATCATTTACAGGGAATGGCATCCTGGATATCGGTCAAGGCTGTGTCGTAAAGAGCAATGATTTATCGATTTATGGTCACAATGAAAACTTTCTAAGCCATATCTACGTGCAAAATGACATTCCGACTATCCCCGACATTTCTGTACTTAATAAAATTTATAACTCCTCGTTTGGTGAGCATTATGTTCCTGAGAATCATACAGGCCAGTGGAACAAACTTAGAGCTCAAATAGATAATTTACAACAAGAATCAAGCACAACATTGAGCGTTCATGATATTCACCAGTACGCGGTACTGTATACAACTTTAGTAGTTATCCTACTAGCAGGAGGAACGTACTCAATTGTAATGTGTAAGGTTCGCCGACGAGTACTTCAGCTAACGAACACAAACAGCAACTCGGGCTCGGTAACATTTCGGGCTTCAAGTTCCTCAGATTTGCCAGGAACAAGTGGTGTGCCAAAAATTAAACTTAATATCCCTCGTGTTGCTAGTGAGTGAAAGTTACGCTTGATAAAAAAAAAGGTGTCATTACAGTGCGCGTTAAATTATTTGTATTGGACATTAAAATTACGTAGCTTTAGATTTATTAGAATAAGACAAAAATGCAATCACCTTGTTAATGCACGTAAAATGATTTTATAACATTTAGATTAAGTCACAATAACTTTGTGATCATTTCATTATATTGCACAAATGCGCTTACATACGAAATGAACAAACATATGATTTCTAATTTTAGTTTCTTTTGATAATTCTATTAATTATCTTGTTTCTCTTGTTTTCTGATTTCGAGTCGGCAGGATGTACGAGCTACTGCACGTACACGTGACTGAAATAATGCTTAAAGGAGATTTTTCGTATGTAGGTTACTTGCACACATATACATCATTCATACTCGCACAATTTCACAATAATCATTTTTATGAAAATAAATCAGTGTTAAACCGGCACTCATCGGGTTTGGTTTTCTTTACACTGCCTTACCCCTACTTAAAACTGTATTAAACTGTCCTTTTAGTTCCTATTACGTAGTGAACGGTACAGTTTTGTGGCCAATCGGCCTCCGGTACAAGCGTAGTGGAGTAAGCACCAGGCCTCCCCAATTATGGAGACAGACCCAAGTCCAGCAGTGGAACGCAAAAAGAATTGCAGCCACTCACTTAAAATACATTTTTATGTTTCTGGCTTTAGTAGTTCATGAGTTGCGATGACGATTCAGTTAGTCCGGATAAGTAATTTTGTGTGAATCAATTAATATAATTTTTTGAAACACTTTTCTAAATGTGCCACACGGGCTTGTTTGCGGAAAGAATCAGTCATGCAAATTATAAGGCGCAGTGACTGAGTGAGGCTCATTAAGATGGGTTTAATTACGAAAACTCGCACGCCGCTAATGACTTCGGAAAACAAGACTTTTCGCAAATGGAAATCGCGACATAAACCAAAAAAGGGGGTTAGATTAAAAGAACTTATATTTCGCAATCGGTTGTATAGTAGTTTCACTTTCAGTCTGATACTTATCGTTATTAAAATAAATTGAGCTAACATGCTTGTTACTGGCGCAGTTTTTTTGAGATTTAGATGAATGAAAGTATTCGTTTTTTCGTAATATAAAACTTCATATTTATAAATTTCTCTAGCAATTTAAACATTATGTTTCGAAAAACCTTCTAAGCACGGAACTCGCATGATTATTTTAGCTACTAAATTTATTTATTTATTTATTTCTAAAAACACATACATGTAATATACAGGCTTATCCTAAAAGATTACATGTAAAATGTTAAAAAGTGCCGACATACGTTTACAAATTTGCTTAGATTATCAAAAAAGATGTCAGTGTCAGGTCTCTGAGCAAGCAACCTATTGATCAGTACGGGAGCAGCACAGTGGGGTGCAGCAGCAGTACGACGCGTGTGAACTAAGTGCTCTACAAAGAGTCGAGCTTGCCTTCTCCCGCCATAGTCACCGCGCATGTGATGCGTGGGTACTTGCAGACTACAGTTAGTAAGAGCTAAGGGGTTATCAATTTTATTATTAAGTAATTGATAATAGTGCAGCAAAAGAAACAACTTCCTCCTTAACTCCAAGGTATCAAGTCCCACCATACCATTAACGTAAAGTGATGGATACAGAAATGGGTAATACCCGTATCTTCGCTTATACATAAAGCGACAAAATTTTCTTTGCACTCTTTCCATCATGATAGAATATTTCTTTTCACGTGGATCGAAAACGACTGCGTTATATTCTAATCTACTTTGCACAAAAGATTTATATAAAACAAGGGCAACACTGGCATTAGTAAAATTGGCTGCAGTCCTAATAACAAAACCTGAAGTTTTATGGGATTTAAGGCACAGTTCCTCAATATGTTTCCTAAAATTGAGTTGCGAATCAAATGTCAGGCCAAGATCGCTGATTGTATCAACCCTCACCAACGGGCTACCTTCAAGGATATAATAGTAAGTGAAAGGTTGACGTGATCTAGAGAAGGTAATTAACTTACATTTTCCACAGTTCAATGAAAGTCTGTTATCATTGCACCATTGTAGGATGCTGTTTATATCACTTTGTAGAGCTTCAGAGTCCGTGACATCTTTTATCGCATGGTATATTTTTAAATCGTCTGCAAACATCAAACATTTGGAGAATTTCAGAACATCTGGCAAATCGTTCACCATAATCAAAAACAAGGTTGGGCCTAAGGTGCTACCTTGGCTGACACCTGACCTTGTGTAATACAAATGTGATTTGTATGATGAGAGATGGACGTATTGATTACGGTCTTTTAAATATGAAGCAAAAAAACCTAGAAGTTTGGGAGCAAATCCAAACTTTTTGAGCTTATTTAGAAGTAAATCATTATCTACCTGGTCAAAGGCCTTTCGGAAGTCAAAAAAAGCCGCGTCAATTTGAGTACCACTATCCATTATAGTGGACAAATCGCTAACAAAATTTATGTGGTTCGTCACTGTTGATCGATTCTGTCTAAACCCATGTTGGCTATCGTGTAAGTATGGACGTATTTGCTGCTTCAGACGATAGTTTATTATATATTCAAATAACTTGCCAAAAGCAGATAAAACCGCAATTGGTCTGTAGTTAGAAATATCGGTTTTATCGCCATTTTTATAAATAGGAGTTACTTTAGAAGTCTTCCATTTAACGGGATATGAACAAGTAGATAGTGACAAATTAAATATGTGCAAAAGAGGGTGTTGAAATATGCGAATTGAATCTTTTACAATAAAAGGGGGAATGCTGTCCGGCCCCGCAGAAGAATAATCTTTTAAGCGCTTCGCAGCTCTAATTATCTCATCAGTGGTCACCGACTGTAATGCGATATGAGGGGTGTTCGAGTAATTGGGATCTGTACACATTTTCTTACAAGTCGGGTCGAGACTAGGTGTTTCACTGTGAAAAGCAGAGTAAAGGTCATTCAGACATCATAATGCCTCACTTACTATATCAGTACTTCCGACTATCAGCTTTCTGAGTAACAGCGCAACTGCATACAACCGCAGAGCGCCGGCAAAACTCCGGCTTGCTCGGTGCTGCGTGTCGAATGTCGAAGTCTGTAGGCTGCAGCGCCTGCAGCGACCGCTTAACTCCGGCCTGCGTGCTCGTCTTCTACTGTACTCTCTACGCCTAGCTTATAACTTTTATCAGGTTACGAAAATGCACTGACAAAGAAAATTGGAATGTGCGGATTTATCGCTGCTCCACGTTGAGAGGAATATAGTGGTATTTAATTAATTACGATGTTTTCCATGCCTGAGAGAAATTTTGAATGATTTCTCATCGATGTCCACCAATCCGCATTTGGCCAGCGTAGTGTGTGCACAGCAGTGGGATATAAAAAAGAAAATTATCAAGGAAAGTGAAATGCGCTCATAAAACGCGTTACCGCGACAATTACATCGCGACGTAGCAATTAGTCAAACAGAGCGCGCGTATCTCACACGATGTGCCTTTAATGGAGTTGGATACATTCCAGCTGCGAGGAACTTTACTTATGAATCCAGCAATTTGGTGGCTTCTCAGGCAAATTCCGAAGAAATATACATTATGTTCGGGTCGGAGCTAGCAACCGCAGGCACATTAATTATTTCATCTTATTAAGTGTTAGTTACGTCAAATGAGCTACAGTACACAATAGCGGCATATCGTATGAAATAGCTGCCTTTACTACATTTAGAGCGTCCAAAATTGTATTTTTTTCAACCTTTTATGTTCAACTGCTGAGCACTGGTCTCCTCTCACGAGTGACAGGTATTAAGGCCATTGTTCACCACGCTGGCCAAGTGCAGATTGGTGGACAAAATTGTATATTTTGTACAAAATACAAAACAGTATATTTGTATACGTATATGTGAACCCAATAAACGCATTTGCCCGCTTCTCCTTAACTCAACCTGCAAACTGCGATGAACCCTGTGTTAAACACCCATTGCGCACCGCTTTCAGCTGAAATACTAGATGGAACGCGTACAGGTACACAATTATAACGAGTCTTCCACTTTCTTCCTTTATGGCTAAGAGTGTTTTTTGCAACAGCAATCTAGAATGTAGACCAGAAACAGGTAAAAGGTTTCAGTTCATGGACCACCGTCTAACCTTAAGCTAGGAAAAATTGTTGTCGAATTGTAATTCCCAGTTTTCATTTGATATTTTCATCATAATTATTAGTTCATTGGCAACTCCCTATATCCTATGAAAGACAATAAGCTCAGTCAGAAAATTTTAAAAAACATTAGGAGCCTGGACGAGAAATCTGGGCGTAATAATAATATACTTGCAACACGAAGGTGCTCGCAATCGTATTGAACTTTCTTGTTCACTTCTAAGCCCTACTATTCACCAGAGATTTCCGTAAACATAAGACTTATCATAAAATAACTTTCTTAACAGAGTGCGTAATAAACGAGCGAGTTCATAAAACTCGTAATAAAGAAACAGATTTATCAAAATTAGGCGAGTGGCGGGCAAAAGTTAATGTTGCTTTAGTTCTTGGAGGAAATAATATGAGGTTATTAGCGGCCCATTTCACGGGTCGCCTGTCAAAGTGAGCTGGCGCAGCCGTCGAGCAACCCGGCGCCCAGTATCCGTCAAGGGAGCTGTCAACATAATTTCCGCCAAAAATTATTAATTTTACAGTCAATAATTTTTTTATTTAGTTTGCGCGCAACATGACCAGCAAATCTTTATTTTGTCGTCACATCTATACAAACAGGTTTTGTTAATTAAGCTGGATGGTGAAACGTACCAAGAATTAGATATCATCACATTTTTAACTTCACGGCTACTTTCTTTAACCGTTGTCTCACGTGAAGGACAAACTTGACAAACCCATAGATTTCAATCTATGAACAGAACAGACTGTAGGGATACAATTTAAAGTTCACTTGCGGTTTTTTTATGGATTAACACTTTTATATAGATTGCGTTACACAACTTAAGCGTTGTATCGCATTGCTTTCTGCTCGTCGCTAAGTCATTTAGGATAGTAGGCACGACCATTGAACTATATTACTAGAGCATAATATATAACAGACATCCCGAACCAAAAGCACAAAAGTTTGCCTCATTTTGGTAAGAGTTAGAACTAAAGAAGGTTGCAGCGCTAAAACAATCGTTATGTCATCTAACCAAACTAATAAAACATACAGCACTAGATCTCGCGTTTTCTCGCGACCGAAACGTCATAAGCGCCAGAAATTTCTGGGCGCTTACGCGTTTCGTCAACTAAGAGTAACCACAAGTCGCAAGCAAGTTTATTGTTGAAGAATGGCGGCGCTCAGGAGGGGAACCCGATTTTCGTGAACATTATTAACATCACGAAATATTTTCAATCAGTGGTTTAAACGTTTTAATGTTTACTACTTACCGATGAAATGTTAAATCATCACTTTTCTTTTATATTATGGCAGTCTTTAAGAACACAACCAGGCATTTTCATGTAGTTATTTATGAAAGCCAAACAAGACCTCTCTCTACGGGCGTTGGATACTCACTGGAGAGTTGCGGTACGCTGTCCCGCAACACGGTGCGCAACCTCATGCAACGCGTTGTGTTCTCTATACGTAGTAGTAGTACCTCAATGAGCAAGACTGACAATCGTGTTGCTCTAAGAGCGCAACGGTCGACCAATCGATTACCAATTACTATCTCCAAACTGAGCGTAATGTGAGTTATCAACGAACGAACGAGTAATCAACAAGTAACATTAGAAATAAAAGTACAAGTATCAACAAGTAGCAATATCTTGACTTAAACCGACCTCGAGTATGTTCAAGGTTAATTTCCGAAAGACAAAAATACTTTGCAGGTGTATTCGATCACAGAGTTCCTCATACATAACAGAAGCGGCACGTATACAGTAGCGGCACTGATACAGTTGTATCACCCCGCCGCCCGCTGCGCATAATTCTAATGGTTTGTTCCGTTTCCGATCTCGGAGAACGCTTACATTACATTTCTTTGGTTCAATATTTTTGTGAGTATTTCTTAGCGAAGTTTGGCTGCAACCCTTTTTACGTCCCACTGCTGGGCACAGTTCCGTTCCCATTATTGACAGGGGGGTCACAGCCTTCAGTGTTGGATGGGTCACCAAGAAACTTTGAGGGGGTCACTAAGAAATTCGGGGCGAAGAGGTGGCCCAAATTGGCTTGTTTCGCCTTCCATCTACGTATGATTGATGGATTTTGATGTCAGGTCATGTTTCCTGTGACCCCCCCCCCCCCGTCACCGCGCCTGAGAATGTTTTCAAACTGCCCCTAAGACCCAACGGTTAAACATGCCCTTCGAAGAGCGGAAACGCGTATAAAATTGTGCCACCAGCGGTAATATAACAGTTACGCGCCGCGCCCATGCATAGATCAATCGCGTAGGTACTATGCTAGCTACAAAACCATGCTCATTTTACTTACCTAGTAGATTTCAGTCACAGAAGTCTTTACATATGACAAAAGCGGCACAAAATGAACCGAAACAGTTATACTGTTGTATGTACCCCCCGCCGACATCCGCTGAGCATAATTCTATTGGGTTTAACCACTTCCGCTCTCCGAAAGTAACGAGATTAAGTATATTTCTGTGACTTAATATTCCTTCGTAAAATTTACTTAACTAATTACTTTTATTTAGATCTGAAATTCCCATTTCTTTACGTTTAATTTTTAATAGAGTCATGTGCAGTAATAAATGGTTCGGTAACCATTTTTTGGCGATACAATTTGTATGCCAATTAATTTTATAGGTAGGTGGGATAGACCTTGCTTGATATACGTAATAATAAGGTATATCTGTCGCAGTCGGATCGTATAATCCGCCGTATTACATTCCGGCTAGCTATTTCCTAAAACAGGGCTGTATTGTAATGCGGCGCACTCTCGTTCAGCCGGATTGCAATTCAGCTAAATTAGCGAACGTTGTATTGTATGAGCTCTTCGCGTTCGTCAAAGCGGCGTAATATCGTGCCGCCCAATTGCCTATAATAATATGTTACAGCCAAAGTAATAAATCCGGATATTATATAGGTATCATCTAGCCATTATTTACAATATCTACTCAGTTTAGATAAAGTGATAATTGACAATGAATTAATCACTTTCCAAGGCTTGGATAAAGTAATAAAACAAGTGGCTCTGTGACATCTCCGACGCTGCGGGAAGACCACTCCCTCCGCCCCAGCGTAAGAAAGCGCGGCTCCTGCGCTGTGGTCTCCCTCCGCGCCTCCGGCTTTTTATATACACTCTAGGGGTAGTACAGACAAGACCACGTGGATAGTGGGGTGCTCTGATTCGGTTTGGGTATTTTTCGAATATAAATAATTATAGTGAAAATGTGTTTCAGGGTGCCTACGAGGCTTCATTACAATGAGGCTAAACGTGAGCCGCCATATTGTATAACGTATCGCAATAACAATCCGGCTAATCGTGGACCCGCCACAATACAGAACGGCCCTGTTTTAGGAACCGGCTAGCTGTAATGTTATACGGCGGATTATACGATCCGACTGCGACATATCTACAATCACTTTTAGATAGATGTCATCCCATCAATAGCGATGAATCCGCCACAAAAAATTCGATAAGTGCTTACAAAAATGTAAAACGAAAACTACTCGTTTGAGCTCGCAAGCCCCCATTTTGTGCATTTACGCCAAAACTTTTTGCCGCAGAGAATACCGCGCGGTGTCACAATGTCAGCTAAGATACGTATCGCGGTAAAGCCGAATAAAGTTTTACACTTTACTGCGCCGATACACGAACACATCGCTGAACGGTTTTTGAACGCAGCGCCATTTTAAAACTATCGCCTAAAGTCGTTCTAGCATTTTAAAATCCTTATATTTTTGCGGCCAACCCTCTGCTCCAAAAAAATTTCGTTCTTGTACAAAAATAACCCATTTTTATATTCGCATCAGAACTACGACAGTTTTTATCAACGCGCCGTTTGGGATGCCGTTACGTTTGATATACTGCAAAACGACGACTATTTTTTCTCAGTTTTCAAATAATATTACGATGTTATCTTCATTTATTTTGTTTCCATTTTATGAAAGCAGTGACTTAGAGCTTTAAAAAGTGGTTTATACTATTTGAGTTAGGCCCATTTTTATAAAAATAAGTTTATAATCTAATCACGTTTGCTCTTTTGCCTGACTAGTTTCGCACGTTCCAAAGTCCTACATCATGAACTATTTATTGCGTTCGGTAGAGACCTCGCCTAGCTTCCAATTATATTTGATTTTAGATAATGCTACACATATAACCCTACTACCCTACACACTTATAACCCTTCATTAGAATTCCTTGCGTCATGGGGCGACTTACACAAAACAGGAAAATCGCTGGAAATTGATCCCTTCGTCGTTCCTATATTCTCAAATCATCTTCTTTTCTTCTTTGAAATTATTTATATTTTTGATGCCAACATCCTTTAAACTTCAAACTCATAATAAACGGATATATTTTGCATTCTCTATAAAATAATGCAATTGAAACACTCGTTTCCCGCGATCCTCGTTCAGTCTCGTTTGCTGTAACACGTGGTTAGTACGAGTAGCTCGCAGTCTAGGCACTTTGCTAGGAAACCTAACATACATACATAATGGGCTAACTTGCTTGTCACTTTGTGATTTTAACGCTCTTCGGCGCTGCGGTCGGCGATAGGGGTGGGAGTGGTGGTAGGGGTGAAGGGGGGTGTAAAATAGACATCGATTATGTAGGAAGCGGGAATTAATCGGGCGTGAGCAACAGGCCGGGGCGCGGCGGCTGCGGGTTTATTGGCTACGTGTCTGCGAGCCTGGTGCTGAGAGCATCCACTGTACGGTTAGCTACCTACATCAATATAGTACCTGGAGGACCGAGCGTTGCTTGGATAAAAACATTTTATTTTCTTGGTTTAATTTCAAACGAAACACTCATTTGCTTAGTGTTACTAGTTAAGGATCGGCCACAGCCAGGGTGAAATCAGCAAGTCGAGACATCACTTATAGAATACTTTTAATAATACTTGATTATATTACATTATTTAACCTAACTTAAATATACTTTTGATTAATATGTGCGATAGATATTAATCAATATCTAGAGCTAGCCTACATCTAAAATTGGTGAGACCCGTCCGATGTTAGGTACGGGAATGCACGATCGTGGGAACGATGCGCGACACCTCCACGGCATCAGATGTCGCCAACGTCAGCACTTTAACACTAATATACACGTAAGTCATTTTGTCCGTACGTAACACGTCCCCCCTGAAGATCAGCAACTATTGGAGGACGACGACAATATTGCTGATGATGAGGCACGCTGATGATTCTTCCAATCTTCCTGGTTTAAATTTAGGTCTGCAGATGTGGGCTATGTTTTATTCTCTTGAGAAATGTGATGATAGGCAGATGTATGGTTGGAGTTCGTCTTCGGGCATTCAGCCTCCATTGTACATAAAATTTATTTCAGTGATTGATTTAGAAGAATAGAAAGGATTGATGAGACTTTGGTGGAGGAATAGTAAAAATCGTAGAAATAATTTAAATTACTAAATTTATTTGAAGATACATAATTTAATTTGAGATCATTAAATATTTAGTTTAATTATTTATTGATTTAAGATGGAAATAAAGAACTAGGTAATTATTTTATCAATAGCATTTAGTTTTTTTTATCTGTTACTAACAATTTAAATTAATCTACATTTGAACTTTATTACTAACGACTGACCAGATAAACGGATATTAATTTATTTTATTTATTAATTTAATTTAATTACACTTCTGTTTTTAATATTGGATTTAATTTTGAGTGATTCAATGAAATATCCTGGACTATCGCTCTTCTATCATATAATAGAAATGCGTAGCCGAGATGTTAGAGACATTTAAGGAATCCAAAGATTTCGTTATTAATTTAAATTAAATAAATTACAAACGAAAATTAACACGAAAGAAAAACTAACTATATTTAATTCAAGTTTTGGAAATAATTTATTTTGTTATTTTAAAATTCAAATACTTAAATATCTTTATACCTATATATTTTTAACTATGGAACATTCCTTGCCAAATTTATTAAACTATAGTAAATTTCTAATTTATTTAAAGTTGGTAACATACGGACAAAATGAAACTTAATCATTACAGAAGGGGTCTGTAGTAACAAATTCTGTTCCAGAATATCTAACATTCACATATAAAAAATATACTCAAGAAATCAAAACGTATCTGTTAGAAGTTATAGGCAGTAAGTTTATCAAATAAGCGTAATATGTTCATGAAAGTTATTTTCGTTACTGTAACTAATGTAATATAACAAACATGAAGCCAAAATAGTTTCAATAAGTTCAAGAACGCTCGGCATTCGACGTACAAACAGCCGGGTGTTCCGCCACAAACTAGTTTATTAAGCACATTGTGAGCTGTAATAATGCTCATTGCATTAATACCGTCGTTACAATGTGCTCGTATTAATAACTAGTACCTGAACTACCGACCGTTGCTGGGATAAATACAATTTATTTTCTTGGTTAATTTTTAAACGACATTTGAAATAGCTCCTAATAAAAAAAAAATCGTAAAAAAAATTTACGCAATATGATTTTGATTGAGATTTGAACCCGGGTCTCGGTTCCGTTTGCCGGGATTCTACGCCACAATATTATTAATACTCTCCGCTAGATATCAGGAAGAGTCGTATTTTTCCATAGATTATCACTGAAAATATTTTTATAATGTAATTTTTTTTTAATTAAAACCTAGCTGGATCGATTTATCATCCCCAAAACGAGGTATTAAATTTCAATAAAATCGTTTGAGCCGTTTCCAAGGCATAAAAAAATATATTTAGGTATATGCAAGTATTGCTCGTTTAAAGGTATTAGATGTACTTAGAGGAGTTTAATAAAATAAACGTGAACTGGATGCTTACGGGGGATTCGTTACTCATTGATGCTTACAGAAGTATCGATTCAAGTCAAGTTAACGCGGCATTTTGTAATCATATTTTTCAGATGTCACACTGCAGGTTACATATGGTCTTATAAAATAGCGAAATAAGTTCACATCGTACTTGATCCTTAACGAATTCATCCACTGAACGGTATATCTATTAGCTGCTTAAAACACACTCTTTATGAGAAGCCTTTTCCGTGAACAAGAAAGGAGCAAATGTAGAAAACCAACGGACAGAGCGTCATTTTTGGTGTCTCTCACGTTATCTGCAATGTAGATGCGGTGTGAAAAGTAACAAAATGTTAATATCAACAAATATTAGTTCAACCAAAGCTAATTTGGTAGGTGGTAGAACTATTATGGTTCGCCCGGGGAAGTACCACTCCGGAGTAGCAGCGCGACTGCATACGACCTTAGACAAGACTTACCTATGCTTGCTTGAGGTTGTATGTATGGCTATGGTATCCATGGGCTGCAGCGACCATAACACCACGTGGCCAGCATGCTCGTCTGCTACTCCATTCAAATAAAAAAAATGTAATAAGAATGTTACTCTGACGCCTCGCGCTCCTGGGCCTCCTCCACGGTCCTCATCGAGCTCGGCCGCAGGGCATCACTACTACGCAAGCGCTTACCGAGCATCGCTTCCACCGGTGATACTCCGGTGGTCGCATGCTCACAATAAATTGCGGTACTGAAATAAAAAATTTGCGATTGCTGTCTCGACGTCCTTTCCTTCGTGCATGGACTTCTTCATTGATCTTTTCACGGATTTAACGGCGTTAACCGCGGTGCCGTTCCTAGCCGGTCTATAAGGACTCATAATCGTGTAAACTGTTAGGTCCTTTGCCATAAAGTCTGCGAATTCCTTGGATTTCCTAGGTAAACCGAATCGTGCGAACTGCTCTCGTAACTTAAGTATAGTCGCATGCGGCGTCGTGGTTCCCACTTTTTGGACTCCGATCCACTTGCTGTGGCCATCGACCGTCTCAAGATAGTGCGCTTACCTTGGAATTCGGCAAAGTCGATATGGATCCATTGCCACGCGCCGGGAAAGCCCAAGGGTGTAGCGCGGCGCGCGGCGGCGCGTCCTCGTCGCCAGTAAGATATTAAATAAATAAGGGGAGTAAAATAATACAACCGAATTGAAGTACTAAACTGAGTTTTATTATTTATTATTCAGTTACCCTCACATATCTTACTAGTTTATTAAACCCATTGCGAACTGTAATAATGCTAACTGCATGAATACCATCATTATAATGTACTCGTATTAATAACAATATAGGTACTTACAATAAAATTAAAAAGTGAATGGAATGCTTACAGTAGATGTATTTTGGGGTTGAAGTGCAGATGATAGTAGGTATCAACCTGTGAAAAATGTTAACGGGGCTTTTTGTAATCATTTTGTAGTAACTAATTAACTTTTCTGATATCGTACTATTGGACGTGGGTCTGGCCTCGTCAAATAGATAAAAAGCAAATCCGTAGTTAACTAGCGTAGTGTACTGCACATTCATTACGATCACCGTTTTAGCACCCTACAAGTGTTAAATACGCATAGGGATTAGAATTCTTCATGGTGGTACAGCGCGTGCGGGCTTCAAAGCTTCAAGATCGTCGGAGTAGGAATCTAAAGATTCATTCAATTGACTTTCAATTGTTTTTAAGTTAAAATGGACGTCAGTTTTTATAAGATTACGCATAGGTATTAGAATTCATCATGGTGGTACAGCGCGTGCGGGCTTCAAAGCTTCAAGATCGTCGGAGTAGGAGTCTAAAGATTCATTCAATTGATTTTCAATTGTTTTTAAGTTAAAATGGACGTCAGTTTTTATAAGATAGTAGACCTATAGAATCTCGCGTCAGACTATTAAACATTTCTTCGTTTTGTACCGTTATAAACATAAAACTTGAAAATATTATTAAGTTAGCTTTTTGAAGTAAATGTTCCTTAGTAAAGTACATTTTGTAAAACAACTAGTCATTTAATGTTGATGGCAAAATGCAGTTGTTTTAAAAAGTGACGCTTGCAACGGACAAAGACATACAAAAGCTTGAATATTAAAAGAAAAACGGAAAAGGCTATAACAAAAGCTATTCCTTATAACATGAAAAGCTCTCTCACATACTTCTTAGACAACTGACGACAACTTTACTGTAACAAGTCTTTAGTACTTTGCAAGATTGCCTTACGCGCTGCATGAATTCTATTATTTTTATGATATAAATATAACACAGCAAAAGAGTACGGGCAATTATTTACATGGTTTTAATTAGACACTGAGGCCTATGAAATAAGAGAGATTCTGATTGTTGTGTAGGTACAAAAATTTACATGTGTGTGCGTGGTGTTGGTGTATTATGGAAGCTATTTGATCGTGCCTATTGTAATCCGTTTGCACAACTATCTTGCAGGCTCCGGTGATGTGTTGTATCGTTTCTGAAGCTGATTTACTCTACCTACAAAGGTCGCTTTGCTGCATGGTCTCCTTGGTTATATGTTTACGATAATTTGCAGTGTTTATTATTAGGAGTTTTTTACATTACTTTCAAATAAAGTATTACTAAACATTAAGCTATGATACTGCAACTTTGACTTTGGCAAAATGATGAAAAGACCAAGAGGCGATTCGAAAATAGAAAAAACAAATAACAGACACCTCGTGTCATATTTTTTAAAGGAATAGAAGCACGAGCGTGTGGGTTTTGAAAGGAAGTCTGAAGGGACAAGTTGTGCTCTTGTTTTATTTTCTTTTTCTTTGTGTATTTTTGAGTTAAATCGGATAAAGTTTATGGCATTTTTTTCGATATAGGTTAATGTCAGTGCACGAGTTGTGATTTGTTCGTTGTGAAAGAGAATAACAGTGCGAAAACATGTTTTTTCGGCTTGCCTCCAAAACTCTTTCGGACATGTTCTCGTAAAGTAGCCATCGCTTTACTTGAACATCTGACTGACTAGACTGATACCTGACGACTTACTGATTTATTCTATGACGCAGAAATTATACTTGACACTGGCAATATGCACAGAGTGCGATGCCATTATTTAATAATGAAGCACGAGCGTGTTTTGGCGGGAAGTCGTAAAGGACATATTGTGCTCTTGTTTTATTTTTACTTTCTTGGTGTATTTTTGAGTTATATCGGATAAATTTGATGGTATTTTGTTCGATATAGATTAATTATAGTGCACGAGTGTTGTGAATTAAAATAACAGTGCGAAAATCGTTTTTTTCGCCTTGCCTCCAAAATTCCATTGGTCACGTTCTGGTAAAGAAGCCATCGCTTTACTTGAATGTCTGACTGACTTGACTGACTGATTACTGACGACTTACTGAGTTTACCTATTATTACTCGCCCAGATTCACTGAAACTGGAAAAAACGTGATGCAAAAATTATACTTGACGCTGGTAATATGCAGAGTTTGCGATGCCATAATTGAAGAAAAAAAAAGGATTGTCGGACCGTTTATATGGAAACATTTTTTTTAAATAAATATATTTGATATAATACTTATTATTCTATTCCCGTCGAAGACAAATCAAAAAACAGAAAAATCATAAAAATTGGTCCAGCCGTTCTTAAGTTATAAATGGTATAACTAACACGACTTTACAAGATTGTAAAGTCAGTTCACGTCAGCGCAGAAGGCGGCAGGCGGCAAGCCGGCGCCGCCAGCATTCGGTCCGCAAATAAAACTGTACCGTTTGCAAAGAAATTGAAAATTCAATAACTCCGCGATTTCCTTCCGACAGGCGACTTTAAAAATATGATAGATGATACATCGCGGGCTTTTTGCGAACGCCGATGTTCGGCTGATTTATTGGCGCGCGATCGATGTTTTCTCACCGTCGCGGCGTCGTCGCCACTTTATTCAAGTCTCGATTTTCGCGGACTAACGCTTCGTTTGCTATTATGCTTGTTCGTGATGAATGGAGATGGCTATTCACTCTTATTATGTCTATGATGTAGCGATGAAAGAAATGGCAATGATATTACAGACGTATACGTTCAGAATTGGGTAGTAAAACATGACGCCTGCGATTTTTCCTTGCAATAGAATGCTGTGCTATTATTTATATGTACCTATTTAAAACATAATAAGAATCTTGAAAATTACCTAAGACATATTTTTTATACATAGGTTACGAGTATGATTTGAAATTAAAATGATAGCGCCTAGTGCCAGTGCGGTTCCCCGCACCCCTCCGCAAGCTTCAAATGAAGTTGCTTCCGTTATCAAAGAAACGTTACACCTGTAAAATATTATTAAACTTAAGTGCGTCTTATAAATACATTATGGCGATATTCATATCGTAGATAATGCTGTTATTATGCTCGCAACGGCCTTAATAAGCAGGGCTGAAGCAGAACAGTTGTTTGTTCGAGCGAAATGTCGAACTTCATGAACTTAATGAATTTATTTTGGTTTCATATTAGCTCGGTATAATTACGAAAATCGCTATATTATGGCTAATCAGGTTAAGTTAGTTAAAAGACGATTTTACCCTGGTTTAGTTTACAGCAGTTTATTTGTTTAATTTTAAGAACACTTATTACAAGTTTTGGTCGACACGACATTATTACAGCAAAATTTTTCAGAAAAAAAAACAGGTTTTGATTAGTGTTGCCACTGTTTAGTGTTTTTAATTTTTTTATTTGCTTACTGCACTCTTTAAAATGGACAAACTCATTTATTCGGAAAAATAAATTCATCAGAATCAATCGTCAAAAAATTATCTGATGATAAAGCATAGAATATTTGATATTTTGGTGCTATCAATATATTTACTGATAAATTGCCTCTATTACTGTTTAATGGATCCATAATGGATCACATGCATAAATCAAGCACAGTCTTCGCGGCTGTAGCTCGTCTATTCGCGACGAATATTTTAACGCCTCACTTCATTACCCGAAGATCTTCGCATCCCATTGTGAAGTTCATTCATAAATAGTTTATTTTTGTTCCAAAAAATAAAATATGCAAGCTGTCCACAAATATCTTATTATTTTAAAAACTCTTTTAACGTCACTCCTGAGCACATGTCTCCTCTTAGAACTTCTTTCTTCTTCTTTTCAGCCTCTGAGAACAATAATGGATTAAGCCATTGTCCGCCACGCTGGCCAAGTGCGGGTTAGTGGATAATATATAGTAGCAGCAGTATTTAAGAAATAGCATAGCAGCGTATATAAGAAATAGTCTCCATAATTTAAATAAAAATTTGAAGCACATATTAATGAACCGGAGTTAAAAGACCGCAAAAAGTCGCGTCGACTCAGCAATCCATGCTATTAACGCCGTGCTATATTCCGTCTAATTATTGATTAATAGCGGGAGGCTAAATCACGCAGTGCGTCATCTGAGCACTCATTACTAGTGTACGCAGAACACTGTAACAGCGTAATTACAAAAAAGATTTTATTTTATAAAATTTTGACATAAATAATATCTATCTGGAGTAAAGACCACAAAGAGTCGCTAGTCACAGCAAGGCGAGCCATTATCACCGCGCTATATTCCGTCTAATTGCCGTTTAATGGCGGGAGGCTAAATCACGCACTTTGTCTCACGACAGTGACTCGTGTTAGTCGCGGCGAATATTGTAACGCGGTGTTCAATGATTTCACTGCGAGTTTTTAAAACATTTCAATTGTGCCCAAAAATAAAATATTCAAGTTATCAATATTAGGAACAAATTTATATGTATGCCTGAGATGTATACAAGAAAAAACAATGCAAAATAACTAATTTTTGCTCGTGGCAGCACTGTAACAGCTTATATACATAACAATACATTTCTAAATATGTAAATACTTATTAATTGAAATAAGGCCGCAAAGAGTCACGTCGACAGAGCAAGGCGAACCATTAATGCCTCTTTATTCCATCTAATTGCCGTTTAACGACGGCGTGCATAAGCTATTCACTGCGTGGTTTGTACTACTCTTTACAAGTGTAATTAGCAACGCTGTAACACATACTTACAATAAAATATTTTTTGTACAAAGAAAAAACAAAAAATAAGTAAACATCATTCGCATCATCGTGTATATATGTTAAAACTTGTTCATAATAAAATTTAATTTCGAAATAAACAATTATTAACTGAAGTAAAAAAAGACCGCAAAAAGTCGCATCGACACAGCAAGGCGAGCCATCAACCCCGCGCTATATACCGTCTAATTGTCATGTATGTATAAGAACAGTAATTTGGAGGCTCATTTCCTACCATGTACACACACCTAGTTTCAGACCAGCCCGAAAACAAAGAGCCATACGAGCACAGCCACAGGTCATGAACAGTTAGTCTTTTCATCATTTAACTTTTTGTTGTTTTGTGAAGGAAGTAGAGATCTTATATGAAAGTTACACAACTAATACAAACATTACCGGAAACTGCGCTACTTCACAAGCAAAACCTCAGCCTCGCGGCATATAAACAAAGCTTTACGGCAAGTGCCGCGCGTAATGCACCGCGACACTAACTAATGCCCCTCTTAACCTCCTTACACGCCTTTATTCTAATTGCCACTTAATGGCCGCTGTGCATGCGCAAACCGGCACCCAAGAGGGTATTTTTTTATTTTCTCGAGCACATCAAGAAAAAGTAAAATAGTGTGTCCTCCAGGCGTGGTGCTCCAAACGGGCATATCTTAGGAGAGTGATGTAGAACGCACACCTCGCCGTCCCATCCGTGGCCACTGGCTAGACCGTCCGAGCTGCTTATCGCCGGCAAACCTGGAAGCCCATTTTTAATCATCTCCTACGATAATGCAGAGGATTTTAAATAAAAAACAATAACAACTGGAGCTTGCCCGGGAGTATCGGAAATGACACTTTTATTTCACGGTGATATTCATCCTACCATCTAATCTCACTACATTTTATTTTTTCTACCTTAGTTTGTTAAGCACCATATTTTGTCCGTCCTTTTTTATAAACTTTTAAAAACCTGTGAGTGCTCCCCATTATTGAAATGGAAAGAAAACATATAACTATAATAATATATATGTATAATGTTTTCTATGCTTGATATTTGTATGCCAATATAATGGTACAATAAGCGCACTTGTATTTCTATATGTAAGACCATGTATAACCTTATTGACAAATAAAATATTGATTGATTGATTGAACTATTTCATGTTCCCTCCACCTAATCTGTAAAATGTACTTGGTTCCCACGAAGCTCGCGTGAACCCAAATTTAGCATCGTGTTTCCCCTCCTATAAATCACCCCCTCCCCACCCGACGACAATTAACGCACATTATTCTCGCATATTTAGCGCCGCTCCATTTCGCGCGGTTCATTAAACGCAAACAGATCGCGTCTTCCCGATTCTTCTGCTTTTTGAAATGGCGGCTTAATATAGCGTCACATTTAAAAGTAAAACGAAGAGGCCAAATTGATGTGCGGAGAAAATTATTGCTGTATGAAAACTGTCATATTGTTGAATAGATATGATGAAACGAAAATATATTTTATAATAATGGTGTTGGTGGTGTTTAAGGAATCCAAAATGTCTGTTTAAATAACATAAAACGACAGTTTCCTGTGCTACATTCGCTATATCAGTATCTCTTTCTTATAAATAATATTTTCATCTCTTACGCTTTGGGATTCCGAACTCGAAGTAAAATGTACACAGTTAAATGTTACTACGTGATTTTTTATTTTACTATAATGTAGTTTAAAAAACTAAAAAACACGCTTTTGAGAAAATACGAATTAAAAACTAAAAAAATAAGAAGAAAATGTATATTACTGTAAATAAAGCGTGGGGTGCATGGTGTCAATAGTAGGTATCTTAAAAACCACTGGAGGAATCCGGCTCGACAAGGACCAGATATTGATGGGTAAAGGGGGGCCTCCGGTTCGCTATGACCAAAAATGGTGGTGGAATAAAGGGTGGAAAGGAGGGTGGTCCCCCGTTGCGGGTGATGGAATTGTGGACTGTAAGTTGCGGTTTGAATTAATGGTGGAAAAACGAGAAGGATTGATAAAGGGAGCAAACGCACTAACCTTGCTTCTCTCTTCTTCTCTTGCCCGGGAACTGGTGTTGTCCTTCACACTCACTATTATAGGTGCCTTGCACCATACACTTTGAGTCAGTTAAATCACAAAACTATTGACAGCGGTGATGGCGGCGATGCGGCGAGTCTGATGACCACGTGTTAGGTGGCTTGCGGTGCGGTTGTCACTAGAGGACTTGCATACGCGTCGGCGGCGTGCGCGTCGGCGGCGGGACGAAGGCAGACTGATCCATATTATGTAATAGTGCGCTTGCGGGGAAGAGAGGGAGGGTGAAGGGGAGGGAGGTGAAATGACTTAATTGGCGCGAACATCCCCCCGGCCTTGAGGTCTCCTCAAATAGCGAATTAAAAAAAAATAAAAAATAAACATAAATATATACAGCGGAGTTAATATCATGTAGAAAAAACTATATATGCGGTGAACAGAGGCGATGCGATGAATATAATTAGTAAATTAATAAAAATATTATAATAGCGGGATGAGAATTTATACTTAAACTATAACTTATAAAATATAAACTACAATATTATTGTGTTGGTAGAGGGCAAAGTCTAACAATGGGCCGCTGCAAAGTGGAGCTCTTAGTCTTCACTTGTGCAACGCGCACCACACCATCCCTACCAGGAAACAGTTCAGTGACGACGCCTAGCGGCCACTGAAGAGGCGGAGCGTTATCCATATCGATAAGAACAACGGTTCCTACAGAAATGGAATTAATAGAATGTTTATTCCACTTTTCTCTTGCTTGTAGTGTATGTAAGTATTCTGATCTGAAGCGCTTCCAGAATGACTGAACCATCGAATCAAGCAATGAAAAACGTGATAAAAGATTGATGCGTTCTTTACTAAGATCCGCGGCGGGTAAACATCCAAGTGGATTAACAGCGAGGAAATGCGCGGGCGTAAGTGCAGTAGGTTCCGCCGGATCGCTACTTAACACGTAAAGCGGTCGTGAATTTAATATGCGTTCGACCTGAGTGAGGACAGTAAGCAACTCCTCATACGTGAGGATCTGCTTACCTATGACGCGAAATAAATGATACTTTACTATCTTTATATTTGACTCCCAAAGCCCACCAAAATGTGGAGCGTTTGGAGGGTTAAGTTTCCAAGTGATGCGGTTATCAGAAAGGACCTGATTAAATACTTTATAATATTCGTCTGAACGTAAAAAGGAATGAAGTTCCTTCAAGTATGAACGCGAAGCAATAAAATTAGTAGCGTTATCACTGGTGAGTCATCATCATTAACGATGTGCGAATAAATCACGCAGCCATATGCCTTTTCACTGGCGTCGGCGAACGCGACTAGCGAGACTTGCGAATTCTTATTTATACCCATATGGCGAGGAAACTTTAATTTCGATATCAAAGGTAACCCTGAAATATATTGTTGCCATGCAGTGACAACGTGAGCGGGCGGAGCCTGGTCCCAGTCAAGTTTTGAGAACCCATAAGGTTTTAATGAGAAGCTTAGAGAAAAGAATTACTGGACCCACGAGCCCCAGAACATCATACAAGCGAGCGGTTGCGGATAAAATAGAACGCTTGGTACAAGCGAGCGGCGGCGGCGAAACTAGAAAAGAAAAACAATCAGTTGCGGGGTGCCAACGAAGATCCAATATTTTAAAAATATTTTGGTCGTCGAATGAGACCCCGTCAAGCTGACGGTGCGTTGCGGGGATGTGCTGTAAAAGCTCTGAACTGTTACTAGTCCACTTAACCAATTCAAATCCTCCACGCTGAAACATTTGAATTAGTTCAGTGGCTACGTCAACGGCGCTGTTGACGCAGGGCGCGCAGGACGCGATATCGTCCATATAAATATCTCGTTCGACCACCGAAGCAGCCAGAGGATAGGACTCCTTCTCCTCGGAAGCCAACTGACGTAGTGTGCGTAGCGCAAGAAAAGGAGAAGAGCGTAAACCAAAAGTCACACGATTAAATTCGTATGTTTGTATGTCTTCCTCATTAGAAAAGCGATAAAGAATGCGTTGAAACGCGCGGTGCGATTTTTGTACTTCAATGCATAAATACATTTGCCTAACGTCGGCAAAAAAGGCGATGCGATAAACTCGTACGTTTATTAAAATATTAAAAGTATCAGACTGTAAATCTCAATTAAGTTTTTTGCGGCAGCTCCTCTAACTTTAGCGACGTTTGACTTTTATCAATACGAGTAGGATAAGAAACTAAAGAACGCGGCATGCATGTAGGAAAGTCGATATCTGCGTCTCCCATTATTATGTATCCTAGTGACGTTTCTATGGCACTCGGCGATTGCGAATTAATTATTTTATCAGTTAACAAAATTTGTAAATAAGTGTTAACCCCTAATAAAACGTCAATGTCACCTGGTGTATGGAATTGATCGTCAGCTAAACGTAAATTATTTATATAATTAATTTTCGAAACGTCTATTAACGACTCGGGTAATTGTCCAGTTATAGCGGGAACAACTAGCGGTTCAATATGATAAAGTTTATTTTCATCAAAGCGGGAGCTAAACTGCAAAGAAGTAACACCTAAAATCTGCTGCGATACTCCACCGATTCCTTGCGCCTCTTTAACTGGTGTTTTATTGGAGATCGGTAGGTACAAACGTTTGCAACACTGTTTCGTGATGTAATCACATTGCGAGCCAGGGTCCACTAAACAACGCAACAAATATTGGTGTCCGTATTTAGTACAAACTTTAATCTTCGCAGTTCCCAATAATGTAGTGCGGTGCGGCGCATTACCACAATCGCGCGAAACGTTACATGACGTGGATGCATTTTTTTCTCCTGGACCTTGTTCTACCGAAGGCTGATCGACCTTATTCGTACTACTAACAAAATGAAGTAGCGTATGGTGCGAGCGGGAGCAATACCTACATAAACGCTGTGACTTACAAAAATGAGTGGCGTGTTTATTACTTAAACAATTAGTGCAACATTTATTTCGTTTTACAAAATTGTACCTGTCCTGTGCATTTATTTTTAAAAAATGCGGACAGACAAATAGGTGTTCGTGATCACCCGATTTACAGAAAATACATGACCGATTCGAATCTGTATTAATAAAAGTTTTGCTTATATTTTTAGCGGGAGCGGGAACCAAATTACCTTTAATTTTATTATTGTTAGACATATTATGCGAAGTATTTATTGTATGGCACAAAGCCCTATTCTGGTCATGTAAAAACTGAACCAAAGCGGAATATTTCGGTATGTTTACGTTGCGACATGACATTTCAAACGACTTTACGGTATCGTTATCTAATTTTCTAAGCGCGATATTTAGAAATAGAGAATCAGATATGTCATCAATATTAAGTTGCTTAAGAGCGTTAATAGAAGCATCAAATTTATCCATAAATATTTGATAACCAGCGGATGTGTTAGCGTTAACGTTCGTCAGTTCTAACAGCTGACTGACGTAGGTAGTCGCGAGCGCACGCTCGTCGTTATATCTACGTATGAGCGCGTTCCATATCACAGAATAGTTTTCAGCTGTAGGCATTAAGCCTGAGCAGATTGATAATGCCTTATCACTAAGTTTACTAACAAGATAATAAACGCGTTCAGCATCTGTTAATTGCTGATTATCATGAACTAATGTTTTAAATTGTTGGTAGAACATAGACCAGTGTCGTATGTCACCATTAAAAGAAAGTAATTCTATGGGCGGAAGCGACGGTATAATTTTTGTAGGTAAACTATTCTGTAATTTACTTGAAGATGAAGCGTTTAATTTTGACACTTGACTTTTAATACGACTATATAGATCATGAAAAGATTTCCACGATCCGAAATCTACTTGCGCGTTCGGATTTAATTTTAAATTTGTAACATTATAAGATTCTAACGTGTCCTTGAACTCGGTACGCAAGTATTCAAGGTCAGATGCCGTGTCAAGAAATGCGTCCTGTGCGTCTGACGAACTTAATGCACTTATAGATAAATCATAAATTTGTTGTAAACGTTCGTAAATAGCATTTCGTTTTGCAATTAATATTTTCAAACTAATTTCGTCATTTGAAACCGTTTCAGATACAATTTTGCCTTTAGTAGACATTTTGTCGTGAACAAGATAAATCAGTTAAAACAGTTAAGATTATAAAACTTATGTATGGCGTAATGAATGAATACGTAGGTAGTTACTAGCGAAACAACGATCGCCGGTCGCGTCGGCTCCGGCAACCACAAATATGGCGGACTTCAATTAATGAAAAATAGAATGCGTACCTATGAGGTGTAATTTCGATTACAAATATAGGTAAATAATGGTGCGAATGGTGCGAATGCGCTTTGCAAAAATAATAATATACCTACGTGAGCGGTGCGTTATTAATATGCGGGATATAAATAATCGTAGATATAATACTTATTTGCAAAAATAAATAGCGGATGGTGCGGTGTGTTTTGCAAAAAGAATATTAAACCTACGTGAGCGGTGCGTTATTAATATGCGGGATATAAAATAATCGTAGATATAATACTTATTTGCGAAAATAAATATGAATAGGCACTTATAATATATTACATGAAATACATATGTATGCGTATTTATGAGATTAAACACCTAATTAACCCGGGTGAAGTTACTAAACTATTGATTCGAAATCAGGCTCGACTGGACCAAAAAATTGGAGGAATCCGGCTCGACAAGGACCAGATATTGATGGGTAAAGGGGGGCCTCCGGTTCGCTATGACCAAAAATGGTGGTGGAATAAAGGGTGGAAAGGAGGGTGGTCCCCCGTTGCGGGTGATGGAATTGTGGACTGTAAGTTGCGGTTTGAATTAATGGTGGAAAAACGAGAAGGATTGATAAAGGGAGCAAACGCACTAACCTTGCTTCTCTCTTCTTCTCTTGCCCGGGAACTGGTGTTGTCCTTCACACTCACTATTATAGGTGCCTTGCACCATACACTTTGAGTCAGTTAAATCACAAAACTATTGACAGCGGTGATGGCGGCGATGCGGCGAGTCTGATGACCACGTGTTAGGTGGCTTGCGGTGCGGTTGTCACTAGAGGACTTGCATACGCGTCGGCGGCGTGCGCGTCGGCGGCGGGACGAAGGCAGACTGATCCATATTATGTAATAGTGCGCTTGCGGGGAAGAGAGGGAGGGTGAAGGGGAGGGAGGTGAAATGACTTAATTGGCGCGAACAACCACCCCACACTTTATTTACAGTAATATACATTTTCTTCTTATTTTTTTAGTTTTTAGTTCGTATTTTCTCAAAAGCGTGTTTTTTAGTTTTTTAAACTACATTATTTATTTTTAATTTTTAGGTTGGATTTTTATTCTCATATTATTGCATTGTCATCGGCCCTTGACCCCTATGCAAATTTTCAAGTTAACCAGAAAATTATATAAATTAACAAAAATCATATTTTGCAAATTGAAAAATGGAATAATTTTATCAAATTAGTGTATTTTCATCGGTCCTCAATAAATCTACAAAGTTTGAACGAAATCTGGCCGTTTAAAGTGGGTCAAAATCGCGCCCAAAGAAGTCGGTTACAAACAAACATACATACAGGTGAAGCTAATAAAAAGCGTGTAATAAAGTAAAAACACATCTTCTTTGATATATAATGAACTGATTTTCGATTTCTGAACGGATTTTCTGAACATACTGGCACCAGTTTAAGATTTGCAGTAAACAAAGAGCAAAAAAACCGGCCAAGTGCGAGTCGGACTCACGCACGAAGGGTTCCTTACCATTATCTATAAAAAATCACGTTTATTGTATGGGATCCCCCTTAAATATTTATTTTATTCTATTTTTAGTACTTGTATAACAATAGCGGCAACAAAAATACATCATTGCCCTTGATTATCCATAGAAATCATTGCATTAATATTGAATGAAAGGTAAATTTGTGGTTTACGATTTATGACGTATTAAAATAAACTACTTACTAGATCCCATTCATACCAATTTTCGGTGAAAGTTTGCATCGTAATGTATATCATATATATTTTTTATTTTTATTATTCTCTTATTTTAGAAGTTACAGGGGAGGGACACATTTTACCACTTTGGAAGTGTCTCTCGCGCAAACTATTCAGTTTAGAAAAAAATGATAATAGAAATCGCAATAATAATATCATTTTTGAAGACCTATCCATAAATACCCCACACGCATGGGTCTGATGAAAAAAAAATTTTGAGTTTCAGTTCTAAGTATGGGAAACCCTCAAAATTTATTGCCTTTTTTCTATTTTTGTGTGAAAATCTTAATGTGGTTCACAGAATACATCTACGTACCGAGTTTCAACAGTATAGTTCTTATAGTTTCGGAAAAAAGTGGCTGTGACCTACGGACGGACCGACAGACAGACAGACAGACATCACGAATCTATAAGGGTTCCGTTTTTTTCATTTGGCTACGGAACCCTAAAAAGTCGAAAACATGCAACAGTACAGCAAAATAGGTTTACGAAACAAATTGCTGTTAGGGCACAATTAAAAATTTCACATTCAATTTACATGTCCGCAACCCTTTTTGCGTCCCACTGCAGCTGATGGGCACTGGTCTCTCCTCATTATTGGGAAGGCCTGGAGCTTACTCCACCACGCTGCTCCAATGCGGGTTGGTGGAGATGCGGGATAGTGGCCAACCCGCTCAATTTACATACTTACTCGAATTTATAAATGAAATTGTATTTTACTCACACGTCAGCGACACACGAAGCACGCATGGCCCAGCGGCTGGCGCAGAATGCAAGCGAATTACGCATCTACGCGAAACGGTTGCGATCCGGTGTGAAATGGGTGACCGTGGCAGATAGTAATAATAGTACCTAGTAGAAATATTATTTTTACAAAAAAAATGTCAACCTATTTCAATTGCTTTTAACGAAAATGTAAAAATCTTATCTAAGTTTCAGCCATTACAGAGCACATCGAGAAAGAGGCGACGTAAATAAAAGTGTAGTAATAATTGAATAGCGCCGAGCTCGGCGAAGTGTTTCAGTTAATTCCGTGCTTTATGACGTCATATTTCCGGAGAGCGCTCCCTTTTGCCCAGTTTGTAGCGGGTCGTGTAACTGTCTCCGTTGCCCCGATCTGCCCGCTCCTACAACTCCTACAACTTTAACCTCTTCCTGTACAATTTTTAGGCATAGCTGTAACTTCCTTGGCATCCCAGTGCTGGGCACTTGTCTCTCCTCACTATTGGAGGACTGAAGACTACTTCACCACAATGCTCGAATGCAAGTTAGTGGCTAACCGCCCGTAAGGCCTTCGACAAGGTTTATTAACTGCTATCTATCGATAAAAATGGGTCCGCTGTGTTCTAGGAAACACAGAAACGAAAAAGTATTTTGCCACTATCTACCACGGTCATCCATTTCACACCGTATCGCAACCGTTTCGCTTACATGCGTAATTCGCTTGCATTCTGCGGCAGCCGCTGGGCCATGCGCGCTTCGTATGTCGCTGACATGTGAGTAAAATACAATTTCATTTATAAATTCGAGTAAGTATGTAAATTGAATGTGAAATTTTTAATTGTGCCCTAACAGCAATTTGTTTCGTAAACCTATTTTGATGTACTGTTGCATGTTTTCGACTTTTTACCGACTTCCAAAAGAAGGAGGTACTGTATTCGGCTGTATGTATTTTTTTTTTTTTATATATGTTCACCGATTACTCCGCCGTTTGTGGACCGATTTTCAAAATTCTTTTTTTGTTCGTTAGCTTATACTTCCGAGGTGGTCCCATTGTCACCAAATCAGGATCTGATGATGGGATCCCAGGGAAATCGAGAGGAACTCTCAAATTTTATAGGCACACACATTGATTTTCTTATAGTTTCTGAAGCATAAGAAATATTTACGCATAGAAATCATCATCTCATGTTGCTGAGCTGATGATGGAAGGTACTGCGACAGTGAGGAGTTGAGAGCAAATTCTTTCAATAAAGGTTTTTTTGTTCGAAATCTTACATTCCTGAGGTGGTCCAACTGTCACCATGTCAAAATCTGATGATGTGATATTAGGGAAATCGAGGGAAACACTGAAACTTAATAGGCACACACATTCTTTTAGTCATATTTTTAACATAATACAAATATTTATGTCTAGTAATTAAAACCTGCTGTTGCTTAGCTGATGATTGAAGGTACAACTCCTCAACGGTTAGGAGCCGAGAGCAAATTCTTTCTTTAATGTACACGTTCAGGTGGACTGATAGTAGTATTCTTTCAGGCTATTAGATAAACATGATTATAAAAGGTAAATTTGTTTAAAGTTTAGAAGTTAAGTGAAATTTTTTCCAATTATGCTAATACATACAGAATTATCAAAATTACTAAAAAGAGTGAAATAAATTAAGTTTTTAACAAAAAAATAGAACCGACTTCAAACGGTAAAAAATAAAATTGTTCAGTACCTACTTCTTCTTGCTTATGGTAATGACTCTTAAAACTATTTTTGAAGTCGGGCCCTTAGTGAAATGTCCTGTCTTAGTAAATATAGTGTACCTTTCGTTCTGAATGGGCACCGACTCCAATATAGTTTTAACAGTCATTACCATAAGCAAGAAGAAGTAGGTACTGTCCCACTGTCTGTACTGTCGATGTCGGTGCCAATTTAGAACGAATAGTACGACATTTGCTAAGGGCCCGACTCCAGGAATAGTTTTAAGAGTCATTACCATAAGCAAGAAGAAGTAGGTACTGAACAATTTTATTTTTTACCGTTTGAAGTCGGTTCTATTTTTTTGTTAAAAACTTAATTTATTTGCTCTTTAATTACTGCAAATTTTAAACTGGTGCCAGTACGTTCATAAAAGATAAGATCAAATCTATAGGTCATTCTTTATTCCAGAGTTATTAACTTATTACTTTGACTTAGTACATTGACAAAATGTTCTAGCTAATTCTACGCTTTATGATGTCAAATTTCGTAGCGCTACTGAAATACTTTGTATTATGATGACCTATAAAGTACACTTTGTTAAACAAAAATGACGTCAGGTCTTTGACGCTAATAAGTCTTTTAACTCTTTTTTTACCTTATTTGTTACTTTAAATTCTGTTTAAGGTATTTCGGTCAGTAACAAATTTTATACATTTTCTCATACACTTAAATTCGTAAAGGATTCATTATCTTTTTCGTAAATAGAATTACATCATAGCTCGGCCTCAGCAACTGCGCTAGCAGTTTATACACTAACATGTTAAGAGCCTTGTACAGCGCGCTTGTTCATTTTCATTATGTGCAAATTTTAATTTAAAAATGCTCTTCCAAAACAGCTTCATTTAAGCTTCTTACCAGTACTTTACGAGCGCGTAGAGAGCCTTCCACAGCTTTTTCTTTATTTTCTAATTTGAACCGCTCGCGTCGTTACAGTGCGCTCACCGCGACGTTCCAGAGTTTTTACATTTTACTTTTTACTTCACGCTTCCCGGACACCATAAACCCACTATTTATTCGTTAAGTTGGAAACCGACTTTGACATAGATTCGTGTTTACCTTAGCGGAGCCCAACGTTCCGTGTCGCTTCACAAGAAATACGAAAACAGTCGCAGCGGAGCGTTGCCAAATGTAATTGGGTTTCGTTCGGGAGCCGCGAGTTACCGATCGTTCTAGAATTCCATTACCGTCCGGTGAAGCTAGTACGCATTACGCTGAATAATGGCGCAAAGTGGTGGCGAGTCGCGCGGCGCCGGGAACAATGCGCATTATACGCGGCGGACGGAGCGCTTAGTTCCCGGTTTTGCTGCGGGTGGCGCTGTGCGCTGGCAAATGGGTTCTTTGGAGCGAGCGGCTTCTTGCGACGGGTAATCATATATCCGCTCTACTCGCTTACGCTAATACTCTCCAAATGAATCGCTTAGTACTCAGGTTCTTGGGCTTTTGTTTTTGAGCCCTTTTGCATTCTAGACCTTAGTCTAAACTTTTTTCATTAACAGAAAAGGTGCTTTAGCAGCACACCTAAAACACTTAGCCTCTTTCTTTTAGGGAGTAGGAAATTTCGAAAAACTATAGGTGACAAATAATGTAAGCTTATTTCAAGAAGCTATGTAGATCTAATATTAATAAAGGCTTAATCGGAACAGAAGAGAATTATGCAATAGATTGTGATCAGAGACTTTCTGATGTCTAAGACCTATGCTCAGCAGGGAATATGGATATAAAAGTGGTGAAAAGTTTTATTTAAAATGCTCACCCAAAACAAATTCATTGAAGCCTCTTAGGAGTACTTTGTGAGCGCAGAAAGATCCTTCAACGCCTTTTTCTTTGTTTTCTAATTTAAGTCTTAGGGCTTATACATACATATATTACACAATCTAAGTACGGAGCTTACGGGCTTACTCCTACTGTATCCGTGATATCCTTGATGTTACGGCAATATAGAGCTAAGACACGTCAGATGTTGAGAAGAAGTGATGCGAGGCTTAGCAGGTATCTACAAGCTCAGTGTGATGACGACATTACTCTGTTTCCAGTTTCGCGCGGCAGGTAATGTTTAAATACTGAATTAATCTACCCCAGTCAGCTTTAATATGCTCCCGTAAATTATTCCAACTTTAAAATGGATTTAAAAATATACCGCGGCTTTACGATTTCAATGGTATAAAGTATTTACTTTCGCGGCGTTCTGGCAGCCAGCCATCGCTGTAAGGATTCGCAAGAGAAGTAGAATTATATTCCTTTCGATGTTTACACTGACAGGTATGCTGATTGTGCCAAAATCTCTGTTTATTTTTCAGCTTTACTATCATTCGCTAAGATCGTGAATTTTAATAATAAAAGTCGTAAAAGGATATTTTATTCTTAGCCATCTATCGTACTGTTTGGCGAATAAAAGAGTTGTGACAACGCGAGCTACCTCTAAAATATTAGCGAAAGTGGACAAGAACAACAGCTTTAAGTGAAACCTGGATTTACTTGAGAATAGATGTTTGTTGAATGGTAAGTGTCATGCGGCCCATAATGACCGAATGCGAAGGATGGATCTCATTCAGTCGGAGATGGGCTCTTCGGGCTCCCTTGAAAATGTACCGGGCGTAGAGCCTATTATTAATTAATTAGCCTATTATTAATTAATGTTAATAAATAAAACAAATAACGATAACAAAGCTACATTAATTACTATAGCACCATAACGCCGAAAGTTTTGCTTGTAAGTCTTACATGAGAAAACTCGACTGACTGTCCTAAAAAGATGCCAAAGACCAAATTAATGCTTAGTTTTTATGAAATTCCAATACAGGTAAAAAAAATAATTCATATTACTGGCTGGCTGTAACCCTTATTGGCACGGGTCTTTCCCCATTATTGGGGATGACTGGAGCTTACTCCACCATGCTGCTCCAATACGGGTTCATATTACTACGACGTGATAAATACTCATTAGAATCTCCTTGTATAATATATCCAGTGAAAGAGAGGAGCGGTCTCAGGGTTAAGGGCGCTCTCAAAGTGAGCGAGCGAAGATAATGAGACTATGTCAGGACTACGATTACTTCTTGTGAGAGTCATTGACACTTCAGAAAGAAATTTAGATGTCCTATTGTCACTACTCTTGACTTTTTATACATAAAACATCACAGAGAAGTGGGACGACCTTAGGGTTAACTGGGTTAAGCGGGTGGGTGATCCAGAGCAGCAAGGTGGCAGAATGCATAGCCATGTGCCCTCGATGTTTTCATACTATTCGGATTAACGATGCTGTATATCAACTGCCTATTGATATATATCCATCCCGATATGGTTCCAACTACTTTACGTTCCACGCAGAAACGCGCATGAAATTTTTTACGCCGTCGTAACCCTGATCGACTTTCAGCAGATATTGCGAAGCGAGGTAGACCGTTCATATTCTACATCAGCCACCGGGCTATGCGTACTGTGAGAGCTACTTATGTATGTGGTAATGGCGTGTAGTGTTATTTAGTAGGGCGGGAAGCGGGGGATGCTGGCGCGGGGAGGACGGGAAGCCAAACTTGTGCCCGCGCCGCTGTCACGCTGTAATTGAGAAACTTCCGCCGAGTATTAAAATGAATTTATGCGCACTCGTTATACAGCTTTATATGCATAATAAAAATAATAATAATAAATATTTAGTAGTACTTACGTTTATTTAACATCATAACAGAAAGTATAGTAGATTTCAGTTTAAAGTTAAGGACTCAAACCTATTCTTGGTAAATAAGGACGCGGTATATGACGTTATTTTCCTTCGGTTATAATATAACCGATATAGGGGCTTAAAAAAAAAATACTGTACAGCTGCCCTACATCTGCCTATTTTCACACAATTTCTCTATTATTATTATTTAAATAAATAATAATAATAGCCTACCTATCTAATATTTTATATCGTCGTCGAAATAACATTTTAAACAAAATCTCACTTTTGAACAGGACGAATTTCACAGATTTCAGGTTTTCCTACTAACGTGAGATTATTTTACTTTGCATTTTATTTTGCAAGAAATGAACGTAAACAATAAAAGTTTCTTTACGTTAATTTCTTGCACTGTTGCTAGTCCATGTAGCTTCGGGATTAAAAATAGAGCTACGGTATTCCCTGCCTGATCGTAAGAGATCGTAAGAGAGAAAAAAAAAAGAGACGACTAAAAGCGGGAGTCCTCCCCAAGCGCAGGGGCAAGCCACCGAGGGGGTTTTAGTGCGGTCAAATTCCACATCCTCAACTCGGTATCCTCTCCCAAGGTGCGGGGTACCTTTTGAAGGTTACAAAAGATACAAAAAAAAGTATAGTGTTGCTTCTCTCGTGAATTGGTTGTAATATTTTTGGTATGGAATACGAACTTCTTTAAATATGCTGCAATCGTAACTGTCATATCTACAAATACGTAAGACGTAAAAAAGTAAGCAATCAAAATTCAAAATATCTTATTCATTTTTGGAATACAAACATTAACAAACAATCTGTGGCCGTGCGTGGTGTGGTTCCGTGGGAGTCGGAGAGGAAAAACTTTCAGCACCACTCTTTTGAGTGTCTGTTACATATACATATAGCATGTAGACATAGCAATCTCGTTCACAAGGTTTTCGTTTCACAAGGACGTGCGAGTGGTTTAGCGGTTATGCGGGCAGGCGAGGCAGACTTCAGTCGGCCGCCTGCATCAGTCCTGCCGCCGAACTCATGACCCTCATACGTTATGTGAGCGCTCGGACAGCGAGTTTAACTGTAAGCTTTCACAGTACATTGAACTGAGAAATAGCTTGCAGATTTTGTCTACAATACAAAGTCGATCAATAGCTCTAACAAATGGCATTTATAGAGTACTCAGCAGCACTCTATAAATGCCAATGTCTTTCTTCTTCGGTTATTTTCTCTCTGGTAAACACATCGCCAATAAGGGCACCTACAGCCACAGATATACGTTTATTAAGATCAAATTTTATACCAAAAAAGCATAAAATATACATTTTTTTTTTAATTTAACTTCTTCGAATATTAAAAAACCGTAACTGTTATAGAGCCACAAGCAAATAGTGAAAGAGTAAGAATAGAGCAATCTCGTTCACGAGATTTTCGTTTCACAAGAACGTGCTCGAGGTTTAGCGGTCATGCGGACATACGCGCATGCGGGCGCGGGGCACTGCAGGGCGCAAAGCGGGAATTTATATGCGCTATTAAGAAAGACTTCATTCGGACGCCTGCATCAGTCCTGCCGCCTTAATTCATGATCCTCATACGTTATGTGAGCGCCCGGCTAGCGAGTTTAACTATAAGCTTTACAGTACGTTTAACTGAGGAATAGCTTGCAGAATTTGCTCACAATCGTTTCTAATATAACAAAAACAAATGTCGTGTATCTTACAATATCCTTACTTATTAAATTATAGCATTTTTAAACCAATACTCAATCTCCCTAAGAGAAACATGTTCAGATATAGATGTTTCAAATATCTTATATCGAATGTAATATTCATGCGATGCAAGGACTTCGCCCTTCGGTATTTATTTATAACCAAAGCACATACTTCAGACATTAGTCCCTAGGAGTCTAGAGGAAATTTTCTACAGAAAATACCACGATAGGGATTCCTAATATTCTACGGCATAGCAATCAGATCATGAAAGGTTTCACCTCCTGGGTAGCGCTTTAATGCTTGCAACTTCTTATGTGTTGCGGACAACATATTAACATTGAAAGAACACTGTGAAAAATCGTATAAACTAACATCATTGTCTTAACGATCTTTCACGCCGTATCGAATGTGTTTTTCAAACAAGTACAAAAGGTCAGTTCTTTCGTTAATTAAAAGCGGAACTTTATAACGTAACTAACACTTAACGAACACAGCAAAACCGTAGCCGAGAAGAAACTTAACACTTTGAACCTTGTTTGAACCTGATAGATTCCGGGGATCGCGCCGCAAACAACTTTTCTTTTGTAAATCCACGATACAAAGGAAAGTAGCACATCTTCTGCTTTATCCACACAATGGATCTCACATCGCCGCTGGATTACCGACTATCTGCAGATTAGTTTCACTCTGAACAAAGGACAAATCCTAACTATTTTTCACGTGCCACCGTTTGATTATCGACTTTATCTCCGACACGAAGAGTCCTCTGTTCTGGTCTCGGTGAAACCAATAACTTAATGTCTTCACACCTGTGTCTTTAGACTTTTGTCCCTGACTTGTCGTTTATTTCTGCACTATATTGAATTGCGATTCTTATAATGAATGAAAAATAACAAGCCTGAAGAAGACAACAAAGAAACCCCGATGAATTTAATGGAGCTATTTTGAAGAACACTAAACGCACAAGTAATTTTAAACTGCAAAAGACTCATGCCAACGAAATCAATTAAATTATGGCTACAACCCTTTTTGCGTCCCACTGCTGGGCACGGGTCCCCATTATTGGGGAGGCCTGGAGCTTACTCAACCACGCTGCTCCAATGCGGGTTGGTGGAGATGCGGGTTAGTGGCCAACCCGCTGTCGGATGTTTTCAAACCGCCCATAAGGCATCCGACAAGGTTTAACGACTGTTATCTATCGACAACAACCGGGACCGACGGCTTAACGTGCCCTCCGAAGGACGGAAACGCGCATGATTTTTTTTTGCCACTAGCGGTCACCCATCTCACACCCGACCGAGCCCGTTTGGCTTAGTTGCATAGATCGCTTGCGTTCTACGCTAACCACCTTCTTCAATTCTTCAATTAACAAATAAGATAATAATTATAATAAAACACCTATGTGCTGAAAATTCTAATATATTTTTACGACTCAAATTTGTACTTAGGTAAATGAAGTACTTACCTACATATGTCTATAGGTACTAATATTATAAAGAGGAAAGATTTGTATTTTTGTATGTTTGTAATGAATAAACTCAAAACTACTGTTCCGATTTCAAAAATTCTTTCACCATTAGAAAGCTACATTCACCCTGAGTAACATAGGCTTTTTACCGCGGGAAAATGCTTCATTCCTACGTGAAAACGGGTAATTGGGTCAACGCGGTTGAAGCAACTGGCTAAACGCCTATGATTTTAATATAGCAATGAAGCCTGGAATAACACATAGGCTATTTTTTATCCTACGGGGACCCATTAAAAGGGTCCACGCAGGTGAAGTGCTGCATACATTTGTGTATACTCGTTCTCATTGTGCTTTTACATTTTATTTTGCGTCGGACTCCATGCAAGATGAATGATAGAGCTTGGCCTCAAAGCGGGCTCCCCAGGGACTGTTAAGTAGCGCGTATTAATATTTTTCCAACTAAAGCTCTAATTTTTCTACCCTCGCTGTTCATAAGCTTACAACGCGACCAAAAAGAAAACTTTTCGCCTTCATATGTTTCAATTTGAATCCTATATTGATGCTTTAAGGTACATTTTCCTTTTAAATATTTATAACGGCTTCCTAAACGACATTGGAATCAACAAGGTAAAACTTTACGTAGTGCCAATCTAATTTAAACCCTGCAACGTCAGCTTAGAGCTGCAAGCTATTTGCAGCGACGGCGGCACGGCGAATCCCATGGCATCGCAGAATGTAAACCTGCTAACAACATACGTCTTTAAGCTTTCAGTGTGCTGTTAAATAACAGAATCAACAAGCCAACGCAGAAATATACTGCAAAACAAATAGTTATCTACATACATATTTTTCTATTTACAAGAAAAGTAAAATATTTAAATTGTAAACGCAAGTTTGTAATGAAGTTTGTAATTAAATATGTAAGAAATAGGATGGAATTTTAGATTTATTTTAACCATTCTTATCCAGCAGTGATTACTACTATAGAAGGTTGTACTATATATGATATAGATATCTGCAAATGGTGTGACACATTCGAATTTATTTTTCTGTTAAGAAAAAAGAACTTTAAGAATGACATAAATATTATTTTTAAATTACTGTTAAAAGTACGTAGTAGAGCAAGTAGGCACAGTTGATATGGGTTTTTACTTAACTTAGCTTATTATTATTATTTTAACCGCCTTCATGTCAATTACGTTAGCTGCGGTCGGAGGATCCAAAAAAAACCAAAAATTACTTTAACTAATTTATTTTAATAAAAGAAAAATTACAATATTATTACAAACTAGCCTAGTCTACTATCATCGAGGTTGGATGATTAATTGATCAATAATTAAAAATTACTTATAATGCAAACTCGCAATTTCACAATAATTCCGTAATACAGTAAATTGGGTTGCTGGCTACGTAGGCATTCTTGGTAGAGCAGCACTATGTAATTCCTCCACCCCCAGAGCGGCAACTATTTTAGAACATTTAAAGAAAATGTTGCCGGCATCCTTTCCGAGTCTTCTTCCTTTGGGGCCTGTTCTTCCTTTCCTGGTTGATCCTTTCTCTTACTGCAGGTCCACTTGCAGGTCCTATGTCTGCGGGATACGAGGATTATAGCCACGATTCCTCCAATCAATAGGAATATGTAAAATGGTATCGTTGTATGGTACATGGGATCTAATTGTCCATTATAATTCTGCAGGGGTTTTTGATCCAGAACTTTCTCTTGAATCTTATGCAGGTCTTGAAGGTTAATAGAACTAAGCTGAATATGCGTCGATACTGGGCGTTGAATGTCGTCATGGGTAGGTAGCTCCATCAGCCTAAGGGGTTGTCCTCTTATCTCATCGTTGTCGTTGAGTATGGTGAATTCTGAGGTTTTCAGGTGACAGTTAAGCGGGATATTAGCGAGGTAGCTTCCATGAAGCAGCATGTAGTCGACTCTGCCACAGGTGAGTTGAGCTTTTGCTTGTTGTGGGAACGAGAGTACATAATGTTGATCGTCGAGTTTTTCCATTGCTTCCTGGGCCAAAGTAATCTTCGTGAACTGGCAGGATGTTACTAGGTGCTGGTTACTAATTATTTCCTGGATGCAATCACTTTTGGTGCGGACTTGGTGATTAACTTTTTCGTCACAGAGATACCAGGTATTTAACTTCGGACATTCTGTCTCAATGTACACGAATGCTTTCTCATTAGTTGCTATGTAAGGAGAGGGAGGAATAAGGGCTTGGTTATCTTTGTTTGGTGCAATGGATAGTTTATAAAGATCAAAATGTTCTTTAGAAATTATAGGAAACTTAAATATTAGAACTATCTGTTCATTAAGGTTTTATTAATTTAATGTCGTTAAGTTGTATGTATTGAATTAATATAATATGATGGTGAGTAGTAAGTTTCATGGTTCCAAGTTTGTAAGGTAAGAGACCTGGTCCGTCGGCTAGACTCTCAAGTTTTATCTCTTGAGTCCATATTGTTTGGATAGTCAGAAGTATTAGGGTCCTGTAACAAATTGGCGGATTTAGGAATTCTTTTTAGTCTGGATTTAGCAACTGGTCCACGTTTTTTAGACGTGTATATATGGATCGGTAAATTAGAAAGGACAGTGTCGTGGGTATAGCGTGGTGCTGTTTTCTGTCTATTGGCAAGAGGATTTTTAATGAAAACTTGTTGTTCTGGTGCATACTCAATTTCTGGTTCGCGATTTTTATTTCTATTCTCAATAAGATTAGTACGATTGGCAAGTGAGGTTTCATTTATTATGTCGTAAACTTTTTTCATTTGCTCCCTATGGTTTTGTGTGTATTGCTGCAATAAGTGTTGGGTCAAATCAATGTCTAGAATGTCTCGTGGGTCAAAGTGTCCGGTAAGTAAGTCGAATGGTCTACATTTGGTAAAGCTATGTATAGAACTATTGTATGCTATTATGGCATATGGAACGAGGTTTACTATGGGTTGGTCTTTATTCTGTAACTTAAGGATTCGAAGGTGTTCCAGGAGTGTAGAATGGAATCTTTCAATATTGCCATTATCGTTAGGTGAATGAGCTAGAATTTTATGGTGATTTATTTTGTGAGTTCGAGTAAATTCAAGGAAAAGTTGGTTGGTGAATTCAGTTCCATTGTCAGTGATTATGGTAAATGGAACTCCAAAATGTGTGCAGAACATTAATAAAGATTGGACTATGCTGACAGCTGTACCATCACGTAGGGGGTAAGCTTGTCCATACTTGGTAAAAACGTCTATGAAGGTAACATACTTCTCACCCTCCACTGTAAATAGGTCCATGTGAATAATTTGGAAAGGTTTGGTTGCTGGTGGAACTATATTAAACTGTGGTCTAACTGGGTTCCTATCGTATTTAGCTTGTCCACAAATGATACATTCATTAATAAATTTAGTTATGTGGTCTTTCATTTTGGGCCAATAAAATTTACTTGATAATGCTAAATAACATTCATTTATACCACGATGATTCGTTTTTCCTTCGTGATAATTGCGTATGATTTCCTGTTGGCGAAGGTATTCTTTAACATTTTCTAATTCAAACTTAGTTAAGACAAGATTCATCGAAGAACTTTTGAATGCATTCTGTAAAATAGGAATTATAGTGTACATAGCTAGAGTAGGGTTAATTAGTAAGGCAGTTTTAACTTTAGGTTTTACATATTCTTTTACAGCATTTATTACATCTTCTTCTAAATTGGATTCGGACAGCTGGATACTAATACGAGTGTGAGTATCAAATGGTTTTGTTACAACTGGTTTTCTTTTGATGTCGTTAACAATGGTGAAGTATATCTGTCGGTTGTATTTGTTAAATGGTTCGTCTGTAATAGGGATTTCTAGTATTGGGTTTTCCTGACTAGTGTGTACAGTCTCAGTGGAAGATCCAGGGTCTAAGCGTAAACAGTCTGTAGGGTTTCCTAATAAAGAGTTAAGTTCGTCAATTTCGTCCATTAAAGTCTTAGTCTCGTCATTATGTATTTCAATTCTTGAAAGTGCATCTGCGTTAGAGTTGCATTTGCCTTTCTTGTAAATAACTGTAAAGTCATACTCGCTTAGTCTTAGGCGCCACCGTGTAAGGCGTGAGTTAGATTCCTTTAGGTTCATTATCCACTGTAGTGGTTTATGGTCACTTAAAACTTTGAACTTTCTACCGAAAAGATATGGCCTAAAATATTTAGTTGCCCATACTATAGCGAGAAGCTCTTTCTCTATTGTGCTATAGTTCATTTCACTTTCATTGAGTGTACGTGAAGCGTAACATACGGGTTTATCTGAACCTATTGGGCCTTGTGATAAAACGGCACCGATGGCAACGTTGGATGCATCTGTGGTCAAATTAAACTCTTTGGTAAAGTCTGGGTATTGTAAAATAGGGTCATTAGTCAGAAGTGTTTTGCATTTTTCGAAACAGTTAACGTACTCTGCATCAAGTGTAATTTTCTTTCCTTTTTTAAGACATGTAGTCAACGGTTTAGTAATGCGTGCAAAGTCTGGGATAAATTTACGGTAATAACCAAGAAGACCTAGAAACTGTTTTATTTCTTTTGGGGTTTTAGGTATGGGGTATTTTACAATAGCGGCTATTTTATCTGGGTTTGGCTTTACACCATCTTTACTGATAATATGACCTAGGTAGGCGGTTTCCAGCTTAAGAAATTCCGACTTGTCCATTTGGATTTTAAAGTTGGACTCGCGGAGCCTCTGAAAAACCTTTTCTAAGTTCACCATATGCTCTTGCAGTGAGGTGCTGAAAACAATTATATCGTCTAGGTATACTAAGCATATGTCATTTTGCAAGCCTCTAAGCACATTGTCCATAACCCGTTGAAAGGTGCTAGGTGCATTTTTGAGACCCATGGGCATTCTAAGGAACTCAAAATGGCCATGTTCAACATTGAACGCGGTTTTTGGGATGTCTTGGGGATCCATTTCAACTTGGTAAAATCCGTTAGTTAAATCTAAAGTGGTAAAATACTGGCATTTCCCTAACTTATCGAGGACGTCACTAATATTAGGTATTGGGTATTTGTCATCGATGGTTTTTTCATTGAGTTTACGAAAATCGACCACGAGACGCCATTTTTGTTTGCCTGATGAATCTAATTTCTTGGGTACCACCCAAATTGGTGAACTCCATGCGGAATCAGATGGTCTGATTATACCCTGTTCTAACATTTTTTCTATCTGGTTCCTAACTTCCTGTCGGTGGACAAACGGATACCTATAACTCTTGGTGTGCACGGGGACCTCGTCGGTGGTTCTAATACGGTGTTTTATCTTGTTGGTGAATGTTAGTGGGTCACCTTCTACGTAAAACACGTCTGAGTACCGAGAACAAAGAGCTTTAAGGTTAGCCCTCTCTTCCTCATTAAGGTGATCTAATCGTAAACGTGAAATTACATCTTTTGCGTGCGACGAGAGCCTGTCGGTGCGAGTGCACTCGATATTAAATAATTCCGCATGCGCCGGTCGGTCAAGAGAAAATATTAAGTCGTTTGATGTTGGATTTTCGACTTCAACGTAACCGCGGCTGTTACTAACGGTGGTAATGCATTCATGGATAATACAGTTACAAATTATTTGTTCTCTTATATAAACTTCGCCGTCTTTTGTGTCAATTGGCACACGGATAGCTTTTGAGGACTTGGCTGGTATAATATCCTCGTATAAATTTATATTCCGAGAGTTATACATTTGGATTGGATTTGAAGCAGAACGGGTTAAAAGTTGACATTCTTTTAAATCAATACGGGCTTCCCATTTACTTAATAAATCTAAACCTATCAGTCCGTCGAAATAGTCATGGAATCGGTACACAAATAGTTTCATATTACTCGGGTCATTGAATTCTGCAAAGCAAGGTAATGTAATAGAATAATTATTCCTACTGGTCGCGTGTATGTTGGTGACTTCAAATGGATCAAAGTTAAGTGGATAAGTATAGAAAAATTTTTCGACGGCTTCTGGACTAATAAATGATTGATTTGCACCTGTGTCTATGAGAAATTTTAATGGGGGGTTCGTGATTTGAATATATGGTAATTGTCTTTGTGTCTGAAGGTTAAGTTCTATCCTGGTTTTTGTGAAGTTGAATTCTCCTGAAAATCCTGTTGGTCATGGCTATTCTCAATCGGTAAATTAATTTTTTCGTTATTCGGTGAATTATAGTCATTGTTACAATAGTCAAAGTCGCAGTTATAGTCGGGTGCATAACTACTGCAATAATACGTATCGTCATTGTAATAGTACACCGGGTGTTGATAATAGTCATATGGGTAGTAACATGAATCGTCGTATCCTGTGCATTCATTGACATTCATTTCGCGAGTTTTAAAATAATTACTCGGCGGTGGGTTACCTGACCTTCTCCAATCATGCCCTGACGTTAATGGTAAAGGTTTTGGAGTAAATCTTTGTACACCGCTCATAGGCTGAGGGCCTTGGGCTTGAGGTGGATTGTCGCGAGGTGGTAATCTAAAAACGTTACTACGAGGGTTATAATTAGGTGGTGGTGCACCAAATACCCTTTGAGTATGCGTGGGCATGCGATGTTGCTGGATAGGATGGTTGAATTTAAATGGCTGAGGCGGAGGCCTCATGGGTTGGTGCGCTACTGGGGTTGGCCACTTGGGAACTGGGTGTTGGATATGCTGTGGTCTAGGTGGGGCGAATGAAGTAGAAGGAGATGAATGGACCTTATGTGCTGATTCGTTCTTATGAGGTTCGTTACGCTGTTGCAAATGAATTACGTTAAGCTCCTCCTGAACGTACTCTAAGGCCTTTTCAATTGTAGTGGGGCGCATACAGCGTATACGGGACCCTAATGGTTCTTTCAATCCACGAACGAAAGCCTGCATGGTGACTTTCTTGTAAAGGTCTCGTTTAGCTTTAATAGTGGTGTCTAAGGTCTCGTGTAGTGTCACGTAAGTCATCAGAGTGCTGAACAAAGTCTGACAGTGGTCGTAAAATTCTTGGGGGGATTTATTGCCTTGGGTAGATAAAGAGAGGTCATTGTATAGCGTTGTTTCGTCGCGTTGGTCTGAAAAATTATTAATTAAGGCGGTACGGATACCTAGCCAACTATCAGGAATCCCATTTGAATTAATCGTACAAGCAGCGGTACCAGTAATTTTATTTAAAATGCCATTTATCACGCAACAGTTAGAAAATTCACTACCGGGCTCTTTACTGAGATACTTGGCAGCTAATTGATCACATATACCAATGAATCTAGTAAGTATATTGGGGTTCCCGTCGAAATCAGGAACTAGGCGAAGGGCCTTGCTAATCGTATCAGGATCGAATGACATTTTATTACTTAAATTTAAATTACTTTCCTCTAAATCAATATTTCTAACACTATCGATACTATCACGGCGAGCCTGACGAAGTTCAGACCCCCGTACCCTAGAAGATTTAGGGTGGAAAATGATGAAGGATTATAAGATAAAAGGAAGCAACACGAGAAAGATTCTAGTGCACTTACTGGTGTAACATTCCTGGTTCTCTCTGGCACGTCGATGGCTGGACGCTCCTCCGTACTGGATCGCAGCAGGTCCGTAGGTTCTGGATACTCGAAGACTGGACTGGACAGCCTCACGGGAGACTTCGCGACGCGTAAATCGATTTTTAGATTCCTAGCTAATCGCGAACCGGCCCGCGAGTATCCTACCGACTGCGCCAAATTACGTTAGCTGCGGTCGGAGGATCCAAAAAAAACCAAACATTACTTTAACTAATTTATTTTAATAAAAGAAAAATTACAATATTATTACAAACTAGCCTAGTCTACTATCATCGAGGTTGGATGATTAATTGATCAATAATTAAAAATTACTTATAATGCAAACTCGCAATTTCACAATAATTCCGTAATACAGTAAATTGGGTTGCTGGCTACGTAGGCATTCTTGGTAGAGCAGCACTATGTAATTTGTCTTACAATCTTTACCAAAATGTCATTTTCTGGAAAGACGGCTGATGAGAAGACTTACACAAATGACCCTTACAAAATGTGCCGCCTGGCCGAAACAGAAAGGTCTCCTTTCGGAATTCTGAGGGACTAAGGATTATAGTTCACCATGCTGTGGACTAAGGACTTAATTGTGGATTGATTTTTGACAGATTATGGCAACCTGTCCAAATATGTCTCGTTACCTCTACTCGCATCATGTCATAAAGCTTTCGTTTGTTCCAGTGCCGTCAGCCCGAATCCTGGGCGGGCCGGACCTGCACGTGGACATCGGCTCCACCATCAACCTGACCTGCCTCATCCAGTTCAGCCCAGAGCCGCCCGCCTACATATTCTGGTACCACGAGGACGAGGTGAGCGGCCGGAAAGTAATTATTCACTTCATTTTATTACTAGCGTAAGTAAATGCACCTCGAAGTGCTCCAATAAATGAGGACCAAATAAAGCCGATTAAATGATGAAATAATTTTCAAAATTGGACTCGAATCGAGTGTAAATTGCCTCTAAACTTTTCATGGTAATCTTGGACCAGTTCGATTCGTGCATTTAGTGAATAAGTTAGACAGTAAGTTAGATAATAGATATAAAATAACGATAAACGAAATGACAGTCGTTAAGCCAGGGGAAGATCAATTGCCGTCGACTGTAATTGAGCTTCGGCGATCAAATCGTACGATTATAGAGACCCTTGATTAAGCATTATACGCTCCGATTAATATACTCGAAGCCGACTCGGATGTATGAGCAGAAGTGGCTAATGCTGATAAAGGGGTCATTATGGAGATATTTTCTCGTCTGGCACCTAAATTTGTGCACACACTTTGAAATAAAAGAAGTCACTATTTTGGAAAGCGCGTTTAAGTATACTAAACTATGTAAAAGCACTTAAATAAGGACAAAAATAAATTATATCTTATCCTGTACCGGACAGGATAAGATATTACAAACAAATGATAGGGAAAGCAAAAATTTTATTAAATAGGAACAAAAGTATTTGTTCCATCTAAATATGTATATTTGTGACAGTCCACCTCGGCTAGGCTCTATAAGCGGTGAGCAGGGTGCACCAGATGTTAGGGTGCACCGGTGTGTGAGGGTGTGTGGGTGTGTAGGCCTGGAGGACGGTGTGGTTAAAAAAAAAAACTACACAGAACAAAAAAAATGGATTATTTATTATCAATTCTTCAAAGGGTAATTAAATTGTTGGGCGCCTTACCACACTATCACAATCAAACAGTTGGTTCAAATTATTATATCTAATTTCACTTAAATAAAAGTACATAAGAGGTTCTTATTACCTAATACAGGTAATATACCTAAGAAATAAGTCTTAAGTTTAACAGTTTTCTCCTTATTTGTTGTTCCCTTTATATAGATAAAAGGTGAAATAATTTAAGATAAAAAGGAAACTGAAGTTAAAAAAAAATATACTCCTACTTCCCTCCTTCAAGGAACCCGGAACAATCCTTGGAGAGGCAGCATAAGTTTTCTAAATGGAGACCGCAGATACCAACACCCACAGGGCGTCACGCTCCGGATGGGGTTGAGGTCTCCAAGACGGTTCAACCAATTCAACCCTCAGGAAGATTCCAACGCGATGATTACTACCACGTGGATGTAGAATGGGGTTGATGGAGTGGACGTCTCGTGAAGTAAAAGAGAAGAAGAAGAACCAAGAAATGAAGAACCCTGGAACACAAAGGAACACGTGGTTAACCTTTGTGTTTGACAATAGGCCCACCAAATAAACCTAACCTTTAAAAAAAATGGTTCAAAACTTACCAACAAAGGTTGGGTTCTTCCAAAAATAAATAAGGTGAGGGAGTTCGGCGAGGGTCAGGCGCTCGAACTCAACCCCAGGAAATGGCAGCTAAAAACAAAAGGAACGCACTTCTTAGCACCAAAAATACTGTGCACAGCACTAGGAAACACTTTTAAAGAAAGAAGAACTACAACAAAAATCCATCAGATTCTCACCAGCTATACTGAAGAATAGCACGTGGTCTAAGAACACGGGCTACACGCGACGACTCTGCTTCTAAACGACGCCGGCTCCGGAGAAAGAAAAGGCGGAGGCCTACCCCTCCAGCCCTTATATACGTTTGCGAACGCCGAAAGTTCGCGAAACCCATTTCTTGCACCGTAATGCACAATGTTCACAGAGAACAAAAAAAATAAAGCAACACTGTATCGCATAAGTCCAATTGCAACTGATGATTTGAAAAAAAACTTTACCGAAATTTAAAAAAACAACTCTCGTGACGGACATGGGCCTAATTTGACACAGCAGTTAGTATTTATTTTAATAAAATCTAGGATACCTCAATTTGAATTCTAAAATAATTTACTACAAGTGATGTTGGCCAAATAACTGCTGTACCGATACCCTTTTCATTAAAAAAAAAACAACTACCTGTACTTGCCAAACGTCAAAGCCAGATGTCACTATAATGTCAGTCGGTCCGTCAAGTATAAAAAAACTAAACACAAACAATGGTGATTTACAATTATTTAAATGTAAAACAAGTATGTTATTATATGTGGAAAACCAAAGCAAAAAAGTAAGTGTTAACAGTGGTGTAAAATACAGTGTTACAGTACATCTCCCGTTGGAAAGAAAAATTTTATTTTGAAGAAATAAAATTTTTCGACAAACTTCGACCCGACAAAAATACCAAGACAAGGTTAAGCCCAAATAGAAGAAAATTTAATCCATTGTTAAAAAAAAGAAAAAAAAAAAACTTGACCCCTACCTAACTATGAGTAAGTCCCTTAGCATCATTGGTGGACAGAAGGCCCACCAATGCATCTAGGCCTACGGGAATTACTACGCTAAGGACAAACACAGACACAAAAACCTAACCTAGTGACCCAATGCTCTTCAGTACAGCTGCTACCACCTTCTACGCCGATTCCTCTTCCCTATTCCTGTCCACAAGATCTTTGATGTGAAATTGACCCAAAGATTTCCCATCCAAAGACTTCAATGAATTAACTAATGGAGAAAGTTTCTTGCTAATTATACACTTTTCAAATTTCGGAGACAATTTGGAAGAAAAGTACTTGGGAGCACTGGATAGGGGAAAACATCTTTTATAAATTATTTGCCCCTCTTGAAACTCCACTGGTCGCTTCCGCAGGTTATAGTATTTGGCGTTATGTTCATGAGCCTTTTTAAGATGGGAATGAACTTTGCCAAATATTTCCTTTAACTTCGGCCATCCCTTCGGAAAGGTGTCGGAATCCACTTGTATGGCTTGCCTATCTATCGGGGTGTTCAAATTATATAAAGCTCCATCCAAGACTATCTCCCTACCATGGTTCAAAAAATAAGCTGAGAATTTGGTGCTATCGTGAACAGAGGTGTTCAAGGCACACTGGATCTCAGGAATGTTCTGGTCCCAGTTGCGATGATCAGAACGCACATAAGATGCAATAGCCCTAACAATATCTCTGTTCACTCTCTCTGTTTGGTTTGTCTGAGGGTGATAGCGAGGATTATAAAACAAATTAGGCACTCCAAATTGAGTGATAAGATCCCTAAACTCCTTAGAAGTGAATTGAGGTCCGTTATCAGTGTATAAAAATTTGCAAACTCCATGCACTAAGAAAACCTTTTTATGAAGAATATTTACAATATTTTTAGCAGTAGCAGTACGCATAGGAAATATTAAAACATATTTTGAAAAATAATCAGAAACTACAAATAAATATTGGTTCCTAGAATAAGATGGAGGAAAAGGTCCAAGTATATCACAAGAAATAGCTTCCCATGGTTGTGAAACTAACTTGGGATTTCCCATGAGTCCGGGGCGTGCTGTATTAACAGGCTTGTAACAGCGACAAGTTTCACAAGAGTCCACATAGGCCTTGACATCTTTAAATAAAGATGGCCAAAAGTAATGCGTGGAAATCCTCTTGTGGGTCTTAGCCACACCAAAATGTCCTGCCTCGGGGTCATCATGGTACCTCTTCAGAATGTCTGGTCGCTTCTCCAAAGGAACCACCAGCTTCCAGTCAAACTGAGAAGTTAGGTTATATTTATTCTTGGACAACCGGTACAACTTCCCCTCAATGATACTAAAATTTGGAAAATGGTTGGGATTCCTATTACATCCATCAAGTAATTTAAGGTACCACGGGTCAGAGACATCCTCGGGAACAATGTCGATAGAGTCAATCTTGATTCGGGATAAAGTGTCCGGAATAACATGTTCTTTCCCTTTCCTATGGATGATTTCAAAATCAAATTGACTCAACCGACATGCCCATCGGTTAAGTCTGCCCGTTGGATTTTTCAAATTATAGAACCACAGAAGTGAGGCATGGTCAGTCACAATAAAACACTTCTTGCCCTCTACATAGGAACGGTACTGCTCTAGAGCATAAATGACGGCTAGTAACTCCCGTTCCGTGGCGGTGTAATTTGTTTCAGGGGCAGAAAGTGTCCTACTGCAGTAAGCAATTGGATGGTCCACACCCTCATGCTTCTGGGTTAAGACACCACCAATAGCATAAGAAGATGCATCGGTATGGATGTAAAAAGGTTCCTCAAAATTAGGACACCTAAGGATAGGAGATGATACAAGAGCAGATTTTAATTGTGAAAAGGATTCCTCGGCATCAGCATCCCATACAAATTTCACCTTCTTACTAGTAAGCCGGGAAAGGGGCCTAGCCACTTTGGAAAAATCCTTTATAAATCTACGATACCAACCTGCCATACCTAAAAATCGCTTAACCTCTTTCCCATCTGTAGGAGTGGGAAAATTCATGATCACATCGACTTTTGATGGATCAGTCCTAAGACCAAAGCAATCTACAACATACCCCAAATATTTTAATTCACTCCTACAGAACATAGATTTCTCCATGTTGATAGTGAGGTTAGCAAACTTAAGTTTGTCATAAACCCGTTTTAAAATATTTATATGTTCCTCAAAGGTACTAGTACAAATAATTATGTCATCAATATAACAAAATACTTTATTGTCAAATTCTGCACTAAAGAGACTATCCATCAACCTTTGCATGGTTGCAGAGGCTCCCATGAGACCAAAGCACATCACCTTATAATGGAATAACCCTCGTCCTGGCACTGTAAAAGCCGTCTTCTCCCTCGAAGACGGAGAGAGAGGCACCTGGTGATATGCCGCACTCAGGTCCAGGGACGTCAAATATTTGGCGTCCCGAAGGTTGTCCAATATATAATTAATGTAAGGTAATGGATAGGCATCAGATTTAGAAACGGAGTTGACCTTCCTGCTATCAAGGCAAAGTCTCACCTCACCATTGGACTTAGGCACCATAGTAACGGGTGAATTCCAAGGCGAAGATGAAGGCTCAACAATTTTGAGTTTTAACATTCGGTCTAACTCACTGTTTAAATGCTTAAGTTTCTCCGGACTAAGGCGATAGTACTTCTGTTTAATTGGTTGGGCTGACCCAGTATCAATATTATGTTCAATTAAATTTGTAAGACCCAAACCAATAACATCAGTATTAATGTTATTAAACAAAGTCCTGATTCGCTCTAACTGAACCTTTTGAGAAGCGGTTAAGGAGTCCAGGCTCATTAAGCCATCTTCCTTAATATTACTAAGATTAAAACTATTAATATCGGATGTAGGTAAACAGGATAAAATATCAGGACCTAAATTAAAAGCTTTCCAAAAATTAATACCAAAATGAATAGGCAATTTAATTTGTGGCTGAACATAGAAAGTAACTACTTGCACCATTCCATTGCATTCTACCGGAAGGTTCATATAAGATTTACAAACTAGTTCATTTCCACTAGCTACTCTCAGCACTCTGGGCTGGTCAAAGTTCAAAAGTGGAACCTTTAATTTTAAAAACAACTTGTGAACATTGTCACCTAAAATAGAACATGAAGCACCACAGTCCAATAAACCACACACCTTTTGTCCTAAGATGGTAACTGACAAATATGGCCTACAGTCCTCAGCTGGGGGTGAGAATAAGGGTTCTATTGAGTGGTTGTGTTCAACAACTGACCCCTCCGGTTGCTGCGACACCGTACTTGGCAGAGTCGAGCGCTTCTTAGGCTTGGCTCGCTTCGACTCAGGCCGAGCAGGGGAAGCAGAGACTGGTGTGCCGGACTTAGTGGAATGCCCTTTAGAAAATTTCACATTGATATCAGGAGCTAAATGTGTCTCCGGAACCCTGGCATTCACGGAGACAGGCCTATTCAGGTTTTTTGAATGGGAGCAATTAGGGCAGTTAACTACTCTCACACCCTTTTCTCCACATTTATAACAAAGTATCTCCCCAGTAAGAGTGCATTCCTTAGTAGGGTGCCCTGTCTCCCCACAACGGAAACACTTAAGGTTTGCCGATCGTGATACAGAGGATACCTGAGAGAGTTTAGGTGGCTTAGATGTGGTTTCAACCTTAAAAGGTAAATTAAAATCTGGAGCCAAAGAATTCTTTACAGGTGGAGGTTCAACAAAACTTTCCATTCTGTACCTTATTAATTCACATTTTTTTCCAAGTTCTATTAACTGAGATATAGATTTTATGTCAAATAATATAAATTCTCTACTATATTCGGGGCGGACATTCCTCAGAATAATTCTGAGTTTATCCTCCTCAGACAAAGGAACTGAGAGCTGGGACATCATTCCTAACATTATAGAGGTGTAGACAACAATGGATTCCCCTTTTGCTTGCGTGCGAGAATGTATCTCTTGCAATAACCTATGGTCATAATCAGGCAGATCAAAATCATTCCGTAAAGCGGACAAAAGGCCTGATAAACTAGAAAAGTTAGACTTATTGGCACGGAACCAGCACAAAGCCGGACCGGACAGTAAGTCAGGAAAACCATGAAAGGCCTCCTCTTCTCTAATGCCCCTAGCCACTCTGAGCTCTTCTAATCTATTAATGAATGAACGAACACAAGTTTGCCCATCAAATTTTAAGTTTAAACTATTTAAATTCACCTTGTGTTCTACTTTATGGAGGATACTGCGCACTACCTCTCGTTTACTACCGCAGCTCCCCTCTGATTCGGAACTAGAGCTATCTGGATCTAAGATGGAAACACTTTTGACCAAGGAATCCCTAAGTTTACTCGTCTCCCCCTCATACTTTGAGTCTGAGATTCGGTTCAACCTTCTTAACAAATAACGGCACCGCCCTAACAAACGCATACGAGTGGATTCCGTTAGGGTCTCGTCCGAAGCCAAAACCGAAGCTAAATCACTAACCTTTGCGGAAATTACCTTCAACTCTTCACCCGCATCACCGTCGGCCTCCTCACCAGACACGTTAAGGGTACCTCCATGGGTGAGCTTCAGAGTTGAGCGAAGCTTCCTTCGGAGCTCCTCCAGTCGACTCTCCGAAGAAACTGAAATTTTCCGGATAGACAGTTCATAAATAATTTCATCTTTAGTTAGGAATTTAATGTTGCAACCTAAACCTGCCATATTTAAAATAAAGATATAAAATAATTGTTAATTAAATTAAGTTTCCGTTCTAAAAGGAACACTTCACAGATTTAAATAATCAGAGTGTCAAAAAGACAAAAGTACAATTTAAAATTAACAATTAAAATAACATTTGAAATTCAAATTGACAAAAAGTAGATTCAATTTGGAAACCAAAAAATTAAGTTAAAGTTACAATATTAATTGAAATATTAACCTGAAAAGTTAACAAGTACAATTTACTTAAAATAACAAACAAAGTTGTACAAGTGAACCAACTGTTTTCCAGGCCCCACGTTGGGCGCCACTGTGACAGTCCACCTCGGCTAGGCTCTATAAGCGGTGAGCAGGGTGCACCAGATGTTAGGGTGCACCGGTGTGTGAGGGTGTGTGGGTGTGTAGGCCTGGAGGACGGTGTGGTTAAAAAAAAAAACTACACAGAACAAAAAAAATGGATTATTTATTATCAATTCTTCAAAGGGTAATTAAATTGTTGGGCGCCTTACCACACTATCACAATCAAACAGTTGGTTCAAATTATTATATCTAATTTCACTTAAATAAAAGTACATAAGAGGTTCTTATTACCTAATACAGGTAATATACCTAAGAAATAAGTCTTAAGTTTAACAGTTTTCTCCTTATTTGTTGTTCCCTTTATATAGATAAAAGGTGAAATAATTTAAGATAAAAAGGAAACTGAAGTTAAAAAAAAATATACTCCTACTTCCCTCCTTCAAGGAACCCGGAACAATCCTTGGAGAGGCAGCATAAGTTTTCTAAATGGAGACCGCAGATACCAACACCCACAGGGCGTCACGCTCCGGATGGGGTTGAGGTCTCCAAGACGGTTCAACCAATTCAACCCTCAGGAAGATTCCAACGCGATGATTACTACCACGTGGATGTAGAATGGGGTTGATGGAGTGGACGTCTCGTGAAGTAAAAGAGAAGAAGAAGAACCAAGAAATGAAGAACCCTGGAACACAAAGGAACACGTGGTTAACCTTTGTGTTTGACAATAGGCCCACCAAATAAACCTAACCTTTAAAAAAAATGGTTCAAAACTTACCAACAAAGGTTGGGTTCTTCCAAAAATAAATAAGGTGAGGGAGTTCGGCGAGGGTCAGGCGCTCGAACTCAACCCCAGGAAATGGCAGCTAAAAACAAAAGGAACGCACTTCTTAGCACCAAAAATACTGTGCACAGCACTAGGAAACACTTTTAAAGAAAGAAGAACTACAACAAAAATCCATCAGATTCTCACCAGCTATACTGAAGAATAGCACGTGGTCTAAGAACACGGGCTACACGCGACGACTCTGCTTCTATTTGACGCCGGCTCCGGAGAAAGAAAAGGCGGAGGCCTACCCCTCCAGTCCTTATATACGTTTGCGAACGCCGAAAGTTCGAGAAACCCATTTCTTGCACCGTAATGCACAATGTTCACAGAGAACAAAAAAAATAAAGCAACACTGTATCGCATAAGTCCAATTGCAACTGATGATTTGAAAAAAAACTTTACCGAAATTTAAAAAAACAACTCTCGTGACGGACATGGGCCTAATTTGACACAGCAGTTAGTATTTATTTTAATAAAATCTAGGATACCTCAATTTGAATTCTAAAATAATTTACTACAAGTGATGTTGGCCAAATAACTGCTGTACCGATACCCTTTTCATTAAAAAAAAAAACAACTACCTGTACTTGCCAAACGTCAAAGCCAGATGTCACTATAATGTCAGTCGGTCCGTCAAGTATAAAAAAACTAAACACAAACAATGGTGATTTACAATTATTTAAATGTAAAACAAGTATGTTATTATATGTGGAAAACCAAAGCAAAAAAGTAAGTGTTAACAGTGGTGTAAAATACAGTGTTACATATTTACGACGTCGACAGAATTTCTAGCAAAGGTCTTTCAGAAGAGACAACCTAGATTTGCTATCATTTGTAGTAGCTGAAATTTCTTAATACAAGTTCAGGAATTCCACCTGATAAATCTGAGGTTCAGTGATGATTACAGGACCTTTGTGAGCTGCAAGAGTTGGGTTAATCAAAATGAGTGGCGTTGCGCAACTCCAGATACAGCCCAATCTCTGATAGATTGGCGACTGACGCCGGCTTAACGCCCGACCCCTACATTGTTATATCGTTAGCTTTGTTAACCTGTAACGTTAGCAGCGTATTTTCATCTATCCATATTTTCATTTATGTGTGTACCTTTCAAAGTCGTTGTTAAATGATGTTAATCAATTTGTTATTTTGTGTATAATTACATTTTCCTCAAATATATGCGTTATTATCTCATAGTCTCACTTTTTTTTCTGTTCCGCTAATTGTGCCGGTGTGCATATATTGACACAAACGAAGTAATGAGAGAGGCGAGCATACAAAAATTGCAAATATTTTGCAATATGTATATTTTTGAAACTACGTAACCTGAAAATTAATAAGAGAGAAAATAAATAAACACAATTGTTGTGACTATCAACCACACAAATATTTCACCAAACATTTTATATCACCATCTAGTATTTTATTCCTATGTTTCCTATTTAAGTTCTGATTACAGAACATTTGTGAGTTGCACGGGAATCGAATTAGTCAATTTACGCAGATGTAGCATGTAGAGATAAAACATGCAAATAAAGAATTTGAGTTTGGACTTTGAGTTTGAGAGAAAAATTCTTGATGTTCTCCCGACGCTCTCCCGACGAGCAGCTAAACCATCAATATCAATAAATTAAGATTCCATATGCATCATAATCTTATCAAAGTTTGTAACTTGTAAAGAAATTGGCTTACTCCAGATAAAATTTTCTTTCGAAAATTTAGAGACTGCCTGTCAGAGTCAGACCACCGACCTGATGAACAAGCTAGCTTGTTATAATATCATTGAGATTATCTTAAACTGTGATAACGTTAGCTTGTATAACATTCACTTGTTCCTTCTGAAAAGGTTGAGAAAAACTTGTGAAAAGGTTTATCGAAATTTAATGTATGTATGTTTGTTTGAATTTTAATTCCTGAAGGTTAGCTGGTAGAAAATGCCATTTGGCATTAAGCTCGCCTTTTGTTCAAATTTTATAATTTGGTCAATAAAGAATAAATAAATAAAAAATAAATAAATAATTTGTTCCATGACAATTATATACTTAGTAGGATACTTTGGTACAAAAGACGGGACAACCAATATTTCCTCTAAACATGCTATCTATCGAATTAAGATCTGATATGCATGATAATCATTCGAGCATCAGTCTAGATTCACAAGCCTGACGTGAAATGCAAGACAATCGGGTTAGTAAACACGGATAATATATAGTGCAAACAATGCTCTAGAGTCAGCCTTGTCACTGCCCGATATCCTCCCGACACCCACCCTACAACGGTACCAGTAACACCATCCAGATTTGCATAATCTTACTTAGTGATATCGTTAATTTGCTGGGTTGACACATGGAAAAGGTTACCATAGATTTACTACGGTTGATTGAAAACATCTACTAACCCCGTGTGCATGTATATTCTATCAAAGGTCACTCAAGGCCCGAAGCTTGCCCTAAGATCGTCTCGAAACACAATCAATACTATACTCTAATATCGTTAGCAATAACAATAGGAAATTCGGCGTAAGAGACAAAGCAGCCTAGAGTTTCTATTCAAACTAGGCATATGTCGAATTAAGATCCCGCGTATGCATTTAAATACTAAGCAATCGTGATTGCAGGACCTTTGCAAGGCGCATGCCAATCGGGTTATACAATCGGTACATCAGATAATACCTATCACAAAATCTAGAGACACACCAATCACTTCTCGATGCTCACGCGATGCTCGCCCTACAACCTACAGGTGGGCTAGAATGAAGCTTTGCTTCATTGCAGCTTGCTTACCCTCCAGTATGATTGTGTAATTTTTTTACTTTAAAAAAATATACGCGTGGAAACCCCCAATTTACCATACCATTACCTTTATACTTTACCATATATATCTATTTAATATCAAGCATTATATAAATTAATAAAAATTATATATTAAAAATACAAATCAAATTTAAAATTCTAATCTAGACTTTAGAATATAAAGCTGTTAAAGTTTGTTTGTTTGAACGCGCATATCTCAGGAACTACTGGTTTGAATTGAAATAGTATATTTCATTACAAGTGCGGAAAGGCTGTCATTGCAAGGAGTTCCGACAAATGTCTACCCGAGCCGAGGCGCAGCCGAAGGTGAGGGTTGACAGTCTGAACTGAACTCCTTCCAATGACGGTTCCGCACGTGTACTGAACGACTATTTTTAATACAGTTGCGAAAAAATTAAGCAATTTAATAAAATAATAAAATCACAATACACTCAACTAACTAATCATCTAAACTCTCAAAGAACATTTTTGAAAAATGGCGCCAAGCGTATAAGAATATAAGCAGAGAATTTTTTTGTTTTCTTCACCCATTCTGGGTAGGCAAAGGGAACTATGTCCATACAGCCAAGTCTTCAGTAGATTTTTTTTATTGATATGAAATGAAAATGTTAATGAGATGAAATGAAATGAAACCTAACCTAACTCATTGAATCAAATCATTAAATCTGATATTGAAACAAATTAGTAGCTTCATTTTAGAAATATTTTCATGAATCATAAAAACTTCTAAAACTTCGTGGTTGGTTTTTTTTTCTTTTTAATAGACATTATTTTGACAGTTGGGAAAGAAAATGTACGAGTTCGGAAAAGGTAAAGAAAAAAACACGAGTGTGTAATAGCCCACTTCCCGAACGCTATACGTCCCTGCAATATGCCACTTTTTGAGCAACTGTATTAAAAAAATATTTTTGTGTTGAATAGTCCATTTATTGAGGAAGGCGATATAACAGCTATACATCACAATTGCTGACGAATTCGCGGGCGGCCGCTAGTTCTAAATATTTTATTTATTTTTGAAATACATAATAATGTATTCTCTTGACGAACGTTAATCTTTTCATGGTCATCGGCTCTAGGTGCCCGTATGGGCGATGAGTTAAGCTGAGAGAAAAGAGCCCGGGGAGAAAACTCTCAGGAGCACCTTTTTTCATGCTATTTGTTACATAAATATTAAATGATAGTATGGCTGTGAGTTCACAATGACCACACGTGACAGCTACCGTTCATGTCAATGTCAACCCACTGTCATCTGCTTACTAAGCAAAGTAGGGTTAAGTCAATCCCACGCCTTTCTATCATTTAAATAGTCCTTAGTTTGATAATAAGCCTTGCGGCAGAGGACTTCCTTGACTGTATACAATACCGTCAAATCCAGTCAGAATTTGGCGCAAGAGCAGAGTAACTCAGATTTCCTACCCAAACACCCAAACAATCAAATCAAGATTTCATATACATAGAAATCCTATCAAACTCCCCATCGAAGCTACAGCCAATATTACATGACCTTTGTGAGTTGCAAGGGAATCGGGCGAGTCAACACGCGCAAACAATAGTTTGCCCGATGCCCGCCCGACCAACAGCCTTATACCTTAACAATTATCCTTATACCTTTGTTTGTCTGATCTGTCTATCTATCTGCTAGCTTAGGGTATTGTTATATGACTTCCAGACGTCACATAGGAAGAATTATTGTCATAGATTTACACATTATTTACATCAATAACCTAAATAGTTTTCCAAATTTCTACTGATTTAATGTAACCTTTCCAAGCTACAAACTGTCGAATTAAAGGGAATAATTTTAAACGGCACATAGCGTTTGAGGGACCACGGGAATCCTATCAAAGTTTCCCATAGAAGCTGCTGAGAAAAATTACAAAAACTTTGTGAGGAACCAGAATATCGGGCAGCATATTCAGTATTTTTAAAATTAAAATATAAATATATATATGTGTATATAGAGCCTATTTTTAATAAAGATAGTACACGGCAAAACATTAAATAACAACATTGCCTTTGTGTATAAAACAATACAGGTTTGTGAAGCGTTGCGATACAATCAAGTTAGTAAACATGCTTCGAATAACATCCAACAGGAACTGTCTCGTGAATGCAGCCAAAACGTTCTCGTTTAAGATTACCTTTCAAATATGGTTTAGCGTTGTAAATTACAACGTTGGTATTATTACTCGAATATGAAGAGATGTTGAGAGTGAATAACAAGGATTCACGACTATCTTATTTCACTAAAAATGCAATGAAATGCATGAAGCTGCATTAATACCTTTTTTATCGTGGGGAAATCCATCATGGATACGCCTCTGTTACGAGGGCAACCGAGAGGTTATACCGGACTCCAACCGGCTAAAACTCGACGGTGATCCTCAGCACACTTTTTGTGAGGCTCACGGGTACGCTCTCGCAGTCTTCCGCGATCTCATCAGCCTGTCTCTTAATTAAAATTCCTCGATCTTTTGGAATAGAGCTTAGCTGCATTAATACCTAGCGTTCTTTTGAATACGTCGATTCTGATGTATCTTTTTTTTAGTTTCAAGGGACTGCAGACCATAACATATTATAACAACAATACAACATTAATCCCAACTTAGTTCCACTAGTTTCTGAGAAAAACGACTTAACGCTAGACGCTCAGACTGACGGACAGATGCACTAACAACAGTTACTAACAACATTCCCTAATGTAAACACTTACTAAAACAAACACTTAGGGTGATACCCTTATCACCCTAAGTGTTTGTTTTTTCCCTTTAAGGAAAAGTAATTATAGTAATATACCTTAAAAATGATTAAACTTTAAATAATAAACTTATTGTTTCAAACGCCGTTCATATCAGCCTCTATTTTAGGTTAGTTGTTATTTATTGGGAATATAATCCAAGGCCAGGTACGCCGTATTCTTTATTAATTAATCCACGCGCGACGACGCCCGACGCCTGGTAACAAGACAATCTGTTTTATATAAATTTTCTCTCCAAGGTAATAACTCTCTTAGCAGATTATTTATTAAATAACTTTATAATGTTTCTATAATATGCTACAACTCATATCTCCCGGCATATTATGTTATTATAGTATAGTACAGTAGTAGTATACGCAGATGAAAGATATTAAAATATCTAACAGGCAGATTCGTAGTCAACCCAAATCTGTCCGCTAACTTACCTTGCACAGCTCGTCCTGAGTCAAGAGGCAACATTTCACGGTTATATTTAAAAACACAATTTTTTGAATCTTTGAACCAAAAAAATGAGAATAAACCTTACAAGATAACTTTTATACCCATACTCAGTTTATTTAAAAATAATAATCAAAAACAAGTTAAAATAACAGACGATATGAGTGATTTTTATAAACAAATGTATTTAAGCTTAACGACTGTCATTTGTTTTTAATAAAAGCGTTACTTCGTAAGTATCCATAATCAAAGCGACGTACTGTGATAAATATGTTTTCTGATATTAATAATTAATCAATACTGAATTCCGAGACAACAAATTCTCAACACTAAGGGCGGAAATTGGGCGGAATCTGTCTCTTGTCGGGTTGCAGCTGGGCGGAGATGAGGGGCGCGAATTAACGCTGCCCTTCGTTGTTTTGATTGATAGGACCTTGTACAGAAATCTCAATTTAATTTTGGCAACTCTGAGGGCCAGAAACACTTAATCATAATATGTACAGGTATAAGAACATTTTTCGGCGGATACATTTATGTTAAGTTATGAATTATCATCGTAATAACGAATTAATGTACATATTACAGGGAGAATTTATTCTTTATAAACCTAAATTGACCTTACAAATGTGTCATAAAGCCTTTCTTATTATACCTAGTTATTAGCGGGCTAATGTTAAACATTTGTAATTTTGGCTGAAATAATAGTGTTACGTATTGTTTGTAACCAAAATTCTGTTTGATACTGTAGTATCGTCGAAAATTAATTAAATCGATTAGAAATACTTAAATGGTGGTCTTACAAAATGCGTAAATGACACGCTGGTACGATGTAATAACGAGAATATAACAATAATAGTCATCGGGCCCGTAAACAGAACATTTTTCCGGATGTAAACTACGAGTATGCTATGTCCTTTTCCAAGGTCCATTCTATCTATGTTACAAAATTAAATGAAATTGTTTCAGTAGTTTAGACAAGAAAACGTAATAGACACACATACAGACAGTGTTACTTTCACATTTATAATATTATATTATGGATGGATCATGGATGATATGGATTGTTTTAACATTATTGACAGAGGTACAACCGAGCGTTTTATTAATTCGCAGAATCTTAATTTATAATTGTGTTATAACGAACTCCCAAGCGGATGTCCCATCTAGTTTGTATTGTGCTATCGCTTTCCAATTAGCCAATGAATCGTTGAACTTTGATAATAAAAGATTTGATTGTAAGAATATTGTGTTGCGAAAATGATCGCTAGACAATTTTAATCAAATTAGTAAGTAACGAAATATTTTACTAAAATTACGTAAAAATATGTAATTGGGTTTAAAAGCTTTCCTCACTAATTAATTAAAAGATGGATAATGAAAAGGGTATGATAGAAACACCAAAAAAATATGTGCTTCTAAGTAGTTCCATCCATAGAGTCACTTGGTAATTTGCCACGTAGCCTAAATTTCATATGACAATTAAAGTAAATTGTCAAAGTTCAGGGTGAGGTATGCATGCAGCATCCCGGCCATTGTTTCGTATTACTTACTATCATTGTTTCGTATAACTTAACATCCATGTGTAGTTCCGAGTTGAGGTACTGTTAGCATTGTTTACATTGTAGTTGGCAAGTTGTTCAACTAATTGATTCAAGTTGGCGACGTGCGTCTGCCCGATATCGCCCGAGCAGCGCGCCTTGCATTCTAACGCGCCACTTGCTGGCGCATGGCGACAAATTACCTAAATTTATTATTGAAATCTCAAATGTTTCGATTACGACTCGATATTAAAATGAAATTACGTCAAACGCCAGCCTAACTTCGATGAGATTCGAAAAGGAATATTTCCAGAATGTTTCAGCAAAATTTATTTATTTACCCGTTTGAGATTATTTGAATTACAAAGCGTATGAAATAAATTGTAATTTTCTAATAAACGGATATCTCCTCAATCTTTCGATTAGGGTAGCAATTTTTTTTTCATTTTTACGAAATCGCACGAAATTGTTAAAAATTAACTGCTGCTTTATATAAAAAGGATTGCGAAATGAATCACGTTCCGGAATCTAATTTAATTTGTTCGGCAAAAATGTATCTCGCCTATCCGGCGTGTGTAGGTATTCGATTCGTACATTCCATTATCTAATATTGTATTTGCAAAAATATTACGCTACGAACAATATACGGTTGTTAGGTTATGAGAAAATTCTCAACGCGATCGTAAAAGAACAAATCCGTTCCCCGAATTGCTAAGAAGAAAGGGATGGAGACAAAAATTTCTATACAGCTTATCGTATGTCGTATCTGACTCATTTACCAGAGAGTGTATTGTGATTGGAGACATTTGGCTCATATAATGTTGAGATAATTTATGGGTAAACGATATAATATAGATGCAGCTAATATGTTAAATAGTTAAAACCTACTTTGCTTTTGGAAGCCACTGACACAATAGACATACGAGTAAATATAGAGCTCTTTGTATTGTGCCAGTGAGATGCCAGCAGCATTGAGCAGTGAGCCTAAAACTAGTGTTTTGGAGGAGAGGTACAACGCCGATCACAGTTGCATGAGGTGACCATCAACGTAACGAATGTTGCTTTATAAATATGAATATAAAATTTAGCTACTCAACTCTACGATATTACTCAGTCAGTCAGGCAAGACTTTGGCTTGCTTGAGGGTGTGTGTCCATGGGTGGATGTCCATGGGCTGCAGTAGCACGGTGAATTACAAAATTAGGCATAAAATTCTTTTGACGATTGATGTGTGCTTTTGTGTGAGTAGGAGTATATAATGTGTAAGCGCCCAAGTAGTGTACCAATTGAGGATAAGGCAACAATAAAACTACTGATTCGTTGTACTGTTTATTATAATTAAATCCATAAAATTATTACTTATTTAAATTTTCCCCGTTTCCAATGTTTTCTATGTTGCTATAATAATGGCGTCCCTCGGAGCGGTTATGACAACGTGCGTTGGTGTGTTAGCAGGTGATATCGTACGACTCATCGCGCGGCGGCGTGTCGGTGGTGACAGAGAAGGGGTCGGCCACCACCTCGTACCTGCTGGTGCAGGACGCCGCGCCCGCCGACTCCGGCCGCTACTCCTGCTCGCCCTCCAACGCCGAACTCGCCTCCGTTCGCGTTCACGTGCTCAATGGTAATTAATAAATAACTTTTTGTACTCTATCATGTTCCCTTCATACCTTTTTAAAAAACCTAATACGATGCTCTCCATGGCCGTGCATGCCTGAGAGAAATTCATAATTTCTCAAAATCATAACGTCCACCAATCCGCACTCAGCCAGTCCAGGCCTAAATCCCTCTCACTTCTGAAAGGAGACCAGTGCCCAGCAGTGGGACATAAAAAGTTGAAAAAAAAACGAAATGTCATGTGATCAAAGCCACTTGTCTAGCCAGGTCGCGTGGCGCAGTGGTCACCACGTCGTTGGTCCTGTGGCCGTTCGAGTACCAATTTGGAGCTCCTTTCCCGGCCTTGTTGTTGTATGTTCTTATGTTTGTGTGTGTCAAAGAGTAAAATGTAATATATGTGTGTGGTGTAGGCGAGCGGCCGGCGGCGATGCAGACGGGCTCGGCGGGGCTGTCGGACAGCTCGCGCTGCATCGCGGCGCTGCTGGTGGCGGTCGCGCTGCACGCGCGGCTTCTGCGCGCGCTGCTCGCCAGCTGATGCCGCCCGCACCTCTCCCGCCGCGGCACTGTGGCGTCTCACTGAATCACCCCTCGGTTCTCATGCGTCATTTTATCCGGAGAAAACTTAGTTTTCACCTTTAGCACCTAAGTAAACATTTAAACGTTAGTTTTAAAGTGTACAATTTTTACGAAGGAGAGGCGGACCGGGTCCGGCCGGCGGGCCGCTCCGGGAGAGTCGTGTTGTAAATTAATTAACGTCTTGTAACGCATCCTGCGTCTTGACGCCGGCTACATGATAAATGAGCTACACTTTTCCTATGTTACGATATGTGTAGACGGTTTCTCGTTGATTCGTAACAAGTGTCGTATTTGTTTCTGTAAATACAACTTTTATTCTATTTTATTGATCGTGCTGCTTGACGTCGCTCCCGGAGTGGGCCTCGACTTACTTTATAAATCTCATGTGTTGCTCCTCTTAGAGACTGTAAATACGATTTGTTATAAGGAGCCAATTTGTATTTATTACTACAATATTTGTAAAGCATGGGCCGCTCTCCGGCGGAACGAGTTGTCGAAAGTGTGTGTGCACACTTTCCGTGCAATACTTATTTTATTACTCGTATTGCAACGAATTCGTACCACGCTATTAGAAAATTCACCGTGCTGCGCCGCGGTTGGCAATGGCGTATTTACGCAACACCAGTGTAAAATAATTGTCCTTACGTTTCATTGTCAAACACAGTAGAGAAATAGACATTAAGATCTAGTTAAGAAATATTAAAATTTAACCAAATTCGCTAGACAAAAAATAAATTGCCAAAAGAAACCTTTTTCATCCTACACGCCCCGCATCAACATAACATTGAATAATGTATATTCTAAATAAGATTCTGTGAGAAGGTTAAATGGAAAAAAAATGGTTAAAGGGATGGTAATGTACCTATGTATGTACCTACTGTCTATTAAATGTACTGGTCGGTACCAGTATACCGGGGCGAACAGTGGAAGTGATGGTAATGACAGGAAATAAGAATGTACTTAAGACTTCGAGGAACAAAATATTTTCTTCTGACTCGAGAGTCCTCGATATTCATGGAAACTAACGAGTCGATTAGGATGTTAACGAAAAATGTTAAAAAATAATTAAAGATTGAAGACCTCAAAGAGACACGAAGCGGTGAGTTTCTGCGAAAAAATAATATTGACGAAGTAGAGGGCGCTAGTGACGTCTCTCAGCTTCGACAGCTGGTTACCATGGGTTATATCTCGTATTACTTAACAAAATGACCACGTTGATTCTTTCATCGCAAAGGCTCTTGGTATGATCATTGTTTTTATTTCTTACAAAGTTATTGTAAAGTGATTATGCTATACTACCTACAGACTACTCAGTACTAGTAATAGTATAAAGAAATTTAACGGGTTCAAGACAATGTAAGGCATTTATGCAAATTGACTATTGTAAAGTGTTCAATTCTGTTTTCTTCTTCATTACCAGTACCTACATACCTATTTATTTTTTGCGACGTGTTAGTGAAGATAATATCAAAATAAGTATACACTTTGTATAGTATTTGATTGTATAGCAATACAATCTGTTTCGTAATTTCGAGTTACAAGTTAGCGTACGTTTACGTTCTTACAAGAAGTTAGCAGACGTGAAACTTTATCCCGCCTGAGTTATAGGTGATATTTTGCTGCGCTTCGCTACACTCCACGTGATCTTTATAAATTGTATCAATTTTTATGAGACTTTCCAGGTACTAAGTAAAGGTATTTTATTTATAAATCGTGTCCTCCAACTGCGCCTCAAAAGCAAGCGTAATATTAGAACTGTCTCTGGAATAAAAAAAACAGCTTTATGATTTAAATTCTGTTCGTACTCGTTTATAACAAGAGTTAAATGCCTTAAATTTTATATCTGAATTAATAAGGACTTCGATAAATCTTAAGAAATCCTAACCATGTTGGAAAACAGCTTTAAAAATACATTACATGATTTTTTCAATACTGAATGCAGCCGATAAATCTATTTTTCGCTGATACTATCCTTTATCACATCGACTGCTCGGTTTCATTGTGGTAGGGAATGTTCTTTGAAGTAAACACAGAGCTGGACGCTGGGCTTGGAAGTGGGAGTGATTGTGAAGTACGGGCAACGTTTCTTACTGTAAGTTAGTGTTAAGTGGAGGCTAACGGGCAGCCAGCCAGAACTGTCGGTGGGTAATTTGCGAGAGCGTTTAAGCCTTCGGGAATCCGCGCAAGACCGAGCATGCGTATAAACTTTAACTTTCCCGCAATATACTCGTATTAGCATGTTCGGATTTCCTTTTATATTTGCGTTGTAAGTAATGAAATAAAGAAAGAAATATTTTATTTCATATAAGGAATACAAAATATTTGCTTAATTAATGTAATGTTTCTCGGTCATCGTTCTAAGGTACCCTTTGGGCTGAATATGTTGAGTTGAAAGAGAAAAGGTTCAAAAGAAATCCTAGACGGAGTTTTCGTTTTCGTCCAATCATTTTTAGGTTTTAGTTCCCAAAAAACATTTATGAAAAAGACCTGATTGGTACCGATCTCGTTTTATCTGGCAGCTTGGTGGCTGGAAACTATGTTCATTTTGCGTTTGTCGAAGTTAGACAATAAATTTAATTACGCCCTGTAATTTTCAGCATAGATATATGAATATAGAGTTGTTGGGATTCTAATACGCATAATATAATTCATTACGGAATGAAAAGCTTTTAAGAAAGCTTTTCAGATGAAATTTGAAGAATGAAGATTAAGTAGATGCTTAGCTGCTATTCAATAAACTAAATGATTTATGTTCATTTGGTATCAAGATATAAACTATGTTCAGAAAAATAATATACTTTTTCATTTTGTGAATAAAGAACTCCTATAAAACCAAAAAAAATAAACCACGAAAAACGTTTAGAACCGCCCTTTTACTACTTCCATGTCTGTTGTATTTCTGAATAGATTCCAAATCTTATACAAGTAACAATAACGGTAACATAACACGATCACTTCGCTTTTGTAAGTAGAATTTCGTAACCATTTAAGTCTTTAAATAGGCATTTATCTCTAAATTAGTTTTTTTTTTTGTTTTGACAAATGCACACCTACACAAAAACTTTTGACATGATGTCTTCGCATCGTACATAAATAAAGGTGGTATTAATATATGGAACGTATTTCGCGGCAGAGATTGCTGGATAATGTGTATTAATATTCGTGTGACGTTTGGACAGCGCCTGCCGCGGCCCACCGGTACGGCCTCGAAAATCGCTCTCATTCGCCCATTATCTGCTCCAATAACATGGAAAAATGTAGGTGAAAATTAACATTTCCGGGAAATAATAAAAGCACAGTTATCTTACAATGTCGGTGGCTTTGATAGTGGACCGTAGGTTGTATGCAAGTCCCTGTAGCTTCGGGATTAAGAATAGAGCTACCCCTGCCTGATCGTAAGAGGCGAGCTTCCGGGGTTGCAGGCGGTGAGAATGGGAGCTCGATCCGTCCAGCGAACAACCCCGGGAAGGACGGCGATGTGGCGTGAAAACGAAAATAGCCCTATTCATATTATATTCCTTTAAACTTAGTCCTCATGTAAAGTTTTTATGTGGCTGCACTTAGTGTAAATTTCATACGCATTTTTGGATCATGTGTGGGTCATCAAGTTACAAGCTAATGGAAGCCAGCAAATATCAATGATTTTTGCATAAGTTATTTGTAATGTTTAAACGGATTTGATATTTGCTTCCATTTGTTTGTCACCAGCTTTAAAAAGCTGCAATCGGAGCACAGAAAGGACTCGTTTTGAACGATACTTGTATTTGTAATCTTGTATTGTCTCGATTTCCATTCGGAACACGTAGATGTTGTAAAAAATCTATTGAAGTAAAGCGGTATCATATATCGCACCGATACGCATCTGCACAAATAATGCCTGTTCAAATTGTAGAATTTATTTATTTATTCTGTAACAAAGAAACAAAACATCCGAAGAAAACCTCATTATTTGCTGAACTTCTTCTGTAATGGGGAGTAACCATGTAATAATAATATACAAGTTCCTTTTAAGGCACAAGTATATAGGTCTTGAAAAATCAAACCAAACATTCAGGATTTTGGTTAACAAAATAGTATTTTGACACTCGTTTCAATCAGAGCTGTTGCGTGTCGATGCTATATTTTAGAAAGTATATTACTTATTTATTGTAAATGATAAAGATCGTCTGTACATTGCCTACCTACTATAAAATTGGTTATAACGGTACAGGCCGCAAGCCTTTTAGTGTAATGCAAAGGATAGTAGAAGTTAACATTTTGTTGTAGGTCGCTGAATTCGTCCCCATTCGGGTAACTCGATAGTAACTCACATGCTATAATTTAGGTCGCAGTGTCTGTATAAATATCTTTATTCTTCGCAACAGGGCTGAAAAACTGTACGGGCGAAAAGTTTTGTAAGAGAAACATAATTTATCGTTATTCAAATTGGGCCCGTTTTTATGAATACAAATAAATCTTCGGAGGTACTTATTAATTAAAACTTGTACAACTTTTTGCTGGTGAAAATAGATTTTTGTGAATCGTGTATTAAATCAACGAATTTTTTGACCTGTCTACCTAATTACCTAGGGTTGACAAGATTGTTCACAATATTAAGTCTGATGATATTAAATTTTATTATTAAAATAATTACGTAGTCTCTGAATCACAATATATTTTATTTTTCATCAGAAGTCTTAAATGTATTTTTTAAATTAAGGTTATTGGTAATATTTGAATCCTTGTTTTTAGGAATCGCAATAAGGACCAACATGATATCCTAGCCCTTTATGTTTACTGTTGTTGTAGTCACGTGGTACGTATGTGTGTTGAACATTATTGAGAATAAATTATCTCTACGACGTAAATGATTTAATGAACATTTTCACTTTTGGGTTCGATTCTACTCCACATTAATGTAAAGGATTTGACGACTAAAACTTTTAAACGTATTGTAAATTAATAGGTAATTAAAATAATGGACAATTTTGTATAGAATAAAATGTAAATACGAAGATATAATAGAGAAAGTTTTACAATAAAATCGACTTAAGTAGACGATAAACACTATGAGATGTATGATACGAGGCTATGTATGTAAAACATGAAACTATATGTATACATGAATCGAATAAGTTTGTTTTCAAATAAAATATTTAATATTTATATGATGTTTTATTATTCTGATTTGTAAACCTGTCCTTCCACACAATGCCACACTGCTGTACCATGTGAGTCGCATTCAGATTCACATGCTACGTGCAAGTGGGTCTACATCTAATCTAATACCTTTAAACGAGCAATTCTTGTATATATCTAAATATATTTTTTGAATCTCGGAAACGCCTCCAAAGATTTTGATTAAATTTAGTACCCTGGTTTCGGGGATGATAAATCGATCCACAAATTTTTATTGATAGAAATTATCATTTTATTTAATGTTTATGTCGTTAAATATAAAATTACTCTTATTGACATCTATTGGAGAATATTAATAACATAGACCAATATATAATAGGTGGCGTAGAAAGCCGTCAAATGTCGACCGTCAATCCGCCCTTCAAACAAATGACAATGTCGATATGAAAACCTCTATAAAAATTTCGTCAATGGAATTAAAGCTTTCTTGGTCGAATGATTACGAAAGCTGACTACGAAGCTAGAGACCCGGGTGCAAACCTCAAGTAGGCAAGTTGCGTTTTTTATTTTTTGTGACATATTTTTTTTATTGGGAGCTAGATATTTCAAAAGGCATTGTTAAGTAACACTAAGTCAATGAATGTTTTGCTTAAAAATAAAACAAGAAAATCAATTGTTTTTATCCGAGCAATGCTCGGGCGTCCAGGTACTATATTATAATTTATAACGCCTAAACGTTACGAGAACGCTACGGAAAGCTACACATATTCCGATGTCTACGCAAGAAGTTCGTAGCAGCGCGATGATAAAACACCGTCATCTACGCCCTATGTACTTTGGTACTGTAGAGACACAGCTAGCACATAATAAAACAGATTTTATATAAATTTATTAACACAGAAAGAACCTATCAGGAACACAGTAAGCCTAACGGTCTTAGCCATATCAATTCGTTACATGTTGCAAATAGAATAATAAAATTTGTAATTTCTAATGTCACTGTGTTAGGTATAAAGCGTTTCAGAATAAAAATGGTTAAGTACATACATGTCATGTTCATGTACATGTCGAACTAAGTTTTACTTATACAACTAGGTATCGTGTTTGAAGCTAAAATACTAGTTTATATGTGGCGTATATCTCAACATCATCAAAAACAAGCATCATAAAATCCAGTCATTCTTTTGTTCAGCCAATTTGGTATCAATCGCGAACCAACAATGTAAGGAGCATTGCAAGCATTGGCGTGTTTGTACAGCGGACCGTGAGGTGTGAATTGCGAACAATAAATAAACGTTACACACTCATAGCCCCACAGTAAGGTAATTAGTACTCTGTGTCGTGGGTACCATGGACACATACAAAGACAGGAACACAAACACCCAGACCGAGAACAGGAATTTAAACTCATCATTCAAATTTCTATTTCGCCGAGAATCGAACCCGGGACCCCTCGATTGGCAGTCCGGCATGGTAACCATTGTGCCACGCGGGTCGTCAACCGGGTCGTCAATAAGATAGTTTGCAGCATAACATCGCAGCATGTTTTATGGGAAACTTGCCGGAATACACTACTCTCTGAGATTGTAGGAAGATCTTTCTGTATTATATTTTATAGAGTACAGAGCCCTTAGTGTGAGTTTGTAAACGCGCAAACGTTACTACTGCGTCAGAGTTAAAATTAGACGGATAGATCTTAATCTGAAAGGAATAAGATTGATAATTAAATTCTTAACGCAAACGCGATAGTAACGTTTTCGCGTGTGCACACTTACACTAAGGCCTCTGCTTTCTCTGCAGATATTCATAACAACTCGCAGTTCTTAGGAAACATAACTAAAGACAGGTACACCAAATGACCAACTTCCCCTTTCGAAGTCAGTATTCAAGTTACGAGTAGGATGTAACACCTCTGTACCGAGTACTGTTTGTGTATAGTTGTAAAGGCGCGGCTGCCGCATGCCGGCTATACACGAGAAGATGGATACCCACCCACCCCCAACTATATCGATACAAAAGTCCGGTCAGTCCATGGCACAGTTGCGGCATGAGAGAAAGATAAACAATCAAATACACTTTCACGGAATATACACCTTTACAAATTTACTTTTAGCTCTAAAATACGTAAGTATACGTAAAGCTTAAATACTTTATTATACTTACAATTTTTGTAGTTTATATGACCAAAATCCAGTCATACTTTTGTTTATTCAATTTGGTATCAAACGCGAACCAACAATGTAAGGCGCATTGCAAGCTATGGCATGTTGTAGTGTGAGGTATGAATTGCGAGCAGTAAGACAGCTTGCAGAATAACATCGCAGCATGTTTTATGGGAAAACTTGTGAAATACTCTGCTCTCTTTGATTCTTGGAATAAGCAACAACAAATACCTTTCTGTGCCACATTTTACAGAGTAGTTTCAGATATTCATAACTACTCGCAAATCTAAAAAAATATAACAGTTTTTTAGTTGGATACAGGTCGTATGCCAGAAATGGCTACCGTGAGAGTTCCGGGTTCAATTCCTCATTAAGTAGAAATTTGACTATTCTCGTTCTGGGTGTTCGCGTTCTCATCTGAGTCCATAATACGAGTACACACGAAATCCTAGCGTAGTTTAGAATAGAAAATCACGCACATCGAATCGTCAACGACACAAGATTGGATTGGCAAGCTATAGCCACTCAGCTTACGATGAGACTTACTCACCCTGTTTTGATGCAAACGTGTACCTATATTATTACGTTCCAGCTGATCTGTTTCTTTAGAAAAGCAGTGAAAAAAGCTCTTCTTCAAAGTTCACCATGTCTCTGAATATCGTAATAAGCTCAAGTGGCTCCCAATCCATCTTCGCCGGAATACTCACATTCTTTCTGCTCATTACTATATACTTCTGCTCCTGCCTACCTCAAAGAGCTATTTGAATATCTAGTTGCGCCGAATCGCCCACTTCGAACAGTAAAATACCTCGCTCTAAGCACTCCGGTCCACAGAACGACACCTTATAAAATATATTTTACCTGCACAGCAGTTCGTCTTTGGAATAAGCTCCCTATGTCAATGAGGCAAGCAGATACACTCACAACGTTTAAAAACTTTTACCTCAAGTCATAATAATAATATTTATCTCTATGGTCATGTGATTTAATCACTATTCTATTTATGTATATATTGTATGTAAGAACCATATTATTTTTGTAAATTTGTACACCTCTACTCGTCTCATTTCTTTATTACCATGTTACTGTCCAGAGGTTGTCTGGAAGAAATCGCTACTCTAGCGATAAGAACGCCTTTTGGTCACCACTGTTGTTTTTTTGGTATTTTTATTAGTACTGTTGCTATTTAATGTGGTTGTACACCACATTAAATAAAAAAATCGTATTCGTTTTAATAAAAGCAATAAATTACTTCATATTACTCATGTTTAACCTCCATTTTCGTTAAAATTGTCCTGTTTCCATCGAATCCAGAATCCCCCGGAACGCGCCCTCACGCCTGTCCCTTTAGACGTTGACAGCATATCATTACCGAAAGGGTTGAGTAACGTCAATTTCACGTTTCATTTCTCGGTCTATTCGATGATGTATGGTAAAGATACTTCAACTCAGTTGTGCGCGCGGCGCTATGTGTGGGTAAACCTGTGTATACACAGTGACTTTGTGTGCGTGACAAGAGGTACAGTGAAGTTGCTCGGACGATCACGGCCGCGTCACTGTCACACAAACTAAAGCTGCATAATTACTAGCCCACGCACACATAGCGCCGCGCGCACAACTGAGTTGAAGTATCTGTACAAAGCTGAATATTTTATAAATTGGTTCACATACAATGTTCATACGAGTACTTTTTTTACTATTGTATTTTTGTGGGATATACTCTGTTCAGAAAGAGAAAGCCCACGGAATTAGGGCTATTGGACGTACATAATATTGTAATGTATTGTATTACATTATGGGTTTTTCTATAGTTAACAAAATGTTATTTATTACGCCTTTGGCCTTGGTACACACACAGACGCTAGCGAGAAAGTAAAACTTTACCATATTTTCATTACGACATCGTGTCACAATGAATCTATCGTGCCTGACCTGTACCTAGCCTTTGAACACAAAGTGGAGGCCTGTTCCAGCGCCAGTGCGCCTGACAGTCGCGCGATGACACGCCGGCGCAATTTTTCACATCCGCCTGAAAGATTTAACATTATTCCTATATTTGTCGGCGCTCCCTCGGCTATAAATCAATCTTTTCGAGTCGGTCGCGTTGTTTTTCATTGTATGAGGTGTCAGGGCACAAAGACGTAGGTTTGAGCAGGGTTCGGGCGTCGATATGATCCCCTCACGAGGCGATGGACTATAACTCTATTTCACCGACGGGCGCTCGCCGGAGGAGGCCTCCGCCGGTTCGCACGAAGCTGTAATTTCGAAACGTCTCCGAAACTCATCTCCAGCAAGCGGCGTCTGCAGCGAAATTATATTTTACCGGTCGTACGGTCGCGTCGGAACAACAACAAAACTATAAAATTCGCGTAAAACACGGGCGCTCCTGAGAGCGGGCACTTACTGGGAGCATTAACGCTCCCCGTAAACTGGCGTCGATAATTGCAACAGAACGCAGTTGGAGTTCAGCAAATGTTGCATAAATCTCAACAGCTTGTGATCTCAATTAATTTTAGTACGCTAAAATTCTATCTAAAATTACTACAACGCCTTTTGAAACGAAATAGTGAAGTTTAAGGTAAGATGGTGTGCTATTGAATTACCACAATTTTATCAAATCACATTACAATTTTCCGCTTTTTTTATACCTACTATAAAATATAAAGTAAATAAATAATTCAGGCGCTAGCAAAAGCATGACGGCGCAATTTAATTTAATCGATTATCTGTCAACTGACAACACTGACAGATGACGTAACACCGGACGCTGGGGCGGCGGCCATTACAGACTCAGTGAAGATTCGAGCCACGAACGTGTAGGTTGATTGCGCACGCGCCCCACGTGTTCGGGTGGAACGTCGGTCGTTTATATTATATATCGTTCTACCTACAAGTGATCAAGTGAAATTAGTGATTGTTAATTTTTGTAATCAGTAAAGGAGTGTCTTAGATTTACGTTGTATTTTTATTATAACGAAGCCCTGATCTCCTCGCCCGCTTACCCACGTAAATCATGGATACTTCGCAAGGATGTCAGAATGATCCTTTATCAGAAGTGGGATGCCGAGGGCTTAGTACTGAGGAGATCAATAATGACACCGCTGGCCCATCGAGAACAGACGCCGGAGCGCCAAATTTATTAACCAACATGGAAGCGCTTTTGTCACGGTTACTAGCAGCGACACCAAGCACTACGAAGAATAATTCCACGCCGCATCTCGTCCAGTTTGATCCAGACGAGGCTGATGCGGACATCATAGGCTGGTGTAACATAACTGAAATTATCATGAATAGCCGGGAATTGACTGGGCCTGATTTGCTACTCGCTCTCACACATGCTCTTAAAGGTCGAGCCGCCAAATGCTTGACAAAATTGACCATCACTGATTTAAATTGGCCGCGCGTGAAAGAGATCTTACTAGCCAGATTTGGACGCTCGATGCTTATGCAAGATTATTTTGATGATATAATAAAATTTCAAATAGAGACTCGCGAAACCGCTACTGAAGCTGCAATGAGGCTGTGGAATCTCATTGAACGGGTGCCGAATTTTGATGTAAGTGAAGAGGTTATCACTGGACTGGCTATTTCTGTGTTATCACAAAAGGATTCAATGATACGCAGGGAATTAAATTCACACGCCATTTCTACAAGGGCCCAGCTATGTAGAATACTCGGCGGTATTTCACTTAAGAGACGCCAAGAAGAAGCCAATCCACACGAGTGTGATATTAAGCGACCTCGATTGATAGACAATAAATTCACCGGGAACTGTCGCTTTTGCGGAAATCGAGGCCACAAGATGGAGGAGTGTCGCAAGCGTCGCGACAGTATAAAGCTGGAGAAGTTGGAGAAACAAACAGAGAGAATTGTGACCTGTTTCACCTGCGGGAAAGCGGGGCACATCAGCAGCGTCTGCCCTGAGAAGAAATCTGGAGCGGAGCCAGCCACGCGCAAGGACGTCCACGTTTGCATGCGGCGCACAGCGAGAGGTATACTGTCGACGTCAACTGGTGAGACATTTTTATTCCTTTTTGATAGCGGATCGGCCTGCTCCTTGGTAAAAATTGGCTACGCCGAGAGGCTTTTTGGTACTGAGTGCACTGACACAGTTTATTTAACGGGGATAGGCGGAAAAGACGTTAAATGCACTAAACAAATTCTTTGTCCAGTTATTATCGAAGATATACCCTTTTCAATTTTGTTTCACGTTGTCCGTGATGATGCCATTTCAGAAGAAATTATTATAGGAAGGGATATTCTCGACCAGGGTGTTCGTGTCGAAATTAGCAGTAATAATTTAACTTTCATTAGACATAAAGGGATCAACACCTGTCAAATGACTGACAATTTAGACTTTGACAATATTGATACTGACTTGGTAGGAGCGGAAAAACTTGCCTTAATACAAGTTTTGCAAAAGTATAGTGACTTTTTCATTAATGGCATCCCTACTAGGCGGGTTACGACAGGTAGTCTAAAAATTGATTTGATCGATACCCATAAAACGGTACAGCGCCGCCCGTATCGGTTATCCCCCACAGAAAAAGAAATTGTTAAAGATAAAGTCCAATCTCTTTTAGAAGCTGGAGTCATACGCGAAAGTTCTTCTCCATTTGCGAGCCCAATTCTGTTAGTTAACAAAAAAGATGGTACCCTCAGAATGTGCGTCGATTACAGGGAGCTAAATGCTAATACCCGTCCCGAGCATTACCCCCTTCCTAGGATAGACGAACAGGTAGACAGGTTAAGTGGTGCCCATTACTTTTCATCCTTAGACATGGCGTCCGGGTACCATCAGATTACCGTGGAACCAGACTCAGTAGAACGAACAGCCTTTGTAACACCAGACGGACAATATGAATATCTGGCAATGCCGTTCGGCTTAAGAAACGCGGCCTCCATATACCAGCGCTGCATCAACAAAGCGCTAAAGTCCCTCCGTGACACCATAGCCCTCGCATATATGGATGACGTATTATGTTTTTCACCCAATGTAACCGAAGGGTTGTACCGCTTAGATGCTGTTCTAGAAGCCTTGTCGAAAGCGGGCTTCTCTTTCAATATTCAGAAATGTAAGTTCTTAAAAAAAGAAATTGATTATCTCGGCTATGTTATTAGATCTGGCGAAGTTAGACCAAACCCACGTAAGATTCGAGCTCTTGTGGATGCACCAGCTCCAACCACTGCTACTCAAGTCAGGCAATTCCTTGGTTTGGCTTCATACTTTCGAAGGTTCATTCCTAATTTTGCAACACTAGCCGGACCTCTGTACCCACTCACTAAATTAAAGGGGCCGATAACATGGTCTGACAAACACCGCGAAGTTCATAAGAAATTAATCGGTATTTTAACCTCAGAGCCCGTTTTGACTATCTTCAACCCTGAAGTTCCGATAGAACTCCATACCGACGCAAGCTCAGATGGTTATGGAGCTATTTTAATCCAGAGAGATAACAATATACCCCGTGTCGTGGCCTATTTTAGCCACCGCACCACCGATACCGAATCCAGATATCATTCTTATGAACTGGAAACATTAGCGGTGGTGCGTGCTGTCGAGAACTTTCGTCACTATCTGTATGGCCAACGCTTCACGGTTTTTACCGACTGTAACTCCTTGAAGGCGTCTAAGGCGAAAGTTGACCTCTCTCCGCGTGTCCATCGATGGTGGGCATATCTGCAGGCTTATGACTTCGACGTAGTCTATAAAGAAGGACGCAGTATGGAGCACGCCGACTATTTGTCGAGAAATCCGATTTTTTCGTCGTGGGATAGTAAGTTTACTACTGTTGAGTCGCTAAAAGACAAAGTAGAACCCTTAGCATCGCGTAGAGTTGTAAATTTTGTAGAACTTCATGACAGCTGGCTGCAAGTTGAGCAAAAAAGAGACCCCGAGATTGTAAACCTAATAACCAAGTATTCTAATAGTGAACTGCCCGAGGCTACGTCTCACACGTATGACGTTCGGGAAGGCATTCTATATAGGAAAGTCGAGCGAAATAAAATCACTTCGTGGTTACCAATCGTTCCACGATCGCTGATCTGGACTCTTATTAACTATGTGCACTGTGAAATCCAACACCTAGGATACGAAAAGACACTTGACAAAATTTATGAAAAGTATTGGTTTCCGCAGATGGCAAAGAACGTTCGAAAGTTCGTTAATTCTTGCATAGTATGCACGGCTTCAAAAGGCCCTTCAGGTGCTCAGCAGCTACGTTTGCATCCCATCCCTAAAATTTCAGTACCTTGGCACACTGTCCACATAGACTTGACAGGGAAACTGAGCGGTAAAAGCGACCGCAAGGAATATGCGTCAGTTATTATAGATGGGTTCACAAAATACGTTCTATTAGAGTACACCCAATCTTTGGATGCTGCCTGCGCGGTTAAAGCTTTAAAAAGGGCCGTCTCATTATTTGGGACACCTAAAAGAATAATAGCTGACCAAGGGAGATGTTATATTAGCTCGAACTTTAAAAATTTCTGTAAGGAGTATAACATTGAACTACACTTAATAGCAACTGGGTCTTCTAGAGCTAATGGACAAGTCGAACGCGTTATGCGCACCTTGAAAAGTCTACTTACCATCATAGAAAATGACGCGAACAAAGTATGGCGTGATGAACTTAGCAATGTTCAGTTAGCGTTGAATAGCACACGGTCTCGAGTTACTGGATTCACCCCTACCGAGTTAATGTTCGGTATTCGCGCACAATCGTTAGGATTAAATAAGATAACACCATATGAAAACTCACCAGAACGTGCCAATCTAGACGTTATTCGAGATAACGCAGCTAGCCGAATCCAAAAGGCGGCTGCGGCCGAAGCCCAGCGTTTTGATAGGGGTAGGGCGCAAGTTAGACCTTTTTCAACTGGAGATTACGTTTTTATAAAATGTTGTGAGCGAAATCAAACAAAGTTGGCTAGAAAATTCCGTGGTCCCTTTGTAATCACTAAAGTGCTCGATAATGATAGGTACGAACTAAAATCCATTGTAGGAGGTAATCGTGTCCTTAAATACTCACATGAAAACCTGCGTTCAGTGCCGAGAGGTTTTGAGGGATTAACAGAGATCGCGACAAGTATACTTGACAGTGAGGAGGCCGAGACGGCGGTCGAGGGGGAACACACTAACCATACCTCACCAATTGACAGCGACAGTGATATTATCTCAATTTCAAGTGAAGGCACTCTGACCGCCGGCTCTGATACTCTCTCAGCTGTGTCGGAAAGTGAGAGTCACATAAATAAAAGTGAGTTATTAGAAAGATAGTCACTTTATTCGTTCTTTTAACATCATTAATCGAAAATACTGCTAAATCGAACCTTCAGTTGCAACATCACATATCTCGCACCACCTAAACCTCGCCCTGTTATGGAGTAGGGCTGGTCGAAAGGGCCCAGCACGCCCGGTCCACGCCCTGTATGGCTGGTCGAAGGGGCTTCATACGCCCGGTCCACGCCATGTAATTGTGTTCGGCTGGTCGAAGGGGCTTCACACGCCCGGTCCACGCCCTGTATGGCTGGTCGAAGGGGCTTCACACGCCCGGTCCACGCCATGTAATTGTGTTTGGCTGGTCGAAAGGGCCCCGCACGCCCAGTCCACGCCCTGTACGGCTGGTCGAAAGGGCTGCGCGCCCAGTCCACGCCCTGTATTGGTGATCGAAAGCAAGGCCCTTTCGCCCGGTCCGCAATGCGCTACTGATTACCTTCAAGCCTAATCCTAGGTACTCCTTACATGTAACGCATGCAGTGTAATGGGATAGGGATATCGCACTATATGTCAGGAATGGTCGAGCGAGTACTAATGAGTTTGTGTTTCAGGTGACCCACGGGACGACCAAGTACATGAGAGCGACGCACGAGGACGTGCGACAGTCAGAGATGGCCGTGACGGCGCAATTTAATTTAATCGATTATCTGTCAACTGACAACACTGACAGATGGCGTAACACCGGACGCTGGGGCGGCGGCCATTACAGACTCAGTGAAGATTCGAGCCACGAACGTGTAGGTTGATTGCGCACGCGCCCCACGTGTTCGGGTGGAACGTCGGTCGTTTATATTATATATCGTTCTACCTACAAGTGATCAAGTGAAATTAGTGATTGTTAATTTTTGTAATCAGTAAAGGAGTGTCTTAGATTTACGTTGTATTTTTATTATAACGAAGCCCTGATCTCCTCGCCCGCTTACCCACGTAAATCATGGATACTTCGCAAGGATGTCAGAATGATCCTTTAAGCAAATTATTTATATTTTATTTGTTAACATCAAAATTCTAACTATAAGCGTATTTGGAATAAAAATATTTGTAGGTACTTATGTATCATTGAATCTATTATTATATTAAATGTGCGATCTATTTTTTTGAATTAATACAAAAATGTCTGTATCTTTAATCTAATAGCTTTAAACGAGCAATTCTTGTATATAGGTACCTAAATATATTTGTTTAATCTAGGAAACGGCTCCTACGATTTTGATGAAATTTAGTACCCTGGTTTAGGGGGTGATAAAAGTTTCGTTTGAAATTAAACCAAGAAAATAAATTGTTTTTATCCGAGCAACACTCGGTCGTCCAGGTAGGTACTATCTTATTAGATTCAGTTAGAGTGAAGGAAAGGTATTTCCAAGCACAACGGAAACGTGGTCATTTAATTACAAGTGACATGAGCAAATTTAGTAGAATCCCGTGTAGTGTACTGTGGGGCCCCAGAGGCTTGCCCTGGTTGATGCACTAATCCAGTACGCCTGAATTAAAATGCTTTTCATGCGATTGAATTTTATACACATCGTCCCTGCCGGCTCTGTAAAAATATTTTAAGGTCTTTACCTATGAAATTGCCGTTCTTCAGTACTAGTCATTTCAAATAGAAAAAAAGTTTGGAATGGCTCTGTATTCTAAAATCAAATTAATTTTGTTTTAAAAACATTCTTTTTACAAACTCAGTCTTTTGTTTATTGATTAGCGTTATATTTTCATTACATCTGAACATTTTTCGTCACGGAGAGAACTGTACAAACGTGGTGCTAACGAACGCACAATCCGTTACTGGTTTTCCCGGTTCCATTCTTGAAATTTTGACTTGAAAAATGAAGCTCGTGGTCGTCCGGAGACTTTGGTCAACAATTATAAATTATAAAGGCGATTGTGGAAGTTGACGAAACTCAATCTACAGCTGAGCTAGCAGCAGCTTTTGATGTTAGCATCAAAACAATTTTGATCCATTTGCGACAAATAGGCAAGATAAAAAACTTGATAGATGGGTGCCCCACGAACTTAACGATCGCCAGAACAACGTACGCGTCGAGACCTTGCCTCGCGCTGCTCAATAGGCAAAGAAATGAAGGAATTTTTAACCGAATTGTTACGTGCGATGAAAAATGGATTCTGTTCAACAATCGAAAGCACTTAGCAAGTTGGTTAGATCCTGGTTCAGCACCAAAGCAATGCCCTAAACCAAAAATGACCCCTAAAAAGGTGATGGTCACTGTTGGTGGTGTAATGCGGGTGTGATTCACCACAGCTTTTTACAGAACGGCATGAGCATTACTGCAGATGTGTACTGTGAAGAACTGGAGACAATGATGGAGAAGCTTGCACATCGGCAACCAGCTTTGGTCAATCGGTCGTTCCCACTGCTCCTTCACGACAACGCGCGATCTCATACTGCACAACAGACAGTCTCCAAGCTGCAAGAGCGGGGGTTGGAAGCTCTCCCTCATCCGCCATACTCACCAGACCTTGCACCTACCGACTATTACTTTTTCCAAAATTTAGACAACTATTTAGTGGGTAAAAAATTAAATTCCCGAGAGGCAGTACAAAATGCCTTTGAAGAGTTTGTTGCCTCCCGTCCAGCTGATTTTTACAAGAAAGGCATCAATAAATTGCCAATGCGTTGGCAAAGATGCGTCGATTGCATGGGTGATTACTTTGTATAATAGAAATAAAAAAGTTTAAAAAATAAGTACTTTCACTTATTCCAAACAAAACGGCAATTTCATAGGTAAAGACCTATGTATTATCATATTTTTCGTTTAATGTTACAAGCGAAGAGTATCATAAATTTTATCTATTTGACGTCTGAACCACGAAATGATTTATTTCTTAATGATTTTAATAAGAATTCTTAAAATTATTAAAGTGAAGGAAGTTTTAAACAGAGTTCAGTTAAAACTTATTTCCTACACCCTTCCTTTCTTTATCAAACAGGTCCATATATCTATAGCATTATAATTATAACTATGAACCTACTAAATGAACTTATTAACTGAACTGTGATCACTGATCAGAAAAAGATACTAAAGTTTTTGAAATTGTAGATATCACGAACTGCGTGACTAAGTTCTGTACTTTTAGAAATAAAACGATATGTTTTAATTCAATGAACTATTTAATCAAATTCTTCAAAGAACAAAAACAAAGCCAGAACGTTTTGTTGAACATGTTCATTTTATACAAACTCTCAGCAAAACATCTCATGGGTCTGTAATGGTCTAGTATTGAATGCTATTTAAAAATATTTAGTTCTCTTGGTTCAAAACAGATGGAGTTACTAGGCACGTTATAAACATAACTAAACCATTTTTATTTATTTCTTTGAAGCGAGGGTCGGCAAAAAATTATTTATGATATGGGACATCGGAGAAAGGATTCTGTTACGAAAGAATATGGTGTAATAAGAGATTGATTTAAGGTGTTAAATTGGTTCAGATTGTCAGTAATTTTTGAAGGATTACACTAATTTCGTTTTTATTAATGTTGTGCAGTTGTGTTCTGAGTGGATTCTGAAAGTCACGGGGTAAGTGTCTACGCCTAATTTGTTTAGATTCTAATGCTTGAGGGACGTTTCATGATTAGGTCTCATTGTTTGTCTTTGTCCCCAGCCTGAAGACACGCCCTTTTATGGCGTTATCACGTATATTCCGGAAACGCCGTTATAATAGCCACAGTTACTGTTTCCACTAAAATACCGGGACCTTGCTTGGAACATAGTTTTGGATGTCATCTTACGTAAACCAGCAATAGTACCGTGATAAATTATTGCCTCCCATGCTATTTTCATGAACACCACGGTCGCGGACTTAGACTCGTACCTACCTAAATTTAACTTGAAACATATTTGTATTTTTGTACTACGGTCACGGGTTTTAGTATTTACACTTCGTGTAAATTTTACACCATGGTAATTAAACATAGTTCTTGTACCTATTTAGTATGAGATTATATTTGTTATGGTTGTGTATGGTTATATTTGTTATGTTGTCTAGTAACTGTGAATATACGCGCAGAGTTTGTAATCTTTTGGTTGTTTAATTCATCCCGCGCGAACCCACCATTACATTGGCGCCTAACGGGATTAATTACTGAAAGATTAACAAACCAAATTGTATTAGTTTAGTCTAAATTGGAAAGTGGTGTACTTGGTTAGAATTATCATAGTAAAATCTATATCCAATTGTAACAATATTTTTTTATCAAAATTCATAAAGAAAAACTTTTGTTAATTTTATTGTCCTATATATTTTACTATAACTTTTAGAGGTTTATATTATTAAATTTGAAGGCATTTATAAAGCTAATCGTTACGTCAATAATAAAAACCAATAATTAAATATATTAATATTTTGTGTAAAACAGAACTTGTGTGATTTTAGTCATGGATGTAAATGCTTTATATAAAGATGAACTTGAATTTGAATTGGCATGTCGAGGAGTGACGGATTGTAAAACTGTGGCGGTTATGCGGAAATTTTTACGGGAAATCTTACGCCGAGAAGCAACCGGCGAATCGTCAATTTCTTTAAAGGTCCCCAAATCGTGCATTGAGAACCCGAGCAATGAAATTCTAATTTGTGAAAATAAATTATCAGCGTTAAAATCGCTTATTTCTGACGTTTCTCATAGCCCAGACAATTTAGTCATTAGGCGTATTCACTCTCGTCTCACACACTTATTAAACCACGCGAAAATTATAATTCCCATTGAAACGGCTGACATCGATAAACACTTGGTATTGCTAAAAAATATTCAAGACACCTTATCCTACCTCGGAAATCTAGAACAAGAAGATGAAGAAGATGAACCCATCACAGAACATGATAAAGATATTTTACAGAAATCTTTAGGTGAGGAAGCAGTAGGGATTATAGAGTCATTAGAGAGAAGCGGAAACTACGACGCACCTGCGCTTGAAAACGGATGTGATTTGGAGAATCTTCACAGGCCCACCTCACAGTCTGGCGGCCTTACTACTCATACAGGACCGGCCATTGTAGAAAATCCTACAAGTTCTTCATGCCATCGAGGGCTACAAAGGTCCTCAACATTTGACAATGGTTTTCACAAACGAAAGTTAATTCCTATAAAGGATTGGGGTGTCAAATTTAGTGGCAATGGGTCTATAAGCATTAATGCATTTTTAGAAAGAGTAGAGGAACTCAAAGAAGCAAGAAACGCTGTCGATGAGGATCTATTTCGTTACGCTATCGACTTCTTTGAAGATGAAGCTTTAATTTGGTTTAGGGCAAACAAGAGTACGGTTTCAAGTTGGTCCGGTCTAGTGAAACTTCTTTTATGTACGTTTCAACAACCTTTCTATCAAGAGGAATTATTGGAAGAGATTAAGCAAAGAACTCAGAGCAATCAAGAGAGCGTTTTGATATACATTGCAATAATGCAGAATATGTTTAATAGGTTACCGACACCAATACCTGAGTCTCATAAATTAATGATACTTAGAAGAAATTTACAGCCATATTTTCAGAAGGCCATATGCCGGGACACATTTGACTCAGTGGCCGAATTAACATCAGTTCTAAGAGTAATCGAACGCACCAAATTAAGTTGCGACAACTTTAAAGAGCCAACCCAAAATGATCATCTAATGGAACGAGATTTAGCTTTTCACGGGAGTACTTCCAAATCTTTACGAAGTGAAATGACAACAGAACTGGCAGCTGTCAACAATGAAGGAACTCCTACGAAGTGTTGGAACTGTAGATGCCCAGGACATCGATTTAAGGACTGTAAACTACCAAAACAAAGACTCTTCTGCTACAAATGTGGACGTTTTGGGAATACGATTAAAAAATGCCCGTGCAACCTTTCTAATAAGGGAAACGATCAGCTGGGGGCGATACCAGCCGACCGCACCCCAAAAAACTAGGTTATTCAACTTCGAATGACTGGCAAAAATGGCTGCAAATAATTTCGGAATATTTTAAAACAGGCAACATTTGTAATATTAATCGTAATATACGAGATAATCGTTACTACGCTGAAATAAAAATCCTAAATCAGTCGTTTGTAGGATTATTAGACTCCGGCGCTACGATTTCGGTAATTTCAAAAGATTTTGCTAAAAAAATATTCGATTTGGGGTTTTCTGAGCAGAAAATCGACAAACAAATAATTTCCACGGCTGATGGTACTAATCACACAATCGATTCTATTGTTCATTTACCTATTCAGTTTGCGGAAAAGTATAAGGTAATAGATTTTTATGTCATGGATGGCTTAAATCATAGAATTATTTTAGGAATAAATTTTTTGAGTCATTTAGATTATCTATAGGTGCTGGTAAAGCACTCAGCGATATTACGGTAATTGACACGAAACATCCAATTATTTCTCGAGTTGACCTTACATCTGAACAAAAACATCGTCTTGATAAGTTAGTTGAAGAAATGAGCTCGGAAATTGGGGTAGGTTTGGGAAGGACGTCGTTAATTAAGCATAGGATTGATACCGGCAACAGTTTACCTACTACACAACGACAGTATCCTTTTGCTCCGCCTATCATGAAAGAACTGGAGAAAGAAATCCAAGACATGCTGAACAAGGATGTGATAGAGCCATCAATTAGCTCATGGCGTTCCCCAGTGTTGCTTGTAAAAAAGGCTTCGGGGGAAAATCGGTTATGTCTTGACAGTCGACAACTAAACAAAATAACGATAAAGGATTCTTACCCCTTACCAAGAGTCGCAACTATATTAGATAGTTTAAAAAACGCCAGTTTTCTGTCTACTATTGATCTTCGATCGGCATATTGGCAGATACCATTAGAAGAAACTAGCAAAGAGAAAACTGCTTTTGGCCTTGCGGGCAAAGGTCTCTACCAATTTAAAGTTATGCCGTTCGGCCTGAGCAATGCTTCACAGACCCAACAAAGGTTAATGGATCGTTTATTTGCCCCGGAATTTGAAGGGAAAATTTTTACTTATTTGGATGACATTGTCGTATGTAACGATAATTTTGAGGATCATATGGCCTCGTTATTACACGTAAAAAATAAATTGAAGGAAGCTGGTCTTACTGTTAACTTGGAAAAATGTCTATTCGCCAGACCATCTTTAAAATATTTGGGCTATATTGTGGACAAAGAAGGGTTACGTACTGACCCAGACAAGGTCAAAGCCATCATCGACTACCCCAGACCTACTACCTATACCGAATTAAAACGTTTTATAGGTTTAGCTAGCTGGTATAGGCGATTTGTAGAAAATTTTGCCATCGTCGCAGCTCCACTGCATGAACTAACCAAGGGAGGTAAAAAGGCAAAACGTATTGTATGGAATAAAGAGGCGGAACAAGCTTTTATAAATCTTAAGACTGCTCTTACCTCCACACCAGTATTAAGGGTTCCAGATTTTACGAAACCCTTTGCCATACAATGTGACGCGTCCAACAAAGGCACTGGAGGTGTTTTGACGCAGGAAGTTGACGGATTGGAGGTCCCTATCGCTTACACCAGCAAAAAACTTTCAGAAAGGGAATGTAAGTACTCTGCATCAGAGAGAGAACTACTTAGCATTCTTCATGCGGTAGAACAGTTTCGTCCTTATGTCGAAGGAAGTCATTTTAAGATTCTCTCGGATCACAGTGCCCTACAATGGTTACATCGTAATAAAGATCCCCATGGACGTTTGGCAAGATGGGCTATGCGTTTACAACAATTTGATTATGAAATAGTTCATCGCAAGGGGAAATTCAACACGGTACCAGACGCCTTGTCAAGAGCTATTGGGGAAGAAATCTCGATTATGGAAATAAAGCCGGAAGATAAAGATAAATGGTATAAATCAATGGAAGAATTGGTCCTTACGGGTAACCATGATCCAGATTGGGAAATTAGTCAAGGACAACTATGGAAATACCTCAAACTTAAACAATTCCCCGATGACAATGACGCTTGGAAGCTCGTCGTCCCAGAAAAGCTTCGAGGGCAAGCTTTAAGAGAATGCCACGACGACCCCACCTCCGGCCATTTCGGTATCAAAAAATCGGTTAATCGCTTAAGGCAACATTATTTTTGGCCGACATTGATACAAGATATGAAAAACTACGTAAGGAAATGCGAAGTATGCGCAAAATACAAATACTCGCAAACAAAACCTTCTGGTCTAATGGGAAAGCTCCGAGAGGTAACCAAGCCGTTTCAAATAATCTCAATGGATCTTATGGGCCCTTTTCCGAGATCGAAGCATGGTAACACTATGCTCCTAGTTATATCATGTTGGTTCAGTAAATTCTGCTTTCTGTTTCCAATCAGAAATGGAAAAACGTCAACTATTTCGAAAATATTAGAAGAACAAATTTTCTTAATTTTTGGAACCCCTAACGTCATAGTTTGTGACAATGGAAAACAGTTTGTGTCGAACCAATTTAAAGACTTGGCCCTAGAATATGGCGTAAAACTATGGTATACCCCCTTCTATCATCCTCAAGCTAACCCCACGGAGCGTGTCAACAAAGTTATCGGTTTAGCCATTGCTGCCTATATTCGTGACAATCATAAGGAATGGGATAAGTATATACCTCATATAGGACATGCTATTAGGACGTCAGTTCATGAAGTGACAGGAAAAACACCATCTTACTTGTTTTTTGGACGCGAAACCGCAGTTCACGGGATAAACACAATAGCTTTGAATCTGACGAACCGATTACAGTCAACAAAGAAAAAATCGAAAATAATCTGGCCTTCAGGAATAAAGTTTATAATGAAGTATGTGAGAAGATCCGGTTGTCTCATGAAAGAAATAGTAGATATTACAATCTAAAACGTCGCACCTGCGATTATAAAATTGGCGATGTAGTTTGGAAACGCACAAAACTATTATCAAAAGCGGACAAAAATTTCATGGCAAAACTAGGACCTAAGTTTGAAAAAGCAGTAATAGCCGAAAGAATATCAAAAGACATTTATAAATTAAAAAGCTTTAAAGGTAAGGACCTCGGAAATTGGCACTCCAGTGATCTTAAGCGTTCGCTTTGAATCCGGTTGGATTCTTCGGAGGAGAGGGGATATTGTAATGGTCTAGTATTGAATGCTATTTAAAAATATTTAGTTCTCTTGGTTCAAAACAGATGGAGTTACTAGGCACGTTATAAACATAACTAAACCATTTTTATTTATTTCTTTGAAGCGAGGGTCGGCAAAAAATTATTTATGATATGGGACATCGGAGAAAGGATTCTGTTACGAAAGAATATGGTGTAATAAGAGATTGATTTAAGGTGTTAAATTGGTTCAGATTGTCAGTAATTTTTGAAGGATTACACTAATTTCGTTTTTATTAATGTTGTGCAGTTGTGTTCTGAGTGGATTCTGAAAGTCACGGGGTAAGTGTCTACGCCTAATTTGTTTAGATTCTAATGCTTGAGGGACGTTTCATGATTAGGTCTCATTGTTTGTCTTTGTCCCCAGCCTGAAGACACGCCCTTTTATGGCGTTATCACGTATATTCCGGAAACGCCGTTATAATAGCCACAGTTACTGTTTCCACTAAAATACCGGGACCTTGCTTGGAACATAGTTTTGGATGTCATCTTACGTAAACCAGCAATAGTACCGTGATAAATTATTGCCTCCCATGCTATTTTCATGAACACCACGGTCGCGGACTTAGACTCGTACCTACCTAAATTTAACTTGAAACATATTTGTATTTTTGTACTACGGTCACGGGTTTTAGTATTTACACTTCGTGTAAATTTTACACCATGGTAATTAAACATAGTTCTTGTACCTATTTAGTATGAGATTATATTTGTTATGGTTGTGTATGGTTATATTTGTTATGTTGTCTAGTAACTGTGAATATACGCGCAGAGTTTGTAATCTTTTGGTTGTTTAATTCATCCCGCGCGAACCCACCATTACAGGTCTTTGTTTAGCTAAAGTAGAAGTACATATTTCTGATCAGAATTTAAATCACAAACATTAAATTGCGAATGACATGCTTCCTCAGAGTAGGATCCCGTGTAGTGCCGCGGAGTCCCCTAACCTCCCGCTGCTCCCTGTGCTGATCCACTCCGTCTGAATTAAAATGCTTTGGTATATAATGAGTTACGAGTATGTTCGAAACACGCCCTCTCCGCAGGAGCTAATGGCAATTTACAGTAGAATCGTTTTAACAAATACAGCAATTTCTTATCCAGACTTACGGGGAGGAACAATAATCTTATACCAGAAAGACGTCCCGTTATTACAATTATAATTTATTTCGGTATACTGAATTAAATAGTTAGGAAGGGATCTGCAAATATAAACCAATTGATTACTTCTACTAGAGGTTTATTCGCAGTTTCTTTATCAGATAAAAGTATCACATACGTTCATCGGAAAAACTCTTTTCTTTTTATGACAAGGAATCCAATCAAAGACAATTCACTCAATCAGATTGTCCATTCAGATTCTCAAATATACTATATCATCAGTATAAAATTTTTTAAATAAGCTATAAAACCCGACTGTGTTTATGTGTAATTTGTAAATGTCAAAACCCTAAAACAAGAAAGTTATCATACCCGATTGCAATTAACTTGAAAATCGACTAATAGCGGTAGGTAAATTAGAGAACAGGAGCTCATTGCATATTTAACAATATTTGTAATACAAGAAAAAATATAGTAGTCGGTCAGAAATAGAGGTGTAGCGGCAAGCGCAACAACATAGATACCGTCAACTATCGTGAGAAAATATTACGATCCAAAATTATGTGGGTACAACATTGCCGCTCTCGCTCTCACGACCTCTCACTCTGGCAAGATAATCCAACATTATGTGGGTACTACATCGCCGCTCTCGCTCTCACGACCTCTCGCTCTGGCAAGAATATGCAGCATGATGTGGGTACTCTGGTAAAAAATATAATAGAAATACCGACATGGAATTTAATTATGCAACTACCCACATCACGGAGCACACCGACCGCGACGCAGTACATAGACGATTTAATCAAGACGTTTGTTGAATGAAACATGAAGATTGCATTATAAATCATTCTCCGATAAGCAAATCCTCGTCGTCCACCACGCCGCCGTCGTTCATACTCCAGCGCCGTGCATCCACCGTCGACTCTGGAGGCCGCTGCTTCCTACACGATGCCTGGGACGTCTGCTTCCTGCCGCTGCCGCCGCCGACTGACTGCGCGGGCGCGCACGGGCCTTATATTTATCTGGCCCATCTACGGCTGACTTCACAGAAGCGGAATGAGTAGAGCAACGAAAACGTCCAATTAGACTTCCGAGCGTTATTTGATTATTATTTATATTAACGTTTATTTTATTTTAATTTTATTGGTAATAATATTTGTGATATTATTGGTTATTGTAAATTTCATGGATTATGATTGGTAAATTATTGTTGATCGCTTTTATACAGGGTGTCCCGTAAATAGTGGATCAACGGGTTATGGGGGGTAGTGAGACTTATTATCTGATAAAAATACTAAAATTTATAGTCCTAGGACTTGTTGTTATTAAGTTATGCTTTGTTTACAAAATTTGGTGAAATTATCATCCACGTAAGCTAAATATAAAATTTTACCATATCTGCTTTGTTATTTTGTTGTTATTTCTGTTCAAGGTAATTAATAATACATAAGTCTTCCTAATTAAAATGATATTCAACCATAATTAACAACAGAAAAAAAAATACAACCCATAATAGTTGCAAATTTTACGTTCAAAAGTTTTCTAACTGAAGTTTGAACAACGCTGGTGTAAAAAAAATGTATGGTAACCTTGTGAAACTTTATTTTAAAAACATCTGCATTTCATAACAATTACAAAAAGGTATAATTCTTAGGTAAAAAGTAGCATATTTCTTCATTTATTCAATATCATAGGATATTTTTGGGAGAAAATAAAAAGACGTGACATGATACGGGCGTAAATTATTCCGCTTCAATATGCGATGTACTGTACTTCTTGGGATACCAGTGCGTCTAGAAATACGGCGAGTACTAGTTGAAGGATCTTCTACTTCTGCCAATATCTGACGTTCATCGACTGCTCTAGGCCTTCCTTCATGGTTTCCAGTTCCAACTACACACGTGTTTGGCTCGGACCCGTCATTACGATATTACTATTTGTTAAAGTGCGCTTGCATTGGACCTTGATTTTGCTTGTGATTTGGATATTGTTCGACTTGGTTTTTTTGAAGAAAAATGCCTAAAACATACACTCCACGTGAATATGCAGAAATGTTTTTTCTTTATGGTCTCTGTGCTGGGAATGCTCGGCAAGCAGCACGTACGTATCGTGAGCGCTATCCCAACCGGGATCGCTATCCCGATCACCGAATTTTTCTGAGAGTGAATAACGCTTACCTTGAAGGTCGAATTCCTGGAACTGGAAACCATGAAGGAAGGCCTAGAGCAGTCGATGAACGTCAGATATTGGCAGAAGTAGAAGAAGATCCTTCAACTAGTACTCGCCGTATTTCTAGACGCACTGGTATCCCAAGAAGTACAGTACATCGCATATTGAAGCGGAATAATTTACGCCCGTATCATGTCACGTCTTTTTATTTTCTCCCAAAAATATCCTATGATATTGAATAAATGAAGAAATATGCTACTTTATACCTAAGAATTATACCTTTTTGTAATTGTTATGAAATGCAGATGTTTTTAAAATAAAGTTTCACAAGGTTACCATACATTTTTTTACACCAGCGTTGTTCAAACTTCAGTTAGAAAACTTTTGAACGTAAAATTTGCAACTATTAAGGGTTGTATTTTTTTTGTGTTGTTAATTATGGTTGAATATCATTTTAATTAGGAAGACTTATGTATTATTAATTACCTTGAACAGAAATAACAACAAAATAACAAAGCAGATATGGTAAAATTTAATATTTATCTTACGTGGATGATAATTTCACCAAATTTTGTAAACAAAGCATAACTTAGTAACAACAAGTCCTAGGACTATAAATTTTAGTATTTTTATCAGATAATAAGTCTCACTACCCCCCATAACCCGTTGATCCACTATTTACGGGACACCCTGTATAAATAGGAGTTGACTTTCAAATAAAGGCATTCCATTCCATTCCGGTTCACTTTCCACATATCGGACTTACCTACATCAGTTGTTTCACTCCGCTCTCCACAAGTTAGTAAGGAACCCTAACCAGCTCCCTAGCTGGTTAGGGTTCCTTACTTACAGAGGCTTAGTGAATTCAGAGCGCATACCTATATTACATTGCAGGTTTAGACGGCTGACTTTCTAGAATGGGTCTCGACTGCTATAATTGTTCTTGTATTTAAAAATATTGTAAAATATAGAATAAGCTCCTGTTCTATAATTTACCTACCCCTATGATACATGAACGTTGAAAAAACAGACCTCAGTGGTTGTTGACGGTGGTGGTTGGGTGGTTTGTGAACAGAATGGAATGTAATGAATTCCAACACGAAGGCACCCAATATAAAATTAAGGCACATGTTGTGTCCTTAGGTGGTAAGGGGACTTTAAATAAGAAAGTGGACTGTATAATTTGAAGAATATATAAAGAAATGAGATCCCGACGGGAATGGTGCCATAGGCCGCCGTAGCTAGAGTGAGCGCTGTGGCGATCACTGCCCCCGCGCCTGGTCCCCGTCGATGCTGGGACGCGAACAGCACATAATAATATGTATTATGATAGCTGAACTCAAAAACCAATAACAATATTCTAATTCGACTAAAGTCACAAACAAATAAAAAAACAACACCACAACATTTAATCACCTCTGCTAGCGAAACTTAATTTAACTTTCGAAGTGAAGCCCACAGAGTACATTATATATACGGGAAGTGAAGCCTAAACAAAATGGCAAACTTAAAAGCTCCCTCCCATTCCTGGAAACCCCTGAGCCGTACGTTCATCATTTTAAAATGAAACTTTTTCCGTGTGGTCTCCGAGTAATGCCGTGTGTTTCAGACTTTATTCTAAACGTGGATATAAAATAAAACTCTCTCATTATCGTACAAAAACACAACGCTTTCACTTTTAGAAAGTCACATATAAAGTCATGGAAGGTAACTCACTCATGTATTCACGATTTTCCCTGGAAATAATTATTTTCCTTGCATTGTCTGAGAATCTAAATGATGACATTTTTATCATATAGCAACAGATTCTGGATATTGTATAATAATTTGACAAATTATTTTTGGAATTAAGGTTTTGTTGAGCACTTGTGTTGATTTGCCCCTGCTGGACTAAGTTATGCATCTTAGTGGATGCAGCTAAAACTTTACAACTTTTTAGCTGTTTGTAAACTTCCTCAGACTTCCTCATAATCCTTTTCTTCCTTCGTATACAACTCATTACTGATTTGATAAAGTAGTGTAGTATTATTAATACTTTTGTTAAGAAGTTGTCGTCGAGTAAGACAAACCAATATTGTTATGTATTTTTTTCTTTTATTATTAAAATATGAAAATTATAAGTCTTGCTTAATCCCTTTACCACGCTTTAGTACAAGCGGTAAAATGAAAACTTACGTATGAAAAATATACTACGTCAAAAATATTTTTATTCCGAACGAACAGAAAGTCGGCAAGGCGTAAAGTTGCCAAGTTTTCTCTCAAAAAGAGATTCGGTGCAAATTACGGCCAACACCGCGCGTGCGAAGTGCCCACGGAACGTAGATAGATCTACGCCACGGATCAACGTGAGTAAGGCGACCGCAGCGCCCTCACGCGGCATCTCCGCGGCACTTACCGCGGAAGCTGTTACATACTGTAATCATCACTCACTCACTGCTATCAGCGCGAGTTACGGAACTAGCACCGAATAAGTAAAGAAAGTCGTAAGTACTTAACCATTGTTAGTACATAGGAAACTTTTTCATGCATCTGTACCTAAATAGTCCGATTTGTAGTTACGTTTTGCGCACTTGTGTTGCGCGATTTTATAACTAGTAACTTTTTCGGTATTAATTACAAAATCGCGCGTGTACAGTTCCTCGCAGACCTTTAGCTATAAATCTTATGCACCCAGCCCTCGCATCATTTGGCATCACCAACGCAAGCTGTATTTTTATTCATAATTTAGTAGCCATTAAGCACATTTTAGGTAAAGTAATGAAAGCATTTTTAATTTACTGTTAAATATTCTCGCTTTCATGTCGAACAAGTTAAAATTGAATAAAGTAGAAGCACTACGGCGACACACTTCCGCGGTAGTCCGTAGACTGCACCGCAAAGGGGGGAAAATGTTTGCATATTAAATTCCGAAGCAAATTCCTCCGAAACAAAACTCGCGGAGTCTTTATTGCTTTGCTGTTTGTTCAACGAGCTCGGATGTTCTGCAAACAGCCTCCATCATTGCGATTTTAATCGTGTTTGGGAGTTGTGGCGCCGGATTTAAATTTGTTTTGTTCTTTCAATGTCGTGTTATCCTGGTAGGGCAAGTAGAGAATTTTTATGATGATATGATCGAAGAAATTTATGATGATTGTATTGATGATTATATGATATGATGAATCTGAAAACATACTTTCCATTCTAAGATAACATTTTATATCCCATTATGCGACACACACATACACCACACGAACTCATACACACACGCGCATACTTACACACACACACACACACACACACTCACACACACACACACATACACACACTCACACCACATAAGTACAACACATTCACACACACACTAATACACACCACATGCACACACACACACATAAAGTTGCAGTCTTATTTGATTAAATTCTAAAATCTATATAAAATATTAAGTATGTATCAAATTAAATTAAGTATATAATATGTGGAATATATAAGTTTCTTCAGTTTCAACACATGTTTGTTTATAGTAACTCAGATACTCTTTCGGGAGAGTTCAGTTGTCTACCTATATATTACAGGCTTTCCGCCCAGTTTAGACAACTGACGATACAATGTATTTTGTTTTACAATTACTATAAACTTTATACCATGCACATTGTAAACTATACTTACCTAATTTGAAATTGTAGGTACTTGTGCATCAAGTCCCTGTAGCTTCGGAATTAAGAATAGAGCTACGGTATCCCCTGCCTGATCATAAGAGGCGACTAAAAGGGGGCTTCCGGGGATGCGGACGGTAAGAGTGGGAGCTTCACCCGTCCAGCTAGCAGCCCCGGGAGGGACGGCGGTGTATGCGTGGCCGCATGCCGCCGTGAACACCTGAAGGTGCAGGAGAGCACATCTGCTCTCCCGAAGATGGGCCCGTTATGGGGCGCCGCGCGTGGAGGACACCGGTGCGTTCCTATGGAGATCCCGGAGTCCTCACAAACGCAAAGGCAGGCCACTGAGGGGGTATTAGTGCGGTCAAATCCCACATAACCCGGTATCCTCTCCCAAGGTGTCGGGTACCTTTTGAAGGTTTCCCCCCCGATACCAAAAAAAAAAAGGTACTTGTGCATCAATAAAGTATTATTATTATTATGATTATATATGAACCATGTTTCTCGTCTACTATTTAGATATATTGGTAATGATGGTATTTATGACAAAATAAACAACAGCTTGCAAGGCCTTAAACTTATAAGCTCTTGGTAAGATCATGCAACAGTAAAAAACAGAACATAATATTTTTAATTGGTTCAGTTAAGTGAGCTCTTATAGTTTTGGTATCATATTATTTTTGGCCAATTTTCTTTCCTTTCGAATCGACATAATATAACAACAAATCGAACGCCCATCTACGTCTCTTGTAAGTGACAAGAGAGGAGCATTCGACTCAGCACTGGTACGCAATTGCAAACAAAGCTCAAAAGACTGCAGTGACCACTCATAAAAAGTCCTGCTTTTTAACGCTAATCTTATTTAGTTTCATAAAGTGTGACGACCCTTTCAGTGTGTCTTTCATTTCTGATTTATTAATTTCTTTTCCGTCCTTTAAAAACAGCTTAAGTGGAGCGGGTGCTAATATAAGACAGTCAATAGTGTAGACAGGAATTAAAGATTTGCAGCCGGAAAAATAAAGAACATTAAAGCAAAAATCCCGGGTCCTGCGATTCTTCCCAACTCGTAATTAAAAGCTGCAGTGTCTACAGAGAGGGACCATTTCGCAACGGGCTCTGTGCGCTGAGGACAGACGTGTTATTCACAGTTTAACCTTATTTCCCATAGCTCTTTATATTTCAAAGGTTGATGATGAACGAAAAAGAAACAGTTTTTAAAAATATCTTTAAAAAATATTTTGAAACTAAAGATATAAGAATAATCACAAGCCATTAGGAATATCCGCTATTTTATATTCAGGTTAGCCGCTATACAAAACAAGGCTGAATTTTGTGATTTGTAATTGTGAGCGACTATAAGTCTAATTGGTAACCACGTCATTGTCGGCAAAAGAAGTGCTGGGTTAGATTCTTAACAGTACAAATCCATAATATTGTATTCGAATTATGGAAACATAGAAGAGGATGGTACGAATACATATTAATACCTTATTTTTCCTCAGGCGAGAATGGAGAGTTACTTATAACGAAGCACATTTCTAATTACAAAGTAAACGACACTGAAAGCAAATATTTGTTGTCATAAAAAAAGGAACATTAAAGCAGAAGGCGTTCTGCGATTGTTTCCAACTTGTAATTAAAAGCTGCTCTGCGCAACGGACGCTGTGCTGTGGACACAGGCATAATAAGGATATTGTAATTGTTCAATGTTTAGTCCCCATAGCTCCTGATATTAAAAACAGCTTTTTACCAGATTAAATTTTCTATTATGTTTTATTAGTGTGTACCAAAAGCCGATGTGAGTTTAACAAAACTCTTGACAGATTTTAAAACACTTTACCATCTACTCAACACAAATACAATATGTACCTAGTAGATTTAAGATAATTTTAACAACAATATACTGTGTTTAGACTGTGTAACTGTGTTTAGATACATATATATATATGTATATATATTATATATATGTATCTAAACACAGTAATCCTTCAAACACGTACCTATTTTTAAATATTTAATAAAAATTAACATCTAATTGTTTTTCCTGTAAATATCAAGAAAACAATTTTTCATTATCGTAACCTTGGTCATATACATATTTAAAGGTTTTAGTTGTGTAACTAGAATCTTGTATAAAACCTTAGTCTTTATATTTACAGACCATGGTTTTAGTTCTGTAACTAGAGCCTTGTAACTAAAACCTTGGTCTTTATATTTAAAGACCATGGTTTTAGTTCTGTAACTAGAGCCTTGTAACTAAAACCTTGGTCTTTATGTTTAAAGACCATGGTTTTAGTTCTGTAACTAGAGCCTTGTAACTAAAACCTTGGTCTTTATATTTAAAGACCATGGTTTTAGTTCTGTAACTAGAACCTTGTAACTAAAACCTTGGTCTTTATATTTAAAGACCATGGTTTTAGTTCTGTAACAAGAGCCTTGTAACTAAAACCTTGGTCTTTATATTTAAAGACCATAGTTTTAGTTCTGTAACTAGAGCCTTGTAACTAAAACCTTGGTCTTTATATTTAAAGACCATGGTTTTAGTTCTGTAACTAGAGCCTTGTAACTGAAACCTTGGTCTTTATATTTAAAGACCATGGTTTTAGTTCTGTAACTAGAGCCTTGTAACTAAAACCTTGGTCTTTATATTTAAAGACCATGGTTTTAGTTCTGTAACTAGAACCTTGTAACTAAAACCATGGTCTTTAAATATAAAGACCATGGTTTTAGTTCTGTAACTAGAACCTTGTAACTAAAACCTTGGTCTTTATATTTAAAGACCATGGTTTATAATATAAATATAAAGACCATGGTTTTAGTTCTGTAACTAGAACCTTGTAACTAAAACCTTGGTCTTTATATTTAAAGACCATGGTTTTAGTTCTGTAACTAGAACCTTGTAACTAAAACCTTGGTCTTTATATTTAAAGACCATGGTTTTAGTTCTGTAACTAGAACCTGTTGATTGATTGATACAAAAAAAGGCGGTAGATAGAAAAACGTTTACATTGTGCTCTTACATAATTATTTATTAAATATTCGAAATCTACAGTTTAATAAATAGTTTCAGTGTCTTTTGAAAAGTCTTTAAGTAATATTTACTTACGTGTATAGGCATCTTTCAATGTGCAACCTGTGATCAAAAATTTCACTGCATAGTCCTGCTGGTTCAACTGTCATCACTATTCATCACTATTCATCACAGTCATCACGCTATTACTGGTAATATGGCAAATTTACAGTCAGTATTAGAAACACAAACCGCTATTGAAGCTTCTTTCTTGAAAAAATTTGAAGAATTAGAGTCCAAATTTGCTACCACAGAACCAAAATCTAACTTAAGTTTGAGTCGCCTCCATGAAGAACTCCATGTCTTCAAAACAGATATCTGGGCTATACTGACTTCCCTCAGGCAACTCATCATGGAACTCTCTCGTGCAGCTGATGTGTCAGAGATGAGACATAGGAGAAAATTCTTATTGGTGAGTGGTGTTCCTGAAGAAATTGAAGATAACCTCGCTGACTACATAGCCAAGCTTTTTTGTGAAAAACTTGGTTTATGTGATATAGAAGGTAACCAATTCAAGTCATGTCATCGTCTCGGAGCCACTGTTGAAGGGAAATCTCGTCCAGTGCTAGTTCGTTTTAAGGACATGTCTTGCCGCTCGGCTGTCTGGAGAAAGAAGACAGCTTTTAAAGGTAGCTCTTTTGTGATATCTGAGTTTCTAACTAAAAATAGACAGTCGCTTTTCATCCTTTCTCGGAAGAAGCTTGGCATTAAAAACTGTTGGACCATGGATGGCAACATTTTTGCCAAGCTATCTGATGGCTCGAAACGTCGGATTTACTCCGTGCAAGACCTCGAAAACCTTCCTGGAGATAGTGTAAACCCTGCGTTGAGTTCGCAGGAGCACTCTGATAGTGATAGTCTAACTGAAGACCGTGCACAATCTCCGGAACCAGTGGCCCACTCGAAATCCAAGCGTACAGCACGGAGAAACAAATGATATAGTGGTAGTCAAATAAGCTCTTTTTGTTTGTTTATCTTAGTCCCTTGTTGGTGATCTTGCTAACTTTTATATTATGTTTAGTTCCATCCATATTTCCATGATGTTTACGATGTAATTGGCCTTCCATCTTAATAACACTACTGTATAAGTATAACTGTACACAGTATTTACTGTCCTCGTTAATGTATGCATAGACTGTATCTTACTGTATCTTATCTTACCATTTACTGATATTGGTTGCTTGCGCATCCTGTACTCGTCATATGTGAGAAGCATATTAGAGTATTGCAGCATTGTCTGGAATCCCCAATACATAACTTATATTCAAAACCTAGAGCGTATACAACTTAAATTTTTAAAACACTTAAGCTATCGTGCTTCACGTAATGTTTCTGACTACCTGGAGTCATGTCTTCATCATCATATCATGCCTCTTCAGTGTAGACGAACTTTAATTGATATGTCATTTATGCACGGATTATGTAACGGCTACATAGACTGTCAAGAACTAGCATCAAGTCTCCTACGTTTCTGTGTTCCGAAATATCGAACGAGACACACTGCACTATTTGCTACTGATTGCAAGAAAACAAAGTACGCGCGTAATTCGGTAATAAGTCGGTTACAAAGACATTATAATAACAAGTTTACTAAAATCGATATTTTTAATACTAGTAAAAGTTCCTTTCAACAGGCTGTTAGAAAGTCGTTGAAAGAAAATTGCGAATGTGGCGAAAAAAAAATAAATAATAATACATAAAATCGCACACACTCACACGCATTCACACACACACGCACACACACACACACGCACACACACACACACACACACACACACACACACACACGCACACACACACACACACACTATAGATGTTGATTAAATTGTATATGTACTATTTAGATTTACTTAGTGTAATCATTTAGTTAAAACCAAAAAATGAAAATCCGTAATTGGCTGTCAGTTAGTTTGTAAGTTACATGTATGCTATTCCTTGGAGAGCTGTGGATTTTTTATTTACAATAAATAAATAAATAAATATAACAAACCATGACTGTAATTTCTTTTAAAATTATTAATTTTTAATAGGTTACTTGTTAAATTTTTATGACTTTGACAGCGATGTATTATGGTCATTGACAATGTCAATGTCAATTGTCAACTTATGTTTTTTTCTTTTTTAATGGCGATGGCAAATGTGTGAACTACTTTCAATGTGACGCGGCCATAGACAAAATATGCAAACCTCTCAACGTTTCGTTTATGCTTGTTTTGTTGTGATGGTAAAAATGTTGTGTGGGTGGAACTATTATTCGATAATAATAATTGCGTTTTGTTGCCATTTTTGATCATCAAATATTGTGACTAGGTTAGCATTATTCTTACTGTATATTTTGTAAGCTTTTTTTTTTTTCTCTAAATTGTATTCCCTCTTTAGTTTTTAAGTGATTTCTGTACATTCTGCCAGCGGGACTAGCAGTGGATAAAAATTGTATAGTAGTCCTATTGGACTTTTATATCTATTCTACATACATATATGTAGCGTCAGGCCCCGGCATTGTTGTTTTTTTTAAATAAGAAAACAAACACAAATTTTTCTCTCAATCACTTGATTTATTCCAATTCTAATTTCAGTCTCTTAATACAGTACGATTTTAACAAACAAATTAAAGATAAAGATTTCAAGGCTACTCGGTGATTACGTAACGTGTGCACCGGGCAACGGTCGATGAACGAATGACCCGAGTTATGCGCGCGCGCTGCTTTATATAGGTTCTGTGGTAGCGATCGAGTGACACATCGTACGATCGTTCGACTAATTGCCCGTTGCACGTTGTTTTACAAAGCATTGATAGTGGCGCCGTCACGGCCATACTGACATACGCTCGTCCTCGAGCGTCTTTTGGGCATCTGGGAACAAGACAAAAAAAACTGTTCGTTCATCCTGACACATTTATCTAATCACCAATATATAACTATTTTCAATAATGAACGATTACAATAATGTGCTGGTCCGGCAAACCCTTCAGCGTACTAGAACTCTTAAGTCCCTCTCATCAGTTTTAAAACCGGAGACTGGATAAAACCCTCTCATCAGTTTTTAAAACCGGAGACTGGATAAATCCCTCTCATCAGTTTTTAAAACCGGAGACTGGATTGCGCTAGACCGGAAATCTCTATAGCTGTGTTAGCTAGACCAGATATCCCTGTAGCAAATGCTAGACCGGATTGCAATCCCTATAGCCAAAAAAGGCTAGACCAGAATGCAACCCCTATAGCTGAGTCATTGGACCGGACTCCCTGCAATGACTCTTTCCTACATTTTTTGATATAGTACTTCTCTTTCTTTTTTTTTTTCTTTTTTTTTTATCAATTTAATATCTTTCCCATTTTTTTACTACTAGCTTTCATCGTGGTGTACAATGGTATTAGTTACACTGCTGATAGAATCTGGTGATTCTGATGATGAACTCTCTAAAATATTGCTATTAGCGCTCAAGGTACGTGAACTAGCCGACAAAGTGCTACTATTAACAGATATAGTGTCGCTATCAGAAAGTTCATCCTCAGCGTCACGAATTACAGCTAAGTTATGACTATTGCGATCAGTTTCATGAACAAAATTACTCTGGCCAGCATCCGCCGTCACGGCATCATCATTATAAGTTTCGGATACTTCTAAAAAACCTAATGTACCACGGGGTACTTCGCGTAGGTTCTCATGGGCAACTTTGTACGTTCGATTGGACCCGTTAACATGCTTCAATTCATACCTATCGTTTTCTAGGACAGCAATGATTTTATAGGGGCCTTTATACTTTGGGTCCAACTTAGTTTGATGTCTTTCTTCACTTTTCGCGAAAACGAAATCTCCAATGGCAAAGGGCTTTATTTTGGCTTTACCCCGGTTAAAGCGAATGGCATCAGACTGAGCCAGTCTCTTTATATTATCTGATGCACTAGACCGTGCCGCTTCCAAATCTAACCTACTAGGATTATCAATATTCGCAGCTATTCTGGAAATACCTAATGAGTTACCTTGCACTCCAAACATCAACTCAATTGGGGTGAAGCCAGTAACTCTGCATCGAGTACTATTCAGTGCTAGTTGGATTTCACCTAACTGTTCCTGCCACGACCTGTCGGAATTACCTTCAGCTATTGTAAGTAGGCTCTTAAGAGTTCGCATAATGCGCTCCACTTGACCATTGGCTCTGCAGGCTCCAGTAGCGATAAGGTGTAACTCAATATTGTTATCTTTGCAAAAGTCCCTGAAATCTGTATTGTCGTAAGAGCGTCCACGATCGGCTATTATTCTCCTTGGCGCTCCGAACAAATTTACTGAGTCTTTTACTGCTTTAATAGCGTCAACGGAATTCAGTGTCAATGTGTGCTTCAGTAAGACATATTTTGTAAATGCATCAATAGTGACGGAACAATACTCCTTGCGGTCACTCTTACCACTGAGTTTTCCTGTAAGATCTAAGTGGAGAGTGTGCCATGGGAGTGGAACCTTGGGGATTGGATGCAGGCGTACTTGTTGGGCACCAGATGGACCCTTTGAAGACTTGCAAACCAGACAGGAATCTACAAACTTCTTAACATATTTGGACATGTTACTAAACCAATAGAGATCGTACAACTTGTCTAGTGTCTTTTCATAACCCAGATGTTTTATGTCATTATGTACGTGGCTAATAAGCGACCATATTAAAGAGTTTGGGAGAATGGGTAACCACTTAGTAGTTTTGGCGCGCTCTATTTTACGGTACAGTATGCCTTGCCTAATATCGTAAGTGTGTGCGATTTCAGAGGGTAATTGATTCGCTTGTATTTTAGAAATCAAGTTTAAAATTTCAGAGTCTCGTTGTTGCTCTACAGATAACCATCCCTTGTCGAGTTCTGAAAAATTAACGATTTTAGAAGTTTGAGGTTTATGAAATGTTAATTTAGAATTTGCTATATTGTTTTGAACATCTATAAAGGAGTTCCGAGATAAAAAGTCGGCGTGAGCCATATTTCTACCTTCTTTATAAACAATATCAAAATTATAGGATTGTAGAATAGCCCACCATCTATGGACTCTGTGTGTCAAGTCCTTTTTCGAATGAGAGGCTTTCAAAGCATTACAGTCCGTATACACGGTAAAATGACGGCCATAGAGATAGCGTCTAAAGTGTTCTACGGATTTTACAACGGCCAACGTCTCTAATTCGTATGAATGGTAACGGCTTTCCGCACTAGTGGTCTTATGACTAAAATAAGCTACAACATGTGGAAGAGAGTCATACTTTTGAATTAAGACAGCCCCGTATCCATCACTGCTGGCATCGGTATGTAACTCGATGGGCAAAGATGGATCAAAGATTTTGAGTACTGGTTCTGTTGTCAAGTGTCTAACTATTTCACTATGAATTTTCTCGTGTTCAGCAGTCCATACGATACGACCTTTGCCTGAAGTTAGTGGATACAGGGGTTTGAGTAATTTTGAAAAATTTGGAATGAATTGTCTAAAATATGTAGCTAATCCAATAAACTGCCTAACCTGTTTAGCTGTTGATGGTTTTGGAGCATTTTGTAAGGCTTGAACTTTGCGCGGATTAGGTTTTAGAGCTCCTGAGGACACGACATAACCTAAGTACTCGATCTCCTTTTTCATAAAAGAGCATTTCTTAAAGTTAAACGAGAATCCGGCATGGGATAAAGTTTCTAGTACTTTATCTAGTCGAGAAAGGCCCTCATCAATAGTTTTCGATGCCGAGAGGACATCGTCCATATAAACTAAAACCCTGTCATCTTTTAAAGGTTTAAGCGCGGAATTAATAGCCCTTTGGAAAACCTGTGGAGCGTTCTTAAGACCAAATGGCATCGTCAAAAATTCGTACTGGCCTGTTGGTGTTACAAAAGCAGTCTCCTCCACTGAATCCTCATGGACCTTCACCTGGTGAAAGCCTGAGGCCATGTCCACAATACTGTAATAATTCGCTCCATGCAATTTATTAATTTGGTCACTGATTAGAGGAAGTGGGTAGCTATCCGGACGAGTATTGCTGTTGAGCTCTCTGTAATCTACACACAACCGATCGCTACCGTCTTTCTTTTTTACTAATAGGATGGGGCTTGAAAATGGGGATGAACTTTCTCGAATTATATTAGCATCTAACATTTCTTGAATCTTTTGATGAACGATATCAAGCTCTAGAGGAGACAAACAATATGGTCTCCTATGAACTATCCTAGCAGGGTCAATAAGATGGATTTTTAGTTCACCGGTTTTAATACGAGTAGTTGGCAATGTCTGTATAAAATTATTGGAGTATTTTTTGAGTATACCCAACAACCGCTCTTTATCGCATCCTACGAGGTCAGTATCGATCGAGTCTTCGTGAAATGGCGAGAGTGTTGTACAAGAGTTTGATATCTTTTTCTTAACAAAAGTCAAATTATCATTACTAATCTGAACGGAAACCCCTAGTTCTAAAACATCACGGCCTAATAAAACTTCTTCACTAAGAAACTCATCTGGCAAAGCGTGATAAGTGATGTCAAAATTAAGGTTTTGGACTATAGTGGGACATTTAATTTGTAGCTGAGAAATCACATTATTACTACCTACACCTTTCAAAGCTATTTGTTCATGAAACTGTTCACCCTTAAGAAATTTGCAATAGCTTTGCTTAATCAAACTACATTCCGAACCGGAATCAAAAACAAAAGGTAATTTTATACCACTTATCTCAATCAATCCATGCGCAGCCCGAGTACACACGTTAACCTGCTTGCTGGAACTGGCGGCAGCACCCGCAGCATCTTCCTTTTTCTTGTAACGCATGGGGCATACCGAGGCTACGTGGCCGGGATTGGCACACACGTAGCAGGCGACAGATGGACGAGGATTCTGCGGAGTGGCCGAGAAACGTGGTGGCTCTGTCTTGGCTGCCACTGAAGAGTTCCTTGCGACGAACCGATTTCTGTCGCGGCAATCTAGGCCTCGATGACCGTGTCTCCCGCAAAAGTGGCAGCTGCCGCGAAATGGTGTATTGCTTCTAAAGCGCTTCGCGTCCGAATCAGATGTACCAATGTCTTCGTTGCGTCTCTTTAATGTGAAACCACGCAATGTGCGAAATAATTGACTTTTGTCATTTATAACCACTGAATTTAACTCTCGACGAAATTTTTCATCGCACTGAGACAGCACAGAGATTGCAAAGCCAGTGATCACCTTCTCGGGCATATTCACTTCAGGAATTTTCTCAATTAATTGCCATAATCGCATTCCCGCTTCAGCAGGGCTCTCTTTGCCATCTAACTGAAATTTAATGATCTGATCGAAGTAGTCTTGAATCATCATGGGCTTAGCAAATCTTGATACCAGCATCTCCTTGATCGTCGGCCATGATATTTGATCCGGTTTGATATTCGTCAGACAGGTTGCAGCACGCCCCTTGAGAGAATGTGTTAGGGCAAGTATTAAATCGATTCCTTTTAGGTTTTTCTGTTCAATTATCATTTCGCTGAGTGTGCACCAGTTGATGATGTCAGATTCAGGTTCATCCGGGTCATAATTGACTAATTTTATCGGTGCATGCTGAACAGGCTGACAAGATGTCATATTATCAGCGATTTTTTTGAAGATCTCTTCCATACCAGTCGAAAATAACATCATTTGCTCCATTACTGTACTCCTCGGCGCATTTGGCGATGATGGTTGGTGTGGGGGTGGATCCGCAACTTCTGATGTAGCGTCAGGCCCCGGCATTGTTGTTTTTTTTAAATAAGAAAACAAACACAAATTTTTCTCTCAATCACTTGATTTATTCCAATTCTAATTTCAGTCTCTTAATACAGTACGATTTTAACAAACAAATTAAAGATAAAGATTTCAAGGCTACTCGGTGATTACGTAACGTGTGCACCGGGCAACGGTCGATGAACGAATGACCCGAGTTATGCGCGCGCGCTGCTTTATATAGGTTCTGTGGTAGCGATCGAGTGACACATCGTACGATCGTTCGACTAATTGCCCGTTGCACGTTGTTTTACAAAGCATTGATAGTGGCGCCGTCATATATTTTTAATATTTATATATATATATTTATACCTATATATTTCGTTGTAATTTTTTTTTTTTCATTTTTTATACTATGTCTGATACCGATGTTGACACCTTCTACTCTGCGTGTAGTTCCGACTCCTGGTCGGACGTGAGTGATAAAAACTTTGGTGAGGCTGTGACTCTTCGGAATTCATTGCAAAATTCGCTGGACAATTCTCATTTTTCTTTCAATGTATGCCATCTCAATGCTCAAAGCATTCCTTGTCACTACACTGACCTTCTTGATACGTTTTCTTCTGCCTCCTTCTTTGTCCATGCTATCCTTATATCTGAGAGCTGGTTAAAGCCTGATCTTGATTCCATCTCTTACTCTCTCCCTGGATATAAGCTGGTGCGTAATGACCGCACTAGTAAGGGTGGGGGTGGCGTCGCCATTTATCTCAGGAGCGATATTTCTTATACTGTGGTATTATCTTCTCCATCTACTTACTCTGCCTCCTGTGAATACTTATTTTTAGAAGTCGGGGTTGGGCACTCCAAAGCCGTTCTTGGCGTTGTTTATTGTCCACCTACTGTCGATTACTTCTCCAGCCTTGAGCAGGTCATGGAAAATTTGTGTTCGACACACACACATCTCATAATAATGGGAGATTTTAACACTGACCTCTTGGTCGATACTCCTCGTAGTCGAAAACTCAAAAATATCATTTCTTCCGTCAACTTTTCTCTCCTCTCATCTTCTCCCACACACCACAATCTAGACACATCTGACAGCTTATTAGATTTGATTATTACTTCTTCTTCTTGTCATGTGCTCAAACATGGTCAGTTATCGGCGCCCGGGTTTTCAAGGCATGACTTGCTATTCCTGTCCTATAAATTAAGACCCCCCAAAATTGTTCCTGAGGTTGTGTGGATGCGCAGCTTCGCGAAAATTGATCCGGACGTACTGAGGGCTGATTCTGCGCAGCAGGAGTTCATGTCACCGAATGCCGAATCAACTGTAGATGAAAGTATTTCTTTTTTAAACCAGTCTATACTACAGCTTTATGATCGACATGCTCCCGTAAAAGCCATTCGTTTAAAACGGCCGCCTGCACCATGGATCACGCAGGGGGTGCGTATGGCTATGAACAGGCGCGACAGGGCATTCCGGAGGTTTAAGCGGGACAGGTGCGATAGCAATTGGGCTCTCTATAAGTCTGCTCGAAATCGCTGTAACCAGATGGTAAGAGCAGCTAAGCGTACCTACTTTGCTGATAATCTTTCTTCTTCTTCTCCTACCGCGGTCTGGAAATTCCTTAACACCCTTGGTTTCGGGAAACTCCGTACTACAACTTTTACTTCTCTGTTTTCTCCTAATGAATTTAATGACTATTTTTCTACTTCCTCCTCTCTGTGTCCTTCAGTAAAATCTTTAACTATCTCGGCAATCTCTTCTATGACTTCCCCTGATATAAAATTATTTTCCTTCTCACCTATCTCTCTTGAGGATACCCAAAAAATCTTATCTTCCATTCATTCCAATGCAGTTGGCTGTGATGACATCTGTAGATCCATGATCAACCCTATTTCATGTCATGTTCTACCTGCTATAACAAATATTATAAATAGCTCTCTGACAACAGGGGTCTTTCCTTCTCTGTGGCGCAAAGCTTTTATTATCCCTCTCCCTAAAATTTCTAACCCTAACCTCCTCAGCAACTTCAGACCTATCTCTATACTACCCTTTCTTTCTAAAATCCTTGAAATCACTGCGCACAAACAAATATCTAAGTTCATCTCTGATAATCAACTTTTGAGTCCCTTTCAGTCCGGATTTCGATCCGGACATAGCACTTCGACTGCTCTTCTTAAAGTTCTTGAAGATGTTCGTTCTGGCATGGAGGATAAAATGGTCACCGTTCTCGTTCTGATCGACTTTTCCAACGCATTTAATATGGTAGACCACGATATCCTTCTTGCAATTCTCTGTCATCTCAGGTTTTCCCGATCTGCCTTAGATTGGTTTTCGTCCTACCTTCGTGGTCGTCAGCAGGCCGTTCGTATCAATCGCGCCATATCTGATTGGCGCGACGTCAGCTCTGGTGTGCCACAAGGCGGAATCTTGTCTCCCTTGCTATTTTCCCTTTACATCAATTCTTTAACACATCTGCTTGACTGTTCTTACCATCTTTATGCGGACGATCTTCAGATTTACGCCCAGGCTGACACGATTAACATCAACGATGCCATTCTGGCTATTAACAAAAATCTTGATACGATCAGCAGTTGGTCATATCAGTATGGCATCAAAGTTAACCCAGCCAAATGCCAGGCTATTATAATTGGAAGTTCGCGACAATTAACGAAGCTGGACCTCAGTTCTGTCGCACCTGTCTTGCTTAACGGCTCTGCCATCCCTTTCTCGTCTTGCGTCAAAAATCTTGGACTCCATGTCGATTCTTCACTTAGCTGGACTGCGCATATAAACACAGTTAGCCAATCAGTTTTTGCGAGGTTGCGCTCATTGAATCGTCTCCGGAACTTTCTGCCTACTTAGATCAAAATCACCTTAGTGCAGAGTCTCATTTTTCCGATCATCGATTATGCTGATGTGTGTATGTCGGACATTGGTGAGGAGCTGCTCAACAAGCTAGATCGCCTCATAAACTACTCCATTAGATTCATTTACTGTCTTCGCAAATTTGATCACATCTCCTCCTACCGTTCACAACTCCAATGGTTTCCCATTCGGGAGCGAAGACAGATTAGAACTCTCAACACACTTCACTCTATTCTCTTTGATCCTCTCTCTCCTAAATATCTTAAAGAAATGTTTAATTACCTCTCCGATTTTCATGAGCGTCAGCTCCGCTCTAGCGATTCTTTATTACTTTCTTTCCCTCTTCACCGGTCTGGTTTTCTATCCAAATCTTTTGTACTTCATGCTACTCGGCTTTGGAATGCTCTCCCGGACGACTTAAGGAAAACTTGTAGCAAGCAGTCTTTCAAGACTAGTGTCACAGCTCTCTATTTAAGTCGCATTACTTGACGCTTTCTAAATATATTTATATATATGTATGTTTGTATTGCGTTTTTGTATTATTTCTATTAAATTTATATATTTTATATAAATTATATATAAATGCTTATGCACATATCTTTATATTTCTTTAGTTGTATTTTCATTGATAATTTCCCTATTATATATATATTTTGTTTTTGTAAGTTATTATTATGCCGCCTACAACTGTCTCTGTTTCGCCCAAAGGTAGACTGGCAGAGAATGCTTTTAGCATTAAGTCCGCCTTTTATACCAATCTATGTGGTGTAATAAAGAATTAAATAAATAAATAAATAAACCTTGTAACTAAAACCTTGGTCTTTATATTTAAAGACCATGGTTTTAGTTCTGTAACTAGAGCCTTGTAACTAAAACCTTGGTCTTTATATTTAAAGACCATGGTTTTAGTTCTGTAACTAGAACCTTGTAACTAAAACCTTGGTCTTTATAATTAAAGACCATGGTTTTAGTTCTGTAACTAGAACCTTGTAACTAAAACCTTGGTCTTTATATTTAAAGACCATGGTTTTAGTTCTGTAAGTAGAACCTTGTAACTAAAACCTTGGTCTTTATATTTAAAGACCATGGTTTTAGTTCTGTAAGTAGAACCTTGTAACTAAAACCTTGGTCTTTATATTTAAAGACCATGGTTTTAGTTCTGTAAGTAGAACCTTGTAACTAAAACCTTAGTCTTTATATTTAAAGACCATGGTTTTAGTTCTGTAAGTAGAACCTTGTAACTAATAGGTAAACACAATATAACAGAGCTCGAAAACAGAATTTTCGAGCACTCTGTTACAACCGTGGTTTATTTATACCTAACCTATATTTGAATAAAAAATATACTCGAAGACTCGTAGCTTTATATGAACTGATAAAAAATATTCTACAAATTGCAAAATAGATACCGGTTCCCTAGAGGCCCTCATCGTTTGAAATACGCCACAAACAAAAAGCAAAGCCGGAATCAATAAATCCCATCTGAATTGATAGAAAATCAGTCGAAAGTCGAGCACGATTAATTAAGGTGCCAGAGTGCCAGCCACCATAAGCGCGCAAGAAATAATCCTGTACCAGCTGGAGGAAGCTAAGCGATTCGGGCGTGGTCGGGCGTGAGACGGATTACCGCTTGTGGCAAATTCATGTGCACCCGCGTTCTTCCTCCGAAGAGAAGAAAGAAGAACGTTAAGTCCTAGGTCCTGGTTGTTATGGAAAATAACAGTCGTTAAACCTTGTCAGAGGAGATCCTTTCGGGCAGTTTGAAAACAAACGACAGCGGGCGGGTTGGTCACTAACCCGCAGTGGAACAGCGTAGTTGGTGTAAGCTCCGAGATGCCCGTGCCCAGCAGTGGGACTCAAAAAAGTTACAGCCAGCCATTACCGGGATCTGTCATTGATGACCAGCAACTATAAATAATTATTATTGATTCGATTTTAATGAAAAATTAACTATTAATAAAACGTCTTATAACTGTAAAATTAAGCTTTGCAGCAAATAACCAAGTTCTAAAAGTGACATCTATCATGATGTAACGTTTATACTCCTACCCAGCAAACTCCTCAACACTATTGATGTTTTGTTTTAATTTAATGGATGTAAATGGTCCAAACTACGTCATTTATACTCGTAACTTCAATGACTTTCTCGTATTGTAAGTTTGGAATAATATTTTTAAATTCTGAATATCTTGAAAGTGTAGGTATATAATTTTTGTAAGCAAGCGTTACTTAAACATCAAGTGACGTATTTTGTATATGTTATTCGTTGTTCTTTTCAGGTTTCAGCAAATACTAACTTTATAACATCCGTCACAATACCATTTCCGATACATCAATGTGTTAGCGATTTAAAATCAACATTAATTGTGTGAGTTTTCTTAAATGTGTGTGATAATGATGAAAGAGATAATTATTGTTATTTCTAAGCACGAGTAGAGTATCCTTGGAAAGAGAAAAGTCGTCGAACTGTGCAGGTGTTTCATTGTTTCGCCTTTTTATGTGACGTTTTCATTAATTTACAAAAGGTAATGCCAGGTGGTAGATTATACCTGTAGCTTCGGGATTAAAAATAGAGCTACAGTATCCCCTGCCTTGATTGTAAGAGGCGACTGAAAAGGGGCTTCCGGAGTGGCAGGGGCAGGGGGGCGGGGGGGGTTCTGGGGCGCCGCGCGTGGAGGACACCGGTGCGTTCCAATGGAGAACCCGGAGTCCTCCCAAGCGCAGAGGCAGGCCACTTAGGGGGTTTTAATTCAGTCAAATCCCACATAACCCGGTAACCTCTCCCAAGGTGCTGGGTACCTTTTGAAGGTCCCCCCCCCCCGATACCAAAAAAAAAAGGTGATAGACCATCCATAGTTCGATTCACAGCCGTCAGAGGAAACTCACATGCACCTACATTATGCACTACGAAAACAAACAGTTTGCGGTCCGCGCCTGCCGAGCGGCCGGGCGGCGCCTGCAAGGCGGCCGGGCGGCCCCAGCCAATTAAAAGTTTCTGTCCTCGCGTTATGACATGCCACGTAGTGTAAACCGAAGGCTCAACGGCCATAAATTATTATCAACACTATACCTTAAAGTCTTCAACTTATAATAACAAGACGAAGAACATCAACCCTGAAATATGCAGACGAGGCAATCCTGAACTTAAAACGCTCGATCAGACCCTCCTAGGGGAATATCCCAACTTGTCAAATCAATTAACAGTTTTGTTTGTAAACGCTAGAAGGACAATAAAAAGTATGGACGAGTTTCTATGGAAAAACACAATTCATGTAACATACAATTAGTGATTAAACGAACTTACCTGTAAGTGAAGTTCTATCATAATTATGTGAGGTGCTTCGTTCGAAGAGATTAGATATACACATGTAGTCCCACGTACAATGTCGCCATCTATGCACTTAGTTGAAAGAAATAAAATTAAAAAATAATTTGATACGTAGGTAGATGCAATATTACCAGACCGCCGCTATGAATCCAACCTGTCATTTAGTTTAAAGATATTGTATATTTCACAATAAAGGGTTCATAATAATTTATTTATAATATGCACAGAAGGGAGGGAGGGATGCTAATCTCTTCGAACGAAGCACCTCACATAATTATGATAGAACTTCACTTACAGGTAAGTTCGTTTAATCACTAATTATGCTTCAGTGCTTCGTTCTCGAGATTAGATATACACATGTAGATGTTGAGAGTTAACTTGTGAAATATTATTAAAAAATAAATCAATTAATTTGATTGATTTATTTATTCATTATAGATATTATTATAACTTAAATGTAAAGTTACTCGTAATAATTAATTAAATGACAGTATAATTAATTAGGTGTTTACCATTAACAAGTAACAACAAATTGATATAATAATACATAGAGATTTTTGTTATGTTATTAAAATTAACTACTGATTAGAGTCAGCCAGTATACTTTTAGCAAAACTATGGTTTCTAAGCATAATACTCAAAAATGATTGATCTATTGTGAAATTTTGCAAAAATGGTAGATACTCCAACCTGCTGTTTTCCTAATTAAATCTATGTTAATACCCTGCCTTTGTGCCCGAGATGTGCTAGCGTGTCTGTGGGCCGAAAATATTGATAAATCTATGCCACCTGAACTCAAGGTGAATTTTATCCATCGGCTTAAGGTTTGTGAACTAGCTTTATTATACGTTTTTCACGTGCTAATAAAAAAGTGAGGTGTGATTATGCCGTAAGTTTGGTGACGTCCTAGTTAGTCGACAATATTTTGACTGGACAAATTTCAGGCCTGTCTCTAAAAAAAGGAATTACAAGAATTGGTTGTACTGAATTAATATACATAAGATGTTTTTACTAAGTCGGGAATTTTAATTAAAATTTCATGAGGGTTAATATTTATATTCTGAACATTAATTACCTACAGAAAATGTTTGAACCCTATGTGCAATAACAAGAGCAAGTAGAGTAATCAATAAATGTGAACTTTTTTTTTTTTTTTTTTTAGAGTTGGACTCTCATTTGGACTCCAACTGGCTAATGTTTCTATGACTAATGATCTAATGAAGTATCCCAAGTCATATTATAGTTTGGTAGGGAGGTCGTAATCTGTAGGTACAAGCCTTTAAAAAACCTTTTAATGTGATCATCCTCGCCTAATCGATTACCTTGTATTCTCATACAATATCTCTCGACAGAACCGATCTACAACAATTAAGAGTCCCGTATTGGGCTCCTGATTGAAATAAATTCGTTAAAAAAAAGATATTGGGAATCAAAGCCTGGTACATAATATCTATATGGCTTTACAACAAAAAAGATACCATTTTTTGAAACAAGTGTCATACTGTTTGACGGAGTTTTCTGATAGCGAAGTGAGCATTATGTTGATTGACGACGGTTTTTAAGGAATGTCTCCCGCACAATATTCCGGCAACCAGGGTTTTGTGAGTGAATGCGTTGATTGTTAAAATGAGAAATAATTAAGTCATTACAAGGCCCGAAGGGTAGAAAAATAACGGTTTTAATACAAGCAGCCTTTGAAATAAAATATACCACGGCTGTGTCGGCCATACAGGTAGGTACGATAAGGATACCTTTGGCTGTATCACAAATTATTTTTCTCAAAGTTTTGAGAATAATTGAAAAACGGAGGAAATCCGTAGAACAACATTGTGACCAATTTAAAGAAAAAAATATTTATAGAAAAAAGCATCAGCATCTTTATGCCCTGATAAATAGTTTGGGCACTTTTTGGGCAAATAAATCAATGCTAAGTTGACCAAAATGTGTAACAGTTTGTTTCAATACTGAATCTGATAACTCCCACTCAATATCAGCATGAACTCGCTTTGATTCAGCGTCAGCCACACCTACAATTTTCGGATGACGGTATGTAAGCATAGCTAAATGTGGAGTAAATATGGAGCATAAATAAATCGTTTTCGAGCCTCACACCAAGACCAAATATCTTTGTAATCTTCGTAAGATGGGGATACTGAACACCACCCATTCGATTAATTTGCCGTCGTATTGTCAATACGTAGTATTCATTGAGAGTTACCTAGTAATATATTATGAAGGAATTAAATGTATGTATGTATGTGTGTTTAGACAATATACATTTTTTGAGTTTAAGTAATATTTCCAAATATTTTTAAACCTATTAAAGCTACTGATAATTCCAAAATATTCATGTTTTGTTTGATTCCTGGTGACTCCACATTCCACTTGCCTTTTGACCCGCACAATAGGACCCCCATCCCATAGTTGAGGCGTCAGAATAAATTTCTAAGTTGTATCAAATGCTTTAATATAAAGTCACCCATATTCGATTGCAGGGCAAGCAGATGTTAATAAAACCAGCTAACTGAGCAATAAGACACAATTACTGTTTAAATTTTTATGCGCTTTTCTAAGGGCATACTTTTTTTCATTACTTCAGATTTAATTATAAATTCCAAATACTTGCAGGAAATATTTGAAGTTATACAGCTTTTTTACTCATTTATAATAAACCCTAAGGAACAAAGAAGTTTCTTAGTAATGTTGATATTGTTAAGACAACTATTGTAACATTTTGATATAAAACAAATTAATGTCATCCAAGTAAATATTGTATACATTACCGATGCATCTTAATAATTTTACTACCGGTTTCATAATATTCGTGAAAGCATAAGGACCGGTATTAAGACCAAATAGTAAATTAAATAAAAAATAATAAATTTGGATCTTAGAGTTTCTATGTATTTTTACCAAAATATACGCGTCCTTTAGGTATAAAGTAGACACGTAAACACTTGAAACTAATTTTATCATAGTACTATGATAAATCTTTCAATTTGAAATGTTTTGCATCAATTAATCGGTTAAGATTTTCAAATTCAACAAAAATTGCAACTCGCCATTTGGTTTTGGCACATTTATTTATTTACACTTTTTTGTCACAACTAAACTAAGTTGTACAAAGGGCGCCGGACTTAATGCCGATAGGCATTCTCTACCAATCAACCCTGGTTGATGGTGAGAATTTTTTGTAGGTAGCAACAATAATGATATTAGTCTATAATTACTGATATAGCACTTATATAAGTGATCTAAATCTGTGTTAAAAGTTAAAAAAGGTTTTTTTTTTCTTTCATTGACCCAGCGGTGACTAGGCATCAAAAGCCGATGATCCGTTAAGTCTATACGGATCTTAAAACAAAACATTTTTAGTTAATTTTAATTTATAATAGGTAGTGTATGCCAGAATATGGTTGACTGTTTAAAATCCAATTATAATTTTAAACATCTTATTCTATGTATATAAACAGTCAACAATAAAGTATTTTCATTTTATTCGGAATAAAGTAGGCATTGCGGAATACAACTTTTTTGTAAATGAAATCTCATAACCACGTATCCAAGACAAAATTGTTTGGTCAGCGGTCATTTGTTTCCATTGATCGTAGTAATAACAAAGCCTGCCGGCATAATTTACCATGTTGTCTATCGGCGACCGCGACTGCTGGTCAGCCGCGAGCCTCTGTATGAGGACGTATGCCGATGGTAGAAAATGTCGTGACATTTAATTGATTACGATGTTATCCATGGCCGTGCACGCCGGAGATAAATCCATAATTCTCGAAAGCATGACGTCCACCAATCTGCACTTGGCCAGCGTGGTAGACTATGGCCTAAATCCCTCTCACTTGTGAGAAGGAGACTTAAGCCCAGCAGTGGGACACAAAAAGGTAGAAAAAAAAGTGCGAATCTAAAAGTTCTTTGCAAACATCCTTATTTAAGCCAGAAGTGGCTATAAATTCAAAACGGATGGTCAAGTCCTTTTGTATATCCTTGCCAATTGCTTGTGTAGCCGAAGAAGTCCGATGTCCGATGTCCAGTGGGGCTTGTTGTTTAGTTGTGGAAAATTAGTAGTAAAATATTTTTATAATATTTATTCTCCATATAACAACCTCAACAGAGAGGGTAGTTGCGAAAACAGGATCGAAAATACGTTTTTCTTGATTATGTAATATCAATATTTGATGACATAATATAGATAGATCGCTAGTATACCTAAACAGGTATTAGCAGGTACAAACTTCTTAATGAGTTGTACTAATACGCGGATAAGAAGAACTCAAAACGTTACTTCGTCAATCCGGTTATTTTGTAAAAAGTTTATATGGATAAGTTACAACTCTTGCGTTGTATCGTTAACCCATTTCATAATTGGCTGGTAACAACTCGATTCGTTGAAACGAATGCCATTTAATTCGTGGAACGTGGAAGATATGATAATAAATAAATAGTAATAAATAAACGCTTCACATTCATAGTCCCACAGTAGGGTATATACCCTGTATGATACCCACTATCATGGACACATACAAAAACAGAAACAAAAACACCCACACCGAGAACATAAATTTAAACTCATCATTCAAATTTCTGTTTCGCCGGGAATCGAATCCAGGACCCTTCGATTGGCAGTCCGGCATGGTAACCGTTGCGCCACACGAGTGGTCTATATATTATTACTTAAATATGTATTTCGAGTCATCTAGGAAAATTTCAATTGCTTACCTTGAGGGTCATTATACAATTGCACTGAATCGTACGAATGAAAAGACGATGAAGACTTACTACGGGCGTTGTCCCTTTAAAAGTTTTCTTCACAGCTTTTTTATTTTCTTCTTAATATAATCTAATGACTCGTAATTACTATGTTTTCTTTTAGGTATGTTTAAATTTAAATAATTGAGACATTCTAACAATTAAAAACGAAAAAAGAATATTTATGTGCAAAGTGGCGTAGCACTGAAACGTGAATGACAGGTTGGATTCATAGCGGCGGTCTGGTAATATTGCATCTACCTACGTATCAAATTATTTTTTAATTTTATTTCTTTCAACTAAGTGCATAGATGGCGACATTGTACGTGGGACTACATGTGTATATCTAATCTCGAGAACGAAGCACTGAAGCATAATTAAGAATAATATTTTATTAGACATTGAGAAGAAACTTGGCACTAAGGACACCTTACAACAGCAGAGTATTTATTCATTCGATAAAAAACTCCGTAGCAGCAATATTTCATGATGAAGTACTTACTTAGAAAGGTACGAGTGATGTAATACGAATAAAAAACGTCACAATTTGAAACGTTTATACAGGTATGTAAACAGAACTTTTGAAAAATAAGTGAATTGAATAAAAACATAAAAATAAAGAAGAACTGTAAAAGCGGTCGCTCAAAGTTAAGCAACGACCGCGACACAAAGAGAACAGTTTAAAACTCTGACGAAATACTTTCGCAAAAATTAAGTACAAACAATACACTGAACACTTGTACCTGGGGCTCGGAAGCCATTTATGTTCCGCCAAGTTCCTTAAGAGTTTCTGTCAACAACGTCATGTTTGTCAGCTATTTCAGAAGAAAAATTGTGGAATTTTAAGTAGCAGTAGGTGAGCCCAAGAGGAGATTGTGTCTTTTCTCGAGTGCAGCCGAACAGGACCCTTTCCTTTCTTTCCGTTCTTCCTTTTACTGGATTTCCACCCCAAAAATGGTACTCCTTAAATTAGGTCACCATGTATTTTTATATACATCTCAATATGTTGTTATTATGATCTTTTAAAATGAAGAATATCGACTTAATGAAAATTAGTGATCATTTTTGTGACCATCTCATTCACTAACATCTCACACACATTGAAAATTGATGAAATGTACGTTTTGTATGCAATATTGATTGCATACTACTACAATATACGCCTATTTGAACTTGTAGGTGAAACGGTGGTTACAATGTTTTTCCTTTCCACCATCTTATACGCTTGTGGGGGCTGATTTCGGTGCTCCCACGGCGCAATGAAAATGAAAAACTGCTTTTCTTCGATAGCTTGTTGTATTTGAATAAATTTATACAATATTTGCGTACTTTATGGATATAATTACACGTTTTCGCTTCGTTAATTAGGCGCAATTAAAAAACGAAAAAAAAAAGGGAATTCAACGTGGCTGTGCGCGGGCGACTCGCAGAGAGGGGCAGTGATGTGTGGTTCCCTGATTGGGCGGCTCCTCGTATCACGTCATCATCAGCCAATGACGAGCCAGCCTGCTGACGCCATACGGTGCTGGAGATGGTGGTGGTCGTGGGACAAGGATGCCAATACGTCCTCACTGCTCCAACATGCCCCCGGCCTTGGAAGGTCCCTCTTCCAATGAAGAAACTCCTAAATCCAGCAGAGGACATATCTTAGAAAATGCGCGTCGTACAACTCCAGCGGCCGTCCTGATGTCGGCTACTCGACTTATGCCATCTCGCCCAGGTATAGTGGTAATAATGCGGCCTAAACTCCACTTTAGCGGAGTAGAGCTATCTTCCTTAATGACGACAAGGGTATTTGGTTTTAGATCGGTTTTGTGATCTCTCCATTAGCTTCGTGTCTGCAGCTCCGAGACGTATTCCTTGGTCCACCTGGCCCAAAAATGCTGGCGAATTTGTTCTATTCGCTGGTACCTATCAAGCCTTGGCATAGGTATGTCCGTGAGGTCGGTGCTGGCAGGTGCTGTCAACGGCCGGCCAACCAGGAAGTGAGCAGGACTTAAGGGCAGGTAGTCATTTGAATCTGTGGACATGGGACTTAGAGGACGGGAGTTCAGGATAGCCTCTATTTGCGTTAACGCTGTACTGAACTCCTCGAAGGTTAAGTGCGCGTTACCCATCGATCGAAGCAAATGGTGCTTGCAGGATTTTACTCCCGCCTCCCAAAGTCCACCAAAATGGGGCGAATAAGGCGGAATAAATTTAAAATTTATATTTTGACTGGCAGCATAATCAATGACATCTCCAGCACAATTAGATAAAAACTTTGAAAATTCATTTTTAAATCGTTTGAGTGCTAATAAATAGGCGCCTATTGAAAGGTCACTAGCAAGCTCTAGGTGAACAGCTCTAGTCACAAAACAGATAAACAAGCAAATGTAACCTTTGACTAGTCTGGAGCCTCTACCTTTAAGATTTAAAACAAAGACTGGCCCCGCATAATCTACGCCACAACCACATCCACTCCCCGTGGCGCTCGAGTAAATACGTACAGATTTAAAGTCGTGGGATCCCCAACTATACAGGTTTAACAGGTAAAGACGGATATTCATATTCCGCAGCCAGAACGCTCCGAAGAGGGTTCGAAGTAAAAACATGATTACTTAATTAAAGGTATCCTAATCATTCATCCATCAAATTCTGACGGCGCAACACAAAAACACTTAATGTTGATGAATTAGCTGATAATTATCTAATACCTTTAAACGAGCAATTCTTGTATATATCTAAATATATATTTTGAATCTCGGAAACGGCTCCAAATATTTTGATGAAATTTAGTACCCTGGTTTTGGGGGTGATAAATCGATCCAGCAAATTTTTTTTGTTAGAAATTTTTAACTGTATAAAAATATTTTCAGTGATAATCAATTTAAATATAAACTGAAAAATACGACTCTTCCTGACATCTATTGGAGAGTATTCATAATATTGTGGCGTAGACGCCGTCAAACGGGGGAGCCCACGAGGCTCATTGTGAATTTTCTCAAGCGTCATCAGGACCTTGTGCATTTTATAGGTTGGGTGGTAGGAAGATTAAAAGAATATATTTTCTGACGTTTTGCTTTTAACCGGTGGAGAGAGCGCCTATAGGTTTTCAAAAATTTTATACGAAAGGTACAGGTAAAATAGTAGAATAAATTAAATGCATGCTAAGTCATATTTCAGTAATTTAAATTCATGGTAAGTCATATCAGTAATCTGATGATTTTAGTATGAATGTATACAAAACAGCGAAATAAAAAAACGGCATTTTGGCAAACTCGAAAGAGTTCGAATTTTTAGGGGTATTCTAATCTGACCAATTTGACATCCGGAAGTAAGATAAAAAATACTGTACCTATATAGAAGGTCTTTTTTAATCGTGGCAGTACTCAACAGGATGCAAGGTGTACCCAATATCTTAATCTGACGTGCTCGAGTAAATCCGAAAGTCCCCTCTTGGGCTCCCCTACTACCATCCGCCAATCCAACGTTCAAAGAAATGACAATGTCGATTTGAAAGAGCTTCCTTGGCCGAATGGTTGCGTGAGCTGACTGCGGAACTGGAGACCCGGGTTCAAACCTCAATCAAAACCATATTGTGTCTATTTTTTATTTATATGAAACTTTTTATTTATTAGGCGTTATTAAGTAACACTAAGCAAATGAATGTTTCGTTTGAAACTAAACCAAGAAAATAAATTGTTTTTATCCGAGCAACGCTCGGTCGTCCAGGTACTAATTTTAATATACCGAACTGTATTTTTGCCGATTTTAGCACCGGAATGATACATTTTTTGAATCATACATTAAACCCGAGTAAAAGCGACGTTCTCAAGGCCTCGGGGCCTTTTTTTGGTATCTAGTGGAATGCACCGGTGTCCTCCACGCGCGACGCTCCAGAACGGGCACATCTTCAGGAGAGCAGATAGATGTGCTCTCCTGCACCTTCCGATGCTTACGGCGGCATGCGGCTACGCACACACCGCCGCCCTTCCCGGGACTGCTGGATGGACGGATCGAGCTCCCACTCTCACCGCCCACATCCCCAACAGCCCTTTTAGTTGCCTCTTACGATCAGGCAGGGGACACCGTAGCTCTATTCTTAATCCCGAAGCTACAGGGACTAAGGCCTCGAGGCCTACCACTATCTTTTGCCTTAAACTGTCTTAAAGCTTCCTTTAGGACTCCTGCGTCATAGTGCGATCATATGGCTGGCTGCAACCCTTTTTGCGTCCCACTGCTGGGCACGGGTCTCTCCCCATTATTGGGGAGGCCTGGAGCTTACTCCACCACGCTGCTCCAATGCGGGTTGGTGGAGATGCGGGTTAGTGGCCAACCCGCTGTCGGATGTTTTCAAACCGCCCATAAGGCCTCCGACTAGGTTTAACGACTGTTATCTATCGACAACAACCGGGACCGACGGCTTAAAGTGCCCTCCGAAGCACGGAAACGCGCATGAATTTTTTTGCCACTAGCGGACACCCATCTCACACCCGACCGCGCCCGTTTGGCTCAGCTGCATAGATCGTTTGCGTTCTACGCTAGCCGCCAGGCCATGCGAGCGATCATATACTATTGTGTAAAAGGTAAGTAATTCGCCCAATTCCTTTTGATATTTGTTATGCTTGTGCAAAATAAATCCGGCAATGTTATAACAAACAACCGTTTATATCACATTGCCGGATTCATATTGATCAGTGTTAAAAAAGTTTGATATGATAAAGAATTGCTTAAATGCTTTGTCACGATGCCATCATCGTGACAAAGCATTTTTAGGAATTGTGAAATTAAGTAGGACTTGGTCACAATGATTCAACGAAGATTAGAGTTAACTACTGACGATAGTGTATCGGGTAATCTATAACTAGCTGTGCCACACGGTTTCACTTTAATAATTAAAAAGACAATGTCGAGACACGATTATAAAAGAAGCTTTAAAAATACACTGTAAAAAGTTCTCCGGAAATTAGTGTGGGCGTAGTGCGGGATGTTCTCGGAGACAGAGGTCCCGGACACGGCAGTGGGTTTCCCAGGCCTTCAGATGTTGGTATTTGACCCTGTCATTTCCTTATTATCCGCCGCTTTGGACGTAAACACGACTTAATGCTTCAAAACCACGAGGATATCTTTAGCACAGTTTAGATGGTTTCTTTGGTACTGCGTCTATTGAAATTAAATTGTGGTGGTGCTGCCGTGTTGTGGAAAGTTGCTGGATGCTCATGCTTTTATGTAAATGTGAGCTTTTTCATTTTAGCTCCGAGCATTATATATAAAAACCGGCCAAGTGCGAGTAGGACTCACGCACGAAGGGTTCCGTACCATTATCTATAAAAAATCCCGTTTATTGTATGGGAGCCCCTTAAATATTTATTTTGGGTAAGACCAAAATCACTTTGATATTCGTGCTGCCGATTACTAAAGCCGATCCTTTATTTTATTATTTATATTATATATATTGTATATCATATATAGCGGCAACAGAAATACATCATTGCCTTTGATTATCCATAGAAATCATTGCATAAAGATTTTGTGGTTTACGATTTATGACGTATTAAAAAAAACTACTTACTAGATCTCGTTCAAACCAATTTTCGGTGAAAGTTTGCATCGTAATGTATATCATACATTTTTTGACTTTCTTTCTTTCTTTTTTTTAGTTTTTTCTCTTATTTTAGAAGTTACAGGGGGGACACACATTTTACCACTTTGGAAGTGTCTCCCGCGCAAACTATTCAGTTTAGAAAAAAATGATACTGGAAACCTCAATATCATATTTGAAGATCTATCCTATCTATAGATACCCCACACGTATGGGTTTGATGAAAAATATTTTTTTGTGCTAATTATGGGGAACCCTTAAAATTTATTTCTTTTTTCTATTTTTGTGTGAAAATCTTAATGTGGTTCACAGAATACATCTACATACCGAGTATCAACAGTATAGTTCTTATAGTTTCGGAAAAAAGATTTCGAAAAAAAATTTTTTTGCCATTTGAATACGGAACCCTAAAAAGAACCTATAAATAAGTTTTAAGCCTCACATGTGTCGAGTAGCCGACAACAACAGCATAGTTCAAACACAAAAAGAGTTACTTTGTTATTTTAACAATTCAAGTGCCCTTGTAAAGCTATGCGTGCGGCCCCGGCACCCCGGCCCCACGGCCCCGGCGCGACTGGCCGAAAACTCACCTCTAAAGTAATTGAATTTTAGATCGAATGTCTCACTCTCACTTGCAGAGGTAATTAAACGAGTGTCCAATAATGCACGCCGTGCGTTGCCTTGCAGCGCAGTTTTTCATCTCTTTTGTTGCAACCCTATTTATTGCACTGCTGGACATGGGTCTCTCCCCATAAATTGGAAGGCCTAGAGCTTACTCCATCACGCTGCTCTAGTGGTGGATGGTTGTATGTTTATAAATCACCCACATGGCCTACGGCAAGGTTTATCGGCAGTTATAAATTGATATAATAACAAACAACCTCGGCCGACAACGAGCATAAAATTTATCACTAGCCACCCATCTAACACCTGTTTCGCTTGGATCATTTCGGGCATGGCCCTGCGACTGGTGTAAAACGCATGCACGTTTTACACCAGTCGCAGGGCCATGCCCGCTGCACTTTATCTTATCTGTGTATCATTTATTAATATGACGATGTAAAAAATCCAAAATTCTTCTACAATTAGAAGTTATCACATACATAATTGAATTTTAGATTAACTATATTATTGGTAACGAGATCCACTCGATCCTCTAAAATATTGAAAGAGATTGCATTAGCCATTGGGTTGAAATAGAATCTGAGTGTGTAATGCAGTACGATCATTAACTAATTACGCGTTAGTCGCCATAGATAACGCAGGCCATGAATTGCGCGCAACGGCCGCCGCGCGCCGCCACTGTGCTCCAATAAAACGTGCTAGTGCTAAGCTAACTGGCTTTCTGCAAGTTGCATTATGCATATTAAGCACTTTTTAATACTTTCGGTGTTGGCAATTACCTTAACACCTGATTTAATTCCTATTTAACGGTTCAAACACACGTCTGACTACGACGACTACGAATGTGTGTTTGAAACGTGCCATGGCATGTATAGTAATGTATGCCATGTATGTCAAGCATATGCCGCAGGATGGGTTATTGGATAGCATATTTCTTTTATAATATATATGTATATTTTATTTTCTTTACTTTCGTTATAAGTAGTTATAATGATACTTAGATAACTGTTAAAATTAATAACCATTAGTAGAGTACGGTTGCATTTATACTAATCTTGACTATACTGATATTTCTATATGTATTGGTTACAAAAAAATGATCCCTTGTATATTTCAGTCTTCATCTGTCCATGCACTAACAAACCGTTTTATTTCCTCTTGGATTACTTTAAAAGCAGACCAGGGAACTCGAAGTCCCATTACGAATAAAGGCACACAATAGGAACGCTACGTCCCAACGTACTATGTACATTTGCACAGCATTCAATTTAGCTTCGATCCAATAAAACTGCCTGAAATCTTATATGAAGTTAACGAGGCCCTTTCGCGTGGCTGCCAGCTTGTTAGCATCGGTACAAGCAGCATTTCTTTCCACAGGCAATACAGCAATATATGATTATAAACTGATCGATTTAATAATTCCACAAAGGGATATGGGTAACATTTTCTTGTCCTATTGGAGAGCAGAGGCCGAAATAAATACGTACTATATTCGCTATTTAATACTTTGAGTCATAGATTAATAGATTAATTGAATTAGTAAAATAGAATAATCATTATAAATTTTATAACGTGGCTATAACATGACAATTTTTAATTTGAAACAATTACATCTTTCATATCATTGGGTATTAGTGTTAGTTTTATGTTATGATTTATGATATACATAAGTATGTTACGAGTACGACTTTAAAGTGTATATATGTATAATGCTACTTTAACTGCATCTGTTATCTACAAGTATAAGTTCTTTATGACTGCGATAACAAAATAAATTATAAAATTAATTTTTAATTCTTATAATTATGCGTAAAGCGTAGCGGAAAATAACAATAGGTTCATCAAAAACATAACTTTGCTGTACGTGCAGTATGTAAATAATTCGAACATTTTACTGCAGTTTTTTCGTTAATCGTCAGCAATCCATCAGTATGCATAACGAGTATGTCTGTGCAGTCAGTCAAGCCCGTCAGATGTTCAAGTAAAGCGATGCCTACTTTACGCTTTACCTGACCAGAACGTGACCGAAGGAATTTCGGAGGCAAGCTGAAAAGACCTATTTTCGCACAGTTATTGTATTTCACAACTCTCGTGCACTGTAATTAACCTATATCGAACAAAATGCCACCAACTTTATCCGATAAGTATAACTCAAAAATACACCAAGAAAATGAAAATAATAAAACAAGAGCGCAATGTGTTTTTCCGACTTCCCGCCAAAAAACCTTTTACTGCAGTAAAAGTGCAATTGCTTGTGATGTTATGTCAAAATAAATAGGGAATGGCAATGCTATGGTGGATCCCCTGGGGTTGCCCGTTTCCATAGGCGACGGTGATCGCTTAACACCACGCGGCCCGTCTGCCTTTTTGTACGGTTTGATTACAAAAAAAAGTACTTGTCAGTATTTGCAACCATTTTCATTTGCACCTTGCATTTATAACAAGAGCAATTTTATCTATCTGATATCTTATCATTCGATTGTGTTCAAGGTCGCCACAGACGCTAAATAAATATCTAAATAAGTACAGCTGAAGTACTGCAATAAGGCGCATATTATAGCTTAATTTTATTGCGGTTAATATACATACGAATAGGTACGACTAGTTAACACGGACGCACCACGCAATCACGGACGAGTACACGCAATGATCCAAATTATTGCGCAAGGTACCATTATGTCCAGATATTTTATAAATTTAGTAGCAAGTGCAATAAAAAGTTTTAATCCTCTTAATAAATATAAGTAGGTAATGTTTTCACTAAAAAATAATATTTTAATTTATTATTATATGACTTCATTAAGCATTAAAATTATGAATAAATAAATGTTAGTGGAATGAGTAGGCTTAGATGAGGTAGTAAATTATGGTTGTCACCGAGACGTACCTATTTTAAAAATATAAATAATGAAAATATATAATGTACCTAATAGGTAGGGTTGCCAATCATACTGTTAAAAACAGTATTAAGTATACCTACTGTTTTTTCACTACATTATACTTTTTACTGTTGAACAAAATTAAAATTTACAAAATACTGTTTCCAGTATCAACATCTCGGACGAACACTAAGTTAATGCAGCGCAGTCATAAGAATAAATAATAATTACATAGAAGGGAATCTCCTTTGACCGGGTGGAAAACGCCGCTATTTTTATACCTACTTCCCCCTTCACCTCGTTACGCCCCTCTGTCGCCCCGGCGTGTTGACAGGGTTGTCAACTGTTAATACTGCTTTTTTATAGATAATATAGGTAGCTAAAATATAAGTTTTCCTTTACTTAAAAATCATTATTTTAGTTTAGTATTACAAAGTATGAGAATGATAAATACTTACCTACTCTATAAATACTTATAAATAATATTACTTATTAAATAAGTACCATACCAAATGAAGCCATTTAAGTAAGTATTACTTACCTACATAGGTGTAAGTACTTACGTAGTGTAGGTTTAAAATAAACGAATTACATATTAAGTATAACGTGCGTGCGCCAGTGCCGCGGCGCCGCAATCGCGAGGCAAAACAATCGAGAAAGGTTCAATGACGGATGGCGGGGGCTATTAAAAAATATTTTGGCGACATGTTAAAATGCTGTAGTTATCTAACATTTTTTTTTTTATAATTGAGTGAAAGTGAAACAATTGGCTACACAAAAAGAACTATTCACATCCATTTGATAAATTAGGTACGGAAAAGGAATAATATTTAAAAAATATTACATAACTCGCATCATCTTTGGGCAAACTAAAAAAACTTAAGTTTGGCATTGTTTTAGAATTGTTTGTACAACCAAACACACCACATTAACTTGGCGCCGTTATTGTAATTGACGTGCCCGTCCGAGACAGCCCGTCTTCAGTAGTCGGTTTAGCCGAAATTAAAGTGTAGGCTAATATCGTGACCTTGAGCCCGTTTTGAGCGGGAGTTTCCATTCTACGTAGTATTATTTATTCTTATGGCGCAGTCACAATCGAGCGTTTCAGAACGAATCTGTCAAATACTAGGTACCTAATGATAGCTTCAATTAATTTAATAAAAAATGAGCTACTTATTTATTTATATTATAGTTTTGATTGTGGTAAGGCTTATGAAGCTTTTAAAAAGACTAAATTGATAAGTTGCGCGAGAAGCACTAAATATGTCTGTAAAAAATAAAAAAAAAATACTTTTCATTTTTGTAAAATACTGTTTATTTTCCTTCTCAGACCTAAATATACCTTAATTCTTGTAGAAAAAAGTTTGCAAACCTACTAATAGGTAGCACAGGACATTCCCTAATGAAGAGTGACAAAGTAGAGTTATGTATTCCTAATCGCAAACCTTACTTATTTATTTAACTAGTATGGATGTTGTCGCCAACGATTTTAATTAGTAAAATAGCAACATTCTAGATTATTATCTTGAAAGTGGTTTGGTTTGCAAAAAATAGTAGGTACGCTGTCAGTAGAACGAATCAGGAAACCTTCGTACCGTACAATTAGCTAAAATTAACGGTTACAGCCAACTGCCAAAATATTTATACAAATAATTTAGTGTTTGAATAAATTTCATTGTTACCTTACAGTATCTTCATAATTGTAGGTCTAAATAGAGTGTTACTGTCATGTAGGCACCGACTTTAGCAAATAGATAATGTTTCTAAATATAGAAGTATAGTATAAACTGTTGTAATTGAAACACAATTAGTTAAGTCATAGTTTAGCTAATGCGACTTATCTATGAAACTATTAGATCCGGCCGTCCGGCCGTTCTGAAATTGGATGAATTTAGTATTAACCATCCGAGAACCGGCTTAAGCAGGAGGTAACTAGTTTGTTTCAGCGCTTGGTAATCGAGACATACGTAAGACTATCGACAATCGATCGATATAATCTGGAATATAAAATAAATCGCGTTAACAAACTCAAACACGTGGACGCCGTCAAATGCGACCGGATGGAGAGCTAGACAGCCACTGAGAGTTACTGATCAGCTGCTGTTAGAACTGCTGAGAGTTGCTCGAAGCCACTGCAGAAAACCTCCGAATCATGTCGACCTCTCTTTAAATCATTGGGGTTCCTTACTCTGTCTTGTATGTATGTATATCTTAGAAGTTGCCTACTTTTCTAAAATCCACCAAGACCTATTTGTTAAAGCTGTAGAGACATATCCTTGCAACACAAGAAATCCTACAGATTAGTCTTTCCAAAAAATCCTAGGACGATTTTATACCACTAAAGTTGTACAGTTATGTGTATAAAAGTATTTAATGCGGTTCCAAATGAAATAAAAGAATAAAATATTGCCTGTTAAAAAATTAAATATAAATTGATACAATGGCTGTAGGAGAAATGCTTTTACTCAGTAAAATAATATTTTGACAAGTTCACGTAACATTAAAACTGTATGATAATTAATAAAATATAATATGTATCTTAAAAAATAATTAATTTACTGTAAGTAATGTTTGGTTTAAATGTTTTTTAAATTAGCTATAAATTGACATCACCATAATATTTTTGACATTTGTATTCAATAATTTTGGACATGAAATTCGCAGTACTCGATTATATTCTTTATTTTGAACAATGTGTGCTATTGACATATTGACAATATTTTTGATATAGCTGTTGTTGTTTTAGGAAGTTTTTGCAAATTAATCGTATTAATTTTTAATGTAATACATATTTGTATGTCTGTCAGTGATTGACAAGTACATAGGATTACTTGTGATTTTTATGTAACATCTTTTCAATTTCAATTTAATTCAGTGACGAAACTGTTTAACTCGTAACTATTGTGGCGAAATTATTTCTTTATTTGTGTTGGGTAAAAGAAAAAGTAAACTATATTTAGTAAAATCTTATGAATATAGTGGACAATTGTGAAGCCCCTTTTAATGCGCTGAAATGTATCAGTAAATGTTCACAGGGCGCTCTAACATGCGGATATACTCTAAGATACCGTGGCGTCAAGACAAGAAATGCGACTTGTAAAGCATCGCTAACTCAAGGAGCATTACCCTCTCCTCACACCATGTGTAGCAGTGTAATAAAAGTAGGTATAGCTACTAGCTATACCAATACCAGCAGCAATATGCAATTAAACTGCAATAAGTCTTTTCCCGATGTGCAACACAATCGAAGTCAAAGTTTAAGCATGCATTGAATGCAAGTCATTATTATTACTGGATTCTATAATTTTATATATTATACCGAGGATGAGACCTTCAATGCTTAAATTTAGCACTCGAGGCTAGAATCGTTAACTATTATACATCTTATATTACGCACACGGAGTGCTATATCGTTGCGTAACGAAATAAAATGAAATGAAATAAAATAAAATAAAATAAAGTGAGATTTAATAAAATTAAATTAAATGAGATGAGATGACATTAGATGAGATGAGATGAGATGAAATGAAATGAATTGAAATGAATTGAAATGAAATGAAATGAAAATAATTTATTTCCACAAATATAACAGAGTTTTTTTATGTACATTTATTAGTTCGCCATATTTACCTCAGCGAGGTATGCAAATTTGGAGGACAGAATTAAAAAGTTTATTTTATGTTAACTTAGTATAGCTAAAATTACTTATAACTAAATTTATTGTAATTGAAGACAACTTTGATTTTATTTTAACCCATATTTTGCTCTTTTAATTGTGACGTTTTATCAATTTTACTTTCATTATTATAAAAGGTGTTTATGTTTATTTATCAAAGACAAAGACTTATTTGCACTAATATGGATATTTACAAAGATGTTTATATATATTTAGTTCGCCATATTTCGCCATAGTTCGCCATATTACACCTTCTGGAGGTATGCAAATACTACAATGATAAAAATAAAAATATAAAACAGGAAAACTTAATTATAACACAATAATAAAATTCACATTAATATCTATTTTTTATTATTGTTTTATTTGTCCCATATTGCGACTTTTATTAATTTAAATATTTATTTATTTATATTTCGGATCGGTTCCGATCGGCGGCTTTGGGTACCCATATCACAGGGTGTTTGTACACTGAGAGGAAAAAAAAGCCGGCGAAAAAAACCTACCTACCTACCAGGTTTTTATGGAATTCCTTTATGCCGTTTTATCGTTTATGAAATCAGTGACTGAGCGGGAGCGTCATTATTTTTAAAGTTTGAAATTTTGGCCTACAAGTCTCCGTTTGTTGTAATTGACATATTGCACAGTGTGAATTCCCGTCGCGTAACCCCAGACTATGCCGTAACTTAATGTTGCACCTTACGTCATTCATGGTATGCATTTAGAACCGCCGTTTTGTTTACAACCTTGGCCAATTTATATAAAGCAAAAGAAAACTTATTTCATTGTTTACAAACGTGTTCTTTGTGTAACTGCCAATGTTAATCTGCTATCTATTAATTTTATATTATTTATTTATTAATTTAAAAACTTTATTGAACCCATAAAATGTGGTACAATAGGCGAGCTTAATGTTTAAACGAGTTTTATATTTTTATCCGCGTCATCGGCTTTGAGCACCCAATTTACTGGGTTTTTATACACTGAGAGGAAAAAGCTGGCGGAAAAACAACTCCCAGGTTCAAATCTTCCCTTAAACCTGAAATTCATAATTTCTCGAAAGCATGACGTCCACCAATCCGCACTTAGCCAGCGTGTTGGACTTTGGCCTAAATCCCTCTCACTTGTGAGAGGAGACTTGTACCGAGCAGTGGGACATAAAGAAAAGGTTGAATAAAATTGTGATATTCGCACGTCTCTTGAAGGCGAATATAGAAAACTAAGATTACAACTTTTGAAAACATCCATATTTATGCAAAAAAAAGTATTTGTCTTTTTATGAATTCTCCAAGTTCCTTAAATGAGGACTGGTTGTCAGTAATTAATTTTGAAGAAATTAGCAGCCATATGTACACACGAATACGCCATTATTGGCTAACATTAATAAATATTAGCTTTGAAATATAATATTCTACCTGCACCTTGATAAGATTACCATACCAACCCACCTATCATTTACCTATAGGAACGTAGAACAAAACATAACTGATAGTACCCACGCAGCCTGTTATTATCTACACTTAGGTATTTTTGAAGACTGAGCGGCGATGGCCGAGTGTGGCCGAGTAGTAAGGACCGCGGCGATAACATTGTAATTGGAACAACACTTACGAATTTAATATTTTTACTCTCATTAAATTCTTAGTAACTTAATGGTTTCCATATAAATTTAAAAAATAGAAGAGGATTATCTTATCATTTTATAACGATAAACAAAATTGTCATACGTTACGATAAAATACCGTATAAATAATTACCAAAATCAATTTAAAAAAAACGCAAATATGGGATAAATATAAATCAATATGATCAGTTAATTAAATACTTAAATAAATTAAAATTTCTAAGTTAGATTTTAGTCAGTACTTTTATTTATTAATAATATACCTATAATATAATATTTGCATACCTTACTGAGGTAAATATGGCGGATTATTAAATGTATAAAACAACTTTTGTAATACCCATATTTGTGCAAATAAATCATTTGTCTTTGTCTTTGTCTTTGTCTTTGTCTTTGTTACAGAATTATATTGTAATAGGTAATGCAAACACCTTTATAATAACATTTTTGTGATAAATCCTTACCAGTGATAATCTTTGTTATTAAATGAATTTTCAATACTTATTGTATTTCTATTACTTAAATAAATATATTTATAAAGCGCGCATGGCTCGGCGGCTAGCGTAGAACGCAAGCGGTCTATGCAGCTAAGCCAAATGGGCGCGGTCGAGTGTGAGATGGGTGAACGCTAGTGGTAAAAAATTTCATGCGCGTTTCCGTGCTTCGGAGGGTACGTTAAGCCGGCGGTCCCGGTTGTTGTCGACAGATAACAGTCGTTAAACCTTGTCGGAGGCCTTATGGCGGTTTGAAAACATCCGACAGCGGGTTGGCCACTAACCCGCATCTCCACCAACCCGCATTGGAGCAGCGTGGTGGAGTAAGCTCCAGGCCTCCCCAATAGAGGGGAGAGACCCGTGCCCAGCAGTGGGATGCAAAAAGGGTTACAGCCAAATACATTTACACTTATAGTACTCCCACTGCAGAATTAGTGTACTCATCGAGAATGTGCAAAAAACCTAATTTTTACTCATATTTATCATCAGGAGTATATATATATATATCTACTGGGGTGCCTATCAAAATGTGGCCGCTAGTATTTTTAACTAAATTATTTTTAATTGATTTTTCGCAAATTTCACTGACTTGTTTTTTAAATAAATTTCGTCCACTTCACGGCACTTAAATGGAACGCCTCAGAGCGAGGTAACGCCGCATGAGTCGTGCAGCCGCGTGCAGCGGACTCCGTCGAATTATAAGACGTTTTCACGTCAAAAATGGGTACCAACTGTCACTCGCTTCGCACCAAAACATATCTTCACCGAGTTAACAAAAGATACCTGATGGAGTTTAAGTTAAGTGATGAATGCAGTTCATGATAAAAGTCGCCATTATTTGTGCATTTGTACTTAACATAAGTGATGTACTTATTGTACTTAGAATTGTACCGGGACAAAAACAGCAGTCTCTAAGTTTCCGTGCAAGAAAATAAATGTCGATGGTCGAAGGATTTGCAAGAAAAAACGCGTTCCGTCGAGAGATTGATGACATATTGTCTGCCGCAGGCTCCGTTCGCCAATATATTCCTGTTCCAAAGCGACGGGCGCTCGCTCGCTACTATCAAAAATATGTCTTAAAAGCCTCACATAAAGTTCAGTATTACTTGACAAACGGCGAGGGTGCGTCGTTCCCAGCCGCACTTCATAGGTTTGTGAGCAGCGCCACTCGCCAGTAAAATAAAGCGTTTCTGACATGGCGTTATAAGCACGTACATATGTACATGTGTGTGTAAGAGAACGTTTCGCTAGAAAAACTTGCGTGAAAAGATTAAATGTAAAATCGCGGGCGCGATCCTCTGGCTCGAAATAAAATACGAGTACAGAGCATTGAGGTACTTACTCTAGTAATATAGTTCAATGGCACAGAGCCACTGCTATGCAATTGAATCGCGATATTCACGAGTCACTGGCTTTCTTATGCTTCGCGCACATAATGTGAATAAACCCGTAACATATTAATTAATTAATTAATAATTAACTAGCGGCCGTCCGCACCTTCATATTTAAAAGGAAGTGGACTTTAGTTTTACATTTTTTAATAAAAGTAGCCTAATATATTCCTTAATACATCAGCTACCTGCTAGTGAAAGTCCTGTCAAAATCGGTCCAGCCGTTTCAGAGTTTATCCGGAACAAACAAACAGACAAAAATTAAAAAAATGGTATATATACCGTATATAGATTTATATGTATGTAGTAAAAAACGGTTTTTTTAATATAACACTCCAATTTTATTTATTTACTAGCCTTCCGCCAGCAGCTTCGCCCGCGTGGACCTGTTTTATAGGTTCCCGTAGGATAAAACCCATCCTATGTTCTTTCCCAAGGTCCACTCTATCTGTGTTCCAAATTTCATTAAAATTGGTTCAGTGTTTTTAAGCAGGAAAGCGTAGCAGACAGAGTTACTTTCGAATTTATAATATTAAGTAGGTATAGATATGTAGTATGATCTAGAGTATAGCACAAAATATATCAAACTAGCTGTGCCCCGCGGTTCCACCCGCGTTAGAGAGGATCATTAGCATAAAGTGAAGTCCCGTGGACCGGCTTTTTTGTAGGACTATTTAAGATAAACATTTCCATCATACATTACGAATGTATAACTCTAGCGGTTTTGGCAGCGCACGCCAGAATAGCTCGCATATGGTAGTTTTTTCCTACTTACTTGACACTCATCGTCATATTTTGGACAATTCACACAATATCTTTATAAATTGTAGCCTATGTGTTATTCTGATGTATAAGCTATATTATTGTAAAGTTTCATTTAAATCCATTCAGTAGTTTTTACGTGAAAGAGTAACAAACATCCACACTTACAAACTTTTGCGTTTATAATATTAGTAGGATTTTCCAGATCACTTACCACCCCAACGGGAAGTTGATTGGAGTAAATGATAATAGAGAAAACCGTGTCTTTACATACAAAGAAAACCCTTTACTTTATATATATATATTAAGATTATCGCGTACTGAAAGACGTATTATAATTAAGGAAAAAGGTATTATAATTAAGTAGCAATTATAATACCATTTAACACAAAAAATGCTGCTAAGGTTACTTCTTTGAAGCTTCTTATTCAAATATATCAAAAATTCAAAATTGAAATTTAGTGTTAAAAATATCTACAAGTACAGTTCTTTCTATTAAACAATGAGTAGGTACCTTCTTACTAACACAAATACTTATTGGTTCATTAGCGAGGCAATTACATAAATTATTTATTTGTAAAAAAGTTGTAGTTTTTTACCGACTTCTAAAAGGAGGAGGTACTGTATTCGGCTGTATGTATTTTTTTTTTTTTTTATATATGTTCACCGATTACTCCGCCGTTTGTGAACCGATTTTCAAAATTATTTTTTTGTTCGTATGCTTATACTCCCGAGGTGGTCCCATTGTCACCAAATCAGGATCTGATGATGGGATCCCAGGGAAATCGAGGGGAACTCTCAAATTTTATAGGCACACACATTGATTTTCTTATACTTTCTGAAGTATAAGAGATATTTGCGCATAGTAATCATGATCTCATGTTGCTGAGCTGATGATGGAAGGTACTGCGACAGTGAGGAGTTGAGAGCAAATTCTTTCAATAAATAGTTTTTAATTCGAAATCTCACATTCCTGGGGTGGTCCAACTGTCACCAAGTCAAAGTCTGATGAGGGGATCCCAGAGAAATCGAAGGGAACATTCAAATTTTATAGCACAACACAATGTTTTTCATATTTTTACTAAAGCAAAACAGGCATTTGTGTATAATTATCATCATATCACGTCGCTGAGCTGATGATGGAAGGTACTACGACGGTTAGGAGTTGAGAGCAAATTCTTTCAATAAATGGTTTTTTGTTCGAAATCTTACATTTCTGAGGCAGTCCAACTGTCACCAAGTCAAAGTCTGATGATGGTATCCCAGAGAAATCGAAGGGAACATTCAAATTTTATAGCACAACAAATGATTTTCATATTTTTACTAAAGCAAAACAGGTATTTGTGTATAATTATCATTATATCATGTTGCTGAGCTGATGATGGAAGGTACTATGACGGTTAGGAGTTGAGAGCAAATTCTTTCAATAAATGGTTTTTTGTTGGAAATCTTACATTTCTGAGGCGGTCCAACTATCACCATGGCAAAATCTGATGATGTGATACTAGGGAAATCGAGGGAAACACTGAAACTTAATAGGCACACACATTCTTTTAGTCATATTTTTTACAAATATTTGTGTCCGGTAATTATCACCTCATGTTGCTAAGCTGATGATTGAAGGTACAACTCCTCAACGGTTAGGAGCTGAGAGCAAATTCTTTCATTAATTTATACGTTCAGGTGGACTTATAGTAGTATTCTTTCAGACTTTTAAATGGCTATTAGATAAACATGATTATAAAAGGTAAATCTGTTTAAAGTTTAGAAGTTAAGTGAAAATTTTTCCAATTATGCTAATACATACAGAATTATTAAAATTACTAAAAAGAGTGAAATAAATTAAGTTTTTAACAAAAAAATAGAACCGACTTCAAACGGTAAAAAATAAAATTGTTCAGTACCTACTTCTTCTTGCTTATGGTAATGACTCTTAAAACTATTTTTGAAGTCGGGCCCTTAGTAAAATGTCCTGTCTTAGTAAATATAGTGTACCTTTCGTTCTGAATGGGCACCGACTCCAATATAGTTTTAACAGTCATTACCATAATCAAGAAGAAGTAGGTACTGTCCCACTGTCTGTACTGTCGGTGCCCATTTAGAACGAATGATACGACATTTTAGTAAGGGCCCGACTCCAAAAATAGTTTTAAGAGTCATTACCATAAGCAAGAAGAAGTAGGTACTGAACAATTTTATTTTTTACCGTTTGAAGTCGGTTCTATTTTTTTGTTAAAAACTTAATTATTATTCATTTATGGTATTTTTTTACATCGCCTGACTTCAAATATACATTGGGTAAGATATTCAACAGCAAATATTTTGACTTTCGTGCGTCAGCGAGTCTCCATTCCGCCTACATAAATACATAACGCGCGGCTCATATTGATATTCTTCCAAAAAAAATTTTAACTGAGTAGGTATGAAACATTCAATATTCATCATTACTATTGTTATGTAAAATATTTAAAGACGTCAAAGATAATAGAGTGTATAACTACCTGAATTAAAAATGAATTACGCAAAAAACATTTAATTTTAACAGAAAAACATGTACAATGTTTTAATTTTAAAGAAATTTTAATAAAATAAATACTTATTTATGAGATTAAATCGTTAGATTAGATAGCAGTCGTCAGACGTTGTCGGAGGCCTTGCGGTTTGGTCGCGGGTTGCCCCTAATCCGCGGCTCTACCAAACTGCATTGGTGGTGGAGTAAAGAAAAAATATTTATTTCCTGTCATCGCCTTTAGGTGCCCATTTGGGCTAAATGTGGAAAGAAAAAAAGCCAAGTTCTAGCAAAGCTCCAAGCCTTTCCAATGATGGGGAGAACCGTGCCCAGCCGTGGGACGCAAAAGAGGTTGAAGCCTTACTACTCAATTACTGTCAATGTATGAATGTATTAGTAACAAGATATATGGTAGTACTCAAATAATTAAAATATAGTCGTTTTCCTCGCCACTATAGGTAATATTAATTCTAAAGAATTATCAAAATCAGTTCATAAACAAAAAGTAAAGTATTATTTAGGGTATATAGGCACAATATAGATATAAGTATACAGTAAAGTAACTTCATACTATCGGCCGAATTGACACACGTACAAAGACAACTGTCATTTACACGGCCGCTAAGTAATCTAGTAAGGCAATAAGTATGCAGTGCCACATTGCGCTATGGACTGAAAATCGAGTTTCATAAATTCATCTTTTGGAACGAAGTTCCTTATCGCGCGTTGCGAAAGGGGGCTGGAAGGAAAGAATTAAGACGAAAAGTTGTAACGACACTTTTTGCTATAGTTGTAAGAAGTACGGCTTACAACTATAGCAACCGCACTCGACATTGCTTTACTTTGTTGACTTCCATCTTTCTTATGACCGCACTTGATGTTGCTTAGTGGCCACTATTGGCCACCCATCCTACTTTTGACCGCACTCGACATTGCTTAGTTTTGTTGACACCCATCCTTATGACCGCACTAGATTTTGCTGAATGGCCACTATTGTCCACCCATCCTTCTTTTGACCGCACTTGACATTGCTCATAATAATATATTTTTATTTCAGACAATTGTCCATATTACATTTACATAAGACAGAAAAAGTTAGTAACAAAGGGTTAGTTACAAATATCTTAATGCCTATATTAGTATTGTTAGTAAAGAATATAATTAATTTACCTAACTAATTTATTGTGCCTGTAACAATCCCCATCCAATGGTTTTGGAAGGGGCAGTCATACCTCTCAGCAATAGACTTCAGGATGCTATTGCTACTGCTCCTGAGGCGCTGCATCATGGAGGCCGCCTTCTTTCGCATTATGGCATGGAAACCATCCGTTCTCGCCTCCGCAAACATGCCCGACGCGCTGCAGCGCCAGGGCAATCGCAGCAGCATCCTGAAGGTGTTGTTGTACTGGACGCGCAGAGCGTTGTAGGTTCGCCGCGTATATGTCACCTTAACTTTGTTGACACCCATCCTTTTTATAACCGCTCTAGATGTTGCTTAATGGCCTCCCATTCTACTTATGACCGCACTCGATATTGCTCAGATTTATTGACGAGTCGAGTGAAAGCGTCGAGTGAAAAAGTTCTATTATCCACGCGTGAAGCTTGTTATTATGTTTATGGTGTTATTCGTGTTAGATAAACTATTTATTGATCTCTTACTTATCTTTTAAAATATTTACTATATACTTACAACGTCATCACACAATTTATATAATTGAAAAGCTTTACTTAAATGTTTATCGTATTTAATTACTTTCAAAAAATTAAATTAGTTCAATATCAGATATCGAAATCAGATCCTGTCATTTAATGAACTTGTTTATCTACACAGTTTTTAAATTATACAAATTGTGTAAAGACGTTAAAGCTTAAAGTAAAAATATTAAAGAATTTTTGTTTTGTTTTGTGCACTTCAATAAAAGCGTGTTTTTAAAAATATGTATTTTTATTTTTTATCTTATGGTGTATTGTATTTTATTTTATAAGTTAGGCCTTTATTCCATTCGACGCACATTTTGGGTGTGTTGTATAAAAAAGTGCTATCTGACATTGTATGGTAACCGCAAAATTGATCGGATTTTAATTGTTTTTATGGCTAGTTGTAATCTACTAGGTAAGCGATTTGACACCATACCGTATGGTATTCTGCAAGTTAGTCGCTTTCATTGATATAGGTGTTGGGTATATATTGTATAAAAATTAGCAACCCATCATTTTGTAGCTACCAACCCTAGCACTACGCGCAGTCATTTGTTCAAATTTTAAAAATCGGGCTGAGTTACGCTACTGTCTAGAAAGGCAGGCGCTCCTTGTATTGTGGTATAGGTAAGGATAACTCAAAAACTACACGTGAGACCTGAGTCAAATTAGCGGCAACATAAGAGCTCAGCTTACCAATAAAACATCATAAATCTAAGTTAAAAATAAAATACAGTCAAATAACCTAATCCTTTTTGTGCAGTCCGTTATATGCATAATTATTAAAAACCAAAGCGGCCAGAGGACGCGGGAATGACCTTTGTTTGTTTTTGGTTTGTCTAACTCCATTGTCATAATGTAGCCAAGACGTGTCGATATTATATAAGGTGCGCAACAGCAATGCAGATAATCAAATTAAAATCAAATGTGTGCACGTAGACACACACAATTACATAATATAATTATAGTCCTTAACGTAGGTTGTTCCGTACCGAGTACTGTCTCTAACATTGTGAGATGTCAAGTCTATACACATTTGCTTATCAGCTTATCACGCATTAGTAGCACAAAATAAAACCGGCCAAGTGCGAGTCGGACTCACGCACGAAGGATTCCGTACCATTAACTAAAAAAAATCACGTTTATTCTATGGGAGCCCCCTTAAATATGTACTTTATTCTATTTTTAGTATTTGTATAACAATAGCGGCAACAGAAATACATCATTGCCTTTGATTATCCATAGAAATCATTGCATTAAGATTGAATGAAAGGTAAATTTGTGGTTTACGATTTGTGACGTATTAAAAAAAACTACTTACTAGATCTCGTTCAAACCAATTTTCGGTGGAAGTTTGCATCGTAATGTACATCATTTTTTTTTTAGTTTTATCATTCTCCTATTTTAGAAGTTACAGGGGAGGGACACACCTTTTACCACTTTGGAAGTGTCTCTTGCGCAAACTATTCAGTTTAGAAAAAAATGATACTGAAAACCTAAATATCATTTTTGAAGACCTATCCATAGATACCCCACACCACACGTATGGGTTTGATGGAAAAAAAATTTTTGAGTTTCAGTTCTCAGTATGGGGAACCCTCAAAAAATATTGCCTTTTTCTATTTTTGTGTGAAAATCTTAATGTGGTTCACAGAATAAATACATCTACGTACGGAGTTTCAACAGTATAGTTCTTATAGTTTCGGAAAAAAGTGGCTGTGACTTACGGACGGACAGACAGACAGACATCAGGAATCCATAAGGGTTCCGTTTTTTGTCATTTGGCTACGGAACCCTAATAAAAACGCCGCCGCCTACGTTATTAAATTGTGCTTGTAGACCCGCACAATTACAATCTGTGCTCATAGTTATAATAATTATGCTCCCAGAGTGAACAATTGTACATCAATGTCAAGTATTTACTCGCACCTACATTGTTCAGTAAAGTTTTAAAAAAATATAATAATGTGAAAGGGAACCATTTCCATATGGTTGTAAATAAAATCTATACTAATATATAAAGCTGAAGAGTTTGTTTGTTTAAACGCGCTTGTCTCAGGAACTACTGGTTCGAATTGAAAATTTCTTTTTGGATAGTCCATTCGTGTACAGTCCAGTCGTGTTGGATAGTCCATTTATTGGGGAAGACTTAATAACATCATTAGGCTATATAAAATTAGACTAAGAATAATACCAAAGACCACGCCGACGAAGTCGCGGGCGGCTTTTAGTCATATTTTTTTTAATAACAACTCAACCAACACCCTGTGCCGTAGGTACCAAGAATACACACAAAGACATGTTATCGAAATTACTGGTTTGTCGATATTACACACTCAGATAAAATTACACATCAATTTGATAACAAATTGAGCCGTATTTATTATGGTATCATTCTGCGTTATACAAGGCACAGCTCTCTCTACAAGGTTTAACTTAAAGATCTAAGTTTGTTAGATTGTTTGTAAGTAAGTATGTAGTGCCAATTACAAAATCGGTAACTGCGTTATGTCACGCAACGCCGCCCCTCGCCTTGTCGAATACAAAATATAAACAAGGGCAACATACCAACAATATAATTTATTATATGTATCAGTAGTAATTAAGTTTTTTATATAAAAAATATACACAAAAAATCCCTAACTACACAACCCAAGTTACAAATATTTGTAAAACATAAAATATTTACACAATTGAACTGATGTTTCTTCACATTCACTCACCAATAACGCAATACCGACACTTCGCGGCCTCACTATTAGTAATACGTGTCCCAGCGATTCGCGTCGATAATGAATATTCTAGATATTAATTACTGATAAAGTTGGTGGCTGATAGAGTCGGGTGGCGCGTACTGGCGGCATGCACTTCGCGGCCGGGGCCTCTAGCCGAACAGGTAGGTGTACAGCACCGTCATCAGCAGCCCCAGCACCACGGGGAACTTCCACGAGCTCAAAAAGCCGCCCGCGTTGGCGTCCGTCGCGGAGTCGTCCCACTGGACCTGCCGCTTGTTCACGACGACCTTGTCCTCCTCCACCAGTTCACCGATCTGGTACTTCTTCATCAGCTCCTTCGCGTCGAGACTGTGACCGACGTCGTCAAAATCCTCCGAGGCGTCCTTTCCGGCGACGTTGAGGAGCACCTCGTGGCCGCCCGGGTGGTCGTCGAGGAACTTGGTCACGTCGTACACGAGGTTCTCGATGATGAAGACCGCGTCGATCTTGGTGTTGCGCTGCGCGATTTCTGCGCGCGTGAATTTCTTCGACTCAGGCATGGCGCGTGCGGGCGAGCGTCGGATTGTCGCGGTGGGCTACTGGCTCTACTGGCTGTACCGCTCGAGCGCCTCGAGCAATACGGCGCGGCGGCCCCCCGTCCCCGTCGCTCCCCTCCCAGCGCCCGCGCAGATAACGTTGTTTATCCGTCATTATCAATTGACGCCGTCCCGTGACTCAGCATCATAGCAAACACAGAACACCAATCAAATGACATTGCGAGTTAATATTCGCAGATTGCTTCTCGTGGTACAATTATGCTAGAAATTATCTAAAACTCTGCAGGATGAGAGATATTTATGAGGTGTTTTCTGCCTTAAATTACTAATAGCACATACATTGGAAACGCTGTTTGTTTTTGTTTATAATGAAGACTTTGTACCCAGATGACGCAAGGAGTGGAACACGTGCTGACGTTTGTAACCAGTGGCGAGGGCAATTGGCGACCGGTTAACCTTGCCGCCCGCAAGCCACCTAGCCAGTCAGCCACTTAGGCGCGGATTTCACTGGACTCTCCTATGCTACGACCATAGAGTAACTTGGCTACGACCACCGATCGCTAATTGTGTTTATATTCATTATGTTATGAACAATAACAAAATGAGAATTCTGAAAAATATCTCGTCGCATTTTAGTCAACACACATCTCATTCAAGAATTTTAATAGTTTTTAAGAATTTAACAAGAAAAATATAGGCGATCATCAAATTAAAACACTGTTTAAAGATATTTTTTAATATTTTCAATGAAAATAACAGATAAATAAAAAGACTTAAACGACTATTTGCACTCGTAAGTTGTATAACAAATCCGTATCAAATATATGTAAGCTTTACCAACCTCTTCCGTTACAAACTTAGAAATGCTAAAATATAATACGATATAAAAATGCAAATAAAATAAATACAAGATTAAGTTAAAGCCCATTCCCGTGGCGCCGTAGTCATCAGCGCACTCACCGACTTGAATAATTCCACTATAAACATGCTCATTTGCATACTAACGCCGACCGCACTCCGCCGCCTTCATACTCGTACGTACAGTGTAACAAAGATCCCAGATTTCCTCGCAAAGATACGAGCTTTAATAACGCTCACCATACGTTATCACATTTTCCAAGGTACTCTGGCTGGAGCACCACAAAATATTAAAATCACTCCACACTAGCTATTCACACCCGTTTAACTCGAGTACACCGCTCACCGCTTACTTAACCTACTCGTATGTTAATGTACACTAATGTAATTGAAGTAGGCGCGCGCGATACCAGGAGTCGATCGTAGTTTTCGGCGCGGAGGCAAATTACGCTAAAACCACTCCTAACGCTACGAGAATAAGTACACATACGCTAGCACTGCGAGAGCGCCCATGACTAGCGGAGGAAGCCACACGTTAAGAAGTCCACTCCATGTGAGCTGGTCCTCAGTATCTGCCACAGGCGGCGGTGGGCGGACCACCTCCCACTTGTCCTCGTCGACCACCTCCCCGATCTTGTACCGCAGGCTCCACTGCTTGGCGTCCTCGCTGTGGCCCACCTCGTGGAAGCAGCGGGAGGCGTCGCGGCCGGCGTTGTTGAGCAGCACCTCGGCGCCGCCGGGGTGGTCGTCCAGCCACTGTGTCACGTCGTACACCACGTTGTCGATGATGATGACCGCATCGTGCTTGTGGTTACGGACCTCGATCTCCTTGCGCGTGAACCGTTGACTCATGATGGCGGTGCGCGGGCAACTCGCTCGGCTGGCAGCTGACCACTGGCCGCCGCACCTGCCTGCCTGCCTCCTGCGGCGCACGCGCACGTGGCTGACCGCGCATTTCCAGAACCGACCTTAACCCGATCACCTATATTGATGCGTAGGTACATTGCTTTACATATTACGTTGATGACAATTGCAATTACGATTAGCCTTTATTACAAATAGTTTTCCTGAAGGTTGGGCGATGAGCGAACCCCAATTAAGACCCCAATTGTGAAGGTAATAGCTGATCGCAATCGCAATAATCGCAAGAGAACGAAACCCTACAAAAAGTGAAGAACTTAACTTTACAACTATAGAGAGAATTAAGTAATGATAATAATATCGACTATTATAATAAAATAATATACAATACACCTGATATAAAAATAAAATAGCTAAATGTTGTCTCCTAAACCGAGATTTGTACTTACAAGATTGGCTTAATGCTTCTGCCATGGAATCTGAAGCCGCATGACCTAGGCTGACAAGCGGCGTAAATTTACTGATGGAATTTATGCACTAAATTCTACTAAAATACACTCACACTTTTCCATTTCCTATTTCGTATTCCCGTAAGTTATCACGACTGGTCCAAGTAGGGAACGTGTGATTTGATTAATGACCGACACCCGCTGCTGCGTACTCTTTGACAAGTGAATTAGCATTACTTCAATTTTCAAGAGAGTCGATGCGGCCCCCTACCCTCGTCACTTCGCGCCGTCATCCACCCATTATTGTTAAAAACAGCCACCTTCGAGTTCTCCACCGCACGCGATACCCGCCTCACCGACAGGTGTCTCCAAGACCTATATTTCTACGACACATTATCTAATAAAATCGTACAGTATTTTCGACAGCATCGCAAACGCAGTTAAACGGTTTATGGATCATGATCCAATAAATATAAAGTCGGCTTTATGAAAATATTTATGAAGATAAATTTAGACTGAAACACGAAATTTCAGTTAGATCCGTATATTAAAATGAAACGTAATTAAGTAAAGAATATACGTTATTTCAATTATGACTATGTTAAACAAAATTGTTATAATTTCATTGAAATGACACGAAAATCAATGCTGATAGGATATCTAAAATTAGGAATGAATTAATAATAAATCTGGGTTCATATTCACTTCACGGTAAATATGCTTGCATATGTGGGAAAAATTGCTAGAAACACTTAATAATAAATATGATATCGATTGGTTAGTGATTAATATGAGAATATTGCATCGCTTTACAAGAAACAAAATAAGTTTTCCATTGTACAGCAAAAACAGCACAACTTTTTTGTTGAAAAGTAAACAGTAATCAATTTTACAATTGTACATTTATCTATAAAACTGGCCGAGCTCAAGAATGAATTACTTGTCATGGGTTCTGTAGCGCCACAAAAATAATGTTTTAGACTATAAAAAAAATCTACGCTACAAACATCTTCCATTTCAATGAATATAGTTTAAAAAAAACTAAAAAAACACGCTTTTGAAGCACATGAAACTAAAAAGAGTAAAAAGTGAAAAATAATCCTTATATAGGCTGAAAATAATAATGAACCAAAATACTAGTATTATTGTGAAAATTAAAAGCAAAAAACTCCTTTTTACAAAAGTTTTTATTTGAATGCTCTAAAAAGAAGAAAATAAAATTTTCCTTACTTATAACCTCACTAGCCTTCCGGCAGCGGCTTTGCCCACGTGGACTCGTTTTATAGGTTCCCGTAGGATAAAAACCATCCTATGTCCTTTTCCAAGGTCCACACTATCTGTGTTCCAAATTTCATTAAAATTGGTTCAGTAGTTTAAGTGAGAAAGCGTAGCAGACAGAGTTACTTTCGAATTTATAATATTAGTAGGGATTAATATTTATACATAATTTATATGATTATAAAAGCTTGTCGCGCGATTTAAATACTTAGTACCTGGACGACCGAGCGTTGCTCGGATAAAAACGATTTATTTTCTTGGTTTAATTTCAAACGAAACACTCATTTTCTTAGTGTTACTTAATAACGCCATTTGAAATTGCTCCCAATAAAAAAAAACACAAAAAAATAAGCGCAATATGGTTTTGATTGAGGTTTGACCCCGGGCCTCTAGCTCAAACCATTCGGCCAAGGAAGCTTCAATTCAATGAACGAAACTGTCTAATCGTCATTGTCATCTCTTTGAAACGTCGGATTGACAGATGGCATTTGACGGCGTTCTCGGCCACAATATTATTATTGGCTGCAACCCTTTTTGCGTCCCACTGCTGGGCACGGGTCTCTCCCACTTATTGGGGAAGCCTGGAGCTTACTCCACCACGCTGCTCCAATTCGGGTTGGTGGAGATGCGGGTTAGTGGCCAACCCGCTGTCGGATGTTTTCAAACCGCCCATAAGGCCTCCGACAAGGTTTGACGACTGTTATCTATCGACAACAACCGGGACCGACGGCTTAACGTGCCCTCCGAAGCACGGAAACGCGCATGAAATTTATTGCCACTAGCGGTCACCCATCTCACACCCGACCGCGCCCGTTTGGCTCAGCTGCATAGATCGCTTGCGTTTTACGCTAGCCGCCAGGCCATGCGCGCTTCGCATATTATTATTACTCGCCACTTAGTCACCAATAGATGTCAGGAAGAATTGTATCTTTCAGTTTATACTTAAGTTGATTATGGCTGAAAATATTTTTTTATAATTTCTAGCCGGATCGATTTATCACCTCCGAAACCAGGATAATTTCATCAAAATTTTTGGAACCGTTTCCGAGATTCAATAAATATATTTAGGTATATACAAGAATTACTCGTTTAAAGGTATTAAATACGTACCTACTTACGCAAACCTCACGACAAGCTTATATGATCATATAAATTGTGTATAATGAGGTTTTAAGTTGATAGTTAAAATTTTAAAGGATAATTTTATTTTCGTCTTTTTAAAGCATTTAAATAAAAGCTTTTTTTATAAAGTTTTTTTCTTTTATTTTTTTTACTTTTTAGTTATTTCTAATTATTCTCAACAAGCCCTTTCATTTGATATCCGTATTGCAGAAGTGCATAAAAATAACTATTCCGCCATCTTGGATGTTCTGCCGTATTGAATTTAGAATTACGTCACATTATTTTTCGAGTTACTCTCAAGGAGCTTCCGCGTAAAATACATTATAAAATAAGTATAACTCTAAACAATGCCTGAGAGTTTTTTTCCGCCGGCTTTTTTTCTCTCATTGACTCTCTCATCCGTTAAGATTATTCTTATCGGATCTTAAAACAAAATATTTTTTTAGTTAATTTTAATTAATAGTATTGTATGCCAGAACATGGTAGACTGTTTAAAACTCCAATTATAATTTTAAACATCTTATTTTATGTGTGTACACAGTCAACAATAAAGTATTTTCATTTCATTTCATTTCATTGAAAGCGTCAACAAGCCCTTTCAATTGATACCCATATTGTAGAAGTGCATAAAAAGTAACTATTCCGACATCTTGGATGTTCCGCCATATTGGATTTAGAATAACGTCACATTCTTTTCCGAGTTACTCCCAACAAGCCCTTTTATTTGATACACATATTGTAGAAGTGCATAAAAATAACAATTCCGACATCTGTGATATTCCGCCATATTGAATTTAGAAAAACGTCACATTATTTTCCGAGTTACTCTCAACAAGCTCTTTTATTTGATACCCATATTGTAGAAGTGCATAAAACAACTATTCCGACATCTTGGATATTCCGCCATATTGGATTTAGAAAAACGTCACATTATTTTTTGAGTTACTCCCAACAAGGCCTTTCATTTGATACCCATATTGTAGAAGTGCATAAAAAATAACTATTCCGACATCTTGGATGTTCCGCCATATTTGAATTAGAATGACGTCTTTTTATTTTTTGAGTTACTCTCAATAAGCCCTTTCATTTGATACCCATATTGTAGAAATGCATTTAAATAACTATTCCACAATCTTGGATGATCCGTCATATTGGATTTAGAATGACGTCTTATCGTGTATTGGCATCCAAACTAAATGTGCCGTGTCGTGTAAACTAATGAAATTATTGTATCTCCACCGATTCTTGATAAGTGTCCAAAGTTTGAATTAATCTGTCGATTGAAAGTGGGTCAAAATCGAGTCCAAATGAGAGTTACAAACAAGCTCACAGTTTCAAACAAACAAATTCACAGTTCCAAAACATACGGGTGAAGGTAATAAGCGTGTTAAAAAAGTGGAAATGGATGATCCATTTCCATGGACCAAAATTTAAAAAAGGAATTTGAGATTTTTCATTCTTTATAAGAAATTGGAGCTTCACGCTGTTCGCAAACACAGACAAATACAATATGCAGAATCCTAAAACGTGATTAACAAATCTTGGTAATATTCCATAATAACTAATAACGTATTAAAAGCAACTTCAACTGCTGTTAACATTTAAGAACTTAGAGCATTAAGAATGAAGGAGACTGCATACATTGTCAACAACTTTGATGCTGTAAGGCTATTAGAAATTGGTTTCAACTATACTGACCATTTGTATGAATAGCATTAATTTTGGGCGAGACTGAGAGACTAACGAAACGCTAGTAGAATAGAATGAATAAAAAAATATTTTCCAAAAAAGCTTTTATTTAAATGTTCTAAAAAGAAGAAAATAATATTTTACTTTAAAATTTTTACTATTAACTTATAATCTCTTTATACACAATTTATATGATTAAAAAAGCTTGTCACGCGATTTCAGTTTATTTAAATACTTATAGGTAGTTTACGCAAATCTCGCGCGAGTGATAGTTAAAATTAAAAGATAATTTTTATTTTCTTCTTTTTAGAGCATTTAAATAAAAGCTTTTTTAAAAAAAGGTTTCTTTTCTTTTAATTTATTTTTTAGTTATTAGTCATCTCTGGCTAAGTTTTTCTTTATTATTATCGGCAAGCCTTTTCATTAACTCATATTGCAGAAGTGCATAAAAATAACTATATCGCCATCTTGGATGTTCCGCCATATTGGATTTAAAGATTAAAGATTAATTACTTGCTTTGAGTTAGCATGCAAATAACATAAAGTGTTGTTCTATATTTACATAAATTATTATAATTATAATTATTACAAGTATCGTTAGTATCATTACCAATGTAATCAGGTACTCTAAATTTAAATCTACATTAGTCAAAGCTAATTAATTCATTATTTAAATATTCTTTTACTTCATATACATTTAGGTTAAGCAACATATTTTTTATTTTTATTTTAAATTTATTGAATGGCTTTTTTGTACATATTCGGGCAATTTATTGTAGACTAGTGGTCGCCCGCGATCTCGTCCGCGTGAACTTTAGTTTTAGTTGGTTTCTTAAATAAAAGTAGCCTAAGTTACTCCTTATTTCATGAGCTACTTGCCAGTGAAAGTCTCGTAAAAATCGGTCCAGCCGTTTCAGAGATTACCCAGAACAAGCAAACAGGCAGACCGACAGACAGACAAAAATTGTAAATAAAAAATATTTTGATATAATGTACCGTAGGTATATACATTCATATGCATGTAGTAAAAAGCGGTTATTTTAATATTACAAACAGACACTCCAGTTTTATTTATTTCCTATAGATGTTTATGCACATTTCATCAGCATTGCGATGGAGGAGGGAAGTACGTGGTGCCTTATCTAACACAAGCCTGTGGCATTTTCTCTTTTATCGTAATTCTTAGGTAAGTACGCTTGATTTGCAGTCAAGAACAGATCCTTCTGTTTTTTAACAAAGCAAGCTTCAAAAAAAATATAGATATAGATGGTAGCGTCAGTAGTTTTAACTTTTTGAACAACGGTTTGCATGATTTAAACAGTGATACTCCACATAAAGCTCTTCTTATTCATTGTTTTTTGTGCTATAAATACATACATATCGACGCTTGAAAGGCAATCCTTACTAACCGACATAAATCTGTAAAATGAGTTATATATACCATTCGAACCGCCAGATTTTTCTGCGTCGTTTGGTCTAGGTCTCATAATTCTACGACGAGTTTTATTGTCGCTTAGATATTGCGTGATTTCGGTCAAATCTACATTTTGTACTTACTAAACGACCAAAAAAAAGTGATTTTATGAATATCCAGTAGTTACGACATTCTAGCATTACGGAATATGAACTTAGTCGGTTTTTAATATATTGACTTTTTCATTTATTTGTATTTACGTATTTTTACATGTTATCAAATTTTCCTTTGAAACCACTTAGTAGATTTTACCCACACAAACCAATCGTAATTTATGTGGTTATGTATTTTAACTTGTTATTATATTTTGTGACAGTGTCATTTGTATAAGTTAACTTGAAATAAAGTGGAAGAATATTAGAGCTTAGATATTTTTACCTTTTTAACATAATATTTCTTTTTATCCTTAGATTTTTTTATTTGATAACGGTTAATATTAATGCTGTCGCTTAGATAGTCTTACTTGATTTGCTAAATGGCTAAGTGTGGCGCGTAGATAAATTTACTCGTACGCAAAATTTATTTTCTCGTCGCTAAGGAACTGCACAAGATATTGATTCAGATAATTGGTCAGAAGGATAAGAAGGAATAACATCAGAAGATGATTTGCTATCAGCGGAACAAAAAGTTAAAAGAAATAAAAGGTATACTAAAAAGGGGTCAAAAGTCAAAGACAGCGATGCCAATACCGAAGATGATGTAATCGGAGAATCTGCGACGAGAATAAAAAATCCAATTCAAGAAAAGAACGGTCAAAAAATAAAAATTCTGGTCAACAATATATAACAAATAAAGGTGTCGTTGTACCAGCAAAAACTGTATTGGCTAATCCTTGTTCTGGCAAAAAATGTGGCAATGACTGCGGGTCTCTGTCTGAAGAAAGAAGAGAAAGCTTATTTAATTTTATTGGAATCTTGATAAAACACGTTGGTTAGTATCCCTGTCTCAAAAAGAAAATATTAAACGGAAACCCACCGATTCTAATAAGCGCAACTACACTATCAAATATTTTATCAACGAAGGAGAGGGTAGAAGATTTGTTTGCCAACAATTTTTAGCAGCCACTCTGAACATTTCTGATAAAACAATTTACAGTATTATCAAAAATGCTAATGTGCACGAGAAGATATGTGAGGGAAATGTGAGCCACCAAATAAGACTAAAGAATCCACTATCGATGCCGTTAACAGGTTCATCAAAAATTTACCAGCTGTACCTACGCACTACTGTCGTCAAGACTCAAGCAAAGTTTACCTTCCCCAAGAATACAAAAACGTGACCAACTTGTATAAACTTTACAAGCAGCATTATGTGGATCAGGGTGTGGACGTAGTAAGTGACAGAATTTTTCGTAAAATATTTCAAGATAATTTTAACATTGGATTCCATGTACCAAAAAAAGACATCATTACAGGAGTGTAAAAATATCGGCACCATTCAAATAAACTTTCTCTTGACTGGACACACTTACATGTCTGTAGATACAGTGCATGCTATTTTTGAAAACAAATTGAAGAATACAACTGTTTACGCACCATCACAATGGTTTACAGTTTTTGCAACTGCTAGACAAGAACCAGCTCCTTTCGAGGTAGAAAGACTGAGGTATGAAGATTTTTATAGATGGGATAGTATTAGTGACAAAAATTATAAAGGCAACTTAACTGGAAAGATAAGCAAGATCCGTATTATGACTTTCAGAAAAGACAAGCAAAGCGCTAAATATAAAACATCTATGAATCCTACTGCGGCGCCCTTTGATGTTGAAGTTCAGTCTAAAACCAAGGTATCTCTTTTACCTTGTTTTCCATCGCAGCTTCCCATATCAAAAGCTAAATATGACGATTTAGTCAAACTTTGCGTGGACAAAGTTATACCTAATGCTTCAAACATGAATTTGTGAACATTCCACGCGCTACAAATGTCAAAGATTGTCTACCCGAATCAGACATTGAAGATTGTGATATTAACATTTAGATTGGGTAATTATCAAGATCTCAGTGATCTCACGTTGCAATTCGTACTAAAGATTTATTTTGTAAGGGTACAAATTAGATTAAGGATTTTTTTATTGCTATATTTTTGATATGAAAAATATCTTGATTGTTTCTAGAGACTGATTATGTTGTGAAAATAATATAAGTGTTGTTATTATAATAATTACAGCGATATTAATAATTGTGTCATAAATTATCACATTTTGCACAGTAGGTTAATCTTGCTGTTAATCTGTAGAATGTTATTTGATTTGTTTACTATGTTTAATAGTTTATATATTAGAATTTTATTCAATAGTAATTGATTTCATTTATTTTCATGCATGATAATAATTACCTATACAGTTCTTAGTTAAATATCAGTTACGAAGAGAGGTTCGGGGTAATTATAATAACTAAGATACAATTTACGAAATCACAAAAATCATTAAAAAATGCTTAGGTAAATTTGCTTGATTTATTTTAAACTATCTGATCTTTATAGATTAATTTTTTTGTATCAAAATTAGAATCTTAGTAAGTTTACCTATTTTTACGTGTTACTGCACACACTACAGTGATAATTTAGATAATTTTACCTGTTTATCAAATCAGGTAAATTTTATCTAACCGACACAAACCGGTGTTTATAAAAGTGTTAGGTGTCTTATTATGACAATTTGGATAGCTATAAATAAAAATACTTCTACGAGTGTTAACATCATTTTAATCGAACAATTAGGTGATTTTTTATGATTTTTTTATTATATATTTGAACTTTAAATCACTCTCCTGTAAAGTTTACTCAATGTCGCTTAGTGAGAGTTGCCTTTCAAGCGTCGATATATATATATATATATTTATTTATTTATTTTGATGCACCCCATAGAATGATACCATATCTTAACACGGATTCAACATAGTCATAATACGATGCAGTTTCTTGAGAAACTATTTGTCAAAGTTCAATATCACATAATAATATCTAAATTTATTTAATTTATTACAAATTTTGTTACTGTGATATTTCCAACTTAAATATCAGTCTGAATCAATTCCTAGGAAAGTAGTTTTGTCTACTTCAGTTATTTTTTGTCCGTTATAATTTATATTTAATGTTGTACTACGCTTATTTTTTGTTTGTAAATAAAATTTGTTTTCGATACATTTATATTTAAATTATTGTATATATTGTATGTCTACCAATTTATTATAGAACTAGCTGTGCCCGCGACGTCGTCCGCGTAGATAAAGACTTGTACAAAAGGCTTGATTAGAGTTGGATAATTTGTTCCACCTCCTCCTTAGTCGTTCACTCTTGTCAGAGTGGTCGTTGCTGATGAGGTTGCAATTTCGTTCGTGACCGCTTGCCCTCCACTGTCCCTTGGATTATTGTTACCTTTTATGAAATTACTTATGATACAAAAGTTCATATTATTATGTTGAGTAGATACATTCTTCCTGAGTCCTTACAATCTTACTGTACTCCTCTTATAATCGACTTTTCAGTCGTTATCATCAGTTTCTCTTTACAAATTAAACGTACTATAATAGCCTGTTTTTAAAGTGTTTAGATAGTACTGCTGTGCCCGCGGAAAGGATCATTATAATTAAATAATTTGTGCTGCAAATAATGCATAGATTCATTATCATTATGTAACTTAAATATATTGCAGAAAGGTGGTGAAATGTCTACGCTATGTCAGGCGTGGTTAGTAGTTGGTTAGTCAAATTCTTGGTTGCTTACACGTTGGTTGCAATTGTCGTTAACATACTGTCGTTCATACTTAATGGAGGTCTTTTGAACGATTTAAAACTTGCAACAGCAGTTAGGCCACTAACAATGAAGACGTCATCAACCTGAATTGGAGCAGCGTGAGAGGATCAGGCCCTACGCGATTAAGAGTCAATTGGTCCTATTAACAACCCTTCACACAGCATCAGAAATAAATATATCGATTACTAATATTATTCTGGGCGTGACCACCATGCCGTGCTGCTGCCGTGACGCTTTAGCATATTAGTATAACACCAGTGCCAGTACTGTGTATGTATGTAATAGCTCTTATTAAATTAACCACTGAAAACGTCTGCTCATTTCTATAACATTTTTTTATTAGACCCTCGGCAATTGCTTATTCGTTTATTCGAAATCACTTTTTTTATAAATAAACCGAACAAAGAGGCAGAAAGGCCGCGTGGTTAAGCGATCACTGTCGCCTATGAAAATGGGCAACCCCAGCGGAGCCACCCGAGCACTGCCGGCTTTCAAGAAGAGCTTTCTTTACAGCTTTCTTGAAGAACCCTATGTCAAAGTCCACTGGAAATGCCTAAGCTGGAAGGTTGTCCCATAACTTACACATCCGTTCAAACATCAAAAGGAGCGTGCAAAGTGGCCTGTGGAACTTTAACCTTCGACTGGTGGTGTAATCATGATATGGAGACGTAGCTATCATTTTGAAAAGAACACTCAGCATAGTAAAGTCGGTAGAACACTTTGATTTTTTTTACGTTTCACACTGATAGCGCCAGAGTAGGGGAAAATATACACTGTGTAATGGGTACCATGCGACACACAGAGACAGAAATACAAACACTTAAACAGAGAACAGAAAATTAAACTCATCATTCAAATTTCTGCTTCGCCGGGAATCAAACTCGAGACCCTTCGATTGGCAGTTCGGCATGGTAACCATTGCGCCACGCGAGTCCAGACGCGGTCGCAGCTTTCAATTGGGGGGGGGGGGGGGGGGGGTCGCCAAGAAATTTTGGTGGGGGGCCACTAAGAAATTTGGGGGAAGAGGTGTCTCAAATTGGCTTGATTCGCCTTCCATCTACGTATGAGTGAGGGATTTTGGGGGGGTCATGTCCCCTGTGACCCCCCCCGGGACCGCACCTGCGCGAGTTGATAATTATTATTGTCTATTAAATAAGGTCGATACCAATAATATGTGGATGTAACCAGCGCGCCGCGCCTCCATAATACTCTACCACAATGAGTACAATATCAGCGCCAGTTCCAAAGCTCTCTGTTGTTAATTTTTTATTAGATACTTTATTAAGTAAATATACTCGTAATTAATTATTTGAAATAATCTCCACCTATCCACTTTGTAATAGCGTTATTGGGTAAAATAATGATCATGTAACACCACCTGTAAATCTACCTGTAAAAAGCAATTAAATATGAATAAATGAATAACAACGACATCTATCGTATAGCGTGTAAACTAAATTGTCGATATACCGAATTTGCAACAGATCACTAAATAGTTCTGAATGTGAACATAGATGTCGGCAGTAGCCTCGTTTTGTTAAGGTTTTGTACATTTTGTATTGAGGATTTCTTTGAATATGTGGTGATATGATATGTATGTTTTTTTTAATATTTAGAGATGAAATCTAGCATAAGTGTTTGAAAACTTGCTATCATGTTAGTAGTTATCGAAACATATGGTGTGACCGCTCGCATTAACTTTATTATAGCGTACAGGAGTTCATCCATTTCGTCATTCTTGAAATTGACGTAACTTTTTTGTTAGTGAACCGATTTAAATAAAACAAACCCTAAATGTTAATCCAAAAAAATACCAATACTTCAGTGAAAACCGCATCCTTCTACGTTAAGCCGTTCCTGAGATTAGCGCGCACAAACGAACAGATAAACAGACAAACAGATAAACAGACAAACAGACAAACAGACAAACAGACAATAATTCTAAAAATCATTGTTTTGGGTTCTATTACGCTAATAAATAGCCCTAGTGACAGTTTTTTTCAAATATCTTCAATGTACAGATACGGACTTGTTACAGATTTATTATATGTACTAGCTGTGCCCGCGACGTCGTCCGCGTAGATGAAGATTTGTACAAAAGACTTGGATTATTTGTTCCTCCTCCTCCTCCTCCTTAGTCGTTCACTCTTGACCATCTCTTGACAGAGTGGTCGTGGCTGATGAGGTTGCAATTTCGTTGGATAATGATGCTCTCGCGATACGTCTCCATTTGTTGCGGTTTGTAGCATCTTGAAAACTCTAGACTATGGAGGTCTGAGTTGCAGCTTTGATAATGTCTGTCTAACTTGTAGGTGAGCGCTCGCGTGACCGCTTGCCCTCCACTGTCCCTTGGATTATTGTTACCTTTTATGAAATTACTTATGATACAAAAGTTCATATTATTATTATTATTTTGAGTAGATATATTCTTCCTGAGTCCTTACAGTTCTTACTGTACTCCTCTTATAATATCGACTTTTCAGTCGTTATCATCAGTTTCTTTTTACAAATTAAACGTATTACAATAGCCTGTTTTTAAAGTGTTTAGATAGTACTGCTGTGCCCGCGGAAAGTATCGTTATAATTAAATAATTTTTGCTGCAAATTAGATTAATTATTATGTAACTTAAATCTATTGCAGAAAGGTGGTGAACTATACAACTACGCTACGTCAGGCGTGGTTAGTAGTTGGGAGTCAAATTCTTGGTTGCTTGCACGTTGGTTGCAATTGTCGTTAACATACCGTCGTTCATACTTAATGGAGGTCTTTTGAGCGATATAAAACCTGCGACAGCAGTTAGGCCACTAACAATGAAGATGTCATCAACCTGAATATGAGCAGCGTGAGAGGATCAGCCCCTACGCGATTAAGAGGCACGTCGCCTATTAAATAAGATTGATACCAATAAAATCTGGACGTTACGTTTGAGTTTAGTTGTCAATTAATTTAAACAATAAATTAATTAACAACCCTTCCTACAGCATCAGAAATAAAGTAAGTCCTCGATACATATATCGATTACTAATAATATTGTGGGCGTGACCACCATGCAGAGCTGCTGCCGTGACGCTTTAGCATATTAGTGTAACACCAGTGCCAGTACTGCGTGTGTATGTAATAGCTCTTATTAAATTAAACACTGAAAACGACTGTTAATTTCAATAAAAAAAACCCCAGCGGAGCCACCCGAGCACTGCCGGCTTTCAAGAAGAGCTTTCTTTACAGCTTTCTTGAAGAACCCCGTGTCAAAGTCCACTGGAAATGCCTCAGCTGGAAGGTTGTCCCATAACTTACACATCCGTTCAAACATCAAAAGGAGCGTGCAAAGCGGCTTGTGGAACTTTGACCTTCGACTGGTGGTGTAATCATGATATGGTGACGTAGGTATCATTTTGAAAAGATCACTCAGCATAGTAAAGTCGGTAGAACACTTTGATTTTTTTAACGTTTCACACTGATAGCCCCACAGTAGGGTAGACCCTGTGTAATGGGTAACATGAGACACACAGAGACAGAAACACAAACACTCAAACCGAGAACAGAAAATTAAATTCATCATTAAAATTTCTGCTTCGCCAGGAATCAAAGACCCTTCGCTTGGCAGTCCAGCATGGTAACCATTGTGCCACGCGAGTCGACAATTTATTATTAAGTATCTCTGGATCTGCATTGGAATAGTGTTATTGAGCAACAACGCCATCTATAGCGTCACCTATTAAATAAAATCGATACCAAATACCAATAATATCTGATGTCTGGACGTAACCACTGCGCCGCGCCTCCATAATGCTCTACCACAATGAGTAAAATATCAGCGCCAGTTGCAAAGCTCTCTAAGTTGTTAATTTTTTTATTCGATATTTTACTATGTAAATAATACTCGTTATTAATTATTTGCAATTATCTCCACCAATCCACTCTATAATAGCGTTATTCAGTAACAACGCCATCTACCCTATAGCGTGTAAATTAAATCGTCGATATACCAAATTTGCAACAGATCACCAAATAGTTCTGAATATGAACTATTCGCCACATAGATGTCGGCAGTAGCCTCGTTTTGTTAAGGTTTTGTACTTTTTGTATTGAGGATTTCTTTGAATATGTGGTGATATGTATGGTTCTTTTTTTAATATTTCGAGATGAAATCTAGCATAAATGATCGAAAATTTGCTATTAGAATATTAAGAGATGTAGTAATTATCGAAACTTGCGAACGCCTGCATTCGCACGCCATTTCATCATTCTTGAAATTGACGTAACTTTTTTGTTTGTGAACTGATTTAAATAAAACAAACCCTAAATGTTAATTCAAAAAAATACCAATACACCAGTGAAAACCGCATCCTTCTACGTTAAGCCGTTCCTGAGATTAGCGCGCACAAACGAACAGATAAACAGACAAACAGACAAACAGACAATATTTCTAAAAATCATTGTTTTGGGTTCTATTACGCTAATAAATAGCCCTAGTGACAGTTTTTTTCAAATATCTTCAATGTACAGAAACCGACTTGTTACAGATTTATTATATGTATAGATATAGATTAATTGTATCGTTAATGTCAAGTATATGTGAGTTAGAATGTGAGTGCTTGAGAGTTTATTTTTTGTATTTATTCAGGATCAGTAATGCAGTGTCATCATATGTTAATTTTTGCAGAAACTCGGTTACTTTTAATATACTCAAACCACCATACACAAATACATATTGGACCATAAACAAATATACATTGAATAAAAAAAAGATTATAAATAATATTATAAAAGCTGAATTTAACCAAACCAAAGAAAATGTTGCTAAACTAATCCAAGATACAAAGAATACCTATTATTATAAAGAATTTATAATCTGTAATAAAAAATCAAAAAAAATTGTGGAAACTAATAAATAATTTGGCAAACAACAAAATTATGGAAAAGTGTGCCCCCAAAGTAATTCTAGTTGATTCTAATGAAATTTCAAATCCAAAAGATGTTTGTGATGTGTTTAATAAATATTTTTCTAGTATTGGCTTTATATTAGCAAACGAGATACTACAATTTTATCACTTTCATCACCAAATCGCACTACCAAATAAAAATTCTTCAAACTCACAATTGTATAATTTAAATCCATGTTCGGACGAAGAAATCGTTACAATAGTAAAAAATCTTGATACTAAATCCAGCGTAGGGGTGGATGGTATAAGTACAAAGGTAATAAAATGTGTAATTAATGAGCTAAAAGAAAGTATCACCCAATGTCTTAATAAACTGTTACTTGAAGGTACATTTCCAGATACTTTAAAAATAGCCAAGGTGACCCCTATATACAAGTCAGGACCTAAGACTGATCTGGGAAATTATCGACCGATATCGGTCTTACTCGTGCTATCTAAAATTCTACACAAACGACTAAACAACTATTTAAGCTCTATTAATTTTATATCTAATCGACAGTATGGGTTTAGACCAAAAAGTAGTATTCTTTCCGCAACCATAGATTTAGTTACCTAAATAAATACAATATTGATAATAAAAATGTAGTCCTAGGCATATTTATTGATTTGAGTTCGAGTTGAGTTCGAGTTTTTTTTTCATCAAACCCATACGTGTATCTATGGATAGGTCTTCAAAAATGATTTCAATTTCAATTTCATTTATTTGCAAGATAAAGTTAAACAGTTGTTACAAGTAGTGAATACAGTACCTAATCTTATCCTAACCCATAAGGGTATGCAAATTTATAGAGAACATTTGATTTTTTTAGTACTTATTACATATTAATGAATTTATACATGCAAATACAAAATATCACTATTTCAATTACAATATATTTACTTAAAATTTAATTTAATAATGTCAATCTTAAAGAAAAAATATTGCATTTATGCAAATACTGCATTTGTCTATTAAATAGTCTTTAAATTCCTTTTTAAATGTATTTATATTGACTTGGTTTTGAAATGCTAGTGGAACCTTATTATAAATTTTGACTGCCATTCCGAATATACTTTTTTTAAAAAGAGCAGTCTTCGATTTTGGCGTGCACAGTTTGTGCTATTGACTAATGATATTGAGGTTTCTAATATCATTTTTTCTAAACTGAATAGTTTGCGCGAGAAACACTTAATGTGTCCCCCCCCCCCCCTGTAACTTTTAAAATAAGAGAATTGTAAAAAAAATAGTACATTACGATGCAAACTTCCACCGAAAATTGGTTTCAACGAGATCTAGTAAGTAGTTTTTTTTAATCGTATTATTAAATCGTAAACCACAATTTACCTTTCATTCAATCTTAATGCAATGATTTCTACGTATAATCAAAGGCAATGATGTATTTCTGTTGCCGCTATTGTTATACAAATACTAAAAATAGAATAAAATAAATATTTAAGGGAGCTCCCATACAATAAACGTGATTTTTTTTTACATATGGTACGGAACCCTTCGTGCGTGAGTCCGACTCGCACTTGGCCGGTTTTTTTGTAATATTGTAATGGCCGCTTTTCGATTGTGGTTGCTAAAAGCAAGCAGCACAGATGTAGCGCCATTTATGATTCTCTGTGTGAACTGTTTGTTCCAGTTAGGTAGGTAAGTAATTTATGAAAGGAAAGAGAACCATAGATGGCGCTTTACAAATGGTGAGGGTAGATGGCGCCAATATTGCTTTTATGATAAAATTTGGTTTACGACAATCATTCTATTCTACAAGCGTTTCGAAAGTCGAATCACAGTAAAATAAATGTACTCTATGCAGTAAACACATTCAGGGAATTCGCGGCGACTCCACGCCACCGCTGTTCCACATTTGGTAGCTCGTGACAAATTTCAGGCATAACTTCGTACACTCGCCCCGCATATCGTCATGTAGTTCGTGAGCACCACAATGTACCACAAACTTAGTATGTTATACAGTAATATACCGCGTCAACATAGCTGTTCCGCTTTGCGTTTGACAAACTAACAACAAAACAATTAACAACACAATCACTTTCCGATAATGCTGTTTAATTTAAAATATCGCAATATTATATTAAAAATATAGCAATTGATGATGTAATATATATCACTGCCACAGCATAGGTAGATTCACAGCACCGTAGAACTTAAGTAATAAATTACTCTTTTAGCAAAATGTCTAACTGTCCAAAATGTTAATGTTACAGCTATTGTTTCTGCGTCTTGACTAATTCGTTGACTTCTGGCCTTTGAACAGCATTTTTCCATTGAAAGTAGTTAATATATCTGTATATCTATGTATGTAAACTCTAAGAAAGAAAAGATTACATTAATATGAACACTCGTAGCAGCTTCAAGAACACCTTTGTTATTATGTTACATATTTTAATTTTATAGGATTAAATTATTATTATATTTAAATATTTATTATTAAATATATTGTTATATTATTATTTATATTCTTCAAGTTAATAAAGACGGCTTACTAATTACTCAACAGATTACAGAACCAAGGACTATCGAAGAGAAAGGAACAAAAATAAAGAAGTTGCGGTGAGCAGGGTAAAAAAAATATCGCCTTTCGTTTTTAATTAACGTCCGGCGTACTGGCGCGCCCGGCCACTGCCACTACTGGAAACCACACTCCAATATTGTGTTAGTACAGATTACTCTGAAGAACTCAGCAGTCGGGTTCCAAGTGTTTCAAAGGATCATATATTTCTATTTTATATCACTGCTCTTGAACTAATAAGTAATAATAAGTTCAAGGGCAAGGGCTTCTTGCGCTTTAGATCAGTGTTGCCCATTTACCGAGTACTCTTTAACAAGAAGCAGCTCCGCTCCGTACTTTGCACTAAAATTTTGTGTTTAAATAAGCGATACAAATTATGTAAAAATAATACAATCAATGTACTATTAATAAATGTGTATTATTTGTCCTAATTAAACCTTATTTATTCTTTTTACCAACTTCCAAAAGGAGGAGTTAATATTGTGCGAAATTATTTTTTTGTTCGAAAGCTTAGGTACACTTTCGAGGTGATCCCGTTGTCACCAAGTCAAGATGTGATGATGATCCTAGAGAAATCGAGGGGAACTCTCAAATTTTATAGACAAACACATCGATTTTATTAAACTTTTTGAAGCGAAATACCTAGATATTTGTGCATAGTATCCGTCATCTCATATTCCTGAGCTGATGATTGACGGTGCTACGACGGTTAGGAGTTGAGCGATAATTCTTTCAATAAATGTTTTTTATTCGAAAATTTTTACTCCCGGGGTGGTCCAATTGTCACCATGTCAAAATCTGGTGATGCCAGAAAATCATGGTAAAGTCTCTAAAGGGCACACACAGCAAATCGCTATTTCATATAAGTACTTACTTAAAACAGATCGTACGTAAAACAGATCTATATGACGTATTTGTGTATAGTGGTCATCATCTTATTTTGCTGAGCTGACGAATAAAGGTACAACTCCTCAACGGTTAGGGTTTGAGAGCAAATTCTTTCAATAAATTCATACGTTTATATGGACTGAAAATTAAATCTCATTAACGTTTTAGGTGGTAAATCGCCAATTTATGCTTAAACAATCTAGAATTATTAAATTAAAAGCACTAAAAAGAGTGAAAATAAATAAGTTTTTAACAAAAAAATAAAACCGACGTCAAACTGTAATAAATAAAATAGTTAAGTACTTGGCATAATGATACTTTTTTCATAATGGTTATGACTCTTGAAACTATCTCAGAGTCGGTGCCCATTCAGAATGAATGAAAGGTGGCGTACCTTTACGGTAACGTTTACTGGGTCCGACTCCAACTTAGACTAAGAATAATGTACTTGACTCCAAGATAGTTTTAAGCATAGACTTCTAATACGTAGGTATAAGTCTATGGTTTTGAGCATGGATTTATTATGAATTTGACTACGTCAAGAAATAAAAAATCTATGGTTTTAAGAGTCATTACCATTAACAAGAAAAAGTATCATATACCAAGTAATAAACAATTTTATTTTTACCGTCTGAAGTCGGTTTAATTTTTTGTTATAACTTATTTATTAAAAATATTAAGTGGGTCACGAAGAGGCATTGTAAATATTACCTGACCATGGCAGAATTTCCGCCTCAAAGTATTCCCGCCCTTCACCCTGAAATATGTTGCAGCACTTCTAGGTATATGGCCCTAGTCCCTGCCGCACTGACATGGACAAGAATCTCTACCTCGCGCCTCGTAGCGTTATAAAAATGCCTCTACGCGCGCCGTAGCGCCATTTTGTGTAGTCGCTGATTCCTGTCTGTGGTGTGAAAGCTATCACAATATCTAATCTATCTAATACCTTTAAACGAGCAATTCTTGTATGTATCTAAATATATTTTTTGAATCTCGGAAACGGCTCCAAAGATTTTGATGAAATTTAGTACCCTGGTTTTGGGGATGATAAATCGATCCACAAAATTTTTATTGATGGAAATTTTTAGCTGTATAAAAATATTTTAAATGAAAATCAATTTAAATATAAACTGAAAAATACGACTCTTCCTGACATCTATTGGAGAGTATTAATAATATTGTGGCGTAAACGCTGTCAAACTGGGGAGCCCACAAGGCTCATTGTGGATTTCCTCAATTTTTCCTTTTATAGGTTGGGTGGTAGTAAGATTAAAATATTATATTATTTATTATTATTATACTTCATGACGTTTTGCGTTTTACCAGTGGAGAGAGCGCCTATAGGTTTTCAAAAATTTTATACGAAAGGTCCAGGTAAAATAGTAGAATAAATTAAATGCATGCTAAGTCATATTTCAGTAATCTGAAGATTTTAGTATGAATGTATACAAAACAGCGATTTTTATTATTTAAAATTCATGACTCAACGGTAACAGGGTTTTCTAATCTGACCATTTTGACATCCGGAAGTAAGAAAAAAAACTGTACCTACATAGAAGGTCTTTTTTAATCGTGGCAGCACTGAACAGGATGCTAGGTGTACCCCATATCTTAATCTGACGCGCTCGAGTAAATCCGTAAATCCCCTCTTGGGCTCCCCTATTACCATACGCCAATCCGACGTTCAAAGAAATGACAATGTCAGTCAGTTTGAAAGAGCTCTATGAAAATTTCGTCCATTGAGTTAAAGCTTTCGTGGTCGAATGGTTGCGTGAGTTGACTGTGGAACTACAGACCCGTGTTCAAACCTCAATCAAAACCATATTGTGTATTTTTTATTTTTATGAAAATAACTATTTTTATTAGGAGCTATTTCAGATGGCGTTGTTAAGTAATACTAAGCAAATCAGTGTTTCGTTTGAAACTAAACCAAGAAAATAAATTGTTTTTATCCGAGCAACGCTCGGTCGTCCAGGTACTGTATTATGAAAGTCAACTTATTTTAATACTAGTGGCCGCCCGCGACTTCGTCCGCGTGGACTTAGGTATTATTTATAGCATGATATTATATAGCCTAAAGCCCTCGGGTGGCTCCCCTGGGGTTGCCCGTGTCCATAGACAAACTCTTCAGCTTTATGTATAGATTAAAATATTGATTAATTTTATTGTCGACGTGTGGGAACTGTACGAAAAAGCGTGTACCCTATTTCGTACAGTTTACCATATTATTGTTAGCTCATCTTATGTTGTTTTTTTTTTTTTCTATGTATTATCTATTATTCTTTTCATTTATAAGTTTCATGTTTTTCATTTAATTTACAGTCCCTTAAATGATAACATGAATCATTTAAGGGACTGTAAATTATAAAACTTCAATACATTTACTGAAGTTCTCGATAAATCAATACCTAACGATACTTCCAAACACTGATCGATAAATTCTTGAAATGGACGTAACTTTTTTATTTGTGAACCGATTTAAATAAAACAAACACTAAATGTTAATCCAAAAAAATACTAATACATCAGTGAAAACCGCATCCTTCTTACGTTCACGTTAAGCCGTTCCTGAGAATAGCGCGCACAAACGAACTGACAAACAGACAATTATTCTAAAAATCATTGTTTTGAGTTCTATTACGCTAATAAATAGCCCTAGTGACAGTTTTTCTCAAATATCTTCAATATACAGAAACCGACTTGTTACAGATTTATTATATGTATAGATTGCTTAATATAAATTTTATATTGTTAATATAATACCTTTTTTTGGTATCAGAGGGAAATCTTCAATAGGTACCCGGCACCTTGAGAGAGGTGTTACCGGGTTATGTGGGATTTGTAACCGCACTAAAACCCCCTCCGTGGCCTACCTCTGCGCTTGGGGAGGACCCCGGGATCTCCAGTGGAATGCACCGGTGTACTCCACGCGCGGCGCCCTAGAACGGGCCCATCCTCTGGAGAGCAGAGCATGCGGCCACGCACACACGCCGTCCTTCCCGGGGCCGCTGGCTCAACGGATCGAGCTCCAACTCTCACCACCCACAACCCCGGAAGCCTTCTTTTAGTCGCCTCTTACAATCAGGCAGGGGATACCGTAACTCTATTCTTAATCTCGAAGCTACAGGGACTGTTAATATGTATAAATAAAACCTATGTATTCCAGCTTACATTATAAGAAATTTTGAAACAGCAAGATTAGCAAACAAGTTGCAAAAATTTTAAACAGATTAGAGCTGATTTCACTGCTTAATCTCACTGATAGGTATTCATATTTGGTCAAAATAGTTACTCAAAGCATAGTTACGTCGAGCACACAATATTTTGTTGGAAAGTGGTGACAAACAGCAGACAGTGCCGGAGGGAGGCCTTAGCGCCGCGGACAACTTTGATGAGTGGTTTCCGGCCAGCCCCCTCCCCGCCCGCGCCCACGGGCTCCCCTTATCACCCCTGCGACGCCCACCATCCATTCAACATAAACTTGCGTGTACTCCGCTCGAACCTTGCTATCTTAACGGCGAGGTGACTATTACATAAAATACACATCTTTTACGAGAGACAATAACTTAATGATATAGCTATAAAATTATGCATTGGAGTCCCGCAGGATATATATATATTTATATAAATCTATAAGTACTTACATTTTCATTACAGGAAATTCAAATGAATTTTTAACACCTTTGGAGGGAAAGAGAGGAAAACTACCAGCTCAATAATTATCCTAGGACAAGGACCCTAGCTAAGGACCCTAGACTTGACCTAGACCTGTCCTAGTATCAGCAGGGAGTGTGATAGATTGCACTATGTAGTGGCAAACTTCATAAGCATTGCTCCGCTTATATTATTAGTACGATATTATTGTTATTGATAAGTCGACAAATTATGTGCGAGTTCTTGGAGACGGTTTGAAAAGTAAATTTTATAGTAAAACAAAAAACCCATTTCAAAAGAAAACTATTCCAAAACAAATAAATACCTATGCACTAAAAAGTAAAAAAATAATTGCGTATTCTTCTAGAATTTAATAGTCAACTGACATTTTCTGCTCATTAATATTATGTAGGTACAATCTGTGTTTACCATAATTTAGGTACAATTATTGTTATTTTTGGAGTCATATATATGTATATGTATATGTCGCAGTCGGATCGTATAATCCGCTGTATAACATTACAGCTAGCCGGTTCCTAAAAGAGGACCGTTCTGTATTGTGGCGGGTCCACGATTAGCCGGATTGTTATTGCGATAAGTTCTACAATATGGCGGCTCACATTTAGCCTCATTGTAATGAAGCCTCGTAGCCGCCCACCCTACTTATGATTATGACCGCACTCGGCATTGCTGAGCGTCATTGACAGTACACCCATCCTTTTAATGACCACGTAAAATGTTGCCTAAGTCACCCATCCTACTTTTGACCGCACTAGATGTTTCTTAATGGCCACCCATCCTACCTTTGACCGCACTCGATACTGCTTAGCTTAATTAACACCCATATTTCTTATGACAGCACAACATGTTGGTTAATGACCACCTATCCTACTTTTGACCGCAGGAGTCATTGAGCTAAGCAATATCCCTGAAACACATTTTCACTATAATTAAGTATTTATATTCGAAAAATAGCCAAACCGAATCAGAGCACCCCACTATGCACGTAGTCTTGTCTGTACTACCCCTAGAGTGTATATAAAAAGCCGGAGGCGCGGAGTGAGATCACTCCCCGCCCGCCGTAGGAAAGCGCAGGCATCAAGAGAGCCGCAGCGGCTGAGGCGGGTCGCCGAAGGCGACCAAAAACCCGAAGCTGTGAAGGCAAGCGCAAGTGCCGCGCTTTCTTACGCTGGGGCGGAGGGAGTCATGGTCTTCCCGCAGCGCCGGAGATGTCACAGAGCCACTTGTTTTATTACATTATCCAAGCCTTGGAAGATATTATATAAAATTGCTAGTTAATGTGATTAATTCATTGTCAATTATCACTTTATCTAAATTGAGTAGATATTATAAATAATGACTAGATAATATATAATATCCTGATTTATTATTTTGGCTGTAACATAATAGACAATTGGGCGGCACGATATTACGCCGCTTTGACGAACGCGAGGAGCTCATACAATACAACGTTCGCTAATTTAGCTGAATTGCAATCCGGCTGAACGATAGTGCGCCGCATTACAATACAGCCCTGTTTTAGGAAATAGCTAGCCGGAATGTAATACGGCGGAATCCGACTGCGACATATATATATATCCTCCTTTTTTGATTGAAGTAAAAAAATGTGGTGTTAAAGAAAAAAAAGAAAAAAAATTATACGCCTTGTAATAGTTGGCAACACCGCTTCTCTTCCTACTCGGTTACGTTACGAGAAACTGTCTATTATTTAATTTGTTAATTTGTAATAAAAGTATTTCCAAAACCAGTTTTCTACTTTCAAAAACCAACATCTGGCTTCGCCGTTTTACTGCCGGCCGCCAAGGTGTTCGTTAATTTTGTGTTATGCAAATATCTGGTATTTGAAATAACGAAACGGCCACGCCACAATCCAGTTATCAGGAGCACAGTAAGGCTTTCAACCACGGAAAATTTACTGCAGTTAATGTAGGTAACGGGTGCTGCCAGCAGAATATCGGGATATCGGGATAATCGGGAAGGCAGATAGATTATGCCTACTTTGATCTCCGGCATTCGACACAATCGATAACGATGTTCTTCTCGCAAGGTTTGCCGGCCTTTTTCGCTAGCTACTTGCAGAACAGATTGTGGAAGATGTCTATCAGGTAGCAGGATAGTAATATAGGACCATGATGACGAGCGAGAATCAGTTTTATTTTCCACCTGCTCACGCGCCCGTCTGCATCACCAGTACCACGTCGAAAGAAGCCGCTCGAACGTGTCATGTAGGTAAAGATGTGAGTTCGCTTTGACTCTGATTTTAACTTTAGAGACCTTATAACCGAGGTATGCAAAAACTGGACGTTACTACATCGATATTATGTTAATTAAATTAAACTCGGATACATGTAGCCATTGCTTTACTGGAATATCTGACTGATTATTGATGGATGACTTACTGATTTTTTTATATTACCACCTTGTCCCGTTTAACGAAACTGGTAAATCATGCAAAAATTATACTTGATGCTGGCAATATGCACAGAGTTTGCAATGTCATTTATTGAAAGAAAGAAAGTTAGACTTCATTATTCTGTCAATGTCACTACTGACACACATTTCAATTTTGTCATAAATATGGGATTGCTAAAGAAAAGAAATTAACAAAAAGCAGAAATGTTTCATAAAAAATATTAAAACAAGATTTATTACGACTGATTTGCTTGTGTATATTTTATAGCAACGAAGAAGTGCAGTTTATACACCATTGCATATTAACTTTGTAGAGCACAATATGCAATAATACAAACACGAGGTTATTACCGGCTTTATGTCATCGCATTACGTGTAATTATTACTATTTTTAGGATTTTTTATAAACTGTAAAGATGACTAAGGATGATAGAACTATATAAGTGAACAATAAAGTTTTGTAATAACAACTTTTACTTTTCCGTGACCATTGTATTGTTGAAAAAATGAAGTTGGTAAGTTTGTCATCAATAACGTGAAAGTTTGCTATTAAAAGAAGGTACCAAAACAATGTACTATTTCAGTACTGCCTAAGCAGCGACGCGTCGAAGCCATGCTTCGTGCTGTCGTTCAAGGAGCTGCTCATCATGTTGGACTGTGGGCTGTCGGCCCACTCTGTACTCAACTTCCTGCCACTGCCGCCGGTGCCCAGCACGCGTCTCGCCTCTCTGCCCAACTTCACACCACCACATATCAATGATCCACTACTAGAAGGGGTATGATAAGTTAACATTGTCTCGTAAAGATTTTAGTGAAGCAAACCAAAATAGTTCTTCAGTAATTTTTATTGTCATACAATATGTTACGTGTATCTCTGTTGTTACCCAGAGAGTGAACAATATTTAGTATAATAACTACCTTACCTTATTTACAGATTTATTTAGAAATACAGATTTGAGAAAGATCTTTTATAGTTATTGCAGTTGAGGTGCATATTATTATTACAGGAGCTGAAGGAATGCTGTGGCAAGGTATTTGTAGACAGTGTTCCCGAGTTCTGCCCACCATTGGACAAAGTGGTGGACTTCTCCCAGCTGGATGTGATCCTCATCTCCAACTACACCTGCATGCTGGCCCTCCCATTTATCACTGAAGAAACCGGTTTCAAGGGACAAGTTTACGCTACAGAGCCAACCTTACAAATTGGCAGGTATGTATCAACTTTAATAGTTTACAATTTCTTACAAAGTATAGTCAGCTGTTTCTTAATTTTATCAAATTTAATTTGAAAAAACACAATGTTCATAAAGGAGATGGAAAAGATTACATACTAACTTGGGCCAAAATGTAAAGAGATGAAATTGATGTGAATTTATAGCTTGAGACTTAAAAGTCCCTCGCTGAAAATTCTGTACATTTTTACAATCTGAGAGACGGATTATTAGAGTTTTAACTGACAGCTGTCTTGTGGGTCAGAATCCATAAAATGCAAAGCTGTGGTCGTCGAAATAAAAATACAACACAAAAGCACTCAAAACGCATCGGAAAACACCACAAGTTATTGCTCAAAGACGTAAGTACATTATTCTTAGTCTAAGGCTCAAAGCAATGACAAATAGTGCTTTGCTCCGGTACTGAAATCACCGGAGAAAAACCGGAGATTGGCAAAACCGGTGAATTCCGGTTTTTTTTTTAAATCACCGGAGAAAAAATTGTAGTATTTTTCCATAGGACCCTACCGAATAGTACCGAAAATTTAATCATTTTATTTAAAACTTATGAGTACATTAAATAGTCCAGTTACGTCATGTCTCATGCACGGCATGCATGGCAACATTGATCATTATATTGCCTGTGGTATTGCTAGGGACGTCAGACCGTTAGTTACTTATTGTTACATTACGAAATAGCGATACAGCAGTGTAACGTGTATCAATATTTAATACGATATTTTATAGATTATAGGATACGCTTCAATACAACGTATTAATAAAAAAAATCGCATTAATGTATACCTATAGTATCAAACTTTATCAACATTTTTTATATAATTTCCAAATTTATATTACATACAACATAACAAAGTTATTAACATTGAATTTATTGTTGTTGGTGATGAGAGATATCATTGCGCTTTGGATCTCTGGACTTTGCGTTGCCGTCAAATATGATTAACGTTGGTTACGATACGATATGTTGATACAAGAAGAAGAGTTACTTTGACTTTTTATATGCTTCTATAGCTGAGTCTCGTATCCATGTAAGTACATTATTCTTCTTAGTCTAAACTCGTAACGGTGGCGCCACATGTCGCGAGTCCAGAGACATAGAGTAACTTTTATATACGGTCCAGAGATTTTATCTCATCTAAAAATTTTCGTACCACGCTAAAAGAAGTTTTCACTTCAAAAATTGGAAATATTAATTTTACCTTTTACCTATTGTAACCTTTTATTAAACATTTTTAATAACAACAAACAATTGCTTTTTATTGAAATTAAATTAAGTGGTAAAATCTCCGGAGAATCTCCGGTTAATTATCAAAACCGGTGAAAAAATACCGGAGGCAATATTTTTCTCCGGTGCAAACCACTAATGACAAATGACAATGAGCAAACAACTGTCATGACAATGACATAGACTATGAAGAAATAAAATCGATAGTCATACAATTATAATATATATGAAATTGATAATCGTAATATTGGTTTTCAGTAATTACTTTGCTCCTTAGCTATTTATTTTATTAATAATGTGTCTATAATGAGTGTCATAAACATATTTATATTGCATTTAATTACTTTGAGTTATTTATTAAATCCAAATGTTTTCTTTTTACCGACTTCCAAAAGAAGGAGGTACTGTATTCGGCTGTATGTATTTTTTTTTTTTATATATGTTCACCGATTATTCCGCCGTTTGTGGACCGATTTTCAAAATTCTTTTTTTGTTCGTATGCTTATACTCCCGAGGTGGTCCCATTGTCACCAAATCAGGATCTGATGATGGGATCCCAGGGAAATCGAGGGGAACTCTCAAATTTTATAGGCACACACATTGATTTTCTTATAGTTTCTGAAGCATAAGAGATATTTACGCATAGAAATCATGATCTCATGTTGCTGAGCTGATGATGGAAGGTACTGCGACAGTGAGGAGTTGAGAGCAAATTCTTTCAATAAATAGTTTTTTATTCGAAATCTTACATTCCCCAGGTGGTCCAACTGTCACCAAGTCAAAGTCTGATGAGGGGATCCCAGAGAAATCGAAGGGAACATTCAAATTTTAAAGCACAACAAATGATTTTCGTATTTTTACAAAGCAAAACAGACATTTGTGTATAATTATCGTCATATCATGTTGCTGAACTGATGATGGAAGGTACTACGACGGTTAGGAGTTGAGAGCAAATTCTTTCAATAAATGGTTTTTTGTTCGAAATCTTACATTCCTGAGGTGGTCCAACTGTCACCATGTCAAAATCTGATGATGTGATATTAGGGAAATCGAGGGAAACACTGAAACGTAATAGGCACACACATTCTTTTAGTCATATTTTTAACATAATACAAATATTTATGTCTGGTAATTATCACCTGCTGTTGCTTAACTGATGATTGAAGGTACAACTCCTCAAAGGTTAGGAGCTGAGAGCAAATTCTTTCTTTAATTTATACGTTCAGGTGGACTGATAGTAGTTTTCTTTCAGACTTTTAGATGGCTATTAGATAAACATGATTATAAAAGGTAAATCTGTTTAAAGTTTAGAAGTAAAGTGAAATTTTTTCCAATTATGCTAATACATACAGAATTATTAAAATTACTAAAAAGAGTGAAATAAATTAAGTTTTTAACAAAAAAATAGAACCGACTTCAAACGGTAAAAAATAAAATTGTTCAGTACCTACTTCTTCTTGCCTATGGTAATGACTCTTAAAACTATTTTTGAAGTCGGGCCCTTAGTGAAATATCCTGTCTTAGTAAATATAGTGTACCTTTCGTTCTGAATGGGCACCGACTCCAATATAGTTTTAACAGTCATTACCATAAGCAAGAAGAAGTAGGTACTGTCCCACTGTCTGTACTGTCGGTGCCAATTTAGAACGAATGGTACGACATTTACTAAGGGCCCGACTCCAGAAATAGTTTTAAGAGTCATTACCATAGGCAAGAAGAAGTAGGTACTGAACAATTTTATTTTTTACCGTTTGAAGTCGGTTCTATTTTTTTGTTAAAAACTTAATTTATTGTAATATTAAATCGATACCATTAATCAATAATTTTAGAAAACTATCTTTCTTTTATTTCTCTGCTCCCAGATTGAAAATTGACCTAATTTTTGTAATTACAAGATAAAAAAATACGACAAATTTTTTAGACCATAATCATAATAATCATAATCATAATAATCATAATCATTTATTTGCTTTGAATATGTTTACATTAGATGTTATGTCAAGTTACAGGTTTCATATTCAGCTACAGTCAGATAGCATGCAAATAATTATTATTAAACATTAAATTTTAACATTAATTAAACATTAGATGATGACATTATTTAAAATTATTATTAAAGTATATATATATCGCATCTTCTTACATTTTGGCCCACAGTTTTCCATCTCCTTTTTATATTGCATTTACGTTTTATTCAAATTAGTGCTTAGATCAGTTTATTATCCAAATACACAAGAAACTTCTTATATTCTATTTTTAACCCCAAACAAAAGCAGGGGTGTTATAAGTTTGACGTCAATGTCTGTCTGTCTTGATGACATCGTAACTCTCAAACAAATGGACAGATTTCCTTGCGTTTTTTTAAAATTTGAATGCCAGTTTCCGCCCGATGGTTCTCAGCTATGTTTGGTTAATATTGGTCCAGCAACTTAAGAGTATCAGCGGTTTTTCAAAATGTTGGAAGGCATTTTTGGCGTAAGATTACTCGATTAAGTGCTTCACGCTGCCAGTATTATGTTTAAACAACAATTAATTGATAATTTCGACCTGATGCTGCAACCACCAGAGTCCTGGTCACCTGAGAACCCAACTCAAAAACTCACAGACTGACTTATCATATTTCAGTTCATTATATTAGTTTCAATGAGTAAGTACATTGCAGGAATAAGTACATCTTGCGATATGGTCACGTTGACCTGTTACTACAAGCTGGATGGTCTCCAGAGAACCCGACTCCTCGAAAACTTACAGCAGACATATTGTGTTTGGATTCAATGTATTACTTTTAAAGAGTACTTTTCTTGCAGGATATGATCATCGTTATTTATCATACTATAGTATATACTATTCCATAGGTTAGTTCCAATTTAAAAGCTTAAAATAAAAATTTAAAAAACCCCTTGACCCAAAAAATAAACTCTAAAAACTAACAACAATTTTTAATTTCATTTTTGAGGTAAATTAAAAAAGAATCAAACAGTATTTGAATGGACCTATCTTTGGCTTTGTGATGCAATTAAATATTCATAAAATATTTGTCATTTTATTATGATAATCATATAGCATATAATCATAGAGTACTTATATTTAGATTGTATATAAGAAAGAAAATATTATATTCACTGTATGGTTTGTTTACAAATTATTAGTAAACATTTATTTTTTTGTCTGCTCTAGGTGCGCTTAGGCAATGCTGAGCTGAAGAAAAGAGCAAAACTTCAGCCCTGCTTTAAAATATGTAATATCATCAATGCTTAACAACTTATGATCTAAAATGGCGAATTTCATTTACACCTGATGTTAAAATGGGAGTGTTATTAGTTATTTTCTGTGTGTTGAATGCTGCAGAAAGATACTGCATCATTCAAGCTCCTAAATGAGTTGACCCGTTTTTTCAGATTTTAAAAATATTTTATCATTTAAGTAGCTGAATTACAATCAGCTTGACCTTGAAAAAATTCTTACGTTCACCAACTATTTTATAAGGATAAAACTTGCACGATCTCATCAATAGGCCACATTGTTTGAATATATATAAGTTCAGGTCAATGCAAATGGAACAGGTTCTACCTAGAGGAGCTGTCGGAGTGGCTGTCGGCGGCGGGTGCGGGTGGTGCGGGCGGTGCGGGGGGTGGTGCGGGGGCGCGGCGCTGGAAGGAGCTGCTGCACCTGCTGCCGGCGCCGCTGGCGCACGCGCAGCGGCCGCGCGCCTGGCGCCGCCTGTTCTCGGGCGCGGGGCTGGCGCGCGCGCTGGCCCGCGTGCGCGTTGTGGGCTACGACGAGCGCGTCGACATCTACGGCGCGCTCGACGCCACCGCCGTCAGCTCCGGCTTCTGCCTCGGCTCCGCCAACTGGGTGCTGCGCTCCGCTCATGAGAAGGTCATTTTTTACTGTCTCAGGGAGAAAATTCCTAAACCAAGCCCACTGAGAGCTGAGGCACGCTATGTACAGGTTTATGTAAGATTCGTCCTGCACTAAAACCCTGCCTCAGCTCTCAATGATCTGTCTCGATGCTTGCAGGGAACTCCATATTCTCTAGAGTCACTGACTAAACTACTACAATCTAATACTGGCCCATCATCTGTTATGCATTTGGCCATTCAAAAGGAATTGGGATTTAATTAAAAACTTTTGTACTTTATTTGTATTAGACATTATAGCCAGCTTATCTTCTGCAACTTTTTTTCTCGTTTCTTAATCTAATAAACTATTCCTAAGTTTGTAATCCACAATATTTCTGGTATGCTATACTACTATATACACTGCTTAAACTTTACATAATTTCTATTAAAACAGATAGCATATGTGTCAGGGTCAAGTACGCTCACAACGCATCCAAGACCCATCAATCAGGCAGCCTTACGCGGCGCGGACTTACTTGTAAGTACCTACTCTAATGTGAAAAATTTGTCTATTCGTATTAAGTAGTTGGTTCATTCAAAAATACTATTTGCAGTTTACAATCCCATAGCTTTAACCATATCACACATATGTGATTTGATACAATTTTTCGAAGTTGAAGCAAGTTTCTATTAAAAGTTTTGCCTGAAACTAATCTATAATTCCGTATAGCGAGGAGGAGTTAATACTCTCTGACTACACTGTTGATATAAAATTACTGTGCGAAAACATGTTTTTTCCACATGCCTTCAAAATTCCATCGGAAATGTTCTGGTAAAGTAGGCATTGCTACCATCGTACCAGCAACTAGTATGACTGCCTTGACAAAACAAATTTTCACTTGACGTTGGCAAAACGATGAAACAACCAATCCGCGAGAGGCGAGAGGCGAGACGCGAGACGCCATTGGGCAGAAGACTACACGCTTGCGGGTGCAGGTGCTGGCGGCGCTGACGCAGACGCCGGCGCACAACCCGGACCACATGCTGGGCGACCTGTGCGTGCACGCCACCGTCACGCTGCGCGCCGGCGGCTCCGTGCTGTGCCCCGTGTACCCCAGCGGCGTGCTCTACGACCTGCTCGAGTGCCTCTCGCTGCACCTCGAAGGTACCAGCGCGCCCGCACTCTAGTGCGCCCCTGTCCTTGGCAAAGCAGGTTGCCGAACCTCGTCAGCATGCTCACCTGTTGGTCACCTTCAGCTGCAGCATTGCACCAAGCCAACACCGGTATCTACGACAGAATTGGGCAATGTAATGTATGGACAACTGTCTGCTACACTCCTTAGAGTCACTCCACTTAGTAATTGCTTAATTAGACACAACTTTAGAGGCAATTTTTGGTTGGCTGCAACCCTTTTTTGCGTCCCACTGCTGACCACGGGTCTCTCCCCATTGATTAACAATATTATATTTGAGGTTTTAGCAGTACATTGATATTATTCTTAACAGCGTAATGTATAGTACTCAACTATAAAATATGGAATTAAAGCAGTCTATAGTACAGAAAAAAGTAAGTTTAATCACACAGTATTTTACTATCCACTTTCCGTGACTCATCTTACAGTCCCCTCACTGTTGCTATGGGATGAGCTAGGGAGAGGAGAGCAAGAAAATACTGTTTTATTAATTTCGATTTTAATAGATTTTATATAATTACTAGCGGCCGCCCGCTACTTCGTTCGCGTGGAGTTTTTCTAAACTAAAAGTAGCCTAAGTTACTCCTTATTACATCAGCTACCTGCCAGTGAAAGTCGCGTCAAAAGTCCAGCCATTTCAGAGATTAGCCGGAACAAACTGGTAGACAGACAAAAATTGTAAAAAAATATATTTTGGTTCACATTCAAATGCATGTAGTAAAAAGTGGTTACAATATTACAATCAGTTACTCCAGTTTTATTTATTTGTATAGATTTGGTAATAAGGCATCTCGTAATCTATGTATCCTACCCCACACCTGCCTCATTTTCAAACAAGATGTATGATGTAACTTTTTTTTTTTACATTTTTTAATACTTTGGGCGTCGGTTACAGGCGCAGGTCTCCAACATGTGCCGCTGTACGTGGTGTCGCCGGTGGCGGACTCGTCGCTGGCCTACAGCAACATCCTGGCCGAGTGGGTGTCGGTGGGCAAGCAGGCGCGCGTGTACCTGCCCGAGGAGCCCTTCCCTCACGCGGCGCTCTCCCGCGCCGGCCGCCTGCGCCACGCGCGCTCGCTGCACGACGACGCCTTCAGCGCGGACTTCCGCCAGGTGAGCTCCCTGCACCCTGCACCCTGCGGCAGTAGGCCGCGTGTACTGCCCGAGGAGCCCTTCCCTCACGCGGCGCTCTCCCGCGCCGGCCGCCTGCGCCACGCGCGCTCGCTGCACGACGACGCCTTCAGCGCGGACTTCCGCCAGGTGACCTCCCTGCACCCTGCACCCTGCGGCAGTAGGCCGCGTGTACTGCCCGAGGAGGCCTTCCCTCACGCGGCGCTCTCCCGCGCCGGCCGCCTGCGCCACGCGCGCTCGCTGCACGACGACGCCTTCAGCGCGGACTTCCGCCAGGTGACCTCCCTGCACCCTGCACCCTGCAGCAGTAGGCCGCGTGTACTGCCCGAGGAGCCCTTCCCTCACGCGGCGCTCTCCCGCGCCGGCCGCCTGCGCCACGCGCGCTCGCTGCACGACGACGCCTTCAGCGCGGACTTCCGCCAGGTGACCTCCCTGCACCCTGCACCCTGCGGCAGTAGGCCGCGTGTACTGCCCGAGGAGGCCTTCCCTCACGCGGCGCTCTCCCGCGCCGGCCGCCTGCGCCACGCGCGCTCGCTGCACGACGACGCCTTCAGCGCGGACTTCCGCCAGGTGACCTCCCTGCACCCTGCACCCTGCGGCAGTAGGCCGCGTGTACTGCCCGAGGAGCCCTTCCCTCACGCGGCGCTCTCCCGCGCCGGCCGCCTGCGCCACGCGCGCTCGCTGCACGACGACGCCTTCAGCGCGGACTTCCGCCAGGTGACCTCCCTGCACCCTGCACCCTGCAGCAGTAGGCCGCGTGTACTGCCCGAGGAGCCCTTCCCTCACGCGGCGCTCTCCCGCGCCGGCCGCCTGCGCCACGCGCGCTCGCTGCACGACGACGCCTTCAGCGCGGACTTCCGCCAGGTGACCTCCCTGCACCCTGCACCCTGCGGCAGTAGGCCGCGTGTACTGCCCGAGGAGGCCTTCCCTCACGCGGCGCTCTCCCGCGCCGGCCGCCTGCGCCACGCGCGCTCGCTGCACGACGACGCCTTCAGCGCGGACTTCCGCCAGGTGACCTCCCTGCACCCTGCACCCTGCAGCAGTAGGCCGCGTGTACTGCCCGAGGAGGCCTTCCCTCACGCGGCGCTCTCCCGCGCCGGCCGCCTGCGCCACGCGCGCTCGCTGCACGACGACGCCTTCAGCGCGGACTTCCGCCAGGTGACCTCCCTGCACCCTGCACCCTGCAGCAGTAGGCCGCGTGTACTGCCCGAGGAGCCCTTCCCTCACGCGGCGCTCTCCCGCGCCGGCCGCCTGCGCCACGCGCGCTCGCTGCACGACGACGCCTTCAGCGCGGACTTCCGCCAGGTGACCTCCCTGCACCCTGCACCCTGCAGCAGTAGGCCGCGTGTACTGCCCGAGGAGCCCTTCCCTCACGCGGCGCTCTCCCGCGCCGGCCGCCTGCGCCACGCGCGCTCGCTGCACGACGACGCCTTCAGCGCGGACTTCCGCCAGGTGACCTCCCTGCACCCTGCACCCTGCAGCAGTAGGCCGCGTGTACTGCCCGAGGAGCCCTTCCCTCACGCGGCGCTCTCCCGCGCCGGCCGCCTGCGCCACGCGCGCTCGCTGCACGACGACGCCTTCAGCGCGGACTTCCGCCAGGTGACCTCCCTGCACCCTGCACCCTGCAGCAGTAGGCCGCGTGTACTGCCCGAGGAGCCCTTCCCTCACGCGGCGCTCTCCCGCGCCGGCCGCCTGCGCCACGCGCGCTCGCTGCACGACGACGCCTTCAGCGCGGACTTCCGCCAGGTGACCTCCCTGCACCCTGCACCCTGCGGCAGTAGGCCGCGTGTACTGCCCGAGGAGGCCTTCCCTCACGCGGCGCTCTCCCGCGCCGGCCGCCTGCGCCACGCGCGCTCGCTGCACGACGACGCCTTCAGCGCGGACTTCCGCCAGGTGACCTCCCTGCACCCTGCACCCTGCAGCAGTAGGCCGCGTGTACTGCCCGAGGAGCCCTTCCCTCACGCGGCGCTCTCCCGCGCCGGCCGCCTGCGCCACGCGCGCTCGCTGCACGACGACGCCTTCAGCGCGGACTTCCGCCAGGTGACCTCCCTGCACCCTGCACCCTGCAGCAGTAGGCCGCGTGTACTGCCCGAGGAGCCCTTCCCTCACGCGGCGCTCTCCCGCGCCGGCCGCCTGCGCCACGCGCGCTCGCTGCACGACGACGCCTTCAGCGCGGACTTCCGCCAGGTGACCTCCCTGCACCCTGCACCCTGCAGCAGTAGGCCGCGTGTACTGCCCGAGGAGCCCTTCCCTCACGCGGCGCTCTCCCGCGCCGGCCGCCTGCGCCACGCGCGCTCGCTGCACGACGACGCCTTCAGCGCGGACTTCCGCCAGGTGACCTCCCTGCACCCTGCACCCTGCAGCAGTAGGCCGCGTGTACTGCCCGAGGAGCCCTTCCCTCACGCGGCGCTCTCCCGCGCCGGCCGCCTGCGCCACGCGCGCTCGCTGCACGACGACGCCTTCAGCGCGGACTTCCGCCAGGTGACCTCCCTGCACCCTGCACCCTGCAGCAGTAGGCCGCGTGTACTGCCCGAGGAGCCCTTCCCTCACGCGGTGCTCTCCCGCGCCGGCCGCCTGCGCCACGCGCGCTCGCTGCACGACGACGCCTTCAGCGCGGACTTCCGCCAGGTGACCTCCCTGCACCCTGCACCCTGCAGCAGTAGGCCGCGTGTACTGCCCGAGGAGCCCTTCCCTCACGCGGCGCTCTCCCGCGCCGGCCGCCTGCGCCACGCGCGCTCGCTGCACGACGACGCCTTCAGCGCGGACTTCCGCCAGGTGACCTCCCTGCACCCTGCACCCTGCAGCAGTAGGCCGCGTGTACTGCCCGAGGAGCCCTTCCCTCACGCGGCGCTCTCCCGCGCCGGCCGCCTGCGCCACGCGCGCTCGCTGCACGACGACGCCTTCAGCGCGGACTTCCGCCAGGTGACCTCCCTGCACCCTGCACCCTGCGGCAGTAGGCCGCGTGTACTGCCCGAGGAGGCCTTCCCTCACGCGGCGCTCTCCCGCGCCGGCCGCCTGCGCCACGCGCGCTCGCTGCACGACGACGCCTTCAGCGCGGACTTCCGCCAGGTGACCTCCCTGCACCCTGCACCCTGCAGCAGTAGGCCGCGTGTACTGCCCGAGGAGCCCTTCCCTCACGCGGCGCTCTCCCGCGCCGGCCGCCTGCGCCACGCGCGCTCGCTGCACGACGACGCCTTCAGCGCGGACTTCCGCCAGGTGACCTCCCTGCACCCTGCACCCTGCAGCAGTAGGCCGCGTGTACTGCCCGAGGAGCCCTTCCCTCACGCGGCGCTCTCCCGCGCCGGCCGCCTGCGCCACGCGCGCTCGCTGCACGACGACGCCTTCAGCGCGGACTTCCGCCAGGTGACCTCCCTGCACCCTGCACCCTGCAGCAGTAGGCCGCGTGTACTGCCCGAGGAGCCCTTCCCTCACGCGGCGCTCTCCCGCGCCGGCCGCCTGCGCCACGCGCGCTCGCTGCACGACGACGCCTTCAGCGCGGACTTCCGCCAGGTGACCTCCCTGCACCCTGCACCCTGCAGCAGTAGGCCGCGTGTACTGCCCGAGGAGCCCTTCCCTCACGCGGCGCTCTCCCGCGCCGGCCGCCTGCGCCACGCGCGCTCGCTGCACGACGACGCCTTCAGCGCGGACTTCCGCCAGGTGACCTCCCTGCACCCTGCACCCTGCAGCAGTAGGCCGCGTGTACTGCCCGAGGAGCCCTTCCCTCACGCGGCGCTCTCCCGCGCCGGCCGCCTGCGCCACGCGCGCTCGCTGCACGACGACGCCTTCAGCGCGGACTTCCGCCAGGTGACCTCCCTGCACCCTGCACCCTGCGGCAGTAGGCCGCGTGTACTGCCCGAGGAGGCCTTCCCTCACGCGGCGCTCTCCCGCGCCGGCCGCCTGCGCCACGCGCGCTCGCTGCACGACGACGCCTTCAGCGCGGACTTCCGCCAGGTGACCTCCCTGCACCCTGCACCCTGCAGCAGTAGGCCGCGTGTACTGCCCGAGGAGCCCTTCCCTCACGCGGCGCTCTCCCGCGCCGGCCGCCTGCGCCACGCGCGCTCGCTGCACGACGACGCCTTCAGCGCGGACTTCCGCCAGGTGACCTCCCTGCACCCTGCACCCTGCGGCAGTAGGCCGCGTGTACTGCCCGAGGAGGCCTTCCCTCACGCGGCGCTCTCCCGCGCCGGCCGCCTGCGCCACGCGCGCTCGCTGCACGACGACGCCTTCAGCGCGGACTTCCGCCAGGTGACCTCCCTGCACCCTGCAGCAGTAGGCCGCGTGTACTGCCCGAGGAGGCCTTCCCTCACGCGGCGCTCTCCCGCGCCGGCCGCCTGCGCCACGCGCGCTCGCTGCACGACGACGCCTTCAGCGCGGACTTCCGCCAGGTGACCTCCCTGCACCCTGCACCCTGCAGCAGTAGGCCGCGTGTACTGCCCGAGGAGCCCTTCCCTCACGCGGCGCTCTCCCGCGCCGGCCGCCTGCGCCACGCGCGCTCGCTGCACGACGACGCCTTCAGCGCGGACTTCCGCCAGGTGACCTCCCTGCACCCTGCACCCTGCGGCAGTAGGCCGCGTGTACTGCCCGAGGAGGCCTTCCCTCACGCGGCGCTCTCCCGCGCCGGCCGCCTGCGCCACGCGCGCTCGCTGCACGACGACGCCTTCAGCGCGGACTTCCGCCAGGTGACCTCCCTGCACCCTGCACCCTGCAGCAGTAGGCCGCGTGTACTGCCCGAGGAGCCCTTCCCTCACGCGGCGCTCTCCCGCGCCGGCCGCCTGCGCCACGCGCGCTCGCTGCACGACGACGCCTTCAGCGCGGACTTCCGCCAGGTGACCTCCCTGCACCCTGCACCCTGCAGCAGTAGGCCGCGTGTACTGCCCGAGGAGCCCTTCCCTCACGCGGCGCTCTCCCGCGCCGGCCGCCTGCGCCACGCGCGCTCGCTGCACGACGACGCCTTCAGCGCGGACTTCCGCCAGGTGACCTCCCTGCACCCTGCACCCTGCAGCAGTAGGCCGCGTGTACTGCCCGAGGAGCCCTTCCCTCACGCGGCGCTCTCCCGCGCCGGCCGCCTGCGCCACGCGCGCTCGCTGCACGACGACGCCTTCAGCGCGGACTTCCGCCAGGTGACCTCCCTGCACCCTGCACCCTGCGGCAGTAGGCCGCGTGTACTGCCCGAGGAGGCCTTCCCTCACGCGGCGCTCTCCCGCGCCGGCCGCCTGCGCCACGCGCGCTCGCTGCACGACGACGCCTTCAGCGCGGACTTCCGCCAGGTGACCTCCCTGCACCCTGCACCCTGCGGCAGTAGGCCGCGTGTACTGCCCGAGGAGCCCTTCCCTCACGCGGCGCTCTCCCGCGCAAACTGAAGTTAGCACTGCCTACTCAATATCCATACTAATATTATAAATTTGAAAGTAACTCTGTCTGTATGTCTGTCTGTCTGTCTGTCTGCTACTCTTTTACGCTTAAACCACTGAACCGATTTTGATGAAAATTGGCATAAACATAGAAAGGACGTTGAGAAAGAACATAGGCTACTTTTTACCGCGGGAAAATATATCATTCCCACGGGAAGCGAATGAAATAATGAAATGCGCCGTGTAGTGTTATAAATACACTACATGTTATTACTTACTTCATTCACGTCGATTATCATATTTTATAACTTATATCCGTTTGTTTTATTCTTATACTTTGTTTTTTCTTTATTATTTCTTTACAAAAATATTTACTTTCTCTGTTTGTTTATTTACATTTTGACGCAGCTATCAAAATTCTCATGTCTGTCTTTTATGTTTCTTATTTTTTTAATTCGCTTTACGGCATTGTATAAAAATCCTTTTAGCCATTCAATATTAAAAGAAAAGAAAAATTGTATGTTTCTTATTTCATTTCATAGATTAATAAAGTATAGTATTGTCTTTGGCTTATTTATGTTTTTTATATTAGGCCGTTAATCAATATTTTAATGTATATACATATTGTTGAGATTTAGTCAGTCGCAATTACAACCTCGAACAATACACACACGTTTTTCATTCTTGCTAATCCCGGGCAGTCGGCCGTGTTATAAGTGCAATAAGGATCATAGTGGCCCAAACGAGCCGGATTACCTGTGCGCTCGACAAACAAAAGGCGACCCGTCATCGAAACAAAAGAAACTGATAAGAAGCCGGCTGCAGAAATTCATATTTATATTCGATGCCGTATTACGCTGCAATAAGGTCTACGAAATAATTAAAAGCTATCGAAGATTTTTTGTTGAAGTTGTTTACGAGTTTCAAGTTAAAACGGAATTGGAGTAATAATTATTACATTGCATTGCATTAATACGCATCTACGTAAATCATGGCTGCTACGGCGGAACATGACGACCTGCGTGGCGTAATGGTTACCATACCGGACTGCCAATCGAGGGGTCCCGGGTTCGATTCCCGGCAAAACAGAAATTTGAATGATGAGTTTAAATTTCTGTTCTTGGTCTGGGTGTTTGTGATCCTGTCTTTGTATGTGTCCATGGCACCCACGACACAGGGTATTAATTACCTTACTGTGGGGCTATGAGTGTGTAACGTTTAATTGCTAAGTTTGTTGGAAGACACTGCCAATTTACTTAAGAAGACACAAGTTAACCTCAAGAAATGTTCTAAGGCAAGGTTAACCAAGGGGTATTTATTAACACGTATGAAATGCATCGAAGAATATTGGAAGTTATTTACATCTACGCATCAAGAACTAGTTAAGGTTATAACACAAGTACAGCGCGCGGACACCGCATATTTTGTTAACGACGAGTTCAGCACATTTGAAGATTTATACATTTGTATTAAAGCTGATATTCATGATATGATTTTGCAAATGGAGTCCTCGAACGCTTCGAGTCAACAAGCTAGTGATCAAAATGATAATACAATGTCGTCGGATGGTTGCCTATCACAAGTTAGGCTTCCCAGGATACAGTTGCCTACCTACAAGGGAAGCTACGAAGAGTGGCCTACTTTTCAAGATTTGTTCACCAGTTTAGTACATAACAATACGTCACTCTCCGATGTACAAAAATTACATTATTTGAAGACAAGTATAGCGGGCGAGCCAGAAGCGTTGTTGAGACACGTTCACGTAACTAACGCAAACTATGCCCAGGCGTGGGATACTCTAAAGAAATGTTATGGTAACAAGCGAATTATTGTAAGTACTATTATGAAAAGATTATTTTCACAAAAAAAGATGAGTGTTCAGTCTGCCCATAATATAAAAATGCTACTCGATACTACCACCGAGTGCATAAATACATTGAATAATTTAAATATCAAGACCGAGTCCTGGGATCCTGTAATTATATTTCTTTTAACACAGAAATTGGACCAAGATTCACATAAGGAATGGGAGAACTACTCTTATAAACAGAATACGGATGACTTACCTTTGTGGAGTGACTTAAAATCATTTTTAGAATCTAAATTTCGAACACTCGAGTTAGTCACTCCTACAGTTAGTACTACAATATCTGAAAAGACAAGAGAGAAGCATTTACGTGAACGAACATTTCATACTGCAACTCCTTCCGAGAAAACATGTTTACTGTGTAGCGAGAATCATACGTTGTGCCATTGCAAGCAATTTAGTAAGATGTCAACAAGCGAACGAAACAATTATGTTAGAAACAAAAACCTGTGCTATAACTGTCTGCTGGCAGGCCATCCTGTTAAGTCGTGTCGATTGCCAATGTCCTGTCGCATTTGTAACAAACGTCATCATAGTCTTCTACATGAAACAAAAACGGAGGAAGCTGGGGCTCATACTAGTGTCGCGCAAATTCAACCGCAGGTTCCTATTCAAACAAATGTAGAAGATTGTGAGTTTCAAGTCAATACAATGATGACGTCACAGTTTAATACAAACACAACACAAGGTTTTGCTTTGTTAGCAACTGCAATGGTAAAAATAAGAAGTGAAGAAGGACATACCATTGTTTTACGAGCTTTAATCGATCAAGGCTCACAGGCATCTTTCATCAGCGAACGTGCAACTCAAATGCTTAAACTCAAAAGGAAAAGGGTTCGAGGTACAATCACTGGAGTAGGTTCTACACAAACGCAAATAAATAGTGAAGTACGACTACAAATCCTTTCCACATATGACACGGAATTTTGTTTATGTATAGAAGCATATGTCATATCGAAGCAATTAACAACAAAATTACCTACTAAATCTATGAATGCTGTGGACTGGCCGCATTTACGAGATATCCAACTGGCTGATACTTTATATCACAAATCGGCACCCATCGACCTATTGCTTGGAGTGAAAGAGTATTCAGCAATCATACAACCTGGCGTCATCAAGGGACCTGCAGGCACTCCATGTGCACAACAAACATCATTGGGGTGGATTTTATTCGGCAACATAGAAGACAGAGAATCAACTACACCTACAATACTCGTAATGCACCATCAGATAGATTTAGATAATATGTTGAAGAATATGTGGGAATTAGACAACGACAAAGAAAGAAAACTAACTCAAGAAGAAAGGCTATGTGAAGAGATATATAAAAAGACACATACAAGAAATAAAGAGGGACAATACATTGTAAACTTACCATTCAAAACAGACAAGCAAAGAACACCAGACGGTAATAGCAAAGATATAGCTTTAGGAAGATTTTTACAGTTAGAAAGAAGATTCCAAAGAAACCCTAAACTGAAAGAAGATTACACAAATATTATTGAGGAATATCTGGATTTAAAACATGCAGAAGAAGTTCCTGAAAATGAAGTTGACAACAAAGCTGTCTATCTAAGTCACCATGCAATTATTAAAGATGACAGTGAAAGTACTCCAATACGCGTGGTGTTTGACGCATCCTGTAAAAATAATACACGAAGACAAAACTATATCAACCAAAATACTTGCAGCAAGAACACGTGTTGCTCCAGTTAGATGTGTTTCACTACCCCGTCTAGAACTTTGTGGGGCTGTACTCTTAGGTAAACTTTTAAAACAAGTAGCATTAGCAATGAGAATTAATTCTACAAAGGTTTTTGCATGGACCGATTCCACCATAGTTTTGTCGTGGCTTTTTGGAAACCCATTGCGATGGAAGCAATTTGTCGCCAATAGGGTAGTGGAAATATTGGATAATGTGGACAAAGAACATTGGCATCACGTTATTTCTGAACATAATCCTGCGGACGTCGCCTCGCGAGGAGCTCAAGTTTCCGAATTAAAAACTTGTACATTATGGTGGGAAGGGCCAGATTGGTTGAAAAACAGCAAAATAAATTACACTATACCACATGGGATTTCAACAAATTTAGAAATGAAAACTCTACAAGTAAATTTAAAAGTAAGAGAAGAGCAAATAGTCGACTTTGAAGATTACAATAATTTAAATGAACTTTTAACAGTAATAGTATACAGCATTAGATTCATACGTAGCAAAATAAATCCAAATCAAATAGATAAGAAAATTAGTACTGAAGAGTTCAACGAAGCTTTACATAGATGTTTGAAGATAGCTCAGAAAGAGTTCCAAGAAGAAGTAGATGACCTAAAAAAGAACAAAAACATATCAAAAAATAGTAAATTAAAAATGCTCAATCCATACCTTGATAGCGACGGCCTTCTCAGGGTGGGCGGCAGATTACGTAACTCGAACCTTCCGGAGCATACTAAATATCCTATAATATTGGGAAACAAAAATAAGTTAACTCACCTGATCATTGCTGACGCACATAAGAAAACTCTCCATGGTGGCACACAATTAGTTCTGAACTTCTGACTTACCTGAAATCAAAATATTGGATTATACACGCTAAAAACACTGTAAAAGCACACCTACATAAATGCACTATATGCGCAAGACACAAGGCTTTAACAAAAATACAACTGATGGGAGACTTACCGAGGGCTCGAACAACACCTGCACGTCCATTTCTGCACTCTGGAGTAGATTTTGCTGGTCCTTTAAAAGTTTTAAATTCAAGAGGGCGTGGAGCCAAACAAAGCAAAGCATATATTTCAATTTTCATTTGCATGGCTACAAAGGCTATTCACTTAGAGTTGGTGGGTGATCTCACTACAGCCTCATTCATAGGTGCATTTCGTCGATTCGTAGCACGCAGGGGCAAATGTACTCACATTTGGAGTGACCAAGGTCGAAATTTTGTCGGTGCTAATAAAGAATTGGCAGAGATGTTTAAAGAAGCAAAATTAGAACTTCCAGGTCATTTAGAAGAACTTTTTGCAACTGAAGGTACGCAATGGCACCATATACCAGCATATAGCCCAAACTTCGGAGGCCTTTGGGAAGCAGGAGTGAAATCCACAAAATATCATTTGCGCAGAATACTTACCAATAGTCTAACATTCGAAGAAATGTCAACTACACTCTGCGATATAGAAGCGTGTTTGAATTCTAGGCCGTTGATTCCAGTCGATACTACCGACCCTGATGCTGTAGAAACACTTACACCTGGACACTTTTTAATAGGAGAAGCTTTAGTTAGCATCCCTTCTCCAGATCTCAGAGACATTTCCATGAATCGATTGGATCGTTGGCAATTGACACAGAAACTTGTTAGGGATTTCTGGCACAGGTGGCAGTCTGAATATTTAACCAGATTACAGACAAGATCTAAATGGCTACAACGTAAAGCTGAATATAATATTGGAGATATTGTTCTGCTAAAAGACGAACTACTTCCACCTGGAAAATGGTCCTTAGGCAGAGTGACGGCTAAACACCCCGGACAAGACGGATGCACGAGAGTGTATAGTGTGAAGTGTCGCGGTGAAATTGTAAAACGTTCAGTAGGCAAATTGTGTGATTTTCCTGTTAATGATAATGATTAATTTTTAGTTTTCAACTTTCATTGTAATTTTAAAGTACTAACGTCCTTTGGTGGGCGGCATGTTGAGATTTAGTCAGTCGCAATTACAACCTCGAACAATACACACACGTTTTTCATTCTTGCTAATCCCGGGCAGTCGGCCGTGTTATAAGTGCAATAAGGATCACATATAAAAGAGGATGTTTGTATATATGACATCGCAAAACTCAGAAACTATTCGACCGATTATTATGAAGATTGGTATGTATATGTATTTTTTCACGGAGAAGGTTTATATGCTATCCATTATTATTATTATTTTATATTTAAACGCCATACGGAGTTCGCGGGGTCAGCTAGTGTATACATAAAGCTGAAGAGTTCGTTCGTTCGTTTGTATGTTTGTTTGAACGAACTAATCTCAGGAACTTCTGGTTCAAATTGAAAAAATCTTTTTGTGTTGGATAGTCGTATCGGGGAAGCCTTTTTTTCAAAGGCACACGGGCCGCGTGGTGTAAGCTAGTACCGTCGCCTATGGACACGGGCAACCCCAGGAGAGCCACCCGAGGGCTTTAGGCTATTTAACATCATGTTATGACTAATACCAAAGTCCACGCGGACGAAGTCGCGGGCGGCTACTAGTTTCTGAATATTTTTAAAACCATATTTCATTGTTACAAGCCGCTTAAAAGCCGGTAACCCTTACCCCGTTTCTATGACGTCAAATTGGAATTCGGAGTGCATTAGAAGTTTAAGTAAGAAAAAAAGCAGCTTTATCTTAATTTAATGAAAAATAGGTCCAATAAGTCCGAGATCATTATAAATCTTATAAGAAAAGCTGTATTAAAAACTAATGAATGTAATTCCCGGTGTACAGCCGTGCGTGGTGTTCTGCGGCCACCCCAGCCTGCGCTTCGGCGCCGCCGTGCACCTCGTGGAGCTGTGGGGCAGCAACCCCGCGCACGCCATCATCTTCACGGGTACGCCGACACACCCTCACCCTCTCACCCTCTCACCCTCACTTTCTGACCCTTCTTATACTTCTCAATGTGCAGTAGTTCTTATGTCATTAAGTAACCCTAATACATTTATCAAATCTGTCAAATAACTTATTATTAATACCGTCGAAAAAAAAAGATTTGTCTTGGTGGTCAAAATAGGCCGAAATTGCCGACTTCACTTCATCATCGTCGCAATTTTTTTCCATGTAGTCCCTTCTTCATTTTTGGAAACAAATAAAAATCGCTAGGGGCCGGGTCTGGGCTGTAGGGTGGGTGACGCAGTTGTTCAAAACCGTATCGGTGAATAGCAGCCGTCGCAACATGGCTGGTTTGCACGGGCGCATTGTTGTGCAAAAGGAGCACACCTTTTGTAAGCTTTCCTCGCCTTTTTTCTTTAATAGCTTCTTTTAATTGATCTAATAAATAAGCGTAGTATTCTCCCGTCACGGAGACCCCACGTTCCTTATAATCCATCATAAGGATGCCTTAATTCTGTATCCCAAAAGATCGTCGACATGATTTTTCCGGCCGATTGAGACACCTTGTACTTCTTAGGTGGGGTAGTGCCTTTTTTATGCCACTGCATCGACTCTTGCTTTGACTCAGGTTCATAATGGTGAACCCAAGTTTCATCACCAGTCACAATTCGGGCCATAAATTCCTCCCTTTGCTCTCCACAGCTGTCCAAAAACTCGCGACAACTTTCTACCCGCTCTCGTTTTTGATCCGCAGAGAGCATTTTCGGGACCCACCTTTCACAGACTTTACTCATGCCAAGATGTTGATGTAGAATGTTCAACATGGTTGTTTCTGATACTCCTACTAATGTTGCAAGTTGTTTTTTCTTTAGCCGGGCATCTTCCAAAACAAGTTTTTCAACTTTTTTGACTATTTCTGCCGTGGTAGCCTCAATCGGCCGTCCAGGTCGGATCCTGTGTGAGAGGGTTTTTTTTAATGATAAATATTTTGAATACTAATAATATATACTTTTTTTATGACCCGATCAGGCTGTAAATTGAAATATATACTAACAATGAGTCACTCAATTAGTGCCTACTTGGATGAGTAAACTCACCCCCGCCAACCCTGCCATTCCGCGAACTTTTTGACCGCCCCTCGTACATAAGTAAATTATATTTGTTTCGATTTCGATCGGCTTGAATCCATTAGCTTACCATTGGATTCACTACTGGATATTGCATTCTTTAATTCAGCACATGTTGTATTTCAGAGCCGGACTTCCCGCACGCGGAGGCGCTGGCGCCGTTCCAGCCGCTGAGCATGAAGGCGTTCCACTGCCCCATCGACACGTCGCTCAACTACGCGCAGGCGCACAAGCTGGTGCGCGAGCTGCGGCCCCGCGAGCTGGCGCTGCCCGAGCAGTACGCGCACGCGGTGAGTTCCATACTGCACAGTTCCACTGCCCCATCGACACGTCGCTCAACTACGCGCAGGCGCACAAGCTGGTGCGCGAGCTGCGGCCCCGCGAGCTGGCGCTGCCCGAGCAGTACGCGCACGCGGTGAGTTCCATACTGCACAGTTCCACTGCCCCATCGACACGTCGCTCAACTACGCGCAGGCGCACAAGCTGGTGCGCGAGCTGCGGCCCCGCGAGCTGGCGCTGCCCGAGCAGTACGCGCACGCGGTGAGTTCCATACTGCACAGTTCCACTGCCCCATCGACACGTCGCTCAACTACGCGCAGGCGCACAAGCTGGTGCGCGAGCTGCGGCCCCGCGAGCTGGCGCTGCCCGAGCAGTACGCGCACGCGGTGAGTTCCATACTGCACAGTTCCACTGCCCCATCGACACGTCGCTCAACTACGCGCAGGCGCACAAGCTGGTGCGCGAGCTGCGGCCCCGCGAGCTGGCGCTGCCCGAGCAGTACGCGCACGCGGTGAGTTCCATACTGCACAGTTCCACTGCCCCATCGACACGTCGCTCAACTACGCGCAGGCGCACAAGCTGGTGCGCGAGCTGCGGCCCCGCGAGCTGGCGCTGCCCGAGCAGTACGCGCACGCGGTGAGTTCCATACTGCACAGTTCCACTGCCCCATCGACACGTCGCTCAACTACGCGCAGGCGCACAAGCTGGTGCGCGAGCTGCGGCCCCGCGAGCTGGCGCTGCCCGAGCAGTACGCGCACGCGGTGAGTTCCATACTGCACAGTTCCACTGCCCCATCGACACGTCGCTCAACTACGCGCAGGCGCACAAGCTGGTGCGCGAGCTGCGGCCCCGCGAGCTGGCGCTGCCCGAGCAGTACGCGCACGCGGTGAGTTCCATACTGCACAGTTCCACTGCCCCATCGACACGTCGCTCAACTACGCGCAGGCGCACAAGCTGGTGCGCGAGCTGCGGCCCCGCGAGCTGGCGCTGCCCGAGCAGTACGCGCACGCGGTGAGTTCCATACTGCACAGTTCCACTGCCCCATCGACACGTCGCTCAACTACGCGCAGGCGCACAAGCTGGTGCGCGAGCTGCGGCCCCGCGAGCTGGCGCTGCCCGAGCAGTACGCGCACGCGGTGAGTTCCGCTACCAGTTTTAATTTTAATAAAATTGGGTTACTTTTTAAAAGTTTCTTGTAATTTTCATTTCATCATTTTTTAGGGTTCCGTATAATAAATTGAATTCTTAAAGGATTACTTGTGCATCTGCTTGTTGCATCAATTTCATAAATCAGGCGAAATTTGGTAGGATTGGGTAATCCTGTGATTCAAACACAAATATACAAAGTAAATAAATATATTTTTTTAAGGAAGGTTCATTTTCGAGGCATAAATTGGATAATTGCCAAAAAAATGCAAATTTTACCGTGTGAAATGGGAAGGTCCGTTACCTGGGTTTCAAATATGTTTGTGTCGGCGCAGACGGCGGGCGGGGCGGCGGGCGGGGGGGGGGCGGGGGCAGGGGGCGGGGCGCGCGCGGCGCTGTGCGGCGAGGCGGGCACGCTGGTGGTGCGGCGCGGCGGCTGGCGCGCGGCGGGCGTGCGGCGCGGCTGGGCGCGCGCCGAGCTCAGCGCCGCGCTGGCCGCCCGCGCCGAGCCGCGCGACCTGCGCGCCGGCCTGCGCGCCGCGCCGCTCTCCGCCGCGCTGCGCCTGCGCGACGCGCGCCTCACGCTGCTGCCGCCCGACGCCGAGCCGCTCTCCTCTCCGGCCTCCGCCCCCTCCGCGCCGCGCCTGCACTGGAGCGCGCTCGACGTCGAGGTAAGCGCCACGCTGCCCGTGAACCTTAGCTCGGTCTCCCGATCGCAACGCGCAGCGCCGTGGCATGCGGCATGCGGTGCCTGACCCATAATCGTATGTAAAACGTCTAGAACGGTCTCTTGTTCCGTCGCAATATGCGTCAGCGGCGGAGAGCAAGCGCGGTGAAGTGGGAAGCGGGTACACTGCGATGTACGTCAGTGCGTCGCGGGTCGACAATTGATTTGTTTGAAAATAATTTAATTATCCACATTATTATCCTTCTTTAATTAAAAAAAAAAAAAGTTTTCATCACGATCAATGTAATTCCTTTTTTAATAAAGTTTCAATACAACCTTCACGCCTCCGTTGCAAAAACATGTTTTTAGGACTGCTTCTCTGTCTTTACAAAAACAATACAAATTTTTCTTCCTCCTCCTCAAGCAATGCACAAATTTCAATAATATTATTCAAGTTGACACGTCTACTTTGGTAATTGTGGCAAAATCAACAGACCACTCCTCCGCAGAGACGGTAAACGCTGCGTCAAGCCGCATACCGAGGCGTTGTGCTTTAGGATCGGGAGACCGAGGCTTTACATCCAGCGAGCGACGGAACCCGCCCACCTCTGCCTGCTGACCAGAAGCCTCTTTTCGTTGGTCTACACCAATTTTCTAGTTTTACTCATCTTATGTGAAATTACATGAGATGAGTCTGTTGAACCTGTAGTGTGTAGTTTGATAGGTGGTAGAACTATTATGGTTCGCCCGGAGAAGTACCACCGCTGCACCCACTTCTGCCGTGAACCAACTCTTTGTGTTTTGGTGGAAAGGCGCGGTTGCCGGCCACACTTATATGAGGCGCCCACCGGCCTCCAGAGTAGCAGCACAACTGCATCCGACCTCGGACAAAACTTACCTATGCTTGCTTGAGGTTGTGTGCAGATGTCGCAAGCCGCCAACCGCCGATGCTAAAAGTAGCTAGAAGGCCCAACCGGAGGAGACTCCCAATGTAAAATAGTTATCATGCAGCACCTCACCCCATTCCGATGTACGATGCTGCGGTTTTCAACATTAACCGTAGAATCTTAGAAAACTGCATATCACCCTCACACCGCACCTCCATCCAACGAAACGCCACACATGACGATGCCGCACCAAGTTCCACAGTAGACATAGGTAAACGTGCATACGCAAATGGACTGATTGAACATACATAACATTGCGGAACGTCGTGCACTGCAACTCTGAACTTAAATACGAAACAAACCGTACAGTGGGACGATTCCATGCCTTCTCAGCATGCAGAGAGCATTCCTTTGATTCTATCGTGATTCATAATATATGGCAAAACCAAGGTATTTGTTATTTTTGTACGTCAGTGTAGATGTAATTTTTATAGATTAGGTTTTTAAATTTAATAATACCTTCTTTTTATTTTACCTAAACCTTAAAATATTAAGATTTGTACATTCAAAATTATTCAAAGTTACCCAAAATTCATGATAAATTAAAATTCGAATTTTAGGGGAAATTATGGTAATTCTGTTGTTTCTCCCGTAAATTTATTTTGTTAGAAAAAAAAACCAACCCAAAAGGACACCATTCATTCAATAAAATGAAGGTGTCATGAATTAAAATCAGTTTTAATAATAATAATAATTTAAACAATGTTCAAAGTTTCCCGAATTATACGTATGTAATGTTAATAAAACCATTTTACTATTAATAAATGTTGTTTTACCTAATGAAATCAGCTTGGGTTTAAAAGTCCTCAAATATGAAATTGCCACTCATCGAACTCAATACTCACTCTCTCAATCGAAATATGCGCCGTTGTTATCGATACACTTCCTCCATTTTATAGGCAGAACATTGATCCCTTTGGAAAAAAAACTGGGAGTGAAAGTCTATTAACTGTTTGAAGGCGGTTTTGACTGCCTCATCAGGTTTAATTTTTTTTTTCCTTGCAAAAAGTTTTCAAATTTTGAAAAAAGTGGTACATAATCGGTTGGGGCAAGATCTGAAAAGTATGGTGGGTGACGCAGAGGTTCCAGTCGCAGCTCCTCTAACTAGGCGACCGTTTGATGTGCACTGTGTGGTCTAGCGTTATCCTGAAGGAGCAGTGGGCTAGAGCAAATCACCAATCTCGGTTATTTAACTTTTCTATCATTGTTTGCAATTATTGGCGATACAAGTCTGCAGTAATTGTCTGGCCTGGACTGATCTCTAGAAGCTGTAGTGGATAACACCAGCACTGATCCACCAAACACTAACCAGTATGTTCTTTTTGGTCAGTTTTCGCTTAGGGCAAAGTTTTGCCGGTTCCCCAGGGTTAAGCCATTGTGATAATCGCTTGCGATTATCGTACAGGATCCATTTCGCATCAAGTCAATGCTGGATTTACCAAAAGGCTGAGTAGGCTGGAGCCTAGGGCAGCGGATTTCGGAGGGCGGCAAATTTGGCCAAAATTCATTTGTTTCACAACACACCCGACTGCTAAAAAAAGACTCAATATGAACTTGTTAAAGTTTTTTTTTTAGAAAATCTAATTTCTGAGGTTAGTAGAAGGAGAGGGTGTGCAAAAATTGAATAGCTTGCTGGTGGCAAATTCGCCCCTGTCACAAGTCACGGTTCAAAATCCTCTCGTTGTTGTGACAATTCAGCAAAGAAACGTAGCAAGCGACACGTGTTCGTTGGTTTGCTACAGACAATTCGTACAGGTACCGCACGAACCGTACTTTTCGAGTTTTTTGACTTTTCCGATTTGGCGAAAATGGATAAGTATCGTTTTGTAGCCAGGTAGCAAATTGCTTGCAGGAGCCAGTGCGTGGACGTCCGCAGACGCACCGCAGTGAACCCTCCATGTTCAAATGAAATCAAATGAAATCAAAAATATTTATTTCATATTAGGAATACAAAATATTCGCTTAATTAATGTCATTTTTTCCCGGTCATCGCCTTTAGGTGCCCGTTTGGGCTAGATGTTGAGCTGAGAGAAAAAAGGCGGCGGAAAAAAACTCCCAGCAGCACTCTTTTTTTTACTATATAATTGAGATAACAGTATGGCTATGGGTCCATAATGGGCACACGTGACAGCTGATCGTATGAGACACTATAAACCCACTTCCAGCTGCTCACAGATGCGAGTAATTACTAAAACTATGTATTACATTTAATTTAGAAATAGCTTTGTGTGGGCGAGATTCATTCCCACGCTCCTTTATCATTAGGATAGTCCTTAGTGTTGTAGTAAGCCTTGCGGCAGAGGACTTGTTTGACTGTCTTCTCAAAAGGTTTTAAAGGCAGGGATTGAATCTTTATTGGGATTTTATTATATATCCTTATGGACATCCCAATAAAAGAAGAGCTTTTTTATGGAGCCGACATTTCGGAAATGCCAGCTTGTGGCCGTTCCTAGTTGAGACACAGTTAGGACTATGCAAGTCCAATATTAGTGAATTTCTCTTTATTTTTGCGTACATACATTATGTTTTCGTAGATATATTGCGAAGCAAATGTAAGAATATTTATCTCTTTAAATTTTTCTCTAAATGATTCTCTAACACCTAAGTTATAAATTGCGCGAATAGCCCTTTTCTGCAAAATAAAAATTGATTCAATATCAGCCGCATTACCCCACAGTAAAATGCCATATGACATTAAACTATGGAAGTAACTGAAATAAACTAATCTGGCTGTTTCAATGTCTGTAAGGGAACGAATTTTCTTTATCGCAAAAACTGCAGAACTAAGTCTATTCGCTAACTGAGAGATGTGGGGTCCCCACTGTAATTTCGAGTCTATTGTAACAATGAAAGGAAGATCGTTTATATACAACAAAAACAGAAATGGTCCTAAAATGGAACCTTGCTGGACCCCCATCTCTACAGGTGACCCAGACGACCTTTTACCATTCACTTCAACTCTCTGAGTACTATCCCTCAAATATGATGACAGGAGTTTGAGCGCGGTACCTTTAATGCCATAGTGGTTGAGTTTCCTGATAAGGGTTTCATGCTGAACGCAGTCAAATGCCTTCCTGGGCCCACTTGAACCGCGCGAAATATTTTACACAATTAAACACCTCAAAACCAAATATAGCTACGGGGTGAATGAGCTCCCGTCCATTTTAATAAAGAAATGTGCTGAGGAATTGACCTTACCATACTATACGCTAATAAATTTATCATTACTAGAGGGCACAAATATTGCTTGTTAAACTAATTCACAAAAAAGCATCGAAGACAGATCCTAGTAATTATTGTTGTCGCCAACGATTTTAATTAGTAAAATAGCAACATTCTAGGGTAGAAAAATAATTATGTTAATTTATCAATCATAATACGGGTAGTTTTTAATGCATGTTTTATAAAGTACCTTCTATTTTCTTCAAGTTTCTGTATAAATACCGGCAAAGTGAGATGATAGATTCATTACTGTTCTAGACTTCAAGGAATTAGGTAGTAAAATAAGTACGCTAAAGCTCTGTTCAAATAAGTATTGATTTATAACTGTGTTGTCATTATAAGTGAGTTAAGTGTAATTCAGTAACTGTATCAAGTAAGTGGTTGATTGAGGTTATTGTTTCTGTGTCATAAGATTAGATTGGGTAAGTGCAGTTGTTTTTCACAGTTATATAACGAGTTAGTTTGAGTCACACATGTTCTAATGTTGTGTAGTGATATACTATAAAATACAGTGATTATTATCTTGAAAGTGGTTTGATTTACTCACATCAGAAGTGTTGCTGAATCCACGTAAGCCGCGATATAGTCGCATTGGGCCTGATCAAGTTTTGAAACATAACGTACGAGTAATATACTGAAATCGTCAGTCAGTCGTTTTTATTTTAATTTATTAAATACATACATATCATTTTAAAGTTAGGGTTGTTGGTAAAAACTGCAGAATCTGGTAGTCTTCGGGGTTGCAATGAACAAGCGTGTTTTTTTTATACCCCCTTAGTAAACGTGATAAATAAATATAAAACGTAAAACGTAAAATTTAAAACGTAATTTCGTTTTAGTAATAAATTATAGAAGTTATGTCAAAACCTTCTATATCGAATAAAAGTGAGAGGGACGCGGAAGTAAAATTAGTAGAAGATATTCACTTCAAAAACTTTTTTTAATACATTTTTTTATTGATGGGGCTTAATTTACGTCGTTTTTTGACAAGGGAAGTGATTGTACTCTTATTACTCCCTAATTGTTGACAGTTAAAATTATAACCGTTTTCCTTAAACCGTTTCACTTAGATTATCTGGGTTCGATTATTCTTATATAGTCTTAGATTATCATTCTGCTACAGGCTGATCAAAGGCTGTTTTATAAAATTTTAAAGTATATGACGTTTGTCTCGATACTTTATTTTACATTGTAGACAGTCTGGATATTCTATACTGGTTGGTAGGAGTTTCACAAGACTAAATTAAAAAAAAAACTAACAGAACTGAAAATGTTTAATTAATTCTTCTATAGATGTTAAAATCCAAATACAAAGATCGTGAGTTTTTATTTTAAAAAAAAATATCAAAACTGCATAGAATACGGCATTCCGAGGTTACTTCTCACGTGGCACATACTTTTTTGGTAAACAGATTTTGTATGATTACAGTCTACAGACAACTCGTTGCGTTTAGTAGAAGAGTTTCTTGACAAAAATTAATGCCAATCCGTTCTTGGACTACCAAATTAATTGAGACACTTTTAAACATGACGTTATCATACATTTAGTATTATTGTTCATAGTCAATTGACTTTTTTTAAATTTTGAATTGTTTTTGTGCACAGTGTCGAATACCCTATTCAGTTCCTAAAACTGCCCTTCTGATCAGGCGGTCTCTGAATGGACTTAGTCTTTTAAAAGTTACTGACAACTGAGCACGGACGATCTCATAATAACTACGAAGTTTCTGGAAGAGAATGTCAACTTTTTAGATCAAGTTTAAAAGACTACAAAAAAAATTTTTTTTTAATAACTCTATAAGTCTATATTATTACTAGCTGACTCATCAAACTTTGTACCACCTTTTCATGACTAAACCGGATGACCCAGCGTTGCTCGGGTTGAGGCAGTTTGTTTTCTTTTGGGACTCATTTTTAAATATATATATGTATATGTATAGTATTACATACACAACAACAACGACATACAATATAATAATATGTCGTGAAATGTCATAATTTTTATTTTATATTTAAGTTGATTACCGCTGAAAACACTGATAAAACTATGGACGGATATAACGGATTAATGAAAACCATTCGGAAATATTTTTCAGAGATTCAGATTATATATAAAGACGTTATATACAATAACTGGTCATTTAAAGATATTAGATATGGATATAAAATATGGGTTGGTTATAGAAGGGTGAAAATGGTCCCAGGTTCAATTCCCGGCGATTCAGAAATTTGAATGATGAGTTTAAATTTTCGGTCTCGGTCTAGATGTCTGTGTGTCCCTGCGTGTATCCATGGTGTGACACAGGATATTCTATTGTGGGACTATGAGTGACATGAGGGTGAATCATTATTTGTTTATTTATTTCACGAAATCGGTCAAGCCGTTTTGTGACTTGAACGGTGCCACGCCAATTAGGTATTTATTTATTATAAAGGCAACCTAAAAACAATTCACAATGCTTTATACAGATAAATAACAATAAAATGTACACTAGATGAATTTTTCACTTATAAGGTAGCACAGTTTTTTTTAGATAGACATTACTTTACAATTAAAATTTAAAAAAAAAATATCACCCTGCTCGTAACATATAAATAATGTTGTAAAATTTTAAAATTTTAAATTAACATCTCTATTCATAATTTTATTTAAAAAAAAAGGTATAATTTGATGGTATTCGACCGAGGTTTAAGGTAACTTCTTTTCTGTGGCATAAAAGTTGGAGAGAACTATTAATTTTTAGATCTTATAAACATTGTGCAATTTTCTGTAAACTTAAATAAATTACTCAAAAAAAAGGTGATACTTACCAAGGACATCTTAATTGTCTTACATAATTATTCTGATCTGGTGGCGTAAACAGTATTATTCTTACAAATATTTTTTTTGTGTTATTTGGTAAGGCTTCATTTACTGGCTTCTATTTGAAATCATTTGATTTGAAAATTACACACTATAGGGCTGTGAAATATCCTTTTAATATAATACTAGTGAACCAGGCAGACGTTGTCCTGCCTTCAATATATTGAAAGAGGATTAGTTTCTTTATCATCTCAAAGAGTTTTTATGTTACTGCCAAATAAGAAATATAAAACAAATAGTGACTGATGTATTGTTATTCGGACAATGTCAAACTTCTGGACGATGGCGCGAAGAATCAATGTTTGACAGTTACTAACAGAGCGAATCCGGCAGACGTTGTTTTGCCTTAAATATCAGAAATAAAGTAATATTGCGACTATAATTTGAGATTTAAACTATCCTATCTCTCAAGTTGGATCGAACTGCACATGGTGTGCGAATTTTATTATAATCGGTTAAGTGGTTTAGGAGTCCATTGAGGACAAACATTGTGACACGAGATTTATATATAATATAATAATAATATATGTTCGAATATATCGCAAATGCAACATGTCTATATTATAATACGCTGCCGCGCTGAGTCGAAATCCAGTTGACGCTCAAATACTTTACTTGCCTACGCTTCAAGAAAATCTACAGGCTATTAAGACAACAGAAGCTGATTGAATGCTTTCTGTGGGGTTGTAGGATATTAGAATTTGTGCGTTAAAAGAAATATTCGTCAGGTGAGGCCGAGAATGTTTATATTTAATTGTTGTGAATTGCTTGGAAATAGTTTATCGTAGGACTTAAAAGGAACGTCGTTATCGTTACGTTATATTAAAGCAAACCATAATAATATTAAGCATTTTACCGTTGTTGAAAAGAATAAAATATTCGCTGCAATCGGCTGCGCATTAATGTTACCTATAAAGAGGGCCTGTGAACACTGTTGTTACATATTGAAATGCGGTGATACACGACTAGTGCGATCCTATGTGAAGATCACCTGGTTAAAGTCGTGTTTTGTTATGTTTGTGCTACTCAAATTCTGGTTCTGGTTTTCTCCGATAAAAAAAATTCTTATTTATTTATTTATTAATTTATGAACACACAAGTTGAAAGAAAAATATAAAGAAAAGAATACACAAGAAAGTTTGTACAAAGGTACTACTTATTTCCATTGGAAATCTCTTCCAGTAGCCCTAGGACTGGAAATGGGTTAAGCTCAAGGTAGAGCGTGTACAAATAAATTACAAATTAAATATAAATGGATAATATACTTGCATACATACACACATACATTTTGACCTACATGTATACATAAATACATACATACATACTTATATAGATAATACATATACATACTTACTTACGTATTACATACCCAATGAAATTCTTCTTAATATATTAAAAAAAATTCATTATCTGTATATTGAGTGAAAAAAAAAAAAAAAGTTCCATTACCAAAGTACAGAAATCCATTTCACACCTTGCATGGGATAAAATATGGATCAAATTGGCAAAATAAGAGAAATAGACACAAGTTAAACCGCGGATGTTGTCGGGTATGATAAGCATGTATTCCTTGTGTTCTGACATCTGTGTGTGATAGCATGTATCCGATGTTGTCAGGTACGATAAGATGATAAGCAGCATGTATCTCTTGTATTCTGACATTTATCTTTCTGTTCTATGTCTGGTGCATATGCCTCGAACATGTCCCTTTTATTTATTATTATTATTATTATTAAACCGTGTTTGTCAACAACTAAGAACAGCTGGCCGTCGACGGGATAGTTGTTTTTTTAGTTGACTTGTTTATTGCACATCGATAAGTTCTATTTACAACATTGTGTTGCTGGCCGCTGACGGAATAGTAGGGCAGTGTTGTGAATGGAAAAATGTCGTAATCTGAATAAAACTGGCCGCTGACGGAATAGTTTTATCCAGCTGATAGGGTTAATCAATGGTATGGTTTTGGGTGACCTGTTATTGCACATTGATATGTTCAATTTACAACATTGTTGTTGCTGGCCGCCGATGGAATAGTAAGGCAGTGTTGTGAATGGAAAAATATCGTAATCTGAGTAAAACTGGACGGCGATGTGATAGTTTTATTCAGCTGATACGGTTAAACAGTGGTATGGCTTTGTCTCTGACCAGTGTGGCACAGAAGATGGAAGTCATATGACTGGCATTTAATCTATGTGACATTAATATTGTGTTTTGTTCTCGGCAGATCCACCAGACTTGGACGCATTCGGGGACGAATGCGTATGCAGGACGGCCGGATGTTGTCGCCAACGATTTTAATTAGTAAAATAGCAACATTCTAGGGTAGAAAAATAATTATGTTAATTTATCAATCATAATACGGGTAGTTTTTAATGCATGTTTTATAAAGTACCTTCTATTTTCTTCAAGTTTCTGTATAAATACCGGCAAAGTGAGATGATAGATTCATTACTGTTCTAGACTTCAAGGAATTAGGTAGTAAAATAAGTACGCTAAAGCTCTGTTCAAATAAGTATTGATTTATAACTGTGTTGTCATTATAAGTGAGTTAAGTGTAATTCAGTAACTGTATCAAGTAAGTGGTTGATTGAGGTTATTGTTTCTGTGTCATAAGATTAGATTGGGTAAGTGCAGTTGTTTTTCACAGTTATATAACGAGTTAGTTTGAGTCACACATGTTCTAATGTTGTGTAGTGATATACTATAAAATACAGTGATTATTATCTTGAAAGTGGTTTGATTTACTCACATTATAGACCAATAGCCCTACTACCGACTTCTTTAAAAGTATTCTAAAAAAAATAATGTAAAAGTGATTAAATTCATTTTATGAAAAATATAATTTATATGATGATTGCCAACGGATTTAGAAAAAAAATATCAACTACATTAGCCGTCTATAAATATATACAGAAAGCACTTGACATTATAAATAAAGTTAGGTAAAAACTACTTTGCAACAATCCGCCATGGACGTACAAAAAACAAGCAATCCGCAATCAGAACGCACAGTGCCACAAACTTACCTGGCCCGGTGGCCGAACCTGGAACTAATGCCGTCATTTTAAAATGTCATTCTGTCTGTTGTCACTGTTGACAGTTTTGTCGTTGGCGTCGTCGCTTGGTGAATTTTTACGTTGTTTTGTGTTTGAAAACATAGAAATAATGCCGAAAGCATTAAAAAGTGATGCAAGAAACATTATTTTATAAAGTTTTTAACAAAAAAATAGAACCGACTTCAAACGGTAAAAAATAAAATTGTTCAGTACCTACTTCTTCTTGCTTATGGTAATGACTCTTAAAACTATCTTTGGAGTCGGGCCCTTACTAAAATGTCGTACTATTCGTTTTAAATGGGCACCGACAGTACAGACAGTGGGAAATTACTTACTTCTTCTTGCTTATGGTAATGACTGCTAAAACTATATTGGAGTCGGTGCCCATTCAGAACGAAAGATACACTATATTTACTAAGACAGGATATTTTTGATTTTACTAAGGGCCCGACTCCAAAAATAGTTTTAAGAGTCATTACCATAAGCAAGAAGAAGTAGGTACTGAACAATTTTATTTTTTACCGTTTGAAGTCGGTTCTATTTTTTGACGTGATAACGTCTTTAAAATCGTTTTAGTCGGGTGACATGTTCAGAAACTTGTGTCACACCAAAACCTCACGAGCGCGATCGCAGGTATAACGAGAGAGAGACGGACCGATCTCCCGTCTCATCTCGAGCGCTGCCAGTCATTCCGTGAAACTTGTCACGCGGAATCCTCACGAGCGGAGGCTGGCATAGCGTTCGAGTGAGTGGACCGATCTTCCGTCTCTCTCACTCTAGCGGCATACAAACGAATGGAGATTTTCTCGTGCGGACGTTATCACGTAAACATCTCGATCGTAAACCTACTTTACAAACAATTTGCCGTTTTTTGTTAAAAACTTTATTTATTTCACTCTTTTTAGTAATTTTAATAATTGTGCACATATGTACATATAAGCATAATTGGATTTTTTTCACTTAACTTCTAAAAGTTAAAGAGATACTTTTTATAATCATGTTAATCTAATAGCCATCTAATAGCCTGAAAGAATACTACTATCAGTCCACTTGAACGTATAAATTAATGAAAGAATTTGCTCTCAGCTCCTAACCGTTGAGGAGTTGTACCTTCAATCATCAGCTTAGCAACATGAGGTGATAATTACCGGACATAAATATTTCGCTCATTTGGTGGAACATTGACGGAAATGCATTTTTTTCCAAAATCGAGTTAAGTATGACAAACTGCTCAGAATAGGTGACTGCGTTGGGAGAAACAAAGACAAAAATGAATTTCGGAGTATTTTTCGCTAGATGGCACGACCGTCAATGTATTTTAGTACACTTTGCGAAAGATTCTGCGGCAACATCGTCATATTGGTCAGTTGCGCGGGTGGTATCGCGAAGTGTTGAAGTTTTTGGATGCTACAACGACGGAAAGGTAAATATGACAACGTTTCGTCTTTTTGTTGGGTCAACGACGACGTAATTGATCTAAATAATCGTAATTTCGTCAATGTTGCTCCAAAATTTGTCTGTGTTTCATGGAAAAAAAAGACATAATTGCGTGTTTACTGTTAGTAACGTCATTGTTACTCTAAAAAAGCTTATCAATTACCGCGTAAGTAACTATTTAATCCCTATAAAAAGCTACGTCCTATGTGTGTGACTATATAATTAATTGTTATAAATATCAGTTAAAATGATGAGTGTCACTTACAACAACACTCACAACTCTCAACAAAAATCCGTTTACAGTTACGATGATAACTATGATCTTAAAAACTTAACTGAAGAAATTGGAATAAACACTATAAAAAGATACTCAAGGAACCGTAATTAAAACTAATGATTTAAAAGGATGCTGAAACTTACATAATATATAAAATAGATACTCGTATGATGGAGACTGGATTGAAGTGGAAGCAAGATCCAAGGGTGAAGAGAGAGACAAAAGAAATAAGAAACATAAATGTAAACCAACATGAGAAAACAACAAGATAAATAATCTTCGTGAAATAATGCAATAAAATTTGTACCTAGATATTTTTCTAATTCTTATGAGGGTATTAGTCTATGTAATGCGTTAAGATATTTAAAAATGTTAGTTATTATAATAATCAACCAGTTTAAACTATCACAATGAAGACTGATTAGAGTTTTGTATTTGTTTAAGTAATAAATAAGATTTTGTTCTGATTTATAAAAGTATTGCTTTATTTTGTCATAAAAGTATGAAAAAAGTAAGCGGCCATGCTGCAAAATTAACAAAATCTTGGGAAAACAATGACGGAATTGTAGGTACCTTATGTTATTTCTGATTATTTTGAGCATAAAAATAAACATATTTGAATTAATCAATACCTAATATATAAGTTCATGTTTACAGTTACAGTTTTAAAATAAATAGGCGAGCTAAAATCTTTCTATTGAGATTGTATCTCTGAAGTATGCTGATTGTATTGCATGCACCATGCAGTGCATCGTATGTTTTAAGTATGTCGAACTGTAATTCTAATAATGAGTAATAAATTAGTTTCCACACAAGTCGGACGTTTCTCTTTACCCATATACACCGTAACCTAATACATCTCTCTCTAAATATTTAAATCTCTCTCCTGTAAAATTTGAAAAAATGCAGTTCCGCCGATGTTCCACCAAATGAGCGATTTGTATTATGTTAAAACATATGACTAAAAGAATGTGTGTGCCTATTAAGTTTCAGTGTTTCCCTCGATTTCCCTAGTATCACATCATCAGATTTTGCCATTGTGACAGTTGGACCACCTCAGGAATGTAAGATTTCCAACAAAAAACATTTATTGAAAGAGTTTGCTCTCAACTCCTAACCGTCATAGTACCTTCCATCATCAGCTCAGTAACATGATAATGATGATAATTAAACACAAATACCTGTTTTGCTTTAAAAAAAAATATGAAAATCATTTGTTGTGCTATAAAATTTGAATGTTCCCTTCGATTTCTCTGGGATACCATCATCAGACTTTGACTTAGTGACAGTTGGACCACCTCAGGAATGTAAGATATCGAACAAAAGACCATTTATTGAAATAATTTTCTCTCAACTCCTAACCTTCGTAGTACCTTCCATCATCAGCTGAGCAACATGATATGATGATAATTATACAAAAATGCCTGTTTCGCTTTAGTAAAAATATGAAAATCATTTGTTGTGCTATAAAATTTGAATGTTCCCTTCGATTTCTCCGGGATCCCCTCATCAGACTTTGACTTGGTGACAGTTGGACCACCTCAGGAATGTAAGATTTGAAATAAAAAACTATTTATTGAAAGAATTTGCTTTCAAATCCTCACTGTTGCAGTTCCTTCCATCATCAGCTCAGCAACATGAGATGATAATTACTATGCACAAATATCTCTTATGCTTCAGAAAGTATAAGAAAATCAATGTGTGTGCCTATAAAATTTGAGAGTTCCCCTCGATTTCCCTGGGATCCCATCATCAGATCCTGATTTGGTGACAATGGGACCACCTCGGGAGTATAAGCATACGAACAAAAAAATAATTTCGAAAATCGGTCCACAAACGACGGAGTAATCGGTGAACATATATAAAAAAAAAATACATACAGCCGAATACAGTACCTCCTCCTTTTGGAAGTCGGTAATAAAAGTGGTATATTTTATGCCAGAAGAGAAACGTCTCAAAACGTAAATAAAACCGTTTGTAAAATTGTACGAACGAGTAGCTGCTGGTTATTGTTACCAGTTTGTGTTTCGTCGTATATCTTGTGATTTAAATATATGAATTGATGGTGTACATCCTTTAAATTGGACTGATGATGTTTTACATGATCATATTGTAATAATAAAATATATAATTTACTACTTACGTGTTTATTATTATTTTTACTCTGGAAATAGGGATATTTGATTTTCTGGCAACACTTAGCTTAGACAATAGCTGTCAATAGCACGACAGAAGCGCCGCCATGACCGGGTCAGATAAGTTTGTGGCACTATAATAATATGATGGTGTATACTTTTTTCGGGCCATTGCCTCACTTTGCGAGTAACCGTCGTAGAGTCAATAACCCTGATGATGCTGTGTTTTGGGGCGAAACACGTGTTGTTGGTGATACGCATGTTGGTGTATATTTTTTATTGCTGCTGTGCATGTATCCTATGTGGGAGGGAGGGAGGTGCTATTGCATGAAAAAAGTATACACTGTCATACGTTCTGATTGCTAATTGTTGCATAGTTTTTACCTAACTTTATAACAATGGAGTTCCGCAAAGTAACGCCTGATGATACTATATGTCAGTCAGTCATATCTTTAGCTAGCTTCATGAAAATTGGGCTTCTAGATGTCCTTATGGATATAATTAAACACACGTAGTTTTATGTGTTTACGTTAAATAGGTTTTGAGTTATAGATGGGTCAAAAGTGGCACCAAGTGGTTCGTGTAATATTACATTCGGCGCTGGCTAGCCAGTTCCTTTGCTTGAAATTGGCTTGTGACGCTGCCGCGTGTCTAGAGCACTGGTGCTACGATGGAACTCGAATTCATAAATACCGCGAATTTTCAATTTGTCCATAGTTGTTATAGTATTAAGATATTTGTAAACTAACCTACAAATATTTTTATGGTCTATTTATATTATTATGGTCTGAAATAAAGAATTTATTATTACTATAGCAATGTTGAAGCTCAAACAAATTTAATGAGGTGAAAACAAATGAAATAGGAATTTTAAGACAATATTTTTCTGGCTTTAATTTCTAAATAAATTTGAATTTGGAATTCCTAATCAAACGCAAGATAGTTGATTTTAAAGTAGTCAGTATTGACTATCGGCAGTTTCATATGTAAGGACCTATTATTAAGTGGGTCACGAAGAAGCTGTGCGAAAATTAGCGGGCCATGGCAAAACAATGTTTGGGAAACACTGGACTAAGCGCGTGTTGATTGATGGATCGTTGCCCGCAGGCGCTGGTGGTGGCGCTGGCGCGCGAGGGCGTGGGCGAGGCGCGCGTGGAGGCGGGCGCGGACGGCTGCATCGTGCACCTGCCGCGCCACGACACGCTGCTGCACGTGGAGCGCCACGCCACGCACGTGTTCTGCGAGCCGCGCGCCGACCTGCGCCGCGCGCTGCGCCGCGCCATCTCCGCCTGCCTGCCGCACATCTAGTGACGCCGCACGTGCACCTGCCGCGCCACGACACGCTGCTGCACGTGGAGCGCCACGCCACGCACGTGTTCTGCGAGCCGCGCGCCGACCTGCGCCGCGCGCTGCGCCGCGCCATCTCCGCCTGCCTGCCGCACATCTAGTGACGCCGCACGTGCACCTGCCGCGCCACGACACGCTGCTGCACGTGGAGCGCCACGCCACGCACGTGTTCTGCGAGCCGCGCGCCGACCTGCGCCGCGCGCTGCGCCGCGCCATCTCCGCCTGCCTGCCGCACATCTAGTGACGCCGCACGTGCACCTGCCGCGCCACGACACGCTGCTGCACGTGGAGCGCCACGCCACGCACGTGTTCTGCGAGCCGCGCGCCGACCTGCGCCGCGCGCTGCGCCGCGCCATCTCCGCCTGCCTGCCGCACATCTAGTGACGCCGCACGTGCACCTGCCGCGCCACGACACGCTGCTGCACGTGGAGCGCCACGCCACGCACGTGTTCTGCGAGCCGCGCGCCGACCTGCGCCGCGCGCTGCGCCGCGCCATCTCCGCCTGCCTGCCGCACATCTAGTGACGCCGCACGTGCACCTGCCGCGCCACGACACGCTGCTGCACGTGGAGCGCCACGCCACGCACGTGTTCTGCGAGCCGCGCGCCGACCTGCGCCGCGCGCTGCGCCGCGCCATCTCCGCCTGCCTGCCGCACATCTAGTGACGCCGCACGTGCACCTGCCGCGCCACGACACGCTGCTGCACGTGGAGCGCCACGCCACGCACGTGTTCTGCGAGCCGCGCGCCGACCTGCGCCGCGCGCTGCGCCGCGCCATCTCCGCCTGCCTGCCGCACATCTAGTGACGCCGCACGTGCACCTGCCGCGCCACGACACGCTGCTGCACGTGGAGCGCCACGCCACGCACGTGTTCTGCGAGCCGCGCGCCGACCTGCGCCGCGCGCTGCGCCGCGCCATCTCCGCCTGCCTGCCGCACATCTAGTGACGCCGCACGTGCACCTGCCGCGCCACGACACGCTGCTGCACGTGGAGCGCCACGCCACGCACGTGTTCTGCGAGCCGCGCGCCGACCTGCGCCGCGCGCTGCGCCGCGCCATCTCCGCCTGCCTGCCGCACATCTAGTGACGCCGCACGTGCACCTGCCGCGCCACGACACGCTGCTGCACGTGGAGCGCCACGCCACGCACGTGTTCTGCGAGCCGCGCGCCGACCTGCGCCGCGCGCTGCGCCGCGCCATCTCCGCCTGCCTGCCGCACATCTAGTGACGCCGCACGTGCACCTGCCGCGCCACGACACGCTGCTGCACGTGGAGCGCCACGCCACGCACGTGTTCTGCGAGCCGCGCGCCGACCTGCGCCGCGCGCTGCGCCGCGCCATCTCCGCCTGCCTGCCGCACATCTAGTGACGCCGCACGTGCACCTGCCGCGCCACGACACGCTGCTGCACGTGGAGCGCCACGCCACGCACGTGTTCTGCGAGCCGCGCGCCGACCTGCGCCGCGCGCTGCGCCGCGCCATCTCCGCCTGCCTGCCGCACATCTAGTGACGCCGCCCGTGCACCTGCCGCGCCACGACACGCTGCTGCACGTGGAGCGCCACGCCACGCACGTGTTCTGCGAGCCGCGCGCCGACCTGCGCCGCGCGCTGCGCCGCGCCATCTCCGCCTGCCTGCCGCACATCTAGTGACGCCGCACGTGCACTGCCGCGCCACGACACGCTGCTGCACGTGGAGCGCCGCACATCTAGTGCGCCTCCCCGACGCGACACTTGCAATAAACGCAATACTCGGCTACTCGCCCAGTCATGTACCGTGTTTCATTTCTCACCTCCCCTCCGCGTCCGTCCCTCGACGCTCCTTAAAGAACGAACCACGTGAAAGACAAGTTAGCGGCATGGTTAACGTTACCTTAAGCACGTTTATTACAACCCACATTGTATTATTGAGCAGCGTGGTGGAGTAAGCTCCACGCCTTCCCAATAATAATGGGGAGACCCATGCCCAGCAGTGGGACGCAATAAGGGTTGCAGCCAATCATGGTTAATATTCGAAATAAGTGTTTTAGCATTGTTGCTAAGAAAACTGAGGACATAACCAAATTCGCTTTTCTGATTAGTTCTTGTATATGATTTCAGAAATGTAAAGAACATGAAAAATGTTTACTTCAAATAAGGAGGTCCAGTTATTACATACGATCAAAGTAGTGGCTCTTAAGTTATTGAAATTGCATATTTGAAAAACTTATATTTATCGATAATCTCGACAGTACGTATATTCGCCTCTCTAATCGAATAGGTGAACTCATCAGAATTTGGACAAGACATTTTAGTTATTTTAGACTTTATTATCATAATCATAAGGAACTTTTTCGAGTGTCGAGAGTAAGACGTGTTATTGCAATGATCGTCTAACAGCAACTGTCGGCCCTGATGTTTACGGTGCCATTTAGCGCAGCGTGATCACGCTCAATGTACCCACACTAACGATACTTCGTACCAACTCTACTGGGGGGGTGCGGGTTATTTGGAACTCTGTGACAGTTTGAGTCAAAAGAAACATTCGTTTATTGTGACCACTCACTGATTCCAATTAAGTTACCTACTTCTGTGGTCTTGGCATCAAAACTCTGCCAAAAATTTCTATGAATAATGAAATGATTCTCAAAGAATTTAATTCAATTTTTATACGAAGTATACATACCAAAACTAACTAAAAAATGAGTAAACCGAACACATATGCGCTTCGCTGCAGTCCCGTGGCCCGATGACACTGCACACTGGTTACTACTCTTGGTAAGAAATGAAACTGCTTGTTTGAATGATACATTTTATATTATAAATAAACATTTATTAACACTTAGTAGAAGCGATAAAATCGGTAATATAATAGTGAAAACGAAAGCCGGGTCGGCCGTACTACATCGAGAGATCCTTCACACTAGCGTCTATATCGTCTACAGCGTACGTCCGATACACACATGCACGCGCCGGCGGGTGAAAACATATACATACACACTATTATTTAACGCGGGATCTCCAGTGGAACGCGCCTGTGTCATACACGCGCGGCGCCGGGGCCATCTTCGGGAGAGCAGATGTGCTTATCTTCCGATACTTACGGCGGCATGCGTGGCTGCATGCCGCCGTAAGCATCCGCCCGGCCTCGTAGGTTTGGCAAAGGGAGATCTCCCGCCGGGCGAGGTGGTCATGCCCGGGGAGCGGCCGCGCTCCAACTGACTCAATTCGGAGCTTGTATAAACAATCCAATAGCTCGGATATTCAGAAAACTTCGATAGCGTGATTCAGTAATACCCGTGGCGCCATCTCTTGATGAGTATCGAAAGGTCGCTACAAAGGCATCCGCCCAGCCAGAACCACCGTCTTCCCCGGGACTGCTGGCTGGGCGGATCGAGCTCCCACTCACACCGTCCACAACCCCGGGAGCCCCCTTTTAGTCACCTCTTACGATCAGGCAGGGGATACCGTAGCTCTATTCTTAATCCCCAAGTTACAGGGACTGGACCTATGTCCTACATCTCCTTCCGAGAAGAGAGCTATGTCCAACAGTGTGACAGACAGGTTGAAAAAAATGCTCTTCAAACGTGCTCTCAGATTCGAAAATTGCTTCTACAAATTGATGTACTATCTGCAATAATCTACCTGCTTACCATGCACTTGTAAATGTGGCTATCGAGTAACCACTGTGCAACAAATTGATGTACTATTTGCAATAATCTACCTGCTTACCATGCACTTGTAAATGTGGTTATCGAGTAACCACTGTGCAATGTAATCAAATGTCACGGCGTGGCGCGTTGCCAAGCTGCGCTTACGATTGTAAACCGCGTAAGCAACATAAACGCTAGTGTCAAGTAGCTGTAAGTATGCTTCTCCTAGTGTAGTAACAAAAAAATAATAGTGAATATTTCCAAAATAATAATTTAACGATTTCATAAAATATTCAATCTTTCTTTTGTGTATCTCTATTCCATTGAATCCTAAAGATTAAGTTTTATATTTAAGATACCATTTAAAAACACTATTACTTTAATTTAATAACCTATTCAATACGAAGCGAGTTGAGATACAGACATCTAAGACTACAATGGTAATTTACACAATTGTAATAATAACAGGAAATAGGAGTCATACAATTTCATTTACAAAATATTTTCAATATTTAGTAAAACATTCAAAGTTTTGTGATATGATATTTTGTTAAAAAGGAGTCAGATGTTCAATATATATGTAATTAATATTTATGTGGTTTTAAATGCGTAGTGAACAAAATTTGTAGAGTCGGGTGTGCGGCCAATACAATAGCTGCCTACGGTACTATACTGCTGACTACGGTATTCAAGACAAGTTTCAAAAATCTAGTTATTTATTTTCAAGTATAACACAATTTCAAAATCAAACGAACATTTACCTACGAGAAGCCAGCAGAATAAAGACTAATATAGGGCAGTATCAAATAAAACGGAAACAAGGTCGAATGAAGGATTTACAAGTAAACGACACACGCGTCGACGGTCGCAGTCAACGGTCGCAAATCCTAGTCGACATAATACTGCCGTCGGCCTACCCGATAGCGCGGACAAAAGTTCATGGATTCCATCGACCAAATGATCGGCGACGACCTTCGACGGGCGGGATCCGAGTGGAAGTGGCGCGGTCGAGCACGAGAAGCGGCTAGGCGTTGATGTCGAGGTCGGCGAAGAGGTCGCCGCGCGTGGCCACGGTGAGCGCGTAGTGCGAGTTGAGCTGCTGCAGCAGCTCGCGCTCGTCCAGCATCTCCAGCGCCTCGACGCGCGCGCGGTCGTCGTCGGGCAGCGCGCGCCACACGGCGTCCATGTCCCAGGCGCGCGCGGCGTCGAAGCCGGCCGCCAGCATGCGCGCGGCCTGCGCCGCCGGCTCGCGGCACTCGCGCTGGCCGGCCAGGCCGCAGCCGCGCGCGCTCAGGTTGCGCAGCATCACCTCGCCGAAGCGGTCCCCCAGGTTGCACTGCTCGTACACCAGCAGCACGCAGCGCGGGAAGGCGGCGGCCAGGTGGCGCAGCAGCGCGGCGGCGGCGTCGGGCCGCAGGTACACCAGCACGCACTCGGCCAGCAGCAGCGTGGGCGCGGCCGAGGCGCCCGCCGCCGCCAGCTTGCGCTGCACCTCGCCGAGGCAGCTCAGGTCGCAGCCCAGCAGGTGGTACCCGTCCGAGTGCAGGTCGCCCGACCGGATCATCACCTCCCCGTCTGTCGACGAGTCATTGTTTTCCTGCACTCTTATGTTGGCTGCAACCCTTTTTTACGCCCCACTGCTGGGCACGGGCCTCTCCCCATTATTGGGGAGGCCTGGAGCTTACTCCACCACGCTGCTCCAATGCGGGTTGGTGGAGGTGCGGGTTAGTGGTCAACCCGCTGTCGGATGTTTTGAAACCGCCCATAAAGCCTCCGACAAGGTTTAACGACTGTTATCTAACAACAACCGGGACCGACAACTTAACGTTCATTTCTTCATTAAATTTTTTGCCACTAGCGGTCACCCATCTCACACCCGACCGCGCCCGTTTGGCTTAATTGCATAAATCGATTGCGTTCTACGCTAACCGCCGGGCCAGACACGCTTCAAGCACTTTTCTGTTACTGCACTTTTATGTTACCTTCGTACAATCTAATACTTAAAGCAAAAAAAATATATCTGTAATGACCCAATATTATGCTGACATCATGTATGTTCAGATTGTATTAATTTAATCCTACAGCCAGTCTTGAGGCATCAATTCTTCTATAATGTATTAGTTTTAGTTCCAAAACTGCTCGCTAGATGGTGTTAGTGAACAATAATTGATTGCTAAATCAGACTTGAGATTTTTTTCTAGGTAGCATAAGTAGTCAGAATATAGTTTAAATATTTATTTTCGCATCTTCACTATGTCTTCGTTAACATATCAGTATAGTGATACATAGTAATATGTACATACATAAGTATAATAGTGTTATAGACGTTATAATAAATAAGTGTAAATCTGTATGAGTGAATAAATCACTACAACCCTATCTGGAGTTTTACTTCACTAGAAGAACAATGTTGGTGGTTGTTTTTTGGGACCCATCATCAATATGTGTACTGAAATTATATCCAAGCATTATCTTCAGCTGGATTCAGAGAGCGCAAGGCTGAATGGAGTGGCAAATGTCAGGAAAGGCCTATGTCTAGCAGTGGACCTCTAATAGTTTAAAACAGGGTTTGTATCCTGGGCCACATCTATCAAATAAATAAAATTGGTTAGTGTATTTGTAATATTAAAATAACCGCTTTTTACTATATTTATATGAAGTGTATATGATACATATACCAAAATTTCATTTTTTACAATTTTTGTCTGTCTATCTGTTCATTTGTTCAGGCTAATCTCTGAAGAGCGCAAAGCCCGGAAGTTAGTATAGAACGCAAACGATGCACGTTAAGGTCCCGGTTGTTGTTGATAGATAACAGTAGTTAAACCTTGTCAGAGGCCTTATGGGTGGTTTGAAAACATCCGACAGTGGGTTGGTCACTAACCTGCATCTCCACCAACCCGCATAGGAGCAGCATGGTGGAGTAAGCTCCAGGTCTCCCCAATAACGGGGGAGAGACCCGTGCCCAGCAGTGGGACGCAAAAAGGGTTGCAGCCAATCTCTGAAACCAATTTTGACAGCACTTTCACTTACAGGTAACTGATGATAAGGAGTAACTTAGGCTACTTTTATTTTAGAAAAGTTCTAATACTAAAGTCCACGCAGACGAAGTCATGGGCGGCCGCCATGTGATATTATGATAGACACACTTAAATAATTTGTTGCAAGTGCTGAAGTATTTAACTCTTTAGCACCCCAAATCATTGAATCATACATGTATGCGTAGCTAAAATCTTACTGTACACAGAGGTACATGCAAATCACATGCATACAGATATCATTAAAACAAATGCTAATAAAGTCAATGTCGTACTGTGGACACAATCAGAATCCAGAGATAAATAAATTTTTATTTTTGTTCTATCACCAAGCATACCAAGCTCTTTTCAAAATTTTAACCAATCTATATCTATACTAATAATATAAAGCTGAAGAGTTTGTTTATTTGAACATGCTAATCTCAGGAACTACTGGTTTAAATAAAAAAAATTTTAATGTTGAATAGTCCATTGAGGAAGGCTATAGGGGCAAAAAACTAAAGTCCACACAGACAGACAAAGTCATGGCGGCCTCTAGATCCTATACCTAATATTCTTATACAACAGACTGATATGGTTGCCCTAACTGAATTTTATAAAAAATATGAATAACTTTACCTTCCTTAACTATCTTCTCAAGCAACTGTTTGTTGCGCTTAATAATGTGGCACTTTTTTGCTGTGACAGATGGAAAGTCCAGCTCAATGAAGTTGCTCACAGCCTGAGTGGAGTCCTTGAGACGCCAATACAGAGTATCATACCCACAGCCCAGGTTTATTATTTGACATTTTGTGCCAGCTCTCTAAAATATCAAAAAGTAACATCACTTACATTAAACAATTATACGTAGTATGTATAGGGCCTGCCAAATAGTCTGCCGACTATTCACAACTCCGACACCACTCATCATTTAAGGGGATAAAATAAGGAGAAAAAAGTTTAGGGGTTAAACTGAGTCTCGTGAAAGTAAAACCTTATGGGAAGAAACCTTTCTAATGCAATTGAAACTGTGGATTATCAATAGCACTGAATGAATTATATATAACCCAAGCTATTTTAAATAAAAGTAACACAAAAGAATATTCCCATTTGTAATTTTTATGTAGGATATCTGGTTGACTGCTAGGTACTTTGCCAGAACAATCACACATTTCTGTACCTTGTAATGTTGTACGATAAACATTCCATAATATTAATTTTTATTTACATGAATTACATAGATAATCCAAATTAACAATTAAATAAATAACCTTAACCTAAATAATAAATAAAAATACAACATTAAAAATATTAATTAAAATGATGTAATAAAATGTGCATGTAAGTTATGCACTTTCGTCCACGGCCGTACTTGTTTACGTGTTCGTGGATTGTGGAATCTTCCTATTTTTTATGAGGCGGGTCGTGGAGCTCGACCATTCATTATAATGCTCAGACCACGGCTTCGCTTGGTGTAGTCAACACGCATTAACATTTGATTTGTGTTCAAGTACCTCATACGTGTCCTATATTGTTATTTCTTAGACCATTATTATTAGTATTACGGAGGAGAACTTTTCATTTTCTCGTATAATCAAACGAGATTAATATACATAAAATTATTATCAAGCAGCGGACCGATCAGGGGTCCGACATTCGAGATTCGGATTACCGAATTGGCTTATTTATAAAATATAAAAACGGAGTTGGATTGGACCGCGGGCCTTGATATCACCAAGCGGACACAACCATGCCGACCTTCTCTTGCGACCACATGAGTGACCATACCACAAGGACTACCACCACTTCACCGACAGGGGAGTACCAGCGACGGTGAAACCAGACAGGCATAGACCACCTACGACCTTCTCGTGCTTTTGTTTTTTTTTTAAATAAATTGTGTATACAGGTGCAGTGGTTTGTTTTTTTTTTAATCCCCTCTGTACACCGTAACAACCTACACATTGGTTTTTGAAATAAGTGGCATACAATCACAATAATTATTAGTCGTAATCATTAAAGATGACAGTATTTTCTTACTTTATACTTTTGAGCATGGCTTTTCAGTAGTCTCGTTTTAGTTTTATAATTTATTTATTTTTCCTTTGTCCAATAATAATTAAACAATTTTCACTTCACAAGCAGTGACATTTAAATTGAATTTCTAAGGCTTTATAAACCACAGGCTTTTGCCACACAAACTTTTGCTGGATACCAATATTTACGATAAGCCTAAATAATCTCAGTTCTAGTAAGGCTTGGATCATCTTGGGTGGCCCTTAAAGGTATATGATGTATATTGTATTACAGTCCATCCATAATCTTAATCAACGTTATTTTTCTTACCTCTAAAAATTGATGTATAAACATCTCAATGGCCTTAACTCTCGCATAGTAACCTCGGTTTATCTCAGGGGCCTTCCTGTCGGTATGCTTGGCGAAGTATTTAATGTAATCGTCCTTCCAATAGCCCAGCTCCACAGCGCACCGCTTGCACTCCGTGGCGTCAGTGTTCGTCGCAATGATGGCCTCATCTTTAGCCGTCCACGACATGATATTATCCATCTTGTCAATTGCCCTAGCGATTCAATATTCACGTATGAAACAATACATTTCCGGCTTCATATATTTCAAGTTTTAACTATTTTACGCGTTTTAACTATCTATTTGGTAATATTTAAGTGTAGCCAAAATATTTTAAGTTTACACAATCATTATTTATTGCAAGCCAATGACAATTGACAACTATGACAAGACAAGACAACAGTACAACACTGACATTGACAGATGACATCGGTAGGGATGCGACGATATATCGGAAAACCGATAAATATCGATCGAAAACGACGATACGCCGATATCGATATGTCGGTATAGGAAATAACTCAATATTGTAACAAAATATCGAAAAAACAGCCCAAATTATGTATCCACAAAATCAGGTAAAATGATGTTACTGGCGACAATGAAGTCTAGAAATATTATTCTGATCTCGACTCTATCGAACGGTCATCTAATGCTATAGGTACACTATCAACAGGTGACTTTACCAAGGAAATTCCGAAAATCTTTCTTATACTATAGTTACCGGCTTACCGCCATGATTGGGTTTAGTGACATCGCTAACCAATATTCTCTGTCCCTTTCCCACGCATGCAAAAAGCCTATGTTCTCGTGCGCGACATAAAGAACTCAGTCTTTGATAATCTTCCGCGCCGCTCGCATGCAAGTAACCTTGCAAGCTAATAAGGCGCAATATAGGACAAATAAAAATAATAGTAAAATAGATCTGATGTAAATGTACATTTCGTAATTGTATTATAGTTTAGTTTTTTCCTTTTATATTTTTATCATTGTATCTTTGCATATTTCATGAAGGTAAATATGGCGAACTAAATATACACATATTACTAAACACCCATATTTGTGCAAATAAATGTCTTTGTCTTTGTAATATATCGGTGTAGTGCGTCCGGCATTTTCGCGTCTTTTCGGAAAAATTTCACTGGAAACGTATTATTTTGTTCCCCCGCATCCATTGACACCATTCCAGCAGGTTTCCGGCCGAAGTTTACAGTCAGAAAATTAACAAGAGTATTCACAGGACGAGATTAACGAATCGACGAGACGAATGGACGAGATTAGCAAATCTAATTGAATATTAATAATTATACAAAATATTGGTTCTATCATATCTTAGACTAAAAATAATGTACTTATTGTATCATATTGACATAATAACGTACCTACCTATAATATACCAGAAAAAAAACTTTTTGACCTTTATGTGGTAACCCTAAATTTGGAATTTTGACCTCAGTACGTAAAAAAAAATCATTTTCTCAAAACCTAGGCCCAAGTTGAAAGTGATATTTTTGTGGGTGATAAACCTTAGTGTGAGGAATCTTTTTGTGCTAGACAGAGGTTCTACTTCGTGCTAGAAAAATTATAAAAAAATAAATACTGATTTCGATAAAACATTCTTTGTTTATGGGACTTTTCAACATTTTTAATTAAAAAAAACTGCATAATGTGCATCGAAAAAGGCTTCATAAAACTATTCATTTATTTATTTATTCTTTTTTTAAGATTTTTTTAGTATGTTTGGTGTGTAAGGTCACGAAAACTTATTTTTTTTTAATCATGTATGGAGAATTGAAACGTGGGAGTTCTACTCTTGCATTTGGAATTTTGGAATTATGTTTTTTTTTAGTAGATATATCCAATTAAAGGCAGAGTCACTTTTTTGGGCGGAAAAAACACTGTGCGATGCCATAATTGAAGAAAAAAATCCTTACATGCAATGTCAATGTCAATATTGTCAATTGTCAAAACTGTCCGTCCAGTCCAGCCAGTCCACTCAAAATTACAAATACAATTGAATAGCAAAATGTTGCAATGCAGACAAAAGTTGTGAAGATTGTAGTACAATATTTTTACTTTAGTATATATTAGCGCAGAATTGTCTAGCATTTGTCTATACATTAGAGTACACATTACTAACATTAGTCTAATAAACTTTATTACTGTTTGCAAAATTTTTTTTTGTACTTTGGAAACTGAATAACGTTAACTGGATAAGTTTTAATTCATATTTGTATTTGTATTCATAGCATGTTCAACATGCTAGCGGCATTTTTATACGTTTTCGAAGTTAAGAAGGAACTTTTGGTATGCCTTTCCCTCTCTGTGCTATACATAACCTACTACTTGGTGGAAGTCGTCAAGGTAAAATCAATTGACATTTTATAATACGGGAGCATAGGTAAACGGGGATACAAGGAGTATTCGTTTTCCAGAAGCCGATGTTGGTGTGCCGCGCGGGCGATTTCCGGCAGCTGCTGGAGGAGCGAGTGCCCCTGCTGGACGAGCACTACTGGCCTACGCCGTGGTGTGTGGAGTCGCGCCTGCAAACCGTCCTGGGCTCCGTCATCCGCACACACTTGTTGCCACAAGTGCACTACCGCAGGTAACATACACCATCTGCTGTAATATGTAACTCAAGGTAACTTAGCACCAATCATACTTTTAGCACTTTCTTATTATTTATTTGCTGGTTGCTTATTATATCTGATTAAATAACTTTAGCACATTGTAATAAATTTTATGGGATTACTAATCTAGAGATAACATTAGTGTAATTCAACTTTAATGCCTTATTTCCGTATAGTTGCATCATGATTATAATTTTATATGTGTGAAATAAAAAAGTGTTTTGTTTTTTGTGTTGCTTTTTTAGTGTTTAATTTAAAAATATTGTTCTTTCTTATTGTAATAAAATGTGAAAATTATTTTATTTATATTGAGTGAGTGAAGAGTGGTACTGGAGGATTTTTGTCTGGCTCTTACCCTGAACCCATCGTTCATAAGGTCCCATAGAACCAATGACCATGTAAAGATAAGCCCCTTTTTGTGACCCACTACTGGGCATTGGTCTCTCCACATTATTTACTGTGAAAATTATTTTATTTATATTGAGTGAGTGAAGAGTGGTACTGGAGGATTTTTGTCTGGCTCTTACCCTGAACCCATCGTTCATAAGGTCCCATAGAACCAATGACCATGTAAAGATAAGCTACAACCCTTTTTGTGACCCACTACTGGGCATTGGTCTCTCCACATTATTTACACCACACTGTTCTTGCAGGTTGGTGGAGATTAATGGTTCTGTTTGAATCTAAATATTAATATTTATTTGGTTATATATTTGTACCAATATATTAAAAAAACTGAATGAATCTAATCATACCAAATATGAATGAAATATTTATGTTTGATAAACATAACTTACAATTTTCAGAGAGATCTTAAAGCTGTCTGATGGCGGGCAGGTGGCCCTGGACTGGGCAGATGAGCCAGCGGAGTTGCAGAGTGAGCTCGGAGACCTGCCCGTGATGCTGGTGCTGCCAGGGTTGACGGGTGACTCACAAGCCGACTATGTTCGCTGCCTAGCTGCAGTGGCGCGCCGCCTGCCCGCACGCTTTGTCGTATTTAACAACCGCGGGCTCGGTGGGCTGCCCATTACGGTTGGTATACTCTATGACTGTAAAGTTGCTAGTCTTTCTGCGCTATATTGAAATGTTCGTCATTGTCATACGTGATGTTTGTGTCATCGCATTGATTACATAATGCAGCAATTTATTATTTTATTACCCATTAACTTCCTCTGTTCTTTACACGAGCAGACGCCGCGGCTGTACTGCGCGGTGAGCCACGAGGATCTGGGTGAGGTGGTGGAGGCGGTGGGCGCGCGCGGCGACGGGCCGCTGCTGGCGGTGGGCGTGTCGCTGGGCGGGCTCATCCTGGGGCACTACCTGGCCGCGCTGGGCGACCGCGCGCGCGTGCAGGCCGCGCTCGTCGTGTCCTCGCCGCTCGACGTCGTCAAGGGTGAGCACTTCCCGCAGTGTCGCTGGGCGGCGATCAAAAGCTTTCATATTCCTCATCGATATACAGAAGGGCTAGGCTTCGAAAGGGCCGGTTACACTCAAAGTAATCGTTAGCGCATCTCGTAACGCGTTGCGCGGGCGGTGCCGGTGTTGCAGGGTCGGAGTGCATGGAGCGGCTGCCGCTGAACGCGCTGCTGTCGTACCACATGGCGCGCAACCTGCGCAACACGGTGTCGGCGCACGCGCGGCTGCGGCGCGGGCCGGGCGACTGGGCCGCCGTGCAGCGCTGCCGCTCCGTGCGCCAGTTCGACGCCGCCTTCACCGCCGCGCACTTCGGCTTCGGCTCCGTGGACGCCTACTACCGCGCCGCCTCGCTGCGCGACAAGCTGCGCCACGTGCGCGTGCCGCTGCTCTGCCTCTGCGCCGCCGACGACCCCTTCCAGCCGCTCGAAGGTGAGGGATATTTTTTTTAATAAACATTACACACTTATAGCCCCACATTAAGGTAATGAAAACCCTGTGTCGTGGGTACCATGAACACATACGAAGACAGGAACACAAACAACTCGACCGAGAATAGAAATTTAAACTCATCATTCAAACCGTTTCGCCGGGAATCGAACCCGGGAGCCCTCGATTGGCAATCCGGCATTGTAACCATTGCGCCACGCGGGTCGTCAAAGTGGTCGGGTGATTAGTATTTTCGACTCTTCTGAACGCTAACAAGGCACTTTATTGTCCTCGTCTTTACTACGTCACACAATAAGAGAGATGGATCTCAGAAAGCTTCAGTCATTCTGGGTAACTTTGAATTGACGTTTAACTTTGAACAAAGTTGGAAAAACGATTTGACAATTTATTACATCGAAACTTTTGGATGTTTCAATATAATAACTGTATATAATGGATTGCTAAAATGTTATTGTATCAAATAAAAATTTAAAAAATAAACAGTTAATGCCATAGTTCTGAAAATTCCCGCCTTTTCCGTGGTGAAGTTGCTGGAAGTTTTTGAGCTCTGGTTTGGAATCGTAAACTAGTCCACTTTGATTCATATGGCAAAACCAAGCTATTTGTTACTTATGTACGTCAGTGTACATGTCATTTCTATAGATTAGGTTTTTAAATTTAATAATACCTTCTTTTTATTTTAACTAAACCTTAAAATATTAAGGTTTTTACTTTCTAAAAAAAATTATTCAGTTACCCAAAATTTATGATAAACTAGCCTTCCGCCAGCGGCTTCGCCCGCGTGGACCCGTTTTATAGGTTCTCGTAGGATAAAAACCATCCTATGTCCTTTCCCAAGGTTCACTCTATCTGTGTTCAAAATTTCATTAAAATTGGTTCATTAGTTTAAGCGAGAAAGCGTAACAGACAGACAGACAGACTTTCGAATTTATAATATTAGTAGGGAAGTAGGGATTAAAATTCAAGTTTTAGGGGAAATTATGGGTAGTTCTGATGTTTCTTCCGTAAATTTATTTTGTTAGTAAAGAAAACCAACTCAAAAGAACTATTCATTCAATAAAATAAAGGTGTCATAAATTGAAATCATTTTTAATAATAAAAATAACGTAAAAAATGTTCAAAGTTACCCGAATTGTACGTACTTAATTAATGTAATTTGTCCTCTAAGCTAAAAGCTCGGTTGCCGTATATGATTCGAGTGCGTGTTACGTACTCGCCTCTTTTACTTAGATATTCAATGTGTGATGCAACTTGGCACGGAGGCATCTCCGCGGGAGGGCTCAGGTGACTCCTCCGGAGTAACTCGGATCCATAGGATCGGCGACGGTGATAGCTTAACATCACAAAGTTCGTTTTCCTTTTTTCCGGTTCATAAACATAATCGTCGCACGTAATCTCAATTGGCGTAAGGGACAAAAGTGCGAAAATGAACTATCAATGCCACCATACTCAGCTCGTCGAGCTCTATCGAATGGTATATTTGAAATAATTCTATCTTTAAAAAAATGTCCGTTGCGCCCTAACAATTTTACACGCCTAAACACAATTTTCGTTAAAAAAAATTCGTAAGGGACTTTTCTTGCAAAAACGTAAAATAAAATTGGTTGTATGAGTCTGTATTTGAGATGTTATACACCTAAGCCTGTTACAACCCTATAAAGAATTTGATCAATATCAGTAGAGGAGTTCTTTTTTTCTCTATTTTTTTTAAAAAAGGGCTTGTTAGTACTTATTTGTAATATCTACCACTGACTGACTAAAAAAAAAGCAAAACGAAACTTTTCTACTGTAAAACACAACCAGTGGTAGGTAGATAGGCCAAACAAGCACTAACGATTAGTTACGATTAGTTGAGGTTTGAAAAAAAAGAATTTAAGTTGTTTGTTTTCATAATAGGTACTTCTTACTAGTAATCTTCTTACAAATAACAATGATTTTGTAAGTGGTGAAACCAATAAAACATCTTTTTCTACAAAAAAATACTAATTTTATTATATAAATGTCTTGAAATACAATTTTTAGATATCATTTTTATTACTTTGATGAACAGAGTTAATTCTCTTATCAAAGTAAGCATTAGGCAAAGAAAATAACAATGAAACTGAACGAAACTGAATAATATCAGTAGTTTACTCAGTCACTTACGCCCTGACTTTTATATTTTGTCTAGCCTTACGGCTTAAATTGTTATGTATTGTTTGTAAACAATTCCTTTACGACGTAATTTCATAAAATTTCTTAAATTTTATATTGCGTAAGTGTCAAATGAACAAAAAAATCAGGGCGTAAAGGACACTCAACTTTTTTATTACGCTAGGTAGGCTGTTTATGAAAATTCAGCTGCAAAGAGCATTAAAAAATAGGTAGTCTTCTTGGAGAAATTTTAATTAGCTACAACGACATTAAAAATATAACGCTTTAAAAAAAAAAACGGTTTTTTGCTCATATCCAAAAAACAGGTTTTGTCCCTTACGCCAATTGAGATTACATGCGACGATATATAATTATGAATAAAAAAGAAGCATGACTAAACATGCTAAAAATCATTGAAGGTTGATGTGGGAAGTTTAGGCAGGAAGTTCATAGCATGTTATTCGATATAGGTTAATTACAGTGCACGAGTGTTGCATATTAAAATAACAGTGCGAAAATATGTTTTTTCAGTTTGCCTCCAAAATTCTATTGGTGATATTCTGGTAAACTAGCCATCGCTTTACTTGATTGACTGATTAGTCTGATTACTGACGACTTACTGACTTTATGTATTACTACTCAGTTTCAACGAAACTGGCAAAATTGTGATGCAAAAAGTATACTTAATGCTGGCGATATGTACAGAGTTTGCGATGCCATAATTGAAAAAAAAGGTTGACATGTGTGGTTGTGGTTGTGGTTGCGGTTGCGTGCGCAGTGCTGCCGCTGGGCGAGGCGGGCGCGAGCGCGCGCGTGGCGCTGGCGGTGACGGCGCGCGGCGGCCACATCGGCTTCCTGGAGGGCTGGTGGCCCGCGCCGCCCGCGCGCGCGCCGCACGCGCAGTACATCGCGCGCCTCGCCCGCCAGTACTTCGCCGCGCTGCTGGCGCCGCCCGCGCCGCTGCTGCACCGCCCCGCGCCCGCGCCCGCCGCTCCCTAGCCCCGCCCACCTCGCCCACCTCGCCAGTCTGCACCTTGCTTTCCGCTTAAACAACCTTGGCCAGCTTCGCCAGTAGTTAGGATAACATTTAGTGATTAAGCCACCTTCGTGCACAAAGTAAGCAGTATTAACGAGATGAAATATTTTTTGTCTTCTATTTTCGGTTGCGAAAGGAATCGGTATTGATAGCATTAATACGATGCACGCCTTTTACTGAGCTGTATACTGTAAGATAAGGTAATATTCATCCAGGTGCGATTATGATTAAGTATTTTAAGAAATGATGACATTTATTGTATTATACATATTTATAGTGTTAAATTGGGTGAATTATAATTGTCTGGAGTGTCCATTGTGATATCGGTAAGGAGACACACACTGTTGTGAGTTATATTGTGAATTTTGCTTGTAAAACAGACATCCATGATGTTATTAGGAAAATTATATCAATTGATCTTTAGCGATGTCTACATCGAATTGTTAAATTATTGTTGATTACATTTTATGTACTATGCATGTATCGCAAATATCCATGTTTTGTTTTAACATAAGATGTATTTAAAGTTGTAATAATGATGTGAACTAAAAGTGACATAACCTAATATTTAAAAAGAAATAGAAATTTGTGATACATGCAACTTTTAAGTCTCCTAAGAGATTAAAATGGTGTGTATAATTTCATTATTTAAAAATATTGTTATTTATTATCTATGTCTATGAGGACTGTGATGTTAAGTTTAAGAGTGTGTTTCAAGAGGATCTGCATATCGCATATACAGAGGCGGACAGCCAAGAACAAGCATGCTTACAACCTACAAAGTATGTATGATCAAATACGTTTATAAGAAATAGTAATATTTTTCATGTTTATACTGTCTTCGCGATATGCCGTTCCTGTGGGCACACCCTAATTATATACGAGTGCCGCCTCCGCGAGGGGTCGTCGAGACGGTCGCGGTTAAATCGAGTATCAAATACGTCAAAGTTACCAGAGAGAAAGGCCACGTCGACAACAATCGCGCGACAGGGAACGAGGATCCCCCGCGGAGCCGATCTCGCGAACGCTAGAATCGAATGAAAGGCCCCGACATGTACATCATATAGTATTTATCGTATTTACAAATTTACGTCCAAAGAGATAATAATATACAAATCTGTGATGTCGAAGCGCAACGCACGCTCGCGCGGCCGGCGGCGCCGCACATATCCGAGAGATTTATATCGTTTTTACCGAATATACGCATAGGAAAAGCCTGCGTTTCACTGCCCCTCCCCGCTAGCAGGCGTCCAGGTCGTGGCCGAGCGCGCGGCAGAAGGCGGCCACCAGCTGCTCGGCGCGCTCGCGGCGCTCGGCGTCGCTCTCCGCGCCCCCCGCACCCCCCGCCCCCAGCGCGCCCAGCGCCCGCGCGAACTGCTCCGCGCGCAGCACCGCCGCCTCCTCGCCCTCCTCCCCCTCGCCCTCGCCCTCCGCCTCCCCCTCCGCCGCCTCCTCGCCGCCCGACGACGAGTCGTCTGCGCATCGAAGGTGGATGCTGATTACTTTTGTTATAGAGTTACGAAAGGGTAAATAAGTGGATTTTGCTAGTTTGTTTAGTTAGTATGTAGTTGCGTCGCTTCTCCATGGAATGCTTGTTCGGCGACGACACCTTGCCTCCACAACAAAAAATTAATTCGACCTCGCAAGCGTCACTCAATTTAAATTTTTAACACGAATCAATCAAATTGACGCCTCGCCGGCGTTTCTGATTCAAGGCAATCACGAATACCTCCGGATAATCTGGATGCGACAAAATTTACTCAGTCTCATTTCAAATCTCATCTTTTGAGACCACCTGATGATTAAAGGTTGCTGCATATGCGAGATTTTGGAGATATAGTTTTATATATTAATCTTTAATCTTTTAGAAACAGCATATTTAAGGGGATCCAGGATGGGATGGGAAAAATGTCGTAAGCGACGATATTTAGTATACCCTGTCCCGTCTTTCCCGCCTGTCCCGTACTTTGTTTTTGTATCGGGGGGGAGGGGGGAACCTTCAATAGGTACTCGACTCCTTGGGAGAGGCGATACTGGGTTACGTGGGATTTGTACCGCACTAAAACCCTCTCGGTGGCCTGCCTCTGCGCTTGGGAGGACTCCGGGATCTTTAGTGGAACGCACCGGTGTCTTCCATGCGCGGCGCCCAGAATGAGCCCATCTTCGGGAGAGCAGATGTGCTCTCTTGCACCTTCCGACGCTTACGGCGGCATGCGGCCACGCACACACCGCCGCTCCTTCCGGGGCTGCTAGCTAGGTGGATCGACTCTCACCGCCCAGAATTCCGGAAACCTCCTTTTAGTCGCCGCTTACGATCAGGCAAGGGATTCCGTAGCTCTTTTCTCAATCCCGAACCAATCGAAAATGGTCGATGAAAAATTAATTAAGATGATGACTGCATAAAGTCGATAAATGAATAGTAAAAGTGAATTATATACGTCAAAAAATACGTGCCAGGGCCGGCCTCGTTTCAGCCCCGGGTCGAGGCCGTTACGGATGCTCCTTCCTTAACTTTTTCTATGAAACGATACTGAATGGGAAAAATTCCGTCACGTATGCAACGACCTCAAGCTTGGCGGTCGGACGAGATTTCGTTGGAATATCAGGCCCCGCCGGGATTACCTGCACAGAGAGCGGGCGGCGGCGCGGCGCGGTCGAGGCGGCGCAGGCCGGGCCACACGTGCGCGTGCAGCGCGGCGCGCACGCGGCCCGCGCCCGCGCCCTCCGCGAAGGGCCCCGCCTCCGCCTCCTCCTCCTCCTCCTCGTGCAGCGCCAGCGCCGCGTAGCGCGCGCGCCGCGCCCACGCGCCCAGCGCCGCGCCCGCGCGCGCCGCCATCGCCGCCACGCGCACCGCCGCGCCGCGCAGCGCGCGCCGCTCCGCCACCGCCGCCTCCGCCGCCGCGCACTGCAACACGCGCACCTCCATGCTTTACGCTGCCTGTCCACCGGAGCGGAGCGAAAATTCTAATAAGTATTAACCAATAGGCATTCACGTAATCTCCACTCCACATTAGTAGACGAGGTGTTGCAAACTAGGTTAAAAATTCATCTAAGCTAAGCAGGGAAGCGGAGCGTGGAAGCAAAGCGGCCGCGCCCACATGCAAGTTGAAAAACACTATCTGCAACTCCGCTCCGAATTACTCTGTTGCTCCGCTGGCCCGCTTCGACCCGGTGGAAAGGCAGCCTTAAAACGGAACGTCCACCCCAGCTAAACTAATTAAAAACTAAAATCGTTTAACAAAACTAAGCTCCCACCGAAAAATAAGCTAAAGCCATGTTAGTGATTGTCAGTTTGTGATGGAATGTTAAATTAATCAGACATGGAAGAGGAGACAAGCTACAATGAGAGTTTAGGGAAAAGAATTACAATAATCATAGGAAAGAAAGATTGATTATGCTAATTTTATATAGAATGTGGAACTTGCATATTTATTTTTTTTGTATTGAAAGTGAAACCCATACTAAGAAAGCAACAGATATGATAATATCATCCGAGAACACAGTACCAAATACTATGGGAAAAAAAGAGCCCTTGAAAACAAAGCTTGTAACGTATAGGCGACTCCTCTAGTGTTGCAAAAAAAAGGTATTTGCAATTTTAACCATTGAAACTGTGTTTTTTAAGTATATTGTTGTCATATTTTTTTCTAATTTATAAGGATCCTGAAAAAAATACTATAAACATTACTGGATGAAATACAAAAATAACTGAAATGTTCACATTTCCATATTTCCTACAGTTTTTGACAAAAAACGTTTTTTTTCATTGCAGTTTTCTAATTGAATTATTAACATTTTACTTTAAAATAAAATGTATGCACTTTCCCTATTGGCCTGCACAACTAAGTAAATTCAATTAACTTAGTACTACAACTTAGCTGAGCTATTTTATGTAGCTTAGCTGGCATAGTTTGCAATGGACACACATGTATGAAAACCTGGCTCAACTATGTGAGCTAAGCTAAAATAACTTAGTTAATTGGCAGTGGACAAAAGGAAGTACTACCACCTGCCATGAAACAATTTTGTTGTGTTCCAGTGGAGAGGTACAGTTGCCGCCCAGACTTACACTGGGCGGCCATCCGCCTTCAGGGTAGCAGTGCAATGCCATCCGCCTTCAGGGTAGCAGTGCAATTGCTTGCTCTAGATTGTGTCTGTGGGCTGCAGTAGCCCCTTAACATCGTATGGCCTGCATGCTTGTTTGCTACTCCATTCAAATAAAAATATTTTCTTCAGACATACCCATTGACTGAACAGCCACATCAAACGGCTCCGTTAAGTGCGTTATGGGGAAAAGGAGCTTGTGTATGATACATACTAGAAGTGAGTTTATCAACTGTAACATAGCAGACAAAGGTACTTCCATCACAGATGGGTTGAATGCTTATGGTATTAGCGATGGAGTGAGATTAAGGGAAATAAAACTAGATAGATATTTAGGCACAATTAAATCAGTTGCAGAGTGTCTGTTTGTAATATTCAAATAACCGCTTTTTACCACATCCATATGAATGTATATACTGTACATATACCAAAATAACATTTTCTACAATTTTTGTTTGTTAGTTTTGGCTAATCTCTGAAATGGCTGAACCAATTTTGACGGGACTTTCAGTGGCAGATAGCTGATGTAATAAGGGGTTAGGTAACTTAGGCTACTTTTATTTTAGATTTTTTTTAAAACTAAAGTACACGCGGACGTAGTCGCAGGCGGCCGCTATTTTGAATATAAAAATAATAATTTTACACAACAAAATACAATAATTAAAAACAAAAACAAAATAATACATGCAATACGTCGCCAACATATTATGGTTCAGCGCTCCCAGACAGTAGTTCAAAAATTCCAAGTTAAGTGACTTAAATGATATTTTTTTATAAATAACTAGTGGGTCCTTCTTAAACTGAAATTATAAACTAGCCAAACATCTGACAAGGTTCCAAAAAAATATTGGGAAATGAATAGTAGCAACTCAATATCTGGGAAACACAAAATTGATGAAGTATAGTATCTTGGTAGTCTTGTATACTTTAAATAAACTATAAATAATAAATAAGGATATCACAAAGGCATTTGACCGGGTCTGGCACAGGGCCCTTGCGAAGCTTCCATCTTACGGTCTTCCCTTGAAGCTATGCAACTGTGTGGCTAGCTTTTTGTCTGAGTGGCAGATTAAGGTCGCTGTTGACGGATGCTGCTCAGATATGAAGCCCATTAACGTTGGTGTTCCCCAAGGCTCAGTGCTGTCCCCTACACTATTCATTCTGCATATCAATGACATGCTGCAACAATCACGCAGTATACATTGCTATGCAGATGATAGTACGGTGGACGCAATATACACCTGTCGAGCCAATGCCTCTCGGTCACAACTCACAAGTGGAGGAAAGCAGAATCAAACTTGTGTCTGAAGTCGAGAACTCTCTGGAACGGATCTCGGAATGGGGTCGACTTAACCTTGTCGAGTTTAACCTCACGAATACACAAGTCGTTTACCGCAAAAAAAAACCATTTGTTATAGCGCCCAAGTTCCAGGGCACCGTGCTCGCTCACCGTCTGTGAAAGTGCCGGTATCTTGGGAGTTGACATTACGAGTAAAGTGCAGTACCGGAGTCATTTGGAGTACAAAGCCAAAATGGCATCCAAAAAGCTTGGTGTCCTCAACAGGGCGAGGCAGTACTTCACTGCGGGGCAACTCCTGACGCTGTATAAGGCCCAGGTCAGACCCCACATGAAGTACTGCTCCCAATTCTGGGCAGGAGCACCGAAACAATACCAGCTACACCCATTTGACTCCGTTGAAAACCGCACAGTACGAATCGTCAACGACCCAAGATTGACTGACAGGCTAGAACCGCTTAGCCGCTTAGAAGAGACATAGGCTCGCTCTGCGTGTTCTACCGACGTGGTGGTGAATGACCGATGGTGAATGCTCCGAGGAACTCTTCAAATTGATGCCTACATCACCATTCCATGATTATACCACCAGACGAAAGTTAAAGTTCCACCAACACCATCTGGACTCGTGGCAGTCCTCCACAGTCCGCTTTGCACACTCCTTTCTGTTCACAGACGTGTAGGTTATGGGACAAACTTCTAACTGAGGCATTTCCAGTGGACTATGACATGTGGTTCTTCAAGAAAACTGTAAAAGAAGCTCTCCTCCAAAGCCGGAAATGCTCGGGTGGCTCCCCTGGAGTTGCCCGTATCCATAGGCGACGGTGATCGCTTAAAACCACGCGGCCCGTCTGCCTTTATGTTCGTTTTATTTATAAAAAAAATAGCATCCGATCTTGAAAAACTTGCATATGAATTGTAATAGTTTATTTCATTACAAGTGCGGAAAGGCTGTCATTGCAAGGAGTTCCAACAAATGTCTAGCCGAGGCGCAGCCGAAGGTGAGGGTTGACAGTTGGAACTCCTTCCAATGACGGTTCCGCACGTGTACTGAACAACTATTAAAAATGAACCAATTTAATAAAATAATAAAAACTAGCAAAGAACATGTTTGAAAAATGGCGCCAACCGTAAAAGAATACCTATATGCAGAGATGACATGGAGTTTTGGCGGGATGTCGAAAAGACAATTAATTATTAGTACCTGGACGCCCGAGCGTTGCTCGGATATAAACAATACGATACAAAAATACTTGATTGCACACCAGATTTTATACAATGAGACAACATTAAATTAAACTTTAATTAACTTAGTTTATTTTCTAAAAAATATTTTCTTTAAAACGAAACTCTCATTTGCTTAGTGTTACTTAACAACGCCATCTGAAATAGCTCCTAATAAAATAAAGTTATTTTCATAAAAATAAAAAATAGACACAATATGGTTTTGATTGAGGTTTGAACCCGGGTCTCTAGTTCCGCAATCAGCTCACGCAACCATTCGGCCAAGGAAGCTTTAATTAAATGAGCGAAATTTTTATAGAGCTCTTTCAAATCGACATTGTCATTTCTTTGAACTTCGGATTGGCAGATGGTGGTAGGGGAACCCAAGAGGGGATTATCGGATTTACTCGAGCGCGTCAGATTAAGATGGCGTACACCTTGCATCCTGTTGAGTACTGCCACGATTTAAAAAGACTTTCTATATAGGTACAGTATTATTTTTATCTTACTTCCGGATGTCAAAATGATCAGATTAGAATACCCCGTTACCGTTGAACCATGGATTTCAAATAATTAAAATTCGAACTCTTCCGAGTTTGCCAAAATGCCGTTTTTTTATTCCGCTGTTTTATATACATTCATACTAAAATCATCAGATTACTGAAATATGACTTACAATAGTTACAATGCATTTAAATTACTGAAAAATGACTTAGCATGAATTTAATTTATTCTACTATTTCACCTGTACCTTTCGTATAAAATTTTTGAAAACCTATAGGCGTTCTCTGTACCGGTTAAACACAAAACGTCATAAAATATAATCTCTTAGTCTTCCTACCACCCAACCTATAAGTTGCACAAGGTCCTGATGACGCTTGAGGAAATCCTCAATGAGCCTCGTGGTCTCCCCCGTTTGACAGTGTTTATGTCACTATATTATTAATACACTCCAATAGATGTCAGGAAGAGTCGTATTTTATATTATCAGTTTATATTTAAATTGATTATCACTCAAAATATTTTTATACAATGAAAAAATTCTAACAATAAAAATTTGGTGGATCGATTTATCACCCACGAACCCAGGGTACTATTTTTCATCAAAATCTTTGGAACCGTTTCCGAGATTCTAAAAATATATTTAGATATATACAAGAATTGCTCGTTTAAAGGTATAAAATTGTGCTCTTATTTTATTTTTACTTTCTTGGTGTATTTTTGAGTTATATCGGATAAATTTGATGGCATTTTGTTCGATATAAGTTAAATATAGTGCAACAAGTGTTGTGAATTAAAATAACAGTGCCAAAATAGGTTTTTTCGGCTTGCCTCCAAAATTCCATTGGTCACGTTCTGGTAAAGAAGCCATTGCTTTGCTTGAATGTCTGACTGACTTGACTGACTGATTACTGACGACTTACTGATTTTACCTATCATTACTCGTTCAGTTTTACTGAAACTGGCAAAAACGTGATGCAAAAATTATACTTTACGCTGGCAATATGCAGAGTTTGCGATGCCATAATTGAAGAAAAAAAAATGCAGAGTTTTTTTTTTGTTTTCTTCAGCCATTCTGGGTAGGCAAAGGGAACTATGCCCATACAGCCAAGAGTTTAGTAGAATTTTTTTATTGATATGAAATGAAAATGTTAATGAGATGAAATGAAATGAAACCTAACTTAACTCATTTAGTCAAATCATTAAATCTGATATTGAAACAAATTAGTAGCTTCTTTTTAGAAATATTTGCGTGAATCATAAAAACTTCTAAAACTTCATGGTTGGTTTTTTCTTTTTAATAGACATTATTTTGACAGTTGGAAAAGAGAACGCACAAGTGCGGAAAAGGTAAAGAAAAAGCACGAGTGTGTAATAGCCCACTACCCCCACACTATACGTCCCTGCATAATGTCACTTTTTGAACAACTGTATTAAAAAATATGCTTCGATTAACACGAACCTTCCAGCTGAGGCATTCCCAGTGGACTATAACATGGGGTTCTTCAAGAAAGCTGTAAAAAAAGCACTCCTCCAAAGCCGGCAATGCTCGGGTGGCTCCCCTGGGGTTGCCCGTGTCCATAGGCGACGGTGATCGCTTAACATCACGCGGCCCGTCTGCCTTTTTGTTCGGTTTACATATACATTTTACCACTATGATTTTCATGATATCTTCTCAGATGCCGCCTACATTTTACTGTTGACTCGCCAGGTGAGTCGCCGGCTCTGCCATATAAATTGAATCAACTTGCTACACGGCACTAATTCGCAACAGTTCACTGGCACTATGTAAGGGTAAATATCATTTTTTGTTATTTTTGTGGCCATCACAGTGTACTTAAGGTGTTTTATGCAATTAAAAAGTGTTTTAAGACTTATAGACTTATAGGTACCTATTGGATTGTAAAAATGGAAAAAAACTCTTTGGATAAAAAAAAGGTGTTTCGTAATTTAAGCAGTGGTTGTCAATCTTTTAAATTGTGGTTATTGATAAGGTTTTAAGGGTGAATATAATTGATAACAATTTAAAAAAACACTTTTTTAAAACTTTTAAAATCTGCTGCATTAAAATGAAATGATAAATTTTTAATATGCAAAAATAATAATGTCTATATGTGAAATAATATTTTTATTACCTACGTTTGAATTTTGTTAAGAAGTGCCTGATATTTTTTAGCGTGGTTTGTGCCAGAAACTGAGCCTTACAATAATGATTTAACTCAGTAGGACGAGGAGAGACATCTCAAATACTACGATAACTTTGTATATCTAAAGCTTGTTTTTTATTCTAATGAAATTAGTTTATTGTATTTAGTTCCATATCACAACTAGCGCATGCAAACCGGTATTCGATAATCGGTAATTTAACGATAATCGTCTCATATTTTTCAGCGATAATTATCGAAAATTTTGATAAAAAATACCGATAAACGATAAATTAATAAAACAATATATTCAATGACCCATCATCGTTCCCGTTTCCGTTTTAAAATTCGCGCGCGCTCAAGCAAGTGTGAGTTAGGGTTTCGGGATTCCCGAGTATATTCCGTTCCCGGGAATCGGGATTGTTTTTGGAAATTTCCCAGGAATTCCCGGGAATCGGGAATTTGAACATTGTGTTAAAATTGGTGTCTGGCTTCAATATTTTAAAGAAAAAGACAGCCTTAAGAAACCAGTATTATAATTATTTACGTTTATTTAATTACAGTTTCTTTTAGTACCAGTTTTGTTTCAAAACTTCTTTTTGGTTTACAATAATTGAGATCATTATAATTAAGATAATGTAACAATAATAAGCAACAATATTTTGGACATGCACTATAAAAACAAAGTGACAAGATTTCAAGATGTTTACAACATACATTTTGTCGTTTCTAAGTTAATTACACATAAATTATATTCAAAGTTTTTTTTTCGTTACTTTTAGGAAGGTCAATGCATTGAGTGATTTATCACTTAGGCTGCTACAAATTTTCGTGGCAAAGTTTCCAGCTACCGAAAATGCACGCTCGCTGTCAGTAGAAGTAGGCTGGGTACTCAAATGAGCTTTGTACAAAACTTCCAGATTAGGCGTGTGCTTCATCGTTGTTGTGGTTAGGGCATGCAATTCGGATATCCGGATATCCATATTATTCGGATATTCGCCACATTTACTATTCGAATAATATCTATAGAATTATTCGGTTTTTTCGAACATTTCGAATACTTAATTTTTAATTTTGTTTGGTAAAAATATCCGAACTCAAACTTTACTAAATGGCGATTAGAACACGCATAACCGATTTTTCGTTGTTATTGCAGCTATTGCCCGTTGCCAAACCCGTAAATATTAAAAAAATGTCCGTCAGCTCCGACGCACGACTGGAGCACTATACAAGGAGCGCCTGCCTGTGACTATCTATAAGCCCTGTTGAGGACACCAAGCTTTTTGGATGCCAATTGGGCCTTGTTCTCCAAGTGACTCCGATATTGCACTTTACTCGTAAGAGATGTTGCGATGCACCTCTTGTAAGCAACACTACGTTTGATTGCTCCGTCATTTTTTAATCAGTAAAGTAGTTTTTTCGGAACTATCCATATAGTGACTTATATATTTTTGTGACCAGTGAAAAGTTCTACAAAGTGACACTTGTTTTATCAAAATCGACGCAGTGGTTCAGTAAATACAAACAAAAACAATTTCAAAATTGTGCGTTACCGGTCGTGGTACTGACCTACGACAACTCGTGCACCGGCCGCTGCTTGCTTGCTCGCTTGGACATTGTTCGACTTCGGTTGATGAGTCATCCTCACCACCGATCGCACTTGCCCGTGATAATAACAAAAGGGTTTTGTGCCGCGTAGCTCGGCTTTTTTATATTAATTTTTCTTTGGAATTAAAATATCTGCCATGAATTGCTCCGCGTGTCGAAGTGCTATAAAAGTCCAAGAGGACTATTTACACTGTACACTAGACAACTGCAAGAAAACGTATCATCTTTTATGTTCTGGGATAATAGATGTGACAAAGGATGATAAAATCTCGTGGGTGTGCCCTGAATGTCAATGTGGTGCTAAGAAAGGTGGAGATAACAGCCTTACTCCCGTCGGATTGTCCAAAAAGACCCAGGATATGAACATAACATTTAGGAAGAAAACTGTCAAGGTAGTACAGCCTAGTTATGATGAACCTAGCGAGCTGGCCGTCGAAATTCGCAGTCTGAGATCAGAAATGTCGGTTTTAAGAGATCATCTAATTAACGCCGTCGGTCTCATCAGCAGTTATGAATCAAAGCTAGAAAATTACGCTGCGCAAGTAATTGAACTGAGTGCCAAGTTAGAAGAGTATCAAAGGAACGTTCCCGTAAGAATGTCGAATACAAGTTCTCAGACTATACCTACATCAGAAAAACAACAAAAAGTGATGCCACTGCAAAAGCCTGTTTATAAAAGTAACCCTCAACAGGAAAAACCTCTGCCAAATAAGACTGCAGAAGTCACTGCAATGACAATTGTGAACAAAGGTTTCGAGATGCCAACCCCTCGTGACAATGATGTAGACACGGGAAATAGTACTCTCCAAGATGGTCAACGATGGACTGAAGTTAGAAAACGAAGCCGTGCTCCCATGTCAAAATGTGGTACGGCTGGACCGGCAGTAACTGTTCTTAAAGCTGTAGAACCTGTAAAGTATTTTCATTTGTGGAATATGATTTCCAGTAGCGATGAGATAAAACAATATGTAGTAGCGATGAGATAAAACAATATGTAGAGCAGTTGTGCCCGACGGGGACATGCAGTGTAGAAGAACTTAAATCTAAGGGAAATTATAAATCCTACAAAATAGGTGTTCCAGTCGTTTACTACGAGAAATGCTTCTCGACTGACGTTTGGCCTGTCAATGCTAGGATTAAGACCTGGATAAATCTTAGAAAACCACCTAGAAGTTCCTCGGGGTTAGAGACCATGACTAATGTGAATAAGCAGCCCTTTCGTCGCTCAGAAGCAGTGGAATAAATCTACTCAGATGCAGCTGTTTTATCAAAATGTACGAGGATTAAAAACAAAGCTCTCCGTCTGGCGTAATAACCTTGCATCACTAGAACACGTAATTGTTGCTGTAACGGAATCATTCCTTGATGCATCCGTGGAAGACGCAGAACTTACGTGTGCAGACTGGAGTCTGGTGCGACGCGACAGAGGTACACCGTGTGGCGGCGTCCTGTTGGCCGCGCGTGCACCAATTGCGTTACGTCGGAAGCAGGACCTCGAGACGGACATTGGTGAGGATTTGTGGACTAACTTTTCCTGGCATGGCTGTATTTTTTATGTGTGTGTTGTATACATAAAACCAAGTGCTAGCGATGACTACTACATGACTTGGTTTACTAAAGTCGAAAGTTTTATACATAATTTAAAAGGAATTGTTATTATTTTTGGTGACTTAAATTTAAATAGTGCTTCAATTAATGTAAATAATTATTATCATTGCTTTTTAACATTTTGTAACTTAATTGAATGTAATTTTGTGACAAATATGCGTGGCGGAATATTAGATGTAGTTTTGGTGCGGGAGAGTATTGATGTGCGTGAGACTTGTGTTATAGACCAGCTGTGTTAGAGACCAGCTCAATAAGGCAGTCGGACTTATTGAAACTTACGAAACCAAGCTCGACTATTACGCTATGCAGGTAGCTCAATTGAATAAGAGGCTAGCAACCAAAAGCCAGAACAGCGCTACCCAGACCGTCGAGACCATTGTTTCCAATAACACGCCGACGGCAGCTCCTCCTTTGTCTGCGTCTACTTCCACCGTATTAAGGGATGTAACAACCGGACTTGGGAATGTCTTCGAATCCGCGCATATATCGCGCGAAGGCTCCAGTGAATGTGCCAGTCAATGGTCCGAGGTAAAGAAACGAAAAAGCCGTGGGCCTTCCTCAATGTGTGGCACTGCTGGCCCTACGACTACTACTCTCAAGGCAATGGAACCTATTAAATATATGCACCTGTGGAATATGGCATCCGGCAAAGAAGAAGTCCTTGGGTATTTAAAACAACTATGTCCCAGTGGTGGCTCATGTACCATAGAGGAGCTGAGCCCTAAAGGTAATTACAAATCATATAAGATAGGAATTCCAGTGGCTGATTATGATAAGTGCTTTTCTACTGATGTTTGGCCTGTTAATGCTCGGATTAAGGCTTGGATTAATTATAGAAAACATCAAAAGCCACCTGGAAGTGTCGTCTCTGATGCGAGGACTCATCTGCCCTTTCGTGGGTCAAGGTGAACGCAATAAAGCGTGTATCCAAACCCTCTATCAAAATGTACGGGGACTTAAAACTAAGCTTCACATATGGCGCAACAATCTGGCAACTTTAGAGCACCATATAGTTGCAGCCACTGAGACATTCCTCGACGCCTCGGTGGAGGACTCGGAGCTTGCACCGGTAGACTGGAGCGTTCTACGCCGCGACAGAAGTACACCGTGCGGGGGCGTCCTGTTAGCCGCGCGCGCTCCTATCGCGCTGCGCCGGCGACGGGAACTAGAGACTAGAGACTGACAACGGCGAGGACTTGTGGGCAAGCTTTAAGTGGTGCGGCTATTGCATTTATGTGTGCGTTGTGTATATTAAGCCCAGCTCAAAAGATAGTGATTACATGACTTGGTTTTGTAAAATTGAAAGTTTTGTAAATAGTTTAAAAGGAATTATTGTAATATATGGTGACCTTAATTTAAATAGTGCGTCGATTAGTATTAATAATTATTATCATTGTTTTTTGACATATTGTAATTTATTACACAAGAATGTTGTGATGAATACGAAAGGTGGTATGTTAGATGTTGTGCTTGTACGGGAGAGCGCCTCCATAGGAGACGTGGTAGTCACAGCTACAGAAGGAATAGTGCCGCCTGACAGTTATCACCCCCCTCTTGACATTGACATAGTATTTAATGGTTTACGTATCTCGCATCGTGTTGATCCAAGTAATATTGACTCGGTAAGAGATTGGAATTTCAATAAAGTTAATGTAGACTTACTATTTGACATGCTTTCTAACATATCTTGGCAAAAGTTTTTACAAATTGAAAGCGTCCAGTTAAGTGTGAAGTATTTTTATGACACGATTTACTCTCTTTTTGATGCATGTGCTCCCAAAAAACGACGGAAGTCTTCAACTTCTATGAGTTATCCAGTTTGGTTTACAAGTGACATTATTAAAGATACCAAGCTAAAATTAAAGTTGCACCGCAAGTGGAAAAAAGACAAATGTACTGACACGTATCTCTCCTTTTCGACCTTAAGGTCTGAGCTAAAAGTTCGTACCTCCATTGCATATAAATCATACGTAGAAGAGGCTGAAAGAAACCTAACTATCAACCCACATAAATTCTGGAGTCACATCTCAAGCCTCCGATCCAAAGGCGGTTTCGAACCCATGATTGAATACAAAGGGGAATCTTTAAGCGGACCACAAGCTGCAGATAATAATAATAATAATAAAGCCTTTTTATTTCCTTAATAAAAATTCGTTTGCACTTGAATTGATTTTAAATTATTACAATAATAATACATTTATGTAGCATGCATTTTATATCTTGACATTATAATTACTTTAATATCCTGAATAATATATATATGTATATATCATATATACACATATAATATAATATATATGTATATATGATTACGATATATATATATACATATTTTTTTTTACATTAGTACATTTAATTTCTTAATTTAATTATTCAATTATATAATTTACTATATTTACTATTATAATTGTATTGTAATGAATTTCATATATTTATTATATTAAGGACCTCTCTGTAGAGTAAAGGCCTCCTCCATTTTTCTCCACATAATTCTATTCCTCGCTTTGTCAATCCAGTCCTTTCCCGCTACTTTCAAAATCTCATCTAGCCATCTCTCTGCTGGTCTGCCTCTCTTTCTCTTACCTACAGGTCCTTTCCACGTAGTTATTTTTCTCGCCCATCTGTCTTCGCCCATACGTGCAACATGACCTGTCCATTTCCATTTTAATTTTTTGCAGTGATCTAGAGCATCAATCAGATTTGTTGTTTTTCTTATATCAGTGCTTCTTTTTTTGTGTCTCAATTTTAAATTTAGTATGCTGCGCTCCATGGCTCGTTGGGTAGTTATTATTTTGTTCCTGGTCCGCTTGTTGAAAATCCATGTTTGAGATGCATAAGTGAGAGATGGTAGTACACAAGAGTCCAAAATTATTTTCTTTAGGTTTACTGGGGTTTTCGATTTTAAAATTTCTTTGAAGCTCCAAAATTTATTCCAGGCCATGTTCACACGTCTCATTAACTCATCGTGGTGTCTAGTTTTATTAAATGATACCTGCTTGCCTAGGTAAGTGTAATGCTTGACATATTCTAGTGGGACACTGTTGATGTATACTGGGGTCTCTATGCTATTTGTCATAATTTTTGTCTTGGCTGTATTGAGTTCTAAGCCTATTTTATTGCTGATATAATTAAATTCGTTTACCATTGTTTCTATATGTGACGAGTTTTCTGCGAAAAGTATGATATCATCGGCGAATCTGAGATTACTTAGATATTGACCTTTAATTTCGATACCTTTGTTTTTCCAATTTAATGTTTTCATGATGCTTTGTAAAACTGTAATAAATATTCTAGGAGAAAGGGGGTCTCCTTGACGTACGCCTCTCGATATCTGAAATTCCGAGCCTGTTTTATCTAATATTACTCTACTAGCGCTTTTTTCATATATGTCTTGTATGAGCTCTATAGTTTCTGATGGTACATGACATTCTTGTAGTGCTCTCCACATGCTAGTATGGGATATAGAGTCAAACGCTTTGGCGTAGTCGATAAACGCTAGGTAGAGCGGTCGATTCATTTCTTCGTATTTCTCTATAATTAGTTCTAATGAGTGAATATGGTCTATAGTTGAGTACGTGCTTCTAAATCCTGCTTGCTCTACAGGTTGATGTTCTTCTGTATGTTGCGCAATGCGTTTTTCGAGGCAAGAAGCAAACAGTTTGTAAAGATTTGACTGTAGGCTGATTGGTCTATAGTTCCGTATATCTGTAGGGTCTCCTTTTTTGTAGAGCAGTACTATATCTGATTTAGCCCATTCTGTAGGGATTTTTCGATCGTCTAGTATTTTATTGAATAAAGTGGTTAAAGGTTGTACAAGTATACTTATTCCAGCTTTAATGGCTTCGTTTGGTATTCCATCCGGACCGCTGCTTTTTTCTTTCTTTAAAGATTTTATCTTAGTGAAAATTTCTTTTGTAGAGAATCTTTGTAGAGAAATATCATTCTTTTGTGTAGGTAGAGTCTCTATACTTAAAGGAGTTCTGCAAGTATACAGATCTGAATAAAATTCTGTAGCAGCTTTTATAATTTCAGACCTTGAGAATGTTACTTTTTTACCTGAACAGTTCCTTCTTAGGCAAGGTACCCATTTTTTATATGTTGTTAATATTTTAAAGCCTTTTTTCACACTTCCTGACTTTAAGTATTTCTCAATAGTTGCTCTTCTGTGTTCGTAGTATTCTTTTCTCATAATTTTATAAACATATTTAAATAAATAACTTTTCTCATTTTTTTCTTCTGATGTTAAGTGTTTTTTATTTATTAATTCGTTTCTTCTTCTTATGAGATTTTTCGTTTCATCTGAGATAGCGTCGTGTCGTTTTGATTTTATATGATTATTATTTATTGACTTTAAACTTTTATTTATAGCCTGTTTAATTTTTTCAAAGTATGACTCTACTGTATCGTATTCATCTAGTTTTATGTTCATAATATTCATTTTTAATGCTTCAACGTATTTATCTTGCTGGTCCATGGTTTCTAGGGAGCACTTGCAGCCTTTTCCTACATATGTGGTTCTAGTTCTTTTGATGGGGGTCAACAACATAGTACTTCTCACGAGTCGGTGGTCGCTTGGAAACGATAGATTGCTTATCACTTCAATGTTGGTGAACTTGTTTTTTTATATTTGATAGTATGTAATCTATCTGGCTTTTATTTTTGTTTGGAGACAGCCACGTCCAGATGTTCTTACTTTTCTTTTTAAATAGGCTATTTATTATGAATAAGTTGTTTTCCCAGCAGAACTGAATTAAATTTTCGCCTCTCCTGTCTCTTTTTCCAAAGCATGAGTTGCCTAATATTCTGTTTTCACCTTCTATTTTTTGACCAACTCGGGCATTGAAGTCACCCATGACTACAAAATTATTACTACATTGTTTAAGAGCTTCATGTATCTGGTCATAAAATTCTTTTACTTCTAGTTCGGTTGAGTCAGAGGTAGGCGCATGAACTTGGACTATAGATATATTTATATTCTGGAATTTCAAATGCAGTATACATATGCGTTCATTGATTGCAGTGAAACTTTCTAAGCAATTTTTTAGGTACTTTTTCAAAAGGAAACCTACACCATACTGGCCTTTTGTTTCACCAAAAAAGCAGAATATATGTTCTTCGCTTTCTTCTATGCTGTAACCGGTACGTCTGATTTCTGACAGACCAATGACGTCATATTTAATATTTGATATCGATTGCATAAACTCTAGCATTCTTTCTTCTGATAACAGTGACCGAGCATTGTAAGTACATAGATACAATGAGTGGAGTGGAGGGTGTTGGTCTGTGACCCCCGCGGTGACCAGCCGTAGTGGGGGACATGGAGAGGTCGCTTCTGTATGTCATTTATTGGATATTTGCTGGTGTGTCGGTGAATTAATTTCTGTGTTAGTGGGTTTATTCTTGACTAAATATGCATCTATTTTATTTTTTTTTGGTTGGATTTGTGTAGGTATTTTTCTGTTCGCTTTCAACAACAGCTGTTGCTTCCGGAGACAGAGATAAATTTCTCTTTTGTCGTTCCTGCTGAGTATTTATTTTATCTGATAGGATTACTATTCTATTGTATTTTATATATGCTTTTTTTCCTTGTTCTCGTTCCTGTTTTAGCTGGGCACTTAACTTCTTTCTTTCTTCAAGAACTTCCGGCGGGAAGTCTTCTTTTATGTAATAAGTACAGGTGCTTTGAAGCATTTTCTTCTTTTTAAGTAATTCAATTTTTTTGCCCATAGTAGTGAAAGTAACAATTATAGGTCTCACCTTTTCAGATTTTTTCCCCATGCGTGTAACATATTCAATATCGGTTTTTTGGCAATCTACTTTCATATTATTATTTATTATATTTAAAATTTTATTTTGTAGGTTGAAGTAGCTATGTTCCGTTTCTTCTACTCCAAAAAATATCAAGTTTTTCTTCCTTAATATTTTATCAATTTTTTGAATTTTTTGTGTTTGTTCTTCTAAATTTTTTTCTAATTGTTTTTGTCTATTTTCTAATATATTGAACTTTTCATCTATATTTTTGTTTATACTGTTTGGGATACTCTCTTTCATTTCTTTGAGCTCCTTTGATTTGACAAGCTGCAGATGCTTTCGCAGAATTCTTTTGTGGGGTATTTTTACCCGATGTGCCGAGACTTGACTGGTCCAATGTAACTCAACGGTCTCCAGATCCCTGTTCAACGTATGTTCACATTCACATTCGCGAGATAACCTGCAATGATGTAGCTATAGGTATTAGAAGACTAAAATCGGGTAGTTCTATTGGGCCTGACAGTATCCCTCCATGGTTTTTAAAACAAGGTGAAAAGTATCTTATCAAACCCTTATGCCACTTATTTAATATTGTTCTTAAATCGGGCTCTTATCCTTCCGAATGGAAACTGTCTAGGGTTACTCCCATACCTAAAACTTCCAATAAGATCTGTGCTGAAGAATATCGACCTATAGCCATACTACCTACACTGGCGAAAATATTTGAACATATTCTTCACGCCAAAATTTATAGACAAATCGAACCATATATCTGCAATGAACAACATGGTTTTAGGAGGAAGAGGTCAGTTAATACTAACCTTTTGACAGTTGTAGATTACATTTCCGCCAGACTCGACCAGGGAAGGCAAGTAGATGTCTTGTACTTTGACTTCCGGAAGGCTTTTGATAGGGTTGACAATGACATACTGCTGGAAAAGCTCAGTGCCTTAGGCTTTAGTCCCGGCCTCTTAAAGCTCACAGCAGATTACCTACGCGATCGACAGCAGTATGTTCGACTCGGTCTTTATGAGTCTCAGCCCTATCATATGCGTTCTGGAGTCAGCCAAGGATCGATAATTGGCCCTCTCTTATTTATTTTAATGATTAACGACCTTCCCAAGGTCATCAAGAATGCACAATGTCTTCTTTATGCTGATGACTTAAAATTGTACATGGAGATTAAATCGGAGGCAGACTGTACAATGCTTCAACGTGATGTTGATGCAGTGTTTCAGTGGGGTGTTGAAAATAAAATGGCTTTTAACCCGACAAAATGTACAGTGATGACTTTTGGGCGGATGCGAGATCCGATCAAATTTAAGTATAAACTTGACCGTGACATAATATCAAGGCCGATCACCGTAAAAGACTTGGGTGTCACATTTGACCAGAAGCTAACCTTCCATGACCACATATTGACAATAGCGAAGGAGTCTTTTCAGCGTCTTGGCTTCGTTCTTCGTAACTCGAATGATTTTACGAGGATCGAAGTAATAAAGGTTTTATTTAATGCCCTGGTTCGAAGCAAGTTAGAAGCCAGCTCGTGTGTATGGCATCCGTACGAGACCACATATACACTTATTTTAGAAAAAGTGCAAAAGGCATTTTTAAGATACCTCTATAAACGCTGCTACGGATACTACCCGTACATGTACCCAACTAAATTTCTCCTGGGCTGCCTCGGATATAACTCCTTGGAAACACGAAGAGCCAAAGATCAGTTGGGTATCATGTGTAAAATTATTAGAGGTATCGTAGATGCTCCGGATCTACACACTGAGTTGTGCAAACTTTTTGTTCCGGACAAGTACCGCCGCAGCAGAAAGCACAAACTCCTCGTGGTGCCCAGATGCCGCACGGTCGCTCGCGCGCGCTCCCCCGTGCCGCGCACGCTCTCGGCGCTCAACGCTCTCCTGGACGCCGCGCCGCACTGTGATCTGTTTGTGGACGATTGGAAGGTGATTTTGTCTGAATGCCAGCACTATTGTGAATTGAATGCGTGATGTATAATTGTAGTGACATTAAATTTTTATTATTATTTCAGTACGTGACATTTTTAAAGACATTTGAGTTGACATTTTTATTTATTGTATTACTTGACTTGATTTTTTTATTCTTTTTTTATTATATATCAAATTATTTGACATTTTCGAATTTTAATGGTAACTGTACGCCTCAATTTGACTTTATTGGTTTTTATTGATTTCGTATTTCTTAATTTATTGAATTACTTTATAATTTGCAATTTTTAAATGTGTTAGTACTTACCTATAATTTGATGATTTTTAATGTATAATTATTGCCATTGTTTTGTAGTTGTTGTAATTGAATTAATTAGTGTAATTGGTTATAAGCCGTGCTAATTAATTAAATAAATTAAATAAATAATAAAATAGCTACGGAAGGTCTAGTACCACCTGACGATTATCACCCTCCCCTTGATATAAATATAAACATCTTACCCTTGCGCGATTCAAATCGAATAGAGCCCACAAACATAGAAAACTCGAAGGATTGGAACTTTAAACGGGTAGACCGTGAATCGCTAAACGAAATACTTAATAGGACGTCATGGTATCATCTATATGAGCTGGACAATGCTCAATTATGTACAAATTATTTTTATGAAACTATTTATAGTATATTTGACTCGTGTATACCAAAAAAAAATCGGGCAATTTCAGTAGGTACTCGGTATCCGGTTTGGTTCACTAGAGATATTATCAAAGATATAGGCGTGAAATTACAATTACACAGGGATTGGAAACTATCTAAATCAGAGGACTCCTATCAGTCTTTTTCTAATTTGAGGCGTGAACTAAAGGAACGAATCGCAAGTGCCTATGCTTCCTATATGACCAAAGTGGAGCATAACATTAAAACTAACCCGCGTCAGTTCTGGAGTCACATCTCTAGTCTCCGCTCTAAGGGTGGCTTTGAACCTAATGTAGAGTTTAAAGGGAACAATGTGAGTGGAGTTGTAGCTGCTGAAGCTTTTGCAGAATTTTTTTCGAGTGTTTTCTTACCAGAGATACCAAGTCTTGACGTTGATAACATAAGTACAAACAGCCAAAACCAGATAAACTCAAGTGGGTACATCGGTATTAATGAGATATCTAAAAAAGATGTAGCAATCGCAATCAGGAATTTAAAAACAGGTGCATCAGTGGGGCCTGATTGCATACCACCTTGGTTCATCAAGGAAGGTAGAGACTTGCTTATCGATCCAATTTGCCATCTATTTAATGTCGCTATGAAAACTAGACACTACCCGTCCCAATGGAAATTATCTCGAGTCACTCCCATTCCAAAAAGTTCTAAGAAATCTAGCGTTGAAGAATATCGCCCCATAGCTATACTCTCTACCTTAGCCAAACTTTTTGAACATGTTATTCATAGTAAGCTTTATAAGCAGGTAGAACCATATCTGTGTAACGAACAGCATGGTTTTAGAAGAAGAAGATCAATAAATACCAATCTCTTAACAGTTGTAGATTTTATTTCGAGCAGTCTTGACCATGGGGGGCAGGTTGATGTCTTATATTTTGACTTCCGGAAAGCGTTTGATAGGGTTAACAATGACATACTGCTGGAGAAGCTGAATAACCTAGGTTTAACTTCAAACCTACTCCAGTTAAATAATAAAATTATAAATAGCTACATTGTTAATATAAAAATGAAATACAATCAAACAATAAAAAAAAATCAACACATTAAATACAATCAAAAGTTAAAACAAGTTTTTTTTTCAACTCTAACTGATCTAACTGATCAAATTTGAAGTCAATCGGTCCAGTAGATCCGAAGATATCCTGTCGACAGACTAACATACAGACAGACATCCTACCAAAACCATTTATCTCCTAATGCTACGCAAGAGGAAGTTAATGAAGTAGTATTCGAAAAATTCGTATTATTCGAAGTATTCGAATAATATATTTTTTTCTATTCGAAATATCCGAATACCTTTTTCGAACGAATAATTGCATGCCCTAGTTGTGGTCATAAAGTTGAAAATCTTTGTTTAACCGCACTAGTGGGGAAGTCGGTATTCGTACTTTTTTATGAGCATTTATTATTGCCTCATGCAATTCGTCTGCAAATAATTTGGCTCTGGCGTGCCAAATAATTCAATCGGACGATTCCACAAATATTATTAATTTCCGGGATTCCCGACCCTCTATTCCCGGGATCGGGAATGAAAATATTCCGTATTTTTCTTGTTATAATAACGTAATACAAAACCGGAAATTATCCGTTTTTATCAACAAATAAATCGATAAAAATCGGAGTATCGTTTATCGAAAAATTTCGATAATTGCACGCACTAATCACAACACAAGTATGTAGGTAGTCCATGCTACTATGTTGACGTCATTGTCTAACATGTACATATTTACTTTTAAAGGTTGAGGATCTATGTCAAGGAACTCGCCTAGCGAGTTCAAGACATTGCAGAATAGATTCTTTTCTTTTAAATATAAACTGGGTTTTCACACCCGGCCCACCACGTAAATCTTTAATTTAGCAATATTTAATCTAAACTATCATTTTAAGCAGAAATACTAATGCATTTTGGAAATATTAGTGAAACACAGAACTCGCCAGGCGACTCGTCGGCACTGGAATAAGATTTACGTGAACTCTCTAGGCGAGTCGGTGGCACTGAACGTGTAAATGAACTAGGTACTTGCAAGCTGTGTGGTGGACATACAACAAACACTATACAACTGTTTTGGTACCTCTTCGGGTGTGAAGTAGGCAACGTGTCCTTCCGGCGGCTCATCGGGCTCCGGGTCGCCGTCGCCGCGAGCACGCACCTCTACATCCGCGCAGTAGTACTTGTTCACCAACCTCCACACACGTCCATCGCCCGCAACTGCGCCCTCCGCTGCCTGGACCTCATTGTCGATTAGTTCTGGAGCATATAGTGGGCGACATTAATTTACACCTTATTGCTTTAACTGCATTAACTTTTGTATTTTGTTTTTTATTCTGACCAGATATAAATGATTCGGCAGTTGTTCTATCGTGAGCACTGACTATAATGACCGGCAGGGACTTCTCATTCATAGTGAAGTCTGAGTATTGGATTTATAAGCATTTGTCTCCGTATGAACTAGCTAAAGTGACGACGGAGACGATACCCAGGTATATAACAAGGTACTCTGTGGACGATACAGTGAAAATTTATTAAATAATCCAAATTTTTTATACTTTTGGGAATAAATAGACTGTTGTGTGTTGTGACAAGTAGGGAAGGGGATGCATGCAACAAAATTGCTTGCAAGTTGCAAACGATACGTCGATGTTTAGAAAACATCGAAGTTTCGTTCGTAGACATCGATGTTTTTAAATACGATATGTATCGGCATACGAATAAATAAATCGGCGACCGACATAACGGTAAACATCGATGTTAACATCGAATGAAAAGTATCGATGTACGATGAGTATATCGAGTATATCGTTGGATAAACATCGATGTTTTCGGTAACAATTAAAACTGTATTTTTTATTTATAATATATGTTTTAGTCTAAGTAATTAGCGAGCAATTATAAAACTGCAAGGAGAAAGAAATAATCCCACCAAAAACATAAATGTAAAATGTAGGCCAAGTTCTTGTACATAAAAAAGAGTTGAAATCTAAACTACAGCCAAGTTAATAATAATCAGAACCGATATTAACCATTCCAACTTGGCGGGTTTTCATCACACCAATACTTCTGAAAAGAGCAAATCTTGCGAAGCCGAAGGTAAGATTTAGAGTTGGACTTTTTTCCTTCATTAAAATTTCAAAACCCGCCAAGTTCGAATGATTAATATCGGTTCTGATTATTATTAACTTGGCTGTAGTTTAGATTTCAACTCTTTTTTATGTACAAGAACTTGGCCTACATTTTTACATTTATGTTTTGGTGGGATTTCATTTCCTTTTGCTCAGTTTGCTTTATAGTACCTATCGCAACGTTGTTCATATTATTATTATATTATTATTATTATTAAAATGAAGTGTGTCTGGTCCACCAGATGTAATAATAGCTTTATGTAACAGGTAATAATTTAAACATTTATTTTAAACTGCAATACGATACGGTGCACGACATCTTGGGATGAAATGGATTGTTTTGTTTATAGTTCATTTGAAAACGTGGTTAGTTATCTATTAAAATGAATTTTGAATATACTATAATTTCTTTTTTTTATGTTCTGATTTTTTTCGTGTATTATAATTTTTTTTTGCACTTGACCATTTTCTATTTTCTAAAGTTTTCCTTTACTTTTATGCTAACGACTACCCTAATGTCAAATTTCAGATTTGTAGGTCTTAGAGACGTATGACCAACATTTTTATACATCATAATGATAATGACTATAATCTGACTCGTACTTGACCAATTTCCAATTTTCGATGTTTTCTTTACTTTTTTAAATGTTAACGACCATCCCCATGCCAAACTCCAGATTTTTAAGTCTTAGAGAGAAGTATTACCAACATTATACATAATTTTGACTAAAACCTGACTCGCACTTGACGAATTTCCAATATTCGAATTTTCCCATTACTCTTACCCTGACGACTAGCTAAATGCCAAATTTCAGCTTTGTAGGTCTTCTTCCTTCCTCTGAGGTCTTCTAGAAGTGGTCAAACATTTTGATTAACTGTCAGTGAGTACATGTGTCAGTGAGTACCAAATTTACAATTTTCTCGAGTCTATAACTTTTTTTCTGTAATAGCTACAATATTGAAACTTTTCATTCAAAGTATATTAAATGGTGTTATTATGTCCGTAAAGTTTCATCCAGATCCATTAATCAGGTAAGAAGATACAGGGGGGTCAAAAGTGGCTCGAAGCGGTTCGGGTAAAATTAAAAATAGTGCACGGTGTGCGCGCGGCCTGTGCTTAGAATTTGGCCTGCGCACTTTCGTGCGCTTTGATAATACAATGCAGAGTAATGATTAACAATATACTACATATATATGTCATCTGGTGGAAAATAGTTAAATTTGATAGTCAGCTGGGTACAAACAATCTACATAGGTTGAAGTACCCTGGGCTGACACAGCCCGAGCCTCTCCATTCAAACAAAAAAAAATAGTCCCCTAATCATTTTTAAACTCGATAGTTGTAGTTGGTACACGCTAGGTGGCGTCCTAAATATTAATTGACTCCTCCGGGCTCCGAGCCCCGCAAGGGGCCCGGGGCACACGTTTCGGGCCATTCCCCTGCCGTGGGTAGGTACCGCGGGCCATAAATATGGTCCCGGTCATTTTGGGGACCGGGTGGTCCCTGTCGTGGTCTTCTTTTTTTTTGGTTGTGGTCTTCCTTTTGTTTTCAGGGACTCAGGATTCCTGGTGAGTGGAGACTGTCCATCGTACGGTGTTTTTTTTATAAAGATAAATATTTTAAATAATAATAATACTCTAAATTTTTTTATATTTCTCTCTCCCACACTTTCTTCTGGACAGCCTGGAGTCTTCGTTTCTTGGGCTACTTCTTGGTGTGGCTGCACGGCGAACGCCTCCCGCGACTAGTCCTGCGCGAGCAGGTCGCACGGAAGGGGATGATGATCAGGCGGGCGCGCGTGCAGCGGCGCCAGCTCGCGCAGATGCGCGAGGAGCGACGCGTCTGCGCGCGCGAACATCCTTTGGGCGAGGCTGCTGACGAACTCATCCAGTGACTCAACCCGAAGGTCCCTCTGGATGGTGGAATTCCTCACGTAGCGCGGCGCGTTGGCCACCCTCCTCAGTGTCGCGCTTTGCACAGTGCGCAAGCGCTTGTTCTGCGCTGCACTGGTGAGGGCGAACCAGGCCGTCTTATAGATGGCTACTCTGGCCTTCAGAGGGAGACTCGAGGTGAGCACAGGACGAAGTACGGCAGCAGCCGCCCTCGCCTGTGTGGCGGCATTGCGGACATGTACCATTGTCAGCCTATGGTCTATGGTCACACCCAGGTATTTAGCCTGGGTGGACCATTGGATTTCTTGTCCTAGGAGCTTCAGGGTGGGATCTTTTTGCGAGAAGCCGCCGATCCTGACGGCCTGCGTCTTACCCACGTTCACCGACAACCTCCATTTGGCAAGCCATTCGGGGAGCGCATCTAGTACACGCTGCATCTTGACGACCGCGTGCGCCGATTTTATAGACGTTGTAACGTAGGCGGCATCGTCTGCATATAATGCTAGCAGCGCCTCCTCAGGCGTCGGGATGTCATTGGTGTAGCAGGAATAGCAGGCCGGGGGCAGACAGCTCCCTTGTGGGACACCGGCCTCTATGTGACGTGCGCTCGATAGAGCCCCGTCTACCAACTCCCTAAAGCTCCTGTCCTGCAAGAAGCTGGAGATCACTCTGATGATACGCCGGGGCGCCGACGACTGCAGTAACTTGTACAACAAGCCGTCGTGCCAAACACGGTCGAACGCCTTCTCCATGTCGAGGAATACTGCACACGCGCGTTCCTTTTTATTAAGGGCCGCGGTGACGTGATGCAGTACCCTCGACAGCTGGAGAGTCGTGCTGTGTTCCGGGCGGAATCCGAACTGCTCAGAACGAGGCGTAATATGCGGTACGAGGTGTTTGAGCAGCAACGACTCAAACACCTTCGACAACGTGGGCAGCAAGGTGATCGGCCTATAGCTCTATATTAATTGACGTTTCGACTTTCGATGTTTTATTCCAATAACATCGATGTGTCGATGATATCGAGGACACATCGATGTTTTTCAGCTAAACATCGATGTTTATTTAACATTTATCGAGTTCATTTATGCCAGAAACTTACATTCTACCTGGAATGCTTACGACGCGACTCTAAATATTAAAAATTGAACTTTATTACTAATAACTAAAGTTTATACTCGTTTATATCTTTTGACAGGGTAAAAACGTTCCGAGCAAGACAACGTCAAAATAGGAGTGTGTCACTTTCTAGCAATTGCCAGCTTCATAATATTTATCCTTTCCTTTTAGTAGAATCATATATATTTTATAATAAAGGCATAAGAATAAATAATACTACGATAAAGGTACTAAATCATATGGGCAAATAAACATTAAGTTTATATTTATCATCAACTAGCCTTCCGCCAGCGGCTTCGCCCGCGTGGATCCGTTTTATAGGTTCCCGTAGGATAAAAACCATTCTATGTCCTTTCCCAAGGTCCACTCTATCTGTGTTCAAATTTCATTAAAATTGGTTCATTAGTTTAAGTGAGAAAGCGTAACAGACAGACAGAGTTACTTTCGAATTTATAATATTAGTATGGATAGCGGCCGCCCGCGACTTCGTCCGCGTGGATGTTTGATTGTTTGAACACGCTAATCTCAGCATCTACTGGTTCGAATTGAAAAATTATTTTTGTGTTGAATAGTCCAGTTATTAGGGAAGGCTATAAGCTATATAACATCATGCTATGCGACATTAAACTCCTCCAACGATGTATTCTGTGCTCCAACGCACACACGCACACTGTTTTGATAGATATGATCTTTGACGTTAGGAACACACCTACATTGCTTAGACAATAGTGAGTGCTTGTAATTTAATATGACCTTTGTACAATAGCAATAAAGCTCAAATTAACTACGTTTTAATTAGAAAACATTTGTATGGGAAAAAGAAAAGGGCTGTTTTTATGGTTTTTCCGGCAATTATTCGAATTTTTCTCGCCGTAAAAACCATCCTTGAACTTCAACGAACATTTAAAAAAAACAATTGTCCAAATTGGTCTAGGCGTTGTTGAGTTATGCGCTTACCAACACATTTTGCGATTCATTTTTATATTATAGAAGATTTGTTTTAATTTTTTATTGTTTACGTTTTCAAGTCATTGATATAAAACAAAAAATAAGACGGATAAATTGTAACAGGTTTTATTTTGGAAGCATTTTGGAAATTGCGTATGGCAACATCTTATATTAATGTGTACATCTTAAGGGCCGATTACATTGACCAACATGCAGGGTCCAGCACGCAGGGTGCCCTTACTGCAGGTTCGGGAGCTTCTGATTACACTACGCTAACTAAAAATCGTGCCCAACCCATAAGGGCTGATTACATTTACCAACTTGCAGGGTCTGATTTGGCATACATTGCAGGCTATCTTGAGTATTTTATTACAATGTATTCAGATTAGGGTTGATGAGGAAGGAGTTATGAGGATGAGGAAGAGGATGAGGAAGTATCAAGCACAAAGTAAGAGGAAGAGGATGAGGATGAGGATATATTCATGAGGAAGAGGATGAGGAAGAGGATGAGGAAGAGGAAGAGGAAGAGGATTTTTTTGAGTAAGGAAAAAAGAGTAAAAACTATATAAATAAATAAATAGGCTGGCTAGGGAATCCTAGCGATTCCCTTTGACGTGTGAACCAGGGACACACATAAAACAGATACACAAAAATCTAAACTTAGATCAGAAAATCAATCTCAACATTCAAATTTCCTCGTCGGGAATCGGGAATCGTCACCCGGAAGTCTGGCATGTTTATTATGGCGACACGGATCGTCAAGCAGTTACAAAAAAAATTAAGTTTAATAAGATTTAAATAAAATAAAATATGCAGTAGGTGTTTAAATTCAACTTAAGTTTTTATTACCAAAGGTAGTAGTAGTACAGTACAGTTACAAAAAGTAAGTATAACTTTTTAGTTGTATGCGAAAAGAAAATTCCTCATAAATTCCTCTTAATTTAAGAGGAAGCGAAAGAGGATGAGGAATTTTTCTACTTTCCCTAAGAGGAAGCGGAAGAGGATGTGAAAGTACCAAAAATTGCGTAACTTCCTCATTAAGAGGAAGAGGAAGAGGAATCCTCATCATCTCTAATTCAGATAACCAGCAATGTATTCCGCCATGCCGGGTCGGCCCCTGCAGGTTGGCCAATGTAATCAGACCTATAAGAATAAATAAAGGTCTGATTACATTGGCCAACATGCAGGGGCCGACACTGCATACATTGCTGGTTATCTGAGTACATTGTAATAAAATACTCAAGATAACCAGCAATGTATGCCGTGTCGGCCCCTGCAAGTTGGTCAATGTAATCAGCCCTTAACCCAACCTATGTCGAAACAGACAAGTTGCCAAAGGAGATGTTCAAAAATGTATGGAGGGTGGTATTTAGATTTTTAAGGCTAGTTTGCCAAAGATCTTGAACAATATTGTGTTTCGGGATTGTAAAAGATAAGTATAATTTATCAGTGGTATCTACGTTTTAACGCACTGAGCAATGAACTAGCTAGATTTTTGAAAATTCACTCAACGTTTTGATCCATACAACGATTTTTCTTATAGTCCAAGATGTCAGGACTTCCAGATTTAGTAATAATGTTCTATTAGTATACAGAGTGACTGGTTGAACACTTGAGATACTCGAGGACACAATTTTATTATTTACGACCAAACTAAACGTTTAAATAAAATTTTTAAGAAAATATACTATAAAAATTTAAATTCTTATTTTTATCATTAACAATTTCTTTGCGGTACGGTACACCAAAATATAAAGTGTATTAAAATAATTATATTAATATTACGAAATACAAAATTTAATCTGAACACATTTTCTCTTCATCTTTCAAAAAAATATCCTGAAAGTGCGGACACAAGTTGGTCTATTGGTTGGTCCACGGGGAACTCGCGATTGTACGTAGGTATTAGGCGGGCGTTTGATCTCGACCGCCTGGTTAGTGGTTACTACACTACTACTACGCACACTACGCACTACTATTGGCCGGCGCACTTTCGTGCGCTTTGATTCGACTTCTTTATTTTGTTTGTGTTAGTTTTATTTAGTTGACTGTTCATGATTTCGCCATTACCACATCCCTAGTTCTAATCGTGTATTTTAAAATCCAGCTAAACCCGGATCTATTAAATCAAAATTCTATAAATCCACTTTGAGTTTTTTCAAAAATAGATAAATTGCATTCCATTATATCAAATAAAGGTAAATCCAATCTAAATATAACATTTTTGAAAGAATGAGTGGTTTAAATACTGAAATGGCTAAACAGGATCGTTTTCTTTAATACTGGTGCCATAATAAAAAAAATACTGCCTTTTAATTCATTAACTTAAGACTATTAACACTTTTTTTAAATCTCTCCTAACAGGGTAGAGTGGATATTTGTAGTTATGCCATAAGAATAAATAATAATACTACATAGAACGGAAACTCCCGCTCAAAACGGGCTCAAGGTCACGATATTAGCCTACACTTTAATTTCGGCTAAGCCGACTACTGAAGACGGGCTGTCTCGGACGGGCGCGTCAATTACAATAACGGCGCCAAGTTAATGTGGTGTGTTTGGTTGTACAAACAATTCTAAAACAATGCCAAACTTAAGTTTTTTTAGTTTGCCCAAAGATGATGCGAGATAAGTAATATTTTTTAAATATTATTCCTTTTCCGTACCTAATTTATCAAAAGGATGTGACCAGTTCTTTTTGTGTAGCCAATTGTTTCACTTTCACTCAATTATAAAAAAAATGTTAGATAACTACAGCATTTTAACATGTCGCCAAAATATTTTTTAATAGCCCCCGCCATCGGTCATTGAACCTTTCTCGATTGTTTTGCCTCGCGATTGCGGCGCCGCGGCACTGGCGCATGCACGTTATACTTAATATGTAATTCGTTTATTTTAAACCTACACTACGTAAGTACTTACACCTATGTAGGTAAGTAATACTTACTTAAATGGCTTCATTTGGTATGGTACTCATAATAATTTATTATTCATGATCAGGTATTTATAGTGTAGGTAAGTATTTATAATTCTCATACTTTGTAATACTAAACTAAAATAATGATTTTTAAGTAAAGGAAAACTTATATTTTAGCTACCTATATTATCTATAAAAAAGCAGTATTAACAGTTGACAACCCTGTCAACACGCCTGGGCGACAGAGGGGCGTAACGAGGTGAAGGGGGAAGTAGGTATAAAAATAGCGGCGTTTTCCACCCGGTCAAAGGAGATTCCGTTCTATGTAATTATTATTTATTCTTATGGTTATGCGACACATACTTTGTGAAATGACATTTTGGAGTCTACGTTTTGGAGTCACCCGGTTACAGCAATAAGGACAAAAAACTTGTATTCATGTCTCTTTTGCACACATGCTGTATTTAGATCTGGCTATTTCGCCGTAGAGTAAAAGAGATGGAACGCGTGACTTGATCACTTGATCTATTACTATCAGTTTCTCTAACTACGATTTGTAGGTATTTCGTGTACATCCGTAAGGGGTTTCTTTAGTCATTGACATTTCCATGTACTGTCTATGATCTATGAGAGAGTTTTAACGGGAAGTCTGAAGGGACAATTTGTGCTCTTATTTTATTTTCATTTTCTTAGTGTATTTTTGAGTTATATCGGATAAAGTTGATGGCATTTTGCTCGATATGGATTAATGACAGTGCACGAGTGTTGTGAAATAAAATAACAGTGCGAAAACATGTTTTTACGGCTTGCCTCCAAAACTCCATCGGACATGTTCTGGTGAAGTAGCCAATGTAGCCATCACTTTATTTAATCATTTGACTGACTAGACTGACTGATACCTGACGACTAACTGATTTTTTCTACGACTACAAAGTGATGCAAAAATTTTACTTTACGCTGGCAATATGCACAAAATTTGCGACGCCATTATTAAAATTGATCTATGTGTCAGCTTGACATGACAGTTGACATCATTCATTTCATTTCCTTTTCATTCATATTTCATTTCCCATTCATTTCCAACCAATGAGTAACGAGAATCCCCCTTACGGATATCAAAGTTTCCAACCAATTCCAATTATTCAACAACTTTCAATTTTTTTTAATCATTCATAGCAAAGTTTCTTCTGGGTGAATGTCGTTAGACGTTCTGTGGTTTCTTTACTTTTACATATTTCAGTGCTCTACGAAGTTCGTAGGTTACGAAATAATTTAGTACAGGATAATTTTGTATACTAAATCCCGCCACGAAAGAAATAGGGATAAATATAGGCCTTCTTGATGATGACAAATTAAGCGATTTCTTAGTTTATTTTTTTCGCTGTAAGTGAAACGTAAAAAATGAAGGGAACAAAGTTAGTTGCGTGTGCCAATCGGTGTTTGCGGAGCAGCGGGCTACCCCATCGCAGGTTAGTTAAATTTTACAGCCGTCAGGCACGGCCTTGTCCCTTTGTCATTTGCCTTGGACTTTGTACCGCACCAATCTCTGGCACTTCATCTCATCCTATTTTATTTACATTGTAGGTAATTGTGTTCATTAAAGTATTAATTAATTAAAGTATTAGTTGTGGATGTTACAGGAAAATTATAATTATTTTTATATTGTAACTTAATATTTATTTAAATACTATTTAATTTGTTTTAAGAAGTACTTGTAGTGGCTAAACTTTGCTTTATGGACCGTCAATTTACACATCCTTTTTTTAGATAGCACTCATAAAAAAAGTGTTTTGCTAATTTTCACATGGGGAAATTTACGGTTCACAAAATATATTTTTTTAGTTTTCACTTGTCATACACATTCTCTGGGACTGTATGAGAAAGTTGGTGGAAACTATGTACATAGATACAGAGGTCCACTCTATTTGTGTTTCAAATTTTATTAAAATTGGTTCAGTAGTTTAAGCGAGAAAGCGTAGCAGACAGACAGACAGGCAGAGTTACTTTCGAATTTATGATATTAGTAACGAAGTAAGGATAAATGTCACTTGAGCTTGTTATGGATTCCTCATTATTAATAAGTGCTTCTTAATTCTAATTAATAATAATGCAAGTTAATTCTAAAGTACTAAATTAGCTACAATAATAAAATTATTATAACTGCCTTTTCTTTAAGCTTACTTCCATTAATGAAACAATATAACTATTAGGGAAAGCATAGTATGATGGAATTTTCATGAATATTTAATAACATTAGAAAAATAGTAGCTACTGTTTTGGCCTATATCATAAATTTAAGTACTGAAACCAGTTTATTTCCAGATTTGTTGTAAGTAAACAAGACATGGAATGCCATAGATCCATTGCATTACTAAATACTATTATAAAATAAATATGGTTAAAAAAAAACAAAAAAAACACACTTGAAGCACATCAAACTAAAAATATATTATAAAAAAATACAAAAAAAAAAAACTAACACACTAAATAAAAAAAATCTGGAGCAATTTTATTAATCGTGACAAAAAAAAAACAAAAATAAAGTAAAAAAGCAAACAAAATATCTTGACGCAAAAAAAGGCACGGACGCCAAGTCTGTGGAGTTTAACTATTGTAAATAAAAAAATAGATATTATGGCACAGAGCGCCTATTTTAACAATAATACTAGAATTTTTGTTCATTATTATTTTCTGCTTATATTAAGGCCTAGCTTTTACCTGCGGCTTTGCCCGCGTGGTCAAAGGGAATTAATGATGAGTTGTTTATCATAAATGACACAGTTGTGGTGGATAAATAGTGACAGTTCCACAATTAAAAGATACTTGAGGAACCAGAGGTAATGCTGACCGCAGCTAAAGTACTAACTATTCCTTAAAAATAATTATTATTTTAACCCTTTCAGACCGGCAGAGGGGTGCAGTCACAGGACTGAAAATTTTTTTTGTTATTTTTTACTCCAACTAACTTTTTTAGCCTTATTTCGCAAAAGGTTTAAATAATAAAGAAAATACTATAATATCAAGGGCAAAAATTGAATATTTCAGAATGGGATGATGTATCCCATCGGTCTCAGGGACACTGCTATTTCAATCATTTCCCCATACATTTTATCGAAAATTTGGATATTTCAGGAAATGAAAAAAATAACAGTAGTTATAGACTCGACCAATATTATTTTTATTGAAGAACAACTATATAAGTGTTTTTTAGAATAACTGACAAACAAAAATCTTCATAACTTTTTGTGATATTACTAGTAAAGAACGTTATAATTTTATTATAAGAAAAGCAGCAATGAGGTGCCACGAGTAAAGCGATTTTTGCACAAAAATCTTTCACAAGCCATGCACTTTGTATATACGAGTATCTTTTTTATTTTTGGTGCAAGATACACAAGATTTTACCTGCTCAAGGAAGAAGCAATGAAATGCTTAGGTACATGATCAGTGGCTGGCTATGGTATTTGGGTCTGATGGGTCATAGTATCCCAATGTTAGTATTTTGTCTCAATACACACAATTTGTTATTGTTTTGCCATATTATCCTGATTCATTGTAGTTTATATTATAGAATAAGCAAAAAACTTATTTAGAAATAACGCTAAAACACTAGAAACATTGAAACTTTCTCAGGAACTCTCACGCACATGTTCAGAATTTTAATAAAACTACCAAAGTCAAATTAAAAAATGATATACTGCGAACGTATTGGGACTATGATTCCCAATTAACATTCAAAATCTGAGCTTCAGTCCTGTGTCAACATATAGTGGTACATACTGTCCCATCAGGCCGTAGTAGTACGGGACACGTATATACCATCAGTTCTGAAAGGGTTAAGCCAAAACAACAGTCAACAACAGTCGACAAAACCAATTCAAGGAGCGAACCAAAACCAAAATAAAAGTATGTCTTATTCCCGTACCATATCACTTTTAAACTGAAACAACAATTTTTCGCTACGAATTTGCGCTAATTCAAAATTCAATTCAAATTATTAGTTGCCTATGACTTAATTAATTTACATGTACATCATTTGTTAGTGTGATTCAGAACTTGCAAATGAATTTTACATGCCATCTATTAACAGTTTGGCAAAGGGAGATCTCCCTTTGCCAACCTGGTGACCCTGATGTGATTCAGGAATACCCGTGGCGCCATCTCTTGATGAGTAGCGGAAGGTCGCTACATCACACCCTGGTCAGACCAGAGGTCAAGCACTTCAGTAATCCAAGTGCAATCTTCGCTTACGAGCGCCTTGAATGCCCTCTATCTGCGGTGAGTCGAGATGTGAGGGTGCAGACCTTGTGTAGCCCTCCCTCCACAGTGAGTCGAGATGTGAGGGTAAGATGTGGAGGCGAATATTGGCTACTCAAGCCGTCCATGAAGTCCTTGGAGGCAGCTGTGTCAGGAACAGGAAATCGAATGGGAAGTCGAAAAAGACAATATGTTGTGCTCTTGTTTTATTTTCATGTTATTGGTATATCTTTGAGTAACTGAGATTTAGGAGACGCAGTCACAAACGCCGTGGTATAAAGCCACGTACCTACTCATAAACATACAACTAATCAATTCATTCGATCAGCGATTGTCGAGCGGTTAAGACCGTGGATACCAACACGGAAATACCGAGTTCAAACCCTCGGCGAGCACCTTTGGCATAGTTTGATATGTGTGTATTTTTCGCTGCTCATAAAATATGATTTTTAGTATTGCGGTGTCACTTTCTCAAGTAGGTATTTGGAAGAAGTGTTGTAATAAACTAATAAATCACTTATTATATAATAAAATAAATAATCACATATTTTAAAACAAATTCGCTTCCCACCGCTTTCCCGCGTCCCTATGTATGCTTAGATCTTTAAAACTACCCAACGTATTTTGTAGCGGTTTATTTTAAATGGATAAAGTAATTTCTGAGGAAGCTTTAGGTGTATAATTGATTATGCTTTTATGTAACTAGACTAAAACATAACGATTTTTGTCACAAATCTTGCCTACTGGGAGAGTTATATTCTCTTGCGCCGCGTTAACCAGCGGAGATACGATAGATGTTCTAGAGAATTGTAGATATATAAATTTGCTATACAAAAGTTCGCATTAGTGTACTCTATCTCTTACGGTTGACTTACAATAACTACTTTTATGTGTAAAATGTTAATGAAAATTATCACGTTATCTCGAAGCTGTTTTATTCTGTTCAGTTTTAATCCTAATCTAAATAAAAACGTTGATTAGCTTCGTCAATTAAGATTAAAATTGTACAAAATGTAATCAAATAAATATTTTAGAAGATGATATTTTTTTTTACCAAAAATCATCACAGCCTCCGGCGCGCATTTCATCGCGCGTCTATTTTTTGCCTTTAGTACTTAATTGGGTATTTGTAATGTATATTATTTAATCGCTCGAGTGAAGCTGGCCGGGTCGCTAGTATATGCTATGTATATAATTTATTCAAATAAAAATGTTTTGAACTCCTGAAACTTTGTTTACATTTTTTATCTCGTCTCCTTGGCCTTACTATATTTATATTTTTTTATTTTAGTATGTATTGTGAAAAATATTTTATTCAAGTTCTTGTAATTGGATAAAAACATGAAATTATTGTATTGCCACTGATTCTTGATGAGTGTCCAAAGTTTGAATTCAATCTGTCTGTTGAAAGTGGGTCAAAACTAGTCTAAAGGAGAGTTACAAATAAGCTCACAAACTCACAAACATACAGGTGAAGCTAATAAAAGTGTGTTAAAAAGTGTAGACATTACATAACATATTGTAAGTATATTCTTATTTTGGAAAGTTCTATTTTGTGCAGATTAGCATGTAGGGTTTAGGAAAAATAAATCAATCAATAAATTCATCTGAATCCGTTTTGTAAAAAGTTAGTTTTTGATTGTAAAAAGACAAATTATGGGTCTATTAATGGATGTGACATGTATTTTATACCTATATAGTTTCATCATAAACTATCAAACTTCCATCCAAACTAATAAATTCATACCTAAATAACATAAAAACAATAGAAATTGTAGTAGGGGCATAAAATCCAAATCTTTCCAAAATGCAACAAAAAATAATTTTCATAATAACAAAACGCTTATCTTACTTTGTCTCTGGTAGAACTCTCATGGTGTACTGGGGATGTACTACCTTTGAACCCATTTCTGCAGTAAAGTCATGGTACTGTTTCCATGAAATCAACATCCAGGGTAACAACACGATTGCATACAACCTCAAGACAACTCCTTCACTGTAGTGACATGCTCATCTGTTTCTCCAATTTATTAAGTAAAAATGTTTTCTTAAAAAATACCAAATCTTAAATTATTTGAAAGCTGTTAAAGTGAAGTAAAATGTCCTTGACTTATACTTGATTGACACCATTGACGCGCCTAAGAATACTTCACATTACAAGTCCCCATTCTCTTAAATTAATAAAGAAAAATGTTTTCTGCATTTTAGTATATATTGCTATTATCTAGCCATATTTGTGGTACAGCGGGGCGGGTCAGGCGGGTCAGGCGGGTATGGCGACGGCGGCGGCGGCCCCGGCGGCGCGCGGCGCACGGCATAGCGCCTCTTTCACGCTCAACCTGTTCCGCGGCCAGCTCGAGACCGCGCAGGTGTTCCCCTTCCCCGAGCCGCTCACCGCCGACCAGCGCCAGACGCTCTCCGAGCTGGTGCCGCCCGTCGAGAAGTTCTTCCAGGAGGTTCGGTTAAGTACCTATTATTATGTTTCGGTGGTGAGGGGCCGTCTGACGTAATTTATGACATCTGACAAAAAAGGTGACTTTGACCCCTCCCCTTTCCTTGGCGCAGCTGGTCACAGTTATGATATTCCCCCGTCCCAAGTGTGACGTCACACATTTAGCAATTTTCTACATCTATAAATTATTGATCTAAAACAGCTACTTGCCAAATTTGGTCGTCCCTCCTCCTTAACGTGTGACGGAATCAGTGGATAGCTGAGGCGAAACAAATAACCGAGGCGAACTCCGTTCGCAGGTGAACGATCCGGCGAAGAACGACGCGGAGGCGCAGATCGAGGCGGGCACGCTGGCGGGGCTGTGGGAGCTGGGCGCGTTCGGGCTGCAGGTGCCGGCGGAGCTGGGCGGGCTGGGGCTCAGCAACACGCAGTACGCGCGCCTGGTGGAGGTGGTGGGCGCGCACGACCTGGGCGTGGGCATCACGCTGGGCGCGCACCAGTCCATCGGCTTCAAGGGCATCCTGCTGTTCGGCGACGAGCGCCAGCGCGCGCGCTACCTGCCGCGCGTCACGGCCGGCGAGTACGCCGCCTTCTGCCTCACCGAGCCCTCCTCCGGCTCCGACGCCGGCTCCATCAAGTACCTACCCTCTCTCTCTCTCTCTCTCTTATATCTCTTTATTTACTCTACTCTTACAAGAGTAAGCTTGGCCGTTTCCTTAATTCATCTATATATCTATACATATAATAAATCTGTAACAAGTCGGTTTCTGTACATTGAAGATATTTGAAAAAAATTGTCACTAGGGCTATTTATTAGCGTAATAGAACCCAAAACAATGATTTTTAGAATTATTGTCTGTTTGTCTGTTTGTCTGTTTGTCTGTTTGTCTGTTTATCTGTTTGTCTGTTTATCTGTTCGTTTGTGCGCGCTAATCTCAGGAACGGCTTAACGTAGAAGGATACGGTTTTCACTGATGTACTGGTATTTTTTTGGATTAACATTTAGGGTTTGTTTTATTTAAATCGGTTCACAAACAAAAAAGTTACGTCAATTTCAAGAATTGAATTAAAGACTGAAGCGACCATTACCGATACAAACTAAATAGCTGCATCCTTTTAACGTCTCGCTCCTCTCCTGGGCTTCCCATTATTGGGGAGGCCTGGAGATTAGTTAACCACGCTGCTCCAATGCGGGTTTTTAAATTTAAGTGTGTAACTTTTGTAAGAGAATAAATTTAATGCGAGCGATCACACCACAAGTTTCGATAATTACTAACATCTCTTAATATTCTGATAGCAAGTTTTCAATCACTTATGCTAGATTTCATCTCTAAATATTAAAAAAAAACCATACATATCACCACATATTCAAAGAAATCCTCAATACAAAATTAATGTACAAAACCTTAACAAAACGAGGCTACTGCCGACATCTATGTTCATATTCAGAACTATTTAGTTATCTGTTGCAAATTCGGTATATCGACAATTTAGTTTACACGCTATACGATAGATGTCATTGTTACGCAATAACGCTATTACAAAGTGGATTGGTGGAGATTATTTCAAATAATTAATTACGAGTATATTTACTTAATAAAATATCTAATAAAAAAATTAACAACATAGAGACCTTTGGAACTGGCGCTGACTGACAATGAGTACAATTCATTGTGGTAGAGCATTATGGAGGCGCGGCGCGGTGGTTACATCCACATATTATTGGTATCGAACTTATTTAATAGACAATAATAATTATCGACTCGCGCAGGCGCGGTCCCAGTGGGGGGGTCATAGGGGACATGACCCCCCCCCCCCCAAAATCCCTCACTCATGCGTAGATGGAAGGCGAAACAAGCCAATTTGAGACACCTCTTCCCCCAAATTTCTTAGTGACCCCCCACCAAAATTTCTTGGCGACCCCCCCCCCCCCCTTCAATTGAAGGCTGCGACCGCGCCTGGACTCGCGTGGCGCAATGGTTACCATGCCGGACTGCCAATCGAAGAGTCTCGAGTTTGATTCCCGGCGAAGCAGAAATTTGAATGATGAGTTTAATTTTCTGTTCTCGGTTTAAGTGTTTGTATTTCTGTCTCTGTGTGTCTCATGGTACCCATTACACAGTGTATATTTACCGTACTCTGGGGCTATCAGTGTGAAACGTAAAAAAAAAAACAAAGTGTTCTACCGACTTTACTATGCTGAGTGATCTTTTCAAAATGATAGCTATGTCACCATATCATGATTATACCACCAGTCGAAGGTTAAAGTTCCACAGGCCGCTTTGCACGCTCCTTTTGATGTTTGAACGGGTTATGGGACAACCTTCCAGCTGAGGCATTTCCAGTGGACTTTGACATAGGGTTCTTCAAGAAAGCTGTAAAGAAAGCTCTTCTTGAAAGCCGGCAGTGCTCGGGTGGCTCCGCTGGGGTTGCCCGTTTCCATAGGCGACAGTGATCGCTTAACCACGCGGCCTTTCTGCCTCTTTGTTCGGTTTACTTATAAAAAAAGTGATTTCGAATAAACGAATAACCAATTGCCGAGGCACTAATAAAAAAATTTATTGAAATGAGCAGACGTTTTCAGTGGTTAATTTAATAAGAGCTATTACATACATACGCAGTACTGGCACTGGTGTTACACTAATACTTATGATAAAGCGTCACGGCAGCAGCACGGCATGGTGGTCACGCCCAGAATAATATTAGTAATCGATATATTTATTTCTGATGCTGTGTGAAGGGTTGTTAATAGAACTAATTGACTCTTAATCGCGTAGGGCCTGATCCTCTCACGCTGCTCCAATTCAGGTTGATGACGTCTTCATTGTTAGTGGCCTAACTGCTGTCGCAAGTTTTATTCGCTATCGCTCGAAAGACCTCCATTAAGTATGAACGACAGTATGTTAACGACAATTGCAACCAACGTGTAAGCAACCAAGAATTTGACTCCCAACTACTAACCACGCCTGACATAGCGTAGACATTTCACCACCTTTCTGCAATATATTTAAGTCACATAATGATAATGAATCTATGCGTTATTTGCAGCACAAATTATTTAATTATAATGATACTTTCCGCGGGCACAGCAGTACTATCTAAACACTTTAAAAACATGCTATTATAATACGTTTAATTTGTAAAGAGAAACTGATGATAACGACTGAAAAGTCGGTATTATAAGAGGAGTACAGTAAGAATTGTAAGGACTCCGGAAGAATGTATCTACTTACCATAATAATATGAACTTTTGTATCATAAGTAATTTCATAAAAGGTAACAATAATCCAAGGGACAGTGGAGGGCAAGCGGTCACGACCGAAATTGCAACCTCATCAGCCACGACCACTCTGTCAAGAGTGAACGACTAAGGAGGAGGAGGAACAAATAATCCAAGCCTAATCAAGCCTTTTGTACAAGTCTATCTACGCGGACGACGTCGCGGGCACAGCTAGTAAACTAATAATTCGCGTAACGAAGGAGTAACGAACGCCTCCGTGAAGCCCCATGTTGTTAGATTCAGGAGCTTGGTTCTACATGATATCTGATATCTTTTTTATGGAGTAAGCCATGTATCAGTCTTGGCAATATTTTACATGAAAATGTTTTTGTTGGGATTCTGTTTTGTAGGCTGCAAACATTGTAAGCCACCCTCGTGGTGTCGGAGCTTGCAAACATAAATCGGAAATGGTCCGTTTCGCAGGTCGCGCGCCGTGCTCTCGCCCGACGGCAAGCACTTCATCCTCAACGGGTCCAAGATCTGGATCAGCAACGGCGGCATCGCCGAAATTATGACCGTGTTCGCGCAGACGCCCGTGGAGAAGGACGGCAAGACCGTCGATAAGGTAGGCTGTGCAATACTGTGCAGGTCATGAGATATGCAAATATAAATATACAAATCTATATGTACTAATATAAACCTGAAGTGTTTTTTTTTTGTTTAAATGAATGCTTAAATTGTTAAATTTAAATTTTGTTTAAATCTCCGGAACTACTGGTTCAAATTGAAAAAATATTTTTGTGTTGAACTGAATAGTCCATTTATTGATGAAGGGTATAGATAGGGGCAAAAAAAACTAAAGTCCTCGGGGCCGAAGTCGCAGGTGGCAGCTAGTACCCACATACACATCGCCTGCCGCCATGGTTTTTAGGATGCACACTGTGAAACCATATAATATGTGTTCATACATTTTGAAAGGGTAAAGACGTAAAGAAGAAACAAAAAATCCTACCTAACTCACTGAATTACAAAATATGTAGATGGATATTATACCGAATTAATATTAAATTTATCCTACCTCGCGTAATTGCGTAAATACGGATATAAAGTAAATAATCATTTTATTTTTTAGTCAAGTCATCAGCTTTGGGAAACCATTTAAAATGAGGAACTGAACAAAAAAACTCTGACAGACAAAAACCTCCCAGGTTTCTCTAAGTGCAATATCATTCATAAATTAATTTTATGAATGATAAACACTACACTTACACTTTTTTTATTAGTATTTTTTAAACTCATATTTTGTTAGTCTTACTTTTTAAAGAGTCCAGTAGAAGGTTTCTGAATTTAGGAAGGAGAGCAAATCATTAAGTTTGTTAGCTATTTCTTGTGGATCTGATTCAGTATAATCATTGTCTTTAATTTTATTATCACCTTGATTTGGAATATAACTATTTGTTATGTTTCAAGTAATTTGTCCTTATTTTCTGACTAGCTGTGCCCCGCGGTTTCACCCGCGTTACAAAGGATCATTAGCATGACGTGAATATATTCCGCAGATTTTTTGTGTCCTAATTGAAACCCATACTTTAATTTTTTGTATGTTTGCCTACGCAGATCATTTTTCTTTGTAACAAGTAGCTGTGCCCGCGACGTCGTCCGCGTTTATAGAGACTTGTAGAAAAGGGATGGGTTTTTGTTACATATTATAAAATAACTTCTGATACAATGTTCATATGATGTTCAGAAAAGATCTATTTTATACTAGCTGTTCCCCGCGGTTTCACCCGCGTTAGAGAGGATCATTAGCATAAAGTGAAGTCCCTGCTGAAGTTCCGTGGACCGGCTTTTTTGTAGGACTGTTTAAAATAAACATTTCCATCATACATAACGAATGTGTAACTCTAGCGGTTTTGGCAGCGCACGCCAGATTAGCTCGCAGATGGTAGATTTTTTCCTTCTTACTTGACACTTATTGTCATATTTTGGACAATTCACACAATCCCTACTAATATTATAAATTCGAAAGTAACTCTGTCTGCTACGCTTTCCCGCTTAAACTACTGAACCAATTTTAATGAAATTTGGAACACAGATAGAGTTGACCTTGAGAAAGGACATAGGATGGTTTTTATCCTACGGGAACCTATAAAACTGGTTCACGCGGGCGAAGACGCTGGCGGAAGGCTAGTTTATTATACTCTTCAAAGATCTTATACTTACAATCATCAACAAATATATTTCGAAAAAGATTATTACAGGATTTTATGTTGATAAAAAACTCTATGGCCCATAACTCATTAATAGGTACCAACTCTTAACATCTTACACACACGTGATAACTTTTAAACGAAATATCCGATTGAGATGAAACAAAAACTATTTTACTTCTACATAAATACTCTTGATAACATAATGCTTAATTTCGATAAAGATTAATATTACGATACATATTTAACGTAGTTTTTTTTCTTCAGACGATTTAATAATTATTTTGAACACAAAATCGGTTATTGTGATTAAACCATGATAGCTAGATATATGTTCTCGCGGACTTTTTTGTAGGTCTTAATGGGATCTACAAACCCGTAGTACATCTTTTTGTTCTATTGTCAATAGTTTTTGCAGCGCACGCAAAAATAGGTTTTCGATTTTACACCTTGTGCAAAGAATGCATAGACTCATTTTATATAGCTTTAATCTACAAAATTGTATAGCAGGTGAACTATACAACTACGCTATGTCAGTCGTGGGTAGTATGTGTTTTTAAGTTCAAACCGTCTGTTAATTTCAATTTTTTTATAGACCCTAGGCTAATTTAATTGTATGAAGTCCTCGATCTTTATCATTAATATGCTGTACGTAACCACCGTGCCGCACCGCCGCCGTGTCGCTCTAACATAATGAATATAATACCAGCCCCAGTTTCGCATCATTCTTAGCTCTCATTAAATAAGCTACTGAAACCCTCTGTTAGTTGATATATTTTTTATTAGACCTAAGGCTTTAATTTGAAATTACCTTTACCGACCCATCTTGAAGAATAAATATTGTTCAAACGACATCTATCGTATCGTATGTAAATTTAGTCGTCAATAAGTCGAAATGTCAAACTGATTGGCTGCAACCCTTTTTGCGACCCACTGCTGGGCAGGGGTCCCTCCCACTTGTAGGAGGCTTGGAGCTTACTCCACCACGCTGCTCCAATGCGGGTTGGTGGAGATGCGGGTTAGTGGCCAACCCGCTGTCGGATGTTTTCAAACCGCCCATAAGGCCTCCGACAAGGTTTAACGACTGTTATCTATCGACAACAACCGGGACCGACGGCTTAAGGTGTCCTCCGAATTTTTTGCCACTAGCGGTCACCCATCTCACACCCGACCGCGCCCGTTTGGCTTAGCTGCATAGACCGCTTGCGTTCTACGCTAGCCGCCGAGCCATGCGCGCTTTATCGCGCGTCAAACTGATTACCAATTAGATAGATATTGAAGATGCTTTATGGGTTATTAAACTAAAAGTTTAACTATTCGTCAACTAGATGTCTGCAATAGTCTCGTTTTGTTAAGTTTTTGTACATTTTGTATGAGGGACAGTGCACGGGATTGTGCATTAGCACAATGTTCTTTGGTATAAGAATTACTAGTGGACCCCGCAGACGTTGTCCTGCCTTAAAAGTTTTGTAAGATGATTAGTTTCTTTATCATCTCAAAGAGTTTTTATGTTACTGTCAGATAAAAAATTAAAAACGAATAGTGACAGATGAACTGTTATTCAGACTATGTCAAACTTTTGGACTATGGCGCGAAGAACCAATGTTTGACAATTATTGTTACTAATACCTTATATAGGAAAATAAAATAAGTTATTTTACTATTCATTTCGCAATTATTTCCCTAGACTTCTACTAATATTTCAAGATCAAAATTAGCCACATCGGTTCAGGCGTTCTTGAGTTTTAGCGAGATTAACGAACAGCAATTCATTTTTATATATAGAGATTAGAAGAACATTATATTAATTTATTATTTAAAATAACAATTTATAATAATTATAATATAAAAACATGAATAAGCCAAAGAAAATACTATACTTTATTAATCTATGAAATGAAATAAGAAACATAAAGTTTTTCTTTTCATTTAATATTGAATGGCTAAAAGGATTTTTATACAATGACGTAAAATGAATTAAAAAAAAATACCTAAGAAACATAGAAGACAGACATGACAATTGTGATAGCTGCGTCAAAATTTAACAAAATAAATAGAAAGTAAATAATTTTGTAAAGAAATAATAAAGAAAAAGCAAAGTATAAGAATAAAACAAAAGGATATAAATGTTAGTGTTATGCTATGTTTATGCCAAATTTCATCAAAATCAGTTGAGTGGTTTAAGCGTGAAAGAGTAACAGACAGACAGACAGACAGAGTTAATTTCGAATTTATAATATTAGTTTGGATTATATTGGCTTACAAAATTTACTGCAAATGCAATATCAGGCCTACCTAGTGAGCACTGCCAAATACATAAGGCAACCAATTATCTGCTGATAAGGAAAATTACCTACACAATTATTACTTTTAGAAATATTTAACTTGGTCTCCATTAGAGTTTTAACAGTTTTGCAATTAATCATATTAAATTTGTTTAAAATTTTATCAATATAATCTTTCTGATTGAGTGTTATTGTTTTATTATTTTTATTAACATTAATATTTACACCAAGACACTTTTTAATTTCTCCCAAATCCTTGATTTTAAATTTAGTAGCCAAAATATCTTTCAAATACTGTGTCTCTTTAGGATCATTGGAAAAAATAAAAAAAAGACATCCACATACAGTGTAACAATAACAATTTGCTAATTTAGCCTTTTTAGGTACATACATACATGGTTCATATTTCGATTTAAAATATAACCATTTTTTAACAAACATTCATGCACTCTTCTGTACCATGCTCTTGATGACTGTTTAAGGCCATATATTGCCTTCTTTAGTCTAAGAACTTGACCACTATGAGTTATATCAGAAAACCCAACTGGAATCTGCATATAGATTGTTTCATCAAGAGTACCATTTAGAAATGCAGTTGTAACATCCAAATTCCAAATGCATAATATTTAGATTATGTTGAACAGATACAGCAAATAATAATTTTAAAGTGGTATGTCTTACTACAGGAGAAAAGGTGTCCGTATAGTTCACTCCTTCAATTTGCGAAAAACCTTTCGCCACTAATCGAGCACGGAACCGAACTTTATTCTCACTATCGTATTTCTTGCGCAACACCTACTTACACTGCACAACTCTACTGTCTCTTGGAGTTTCGCACAACTCCCACGCATCGTTATCTTTCAAACATTGTAATTCTTCCTGCATAGCAAAGGCTATGGAGAAAGCTCCATAGCTCTATTTCAGGACCGTTTGATGCTTCACATAGAGATAAGCCTGTAGCAACATCATAGGTTTCCTCATTCATACAGAGGTTAGAAAAACCAAACCATTCTGGCTTCTTCGTTATACCTGCGATCGCGCTCGTGAGGTTATGGTGTGACACAAGTTTCTGAACATGTCACCCGACTAAAACGATTTTAAAGACGTTATCACGTCAAAAATAAAAGTATGAGTTTCAATTATCATTGGGACACATGAAATGTGCGCAGAATATTCAGTTATTTCCACGGATGAAACGGGGCACAGCTATTTATTTATTTATTTGCAAGAATACAGTATTTACATCGATAAGGTGTTACATACATTTTAGTCCATTTTAGCCAAATTTACAATTTTGCTAGTCGTACATATGATTCATAGTTATGATTTGTGTAGCAATTTGTTTGCGCTGGAATGAGTTTTCTTTGAGTATTGTTTTGCTTCAATATTGCGAAACGTTTTATTATTCCGGTAGAAGGATTCAGTTCATAAAGTGGTGTTCGTCAGTTCATAAATTACACTGCATTCAACTCCTTTCAGGTCACCGCCTTCATCGTGGAGCGGTCATTCGGAGGAGTCTCCAGCGGACCACCGGAAAACAAAATGGGCATCCGCTGCTCGAACACCACCGAGGTGTACTACGAGGACGTCAAGGTGCCCGTCGAAAACGTCCTCGGGGGCGTCGGCAACGGATTCAAGGTAGGGGGCGGTGCGGCATCCGCTGACCGTCATCAGCTTTTGGTCCGCTAAGAAAGGCTTATATGGGCTAGTAGAAAAAGCGGAGAAAAATTCGTGACGTCTCATTACAAAATCCATACTTAATATCAATATTATAAATTCGGTATTAACTCTGTCTGTCTGTCTGTAACGCTTTCCCGCTAAAACTACTGAACCAATTTTAATGAAATTTGCAACACACATTTTCGTGGAAGGTAGCCCTAGTACACCCAATCCCGAAAAAGGGTGACCGCAGTGACCCGTCCAATTACAGGCCTATTGCGATAACCTCCCTGCTCTCTAAGGTGATGGAGCGCGTTATTAACACGCAGCTTAAGGAGCTGAGACTACCTTGAGAAGCACCGGCTGATTAGCGATCGTCAGTATGGCTTTCGCCAGGGCCGGTCCGCCGATTAGGCTTGTTGAATAAATATCGACACATCGATATTTTAAATTCGATTAATCGATATTTTTGGGCGATATATTTTATAACGATATATCGATATCAAATATCCAAAATCGAAATCATATCAAAAACGATATTTTTTTCTTTATATTTGGTTTGTTGCTTTTTTATGTTTGTTTTTAAGTTGGCAAGTCTGTGTCTTTATGTCAATGACAGTTCAGTAATTTCATTATTTTTTTTCAATTATGGCATTGCAAACTCTGTGCATATTGCCAGCATCAAGTATGATTTTTGCATCAATTTTTTGCCAGTTTCAATGAAATTGGACGAAGTAATAACAAAGTCAGTAAGTCGTCAGTGATCAGTCAGTCTAGTCAGTCCAACCTTCAAATAAAGCGATGGCTACTTTACTAGAACGTGTCCGATGGAATTTTGGAGACAAGCAGAAAAAACATATTTTAGCACTGTTATTCTATTTGACAACACTCGTGCACTGTAATTAACCTATATCAAACAAAATGCCATCAACTTTATCCGATATAACTCAAAAATACAGCAAGAAAATAAAAATAAAACAAGATGCAAAGAGTTTGCGATGCAATAATTGAAAAAAAAAGACCAATTTTTTCGTATCGTACCGATATATCGATATTTTTAAATAAAAATTAAATATTTTTAAATAAAAATATCGATATCGATATACCTATATATCGATATTTTATTTCATTTTGACACCCCTACCGCCGATGATCTCTTGGTGTACCTCACACACCGCTGGGCTGAAGCCGTCCAGGGCAACGGGGAGGCTCTGGCAGTCAGCTTGGATATTGCAAAGGCCTTTGACCGGGTCTGGCTCAGGGTCCTTCTCGCGAAGCTTCCATCTTACGGTCTTCCCTTGAGGCTATGCAACTGGGTGGCAAGCTTTTTATCTGAGCGGCAAATTAAGGTCGTTGTTGATGGATGCTGCTCAGATATGAAGCCCATTAACGCCGGTGTTCCCCAAGGCTCAGTGCTGCCTCCTACACTATTCATTCTGCATATCAATGATATGCTGCAACAATCACGCAGTATACATTGCTATGCAGATGATAGTTCGGTGGACGCACTATACACCTGTCGAGCCAATGCCTACCAGCTTAAGTCGGGTCGACTTAAGCTTGTCGGGTTTAACCTCACAGAGATACAAGTTTGCGCGTTTACCGCTAAAAAAAAACCCCATTTGTTATAGCGCCCAAGTTTCAGGACACCGCGCTCACCGTCGGTGAAAGTTTATTTATTTTTATTTATTTATTTATTTCAGGCTTCTTAGGCCCATAAAAACAAATACATATATAACATTACATAACAAACAAACTAATACATAACTCAAATTAAAATACAAATAAAACGATACAAAATAAAAACAAAAGTAACAAATATAGATACTATGCATAAATAATATAACTAAGTCTTACGAATGTTCGGCGTCGTGTTGCGCGAGGTGTCGGGTAACCGGCCACGGAATCGCCGGTAAACAACACCTTTCGGCCAAAATTCTTCATTCATAAACGTTGGCATCTGCTGTGTAGGGACTCTCACCACATATGAATTAAACTTTACATCGTGGCGAGAATGTAGACGCTCAACCCTCAGTCGGCAGTTTGTTTTGATCCGGATGTACTCTACAATCTCCTCGACCTTTGTAGAACAACTCAGTCGGGAGACGTAGAGTAACGTCGTCGGTGTGGCCGGCTGCAGCAGGCGGTCCGGGCCGGTCGGTGCGGTGCCGCACCTATTTAGGCGAGTGGGCTTCCTCTTCTTCTTCTCGACCTTAACGAAGCCCTCGTCGTCACACTGGCTCCCAAGCGAACCCATCTTTAGCAGATCCCTGTGATTTGTTTCCTTTTGGCTCTGCTTTCCCACTTTTTGTTGCTTAGCCTGTGATGGTACAGGTTTAGCAGCAACTTTAGCGTACGCACGTCCAGTGGTCGACGCACTTACGGGTGTCGTAACCTTGGCAGGAACATTACTCGATGCAGTGTTTGTATTGTTCACTGAATCGTTTAATTTCGCTGACTCGATGCTGCTGAGAGATGCATTTTGCGCCCCGCGACGCGTGTTTACGTTTGCATTGTCGGGTAACCTACATACCGAAAAAGCGCTGCGCAATAACACTACTTCGGTACGTAATTCCTGTTTTGTCGGACACCTTCAGCTTGGACTTCATCTCGGCTAAGCTGGATTTCCAAAACACAACGTCTTTTAACAGTCTGGTGACATCGACGTGGTCAAAAGTGACGGGGGGCAACTTATGCAGCTCTTTCACCACGAAGACAGGCACGTCATCCGGGTCGGTTATCTTCAATCACGTGATGACGTCTTGTATACTTTTTTCGTTCGTCCCTTCTGCGAGACGGCATCTCATCGATCTTACCCAGTTTTTGGAAAGGCAATATTTTGCCGGTACAGATTTCTTCCTCCTTGAAATTGGACTTGCAAATCTGCGAGATACTGATTTCGTCCATCGTATCGATGGCATTTAGTATAAATGCCAGAAACTCATTGGCTATGAGCTCTTGTGAACCCATAGCGGTAGTTGCGAGCAGCGACTATTTCCGCGCGAATGCGTACAATTTTAACACGACTGCTTCCAAGCGCGCATCGCACGACACTGAAAGTGTCGGAATCTTGGGAGTTGACATTACGAGTAAAGTGCAGTACCGGAGTCATTTGGAGTACAAAACCAAATTGGCATCCAAAAAGCTTGGTGTCCTGGGCGAGGCAGTACTACACTGCGGGGCAACTCCTGACGCTGTATAAGGCCCAGGTCAGACCCCACATGGAGTACTGCTCCCACCTCTGGGCAACACCAAAATACCAATTACACCCGTTTGACTACGTTGAAAAGCGCGCAGTCCAAATCGTCAACGACCCAAGATTGACTGACAGGCTAGAACCGCTTAGCTTGAGAAAAGACATAGGCTCGCTCAGCGTGTTCTACCGACTTTACTATGGTGAGTGCTCCGAGGAACTTTTCAAACTGATGCCTGCATCACCATTCCATGATTATGCCACCAGACGAAGGTAAAAGTTCCACCGGCACATCTGGACTCGTGGTGGTCCTCCACAGTCCGCTTTGCACGCTCTTTTTTACCACGGACGTGTAGCTTATGGGATAACCTTCCAGCTGAGGCATTCCCAGTGGACTATAATATGGAACTTTCTTCAAGAAAGCTGTAAAAAAAGCTCTCCTTCAAAGCCGGCAACCACGAGGCCCGTCTACATTTTTGTTCGGTTTATTTATATAAAAAAAAGCACAGATAGAGACCACGCGGCCCGTCTGCCTTTTTTTCGGTTTGTTTATATAAAAAAAAAACCCTACTCTTGAAGTTGTCGACGAGTATTGACTGACAGGCTAGAACCGCTTAGCTTGAGAAAAGACATAGGCTCGCTCAGCGTGTTCTACCGACTTTACTATGGTGAGTGCTCCGAGGAACTTTTCAAACTGATGCCTGCATCACCATTCCATGATTATGCCACCAGACGAAGGTAAAAGTTCCACCGGCACATCTGGACTCGTGGTGGTCCTCCACAGTCCGCTTTGCACGCTCTTTTTTACCACGGACGTGTAGCTTATGGGATAACCTTCCAGCTGAGGCATTCCCAGTGGACTATAATATGGAACTTTCTTCAAGAAAGCTGTAAAAAAAGCTCTCCTTCAAAGCCGGCAACCACGAGGCCCGTCTACATTTTTGTTCGGTTTATTTATATAAAAAAAAGCACAGATAGAGACCACGCGGCCCGTCTGCCTTTTTTTCGGTTTGTTTATATAAAAAAAAACCCTACTCTTGAAGTTGTCGACGAGTATATTTACCTGGGTCAAGCGATCCGTATGGGTAAGTCCAAATTTGAGAGAGAGGTAACTTGTAGAATCCAACTTTTGCCAACTGTTGGGCAGCGTTCGGGAAATTACAAAGTGTCTTCTCGTCCAGAATACCGCAGTGCCTGAAGTCGAAAGTATTCGAGCAGTGTGTGTTGCCAGTGATGACCTACGGCGCTGAGACGTGGTCTTTTACAGTTATCCTTTTCCACAGGCTCAAGGTCGCTCAGCGAGTGATGGAGAAGGCTATGCTTGGTATTTCTCTACGCGACAGAATCCGTAACGATGAAATCCGTAGACGAACGAAGGTTACCGACATAGCTCTCAAAATCTGCAAGCTGAAGTGGCAATGGGCAGGCCACATAGTTAGGAGGACTGACAACCGGTGGGGAATAAAGGTCCTCGAATGGCGACCACGTTTCGGCAAAAGGAGCACAGGCCGCCCTCCAACCAGGTGGACTGACGACCTGAAGAAGATAGCAGGAAACCGCTGGATTCAGAGGGCGCAGGATCGGACGGAGTGGCGAACATTAGGGGAGGCCTATGTCCAGCAGTGGACTCTAAAAGGCTGATGGATGGCTGGATGGATGAGTTCCTGACATTAGCGCGTTTAAACAAACTTTTCAGTTTTATATATTAGTATAGATTACTTGTTTAGTTTCAACGAAACTATCATAAAACTGATGCAAAAATGATACTTGACCTTGGCAGTACGCACAAAGCTTGCGATGCCACAATTGAAATGCGGCATGTTCGCAGGTGGCCATGAACATCCTGAACAACGGGCGGTTCGGCATGGCGGCGGCGCTGGCCGGCACGCAGCGCGCCGCGCTCCGCCAGGCCGCCGAGCACGCCGCCACGCGCGAGCAGTTCGGCAAGCGCCTGTGCGACTTCGGCGGCGTGCAGGTACGTCCCGCGTGCGCCCCGCCTGCACTCTGGACATCCTGCACTACGGGCCGCCGAGCACGCCGCCACGCGCGAGCAGTTCGGCAAGCGCCTGTGCGACTTCGGCGGCGTGCAGGTACGTCCCGCGTGCGCCCCGCCTGCACTCTGGACATCCTGCACTACGGGCCGCCGAGCACGCCGCCACGCGCGAGCAGTTCGGCAAGCGCCTGTGCGACTTCGGCGGCGTGCAGGTACGTCCCGCGTGCGCCCCGCCTGCACTCTGTACATCCTGCACTACGGGCCGCCGAGCACGCCGCCACGCGCGAGCAGTTCGGCAAGCGCCTGTGCGACTTCGGCGGCGTGCAGGTACGTCCCGCGTGCGCCCCGCCTGCACTCTGTACATCCTGCACTACGGGCCGCCGAGCACGCCGCCACGCGCGAGCAGTTCGGCAAGCGCCTGTGCGACTTCGGCGGCGTGCAGGTACGTCCCGCGTGCGCCCCGCCTGCACTCTGTACATCCTGCACTACGGGCCGCCGAGCACGCCGCCACGCGCGAGCAGTTCGGCAAGCGCCTGTGCGACTTCGGCGGCGTGCAGGTACGTCCCGCGTGCGCCCCGCCTGCACTCTGTACATCCTGCACTACGGGCCGCCGAGCACGCCGCCACGCGCGAGCAGTTCGGCAAGCGCCTGTGCGACTTCGGCGGCGTGCAGGTACGTCCCGCGTGCGCCCCGCCTGCACTCTGTACATCCTGCACTACGGGCCGCCGAGCACGCCGCCACGCGCGAGCAGTTCGGCAAGCGCCTGTGCGACTTCGGCGGCGTGCAGGTACGTCCCGCGTGCGCCCCGCCTGCACTCTGTACATCCTGCACTACGGGCCGCCGAGCACGCCGCCACGCGCGAGCAGTTCGGCAAGCGCCTGTGCGACTTCGGCGGCGTGCAGGTACGTCCCGCGTGCGCCCCGCCTGCACTCTGTACATCCTGCACTACGGGCCGCCGAGCACGCCGCCACGCGCGAGCAGTTCGGCAAGCGCCTGTGCGACTTCGGCGGCGTGCAGGTACGTCCCGCGTGCGCCCCGCCTGCACTCTGTACATCCTGCACTACGGGCCGCCGAGCACGCCGCCACGCGCGAGCAGTTCGGCAAGCGCCTGTGCGACTTCGGCGGCGTGCAGGTACGTCCCGCGTGCGCCCCGCCTGCACTCTGTACATCCTGCACTACGGGCCGCCGAGCACGCCGCCACGCGCGAGCAGTTCGGCAAGCGCCTGTGCGACTTCGGCGGCGTGCAGGTACGTCCCGCGTGCGCCCCGCCTGCACTCTGTACATCCTGCACTACGGGCCGCCGAGCACGCCGCCACGCGCGAGCAGTTCGGCAAGCGCCTGTGCGACTTCGGCGGCGTGCAGGTACGTCCCGCGTGCGCCCCGCCTGCACTCTGTACATCCTGCACTACGGGCCGCCGAGCACGCCGCCACGCGCGAGCAGTTCGGCAAGCGCCTGTGCGACTTCGGCGGCGTGCAGGTACGTCCCGCGTGCGCCCCGCCTGCACTCTGTACATCCTGCACTACGGGCCGCCGAGCACGCCGCCACGCGCGAGCAGTTCGGCAAGCGCCTGTGCGACTTCGGCGGCGTGCAGGTACGTCCCGCGTGCGCCCCGCCTGCACTCTGTACATCCTGCACTACGGGCCGCCGAGCACGCCGCCACGCGCGAGCAGTTCGGCAAGCGCCTGTGCGACTTCGGCGGCGTGCAGGTACGTCCCGCGTGCGCCCCGCCTGCACTCTGTACATCCTGCACTACGGGCCGCCGAGCACGCCGCCACGCGCGAGCAGTTCGGCAAGCGCCTGTGCGACTTCGGCGGCGTGCAGGTACGTCCCGCGTGCGCCAAGAAATGTTTAGAAAATATTTTTTGCGCTAGGTAGGTAATAAATATTAAATAAAAATGAGTCTTGGTTCCAAAAGATTCCATTCCATTTTTATCGCGTGTGGACTATAAGTTACTGGCGAAAAAACTCACTGGAACGTTTGTGCGGCAGGAGAAGCTGGCGCGAATGGCGATGCTGCAGTACGTGACGGAGTCCCTCGCGTACATGGTGAGCGGCAACATGGATTCCGGTTGCACGGACTACCAGGTCGAGGCGGCCGTCTCGAAGGTGTTCGCGTCGGACGCCGCGTGGGCGGTCGTCGACGAGGCGATCCAGATCCTCGGCGGCATGGGCTTCATGAAGGCGGCCGGCCTCGAGCGCGTGCTGCGCGACCTGCGCATCTTCCGCATCTTCGAGGGCACCAACGACATCCTGCGGCTGTTCGTCGCGCTGACGGGCATCCAGTTCGCCGGCTCGCACCTGCAGGAGCTGATGCGCGCGTTCAAGAACCCCACGGCGCACCTGTCGCTCATCTTCGGCGAGGCGGGGCGGCGGGCCACGCGCGCCGTGGGGCTGGCGGCCGGCGCCGACCTGGCGCCGCACGTGGCCGCGCCGCTGCGCCCCGTCGCGCGCGAGCTCGCCCGCCGCGTGCTCGAGTTCGGCGCGTGCGTGGAGGCCGCGCTGCGCAAGTACGGGCGCGGCGTCGTGGACGAGCAGCTCGTGCTCAACCGGCTGGCGGCGGCCGCCATCGACGCGTACACGGCGGCGGCGGCGGTGTCGCGCGCGTCGCGGGCCGAGCGCCTGGCGCTGCCGGCGGCCGCGCACGAGCTGCGGCTGGCGGAGGCGTGGGCGGAGGAGGCCACGGAGCGCATGGGCGCGCTGGCGACGCAGCTGGGCGCGCGCGCACTGGCGCAGCACGGCCGCCTGGCGCGCCTGGGCCGCGACGTGGCCGCCGCGCCCGGCCAGCTCTGCGCCGGCCCGCTCGGCCTGTGACGCGCGCTCTCAGCCGCTCTCCCGGAACCATCTTGTAGTAGCTAATGTAAAAATGTAATCTATGCGAGGAATCGAAATATTTTTATAGGAGATATTTATTTTTAAATTATATACCTATTTTTCTTAGGACCTTCGATGTTTTATTTCGTACCTCCGCCCCCTACCTTTAGGCTATTTAATGTAGTAAAGTACATTTTAGGCTTAATACCCTTTAGGCTATTTAAAGTACGCAAAGTAAACTTTAACCCTTAATTCGACGCCGTGCATTATACTTCTCGTTGAATAAATAAAAATCTGCGTCAAAAAGTAGACCGCACACCTAGTTTTTAGCGTTATATTTAATGTTGAACTACGCAAGTACGCGTTGAAAATTTTGCATCGCGGACTATTCGTCGGGACGAGAACTGTCACCATCTTAATGTCGGGAAGAAAGGAATTGCTGTGAGGGCTCTTGGTAGGTTGCATTTTATTCATAATTTTACATCGTTATTCCTTGTTTTTACATTGAAAATTAAAGATAAAAGATACTACTAACTAGCTACTCATAAGGTTTTGAATGTTTTATCTCATGCATGTAACGTGACACATGTAAAGTTTTGACGCCGCGCAAAACTTTTGTGCTCAGTATGCTTCCCGTCGTCGAAAGTAACGGCGAAATATTTGTCTAATATTGTCCAATACTTTTCCCCTTGTCGACGTTGTAGAAAACTAATAACTTAATTATTTTCAGTATTCTTCACTAGTACACTACATTTATTTATAATTACGTTACAAGTGTAAAAGACGTTGATTAGTAGCACTGGTACCATCTCCCTCTGCAACCTTACATAACTCGTCAATTTCAAGAATTTATCAATCAGTGTTTGGAAGTACAGTCATTACGGATAACTTTGAATTGACGTTTAACTTTGAACAAAGTTGGAAAAAAGATTTAACAATTTATTACATCGAAACTTTAAGATATTTCATTATAATAACTGTTTTAAATGGATTGCCAAAATGTTTTTGTACCAAATGAAAATTGAAGAAATAAACTTTCAATGCCATAATTCTGAAAATTCCCGCCTTTTCGTAAACTAGTCCACTTTGATTCATATGGCAAAACCAAGCTATTTGTTACTTTTTTACGTCAGTAAATGTCATGTCATGTCATTTTTATAGATAAGGTTTTTAAATTTAATAATACCTTTTTTTGTTTCACCTAAACCTTAAAACATTAAGGTTTTTTACATTCTAAAAAAAATATTCAAAGTTACCCAAACCTCATGATAACTTTGAATTCGATTTTTAGGGGAAATTATGGGTATTTCTGTTGATTCTTGCGCAAATTTATTTTGTTAGACAGAAAAACCAACTCAAAAGGACACTATTCATTCAATAAAATAAAGGTGTCATAAATAGAAATCAGTTTTAATAATACAAATAATGTAAAAAATGTTCTAAGTTACCCGAACTGTACGTATCGTTGTTGATTTATCGAAATTTCATTTAATGTATTATTTTATAATTTACAGTCCCTTAAATGATAACATGAAACTTACAAATGAATAAAAAAATAGATACCTAATACATAGAAAAAAAAAACCAACATAAGATGAGCTGGCAATAATTTATAGTAAACTGTACGAAATAGGGTTCACGCTTTTTCGTACAGTACCCACACGTCGACAATAATTAATCTTTTATACATAAAGCTGAAGAGTTTGTTCGTTCCATCGTTTGCAAACGTTGTTTGAACGTTTTGCGGTCCGTAATGAACAGGCGGCTCGTAATTGCTAGGCAGTCGTTTACCGCCACTAATGGCTGCCGGGGAAGTTTCCCGATTTATTGAAAGTACACGGTTGGGTACATTTTGTGGCTTGCTCACCGAACCGGTAGTGATAGAAGCAGTGCGGATGGTTGTTGGGACGCGAGCGGGAACGCTTCCTGCGACTAGGGCTTCTGTTTCGTGATCTCGGACGTCTGCGTAGCACCATACTCATACGGTCGAGTCTTCTGGTTAGTTCTGCGACAGTCCAGGTCAACATCTCGATGCTACTGTCCGGTCATGATGTTGATGTAGCTACTGCACTTGCACTTGTACTTGCACTCGCTACTTGCCCTGTCTTTTCTACTAGCATTGTAGACGGGACGATGTCGTTCACTCGGTCTGCCAGCTCAGCGAGGTCTTCCAGTGACATCTTGGTTTGCTGGGCTGCGATGCAAGTTTGTAAGTGAGTTGGAAGTCTACTTGCCCACATAGTACGGATGAACTCTGCTGGAACATTAGCACCGGCCAGATGTTGAAGGTGCCTAAGAAATTGTGTAGGCTTCCTGTCTCCCATCTCTTCGTGCATCAGGAGCTGCTTGATTTTTCTCTCCTGGGATGCTGACAGTCTTCGTACCGAGTTACAGAATGCAAGTCAATAATAAAAAATAAAATTTTATAAACTAATATTTACGAAAGAAAATAGTTAACCAATAGAGTGCGATCCCATTGTGCAGCACGGGCCAATGACCGATAGCCGACCTCTTAAAACAAAAGGATGAGCTCGCGCCATTAAAAAGTAGGCGGGACTAAAGCGCATCGGCCTTATCTTTGATCGTGACGTCAGACATCATCCGATCTTTGTGCTTCGTTTGCACGCATTTTGTGGCGAGTGGCTACTTGCTACAGCACTAATCTCTGGAACTACTGGTCACCATAAAATTTAAAGAAGTAATTCTCGAATACCAGTTTATTCAGCATAGAGGAAGGTTACAAAATTACGTTCGGTTTCATACCAGCGTATTTTTCGATGCGTTCTTCGTTTTTGAAGCAGCCTCGCAAGATTAGACATTCTGTACAAAAAGAATCGTTCTCAAGCGTCTTCCGAAACGACGTAAAATACGCTGGTGCACATTTGCTAGGTTGCTAAGGTTGTTAGACGTCGATCGGCACGCAGGCGTCCCAGGCGCGCGCGTTGACCCGGCGCAGGTCGGCGCGCAGCGCGGCGGCCGGGCCCAGCGCCAGCACGCGCGGCTGCGGCTGGCCGCGCGGCCGCGCGAACAGCGCGTGCAGCGCCTGCTCCCAGCGCACCGGCGCCTCCGCCAGCCGCGCCAGCCGCCGGCGGCCGCCCGCGCCGTCCGCGCCGTACGCGCGCGCGTCCACGCACGACACCACGCGCACGCGCGGCGCCCGCAGCTCCGCGCCTGCGGACATTCACTTAAGAGATATCAGGGTGTTCAAAAAGTAGTGAGAATGACGTAGTAATGGGGGGTATTTGAAAAAAACAATTATTATCACGGAAAGATTAGGGCTTTATCATAATACCCTCAAATTATTAGCTTTCTATCTTGTCTGTGTCAGTTGTATTAATTATTTGTTTGTGACGTGTCGATAACTCTCGCTAAAAATGGATTAAATTGAAATCCGTGCGGTGATAAAATACTTTTGCTTGAAATTTTTTATTACGGTACAATTTTTTTAAGATTTAAGTGAGACATTAGGGGAGTCTGCTCCTCCATATTCCACAGTGGCTAGGTGATGTGCAAAGTTTAAACGTGGTAGAACATCGGTTAAAGATGACCCACGCTCAGGCTGCCCTTCGACGTCAGTCACTCAAGAAATGGTCGAAAAAGTTGAAAGACTTGTTCTGGATGATCGCCGTGTAACAGTTCCTTTTATAGCTGAAGAGTTGAAGATTTCAACTGGTAGTGTGCATAGCATTTTGCAAGATCACTTAGGAGTGAAAAAGGTATCCGCGCGTTAGGTCCCGACAATGCTAACGGACGCACAAAAGCAAACGCGACTCAACATTTCAAAGAGCTCATTGGAACTGTTTCAACGAGATTCTGATCTTTTTTTGGCTTGATTTGTAACAATGGATGAAACGTGGCTTCATCATTATGATCCAGAAACGAAACAATAATCAATGTCCTGGAAAAGACCATCATCTCCAACACCAAAGAAGTTCAAGACTCAACCATCTGCCGGCAAGATCATGGGCTCAGTTTTTTGGGACAGCCAGGGGTTGATAATGATTGAATACCTTGAACATGGAGCCACTATCACAGGAAATGTCTACTCAGAACAAATAAAAAAATTAGTTCACGAAATCCTTGAAAAGCGACGAGGAAAACTCGCTAAAAAGTTTTGTTTCATCAAGACAACGCGCCGGCGCACAGTGGTCTGAAAATCAAGCTTCATACTCATAGAAACTGATTGTCAGAAATCAATAATTAAAAAATGTTATTGTAATAAGTACACCTCCCTTTGTTAACTGTTATAGTATGAAGGTCGTGAGTAGCTCCATGTGTGAGAAAAAAAATATTGTATTTTTTTTTGTATGGGAAAAAAACTTCAAAGTGGATTTTAAAAAAACTGATCAGAACTGAGGGTCTGGTATTCACATGAGTTATTACACCTTACATGGCGATTAAGATGACATACAATTGTTATGCCTTTCGGTGCCGCTTTGCATGTAGCAAGCTTTTGAAAGTTTGAGTTTTTGGTAGTTGAATCATACCCTTGATATAATTACATGATGATAACATTACTGATGTTGTCATTAGTTAACAACTTGCTAATGACCTTCTTTATGAATACAATAAAAAAGGTGCAGATTTTTTTACATTATACTCCAAATTTCTTTGATAAAGTAACTCATTAAGTAATTACCTTCATTGCTGTTGAATTTTAATTAAGTTTTGATAAGATAAGCATATTAACGACAGCAAGCGTAAATGAGGGTAGTTATTATAACTACCATAAACATATCCAAATTGGTACTGAAGCTTTCCATTAAAATTTAAAACACGAAAACAAATCGAACTAAATAAGTATAGTAAGCGCGAACAAGTGCAAAGAGCTACTAAATTAAGTTAGCATATACGTCCTATTTATATTATAACTACCCTCATTTACGCTTGCTGTCGTTAATATGCTTATCTTATCAAAACTTAATTAAAATTCAACAGCAATGAAGGTAATTACTTAATGAGTTACTTTATCAAAGAAATTTTGCAGTATAATGTAAAAAAATCTGCACCTTTTTTATTGTATTCATAAAGAAGGTCATTAGCAAGTTGTTAACTAATGACAACATCAGTAATGTTATCATCATGTAATTATATCAAGGGTATGATTCAACTACCAAAAACTCAAACTTTCAAAAGCTTGCTACATGCAAAGCGGCACCGAAAGGCATAACAATTGTATGTCATCTTAATCGCCATGTAAGGTGTAATAACTCATGTGAATACCAGACCCTCAGTTCTGATCAGTTTTTTTAAAATCCACTTTGAAGTTTTTTTCCCATACAAAAAAAATACAATATTTTTTTTCTCACACATGGAGCTACTCACGACCTTCATACTATAACAGTAAACAAAGGGAGGTGTACTTATTACAATAACATTTTTTAATTATTGATTTCTGACAATCAGTTTCTATGAGTATGAAGCTTGATTTTCAGGCCACTGTGCGGCGCACAAGTCTGCAGTTGCCATGGCAGCAATCCAAGATGCTGGCTTTGAGATCCTCGATCATCCGCCATATTCACCGGACTTGGCCCCTAGTGATTTCTACCTATTTCCCCGTTCGAAAGAACATTTGAGAGGTACAAAATTTGAAGATGACGAAGAAGTGAAAGCCGCCGTAAACGATTTTTTAAGTACTCAAGATGAAGATTTTTTTAAAAAGGAATTTTGGCTTTACAAAAAAGATTTGCTAAATGTATTGACCTAAAAGGTGATTACGTCGAAAAATAAAATAATATTAAATTAATTCGTTTTCTAACATATCTATTCTCATTACTTTTTGAACGGCCTAGTATGTGAGCCGGTTCCTAATACAGGGCCGTTCTGTATTGTGGCGGGTCCACGATCAGCCGGATTGCTATTGCGATACGTTCTACAATATGGCGGCTCACGTTTAGCCTCATTGTAATGAAGTCTCGTAGCCACCCTGAAATACATTTTCACTATAATTATTTATATTCGAAAAATACCCAAACCGAATCAGAGCACCCACTATCCACGTGGTCTTGTCTGTACTACCCCTAGAGTGTATATAAAAAGCCGGAGGCGCGGAGGGAGACATTCTCTTACCGCAGCGCCGGAGATGTCACAGAGCCACTTGTTTTATTACATTGTCCAAGCCTTGGAAGATATTATATAAAATTGCTAGTTAATGTGATTAATTCATTGTCAATTATCACTTTATCTAAATTAAGTAGATATTATAAATAATGACTAGATAATATATAATATCCTGATTTATTACTTTGGCTGTAACATAGAGGCAATTGGGCGGCACGATATTACGCCGCTTTGACGAACGCGAAGAGCTCATACAATACAACGTTCGCTAATTTAGCTGAATTACAATCCGGCTAAACGAGAGTGCGCCGCATTACAATACAGCCATTATTCTTATGATACAGCCCTGTTTTAGGAAATAGCTAGCCGGAATGTAATACGGCGGATTATACGATCCGACTGCGACAGATATACGAATTGCTAACTATGCGAGTTGGTTGTTTAAATTCAAAATTTAAATTATGGCTCACTGTAATGACTTGAAATTCATACTTTTAATAGGTCTATATTGAAGTCTCCACTAACTATTACGTGTTTGCTTAGAGCATTAAAGTTACAGACTCACCCTTCAGGCATAGCGCCTCGCTTCGATAAATAATTTTTGTGTGAAATCTGGTGCGCGGGAAGAACGCACACATTTAAATTTTGTCACTCATTCACAAATATTCTTTCATCGCTACAGACGCATACGTTTCTAAATATGTCAATTTCAATTACAACACTGACACCGACACACACAGACACACTAGTTGTTAACTAGAAGGCATATTGTGCATGGAGGTTGGGACGAGGGGTTCGCCCGTAAAAGCCACTCGAGACGAGTGACGAGTGTCATACCTGTCATACCTTGATGCTCTAAGCGTGTCTGTTATTAGAGGCAAATCTAGAGAGTATATCATTTAACGGTTAAATTTTAACCTATTAATATGCAATACATAGCATTTTTTTTTCGATCTGTTTAGATTTCAAAATGAACAGGAAATATGTAATATTCTAATTCTATACCTATTACAGTAAAATTCACAAAACTATCACCGTCTTCAGGTCTATCAAGCAAAACAACGTAAAAAAATGAAAAAGTGGCTCATTTATTAGTTTTTTATTGAAATGATCCGTCATATTGTGCAATAAAACTTATGGAAATACTGTATCTTAACTGAAAATCTCTTATGTAAAATCGTATTTATCCATGTTTTAACAAATGTTTATTGTGTCCGATATATCGATATGTCGGCGGCACGACAGTACAACGGCGGTGCTAGGGTCGAGAATGACCATAGAGTTGCTCTAGCGGAGCGTCGTATCGATGGTAGCGTGACAGCCATAGTGTCATTCCTTAATTCTAAATATTTTTAATGAAGGAGGAGACATGGTGGACGGTTTGCGCACCACGTAACCGACGAATCGCTGTTGATCCAAGCAATCCCGAGTGATATCTAAGTGATAATTATCAAAGTAACAAAATATTAATCATTCATGTCTAATTCTGTGTAAGTTAATTTATCGGATTAAATATGATTGTTATAATTTTCTGTCAACCGTCTTTTAATTGTCAATTTCCTCTCCCACATGAATAACAGAACTCTGATGTATGGCCACCGCATGCCAACAGACGTATTTGTTTACAGAAACATTGAATATGTATTTGCTTTTTATATTTTTTGTTGAATTAAATAATGTGAACATCTTAGAATAATTACCTACAATTACAAGCATTAAACGCCGGGCCGCCCGGCCGCTCCGTAAGACTTAAGGTTGAATTTAAACACAACACTTTTTAAAAACAAAAGAAGTAATAAAATAACTTTTCAGTGTTTTCAATATTTTATAGTTAATTTAGTCAAAATAAAAATATTTTGTTTGTCAGATGTGAGCTGTAGGAATTTATTAAGTGCTTCAATTTTGACAGCGCGCTTGTATGAAGACACTCATAAGGATTAGAGATTAAAGATTTACGGGGTTGACGCATCATGAGTCCTCGGAGTGACTCGGACCGCGTCCGGTTTGGGGGGGCTAAAGACAAGATACACATTATTAATTGAGTCTTGTTACGGGTGAAACCGAATGGTTTGGCGGCGGCTCGATCCCCCCCCCCCCCTGGATCTACTAGTATGTGGGGCTATGAGTGTGAGGAGTTATTTAATAACCTTCTTGTTTTTTATTTCGAGTAGTAATATAATAATAGTAGTAGTAGTAAAAATACGTATTTACTGTTTTATTTGTAATTAATTATTTCCTAATAATTAGTTATCCTGATACCGATACTGGTAATTGGTTTAGCAGTGATAATTGTAACAATTAACGTGTCACATTGCGTGATTTATCAAAATCGTGGAGCTAAGATGTACAGGCTATGTTACACTGGTTCACACATACGAAATCAAGGCCCACAATCTTTGCGCATTTTACTAGAAAAAGGTAATAGGTACTAAAATTTTGTGGAAAGTATTCGATATTGAAAAATATTGTATCGAATAAAGAAATAATTAAGTGTTGTCGCTAACGATTTTAATTAGTAAAATAGCAACATTCTAGGGTAGAAAAATTTAATGCATGTTTTATAAAGTACCTTCTATTTTCTTCAAGTTTCTGTATAGATCGGCAAAGTGAGATAATAGAATTATTACTGTTCTAGACTTCAAGGAATTAGGTAGTAAAATAAGTATGCGAAAGCTCTGCTCAAATAAGCATTGATTTATAAGGGTGTTGTCATTGTTAGTGAGTTAAGTGAAATTTAGTATACAGTTACTGAATTTCACTTAACTCACTAACAATCAAGTAAGTGGTTGAGGTTACTGTTTCTGTGTCATACGATTAGATTGGGTAAGTGCAGTTGTGTTTCACAGTTATATAAAGAGTTAGTATAAGTTCACACATGTTCTAATTATACTGTTAATGTATTTGGTGTTGTGTAGGATATTGTGTAGTGATATATTACTAAATACAGTGCTTATTATCTTGAAAGTGGTTTGATTTACTCACATAAGATTGTCGACATTTTCTGGGGGATCCGATTTTGGAATGGAACATGGAATGTAAGTATCGAGATATTTGTTGAGTGGATGGCCGTACGTACCTTGCAGCGCCGCGCGCCACGCGTCGCCCGCGCGCGCCATGAGCGGCGAGTGCAGCGCGCCCGCCGCCGCCACGCGCGCCGCGCCGCGCACGCCCCACGCGCGCCCCGCCCGCTCCACGAACCGCAGCGCCTGCGGGACCGACTTCGGTAAGTGGGGGCTCCTTCGTCGTCCCATGTCGATGATCTACTTTTTGTTTTTAACATTTTTATGAGCTGTCAAAACGCGAAATCCTCATTTATTAAATACATCTATACCAATATTATAAAGAGGAAGGAATTTGTATTTTTGTATGTTTGTAATGAATAAACTCAAAAACTATTCCGATTTCAAAAAATTCTTTCACCATAAGAATGCTACATTCACCCTGAGTAACAAAGGCTACTTTTTACCGCGGGAAATGCTTCATCCCTACGTGAAAACGGGTAATACGGTCAACGCGGTTGTAGCAACTGGCTAAACGCCTATGATTTTAATACAGAAATGAAGCCTGGAATAGCACATATTTTTATCCTTATTTTTTATCCTACGGGGACCCATTAAGAGGAAACGCTACCGTCGTATTCCCATACAAACGCTCTCCTATTTCCTCCCTGGATAATGCTTCTAGAGGAATGATATTTTGTGACAATACCTAAGTCAGCTAAAGCTATGCCCCTATGTTTTGTTTTTTTTCAATCAATATTTGGACATAGTTGGTCCACTTGAAAAAAAATATTATAATAAGTCATATATTTTAACAATACAGTGCGAACTCAGCAAATATGTTGAGGCGTACCTACTCCTTAGAAAATAAAGATAGTAGTAGCGTAGCTAGGTCGTTTGTAGAAAATTTTATACTTAGATATGGTATTCCGCGTGAAATCTGTACCGATAGAGGAACAGAGTTCTTATCAAAAACAATGTCAGAAGTTTGCAAGTTGTTGCATATTAATCAACTATCATCAACAGCTTACTACCATTCCTCTTCCCCCCGGACCGCGATGCAGTGTAGACGTGCAAATTGTGTGTGATGTGTACATTTGCTCTTTAAAATTAATTAAACATTAAAATTAAAAAAAAAAATCAGTGACAAAAATAGGAGTGCATAAGCTGCGCAGGAGTTATCTTACGGGTGAGACGTACCTCCCTCGCCGCTCCGCTACCTGTGCGCCGTCGCTTAAACACGCCGCGCACCGCGTCACCGCCACATTCAACAGGTGTTTATATTCCTCGCATTCACACTCGCCGTTTCAAGATACTGACTACTCTAGCGCCCGCCTACGAGTCTTATGTGATCCTGGTACTCGACACCTTGCTACGCACTTCGATATTAATTTGGGACTGACTGGACTGAGTTTAAAGAATACAACAAACGGCTCCTTACGTACCTCTATAGCCCTATTACCTGAGAGTGATACAATAAACGTACCTGCAATATGTATCGTACACCGGATAAATCTAGCTCAGAGAATTTACGTCAAACATCCGATACGGAAACTACTCCTAAAACCTTCATAAGTGGACGTATGAAACGCAAGCGTTCGGATGACATGCGCGCTGATTTCTCAGACTTCAAGAACGAAATAAAGGATATGTTTTCTGCGTTTATGTCTCAACAAAACGATGAAAGAGCTCAAATATCGTCGTCTTTAAAAAATATAGAGGAGTCTCTTAAGTTTTTATCGACACAGTATGAAGACATGAGAAAAAAGATCGAAGATATGGAATCTGAACGGAGAAAAGACAAAGAACATATAACTTTCTTAGAAAACAAATTAGAGAGCCTTCAAAAGACACAAAGAAAAAACATGTTCGAAATTAAAAACGTTCCCAAGATGAACGATGAATCGAAAATGACATTGATTAAAATGGTCACTAGCTTATCTTCATCGCTTAAAGTGGAACTCCAGTCTAACGATATCAAAGATATATACAGATCCTCCCTTAAAGGGGAAAAGAAGCCAATAGTGGTCGAGCTGTCATCGTACATTCAGAAGACTGACATTTTGAGCGCTGCCAAAAGATATAACAACCAAAACAAAACAAACAAACTAAACACTTATCATGTGGGGTTAAATTGTGCCAACACTCCAATCTTCTTATCCGACCACTTGACGCCAACGGGAAACAGACTTTATTATCTAGCTCGGGAAATGGCCAAAGCCATGAAATATAAATACTGCTGGACTTCACTTGGTGATGTATTAGTGCGAAAGGATGACACCGCCCCTATCATCAAACTTGTATGCGAGTCCCAGATCCAGAGCTTGTATGATTCTGCTAAGTGACTAGTCTCTGAAAAGTGTTATGATATGAGAATCTCAGCGTTCTGTCTTATATACAGTATTATTGTATATATCTACCCATGTTATGTTATTGATTATATAGTCAACTTAACTTTAACATCTTATAATAACCTCACACATTATAATTTTGCACACGAACACATACCACACACACCATATTACACAATAAAACACTTTTACACTAATACACATACAAATACACTTACCTATGAGACTAGATATACTATTTACATGATACAGTTCCACAAACTTTTTACACACACATCTACTCCTAAGGAAATGACTAACTTCATTAATACCCTACGATTGCCTGTATTTTATTGTCTACTTTTCAATGAAACTATACTAACATATGTAGCCCATAATCATTGCGGTTTTCCTGACCAAAACAGAGTAATAACTAGCCATATTAACCATAGAACTGTTAAATTGACAAAAATCCTTTCACTTATTAATTATGGATAGTTTACTACAAACCAATACAGACTTAGACAATATTCATGTCGCTCAGGCTTTCACGTGTAAGCCTGAGGAATGCTATTCTCATATAATTACAAATAACCACTTAACCATACTTACTCAGAACATCAGGAGCATATACAAAAACCTAGACGCCTTTCAAGTTACACTAAAATCACTTAAATTCAACTGCGACATACTAATAATGACTGAATGTCACCTAACTAACACCAAACCGGTACCCGTCCTAAGTAATAAGTACAATACATATTCCACAAAAAACCTAATAAACCAATGCGACGGTGTAATATTTTATGTTAACAAAAATCTTCATTATAACGTATCCGAGCCTTCTATAAACAATGCCTCATGTCTAGTGCTTACCCTTTGCAATACTGTTATTATTGGCATCTACCGTACTCCATCGATAAGAAACACCGACAACTTTATCACTTCACTGGATTCTTTACTTTGCGAATATAAAAACTATAAGAACATTATTATCACAGGCGATATAAACATTGATATTAAAGTTGACTCGAAAGATGTAAACTGCGCTAACTATTTGACATCCCTTGCGTTTCATGGACTATTACCGTCGCACCAAATACCGACCCGCGGGAAAATGTGCTACGATCATATGATGATAAAAACCGACTACTCAGCAAAATCTCTAGTGTTATCTAATGCCCCCACTGATCACTCCACTGTTATTTTAAATTTGATGCTAAACATTCCTCGCCTTAACCTACAGAAGACAAGTACTACGGTGAATTATAATGCAGCTATAGAAGAAATTAAAAGTAATTTAAACAACATTATGTTAATTTGCGATCCCAATCAAGCAGCCGAAACATTAATTAAAATTATTACAGTAGCTATAGAAAAACACAAAAATATTATCACTATACCTAACAGGAAACGATGCATACAGCCATGGATTACCCCCGGAGTACTACGCTGCATCCGCAATAGAGATAAGCTCCACATTAAAGTTAAAAAGAACCCTGATGATCAGATCTTAAAAATAACATACAGTCGTTACAGAAATTATTGTCAGAAACTGGTTAGGAAACTTAAAAATAATTATGAAAGAAATAGATTAGAAAAGGCTAAGAATAATACTAAAACACTTTGGAAAACTATTAAATCGCTGTGCTATATAAATAAAAACAAATCAAATAATGAACATAAATTAACATTTATTAAGGCTACTCCCTCAGAATCCGCTAACTACGTAAATGAACTTTTTTCAAATTTAGGCAGACTATACGCAGAAAAACTAAAAACAACCCCCCCACCTCCAAGTACCAGCCGCTTTTATAATACTGTTTCCCCACTTAACTCATTTGTTCTTTTAGATACCGATCCTTCTGAATTAAATTTAATAATTTCTAGTCTTTCAAATGAATCTGCACCTGGTTGGGACAATATTTCTACTGCATTTATTAAAAACGCTAAAGACGTCCTTATACCCACCTTGTGTTATTTGTATAATCTTTGTTTTAAGATGGGCCAGTTTCCATCATGTTTTAAGAAAGCTATAGTAACTCCAATATATAAGGGCGGTAATGAAGATGACGTTAATAATTACCGACCCATCTCAGTCCTTACAGTGTTATCAAAAATATTAGAAAAGCTTATCAATAATCGTTTAAAAAAATTTCTAAACGACAATAATATACTATCAAAACAACAATTCAGTTTTAGAAACGGAATCTCAACAGAGGATGCTGTATTGGCCCTATCCGGAGAAATTAGTAAACATCTTGATTTAGGCCATAAATGCCTAGGAGTCTTCCTAGACTTAGCCAAAGCTTTCGATACCGTTTCTATACCCATTTTGTTAGACAAGTTATCTAGCTACGGTATTAGAGGCCTGCCCCATGATCTCTTCAAAGACTACCTTACAGACCGCCAACAGGTACTAAAGCTAGGAACGCACCTCAGTCAACCATCATACACTACATACGGTGTCCCACAAGGCAGTGTCCTTGGACCTACCCTATTTCTTCTTTACATAAACGATCTCTGTAATATGACTCTCCAAAATTGCAAAATTTATACTTACGCTGATGACACGGCTTTAATCTTCAACGCCAAATCCTGGGACAGTGTTAAAGCCATAGCAGAAGAGGGCCTTACTACTGTATTTAATTGGCTTAAGACTAACCTATTAACTGTAAATGTCAATAAAACTAAATACCTACCTTTTTCGATACGTAAAAATACTCTACCAAGCGACAGTTTCAACCTAAAGGCACATATTTGCTTAGATTCCTTTTCAAACAATTGTCAGTGTAGTGACATTACAAAAACGGACCATATAAAGTATCTTGGAGTTGTAGTTGACCAACACCTCACTTGGTGAAATCACATTAGGTCTATTGGGGATAGATTAAGAAAACTCATGTGGATATTCAAAAAACTTCGACAAGTAGCAGACGTCAGGATTTTAACTAATACTTATAAAGCTTTGGCACAATGTATATTGAGCTACTGCATCCCTGTATGGGGCGGTGCAGCAAAAACCCACCTTTAGAAAGAGCCCAACGAGCCCTCTTAAAAGTTACCTATAGTAAACCTCTTCGTTTTCCTACCTTCGACCTATATAACTCTCACAATTTGCTTACCACCCGCCAAATCTATATATTAAATTGCATAGTTAAAATACACCGACACTTACCTTATTTCACTCAGAAAATCCAAAAGCGCAGGCGCCCCAATGTCTGCAAAACCCCCTATTGTAAAACTAAATTTACTAAAAAACAATATGCGTACCAGTCTGCCTCACTATATAACAAAATAAATAGCAAGTTAAATATGTATCACCTGACCCAATATAAATTAAAGCGCGAGATCATTAAATTTTTACTGCCACTACATTATAATGAAACTGAACAGTTACTTATATAAGTTACTCAATATACACACAGGCACGCACGCACGCACGCACACACACACACACACACTCATGCACACACACACACACATACACACACACACACACACACACACAAATCTTTTAATTCATAAAGATAATATAAACCTAAGTTATAATTATTTTATGTTAATATTATACTAAAACTCTTAGTTATATTTTTCTTATAATGTTCATTAACATTGTTTTGCCTCGGAGGTTGAGCGGGGCACCCCGTAATACAGGTTTTCCAACCTAGTACAGGGGCCCTAGCCACTGATTGTAACGACTAAGTTTAATGAATAAATACCTTTTTACTTTTTACTTTACTTTTTACTTTTTACCATGAAACATTAGGATCCTTAGAAAACACCCATAAATTGCTAAATTCGTTTCTAAGGATACAAACTGAAAATAATTCTAGGTATTGGAGTGATTGGTTACACCAATATGTGTTTTTCCTACAATAAAACAGTACACAGCGAAACAAAGTATAGCCCATATGAATTAGTTTTTGGTAAGAAATGTAATTTGCCAAGTAATTTGAAAATCGAATCAGTTAGTCCATTGTATAACACTGATATTTAGAATTAAGATACCCCTTAGAATTAAGATACCGTTTAGAAAAGTCTCAGTTAGATGCTAGACAAAATTTAATTAAGACGAAACATGTATGAAAAAAAATACTATGATTCTTATGTAAATCCCATTACATACAAAAAAGGACTTAATTTTGTTAAAAAATCAAACTGGAAATAAATTAACTAACCCAATATACTTAGGACCTTTTGAAGTTATTGAAGATTTATCATGTAATGTAAAAATTTGAAAAAATAATAAACAAGAGATTGTTCACAAAAATAATACGAAATTGTTTACAACATAATATAATTTTAGTATTTACATTGTATACTCATATTTCTTAAAATTTTGAATGTTTGTAATATGTAACCTTTGAAAAAAAAATGTAACCTTACGTTTATTTTTTTTTTTCTTTTTTGGAAGGACGTGTAGTGTGTGTTAACCCTAAGTAATATAATGTATGTTTTTTATGTTAAGTCAGTAATAAACTACTCTTCAACGAATCTGGTCGTTTTACTAAAGATCCCGATCAGAGCCGTACGTAATTAAGTAGATCAAAAAATAATAAATATGACTCTTCAAAAATCGTTCATACCTAATCCAACAACTGCAAAACAAATTTGAAAGGTTTTTACAACCAAATAAAAACTATGCCTCTGTTTTTTAGTCTTGTGTAGTACGCGTACGATGTACTATTAGGTACTGTACTACAAGTAACGTTACCAAATAGAAATCCTTAATCGGACATTTCGGACAGTCGTACACTTAGCGCGTCTCACTTTAACATGCATGTTAGCGCAAATGTCCGACTGTCCGACTGTCCGCTTAAGAAATCCCGAACCGAACAAATGCACACCGCGCCGGTGCTCATGCGCGGTTGGGCCGGTAGGTACTGATTGTTGATGTTGTTATGTCACAGTTAACTTTGCTGCGCGTGAATAAATTGTTTGTAAATCTGTAATCCATACAAGTTGTATTTTAATAATATATCAACAGTTCATTGTTTCTAGCGATTATATTTAAATAAAGATTGTTGGTTTTATATTAATTTGTTTCAATATTTTATTCTCTTATAAAATACGACTTTTTTTATAAATATAAAATTATGTAAATAGATTTAATTCATTCTAACTCTTTATACCGTACCCGACTAGAACTTATAGATAACTTAATATTATCTACAATTTTAATTATTAGTATTTAGGTAATCATACCTACTCATTTCAATAGTTAGAATAGTAGTCCTAAGTCTGTTAAAGTTTGAAGGAAAATCAAATTGGGCTCGACTGGTTATTACGCTGGACGCTGTGTGATAAGGATAACTGTACTATGAGTACTAAATGTACTAATAAGATATACTAGTACATTAACCCTAGGGCTTGAGCTCCGGAATTCCGGAATTCGCATAATTCCGGAATTCCGATAGAATCGAATATCGTTTCCAATTCCGGAATTGGCGAGATCAATATCGAAATTTCGATATTGAAAAAAAATATTTTATCATTAAGGACATATCGCGATAAAAATCTACCCTTAGTAAATTATCATAAACATTCAAAACTTTTAGTATCAGAATATTAAAAATCTCTTTTTACTTTATCACCCCATCTACTTCTAAACCTTTAAAATCATGAAATAAACTCGGCGTCAAAAAAATCGCACATCTTCAAGTCCTTCCTTCGAGCGACCGTATATTATGTATATGTAAGGTATGACTCATCATGAAGCTCATCGAGAGTAGCAGGAGCAAGAACACGCGACCACACCCGCCTTTTTAACTGATGTCAAAGGTGTTTATTTATTTATTTATTTTATTTATTTATTTAATGGATCACCAACGTAAGATACAGTAGTCACAGTGTAAATATTTTCATTTCATTATTTATAGAATCTTACTGTTCCTACAATTAAAGGTAATCACAGCATGCTTTGTGTTACAAACTTATAACTAAAAAGGAAAATCAAAGAAAGTTTATTAAGTTAATTAAAGGGATTGACAATTGCAGTTTCATGGAATTAAGTAGTATACCTATATGTTATGCTGTGTTTTAAGACTACTTCATCACATTACGAGGCTGTAGGTATGTCACACTTTATAAGCTTTAATTTAAAGTTGTTAAGGGTATCAAAATTAATGTCAATAGTTGGACTTTTTTTTGTATACTCATTATATCGACGAGATATGCGTACCACAGGTGAATGACGACCTAGGTTGGTTTTACAGAAACTTGGCTCAATCAGATCACATGGATATCGTGGTATTCTAGCAGGAAATTTAAATTTAAATTTATTTAAAAGATCCGGACAATCAACGACGCCGTTCAACAACCTATGGAGAAATAACATATCTATATGAGATCGTCGCGAGGATAGCGGTAGTAAGTGAAATTGTTCCATTTTGTCAGCGTATGTTTTTACTCTATTTGGAGTCTTGAATCTATATGTAAGACTACGTATGAACTTCTTCTGTACCCTTTCCAGTCTATCAATATGCACCTTGTAAGTCGGGCTCCATGCTGTACTACAATACTCGAGCTTGCTCCTCACATAACAGTTATATAATTTAATTACTGTAGCTAGTTTTTTGAAGCCTTTTGTATTTCTTAAGACAAAGCCTAGAGATCGATTTGCTTCAGCAGAGATACTGTCAATATGATCCGAAAATCGCAGCTTGCTGTCCATTTGGATGCCGAGATCCCGAATACTTGATACTTCTTGTAGTTTTTGTCCGTCAATGAAGTATTCGGATTGCAGAGTGTAGCGCTTTCTAATATACTTTATATGTTGACATTTTGAGGTGTTAAGAAACATTTTGTTCTTGATGCACCAATCATGAATGTTGTCAATGTCACTCTGAAGGCATTTAACGTCGGAACTGTTCCTAACTGTCTTTACCAACTTGAGGTCGTCTGCAAAAAGATAGACGTCGCTGTAATTTACAACGCGTGTTATGTCATTGATGAAGACATTGAAAAACAGAGGCCCCAGAATGGAGCCCTGAGGTGTTTATAACCAACCTTGAGTTATCTTCTTGAGTTCCTTCAACATCCATTAATTGGTCTCAAATCCACATATCTTTCATGGTCCTAGAACGTGCCGGATGCTACATGATCCTTGAACGACCCTAAAGATATGTGGATTTGAGACCAATTAATGGATGTTGAAGGAACTCAAGAAGATAAAGGAGATTCATAAATTCGCAATCTTCCGGGAGTCTGGTGTATCGCAATCTTTGCTATCTTTCTGGAGTCCTGGAGTGCCTACTGTCTTATATTGATTATATTTGTATACTTTTTTTATTATATCTGTGTTTTTTTGATAATTCCAGGTTGACTTCACGTGACTTCCTAATGGCTAACCGTGATCTTATTAGAAAACGTGCAAGTTTTAAAAGCCGTTTGACAATTTTCACTAAGTACGTTGATGCACTCGGCAGCAAGACATTAAGCGATCAAGATGTTGCTGAATTACAGTTACGCGTTGGTAAAATGGAGTCGCTGTACGAACAATATGATGAGGTACAATTAAATTTAGAAGTTTCAGTAGATGATGATGTCGACTCTCAATATGTAGAGCGGCAAGATTTTGAGTCGTTATATTATTGTACATTAGCTAAGGCTCAAAATCTTTTAATAAATTATAATTCTACTGAAAAAGCGTCAGTTAATATTGATAGGAATTTGCATCACAATAATCACAAGCTGATTAAATTACCAACTATTCATTTGCCCAAATTTAGCGGATCATATCAAAACTATTTAGAGTTTCGCGACAGTTTTATGAGCCTTATTCATTTAAATGATGAAATTGATGACATTAATAAATTCCATTATTTGCGTGCATGCCTGGAAGGTCCCGCTGCCGTTGTCATACAGTCAATAGAGTTTTCTGCCAGTAACTATTCAATAGCGTGGAATCTTTTGCGCGAAAGGTATGACAACAAACGCTTGCTTATACAAAATCATGTGTCCGCCTTGTTTCATTTAGATTCCATTACAAAAGAATCATCAGTTGCTTTGAAACATATGATTGATACCGTAAATAAGAATTTAAGAGCGTTAGAATCCTTAGGCGAACAAGTTAAATACTGGGATACTCTGTTAATTTATATCATCACTAACAAATTAGATCCAAAAACATATCGGCAATGGGAAGAAGTCAAAGGTCGCACTGACAAAAATACGTCAGTTTCATTTGACATTTTTATTCAGTTTTTGCGTAACTATGCAGACTTATTAGAAACGCTCGAGGTAGCTCGTCACAAAGAAGTTTCTGTTACTAATAAGTCTACAACTAAATTTAAAACTATGGTGTCAATGCATAGCCCTATTACAAAATTATCCCGTAACACATGTAAAAACTGTAGTGAGGATCATAAATTAATTGATTGTCCGCAGTTCATGTCATTAAGCAATGAAGCTCGTTTAAAGTTAATACCTAAATATAAGGTATGTTATAACTGTTTTGAAACCGATCATTTTGCTAACCGCTGCAAGAAGTCAGGTTGTAGAGTATGTAAGCGCATGCATAATACTCTCATTCATGTAAATTTTAGTAAGAACTTGCAGTCTATTGAACGTACCAGTCAGAATGATGTCTCCTTACCTTCGCCCTCTTCCAGTAATCATGCAAATACCGTCTCCTTATCAGCGAAGATCGCACCTTCACGTAATGTCAAACAAAGTGAAGTTTTACTGTCGACCGCTTTAATAAAGTTATACGATAATAATAATTGTGAACATATTGTTCGCGCTGTACTTGATAGCGGTAGCACATCTTGCCTTATTACTGAAAGGTTATGCCGTAAATTAGGCTTAAAAACGAGACAGATAGATAAATCTATTTTAGGTGTAAATAACGTGGTTTCTCACGTTAGGTAAAACTTACCATGGTATCATTAAGTCTCTCGATGAGAGCTTGAGCACGGACATTAACTGTTTTGTTTTGCCAATTATTACTAATAATACACCGAGTCGAGAAATTAATCTATCTGATCTTAACATTCCGCCTAACATTAACTTAGCTGACCCTACGTTTTATAAGCCCGGTGACATTGATATTTTGATCGGTGCTGATCTCTTTTGGGATTTGTTAGGGTCACAGAAAATTAAGTTAGGTCATGGTGCACCTGTACTTTGTGAAACAAAGTTAGGTTGGATAGTTTCAGGCCCTGTACTTAGCAATCATATTGCACTTAAATCAAATTATATTTTGAGGTGTCATTTATCCAATGTTGCGTCGAGTAATGTCGATAATAATATCGATGACATTCATAACGATTTAACTCGATTTGGTAATTAGAGGAGATATGCTCTAAGCCCTTAAATAATTATTCTCCGGAAGAAAAATTATGCGAACAGCACTTTATTGACAACACGTTGCGTTGGACAGATGGCCGCTTTTGTGTTCGTATTCCACTAAGCAGAATCCCAATGTTTTAGGTGATTCATACCATCGAGCTTCGCAGTGCTTGTTCTCCTTAGAACGCAGACTTAAGGCTAAGCCTGAATTAAGTAAGTTGAACTACGACTTGATGTCATAGTATCAGTCTTTAGGCCACATGTCTGAATTAAATAATCAAAATCTTTGACCCTCTCGGTCTTTTAGCGCCTTTCATTATTAAAATGAAAATGCTACTCTAAAAAATCTGGTTGGATAAATTATCATGGGATGAACCCTTATCACCAGAAATATGTAAACGTTGGAGTGTCATTATTAATACGTTACCTTCTTTAAATAATTTGCACATCCCTAGATTATTTATTTGTGATTCGTATATCAAATTAGATTTGCATATATTTTCAGATGCGTCTGAAAATGCCTATGGTGCTTGCGTCTACGCCCGTAGTATCAATAGCCAAGGCGAAACTTTGGTACGTCTGCTAATGGCGAAGAGTCGAGTAGCACCAATTAAACCCACGACTATTCCTCGGTTAGATTTGTGTTGTGTTTTATTAGCTGTGCGATTGTACGAGAAGGTCAGTTATTCATTACGACTGAAAATTAATCAGGTATATTTTTGGACAGACTCCACAATAGTGTTGGGATGGTTACAGATGTTGCCTTCAAGACTTCAGCCCTTTGTACGTAACCGCGTTGCTGAAATCTTGGAAAAAGCAGGTAATTGTACATGGAAACACGTTCCAACTGATAAGAATCCTGCAGACTTTATATCCCGTGGTATGGATATTACATTACTGCAAAATTATAATCTATGGTGGTCTGGACCTGATTATTTACAACTGAATCAGTCGCAATGGCCTTCTCTACCTTTGCCTAAGAAATTGATACTACCAGAGACTAAACCTGAAGTCTCATTATTGGTTAATGATATTGGTAATCAAACTAGCTTAATTAATTTTAGTCGTTTTTCTAATTTTATGCGTTTACTTCGTTGCGTTGCATATATTTTACGATTTGTTAAAATATGTAAAAGGCAACCTATGATTAGTAATTTTCTTTCAAACGATGAATTAGAAAACGCGTTAAATTTAATTATTACGAAGTGTCAGTATCAATCCTTTCCGGAATACAAATTACTTTTAAATAAAAATAATTTACCTAAAAAGAGTCCATTGATTAAATTCAATGTATTCTTAGATGAAAATCAAATAATGCGCGTTGGAGGGCGTCTTGACAATTCTGATTTTTCTTATTGTAAAAAGCACCCAATAATAATACAGTCCACTCATGAGTTTACGAAACTACTTTTCAATTTTGAGCATAAGAGATTAATGCATGCAGGTCCACAGCTTCTGTTAGCGTCCATTAGGGAGTCTTATTGGCCCATTGGTGGTAGGAAATTAGCCAAGGCTACTTATCATAAGTGTGTGCGATGTAGTCGCATGTCAGGTAAAATTATAACTCCCTTGATGGGGAATCTACCGCGAGAGCGTATCCTTCCAGGTGGTTATGCGTTTGAAAACGTAGGTGTTGACTATGCAGGTCCGTTTATGAGTGCAAGTCGCCAAGGTCGTGGTTGCAAATTGGTAAAAGTGTATATTACGATTTTCATATGCTTCGTTACAAAAGCGATTCATTTAGAGCTGGTAGGAGATTTATCGAGTAATAATTATTTGTTAGCCTTAAAAAGATTCATGTCGCGTAGAGGTAAGCCCAATAATATTTATTCCGATAACGGTACCTCATTCGTAGGTGCGTACAGCGACATATCAAAATTTTTAAAAACTCATAGCGATTCTTTAACTGAAAGTCTTGCTAATGATCGCATAAATTTTCACTTTATACCAGCATATTCACCTAATTTCGGCGGTCTTTGGGAGGCCGGCGTGAAGTCGACCAAATATCATTTACGTCGCGTGTTAGGTCATTCTAATTTGACGTATGAAGAACTTTACACCACGCTTACGCAAATTGAAGCAATATTGAACTCCAGACCACTGTCTCCGCTATCATCAGATCCTGCAGATTTCACACCGCTAACTCCTGGACATTTTCTAATTGGCCGCTCGCTTACTTCTTTGCCACAGCCTGACTACAAGGATCACTCTGCATCTCATTTAACCCGATTTCAACACATCGAAAGGCTAAGACAGCACTTTTGGGAAAGATGGAGCAAAGAATATGTTTCCGAACTGCAGCAAAGGGTTAAATGGCGTTCAAATAAGGAGGATTTAAAACTCAATTCCTTGGTGGTCGTTAAAGAAGATGACCTTCCACCTTTGAAATGGAAACTAGGAAGAGTTATTGCAGTACACCCAGGGGCTGATGGAAATGTTCGTGTGGCAGACATTAGAACTTCTACGGGAACGATCCGTCGATCATTTAATAGAATATGCCCGCTGCCTGTATCTTCTGGTTGAAAGATGTTCTTTCAACGCCCGGGGGCATGTTTATAACCAACCTCCTTATATTTTTAGCTAGGTAGATTCGTATTTTCATATTTTAAATTTTTGTTATTTTTTGACATGGTGTCATATTATGTTCTTATATTATTAAAATATTTGTTCGATGAAGAAAACCTAATTTTTTTATTTCATATCAGAAAATCACATTTTATTTTACTTTAAACAAGACGGAATCTCCGCAACATGAGGTATACCAGAAGACGCAAGAAACGGTTGAGACTCTTTTCCATCTATTACCACTCTCGCACATCGGTTTGTGAGGTAGGAAGCGCACCATTCAAGCAGATTATCGGTTATTCCAAATGTCTGTAATTTACCGATGAGAATTTTATGGTTTACCTTGTCGAATGCTTTAGAAAAGTCAGTGTAGACCGCGTCTACCTGTACATTTTGATCTACAGCTTCTTTCAGCTCAGACGTAAAAAGGGTAAGATTGGTATTAGTCGATCTCTTAGCCATAAATCCATGTTGTTTAGTGGTAATATATTTTTGTACATATGCATAAATGACGTTATGTACCAGTGATTCAAATACTTTGGATATGGCCGATAGGATGGAAATTGGGCGATAATTAGTTATTTGATCTTTCTTTCCGTTTTTGTGTATAGGGACTACTCTTGCTTCTTTCCATATATCTGGAAATGTTCCTGACAGCAGAGATTTATTAAACAAATATGTGAGGGGAGAGCCTAGAACATTAGCACAATTTACTAAGAAGAGTGGATGTATATTGTCTGGACCATTGCCTTTAGTGGTGTCAATCATTTTAAGTTTCTTTGTGACTTCATCTTGCGTGAATTCGAAATGCCCTATAGCATCTAGTGGTACAGCACCTGATATAGCATTTTTTATGTGGTTGTTGCTACCGCTGATATCTTTTTCAAATACTGAAGAGAAATGCTTTCCAAACATATCTGGGATATCATTTGGACTAGATGATACATTGTCTTTTAGGGTCATAGTGTCTGGGTACAATGAACTATTTTTTCTCATGTTTTTAATATGTGTCCAAAATCTTTTTGGGTTCTTTATAAGTTCCTTTTCGATTCCAATGATGTATCTATCATAACAGTCCTTTATCAGCCTATTACAATCGTATCTTAAGTATTCAAATTCAATTTTGTCCAGAGGATTTTTGTATTTCTTAATTTTATCATGATATTTATTTTTTTGTTTTAGTAGATATATTAAGTGCCGAGAAAACCAGACAGGGTATGTACAATTTCCAGATTTGGTCATAGGAACGTACTTTTTAATAGCCTTGTGCAGTATTTCGTAAAATTTCTTGACTATTTCATTTATGCACATACACGATTTGAATTCATCACTCCATTGTACAGATTCTAAGTAGTCATTGATTGCTTTATAATCGGCTTTATAAAAATTATGTCGATAGGTGCGTGGTATGGTATTTCTTTTTCTTTTAACTTTTAATAAGATGTCAAGAGGAGGATGAAACTTATCGACATTTCTTAAAGGGCGCAGACATTCAAAAACTTGTGAAAATGCTTCATTACATAGTACCAAATCTAGAATCTTATGTTGTATGTTTGTCACATTGTTAAATTGTTTTAGGTCATTGAGCATCAGAAAGTCTACAAATTTGCATAGCTGTTCACGGTTTTCGTATCCTGTAGGTTTTGCACCATTCACGATTTCGTCATTTTGATTTGTTAGCCAAGTAATTCCACTCATGTTGAAATCCCCTAAAATCAAAGTGCATTGGTAATCTGTGCAGGATTCCAGATTTCTATTGACTTTGTCGACAAAGATTTTTAGACTGTCATCGGTTACTGGCGGTGGCAGATATACAGCACATAATGCAATTGTTGAAGCACTTTTGCCTGTTCGAGCTCCAGTAGTAGTTACCGAAACCCAGAGATCCTCACATTCGCTTTCCCAATCATTAAGTCGCTTAGAACTCAGTTGATTGGATACTGCTATCAACACCCCTCCACCCCTTACAGAACTAGTAATAGAAGAAGTTTCTCGATCTCGCCTATATACTACATAACCATATTCAAAAATTTCAGCATCAAAACATCCACTATTAAGCCAAGTTTCTGTAAATATATAGATATCATAATTATTATTTAGAATTTTTTGACGTACCTCAGCTGCATTTGAATTCAATCCTCTTACATTCTGATAGTAAATTTTAATGTTATCAGTTGACATACAATTTGAAAACAGGTGCACTAACAAAAAATTAAATCACAAGTAGCAATATGTAATTATAACTAGTAACAATTGCTATTTAGGAGATTGTGTTAATAATTATATAAGTATTAGCTTAGTTGCGATAAATCCTCAGCTCTTTTGATTAATTTGTATTAATTGTATTCCGATGATTCGGTTTTACGCATAAAAATCCTTCCTCCCTTTACCCAGACAAACTTGTAACCAAGCTCCTTAGCTTTATGTCGGGCTGCTGCGTGGAGGGCTTTTTGTGATGGTGAGAGATGCTCGACAACGTAAATAGGTTTCTTTGCGCCACTGATACCAAGGTGCGACGTGTTGAGCTTCTCGATTGCGGTGTTTGCTTTTTTATTAAATCCGAGTGTCGCTGCAAGAAACTCGTCTCTTATTTTAGGAGAACTAAATTTTATAATTACGGACCTAGGACGGGGACTCCCACTGTTTATTTTAGCAACTCTTGTGCAGAGATGTATGTCTGCCTCGTTCAACTTGTAATTTGTAACAGCAGCAACTTGTTTAGCAATGTTAATTAGGTTTTTAGACTTGTGCTCGGGAATGTTCTGAATTTCTAGATTACTGGCTCGAGAGTGCTGTTCCATGCGAGTGATCCTTGAGTTAAGGTCTGAGACGGTATTTCGTAGCGTATCGTTCTCGGATTTTAACAGTTGTATTTCAGAGGCGTTGATCTCTTGTTTCTCAATTGCAATTAAGGATTCTGATACCTGTTTAAAACTGTCAAGCAGTTCTTTGGTTTGTAGTTCAAATTGTTTCAATATATTGGTTTTGAAATTGTCTAAAATAGCTTGGAGTTCTTCGCGGACAATTTGTCGAACACTCTCTATTGATATTTCGGACGTGATATCTTGTACTATTTGGCCTCCCCTCCTGAAATTTATATTACCAAACGACTCCGGCGATTGGCGGCTTGCGGCTGATCGAATCGGTGTATTAGTATTATCCGATTTAGGCTGCTTACTATGGCAACCTGGGCACATCCACCTTGACTTGAAATCCTCCGATAAGTCCTTTAATCCCTTGTTAATGTTGACACAGTCCAGATGATATTTGAATTTGCAGGAAACACAGTTTAGAATGTTTGATGAAGTAGTCTGGCAATCACAACATCCAAATTCTGTCTTCGTTTGCGACATAATATATTTTATCTAATCCGATTAGAAAAAGCCCACTAGCACGCAATACGATGTTGAACGGGGCTCGGCGGCTGGCAAGTTGACTCGCACGCTTAAACGCAGCACTGCGCAGCGAATATGATTCACGCACGACGACGGTACAAACAAGTGCACTTATGAATAGTTCTGATGTCGCCGAACCACGCAACACAATTTAGAATTTCAATCACTGATAACGTTTTATTTCTTGCGAATACTAGAGAAACGATTTCAGCAAAAGTTAAACAGTTTTAAAGGCTATTTAAAAGTATATAGTGTTACACTATTTGATTGTTATTGAACACTATTTCGGATCGATGTTCGATGGGATTCAAGTCAGGACTTCATGCTGGCCATTGCACTCCATAACGGTGATACCAGCAGCATGCAGTTGGTGCCCAACAATCTGCGCTGTATGGCAGCGGGCGTTGTCGTGCATAAGCTGGAAGCCATGGCCAATAAAATCAGCATAGGGGACCACATGTGGATCCAGGATCTCCGCTACGTAGCGTCCAGCAGTCAGGGACACCTGGCCGCGGCCACCTCCAGTCCAAGAAACGCATACAAGATCGGTCCTCCCGTCGACGGAAATGCCGCCCCAGAACATGCTGGATCCACCCCTGTAGCCAACGGTTTCTTCGGTGCAGGCTGCTGTGTACCGCTACCCCTGACTCCTGTACACCCTCCAGCGCCTATCGTTGGTGTAAAGGCCCTCGTCTCGTCAGAATAGAGGACTTTCTTCCACTGGGCGAACGTCCAATTCTCGTGACCAGTGCGAAATTCTCTTCTGGCATTCCGGTGCTGTACGTTCAATTAGGGGCCGGTAGCGGCTCTACGGGGCTTCAAATTCCTCTCTCGTAGTCTTCTTCTGATGGTTGGAACGCTCATGGATGTTCTGCGAGCTGCTCGAAGCTGCTGCAACGTCGTTGGAAAAACGATTCCGCAAAGGTGTCGTCACAATGTTACCGGTCGTCTAAACCGGAAGTGCAGCGACGTCTTCCGGATCCATGCCCCCTGATGTAGCCACCAGTCTCCTTAAACCGCTGGAATACTCGTCGCACTCGAAAACGGCTGATATTCAGACGCCGAGCAACTTCAGTCTGTCGTAGTCCAGATTGCAGTAATGCAATCACTTGAGCTGCTTCCTCTGGCGTGGTATCCATTTTTCAATGTTTTTTTCTTGCTGTAGCTGTTCAGGTGTGACCTCAGTGACCTCTGTATAGCGAATGACCCTTAATTGACCTTTACCCCCTCTTTTGTACGCGTCCATGTGGGCGCAATTAGTGACACAGCAAACGCGTATTTTGAGACTTTTCGTTTAAAACTCGAATTTTTTAGCGATGATTGTTTTTACAAAAACTACCTCATTTTTGCGCTTTTAAACAATATTAATCTTGTTAGGGTTCAATAAATTATTTATGAGGTATATTCGCCGAGTTTATACTGTCTTGTACTTGGGCTTTATAGTATAAATATTTTCAAAATCTTGGTTTCTCTTTTTGGCAGTATTAAGTTTGTCGGCTTAATCTAGACTTTTTTAGCTTTCTTTTCTTTAGTTTTCTCTTTTACACTTCTTCTAACAACCTCTTTGCTCTCACTGGTACTTTTTCTTTATTATGTTTCTTGAGATATCTTTACAAGTTGGCCACAACATTTAAACATCTTCTACCGCAGCACACTTTGTCTGCATTTAGTGCTTGCATACCATTTAATATTTCAGTTTAACAGTTCATAATTTTTTTAATGGTAGTTCTTTTCTTAACAAAATGTGAGAGCATAATCAAAATAACTTAGAAATGATTTTTTTGTAACACCAACAGTAGACATGCATGTCATCTTTTAGGTTTCAGACTGTTTTTGGAACCAACAATATACACTCTTTTTTTAGAAATATCTCATGAGAACAAGAAAAATATCTATTCTTAACTTCAGAAATGATCCAACGTTTCCAATCAAATAAAAATAAAGGAGAAATTTTATAACAAAAAGGATAAAATTATACCTAAGAGTTTGAAGCCTCCTTAACTAAAACAGTGAGAAATGGCGGCAAATATGCACTTTCTGTCACATTGTAAATAATAAATGATTCTATTGTAACTTTTAAAGGGGAACTGCATTGTATTCTTGCTTTATCTTGAAACCAATTATGCTAGGAGTCTCTTTTCATCTAAATAATTGGCATATAAACAAGAACATTCTTATTATTTGAGTTTTTTTCGAACGTGTCATCCTTTGGTTACCTGTCGGACATTGGTGCTTTTACCTTATGATATTTTGGCATTTTTTACACTTAGAATCAATTTCAACTTTAACGTATTACCATTTTATACAAAGAGACACTTGAGTTCCAGAATTCCGGAATAGAAATATTGAATATCGAAACCCAATTCCGGAATTGAAAAAGCGTCCGATATTCAAGACCTATAAGGCTGGTTTTAGTGTCACGCGGACCGACGGCGCGGATCGCTCCGCGCGGAGCAATATGTATTAAAGCTTAGGAGCGTTTTAGAATGGCGCGGAGGCGTCCGCGCGGCGCTTCCGCGCCGCGGAGCCCTCCGCGCGGATGGCTGCGCCTGCTCGCGCGCCTCGCACTACAGTGAGCGTTTTAGTTTCGCGCGGAGCGCAAGCGTCCGCGCAGTACAATCATGGCGACTCGCGATGTGGACACGGGGCGAGTTATTGATGAAGTCCGTTTAAGGAAATGTTTGTAGGATGCCTCTGACCCCTGTACAAAAACAGAGACGCAAAGAATCCGAAAGTAGTTGAATAACTTTGTTTCGTCAGCCCTCAAATCGCCGTATAATGTCACAAATTCTCCCGCGACGGCTCTCTGCTCGATTAAAGGGTGAACATGTAGTCTCCTTCTACGCAATTTTTTTTCTTTGTAATAATAGTGTAATAGAGGGCAATAATAAGTAACACTCTCCTCATTGGATGCATTGTTCGCGTCTGTACGCGATACTAAAACGACTTGCGCGGATGATCCGCGCGGTTCACGTCGGCGCGGAGCGCTCCGCGCCGACGGTCCGCGTGACACTAAAACCAGCCTAACCCAAACGTACTATTACAGTGCAAGCTCGCAGACGTCCGACTAAGCACAAGACTAATGTTTTTATTTGGTTGTAAAGACTTATTCGATTTCTTGATATTTGTGAAAAAAAATATAATCGGTCTGAGCTGCATCTGTCCTATATCGCACGCGGCGGATAGCGTAGGGCGCAGTGCGATAGCAATAGTTACTCCAAAATACCTATTTTAGGGTTCCGTAGCCAAATGGCAAAAAACGGAACCCTTATAGATTCGCGATATCTGTGTCTGTCTGTCCGTCCGTATGGCACAGCCATTTTTTTCCGAAACTATAAGAACTATACTGTTGAAACTCGGTACGTAGATGTATTATGTGAACCACATTAAGATTTTCACATAAAAATAGAAAAAAAGCAATAAATTTTGAGGGTATTTCCCCATACTTAGAACTGAAACTCTAAAAATTTTTTTTCATCAAACCCATACGTGTGGGATGTCTTCTATGGATAGGTCTTCAAAAATGATATTGAGGTTTCTAATATATATTTTTTTCTAAACTGAATAGTTTGCACGAGAGACACTTCCAAAGTAGTAAAATGTGTGTCCCCTCCCCTGTAACTTGTAACTTCTAAAATAAGAGAATGATAAAACTAAAAAAAATATGATATACATTACGATGCAAACTTCCACCGAAAATTGGTTTGAACGAGATCTAGTAAGTAGTTTTTTTTAATACGTCGTAAATTGTAAACCACAATTTATTTACCTTTCATTCAATCTTAATGCAATGATTTTTATGGATAATCAAAGGCAATGATGTATTTCTGTTGCCGCTATTGTTATACAAATACTAAAAATAGAATAAAATAAATATTTTGTTTGTAAATGTTTTGAATAATATAAATATTTTAGAATAAAATAAGAATTTTGTTTTTTTTTTGTACATAGTGTAGGAAGCCTATTAGCGGCCTCGAGGTGAGGAGATGCGAAACCCGCCGAGCCGGAGGTTTATCTGCGCGTTACGCGGAACCCACCTCCTCGTCGCCCGCGATGACCTTGCAGCCGGGGTGCAGGAAGGCGGCAACGCGGCACACGGGCGCCGCCACGCCGCGCTCGGCGGCGCGCTCCTGCGCCGCGTGCAGCAGCGCCGCGAGCCGCGCGTCCGGCGCCAGCGTCAGCTGCAGCATGCCGCCCGCGCGCTCCGCCGCCGCCGCCTGCGTCATCATCGGAATTACATTTTTCTTCAAACACAATTATGCGACTCCGCCCGCAAGCGCCGTAACGTATTTAAAATTCGGCGAATAAAGTGGAGAAGGTAGCTCCGAATTATTCGTAAATTAATAATTCGGGTATTCGTAAATTACGTCAAGCGCTAGGGGGAGGAAGGGGGTCAAACCAAATGTGACATTGTGTGACAAGGGGTGGGGCACGTAATTTCGTGACGTCACATTTCAAAATTTATAATATGTTCTATAGCTAAGAATTAAATATCCATGGACTTACGTAGTCACTACGCCGTAGTGGTTATATCCTCTTTGGCGTATGAATTCTTCATTAATAAAATTATACACTTTTTATATGTACTACGTAGTCAGTCATAATTAATCTATGAATAAAATCATTTTAATCGTATGTTGGTTTGCCAATTTTTTAAATTTTTTATATATTTTTTAAATAACTTAAAATGCGGAACTGCCGATTTAAAGTTATAATTTCTAGATGTAAAAAAAAAACAATGGGTTGCACTCCGGGAGTGCCGGCAGAAGTGAAAACATTAACGTTGTGCATTTTTGATGTCTTGGAATCGTTAGGGAATAATTCCGCACGAATTGCTTGAATTATCAGTACCTATTAATTTCTATCTAGTATTTTTACAAAGTACTCTCTCATTTTCTTTCACTATTTCTTCGTCACTTTTTTCATTAATAGATGCACTTTGTTCAATGTCCATATTTTAAATACTTGATATAAACGAATTTTAAGATAAAATTATACTTGACGCTGGCAATATGCAGAGTTTGCGATGCCGTAATTGAAGAAAAAAAGTATAGACAGCCGTCAGATCGTCAGATGAGCCGTCATCAGCTGTCACCCCTCCGTCTTGGTCTAAGAGCCGGTGAAGATATTCACTCGTTCGGTTGTTACAAGAGTGAAGGTGATATGAAAGAAAATTGATTAAAATTAATTAAATTAAAAATAGCTATGAACACTTTTCGATAGTCAAGTTATCATAGGCATATATGTTTATAACACGGTTTATAAATTATATTTGGTAAACAATATGTCTCATCGAATTATCAGATCGGTGAAGGTCGATCTTCCTCGTCTCCTCTACTATCTTACGAAATTTTGCGATCAGCACACGTGACCTCGCGCGAGTTTCATAGTTTTTACCCATCCCACAAAAAGTGCTCAACGCCGCTAAAGAAGTTTTCACTTCAAAAATAGCTAAATGTGTGATTACGCACATAAGGACGGAAGAGGGGTCAAAAATTAACGGATTCCGTGTGACTTAATTTATGAATGGCCTAAGTAAGAAGGAGGAACGTCTCTTAAACTCCCGCAATGTGGGTTTCGTACTAAATATTTGCGAGACGAAATCTGACACGAAAGTTTATACTCGTAAGGTGAGAAAAAAGGACCTCGACGGCGGCGGTCCACAAGGCGGCCAGGCGCACGGCGCGCTCGAAGGGCAGCGCGGCGGCGAACACGAGCGCGGCCAGCTCGCCCAGCGCGAAGCCGGCCGCCGCGCGCGCGCGCTGCACGGCGCCGGGCCGCAGCTCGCGCGCGCGCTCCAGCGCCGCCAGCGCCGTCACCAGCACGCACACCGCCGCGCGCCGCTGCAGCTCCGCCGCGGGGCCCTCGCGGCACACGCGCGACACGTCCCACCTGTCGATATGCATAAATTGACGTCATCGCGTCAGTGTAGTGGCGTGTTGATGTGGCTCTGGGAACTGTGGATTGGTACTCAGGCTGCGGAATACGTGAAGCATATAATCGGCTGTAGAAGTCCTCAACCTCGGACAGTATCTCTAGCTTAGAAGCGACGGTTTTGCCGTCATACACCCGTTTTATAACAAGTGTGTTGGAGCGCCAGAGGTCTTTTCTTTGCGTATGCATTTTCGAATATCTCATGTGAGACATCGGAGTTCTGATGGGGTGGCATTTCGGTCTTCGCGTCTTTGCTTCATAAGCATGTGAGTCCTATCCGAAAGCTATGACTTCCGGCCCTTATGCTATGTCCGACAAAACCTGTTACCTTCGTACCTTAATAAATTCGTATCAACAACATTGTTGTATTACTCGTCAATATCCACGGAGGGTTCCAAGGCAACATATCGATTTATCAGTTCAAGCTGAAATTCATTAGACACCGTTTCGATTTGAAGGAGATTTGGTCGGAGCGTAGACTTCAACATACGGCGTCTCTCGAGCTGAAGATCTGTATTTAAAGAGCCTCTTATTAGTCTGTGATCATTATTACCGGTGTTAAAACTATTGATCACAGAGACGTCTTTAAATATCCGCTAGTAGTCCATCATGATGAAGTCTATCTCGTTTTTGAACTTACAATCATTGATATACCTACCGATTCCAAAATAAAAGAAATGGATAAAAATGTCTATGTGAGGTATTGATAGTTTATTATTTTGTGTTTTGTACTAAAATAAAAATAAAATCACTAATACCGAGATCCAGGTATTGAACATTTCAATATCGGTATTAAAAAACTCGAAAAAATGTCCGGAATCCAGGTATTGACTGATACCAGGATCCCGGTATTGGAAGCCCTAGTTTGTATGTATGTACCTATAGATGTAATATGTACACACATCAAATAAAGTTTGAAATCACTAGCAAAAGATGTTTGTTAAACACGCTTTTATTAGCTTAACCTGTGTATGTATGTAATGGAATCTTTTAACTTCATTTTCAGCTACTTCTAAGCGTCTGATTAACTTGAAAATTTGCAGGGTCAAGGGCCAATGACAATACAATAATCTCATAACTTTATATTAAAATCCTAATTAGGATCATCAGGATAAAAAAAATGAGGCGTGCAATATACGAGAGGCGGCTGATAAGTTCGCGGGCTAAGGTAATTAATGAAACAAATATAAAGTTTTATATTTTTAACATGCTTATATTAGCTTGACCTGTACGTATGTATGTATGTGTATATATTAATGTATGTAACGGAATCTTTTAACTTCATTTTCAGCTACTTCTAAGCATAGAGAAATTAAACACTACGTTTTTCTTCTAAGAGTCTGATTAACTTGAAAATTTGCACAGGGGTCAAGGGCCGATGACAATGCAATAATATGAAAAAAAACCAATAAAAAAATTAAAAATGAATAATTAATTAAAAAAAACTAAAAAACAGTCTTTTGTGAAAATACAAACTAAAAAGTAAAAAAATAGAAAAATGGTAATAAATGTATTTTACTGTAAAAAAAAGCGTGGGGTGGTTTTAAAGATACTATTGACACCATGCACCCATTTATTAACAAAGGTGCTAATCCGGCATTGAGTTAGATATCGTAGAAAGTATGCTGTAAAGTAAACAAGTTTGTCTACGTCTTACAACAGCTTAGTAAGACATCAAATATAAAAGTTTCTCTCATGGCCTACCACATGTCGCATCCAATTTAAGATAATTATGGTTTGGTAATTTGGGGTAACACACCAATCATTAAAAACGCATTCCTAGCCCAAAAGAAATGTATAAGAGCAATCTCAGCGGTTGCCCCTTGGGTATCCTATCTCTCTATTGGGTATCCTAAAACTCTAATTAGGAATCTTCAAGTTCTTCCATTGGCTAGCATATATGTAATATGAAGTATCAGTATTTGTTAAAAAGCACCATGACCGATATTTAATAACTAACAGAGGAAGAGGTCCAAACAAACTGGTAGCCGAAGGGATAGTGAAAACTGGTCACTATAAAAAAATCTTAGATCTTTTAAAAAGTCATTATTTGAATGGTTGCTAGAAAATAGTTTTTATACCCTAGGAGAATTATTGTAATATTGATATAAGACATTGAATGACATTGCTAGATTGTTCATGTAATTAATCACAATTTTAAATAGATTCATTGACATCATTAGTAGTGTAACACAATTTGACAATTTAAAATTAATCGTAAATAATTGTATGCTGCCGAGCAGCGATGGCCGAGTGGTAAAAAACCGCGGTCTTCGACGCGACCGACCCCAGGTTCAAATCCTCGGCGCGCACCTCTGACAAAGAAATTTGTAATGTGCGCATTTATCGCTGCTCCACGGTGATGGAAAATATCGTGATATTTAATTAATTACGATGTTCTCCATCGCCGTGCATGCCTGAGAGAAATTCATAATTTCTCGAAAGCATGACGTCCACCAATCCGCACTTGGCCAGCGTGGTGGACTATGGCCTAAATCCCTCTCACTTATGAGAGGAGACCTGTGCCCAGTAGTGGGACATAAAAAAGGTTGAAAAAAAATTGTATGCTAAAATTGTATAATGAATAATATTTGATAATGTATAATTTAATAATGTTTAGTTACAATGGTATATTTTGACATTTCTTAGACAATTGAATTATTAATAACTTATTGACATTGCAATCAGCCAAGTATGTTTGATCTCAAATAGTATTATAACACCTTGGAAACCATATTTGATGCAATAAATGATTATTACTCATTTATTTAAAGATTTGATTTTTAAAAGAAACATCTTAAAAGAAAAAGAATAAACGTTTTATTCTAACATAACAAAAAAGATTTCATATTTTCAAAGTGATCTCAAACTTTATTTGATGTGTGTATGTACATATTTATTATTGTTGCATGTGCTTCCCATGTGGAAGGGTGGGAGGTGCTATTGCATGAAATAAATATATACACCATATACAGCATCATATGTTCTGATTGAGGATTGTTGCAAAGTAGCTTTTATCTAACTATTATGTATAATATTTTCCTCATGTAAATGTGCATAAACATACTTTTGTACACAGTTATCAAGGCCAGAAACACCACCCCCATCCTCTTACTTCTTTTAAGATAGCAGCAATGCACAATGGTTGACTTTCATTGGGTGCAAAAATCCAAAATCGTCATATTGCTGTAACCTTTTTTAAAAGCAAATAATTTAAAAACCTTTAATTAACTTGTAATATTTATTTGGGTGGAATCTTTCTACTCAATTTTGAAGCAGATATCTTTAACCGATTGAGCTGAAATTTTGTATACATGTTTAGTTTGGAGGGCTATACAACATAAGATAAGCTCTGTGACGTCATACTAAATCCAATATGGCAGATCATGCAAGATTTTGGAATAGTTATTTTTAATGCATTTCTACAAGATGGGTATCAAATGAAAGGGCTTGTTGAGAGTAACTCAAGGAATAATGTGACATCATTCTAAATCCAATATGGCGGCACATTCAAGACAGTGGAATGGTTATTTTTTATGCACTTCGGCAGTATGGGTATCAAATGAAAGGGCTTGCCGAAAATAATTAGAAAAATATTCTGACATCATTCTTAATCCAATATGGTGGCCTTTTTTTATGCTTTCCTATAGTATGGGTGTTAAACATCGATATAATATAAGTAGGTAGATGCAAGGTTCCCATACAAAATTGAGTCAAAAGGTGGCCCCGCGTAAAAACGTACTTATTATAGATGTATACAAGTATTCTAAACAAAAAAATATTTTAAGGTATCTTAGTTTTTATCTATTTTAAACCTTATGGTACTGACATAAGTAAGACTATAAGTCCATGTTAAATTGTTACTTATCACCTTCTGGTTCGATGTTTAAAATACGGCAATAAAATTTTACGACTTTAGACTTACGAAATAGGAGTTTATTGAGAAATGAAACCAAAAGCATTACAATAAAGCACAAATTCGTTTACAAGATTAATTTACCGCCATATTTACACCACCAAACAAATTTTACTAAAATAATAATAAATAGTCTTAAAGTATAATAAATATACGTTATTAAATTAAGATAAAGATGTACTCACTGGAAGTATGATACTCCATACTTTTTTTGCGTTTTTAGAGTGTAATTTTTACAAATTTTTACTGCGGACTTTGGCATCACTGACGTGCGACACGTGCGTGGCGGTTTAACAAATGAAAGCGAAAGAAGGCATATTGCTGCCGTTATGCCTTCTTTTGCCGGTGCCACTTTTATGCGGCGACTGTGAATCTACCTACTTATATTATATCGATGGTGTTAAATGAGAGCGTTCACTGAAAATAAAAATACAGGTTAAAAATAACAAAAGGTAAAAAATAAAGTACACATTTTTTACACATGCTGTGTTCCCATCCAGAAAGACATTCACTTAATGTCACCTGTAAATGTATGTACTTGTTTAAAAGTAATTTGTGAAGTGTAATATCATTTTGTGAAACTAATAAAAAAAGCTTATTAGTAATCCCCTACCTGCAAAAATGCCTATACATGCAATACCCACAAAAATATCTATACATGACCCCTCCACAAAAATGGCAATACATGATTTCCCCCTGACACTAAAGCTGGATTTGACCTTGGTTGGAAGTTAGTATAAGAAAGTCTGTCAGAGTTAATAAAGTCAAGAATTAGAGAAATTGGCATGAAAAAAAAATGGTTATTCAGCAGAACGTTTTTGAAAGCAGACAACCCGTGTGGCACAATGGTTACCATGCTGGACTGCCAATCGAGGGGTCCCGGGTTCGATTCCCGGAGAAACAGAAATTTGAATGATGAGTTTACACATTTAATGTTTTATGACCTGTAAGTGCCTAAAAATATCAAGTTATGGTAATTATTCCGTGTCGCGCCACCAGCGATTTTGAGGCCGATTTTTATTTTATGACTTTGTCATGACTTGCTCATGTCATGTCCTTTTTTTGAGAAAAAAACACCAAAAAAGTTTTTGTGTTCTTATAGATCAGGGGAAGGGGGGTTTCGGGGGGGCTTAGGGCGTGGCGGTACCCCTGGGACCTTCCCCCCCCCGTTGGAACCGCCTCCTTTTTTGTAGGTTTTATTGGTGGCTTTTTTAAAATCATGCTCCGCTAGAGCGAAAGAAAATTAATGGCACCATGTCAACGGAACCCCTCTGCGCGGGGTTCCTTTTTTTGTTTTGATTAAAAAAGTCAAACCCGCCCGACTTCGCCCCCCCACCTCCACCCATTCGGGGGGCCAAGCCCCTAATCTATAAAACACAAAAAATTCGACAAAACCAATGTAGAGTGATCGAAGGTTTTTTTTTTCTCAAAAAAGGTCATGCGTCAACATAACCTGACATGACATATTATTATGACATGACGAAGACAAAAAAGAAAATCAGGCTCAAAATCGCTGGTGGCGCGATACGGAATAATTACCCAAGTTATTCTATAGATTTTTTAACAAGCATAAGGCAAATTATGTCGAATACAGCATAAATACCCAACAATACTCGACGCTAAATCATAGAGGTCTCTAGCAGCAGGTATATCTTGCAGGCGTCGACCCATCCCCACGAAGTGTGAGCCTGGTCCCGGGAACAGCAGCACGCTGGTCTCCTCAGGGCGCGGCGCCGGGCTGCCAGCCAGTCCCGCCAAAGCGGCGCGCGCCGCGTACGGCTGCGTGGTCCACTGCAACTCGTGCTCCGCTGGAGCAGCTTCACCAAAAACACTAGCCTCTTGCACCAGCCTCTTCAGTGGCGACTCCACCCCAGAGTTGGAGGCCGCGCGCGTCCCTCTTCCACGCACAATAGGTCGGGCACGGGTCGCGCGGCATGCACAAGCCCGGCATATTATAGACTGCATGTGATAAATACTATTTCAAGACAAAAATATTGAAAATTGAAAGAAACTGATATGAAAGAAACATGCACGCACTATGTATATTTTGGTTATGACCAGTGTGACCATCTCAAAATTGGCAAATCTGCCATAATAGGCTGAGCCAAAATTCTGCCAAATCTGCCACAGGCTGGGTCAGATTCTGCCAAATCTGCCACTCTTGAGTTTTTCGGGCTATAAACTCATCATTCAAATGTCTGTTCCGCCCGGAACCTATCGGACCCGGGACCCTTCGATTGGCAGTCTGGCATGGTAACCATTGCGCCACACGGGAATTCATAAAATGAATTTTGCACAATTTATATTGCCTTCATCCATGACATGCTCCTCAAGACCACAACCCCCCCCCCTTCTGTTTTTGCACGATTGAGCAACAAACCTCCAAGCTTTTGCATTTTTTTTATTTGAATGGAGTAGCAGATGAGCATGCAGGCCACTTGATGTTAAGTGGTCACTGCAGCTCATGGACATCTACATACAACCTCAAGCAAGCATAATCATAATCGTTTATTGCAGAAATATGGTACATAGGATGTCACAATAATTTACACATAGCAGTCATATTTCGCCAATATCGGCATGCAATGCAGGTAAAATAAAATCAAATATTAACGAACAATAATTGAACCAAGCTAATTACATGGCTGGCTTGGCTGCAACCCTTTTTGCGTCCCACTGCTGGGCACGGGTCTCTCCCCCTTATTGGGGAGGCCTGGAGCTTACTCCACCACGCTGCTCCAATGCGGGTTGGTGGAGATGCGGGTTAGTGGCCAACCCGCTGTCGGATGTTTTCAAACCGCCCATAAGGCCTCCGACAAGGTTTGACGACTGTTATCTATCGACAACAACCGGGACCGACGGCTTAACGTGCCCTCCGAAGCACGGAAACGCGCATGAAATTTTTTTGCCACTAGCGGTCAATGAAATGAAATGAAATGAAATATTCTTTATTGTACGGTTCATTTACAAACTCTTAGTGAACGTTATTTTTTTGTTCTGTCTGCTCTGGGTGCGCTTAGGCAATGCTGAGCTGAAGACCCACCCATCTGACATCCGACCGCGCCCGTTTGGCTCAGCTGCATAGATCGCTTGCGTTCTACGCTAGCCGCCAGGCCATGCGCGATTCTAGCTAACTTCTAGCTAATTACATACAGAAGCAAAATTATTTTAAATTTAAATATTTTGGTCTGTAAATCGTGATAAATTAAAAATATTATAATTATTTTTCCTTCTATTAAATCTGCGATTGAATAGAAGCAATGAAAGGTAAGTTGGTCATATTCTTCCTTCTCTTAGTTTACTTTGTTTTAATTCTAAGAGATTTTTATGTATATTTTAGAAAATATGATTAAAAATTAATCAATAGACTGTGAACTAATTTCGGCGTCGGTAATTTTTATTTTAACAGACGACTTTAAAGCTTCGGTTTCAATAATTTTCATTACACGTTTTGCAAGGTTGCCCACACTTCCGACTGGGCCCTGTTAACTTGCTAACGCAAAAAACCTTCTCGGCCCGGTAAAACGCAAAAAAAGTAAGTTCTATAACCGAATATATTATGTAATATTTTATTCATTTAGCAAAACGCAAAATAAACTACTAATTTATTAAATTGATAACTATGATGATATAATTCTCAAGTATATTTTATATTATCCAATGAAAAACATTTTTCAAACATAACAAAGGTTTGTTCATAATTTTCATTACGAATTCATATGTAAGTAAATATATTTTTTTAATTATGAACTAATTATTGATATAATTAAGCATGACCATGGTTTACTTCATCATTACTGAAGAAACATATAATTGTATAATAACAAATACACACTATGGTAGGAAACTATCTAACAATCAAGCTTCTGGTCATACTGTTAGGAATCAACGTCGGTAGCTTTGAATAAAAAATGTGACGAAGTAGGAGAAAACGCCTATAAAAGCGAGGCCTCCTCTAAGGGGGGATTATTAGTGCTGTAATCGTAATAACGACAGTTACTCTGCCCGATTGCGTACCGAAATTCTGTATCTGTGCTTACTTATTATTTAATTGTTGTTGTATTAATTAGAAACCTTAAATCGCTACCTGTAAATTGTATCAAAGGCTTTGTGAATTAAATGGTGATCTAAATATTCTGCTTCTGGTTTTCATTTCTAAAAATACACATAGCGGAATTTCGTGTGTCTAGATCAAATATTTATTATATATAAATATACGTATATGTGTGAAGCGCATGTTTGCTTGACTATATTAGTGATGCACGTGACCTTGAATTTAACGGTCGTTAAATATTAAAGCTTATCGATCCTTGTATCTGCCTCGGTTACACACAGATCTAACAGTAAAGTAACTAAAATAAAACTACACATACACAAGAAATCATTTTTATTTTCTTTCAAAAATATTTTTATTACATTTACTATAGATAATTTACAATAGAAATTAATTATATATACTACATCAAAGAAATAACATACATGCATGTATAATTTGGGTATTGAACCAGAACGTAGTTTAACTCTTTGTGCTCCTCTATCAGTAAAACATTTTTCTTCAAAGTGCTTGCAGTATAGCATATGACGTATAGTCGAATATATTTTTGGGAATTTTTCTCTGTTGATCATTCTTAACTACTTTCCCGATTATTAATATTTTTTGGAAATCTTAAACAATAAGAAGTTTAAATTATTTTCAAGGATATTTGCAATAGTGGTGTTCGGTTTTGTTGAACATACGTATATATAATTCATGGAATCAGGCGTTACTTTGCGGTAATCCATTGTTATAAAATTACCTAGTTAGTTAGTTTTTACCTAACTTTATAACTTTAAAAAAAATATATACAGCCGAAAACCTTCTCCTTTTAGTAGTCGGTAAAAATTACTGCCTCTGAAATGATTCTGGTAGTGTTAATCACTAATTTTTAAAAACATGTTCTAAAATGTACGTAAAAATTAGAACTGAGAATATAGGAAAAAGTAAGTACTACTTTTATCTACCTTTAGCACCTAGTAAATTAGCCGTATAGCCGCGCCGAAAAGCCGAGCAGCGATGGCCGAGTAGTAAAAGCCGCGGTCTTCTACGCGACCGATCCCGGGTTCAAATCCTCGGCGCGCACCTCTGACAAAGAAATTTGTAATGTGCGCATTTATCGCTGCTCCACGGTGATGGAAAATATCGTGATATTTAATTGATTACGAAGTTCTCCATCGCCGTGCATGCCTGAGAGAAATTCATAATTTCTCGAAAGCATGACGTCCACCAATCCGCACTTGGCCAGCGTGGTGGACTATGGCCTAAATCCTTCTCACTTGTGAGAAGGAGACCTGTGCCCAGTAGTGGGAAATAAAAAAAGGTTGAAAAATAAATAAATTAGCCGTTGGCCGAAGCTAGCAGGTATGAAGTATGATTACGCTCATAGTATAGACTAATAGTACATTACTTATTACTAAAACTAGAAGCCCTGGGATCTTGGACTATAAGAAAAATCGTTGTATGGATCAAAAAGTTGAGTGAATTTTCAAAAATCTAGCTAGTTCATTGCTCAGTGCGTTAAAACCTAGATACCACTGATAAATTATATTAACTTTTACAATCCCGAAACGCAATGTTGTTCAAGATCTTAGAAGCAAAACTCCTTAATTCTTTGGCAAACTAGCCAAATTTGGCAACACTTGTCTGTTTCGACCAATGAGTAACGAATCCCCCTTTCGACATAGGTTGGGCACGAATTTTTAGCGTAGTGTAATCAGAAGTTTCAGTATATACAATTAATGTACTCTGTGATCAGAAGCTCCCGACCCTGCACTAAGGGCGCCCTACGTGTTGGACCTGACATGTTGGTCAATGTAATCGGCCCTTAAGTCGGTTTTTAGAGCTTAAATTAAAGCACTGCACCTTATTGAGGCTCCAATAAACACAACATATACTTTCAGTCACATCATTATTAAGAATACATGGAAATATTACGAAAAAACACAAAAAAAAACTCTTCAGCACTTCTTAGTTAATAACATAGTTTGACATTAGAAGTACTTGTGAAATGACATTTTGGAGTCTACGTTTTGGTTGGAGTCACCCGGTTACGGCGATAAGGACAAGAAACTTGTATTCATGTCTTTTTGCACATGCTGTATTTAGATGTGGCTATTTCGCCGTGGGGTAAAAGAGATGGAACGTGTGACTTGATCTATAGCATAAGAATGAATAGTACTACGCTATTAGATTAGTTTCTCTCATAGATAATACACGAGTTTCTCTATCTACGCGTTTGTGCCAGTTTCGCTTTCGGTGCAACAGCAACAGGACGACTGACGCGAGTAATAATAGTGTGCGATCCGTTCTCGATTCCGTAGCTAGCTACTACTCGTTCAACCTAACATTACTACTTCGCCCAATTTCAACGAAACTGGCATGCATATAAGTGATGCAAAAATTGTGTAGCCAATTGTTTCACTTTTACTCAATTATAAAAAAAATGTTAGATACCTACAGATTTATTCTTATGCCTACAGCATTTTAACATGTCGCCAAAATATTTTTTAATAGCCCCCGCCATCGGTCATTGAACCTTTTTCGATTGTTTTGCCTCGCGATTGCGGCGCCGCGGCACTAGCGCATGCACATAATACTTAATATGCTCAGATTAATATGTAATTCGTTTATTTTAAACCTACATGCCTACACCATGACAATATGCACAGACCTTGCGATGCTATTGTTTAGAATAAAATATGTTCTTCTAATTTTAAACTTTTTAGTCAATAGATGACATTGTCAATATAGAAGCAAAATCGTTGTTAAGAATCTTTCCTAGATGCTTAAGAGTCTCAAGAAATTATTGATTTATATGCATTCACCACAGTAATAATTGTACTCGTAACTCGGAATAAAGTTAAGTGTCAGTAAACCTCCATAGTGGTTTAATTTCAAGCCTTGAAGAAGCAGTCAGTGGAGTTTTTTTGGTAGCTATCTGAATATTGGTCCTTATCGAGTCGGATTGGATTCCGACTGCGACTTCAAGGCTGATATCGCTCATATAGTCTCGGTGCTGCCGGCAAACCGGCAGACAGTCGGTTGTGGTGCTTGTGGGAAGCACGGGAAGCAGAGCAAAATCGGCACTACCCTTACCACATAAGGGTGAATTTGGTGTGACCGGTGGAAAAGGTTCAGCAGCGGTGTTGTTCTGAATCTGCAAGGCCTGCAAGCAACCAAGGAACATAGGCGCACAGGGAAGGAATCACGGAGGGCGGAAAAAGAGTACATAGCACGGCGCAAGTATTGGAAAGTAGGCAAATAATTCGTGAGTGCATCAAACTGTGAGTACTTTTAAGTTTTTGTGTTTCGTGTCTAGGACTTAGTAAAATTTACGTTTAAATTTAGACTTGTAAAATTTTAAATATTTTTGGACCTTCAATAATTTCTCTAAACGTGTACATTCGGGGAACTTAAAATATTCCTTTAACTTTTTTTTTGGACTTTGTTATAAAACATGGATTCCTATACGAGATTACAAGAGGATGTTTATAGTAAAATTCAAAGAGCAAGGGTTAATTATAAAAAAACGCCTAAAGAACGTTTTTCAGTATGTTATGTAGAGACACGTTTAGAGAACTTAGAAAGACTTTGGAGAAAATTTAATGAAACAGATTCGGAAATATTAAGTAAGATTAAGCAAGAAGATATTGAGAAGTCTTCCTATGTAAATTTATACGAATGTACTGAAGAGGAGTACGTCGATTATAAAAGTGAATTAAAGTCGAAGTTGTCATGTTTAGTGATTTCCGATAAAGAGAGTGAGGAAGTAAGCAAGCAAGCAATGCAAGAATGTAGTAATAGCGCGTTGAAATTACCTAAGATAGCTTTACCTTTCTTTAATGGGGATTATTCAACATGGGTAACTTTTCGTGACTTATTTATATCTTTAGTGCACAATAATAAATCAATAGACGACGTACAAAAACTACATTATTTAAAATGTCAACTTACTGGTGAGGCTGAGCAACTTTTACGGCATATTACAGTAACAGCAAGTAATTATGAAATTTGTTGGTCTCAATTAGTAGAAAGATATAATAATAAAAGATATTTAGCAAATTGTTTATTGAAAAAATTTATGAGTCTAAAATATCTTACTATTGAGTCAGCAGGTGGGATAAAGGATTTGCTTGATACAATGACCGAATGTTTGACTGGTTTAAAAAATTTGGGAGTAAATGTTAGTAATTGGGACATTATAGTAATATATATTGTCAGTTTAAAATTAGATCCCGAATCTAGAAGACTTTGGGAGGCAAAGGTCAGCGAAACCTTTAATGAGTTACCTAACCTAGTCAGTTTTAAAGAGTTCCTTCAGAACAGATTTCGGTCATTGGAATTCCTAGATAATAAAGTTGCTAAGCCTACCATTTCTAGAAATGTAAAATCTCTTCATGTTGCTGTTCCTTCATGTGCTCACTGTAATGAAAGTCATAAAATTGCCAATTGTAAACAATTTGCGAAATTGGATGTCAATGCGCGTCGTGATTTTGTTCAAACCCGGAGTTTATGTTTTAACTGTCTTGGTACCAAGCACACCGCGTATTCATGTCGTCAGCCTTCGCGTTGTAAGATCTGTAGGAAACGGCATCATTCTTTGTTACATCCAAAGGGCGTTTCACAGCCTATAGACACTTTAGAATCTGGGAATGTCGTAATGAACAAAAGTGCTGTACCAAATGGCGAGTCAATTGTTAACTGTTTCTCGAAAATACCCAGCCAAATATTGTTGGCCACAGCCTTAGTAAAGGTTGAGTCGAGAACAGGCGTGTTCATGACACTTAGGTCTTTACTAGATCAAGGGTCACAGGCTTCCTTCATTACGGAAGCTGCAGTCCAATTACTTGGATTAAGGAAATTCTCGAGTAAAGGAGTGATAGCAGGATTAGGGAGTGATCAGACTGGCTCATTAGAGTTTAAGTCTGCAGTATATTTTAAAATTCACTCACTTCGTAATCCTCAGGTTGTTGTTAATGTTAAGGCTCACGTTCTTAATGAAATCACTGCCTTTCTTCCTGGAAGAAGGGTATTTGTTCAGCCTATAACAGGGTTGACAGAAGAAGACTTGGCAGATCCTACATTTAATATACCCAACAAAATTGACATTTTATTGGGTGCTGAGGTTTATGGCCAGATTTTGGAAGACGGAATTATCAAAGGTTCACCTGGCTTCCCAATAGCGCAAAAAACCAAGCTAGGTTGGATCTTATCTGGCCAAATATATGTAAAATGTGAGGAATCTACAGATCAGGCTAGGGTCGTTAGCATGCACACGCATTTCGATGCTAATGAGTTATTGCGTAGGTTTTGGGAGTTGGAATCAGAGAGCTGTAAAAAACACATGACGCCTGAAGAATCTCAATGCGAAGAAATATATTTATGCACAACAAAACGAGATCCTTCAGGCCGGTACATTGTTAAGCTCCCTTTTCGTGATGCAGATCCAGCTTGCAAATACGGGAACTCGAGGGATATCGCTGCTAAACGGTTTTACGCGCTAGAACGAAAATTGTTAAAAAATTCTGATCTCAAGCTCGAGTATACTAAGGTGATCCAAGAATATTTAGCTCTTGGTCACATGGAGCTTGTACCAGAAGCTGAGCGTTTTAAGCAGGATGCCGTTTACTTGCCACATCATGCCGTTGTCAGAGAAGATAAAGCAACAACCAAGGTACGAGTCGTTTTTGACGCCTCATGTCCCGGTACTAATGGTGTTTCTCTGAACAACGACTTGATGATTGGGCCGAGCCTCCAGTCGGATTTACGAACTATTATCTTAAGATGGCGTCTACATCCGATATGTCTTATTGCGGACATCGTTAAGATGTACAGACAGGTTCAAGTTTATAAAACGGATTCAGACTTTCAACGCATTCTTTGGCGTAATCCTGATGAACCATATAATTACTTACAAAGTTACAGATTATTGACAGTCACTTTCGGTACTTCGTCAGCTCCATACCTCGCCGTCCGTACCCTTCAGCAAGTCGCAAGAGATGATGGTGCTAAATACCCGCAGGCTTCTGAAAGAGTCTTAAGGGATTTTTATATGGATGACTTAATGACAGGGTGCAATAGTATTGAAGAAGGTACGATTATATTTAGAGAAATGAATGCGTTACTAAAGGGAGGTGGATTTCAGCTACAGAAGTGGAGCAGTAATAGTGAAGAATTATTACAGGAAATGAAGACTGAAAATAGAGAACAAGAAATAGGGAATTTAGAAATAAAAACAGATGCGATTGTCAAGATTTTAGGACTTACCTGGAACCGCCAATCTGACGCTTTCGAATACTCTGTTACATTAGCGCCGCTTAATTTCCCTGTAACTAAAAGAAAGGTTATATCAGAAATTGCAAGGTTGTTCGATCCTCTAGGCTGGATTGCTCCGACAATCATCATTGCAAAAATATTCATCCAAAAATTGTGGTTGTCTGGGATTGATTGGGATGATGAGTTGCCACCACAATTGATGGAGGAATGGATTGCATATAGGGCCGAATTAGTTTTACTTACCGGGTTCCAAGTTCCTAGATGGGTTAAAACAAGCAAGGGTGTTAAGTTGGTTGAGTTGCACGGATTCTGTGATGCATCCAATGATGCTTACGCCGCTGCGGTGTATATACGCGTTATAGATCTTACAGGAGCTATTAGTGTCAATCTTATTACCTCGAAAACAAAGGTATCACCAATTAAACAAATCTCCATACCACGATTAGAACTTTGTGGTGCTGTTTTAGTGGCAAAATTATTACAGGAGGTTTCACTTACCTTGGATGTTCCGAAGTCTTGTCTCCACGCATGGACGGATTCATCTGTAGTGCTGGCGTGGCTTAGTAGTCATCCCAGCCGATGGAAGACGTTTGTCGCGAATCGGGTGTCCGAAATCTTGAATGTCTTGGATAGCGATCAATGGCATCATGTTCAATCAAAGGATAACCCTGCTGACTGCGCTTCAAGAGGTGAAAGGCCATCACAGTTCCCAGATAACGAATTGTGGCTGAAGGGGCCACGCTGGTTGCTAGAGGAAAACATAACCTACAGTAATAAAAACAGACTAACAGAGATAAATTTAGAAGAAAAAGCAAAGAAGGTATGTTGCTTAGGAAGTAATGAAGATTTTGATTTGTGGGATAAGTTTTCGTCACTAAGAAAGCTAGTAAGAGTAGTTGCATTTTGCAGAAGATTTTTATTTTTAAGAAGGTCCAGTAATGTCAAATTTAATAAATGGCTATCATCTCAAGAAATGTCTGAAGCTTTGAATGTGTGTATTAAGAAATGTCAAGCACTACATTTCAGAGAAGAATTAGAAAATATAGTTAAGATAGGAAGAGTTAATAAAAAGAGTAAACTTACTTCATTAAATCCATTTATTGATAGTGTAGGAATAATACGCGTTGGTGGACGTCTACAGCAATTGCAGTGTAGTGAAGATATGAAACACCCAATTTGCTACCGCATAAGTCTTCACTCACTAATCTATTAATTGCAGAGGCTCACGAGAGGACATTACATGGCGGACCACAATTGATGGTAAATTACTTGCGTACTAGGTATTGGATTGTTCAAGTAAAATCACTTGCTAAATTCCATGTACGTAAATGTGTCACCTGCATTCGTTACTCTTCACGTAATACCGAACAACTGATGGGTCAACTACCAGCAGCAAGAGTAACTGCTTGCCGACCTTTCTTGCGAACGGGAGTAGACTACGCAGGTCCTATTAGTATCCGTACATCGAAGGGAAGAGGTCATCACTCTCATAAAGGTTACATATGTCTCTTCGTCTGTATGGTTACTCGAGCTGTGCATTTGGAGGCGGTAACCGACTTAACAGCTCAGGGTTTTCTTGCAGCCTTTAAACGCTTTGTAGCAAGACGAGGACATTGTGCCGAATTATGGAGTGACAATGGTACTAACTTCGTGGGTGCTGCAAAAGAGCTCAAGTCTTTGTTCGAGATCGAAAGGTTAGGTATGGTAACAGAAATTGCAGAAGCTCTTGCTATATCTGGGACTAGTTGGCACTTTATTCCACCGCGGGCTCCAAATTTTGGAGGATTATGGGAGGCTGGAATAAAGTCCACCAAACATCATCTGAGAAGGATAGTAGGTGATAATAGTTTGACCTTTGAGGAAATTAGTACAGTTTTAGCACAGATTGAGGCTTGCCTCAACTCACGACCGATTTCACAGCTTCCTGATAATCCAGGTGATCCCTCACCTTTAACTCCTGGGCACTTTTTAATTGGAGAGCCGCTTGTTCTTGCACCAGAGGCTAATTATGAGCAGTCGAACATCAGCTGTCTTCGTAGGTGGCAACTGACTCAAAAATTGGTACAAAATTTTTGGAGACGATGGTCTGCGGAGTATCTAACGCACTTTTTGCAAAGATACAAATGGGCACACATACAACCCGAGCCGAAAATAGGGGACATAGTGTTAGTAAAGGAAGACGATTTGCCCCCGGCCAGGTGGTTATTCGGTGTAGTTGTAGATAAACACCCGGGTGTGGACCAAATCACGCGCGTAGTTAGTCTACGTTGCAATGGTAAAGTGATTAAAAGACCAACCTCCAAATTATGTATTCTACCAGTTGCAAAATAAGTTTTAAGCTTTAAGTTAGGAGTTTCTACATTGAGTTAAGTTGTTATACAATGAGCATTGGTTGAGCATGAGCATTTTATGTTTGCTGTTTTTGATTTGTTAATTTTATATTTATATACATAGCGCAGTTATTATTGTTTGTTGTTTTTTTTAACTTTTATGTTTTTTTTTTAACTGCAGTAGCTGATGAAAGATGGATATATGGACATTCTGTCCATGGAGGGCGGAATGTTTAGAATAAAATATGTTCTTCTAATTTTAAACTTTTTAGTCAATAGATGACATTGTCAATATAGAAGCAAAATCGTTGTTAAGAATCTTTCCTAGATGCTTAAGAGTCTCAAGAAATTATTGATTTATATGCATTCACCACAGTAATAATTGTACTCGTAACTCGGAATAAAGTTAAGTGTCAGTAAACCTCCATAGTGGTTTAATTTCAAGCCTTGAAGAAGCAGTCAGTGGAGTTTTTTTGGTAGCTATCTGAATAGCTATAATTAAAAGAAAAAAATAAATTTAGATGGTAACACTCAACCACTTGTCACGCATGAATCTCATGGGGTTATTACATTGACCAACTTGCAGGGTCCAGCACGCAGGGCGCCCTTAGTGCAGGGTCGGGAGCTTCTGATTACACTACGCTAAAAATCGTGCCCAACTCGATAAATGTTGCCAGTTTATGTAGTTTATATGAATAAGACCTGTGACTACTTGTTGTTTTTTTCAAAGATCTTTTTATAAATTGCTATAAATGTTTTGCGCATTACATGTACGAGTGTGAAACTGAAATTTTCAACGTGTTTTGATCAAATTTCTTTAATCTGTTAATAGAAATGTTATGCTATTAGTGGCAACACAAACCACCCTGCCACCCAACCTCTGATTACACTTCACGATATTTAGGCCCTGCAGGTTGGGGCCTCTCGACCACCCTAGATCGGGTCCCTGCTCGCAGGGCCCGACAAAGGGCGGTCGAGTGGTCCCGACCTCTAGAGCATGGTATTGCCAACAATATTTTTTTAATTCCTCAACAAATCTAAAAAAGATAATTTATTTGCTTTTTTTCTTAGGAGATAAAGTTTAATAAGGCTTTTATTGTTCAAATGTTTATTCATACCAGATGAACTAAAATGTATTGTCTCCATCTTGTTAGGGAGTGTAGAGTACAGACAGATGAGTTTATATACATGTTTATGATTAAAATCAATTTTCATAATAACGTTTACGCCTTTCACTGAGTAAAAAACTTGTTTTGTATTGTTTTAATGTGGAATATTCGTTCATTAACATGAACAATTACTTTTATATTTCTTCATTGTTGTCTGTTGGACATAATTATTTTATTAATCTTAATGGTACGTCTACACGCTTGTAAATGTAAAGGCAAGCGTGTAAACGGGGTATTTGGCTTGGGCGGCATGGCACTGGCAGCGCTTGGTGCCAATACCTATATTCTCTGACAAACTTTCCACTTGCTTTAATTTATATTTGAAATAAAAGTATTTGAACTAATTTGAAGCCGTTACTCTGGGCCTGATAAAACGACTACATCTACGTCTGCCATTATTGTCGGTCCGAAAGACTAACGGTACACGCAAGCGTGTAAATGGACACATACAAAGACAGAAACACAAACACCCAGACCGAGAACAAAAATTAGAACTCATCATTCAAATTTCTGTTTCGCCGGGAATCGAATCCGGGACCCTCTGATCGGCAGTCCGGCATGGGTAACCATTACGCCACACGGGTCGTTATAACCATGAAGATAATCCCGTTTGCCCAGAATTTACCGGATATCCGTTGCATTCCGTTGTTATCGTTAACCATAAAGCAATACTATTGTCTATTATAATATTAGGATTAGCCAACCAGTGACCAGATCTATTGCCGCCATTTAGACAGTGCATAGCGCAATTGTATATAAAAATGTCGTGCGCTAAAGAAAGGGAAGTTTTATCAAACGTTATAGAAATATATAAGGATATGCCGTACCTGTGGAATAAAACACACAAAGATTATTTAAATAAAAAAGTGAGAGACGACGGATTTAAAGTATTATTACAAATTTACAAGAACTTCGATGAAAAGTCGACAATAAAATTATTAAAAAGAAAATTAGAAAATATGCGTACATCATATGCAAGAGAGTTAAGAAAGGTAACATTGTTTTTGCTATTATTTTGTATAAAAATTGGTTATGGTTGGTTGAATATAGGTATATGTATTAAATTTATTATATTCATAGAATCTAGGTACTCTAGGTTCTAATATTTTATGGCTGGAATAAAATAGACTAAATAAAAATAGTCTATTTTAATTTTTATATTTAAATAAAATAAAAATAATGAATGCAATTCAGTCTTAGATAAATACAAAAAGGGAAGATATGCCATCTCCTAACAAAACCACTGCTTTTAGTTTCACTGAAGTTTTCGATTGTTTTTTAGATATCATTATCAAAACACACAGGAGCAGGAGCAGCAGATGTGTACAAACCATCTCTTTGGTATTTTGAAACATTAAGTTTTCTAGGAACTAGAACAGAGTCTTGTCGTCCAGCACTGGATTCTTTTGAAGATGAGGTAAGAAAAAAATATACTCATTATTGCGACGATATTATTATTTATTAAAATTATAATACCTTTAATATAATGATTTATGTGTCTTAAATTAATATAACTAATTTAAAATATTAATAAAATCAAGAATCGATTTGCAGAGTCCACTTAATTTAAACTCTTTGGGGTGTTTAATGTACCTACACAACCATTTGCATTTAAATCTAGGTATTCATCTCAGGAAATTACTGTGAAATAAAATAAGTATCATCAAGTACCTACGTAATAAGTAATAACAGAAGATGCTTCAAGTGTGTCATATTTTTGAATAAATGTCAAATAACAAACAATCAATGAGTAGGAACTGTTTGAGATTTTAATCATATTTTAATCATATTTTTATACATATTGTTTCATTTAGGACAAGCATAAAAAATCAAAAAGAAAGTTCCAGCTGTTCAAGAGATATAAATGGTATTACACAACTTTGTTTTATTTATTACAGATTTTCCCTATTGTTAACAAATAAATGTAAGAAATTATTGGAAGATAATGGTAATATAAGCTGCATGTGACTGTAAAGGAAGTCTGTATTTAATTTAATAACTGACAAATCTTTATAAAAATGTATAATTACTTAACGCTAACTTAATTCTGAATACTAAGTGTAAGATAAAAAAAAACATTCAAACAAAAATAACAATGAATACAAAGAAAGACATTTAAAAATATAAGTTTGAAAACAATATCTATATGTAATAAAATAACGTAAACAAAATTAACAATGAATACAAAGAAAGACATTTAAAAATATAAGTTTGAAAACAATATCTATATGTAATAAAATAACGTAAACAAAATTATTGCATATACCTAAGCACAAAAACTTGGGAATATTTTTTTATCAGCTTGGTACATTTGCCATTCTGTCTTGAAATGAGACTCTTCCTTCGGATATGAAAAACCTCATAAACTTGTTTCTCACTGTAGTTCCTTCATCACTTCTGTTTATATTGTTTCTCTGTTGTACAGGGGCCATTCTATCTATATTTTTGTCATCTAGATTGAATTCTGTTTCATAATCTATATTTTCATGGAAATTCTGGTATGATGATTTTTTTCCTAAAAAATTGTGTAACGCACAACATGCCAATATAATAGCATCAACATTGTCTAGGTCTAGGTTTAGAGGTCTTCTAAACACTCTAAAACGCGATGCTAAAATGCCAAATGCATTCTCTACGACACGCCTAGCCCTAGATAGACGGTAATTAAAAATTCTTTCCTGGTAGCTTATGTTTTTGAAAGGGAAGGGTTTCATAAAATTTTCATTTAATGGAAAAGCACTATCCCCAAGGAAAACATATGGTACACATACATCAGTGCCTGGTAATTCTGAAGGTGAAGGCAAATTCAGTTCATGCTTAATTAATTTTTGGTAAAATCTGCTACTTTTTAAAACTGTTGAATCTGCAACAGATCCATTACTGCCAGTATTTATATATAAAAACTCATAATTGGCATTGACAACTGCAAATAATATGATGCTAAAATATCCTTTATAATTGTAAAAAAGGGAGGCGCTACCCCTTGGTTTTTCTATTGCAATGTGTTTTCCATCACAGGCTCCAATGCAGTGGCTGAAATTCCATTTCAGTTCAAATTGTTTAGCCACTTCTTTCCATTCTTCTTGTGATTCTGGCATCTAAAATTATATAATATAATAAGTTTGACATTTTCTTACAGAATTTATCATCAACAGATGAAGATTTAACAGCTTCAACATCAAAAAACAGCGGTACAAAGAAAAAGAATATACAAACAAAACTTCTTGAGCGTCAAGAGAAATTTTTTCAGAGTGCAGAGGAAATGATTAATAAAAAGGAAGAAGAATGGGAAGTGTTAGGCAGAGCAATTGGATATCAGATGAAAGATTTAAATCAGAGACAATTGAATATATGTCAGAAAATTGTGTCAGATGCTATATTTTATGCCAAATTCAATAGACTTTCCGAAGATTCACATATTGTCCTCTCCAAAGAGTTGACAAGCAATAATAATTTCATACATGATCAATGTTCATCACCAGCACTATCATCATATTCGCCACCCTTGTTGCCATCACACTCTGTGCACCATTTTTTGCAGCAATCACCCTCACATCAAATGCCTCATTTATTGAATACTCAACAGCAACTTCACTCTACATTGCTGTCACCACAGTCTCCATCCCCATCTATCACCACCTCACCATCTCATCCATCATCTTCAAACTATCAGAATCTTTCAACATCTTCCTCATCCTTACAGCCATCATCATCTCAACTAGCATCATCTAATTCCAAACCTCTGCCAATATCCTCACATGTAAAATCCTCAAACTTGCAACACTTTTCAACATCAACACTTTATCCATCCACAAATCTGTCCTCAAAGTCTCCACCACCACAACCTACAGATTTTGAACAACCACTATCACTAAATAACTTCTCCTCTGTACAACTGTCAAACTTACAACACTTTTCAACATCAACACTTTATCCATCCACAAATCTGTCCTCAAAGTCTCCACCACCACAACCTACAGATTTTGAACATCAACTATCGCCAAATCATTTCTCCTCTTCTAATTCACAACAAGCAAAACATTTTTCAAATAACTTGTCATCACCAATAAATATTAAAAATTTACCTACTAGCAAAAAAATTGTTATCATTCCAAAAGACCTCAAAAACTGTTGTCCAGGAGGTGATAATTCCCATAAAACTTCATTGCCAAATAAAAAATATATAATATTTAAGCTGCCGCCTAAAAATAGTTAGATTAGACTGTAAAAATACTAATGTCAACATAGGTGCAATATATATATATATATATATATATATATATATAAATCCAGGAACACTTTTGGCAACCTTTCATTTTGCAACCTTGTGGCTACCACGAGTTACAGCAGACTTAGGGCAATAAAAGCTATGAATATTAACTTACTACAAGCTATTATACCGTGACTATTACTTAAAATTTACCTTGTTGCAATATCCTCCAAAATAAATTTATACAGGTACATATATTTTTCGCAATACTTTTGACAACCAATCCATATTGTTATACTTACTACATCCATGTATATTGATGTATATTTATATTTATTTTATAAGAGATAAGCCTACCGTTCTTAATTACATATATACTACTTCCGTATTTTTAAGTATATTGTCAGCTCATTCCTAAGTACTTTGGGCATCCTACCATTAACGAGTACTTTTAACGACTTATTATACTAACCGTATATTAAGGTTTACTTAGCTAGCAAACATGCTACCTTTCAGTAGGACTGTAATATGGAATCCAGAAAGTACAGTCAAGCTCCAAAATATTAACTAAATCAGTAACTGTGGTGTGCAAGTGGGCTGTATGTTGCTTGATGTGTTCAGCGTAGGCAGGTTTCAAAGAAGAGACGATTTTCCTTTTAAGGTGTTTCCTCCAGTAGAGCCCAGTGGTAAGTGAATTTAGCTGCTGGTGTTCTACTCGTGCGGCTTGTGTGCCGCACGGTTGAGCCAAGTTTCGGATTCCTCTATCTTGGGGTTTCTTCCGTGGCCCGCAACTGCAGAGCCCGTCAATAGGGTTGTAAGCCAGGGGGCTCCCTTGCTTAACGATGGGCGGGATCCAGCTCCTTGCTGGATCGGGGTTGTCGTGGTCCGTGGGTTGCGGCTTGCGCCGTTGGTGAAGTCCGGTGGGGGCGCGGCACCTTGGTGCCGCGGGTCAATCAGCTGTTCATGAAGCCCCGGCGGCCGCAGGTGGGTCCCGCGCCAGGAGATCGCGCGGGACCGGTCTGCGGTCGAGTAGACGTGCGTGGAGCGGCGCCAGATCCCGCAGATGCAAGAATCGCGCCGGGTCGACACGCGCAAACATTTTGGTGGCGAGGCAGCGAATGAAGTCGTCCAGGCTCTCGACTCGTAAGTCCCTCTGGATGACTGCGTTCCTGACGCACCACGACGCTTGCGCGACCTGTCGCAGCACGCGCGATTGAGCCGCGCGCAAACGTTTCCGCTGCGGCTCACTCACGAGCGCGTACCAGGCCGGCGCCGCATATGTCAGGCGGGGGCGGATGTACAGCTTATACTGTGTGGTCCTAACACAAAGAGGGAGGCTCGAAGAGAGCACCGGACGAAGCTGGAAGCTCGCCGACCTCGAGCTGATGAGTATGTTGTCCACGTAGTGCTTCATGGTAAGTCTGTGGTCTAAAGTCACACCCAGGTACTTCGCCCGGGTGGACCACAGGATGTCTTTTCCGTTGAGCTTCAGAGTGGGGTCCTTAGAAGAGCTGCCGCCTATCCGGACGGCCTGGGTGTTCCCCACGTTCACCGACAGTCTCGCGAGCTCTTCGCGAGCCAGTCGGGCAGGGCATCGAGGGCACACTGCATCTTGGACGCGGCGTGCGCGGAGTTGAGCGACGTTGTCACGAACGCCGCGTCGTCGGCATAGAGGACTAGCAATGCCCCCCCTGCCGCTGGGGTGTACGTAGCGTAGCACGTAGGAGATAGGCAGCTTCCTTGCGGGATGCCGGCTGCCACGGGATGCTCTTCTGATAGTGCGCCGTCCACTACCACTCTGAAGCTCCTGTTGTCCAAGAAGCAGGAGATCACCTGTACGATGCGCTTGGGCAGGCACCGACGACTGCGAGATCTTGTAGAGCAAGCCGTCGTGCCAAACACGATCGAACGCTTTTTCCATGTCAAGGAATACTGCACACGCTCGCTTGACATTGTTCAGTGTGGCGGTGACATATCACCGCCGCACCATAGAAGGTACTGCACCATAGAGCAGTACCCTCGATCTTGCAGCAGGAGCGACTCGAAGACCTTCGAAATGGTTGAGAGAAGCGTGATGGGCCTATAGCTCTCAGGCTTCAGGATGCTTGGTTTAAATTGGGTAACATCCCGGCTTGGGATGTTACCCAATTTAAACGTGCCCAATTTTCCATGAGTGCGGGAATGTCCCCGTACGCAGAATGCCGTTGAAAAGGCGCGTGACGGCTCCCATTGTCTTCCTGGGAAGCTGGCGTAGCGCCGTGTTCGTTATGCGGTCTGCGCCGGGAGCCTTTCTGGCTTTAGTCCTTTCGATCGCACTCTGGACCATGCTCGGTAGACAACGACGGGATCTTCATCAGGAGCTATAGGCGGTGCGAAGTACTCGAGGAGGTGGCGCTCAACTGTTAAAATATGTTCCGTCTCCTGAGAGGGGTTCGACCGGAACTGGCGTTCGAGGTTGTTGGCGAAGATCTCTACCCGATCTTCCGCCCGGGAGCGAGGCGTGCAGTCCGTATGCGTCAATGGGCGGACCGGAGCCGGGGTGTTCGTAAATTGGCGGCAAAGACGGTGAATGGAAGGCCAATCGTCTTGCGCGACACCCAGGCGCGACTCTCAGCTCACGGTCGCGTGCGCCTCCAACGCGGCCTGGAGCCTACGAAGGCGCCTTTTCTCCTGTAAGAGTTGGTAGATGCGAGGTGGGTGGGGGGACAGTGCTCCCCGTGATGGAATCTCTTCTGTGGCCCCCTCCAACGCGCCTTGTATGCTGGCAGTGAGGTCGACCGCTAGTTGGTCGACATCACCTCCCGTGCAGACAGGCCGAGTTGGGGTGGTGATCTCCAGTATCTTCTTGAAGGCATTCCAGTCTGTTTTGAGACGTGGCCTCAGTGGCGAGACCCTCACTGGGTTCTTCCCCAGGACTAGCGAGACGGGACTCTTCCGTCTTGCAGCGACTCAAGTGTGGGCTGGACCTCGAGACCGCGGTGTACGACGATGTCTATGACATCGGGCGATTGCCCCTGTTGTTCCAGGTAGTGTCGGGCATTCTGGGCCCTGGACACGGTGCTCGGCATTGTTAAAGAGGTGTCGTCCGTTCCTGCAGGCGGCGTGGCTGTTCCACCCCGTATGTTTGGCGTTCCAATCGCCGGCGGCGATGGTCGGGTGCGGCGCGTCCAGCGGCTGCCTCAGGATACTCGGCTCTGTGTTCCTCGGCATTGGTGTTCTTTACGTAGATGGCAGTGCACGGCGACGAAGTAGCATCGAAGATGACGCTCTTCATCCGGTATTCATCGGGCGGGCCCTCCCGCCCCTCCCGCCGGTCGTCTCTCCATAGGAAACGTTGCATGTCCCTGTCTTCCTCTTGAATAGTGACACGCAGGAACATATCCTTGATATTAGCCTTGACTGCGATCGGGCGTTGACGAAACTTCATGAGTACGCCCGACACTGACTGCAGCAGGTCTGCTCCGGACAGCAACATGTCGTTGAGGCTGACCCCTCGTGTCTTGGCAGCGGCGTCGTGCACGATGCGTAGCTTTTCAGGCTTCTGTGGGTTGATAACGGTGAAGTGAGGTAGGTATCACAGCTTGGCACTTTTCTCTGTCGGCGCTGCTTCGGCGAAACCATTCTCCACAAGATTGGCTATTTGCTGTTTGTATCTTTTCTTCATGTTGTCGTCTCGATCCAGTTTTCTTTCTATGTGTTCAAGTCGGGTGAGTGCAGACTGGAAGTTGGAAGGTAGGTGGATATTATTGGTCTTCCACAGCAGTCCGGTCTCGAAGCCGCCCGTCGGGATCCGCTTCGTTTTGGTCTTTAGGATCTGCATGGCTCGGCGCTCAGCATCGGTAAAATATCTCCTGGCCTCTACCCCCAGTGACTCCAAAGCGAAGTGTTGCTTCATCAGCTGTTCCATTGGCTCCTCCTCTTCGTGGCTGTGGATGTGGTGGATGCGATGTCGTTGTGCGCCCCACAATTCCCGGAGTCCGTGGAGTACCCAACAGAGCGGCGTATGAGAGGCCACCGGTTGTTTGTTGTCGCCGTGACGCAGCTCGTCGCTTGCCAGTAGTTGCCAGTTGTCTTGACCCAGTAAGACTGTCGGTGAACCTTCTTCATATTGCAGCAGGTCTTCTATATCTCGCAGGTGCTTGCAGGACTCCATGATGCACTCCCTGTGGTGACAGTCGTATGTTGGACATTGTTCGTGCCGTGATGCTGTGCAGCTTGGAGTGAAGGCCTCTGACACCGAACTCAACGCGCTTGGATTTCTCAGCGTCGATCTTTGTTCCCGCGACGCCTTCTATGTAAAAGGGTTCGACTGGCACGTCGACCCGTCGTCCAACAAGGCGTATGCATTGCAGACGCCCCTCGGTCCTTTGATTTGCACAGGAAGCATCTTAAGCAGCGCCTTTGTGTTGTTGGTTTCTCTTACTGATGCCACGGTGAAGTTTCGGTCATGGTCGAAGTAGTGTTGTTGCGTAACGCTGTTTCGGTATGTAGGTTACCCGAAGCCTCTAACATAAACATGAGGCGCGGGGCGCAAAATGCTTCCGTCGGCAGCATCGAGTCAGCGATGTTTGATGATTCAGCGAGTAATGCAAACGCTGCAGCGCATCAACCCTTCGCCGAGGTCACGGCACCAGTCGTCGGCACCTGAGTACGTCGACCCCCGGACGAGCCCATGCTACTATTGCTGCTAACACCAAACCTGCTCCATCACAGGCTAAGCTGCAAAAATGGGGGACGCAGATCCAGAGTGAATCAATTCGTAAGGATCTGCCAAAGTTGCGTTCAGCTAAGAACCAGTGCGACGAGGAGGGTTTCGTGAAGGTTGAAAAGAAGACGAAGAGGAAGCCCACTCGTCCGAATAGATGTGGTACTGCACCGACCGGCCCGGACCGAATGCTGCAGCCGGCCAAAACGACGACGCTGCTGTACGTGTCCCAACTGCATGACTCTACAAAGGTCGAGGAGATTGTAGCGTACATCAGAATTAAGACCAACTGCAGATTGAGGGTTGAGCGATCAGAGTCTCGCCACAGTGTTAATTTTAATTCATATGTGGTGATAGTCCCCACGGAACAGCTGCCAACCCTCATGAAAGAAGACTTTTGGCTGAGGGGTGTTGTATTCCGGCGATTCTGAGGCCGGCTACCAGACACCGCGTGCAACACGACGCCGAAACCTCGTGTTACCTAGATAATGTATTGTTTATGTATAGTGATTATTTTAAGTCAATTTTATTTTGTATTGTATTACTAGCTGTGCCCCGCGGTGTCACCCGCGTTAGAGAGGATCATTACTATAAAGTGAAGTCCCTTCTGAAGTGCCGTGGACGAGTTATTTGTAGGACTATTTCAGATAAACATTTCAATCATACAATACATATGTGTAACTGTAGCGGTTTTGGCAGCGCACGCCAGAATAGCTCGCAGATGGTAGATATTTTCCTACTTACTTGACACTTACTTGACACACAATTTGGGGGAAGGGGTGTCCCAAATTGGCTTGTTTCGCCTTCCATCTACACGTGACTGATGAATTTTGGGGGGGTATGTCCCCTGGGACCGCCACTGTATGTGTTATTCTGATGTATAAGATCTAATCTGATTATTGTAAAGTTTCATTTAAATCCATTCAGTAGTTTTTACGTGAAAGAGTAACAAACATCCATACTTACAAACTTTTGCGTTTATAATATTAGTAGGATTTTCCGGATCATTTGGGAAATTTCTGGAACTTTCTCGAACATTCTGAATTAATTAAAACAGTTTGCAATTATTTTAAAAATCTTCAAATCATTCGAGAAGTTTCTGGAATTTTCTCGAATATTTTCAATTAATTAAAAAAATTGCAATTATTTTCAAAATCTCCAGATCATTCGAAAAAAGATTACAATTATTTAAAAAAATCCAGATCATTTGAGAAGCTTTCTCGAATATTCTCAATTAATTAAAATCATTTAAAAAATCCAAATGATTCAGGCAGTTTCTGGAACTTTCTCGAACATTCTTAATAAAATTAAAATTAAAATAGTTTGCTAGATCATCCCAGAAATTTTGAAATCCACTCAGAAGTCCCTATTGGTTAGAAAAGTACAGATTTTTTTTTCAGATTTTTCCACCCACCGCGATCAAACTCCCTTACTATCATCTACGTACTAAGAGGTATTTACCACCCCAAGGGGAAGTTGATTGGAGTTAATGATAATAGAGAAAGCCGTGTCTTTACGTACAAAGAAAACCCTTTACTTTTTATATATATATATTAAGATTGTATGTTATTTCCTTTATATGTATTAGTTTGTGATATTTTAATTTTTATCTATGTATTAGTTTATTTAGTTTCTATGGGCCTTGGCCTGAAATAAATGAATAAATAAATAAAATAAAAAATACTATATAAAAAAAACAAACAATACACATATTGATATCAAAATAATACGAAACAAGTAATATGTAATGTACAACACCTATTGACTATAAATTTTATACATAAGTTATCATGAGATAAGTCGCGAACAGTAATCATGCGATATTTAATCTAAACCAGTAGTCGCGAACAATAACAATAGCAACGCCGCGCCATCAAGGGCACGAGCTGGCAACGCCGCGCCATCAAGGGCACGAGCTGGCAACATGTGCTAAATAAAATCGGCAAGTAGCCAGATGATCGGTGTAATGAAAGTAAATATACGGCACCCTGTATATAGGCCCTCTAGCGTCAACACCGTGAACTAAAATATCCATTTTCAGACACATCCGAGGCAATTTGGAGTCCATCACAAAAATTGATATGGTATCCCTATCGCCATCTATGATCAAATGGTGTAAAAATTCAAGCAAATTAATCTGACGTCCATATATCGGACGTCGAAAGTCGGTGGTCGCCACATTAAATGCAATTAATGTCATGTTGGACGTCAAATAGGTTCCGGGATATATATATATATATATATATATATATATATATATTATTATCTTTATATTAGTATAGTGATAGTATTTTTTAGAAAATTTAATTATTAAAATAAACATAATATGATAAATTATTAAAATAAAAATTATTTAAAAATAATAGTGACATGATATTGCATGTCGAAATGGGCCATATATAAGAACCTTTATACCATAGTTCACAATTAATAATGATTACAATTATAGGTATTTTTTTACAAACGTTTAAATAACTTGCAATGTATATTTGTTTGATTGGAACCATGAAACTCAATTTTTAAGCAGATATGTATCTTCAACCATTTGAGCTGAATTTTTATACAGGGTTACATGGTAAGCTGACCTTGATCCTGGGGTTGTAGTTTCCATCATTTACAACTAATTCTACTATGAAACTACATACTGCAAGCTTACTATGGGTATCAAATGAGAGTTTAATTTTTAGAATATAATATACTGTTAAATAAATTAAAGTGAAAGTCCTGTACGCGTCAAAATCTGTCCAACTGTTTCAGAGATTATACGGAACAGTCTGATAAAAATTGTAAAAATCTTAGTTTGGTATATGTACCATATATAAATTGCGCGTTGGACCAACCAGTTGATAACTAGTTGTACTGTTGTACCACAGACAATTTTTATTCCAGATGGACCAGCCACTCAGAAATTTGTTCCCGGTGGTACAACTTGTCAATTTAAAATTCCATTAGGAATAATCTGGACAGGACGATCATGTACAACCACCTATTTCACAAATATTTATTTCCAATTTTATATTCATTTTGTTCATTATTTATCGATTATCAAAGATTTTTTACTGACTTTTTTGGAAGAGTTGCTGTGTTCGGTTATATGTATGTAAGATATTTTTTTATGTATGTGCACTGATTACTCCGCCATTTGTGGAGTGACTGGAACATGCGATATTAATTCATATGCATGTCATAAAAAGCAGTTATTTTAATATTACAAACAGATACTCCAATTTTATTTATTTGTATAGATAAATGTGAAAGTGTGATGTTTATCCTTCATTCATGTCAGAACAGTCCAGATTGACCTGACATTTTGTATGAATATAGTTGAGGGGCTGGAGAATGACATTGGCTACTTTAGACACAGGGAAGATATCATAAATAAATATTTATTGTTATTATTGAATGTAGTCCATGCAGGCAGAAACCAGGTGGAATGCTAGTGGATCTGGAATCGTCTACTTTAATATATAATTTTAATTCTAAATAGATAAAAATCAGAACTATATTACTGAGTTGTTTTTTTTAAGCTATACTACAAAGTTTGAAAAATAATGTTCTAGAGCATAGGAATAAGAAGAAATAAATACCTACTTAATTTTGTACAGGGTGTCAGTATCAATCACACGAAATGTATCTCATGTGAATATACTTCTGAAGTCTATATCAGTATGATTAATTTTCATAGCACTTGCTTTACACAATTTCAATGTTTGTTTAACTTACACATGTAATCTGATTTGGTTTAATAAAAATGGTTAAGTCAATATAAAATTATCGTTTTTATTAATAATTTTCTTACCTTAATATAATGCCTTATAGATTTGTAAATAGCTCGGCATGTCTCGGGTATGATTTGAGACAGAAGAGGCTGGGATATAAAGGTACTAAATTTCAAATCTTGGTATGTGTTTCCCGTGGCTAAAAATCGTAAAGTTACGATAAATCTATGCTTGGCATTAACGCTTTTTCTTAAAATTGTAGTCTTTTTTTCAATTAAAGGTGCCACTGAACAAAATAGTTCCTCAAATTCCTCAGCTGTCATTCTTAAATAATTTTGACGATCTGTTGGTTCTAAGAGGTTCAGAATGTTGATTTTATCTCTGAGTTCTAAGTATTTTTTCATCCATATTCTTTGTTTTCTTTTTAAAGGTTTCTCTGTATCCACACTGAGAGCTAGTGTCATTGCTAATCCAATTTTTTGGTATTTTGTTAACGTCGGCGGCATAGTGAGCGACACTTCCAGTCGGAAACTAATTAGATAAGATATGCTTCCAGTTTTGCACATTAATCCTTAGCTCAAATCTCGATTACGTAGATACTCAAAATTGAGAAATTATGGAAAAAATGCAAAATTAACAGTAAAACAACTTAATTTATTTTCCTAATTTTCCTTTTTAAACTGTAACCGAATAAATTTTCAAAGTTTCAAACATTCTTTTTTTTTTCAAAAATGACATCGCAAACATTGTGCATATGGCCAGCGTCAAGTATAATTTTTACATCATTCAGTAGTCATAGAAATAATCAAATCAGTAAGTCATCAGTAATCAGTCAGTCTAGACAGTCAGATGTTCAACGTGGAAAGCGATGGCTAATTTACTGGAACGTGTCCGATGGAGTTTTTCTCCGTCTGCTCTTTTCTTCAGCTCAGCATTGCCTAAGCGCACCCAGAGCAGACAGACCAAAAAAAATAACGTTCACTAAGAGTTTTTAAAGGAACCGTACTGTGAATAAAAAATGTTTAATTTTGGAGGCAAGCTAAAAAACATATTTTAGCACTGTTATTTTACTACACAACACTGGTGCACTGTAACTAACCTGTATCGAACAAAATGCCATCAACTTTATCCGATATAACTCAAAAATACACCAAGAAAATGAAAATAAAACAAGAGCACAATATTATGTGTCTTCCGACTTCCCGTCAAAACGCTACTTTCGTTCGTTCATCTGTCACTATTTGTTTTCATTTTTATATATTTTATTTGACAGTAACATAAAAACTCTGATTTATTAAAGAAACTAATCCTGTTTCAATACTTTTAAGGCAGGACAACGTCTGCAGTATCCACTAGTAGTACTATAATAATATATTATTTATTATACTCTTACTAGTAGTTACTACGTTATTATAATACTTTTATCTATGAAAAGAAATATTATACTGTCAACGTAATGATACGTTTAAATTTTTGCCGTGGCTTGGCAAACTTCCACAATCACCTCTCCAAGTCTTCATTGTTGATTAAGTTCAAAATGTTACACCCGTCCCGGTTCGGCACCAAGCGCCATATGCCATGACGCCCATATGCCCATGACATTGTTTTTTTTTACCATGAAATTTTCATATTACTTTAAGTAAAATCGTTGAATGGACATTAAGTGAATTTTCAAAAATCTAGTTCATTCCTCAGTGCGTACTAAAAATCTAGATACCACTGGTAAATAGTGTTTAACTTTTACAGTCCCGAAACGCAATGTTGTTTAAAATTATAGAAGCATAACTCCTTAATTCTTTGGCAAAGTAACCAAATTTGGCAACACTTGTCAAGTTGGACATTGGTTGGGCACGATTTTTAGCGTAGTGTAATCAGAAGCTCCCGACCCTGCACTAAGGGCGCCCTGCGTGCTGGACCCTGCAAGTTGGTCAATGTAATAACCCCATCAATTTCAGCTGTCAGCTGTCACGTCAACTTTCATCAACTTTGGCATGGCAGTAATGTAATAGTAATTGGCAGACAGATAAAAAAAAAAACTTAAACTTTCAATAGAATGAAAAAATTAAGGTTGATTTTAAAGAGAAATTACGATTGAATCTATAATTTATCACTTACCTTCAATTAACTTATCTGGTACTTAATACAAAGATAACATAAATTTAAAATTTCTACAGAGGTTGTTATATATTTTCAGATTTTAATAAGTTTTCATACTTCGGGAAGTCTCTACTAACTGCATTTAGGGTCTTACACGGCAGCAAGGTAATTTTTGTTTTGTTCTTTCGTACTAGGGATGCCCGATTTTTTGTTTTGAATCGATCTTTTGAATCGTAATGGATCGTAACCCCTTGAATCGATCCACGATCTGAATCGTATTGCATTGAATCGATCTCATACGATCTTGGAAGATCGTATCATAATTTTATAAAAATAATAAAAAAACAATGGCATTGCATTTAAGATTTATTTCTCGACATAATAATAGGCATGTATATCTATAGGCATAATAATATGGTTTCTTTAATAAAACTAAAGATTTCAACTCTCCGCATTTAAGTTTTTCAAAAATAACAATTTCGACAAACGAACTGGATTTTTTAAATTCGTGGTGTTTCCTTTGGTTATCACATTCTGTTGACATAATTTGCACTGACCACCTGTATCACATTTAACAAAAAACTTCCAAACATCTGATTTAACTGGCGGAATCATATTTAAAACAATATTCAAAATGAATGTGTCACGCTTCCTAACACTTCGTATTCAACCTTAGTGCTATCTACAATTAACAAAAAACATGAGTCTGACCGACGTATAAAATAAACAAAATATTAATACATACCTTCATTTCATATTTCATACTCGCCGCAGTCCGAGGGAAGGTAGGTAACTCGAGACTATATCAGCAAAGGTGTAGGTAATGATCATTTTGTTGTAGATACATCGTCCCCTCTAAAATGTTAGTGTTATCTTATCATAGATCATAAATAAAGATTGTTTAGTTAGCATTATTTTTGTTTTTAGATTATACGATTTTTTCATACGATCTTCCAGGCATGCGATTCGATCTAAGCGAAGATCGCATCCTGTTGAATCGATTCAAAAAATCGGCAGATCGTATTGCCGTGAATCGATCTTCTAAAAAATCGATTCAGATCGGGCATCCCTATTTCGTACATACTAAGTTTGACTTAAGTAACTATAGGGCTATTGCAGTATTGCTCAAGCAAATTTTGAACAACAGGACTACCAGGTGTTGTGGACATAAGGTGTTTTTTACACGTCGTTAGTATTAACAAAGTAATTACCTATATTGGTATTGTTTTGTAAAAAGTTCATTACTACCTTATAATTCATGTAAATTGTTTGGTAAACATTTCAAGCAAATATAATATCAACATGTAATTTATTGAGTGTGTATAAATAAGGTTTGGGTGTTGCAGATTATGGAGGTTATCTTTGATAAAATATTATGACACACAGATTTCACATAAGGATTTTACAGTATTATACATATTGTTTTTTTCCAATGTCATTGATACCCATAATTATTATATAAATTTTATGAGCTAACTATATTCAGTTAGTCTTTTTAGCATGTTGGGAGCATACTTACAGTGCACTAAAAAATTTATTTCAAAAAAGAACACAATTTGTTTCACATGATAAGAATAGTTTATAAGTCAGCTATGTGAATTTGACTGTTTAATTTTAATTTGACTGTTGTGTACCTGACTGCAACCCTTTTTGCGTCCCACTGCTGGACACGGGTCTCTCCTCATTATTGGGGAGGCCTTGCGCTTTCCAACATGCTGCCCCAATGCAGGTTGGTGGAGATGAGGGTTAGTGGCCAACCTGTTATGGATGTGTTTGAATGACCCATAAGGCCTCCAACAAGGTTTAACATGTCCTGTGAAGGTGGAAACACAGTCACTGATCCATAGAGAAAGAAAGAAGCACTGATCTCACACCGGAACACACCTGTTGCTGAGCTGCATCAATTGTGTTTTATGTCAGTTGTCTGGACATGCATGCTTGGCCTTTGTGTACCTAATCACTTTTAAAATCACATATAGTTAAAAGGTACAAATTTGATACATTTTATGGTACCCACTAATGTTGCTAATCTTTATTATTATTATTATTATAATGAACTTTCTAATTAGTTATCATGTTTTAAGATGGCTAGAGGACAGCAGAAAATTCAGTCCCAAGCAAAAGCTGCAGAGAAGTTGTCAAAAATGAAGAAGCAACAGGGTCACAGTGCCACTGACCAAAAAAAGGCTGCACAGAAGGCTCTGGTCCATGTTTGTGTTGTCTGCAAGGTGAGATCTATACTTGCCCTTTATCTACTATTATTATTCACCCTGTATTTGAAAGTGTGCAATCTAGTCAAAAACAAAATCTTTGAGGTCTACAGAATTCTGATTTACTGTGGCTTCAACCTTATTTACTCCTTTTAAAAAATTCCTTTGTAAATAAGGGCAGCAGATCGGAAGAATAAACATGGTGAGGAAGTAAAACTTGTAATCACTGTCACTTACCCTTTGATTCAGTAGATCTATAAGTAAGTAGATTATTATCCAAAAGTATAGATTCTATACTTATGGAATAACACTGTCTTTTCTTTCTCAGATTTTCTAAGTGTTTCTCTTTAATTTCCCAAATGAATGCAAAATTGGAAGGATATCCTTACAATCCCAAAACCAAAAAACAGATGCTTAACCTAATGCGAAAATTTTCTTGGCTTTTTGGTGTTGATGTAGGTCACCAGATTTTTACTATGTTTGGATTGTTGTTTTGATTTTTTACTCAAGTGGAATGATGAATGCTAAGCTTCACCCATAATTTATCTGTCCAAAAATCTTCAATTTAAATTATTAAAAAAATCTGGAAAGTTAATCTGCAATGTTTTGTGTCTGTTCCTACAAGATGCCCTCTGTGTGATCTGCCTGATAGTTTATAATGGGAGATTTGCTCTTACTATACCATCACACACTTTTCAGATAATAATTATCATTTAGATGTTGTGGGTCAGCTAGAGTGATCTTTAATTTAAATCATGTATATTTGGCGATCTTAGAGTTGTGGATAATTTTTGAATCTTACATTGGTTAGTGCCAAGGAGCATGGTAGAGTAGATTCCATTGGAAAGAGACACTGGCCCAGCAGTCAGGGACAATATAAGTTGCAGTCAGCACAAGCTTGTCGTGTGTCTTCAGTTGCATTGTCATTTAATGGTGCGTACGGACAGCGCGTACATACATTGATACGCGTAGTCGGTTACGTACGCAGTACGCTTGACCTGGCAGTCGGTCTCTGGCCGCGCGTCAAAGGACGCGCTCGATCTGGTACGCGTTATTTGAACGGCAAAATGGTTAAACTCGCATATTCGTTTATTTTCGATAATGAAAACACAATACTATTTATTCAACTTTTATGAATTTTATGTTTTGCCGGATAGCACTTAACAATGTGCGCGAGGATGCATGGAAGGCAATTTCAGAAGAATTGAAAATTCACAGGAAAATTCCAAAATATTCCCGAGACAAGGTGACTGGCCAAGCTCGCGTGGGTCGATTCTGCTTGCGTGGATTGATTCAGCTCGCGTTTACAGACTACGCGTGTTGCGTATAGGTGCGTACGGAAAGCTTCCTGTACGGACCGCAACCTAAACGCGAGCTGAATCGATTCATGTACCAGGTCGAAAGCGTCCTCTTTACAGTTTAAAAGTATATTGTTTTACCAATTCTGAATATTTTGTGTTTTTGACTATTTTATTTTATTTTCTTTTACAGGCACAAATGCCCGACCCAAAGACGTATAAGCAACATTTTGAAAACAAGCATCCTAAGAATGATCTACCAGAAGACCTGAAGGCTATTTAAGATGTTTTTCATTTACCAGTAAAACACCAGAGTTTTGGTAAAGGTACTCAAAAGTGCTATATCAACTGAATTTTTACTGCTAGATGTTGATATATGAATAATTGATTTGGACATCAAATCATTATCAGAATCATTGCCTGGTGCTTTGTTGGGAAATGTATAAAAAAACACAACTTAGTATTATACATCAGTTATTTAATTATTCCTAAGATTTGTAATAATTATTCACGTTTATATTATTGTACATGAATTAGCATTTCTTTTCTCATTCGCCTGCACCCAACCGGCAATAACAATACAATATAATAAAGAAGCACAGAATATGATAACTCACAATTAAAATTGTCCTTGAATCTTCTCTTCTTTTCTGGTAGTAGTCCTGGGTGGAATGGCATTTGCGGTCATTGAGATATATTCTATGTATTTTATGTATCTAATAAATATATATATACAAAAATAAAATTACATGATTATCATTTAAACAGAACTTGAGATGTGCCGCCGAAAGGATGGAACGATCCACGAATGTGCCGCGGGAACTTCCCCGAGTTCGCTAGGATCCAGTCCGCGGGGACTGCGACCTGCCGCCGCTACATCTTCTCGTAGGAGTCGACGTAGCCGCAGGCGCAGGCGCGCGAGTACACGTCGGCGGCGGCGTCGTAGCGCTCGGGGCCGAAGGCGTGCTCGTGCGCGGCGTGCGTGCGGTCGAACAGGCTCGAGCGCACGTCCATGCGCAGCGCGCGCAGGCGGCGGCGCTCGGCGGAGGCGGCGGCGCGCGCCTGGCGCTCGCGGCGCGCGCCATGCTCGGCCTCCAGCGCCTCCCGCGAGCCCCACACGGCGAGCGCGCGCTGCTCCACCTGCGCGCGCAGGTACAGCCGCATCTCGGCGAAGCGCGCGCGGTGCGGGTTGCGGCGTCGCACGCAGCGCAGCGCCGGCGGCCGCAGGTCCAGGTCGCAGTCCTTCAGCAGGAACTCGCTCTTGGCCTCCGTGCGCGTTATCAGCGAGTGGACTTCCTCGTCGTCCCTGTCGGGCAGCTCTCTTGTAGGAATTGTCCGGTGAAAATTCCCGGTGGGTCTCCTTCGCCATTTAGGCCCTCCTTCCTCGACACACCCTGTTAAGAGTTCCGCGTTGGATGCGCGCTCTTCCCACTTAGTAGCGTAGCATTGCAGTCGTTTATTTCTCTCCCTCGTAGCGTCGAGAGAAGATGGCCTAATTGTGAAGGAGGGGGCGATCTTGCGATAACTACAAGTAAGCATTATAGATAGTTAATGTACAATGGAATCTCGATAACTTGAATGTCAAGGAAAATGCTAAAAATTTCGAGTTACTAGTTTTTGACTTAACAAGAACTTCGAGATACATATGATTTAATGCTGAAATTTCGACTTAAGTAGAGATTTCAACGAACAAAAAACACACCAACTTTATTTAAAAAAGCAGATATTTTGACGTGAGAATTTTCGATTGAAAATTAGGGTGCTTTTTCGATATTAAGTCAAAATAAGGTGAAAAAATGAATATTTTAAATAAAAAAAAATACTGTATGTTTGGGACATACAAAGGTAAGTTTTCCCCAAATATTGTGAAAAAATATTTTTTTTGCAAAAGATAAAAATAAAAAACCAAAACTCGATTATTTTAATTTTTCACATAAATTTTGAGGTTATGTGAAAAAAGTGTCCATACAAAAGTTGTAGATCTTTTCATTACCTACAACTTTGCCAATTAACTTTTTTTCATAGGACCTGTAGTTTTGCCGGAAATCAAGATAAACCGTTTTTTACCCTTTAAAGCTCCCTTCCTCCTCCCCCTTGCCGATCTCACATCGCCCGTAATTTATTTTTCCTTTAATTTTTGTTATATTCTCTTCTCTACCTTTTCCAATAGGTTTCATTCTACTACAATTTTTTTGGTCTCAAAAATTATTGACCCTGGTCTATTACAGAGTCTCCATTTTGAGATTCGAGTTATAGAGTATAAATACGTATTATCAATACTGCGTATTTAGGGGTTCAGCGGAAGGGAATGGCAACTTTTTTCGACATGAGAATTTCGACGTAACGAGGTTTGAGTTATAGATTCCACGATTGGTTACTATAAAAAAATATATATAGCTAACTGAACTGTAATTGTTTTTCACTCATTATCAAAAATAGTAAAATTACGCATATGTGTATGCAGCATATAAAATTACGCATATACATAATACATAATAGCTGTGCAACGTTTAATTCTTACTGGTTTATTATGCCCGATTCGCCTCAAGCCTTCATCAACGATCTGTTACATAGCTTGAGAACCCTCAAGAAATGTGGATAACAGGTCTCGGGGGGAATACCTGCACTCATCGCAGACGCTGTAGTCGAAAGTGTCGAAGAGGTAGGAGTGCGGGAAGGGGCGCTCGCAGTGTAAGCAGTGCGGCTGGTCGGCGCGGTGCGGCACCGGCGCGGGCGGCTCTGCGCGGCGGCGCGGCGCCTCGCCCCCCTCCCCCCCCGCGCCCGCCTCCAGCAGGAAGCCGCCGCCCGACAGCACCGCGCGCGCCCCCGCCGCCGCCACCGCCGCCACCGCCGCGCCGCCCTCCGCCGACCTGCAAGAATCGACATTCTATACTGAACCAGAGTTTTGGGCAGCAAGTCGGAAAAGACATTATGTGCTCTCGTTTTATTTTATTTTTCTTGGTGTATTTTTGAGTTATATCGGATAAAGTTGATTGCAAGAGTGTTGTGAATAGAATAACAGTGCTAAAATATGTTTTTTCTGCTTGCCTCCAAAATTTTACTGGACATGTTCTGGTAAAAAACCCATCACAGTATTTAAGTTTTGACTGACTGATTACTGACACTGACTGACTTTCATTGAAACTGGTGAAAAATTGATGCAAAAGTTCATAGATTTATAAAATACTAGTATGTATATATTATAAGATAAGCTATGCAATAATTAAAGAAAAAAATTGAACCAGGGGCTCTACTCTAAGCATGATTGTTGGAAGTATGGTGTATTTTCGAGCCTTTATCCTGTTAAGTCTTGAAGAATTATAAAGTTACTTTTCTAATAGCAAAGCTGAAAAATATGTGACTTTGGACGCGCTTATAATAGCCCTTATGGCTCCAACCTACTGTGAGGTGTCGTTAAATGCGAATCATACGGACTGGGGTTGTTGAACGAGTCGCGCCTCCCGGAGCGCGCGGGCCTTCTGACGGTTGCGTTCGGCGCGCGCCTTCTGCGCCGCGCTCACTGCCACACTCTCCGCTGCAGCATCTGGCATCCTATAATAATAAGAGCCTTTCAATTCCTAGTCTTTGGAAATTAAGTCTGAAGACCAGAGGAGGACAACAAACAATATATTGTAGCCAGTGATGCAATGACATAGTTAATTATTATTCTAGCAGTTAATCTTAATTTTAGAAGTCTTAGATGTTGAGATAGGATTCTTGTCTCAACACGAGTGTCAGAACTCGTGTTGAGACATCTCTCAGATTCACTAGTAACTTTGTAAGTGTAAATAGGTCTCTGCAACTACATAGATAGGAAAAGAAGCTAAAATAGGTACATATCATGTATGAATGTATAATGATTTTTTTTAAAGATACATTTGATAAGTTGTGTTTCATCTTTTATTATGGAAATTTTGAATTCAAAACTGAAATAAAATTAACTAAGGCTTTTCAGTTAATTTAATTGGTTAAAAACTAGATTTGTTTATTTTAATTTAAAAAATTGTAAATTACAGCCAAGTAGGTAAATTTATCACTACTACCTCCTAAGAAAATTTTTAAACATACGAAACTTTTATACATTTCCGGATTGGGAAAAGGTGTATTTTTCAATTTCTATAGCTACAACCTTTGTCTCATGGCATTGTATAGAAGTGATAGGGATTTAAGTCATAGTCCAACATGCTGGCTGATTGCGGATTGGTAGATATCATGCCATTGAGAAACTATGAGATTTTCTCAGGCATCACAATATTTTTCCCAACTGTTTAGCAGTGTTTAAACTGTCACTACATTAAAAGTCAGTCGAATATGAATGAGTGGGTAATGTGGGTATAGTCTCAGATAAATAAATAAAGGTATAGTTTGCCTGACCTCGAGTCACGCGTTTCGCACGAGTTACAAATTAGATATTTTTGGGACTAACAAATTTATTTACCATATAAAAACACTTACTTTTTGTATTAAGCTGAGGTATGAAGTAGATACCTAATTTAAAACATTTTCATCCTCTTCCTTAATATGATACCTATTACGCAAAAACGCGATTATACGTAATTTTTTACTGTGTTTCAGCAACAAACAGCAAATCGAAAATATACAAAACGTTATATTAACCGTAACAAAAAAACGTGTTCTGTAGTTTTTGTTTTTGTATATGTATCAGTGTCTCCTTTTTTTTTTTTTTTATAATTTTGTTTTACGGCATTGGATAAAAATCCTTTCAGCCATTCAATATTTACTTTTCAATTTTAATAATGGCGTCGCAAACTCTGTGCATATTGCCAGCGTCAAGTAAAATTTTTGCATCACTGTAGTCGTAGAAAAAAGTCAGTTAGTCGTCAGGTATCAGTCAGTCTAGTCAGTCAAATGTTCAAGTAAAGTGATGGCTACTTTACCAGAACATGTCCGATGGAATTTTGGAGGCAAGCCGAAAAAACATGTTTCCGCACTGTTATTTTATTTCACAACACTCGTGCACTGTCATTAACCTATATCGAGCAAAATGCCATCAACTTTATCCGATATAACTCAAAAATACACTAAGAAAATGAAAATAAAACAAGAGCACAACTTGTTCCTTCAGACTTCCCGCCAAAACTCCTATCAGTGTCTCCAAATCTATTTGTCAAAATTTCGGTGTTGCCAGTCTAAAAATACGGTATATGGCGGAAAATTACGGCAGATCAAAAATTAAAAATACGGTAAATTTACGGTAACTTTTTATTAAATAAAATTGTTCAAAACTCAATTGTTTGTATTCTAAATAAAGGTTTATCTTTTTCTTTAAGGGTTTTTAGCCACTCTGCTCTAAATTTTTGTTTGTAGGAGGTTTTTTTAGTGACCTTACTTTTTTTTGAAGGACCTCCACCACTTGCGTGGAATCTGAATAACTGGAATCACTCATTTTAATAGCAGAAAAACCGCAACAAACTATTTCAAAATAAAAACATCGAACGCAGAGTATAGCTTGTGTATGGTAGTACGGCTTAATTTAATAACCATACAGTTACAGTGTATATCGTAGATATTTATAAACTTCGTAATTTGGTCGTATTAGCTTTGTCATCTTGTCTATGTACACGAGTCAAATCTTGGGGACTCCGGCGGACTCCCCTATTCCCCACTGCAGTGTTGCCGTAATAAAATAGATATAAATCAACTGTTGCCATTTGATAAATAAATTAAAAAATGAAATATAGATAAAACCTTAAGTTTAAGTCCGCCTATTATACTTGAAATAAATAAAAAAAAATGAAAAATGACACGGACGAAATTACGGTAGAATGTGGCACCGTAATAACATGTCTACGGTAGGTGGTAGATCTAGAAAAATTACGGTAGGTCTACCGTAATTACGGCGTGGTTGGAGACACTTGTTTTGTATTGTAATTTCATTTTTTTTATTTGGTTTTACGGCATTGGATAAAAATCCTTTCAGCCATTCAATATTTACTTTTCAATATTACTAATGGCTTCGCAAACTCTGTGCATATTGCCAGCGTCAAGTAAAATTTTTGCATCACTTTGTACTACTTTGTAGTCGTATAAAAAATCAGTTAGTCGTCAGGTATCAGTCAGTCTAGTCAGTCAAATGTTCAAGTAAAGTGATGGCTACTTTACCAGAACATGTCCGATGGAGTTTTGGAGGCAAGACGAAAAAACATGTTTTAGCACTGTTATTTTATTTCACAACACTCGTGCACTGTCATTAACCTATATCGAGCAAATTGTCATCAATTTTGAACATGGCGTACCTCAGGGAAGCACGCTCTCTCCTACCCTCTTTCTCTTGTACGTGAACGAACTCTGTAAAATGAAACTGAGAAACGCTGACATTATTATGTTTGCTGACGATACGGTCCTCATATTCCATGGGCCTACGTGGCATCAAACCCGCCAATTTGCAGAGGATGGGCTATCCAAAGTTATTTCCTGGCTAGAAGCTAATTTATTGTCACTCAACACCGTAAAGACTAAATATATTTGTTTCAAAAAAACTAACGCCAGTAAACTACCATCTGAATTCGAAATTATCGCTCACACCTCATCGTGTAGTCGAATTCCACCGTGCAATTGTCAAAAGTTAGAAAAAGTGACTGAAATTAAATATCTCGGTGTTATGATTGACCATAGACTGACCTGGTCTTCTCATATCCAGATGGTCTCTAAAAGAATCAGAAAACTTGTCTTCGTTTTTAAAAATCTCCGTTCTGTGGCAGATCTAACCCTTCTAATACAAACATATAAGGCCTTAGGAGAATGTATCATTAGCTACTGCATCTGTTCATGGGGAGGAGCAGCTAAGATACATATGATCGAAGTAGAGCGGGCCCAAAGATCACTTCTTAAAGTACTAATGAGTCTACCTTTCAGAAACTCTACTACAGATCTCTATGAGCAGTGCAAAGTTCTATCTGTAAGAAAAATTTTTGTTCTAAAGTGTATCGAACGATATCACAAAGAAACGGTTCCGTTTCTACAAATAGATCCCAACAAGAGGGTAATTAATTTTCCGGTTCCGAGATGTAAGTGTGCTATTGCTCGTAGACACTACAATAGGCATGATGACACTATTAAAGAATCAGAGAAGAAACAGTATTACAGAAAAATATATGCTAAAAAAGTTCTAAAATATGATCCCGTTTTAATATAAACATTAAGATTAATAAGATTTTCAATAAAATAAAAGTATTAAATACAGCAATCGGCCCTGTTATCTGAAACACCGATCAAAAGGAATGACGTCACGTCTCAGTTAATGTCAACGTGTTGCTTGAAGTTTGACGAGCAAGCCGACGCCATGACACCTACGAGCGTTTTCGTGCTTAATTCAAATTACATAGCAGAAAATACATTAATTTACGTTAAAAGTTGAGTTTATTGCTGAAATAAACTTTTTTTCGAAACTAGGAGACGTGTACCTACAATAAGGAAAGGTATTTAAAAATCTGTCATCATGCCCATTATCTGACTCCTAAACTATACAATGTTATTAGCAAAAAGAACAAAATTAAATATTTGAGCCTATACAAATTAAAATCTATTATTGTTAAATGGCTAGCTGACATGGATTACGAAAGTGTAGAAAAACTATTTGTAAGAGTCAAATGAGCTTAAATAATTAAAATACCATACTACACAACCACGCATACGCACTCACATACATACACATAAAAATGCAGTCTCCTATATGCACTTACACACTAACACACACAAAACACACTCAAACATGCACACACGCAGACTTATACACGCGCGCGCGCACATTTGCACGCACGCACACACACACACACACACACACACACACACAAACACACACGCACGCACTATGGAAAAAATGTATTATTTGCAATCAATAAACAAATAATAAGGATAATTATGTTGAACAATGTTACGTTTATATATGTATAAGGATATTTGTTTTAGTTTTTGTAAGTCAACTGTAAAAATACCATGTCTGGGAAGAAACTGACTTCTGCAACACAGTGCGAACTAAAGCAGAAGTCAGGGTCTCTACACAGTATGCAACATGTTTTTATGGAAATAAATTATTAAATTATCTTTATGGAAATAAATTTTATCCGATATAATATAACTCAAAAATACACAAAGAAAATGAAAATAAAACAAGAGCACAACTTGTCCTTTCAGAGTTCCCGCCAAAACTCTGAGTACTCTGACCTCTCAAAATTGGCGAATCTGCCCAGCCTGTGGGCCAAAATTCTGCCAAATCTGCCACAGACTAGGCCAAATTCTGCCAAATCTGCCACTCTTGAGTTTTTCGGGCTATTGAGGAGGGGGAGAGGGGGGGAGGGGGGTTAACAACATACAATACTAATATGCGTCAATTAGATATGTCAATAGAATAAAAGTAAAGTTGGAGTTTTGGCGGGAAGTCGAAAAAGACATATTGTGCTCTTGTTTTATTTTCATTTTCTTGGTGTATTTTTGAGTTATATCGGATAAAGTTGATGGCATTTTGTTTGATATTATAGGTTAATTATAGTGCACGAGTGTTTGTGAAATAGAATAACAGTGCTAAAATATGTTTTTTTCTGCTTGTCTCCAAAATTCCATCGGACACATTCTAGTGAAGTCGCCATCGCTTTCTTGAATGTTGGACTGACTAGACTGACTGATTACTGACGACTTACTTACTGACTTTGTTATTACTTCGTCCAGTTTCATTGAAACTGGCAAAAAAATTATGCAAAAATTATACTTGACGCTGGCAGTATGCACAGAGTTTGCGATGCCATAATTGAAAAAAAAAGGAAAGTCAGTGATAATATAATGGGGAAGATGTAAATAAAAATTAGTTACTCAATCTTGGTCTTAATAAAATATTTAAGTAATTCCGCTCCCGGCCCCTCAGCGCAAAAGCCCGGCATATCTTATGCCGCTGCTACGGCTCCAAAGCAGAGCCAACCTAGTGCCAAGGAGCCCAGAGCTGGCTCTGCTAAGGCCCCGGAGCCTAAGCCCGGCCGTCGAGGCCTCCTGTGCCCCCACAGGAGGACCTCATGCTGCCCACCACCACGGCCACCAACGACCAGTGGACAAAGGCTGCCGCAGCTCTTCCTCCAGCACCCGCGCAACCGACTTCTAAGCCGGCCAGCAAGGGGAAGAAGGGAGCCCCACCGACCAAGGCCCAAAAGGCCAAGAAAATGGCTCCCCCCAGTGACACGGCGCGAGACGGTGAAGCCTCGAGAGATGGGCATCGAGGCCGTCCGCTGCCGCCAGACGCAAACCGGGGCTCGTATATTCGAGTTCCCGGGCGCCGAGCGTGAGCGGCACGCGGATCTCTTTGCCGCGAAAATGCAAGAGGCCGTCTCCGCCGTGGCCAAGGTGTCGAGGCCGGTTAAAACGTCGCCCCTGGTCATTGTCTACCAACTTCAAGCGGTCGGATACGCTGTTATAGCGCTTAGTAACTAAGGACTATCGAAAATTTTATTTCCTCCATTTGCCTTAAAATTAAAGCCAATCGGTCAGGAATGCTAAGAATGCACCAAAAAACAAGACTCCAGCGAAAAACCGAGTTTTTTATTTTTGGCTGTCTTGTCTACCAACGCCAAGCGGTCGGATACGCTGTTATAGCGCTTAATAACTAAGGACTATCGAAAATTTTTCTTTCCTCCTTTTGCCTTAAAATTAAAGCCAATCGGTTAGGAACGTGTCAGGAATGAAAGAAAGAAAGAAAGAAAAAATATTTATTTCATATTAGGAATACAAAATATTCGCTTAATGAATGTCATTTTTTCCCGGTCATCGCCTTTAAGTGCCCGTTTGGGCTAGATGTTGAGCTGAGAGAAAAAAGGCGGCGTAAAAAAACTCCCAGCACTCTTTTAAAAAAACAGTACATAATAATATATTTGAGATAACAGAATGGCTATGGGTCGATAATGGTCACACGTGACAGCTGATCGTGTGAGACACCATCAATCCACTTCCACCTGCTCATAGATGCGATTAATTACTAAAACTAATACAATCTATGAAGAAATAGCCTTGTGTGAGCGAGATTCATTCCCACGCTCCTTTATCATTAAGATAGTCCTTAGTGTTATAATAAGCCTTACGGCACAGGATTTGTTTGACTGCCTTCTTAAAAGGTTTTAAAGGCAGGGATTGAATCTTTAATGGGATTTTATTATATATCCTGATGTACATCCCAATAAAAGAATTACTTTTTTTATGAAGCCGGCATTTCGGAAATGCCAGCTTGTGGCCGTTCCTAGTTGAAACACAATTACGACTATGCAAGTCCAATATAGTAGTGAATTTTTCTTTGTTTTTACGTACATATATGATGTTTTCGTAAATATATTGCGAAGCAAATGTTAGAATATCTATCTCTTTAAATTTTTCTCTGAGAGATTCTCTAGCACCTATGTTATAAATTGCGCGAATAGCCCTTTTCTGCAAAATAAAGATTGAATCAATATCAGCCGCATTACCCCACAGTAAAATGCCATATGACATTAAACTATGGAAATAACTGAAATAAACTAATCTGGCTGTTGCAATGTCTGTGAGGGAACGAATTTTCTTTATTGCAAAAACTGCAGAACTAAGTCTATTCGCTAACTGAGAGATGTGGGGTCCCCACTGTAATTTGGAGTCTATTGTGATTCCAAGAAATGAAGCTTCTTCAACAATGGCAAGATCCTCACCATTTAATTGAGGATTTACATTTTCTTTCTTTACATTTGGGGGTGAAAATCTTATACAATTAGTTTTTTTATTATTTAATAGTAAATTGTTTACATTGAACCACTGGACAACCTTAGAGAGAGCATTGTTGAATGCTAAGAATGCACCAAAAAACAAGACTCCAGCGAAAAACCGACTTTTTTATTTTTGGCAGTCTACCAACGCCAAGCGGTCGGATACGCTGTTATAGCGCTTAGTAACTAAGGACTATCGAAAAATTTTATTTCTTCCATTTGCCTTAAAATTAAAGCCAATCGGTCTGTAATGCTAAGAATGCACCAAAAAACCAGACTCCAGCGAAAAACCGAGTTTTTTATTTTTGGCAGTCTACCAACGCCAAGCGGTCGGATACGCTGTTATAGCGCTTAGTAACTAAGGACTATCGAAAATTTTTATTTCCTCCATTTGCTTTAAAATTAAAGCCAATCGGTCAGGAATGCTAAGCATGCACCAAAAAACAAGACTCCAGCGAAAAACCGAGTTTTTTTATTTTTGGCAGTCTACCAACGCCAAGCGGTCGGATACGCTGTTATAGCGCTTAGTAACTAAGGACTATCGAAAATTTTTATTTCCTCCATTTGCCTTAAAATTAAAGCCAATCGGTCAGGAATGCTAAGAATTCACCAAAAATCATCATCCGTGCTGTGGGCGGATTAGGAATACTAACCCCAGCCCCATGTCGGGATACCAGGGTGTCGTAAAAGGCGACTAAACCCGACAACTGCTCGGTGGTAAGGTACCTTCGTGGGACCTGGCTGGGTGGCGACCACCCTCGGGTCGGAGTCAACCGCTTAATGCCTCTGGCTTGCCTTGGTGTGCCTCTGGCGTGTTTCGGTTGTGAGCCTGAGATCCAGTTTCCCTGTCCCACCCTTCCCTTTCCCTATATCGCTCCGTTGATGCCTCTTGGGTTTCCGTTGGATTCAAGGCGCCTTCGCCCTGGTAGCCGTGGTGTGTCGGCGCGGGGGCCAGGAAGACCCGGTGAAACGGCTGTCCGCTGGCCGCCCGCTGGTCAGTTGGGGACCCGAACCCAGGCCTCACTGATAACCTCTGGCCTGGGAGCCTGTCCCGCCAACCAGCGAAAAATCCCGTTGCGCGGTGCCGTGCCGGGGTAAGAGACCGGAGGGGGGCCCGGCATCTGCGCACGGGGGGGACCGGGGGCCCTTTCGTCCCCCGCGCCTGCAACCCACGTCCTGTCATCGGCTTGGCGCTAAGAAGCCTACGCCAGGGCCTGGCTGCAACCCTTTTTGCGTCCCACTGCTGAGCACGGGTCTCTCCCCATTATTGGGGAGGCCTGGAGCTTACTCCACCACGCTGCTCCAATGCGGGTTGGTGGAGATGCGGGTTAGTGGCCAACCCGCTGTCGGATGTTTTCAAACCGCCCATAAGGCCTCCGACTAGGTTTAACGACTGTTATCTATCGACAACAACCGGGACCGACGGCTTAACGTGCCCTCCGAAGCACGGAAACGCGCATGAATTTTTTTGCCACTAGCGGTCACCCATCTCACACCCGACCGCGCCCGTTTCGCTTAGTTGCATAGATCGTTTGCGTTCTACGCTAACCGCCGGGCCATGCGCGCCAGGGCCTAAAGGGCACCAAAGGAGCGATTCCCTTCAAATTCCCCTCTTCTTTTTTTTTTTTTTTTACAGCTTTCTTTTCATGGGCAGTTTAATTTAGGTTAGGTTAGGTTAGGTTAGGTTAGGTTACGTGGGGGGTCCCCCGCAGTGCTGACTTCCTCGTAGTGACCCCTGGGCAACGTCGTGTCTGACCACCGTAACGGAGTGGCAGACCGGCGGCAAACGAGCGCTGTGCGTATTTGTGATTTTGAGGGCAAATACGAGTCTTTGTGTGTCGACGATGTCGAAACCCTTGCGGGATGCCTCCGGGCGTTTCGCCAAGCCGAAAGGCCCTTCTCAGGGCCAACCAAAAGGCCCTTCTCAGGGCCAACCAAAAGGTCCTTCTCAGGACCAACCAAAAGGCCCTTCTCAGGGCCAACCAAAAGGCCCTTCTCAGGGCCCCCGAGACGCTTCGGTGTCGGAGGCAAGCCGCGCAACATCTGCGGCTAGCCTGTATAGTGCGGCAGCTGACTTCTCGGACTCCGACGTATCCATTTCGGAGACGGCGGCGTCCGAAAGAGGCCTTAAGCGGTCGTACTTGAGTCGCAAGTCCGAGAGATCCTCGGGCTCGACGTCCGGCAAGGCGAAGAAGAAGACCAGGAAGACCTGCTCTTCTACTTCGTCTGCGACTGAGGTGGAGGCTGTTCGCCTGGAGCTGAGCTCTTCGCACCAGCTCGACCTGACAAGGAGGGCGCAGCTCCAGGCGGACCTTGAGGAGAGGGTCGCTGCCAAAGAGCAGCAGACGCGCACCGCTCGGCTCAAAGCCGGATACGGGTCGGCTTTCCTTAGATTTGACAGCCTTTCCGTGGCGGAGCTGGAGCGCATAGCCAAAGAGGACAAGGAGGAGATCTGCGAGGTCGCCTCCAAGTCCTCTAACTTGAAGGGGACCTTCCAGAAGGCCCTGAAATGCCGTGCAGCCAGCCTGCACGGCATCGTCCTCGAACTGCAACAGACGAGACGCGGCAGCTGCAGGCAAGGGTGGACAGCCTGCAAGCGGAGGTCAGCCAGCTGCATACAAAGCTGGCTGAAGCCACGGCCTCACCCGCCAAGGCCCCGACGGCAGAGTCCCTCCACTGCTCCAACCTTGAGGATATCATCCGCAAGGTTGTCATGGAGGAGAGGGCCTTCACCCGAGCCTGCTTCGCGGGCATAGAGGACCGGCTCCTGCCGGAGAAACGTCTTCGTCCACCGCTTGCGGCGGACAGGACCTCCGGTGGGCCACCTCAAGCCCCGAAAGCGTCCAAGGGCAAGGGAGTGGGCAAGGCCACGAAAGTGGCAGAGCCCACCCCTAGCACAAGCGCGGTGCCCAGCCCTGAGGACACCCTCCTTCCCTCTTCCACTCCGTCCAACATGCCGTGGACGGAGGTGGTGAGGAGAGGAAAGGGTAAGGGCAAGACAGGAGTGGGGAAAGAAAAGGGCAAGGGCAAGGCACAGGAGAAAAAAGCGGCCTCCTCCTCCAAGCCCATGCCAGCGCCCTCCAAAGCAGCAAGGGCCCCAGCCGGCGTCAAGAAATTGACTCCTCCTAAAACCGCGGCTGTCACCGTGACCATCGTCCCGGAGGCCGCGGAGAGGGGAGAGACGTACGAGTCCGTTTTAAAGCGGGCTCGCGCTCATGCCGATCCTACGAAGCTGGGGATCGGCAGAGTGACGTGTCGCCGGACAGTAACTGGGGCTCGAATATTCGAGTTCCCGGGGGCCAAGGGAGCGGAAAATGCTGACCTCTTCGCAGCCAAGCTGCGAGAGGGTATCGCGGACGTAGCGAAGGTCACAAGGCCCACAAAGTCCGCCACCTTGGAGGTGACCGACCTGGACGACTCGGTCACCAAGGAGGAGGTCGTGGTGGCCATAGCAGCGGCTGGAGGCTGCTTACCTGAAGCGGTGCGTGGCCGGTACATTAGGCCCGGCCGCGGCGGACTGGGCACCATGCGTCTAGAGTGCCCAGTCACAGCGGCAAAGGCCGTCCTGGCCAAGGGGCGGCTGCTCGTTGGCCTCAGCTCGGCGTCGGTCCGGGCACTTGAAGATCAGCCTCTGCGCTGCTTCAGGTGCTTCGGACTCGGCCATACCCGAGCCACGTGTCCCTCGCAAGAGGAGAGGACGGACGCGTGCTACCGCTGCGGGGAGCAGGGGCACCTCGCGTCGTCGTGCCAGGCCGCAAAGCCACACTGCGTGGTGTGCGCGGCCAGTCCGATACGAGGGGGTACGATGTCCGAATAATGCAGTCCGGACATCGTATCCTTCAGGCGAACATCAACCACTGCAGAGCGGCCCAGGATCTGCTCATGCAATCCATGGCCGAGTGGTTGGTGGACGTGGCGGTAGTCGCCGTACTCGGTCCCTGGCTACTGGCTGGGCGACAGTGACGGTTCGGTGGCGATTGTGGCGCGGTCTTCCACAGACTCCCCTCCCCTCTCACTACTAGAGAGAGGACCGGGATATGTGGCCGCCGCGTGGGGAGATCTGGCCCTCGTCGGGGTGTACTTCTCCCCCAACCGCCCTCTCCAGGACTTCGAGGATTTCCTCGAAGTCCTGGCCGCCGTGGTCGGCAGGGCAGCGCCGCGTCAGGTCTCCGTTATGGGGGACCTGAACGCTAAATCGGTGGTGTGGGGAAACCCGGCCACCGACGCGCGTGGGCGGGCAGTGGAGCTGTGGGCGGCGTCCTCCGGGCTCTCCCTCCTGAATAGGGGGAGAGTCCAAACATGCGTGCGGCAGCAGGGTGGGTCCATCGTGGACCTGACCTTCGCCACCCATGTGCTGGCCGCGCGCGTGCGGAACTGGCGGGTGGACATGGTGGAGACTATCTCGGACCACAGATATGTGCGGTTCGAGATCTCCGCCCAAAGTCCACGGGAGATCGCCAGACCATCCGGCCGATCCCCTTTCCCGCGGTGGGCCCTTACCCGCCTGGACCGGGAGGCCGCAGAGGAGGCAGCCTTCGTCCAGGACTGGCTGTCGCCACCAGTAGACGTCCTGGACGTGGACGCTGCGGCGGCCCAATTGGGAGAGTCCCTGGCCGAGGTGTGCAACTCCAGCATGCCTCGGTCACGCCACCCGCCTCCCCGACGCGCCGTGTACTGGTGGTCGAGGGAGCTGCAGCGGCTCCGTGTTGCCTGCACGGCGGCGCGGCGGGAGCACGCACGGGCTCGACGGCGGCGCCGCAGGGACGGGGACGAGGAGGCCCGCCTGCGGGACGCCCTCGCAGAGGCGAAGACGGCCCTCAAAGTGGCAATTGCGGACGCCAAGGACTCGGCGAGGGCCGAGTTGCTGGCGGGTCTCGACGCCGACCCATTCGGGAGACCATACAAGGCGGCGCGGAATAAACTGCGCCCCTCTGGTCCCCCGGTGGCTGAGACCCTCGAGCCGTCGTCGCTGGATGGGGTGGTGCGGTCCCTGTTTCCAAGCAGGGACGTAGACTTCACCCCTCCAACGATGAACCCTCTGCCATTTCAGAGGCCGAACTTGGCGCGGTGGTATTTCGCCTCCGCTCCAAGAAAACGGCCCCTGGCCCAGATGGGGTCCCGGCTAAGGTGGTCGCGATCGCGGCATCCGTCATGCCGGGACGGTTTCGGGACCTCTTCAGCGCGTGCCTTGCGACTGGGAGGTTCCCGAGACCATGGAAGGAGGGGCAGCTGTGCCTCCTCCGCAAAGAGGGCCGTCCTGCGGACTCCCCCTCGGCATACCGGCCTATCGTTCTGCTCGATGAGGCCGGTAAGATGCTCGAGGGCATAGTGGCGGACCGCCTCAAGGCCCACTTGCGGCGTGTGGGGCCGGACCTGTCGGATGCTCAGTTCGGCTTTAGAGCTGAGCGTTCGACGGTGGACGCCCTGGCCCGCCTTAAGAGCCAGGCGATGGAGGCGATTGAGGCGGGGGATGGTCTTTTGGCTGTGTCTTTTGACATAGCCAACGCTTTTGTAGCGGCAAGCGCAACAACATTGATACCGTCAACTATCGTGATAAAATATTACGATCCAAAATTATGTGGGTACTACATCGCCGCTCTCGCTCTCACGATCTCTCGCTCTGGCAAGATAATACAACATTATGTGGGTACTACATCGCCGCTCTCGCTCTCACGACCTCTCGCTCTAGCAAGAATATGAAGCATAATGTGGGTACTCTGGCAAGAAATATTATAGAAATACCGACATGGAATTTAATTACGCAACTACCCACATCACGGAGCACACCGACCGCGACGCAGTACAGAGACGATTTAATCATGACGTTCGTTGAATGAAACATGAAGATTGCATAATAATATCAATCTTCGATCATCAAATCGTCGTCGTCCACCACGCCGCCGTCGATCATATTCCAGCGCCGTGCATCCACCGTCGACCCTGGAGACCGCTGCTTCCTACACGATGCCTGGAGGACGTCTGCTTCTCGCCGCTGCCGCCGCCGAATGACTACGCGGGCGCGCACGGGCCTTATATTTATGTAGCCCATCTACGGCTGACTTCACAGCAGCGGAATGAGTACAGCGAAGAAAACGTCCAATTAGATTTCCCCGCATTATTTGTTATTTATTTTTATTAACGTTTATGTAATTTAAAATTTTATTGGTAATAATATTTGTGATCTTATTGGTTATTGTCAATTTCTTGAATTATGATTGGTAAATGGTTGTTAATCACTTTTGTATAAATAGGAGTTGGTTTTCAAATAAATTCCATTCCGGTTCACTTTCCACATATCGGACTTACCTACATCAGTTGTTTCACTCCGCTCTCCACAAATTAGTAAGGAACCCTAACCAGCTAGGGCACCCCCTTACATTGGTGACCACCGACGATCAAAGACGCCCTGCAGACCAAACCCTTACATTGGTGACCCCGAGCACGAACACTGCACTTCATCCGGAGCTACTGGAACGTCTCTCTGCCTGAAGAATAGCAGCAAAAATTTCTACATCATCAGCGGCAAGCAAGAAGATTCAATCCAGGACCCCTGGAGGAACATTTTCAAGCAACCTTAACAAGAAGAAAATTTATTAAGACGAAACCATATTAAGAAGAATATTTCAACGATGGAGAACAGCACCAACACGGAGATATCAGTTGTCAATGGATCTTCGTCACGTGCATTGCCCACTCAATTCCTAGTCGAAGAAATTCGCAGATTATCACAGGAAGTCGCAGCGCTCAAGTCAACAACATCACATTGCAACAACCAACAATACTACCAGCGTGACCGAAGCCATCGAAGACCATTCTTTCGCCGAGACCGCTCTGCAAGTCGAAACTCAAAAAATCGCGCACGAAGTACAACACCATCATCTATATGCTACTATCATCGTCGTTTTGGTTCTGAAGCAAGAAGATGCACAACGCCGTGTTCATTCAAGAATGAAAATATGAAGTCGGAAAACCTTTCAAATACGCTAGCTGCGGCGGAACCTGGCGTATGTGAAAAGTACAACCGCCTGTTTGTCACTGACAAGAAGACAAGGACAACATTTTTGATCGACACCGGAGCCAATATTTCAGTATTACCACCGAGAAAAGGTCAAATACTGAAGCCACTGGAATTTCAACTCTATGCTGCAAACAATACGGTCATCCCGACCTATGGAGAGAAAACAATGGAACTGGATTTAAACTTACGCCGACCGTTCAAATGGAGGTTCATCGTCGCACGAGTCAGCAAACCAATTATCGGGGCAGATTTCCTTCAACACCATCAACTGATCGTCGATATCAATAATAGAAGACTCATCGATGGAAAAACAAACTTATCGTCGCAGTCGTTCGTCAGAGAAACCAATCTACCCACAATAAGAAGCATAGATGTTCAACAATCGTACCACAACATCCTAGCGGAATTTCCCGGAACTACAAGGCTTACTTCAATGAAACTTACGCCAAAGCACAACGTCGAACACTACATCGAGACATCTGGACCGCCATTGCATTGCCGCGCACGTCCTATCGCACCACATCGCTACGAACGAGTACGAAAAGAATTCGAAAATATGATCGAGCAGGGATTATGCCGCCCAAGCAAAAGCCCATGGTCATCACCTCTACACATCGTACCTAAGAAGAATGGTGATCTGCGAGTATGTGGAGACTACAGAAGACTGAATGCAGTCACTACACCGGACCGCTATCCGATTCCAAGGATTAAAGACTTCACGTTCCAGTTGTCCAACAAGACTATTTTCTCCACGATTGATCTCAACAGAGCCTACCAACAAATCAAAGTTCGCGATGAAGACATAGAAAAAACAGCAATAATAACACCGATGGAGCTCTTCGAATTTCCTAGAATGGCACCAGGACTGAAGAACGCCGGACAAACCTTCCAAAGGTTTATTCACGAAGTACTACAAGGACTCGATTTCGTATATGCATTCATCGATGACTTATTGGTTGCAAGTCCAAACAAGGAAACCCATGAAGAACATTTACGAGCTGTACTACGAAGATTAGAAGACAATGGAATCACAATCAACCCTTCAAAATGCATATTTGGTCAAGAAGAAGTCAAGTTTCTTGGATTCACCGTAAACCGAGATGGTATCAAACCGCCTGCAGAAAAAGTCACAGCAATTACGCAGTACGCCAAACCGAATACGATAGAAGAGCTTAGGCGTTTTCTTGGAATGATAAATTTCTACAGAGAACACATACCGAAAGCCGCTGAAATTCAAGCACCACTTCACGCCTACCTGCATAATTCCAAGAAGAAGGATAAATCAATTATCAACTGGACAAATCAAGCAACAGAAGCATTTGAAGCTTGCAAAGTTGCAATTCAAAATGCAGCTTTACTTGCACACCCGTCTCATGAAGCACCGATTGCAATCTTCAGCGACGCTTCCGATTCTTCAGCAGGAGCAGTTCTTCAGCAATACGTTAACAAACAATGGCAACCACTTGGATATTTTTCGAAGAAATTTTCCGACGCCCAGCGCAACTACAGTACGTTCGACCGAGAGCTACTAGCTATCTACATGGCTATCAAACACTTCAGGAAAATGTTTGAGGGTAGAGATCTAATAATCTTCACCGACCACAAACCACTTACCTACGTTCTTAAGAAGCAACCATCAGCATCGGAAACACCACGTCGTGAAAGACAACTCATTTTTATAAGTGAGTTTACAACCGACATACGTCACATCAGTGGGAAAGACAACATAGTCGCCGACGCTCTGAGCCGCATTCCTGTCGACAGTATAGCCTGCCCAACTTCAATGGACTACGAAAAGTTAGCTGAAGCCCAAGAAAAGGACAAAAATATAATAAAGCAGTTAGGAAGACAAAGTAACCTATCCTTCAAAGAAGTTACTATGCCTGTCTCTCTCAAGCCGATCCATTGCGAAGTTTCTACAAGCAACATTCGACCTTATCTACCTGAAGAATTTCGAAGAATCGCTTTCGACGCCGTACACAACATCAGTCACCCAGGAATCCGGACAACCAGAAAAATAATCAGTCAAAGATTTTTCTGGCCGTCAATGAACAAGGACATCGGAACGTGGGCGAAGCAATGCATACAATGTCAACGATGCAAGGTACAACGACACACTACAAGCAAAGTATCTTCATTTCCACAAGCGGAGAGATTTGAACATGTACACATCGATATCGTCGGACCTTTGCCTACCACTAGTGATGGACATCGATACCTAGTTACCATGATCGATAGAGCGACGCGCTGGCCTGAAGCAATACCCACAGAAGACACATCCGCCGAATCTGTCGCCAAGATTGTCTACAACCACTGGATTTCACGTTTTGGTTCACCGAAAATCATTACGACCGACCAAGGAAGAAATTTCGAAAGTAGATTATTCGCCAGCTTACTCAACACAATGGGAATAAAGAGGACTCGCACGACGCCGTATCATCCACAATCAAACGGGATGATAGAACGATGGCACCGCAGTATGAAGACAGCACTCAAAACCCGTCTATCTCGACATACTACGTGGACAGACGAGTTACCTACAGTTCTACTAGGACTCCGAGCCGCATCACGCACCGACACAGGTGTGAGCGCCGCCGAGCTCACATATGGCTACAACATACGTTTACCCTGCGACTTTTTCACTTCAACTTCAACACAACCTCAAGAAATGGATTCGGATTACGTCAGTCGTCTACGCGCTTCAATCAACGAAAATAAACCAACACAAGACGTCGTACACGGAAACAAGAAACCGATATTTATTCACAAGGACTTGGAAACCTGCGAGCAAGTATTCATACGAGATGACAGCGTGAAGAAGCCTCTTCAACCTACATACGAAGGACCTTACTATGTGCTAGAGAGAAACGCGAAGACCTTCAAACTACAACTACCAGATAGAAGATCAGCAACTATATCTGTGGACCGCTTGAAGCCTGCCTACACCATCAATGACAATACTACTGAGGATACTCCGAGCAACGAAGTGACATCTGCACCTATACCAGCGAGATGCCAGCAACCATCTTCATCTCCACATCGAGCTTCGTGTTTGAAGACCACTCGCTATGGCCGCACCAGCAAGCCTCCTGTACGCTTTCGCTAGGGGGGGAGTCCTGTAGCGGCAAGCGCAACAACATTGATACCGTCAACTATCGTGATAAAATATTACGATCCAAAATTATGTGGGTACTACATCGCCGCTCTCGCTCTCACGATCTCTCGCTCTGGCAAGATAATACAACATTATGTGGGTACTACATCGCCGCTCTCGCTCTCACGACCTCTCGCTCTAGCAAGAATATGAAGCATAATGTGGGTACTCTGGCAAGAAATATTATAGAAATACCGACATGGAATTTAATTACGCAACTACCCACATCACGGAGCACACCGACCGCGACGCAGTACAGAGACGATTTAATCATGACGTTCGTTGAATGAAACATGAAGATTGCATAATAATATCAATCTTCGATCATCAAATCGTCGTCGTCCACCACGCCGCCGTCGATCATATTCCAGCGCCGTGCATCCACCGTCGACCCTGGAGACCGCTGCTTCCTACACGATGCCTGGAGGACGTCTGCTTCTCGCCGCTGCCGCCGCCGAATGACTACGCGGGCGCGCACGGGCCTTATATTTATGTAGCCCATCTACGGCTGACTTCACAGCAGCGGAATGAGTACAGCGAAGAAAACGTCCAATTAGATTTCCTTTATTATTGTTTTTGCATTATTTGTTATTTATTTTTATTAACGTTTATGTAATTTAAAATTTTATTGGTAATAATATTTGTGATCTTATTGGTTATTGTCAATTTCTTGAATTATGATTGGTAAATGGTTGTTAATCACTTTTGTATAAATAGGAGTTGGTTTTCAAATAAATTCCATTCCGGTTCACTTTCCACATATCGGACTTACCTACATCAGTTGTTTCACTCCGCTCTCCACAAATTAGTAAGGAACCCTAACCAGCTAGGGCACCCCCTTACACTTTTAATACCATCCCCCATTCCACCATCTTGGAGGCACTCCGATTTCATGGAGTGCCTTCCTACTTGAGGCGCCTCCTGGCCAACTATTTGGTGGACCGGGAGGTGGTACTGGTGGACAAGGCGGGCCAGGTCCGGCGGTATATTGTGGAGGCCGGCGTTCCGCAGGGGTCTGTTTTAGGACCCCTGCTTTGGAACGTCGGATACGACTGGCTCCTGCGGGGATCGCTCCCGAGAGGCACGAGTGTCATCTGTTATGCAGATGACACTCTCCTCACGGCCCGCGGGAGCTTCGGGGAGGCGGCCAGTCTGGCGTCGGCGGGCGGATCGCTGGTAGTGGACAGGATCCGCCGCCTAGGGTTGAAGACGGCGCTGCACAAGACCGTGGCGGTATACTTCCACGGTCCGCGGCGGCGCCCACCGCCGGATGCCCACATCCACGTGGGGGGCGTCCGCATAGCGGTAGAGGCCCAGATGAAATACCTGGGTCTCATAGTCGACAGCAGGTGGCACTTCAGCGCGCACTTTAGTGCGCTGTCGGGGCGCCTGCTGAAGGCAGCGGACGCCCTCTCGTGGCTGATGCCCAATTTGGGTGGGCCCAGCAAGCGGTGCCGGCAGCTGTACGCCGGCACCCTGCGGAGCATGGCCTTGTACGGGGCCCCTATTTGGGTGGACTCCCTTCGTAGAAGGGAGAACGCCGCCGCCCTTCGGGCGCCCCAGAGGGCCATCGCCCAGCGGGTGGGCAGGGCTTACCGCTCGGTGAGCTTTGCGGCTGCGTGCACCCTGGCCGGCACCCCGCCTTGGGAACTCGAGGCGGAGGTGCTTTCCAGGGTGTACGAATGGACGGCGGGGCGGAGGGCGCTTGGAGAGCGCCCCGCCCCGGAAGAGAAAGCAGCCGTCCGACAGCAGGCGCGCGATGCCGTCATTGCTCACTGGGCGGAGGACCTCGCCGCCGCTCACTTCGGCCGCCGGACGCTGGACGCCATCGGACCGGTCCTAAGGGACTGGCTCGAACGAGCGCACGGCTTCCTCTCGTTCCGCCTGGTGCAGGTACTGTCCGGACACGGTTGTTTCGGATCGTACTTGCACCGAATTGGTCGGGAGGAGGCCCCATCGTGCCACGACTGTGGCGCGGCGGAAGACACGGCGCAGCACACCCTCGAGGTGTGCTCGTCGTGGTCCGAGCAGCGCCACAGTCTGGTTGCGGTGGTCGGGCGGGACCTCTCGCTCCCCCGCGTTGTGAGCGCAATGCTGGAGAGCGAGGGGGCGTGGGCGGCGGTTGCCTCCTTCTGCGAATCCGTCATGTCGCAGAAGGAGGCAGCGGAGCGCGCGCGAGAGGAAGACCCTCTTGCGCCGGCGCTCCGGAAGCGGCGAAGGGGACGGAGGAGGCGGGCGTATGACCGCCTTCACCTTCCCGATGGTGAGCAGCGGGCGACAGGTGCGGAGGCTCCTCCGCCCGCATTGCACCGCTCACCATCACCGGATACGGGGACGATCGCGCACTCTCGACCGTCCCCGTTGCCCCACCCATCATAAGGGGGGGCGCGAAGGGCTCGCCACATAGGCGAGGCTCGCCGGAGGGGGACTGGATGTAAAGGCTCTGCCAGATTCCCAGACCCTCTCCAGGAGGCGAAGCCGGAGTGCCGCTGGGGGTTTTAGTGGGTATACCAGGGGGTATTGACCCTGGGGAGTCCCACATACCCCTCCGTGGGAGGGGATGCGTAACGCATTTCCCCCAGCGAAACCAAAAAAAAAAAAAAAGGTTAGGTTAGGATGGGGGTCCCCCGCAGTGCTGACTTCCTCGTAGTGACCCCTGGGCAACGTCGTGTCTGACCACCGTAACGGAGTGGCAGACCGGCGGCAAACGAGCGCTGTGCGTATTTGTGATTTTGAGGGCAAATACGAGTCTTTGTGTGTCGACGATGTCGAAACCCTTGCGGGATGCCTCCGGGCGTTTCGCCAAGCCGAAAGGCCCTTCTCAGGGCCAACCAAAAGGCCCTTCTCAGGGCCAACCAAAAGGTCCTTCTCAGGACCAACCAAAAGGCCCTTCTCAGGGCCAACCAAAAGGCCCTTCTCAGGGCCCCCGAGACGCTTCGGTGTCGGAGGCAAGCCGCGCAACATCTGCGGCTAGCCTGTATAGTGCGGCAGCTGACTTTTCGGACTCCGACGTATCCATCTCGGAGACGGCGGCGTCCGAAAGCAGCCTAAAGCGGTCGTACTTGACTCGCAAGTCCGAGGGATCCTCGGGCTCGACGTCCGGCAAGGCGAAGAAGAAGACCAGGAAGACCTGCTCTTCTACTTCGTCTGCGACTGAGGTGGAGGCTGTTCGCCTGGAGCTCTGCTCTTCGCGTCAGCTTGACCTGACAAGGAGGGCGCAGCTCCAGGCGGACCTTGAGGAGAGGGTCGCTGCCAAGGAGCAGCACACGCGCACCGCTCGGCTCAAAGCCGGATACGGGTCGGCTACCCTTAATTTTGGCAGCCTTTCCGTGGCGGAGCTGGAGCGCATCGCTAAAGAGGACAATGAGGAGATCTGCGAGGTCGCCTCCAAGTCCTCGAACTTGAAGGGTACCTTTCAAAAGGCCCTGAAATGCCGTGCGGCCAGCCTGCATGGCATTGTCCTCGAGCTGTTGCAGCGTACTGCAACAGACGAGACGCGGCAGCTGCAGGCGAGGGTGGACAGCCTGCAAGCGGAGGTCAGCCAGCTGCATACAAAGCTGGCTGAAGCCACGGCCTCACCCGCCAAGGCCCCGACGGCAGAGTCCCTCCCCTGCTCCAACCTTGAGGATATCATCCGCAAGGTTGTCATGGAGGAGAGGGCCTTCACCCGAGCCTGCTTCGCGGGCATAGAGGACCGGCTCCTGCCGGAGAAACGTCTTCGTCCACCGCTTGCGGCGGACAGGACCTCCGGTGGGCCACCTCAAGCCCCGAAAGCGTCCAAGGGCAAGGGAGTGGGCAAGGCCACGAAAGTGGCAGAGCCCACCCCTAGCACAAGCGCGGTGCCCAGCCCTGAGGACACCCTCCTTCCCTCTTCCACTCCGTCCAACATGCCGTGGACGGAGGTTGTGAGGAGAGGAAAGGGCAAGGGCAAGAAAGGGGAGGGGAAAGGAAAGGGTAAGGGCAAGGAACAGGAGAAGAAAACAGCCTCCTCCTCCAAGCCCATGCAAGCGCCCCCCACAGCAGCGAGGGCCCCAGCCGGCGTCAAGAAATTGACTCCCCCTAAAACCGCGGCTGTCACCGTGACCATTGTCCCGGAGGCCGCGGAGAGGGGAGAGACATACGAGTCCGTATTAAAGCGGGCTCGCGCTCATGCCGATCCTGCGAAGCTGGGGATCGGCAGAGTGACGTGTCGCCGGACCGTAACTGGGGCTCGAATTTTCGAGTTCCCAGGGGCCAAGGGGGCGGAAAATGCGGACCTCTTCGCAGCCAAGCTGCGAGAGGGTATCGCGGACGTAGCGAAGGTCGCTAGGCCCGCAAAGTCCGCCACCTTGGAGGTGACCGACCTGGACGACTCGGTCACCAAGGAGGAGGTCGTGGCGGCCATTGCAGCGGCTGGAGGCTGCTTACCTGAAGCGGTGCGTGGCCGGGACATTAGGCCCGGCCGCGGCGGACTGGGCACCATGCGTCTAGAGTGCCCAGTCACAGCGGCAAAGGCCGTCCTGGCCAAGGGGCGGCTGCTCGTTGGCCTCAGCTCGGCGTCGGTCCGGGCACTTGAAGATCAGCCTCTGCGCTGCTTCAGGTGCTTCGGACTCGGCCATACCCGAGCCACGTGTCCCTCGCAAGAGGAGAGGACGGACGCGTGCTACCGCTGCGGGAAGCAGGGGCACCTGGCGTCGTCGTGCCAGGCCGCAAAGCCACACTGCGTGGTGTGCGCGGCCAGTGGCCGCCCTGCGGACCATGTGATGGCTGGGAGGAAGTGCAGGCCTCCCACCACTAAGGGAAAGCAGCAGGTCGCAAGACACCTGCTGCTATAGCCGCCCCCGCTGCTGGCCCAGCAACGGTGACCGATGAGGGGGGTACGATGTCCGAATAATGCAGTCCGGACATCGTATCCTTCAGGCGAACATCAACCACTGCAGAGCGGCCCAGGATCTGCTCATGCAATCCATGGCCGAGTGGTTGGTGGACGTGGCAGTAGTCGCCGAGCCGTACTCGGTCCCTGGCTACTGGCTGGGCGACAGTGACGGTTCGGTGGCGATTGTGGCGCGGTCTTCCACAGACTCCCCTCCCCTCTCACTACTAGAGAGAGGAACGGGATATGTGGCCGCCGCGTGGGGAGATCTGGCCCTCGTCGGGGTGTACTTCTCCCCCAACCGCCCTCTCCAGGACTTCGAGGATTTCCTCGAAGTCCTGGCCGCCGTGGTCGGCAGGGCAGCGCCGCGTCAGGTCTCCGTTATGGGGGACCTGAACGCTAAATCGGTGGTGTGGGGAAACCCGGCCACCGACGCGCGTGGGCGGGCAGTGGAGCTGTGGGCGGCGTCCTCCGGGCTCTCCCTCCTGAATAGGGGGAGAGTCCAAACATGCGTGCGGCAGCAGGGTGGGTCCATCGTGGACCTGACCTTCGCCACCCATGTGCTGGCCGCGCGCGTGCGGAACTGGCGGGTGGACATGGTGGAGACTATCTCGGACCACAGATATGTGCGGTTCGAGATCTCCGCCCAAAGTCCACGGGAGATCGCCAGACCATCCGGCCGATCCCCTTTCCCGCGGTGGGCCCTTACCCGCCTGGACCGGGAGGCCGCAGAGGAGGCAGCCTTCGTCCAGGACTGGCTGTCGCCACCAGTAGACGTCCTGGACGTGGACGCTGCGGCGGCCCAATTGGGAGAGTCCCTGGCCGAGGTGTGCAACTCCAGCATGCCTCGGTCACGCCACCCGCCTCCCCGACGCGCCGTGTACTGGTGGTCGAGGGAGCTGCAGCGGCTCCGTGTTGCCTGCACGGCGGCGCGGCGGGAGCACGCACGGGCTCGACGGCGGCGCCGCAGGGACGGGGACGAGGAGGCCCGCCTGCGGGACGCCCTCGCAGAGGCGAAGACGGCCCTCAAAGTGGCAATTGCGGACGCCAAGGACTCGGCGAGGGCCGAGTTGCTGGCGGGTCTCGACGCCGACCCATTCGGGAGACCATACAAGGCGGCGCGGAATAAACTGCGCCCCTCTGGTCCCCCGGTGGCCGAGACCCTCGAGCCGTCGTCGCTGGATGGGGTGGTGCGGTCCCTGTTTCCAAGCAGGGACGTAGACTTCACCCCTCCAACGATGAACCCTCTGCGGGGGGCGGCTCCGCCGGAGGAACAGCAGGAGGACCCTCCTCCCATTTCAGAGGCCGAACTTGGCGCGGTGGTATTTCGCCTCCGCTCCAAGAAAACGGCCCCTGGCCCAGATGGGGTCCCGGCTAAGGTGGTCGCGATCGCGGCCTCCGTCATGCCGGGACGGTTTCGGGACCTCTTCAGCGCGTGCCTTGCGACTGGGAGGTTCCCGAGACCATGGAAGGAGGGGCAGCTGTGCCTCCTCCGCAAAGAGGGCCGTCCTGCGGACTCCCCCTCGGCATACCGGCCTATCGTTCTGCTCGATGAGGCCGGTAAGATGCTCGAGGGCATAGTGGCGGACCGCCTCAAGGCCCACTTGCGGCGTGTGGGGCCGGACCTGTCGGACGCTCAGTTCGGCTTTAGAGCTGAGCGTTCGACGGTGGACGCCCTGGCCCGCCTCAAGAGCCAGGCGATGGAGGCGATTGAGGCGGGGGATGGTCTTTTGGCTGTGTCGTTTGACATAGCCAACGCTTTTAATACCATCCCCCATTCCACAATCTTGGAGGCACTCCGATTTCATGGAGTGCCTTCTTACTTGAGGCGCCTCCTGGCCAACTATTTGGTGGACCGGGAGGTGGTACTGGTGGACAAGGCGGGCCAGGTCCGGCGGTATAGTGTGGAGGCCGGCGTTCCACAGGGGTCTGTTTTAGGACCCCTGCTTTGGAACGTCGGATACGACTGGCTCCTGCGGGGATCGCTCCTGAGAGGCACGAGTGTCATCTGTTATGCAGATGACACTCTCCTGACAGCCCGCGGGAGCTTCAGGGAGGCGGCCAGTCTGGCGTCGGCGGGCGGATCTTTGGTAGTGGACAGGATCCGCCGCCTAGGGCTGAAGACGGCGCTGCACAAGACCGTGGCGGTATTCTTCCACGGTCCGCGGCGGCGCCCACCGCCGGATGCCCACATCCACGTGGGGGGCGTCCGCATAGCGGTTGAGGCCCAGATGAAATACCTGGGTCTCATAGTCGACAGCAGGTGGCACTTCAGCGCGCATTTTAGTGCGCTGTCGGGGCGCCTGCTGAAGGCAGCGGACGCCCTCTCGTGGCTGATGCCCAATTTGGGAGGGCCCAGCAAGCGGTGCCGGCAGCTGTACGCCGGCACCCTGCGGAGCATGGCCCTGTACGGGGCCCCTATTTGGGTGGACTCCCTCCGTAGAAGGGAGAACGCCGCCGCCCTTAGGGCGCCCCAGAGGGCCATCGCCCAGCGGGTGAGCAGGGCTTACCGCTCAGTGAGCTTTGCGGCTGCGTGCACCCTGGCCGGCACCCCGCCTTGGGAACTCGAGGCGGAGGTGCTTTCCAGGGTGTACGAATGGACGGCGGGGCGGAGGGCGCTTGGAGAGCGCCCGGCCCCAGAAGAGAAAGCGGCCGTCCGCTGGAGGAGGCGGGCGTATGACCGCCTTCAACCCCGATGGTGAGCAGCGGGTGACAGGTGCGGAGGCTCCTCCGCCCGCATTGCACCGCTCACCATCAGTGGATACGAGGACGGTCGCGCACTCTCGACCGTCCCCGTTGCCCCACCCATCATAAGGGGGGGGGGGGGGGCGCGAAGGGCTCGCCATATAGGCCGGGCTCGCCGGAGGGGGACTGGATGTAAAGGCTCTGCCGGATTCCCAGGCCCCCTCCAGGAGGCGAAGCCGGAGTGCCGCTGGGGGTTTTAGTGGGTATACCAGGGGGTATTGACCCTGGGGAGTCCCACATACCCCTCACACACAAGCGGGCCACAAGGCAAACACCTGCAGCGGAAAACCAAAGTGCGCCGTGTGCGCAGCGAGTGGGCGGCCTGCGGGTCGCCGGTCAGCTGTCAGCTGTCATACGAGTTGAAACGGTTCTCCTTAAAATATAGAAATTAAAATATTTTTGATAGTATTTCCCCCTAAAGTAGTCATAAAAGTATTTATAAGTGTGTTGTGCAACTGTGACAGTGTTATCCAAAGTTAAAACCCAGTAAATTAGTAATATTAGTGAATAATAATTTGTGTATGTAGTTATTTTTATGCCTTACAGTTTACTTATAAATGTTGTTTGCATTATTAAAAAACATCAACAGTGCATTATAATCATCAAAACAGTGGTGAAAAATTATAAATAACGTAATAAACTTCAATTAGTGACTTTCATAAAGTGATTTCTTAAATCTTTGTTTGGTTATTTCTTCCATCTTTTAGCAATACGGGTGTTAGTGAAATAAATTTATAAATCTTGTAACGGGTAGACCTAACGTCACTTTACACCCAATAGAAATATAATAGCATCATATGATTGTTTTAGTCAGTTAAAGATAACACTGTCTGGTACAGCGGCGGAATACACGACTGATATTCGGGTGATCGCAAGATCGATACCCATAGATATTAATAAGTTTTCTTTTTTCTAATATTTTTAATTTCTATCTTTTTTATTTTTATTTTTTGTTCATTATAATTTCGTAATTTATATAGTATTTTTATAAATAACTTTTTTTTACATTTTTTGTTTCTTTTTGTTTTATTTTTAAATATTATTATTTTTCTTAAAAAGATAATTAAGGACTTTTGTTTTAAGATTTTAAATTTATTTTATGTACTAAAACACACGGAGAACTGTTTTAACTCTTAGATATCATAAAAATTAGATTCTTTGACATAATTAATAATTTGATTTTTGACATTTTTTTTATTTAAATTTCTTGACATTTTTTTTTCTTTAAATTTTTTGACATTTTCATTAATTTCAATCTCTTTGACATTGCTAAAGATTCGTTGTAAGAATTCGGAATTTTGGATAGTTAAATTGTTAGCACTCCTTAACTTGTTTTATACACCATATCACTATTTCTTTTTGTGTTATACCTTATTCGTTATTTCGCCATTTGGTCCTAATAGTATTTTGTGTAAATACTGTAAAGAGACGCGTTCTCACTGCTTCTCTCTTATTTATTCATTCTAGATTATTCGTATAAGTAAGTCTAACTATGAATACTCGTAGTGTTACAGCCCGCCAGCTGGAAAGCCAACTCCAGCTCGCGCGCCAACAACTCTGCGAGACAAAGAAGCAGTGTGAACAACTACTGAGGGAGAGAGAGGACAATGAAATAGAAACCCTAGAAGTGATTAAAAGGTACAATAATATTAAGGCGGAAATGGCGGAGTTACACGCTCAGTATCTGGAGAATCGCGAGGAACGGGACCGTCTTAAAAGGCAATCGAAGGATTTTGACCGTTGCTACGATGAGTATGATAGCAACTTAACAATAATTACCCAGCTCCGTTCCGAACTCGCGAGTGCCCGGGAGCGCATTGACCAGTTCGAAAATAAGTGCACTAAACATCACTCTCAGAGCAGCAATAAAAGCTTGTTTGAAGAGCTGGCCTGTGCTTCCTATACTCCCGTCTACTCTCCCTCCCCCGCTGTCACCATCGACTTGACCGGTGAAGACACATTAATTAATGCGTCAAGCCAGGTTGGTCGTGGCAGCGGGAAAAAGATTAAAAAATTGGCTAAATTAAATAGATTCATTAATAAAACCAATAAATTAATTAAGAAAAACAGTGTTGTAAAAAATCACAAAATTTTATCAAAGAAATATAAATCACTTTTAGAAGAATGTAAATCATCCTCAATAGAGTTTGATATTCTAGCTAAGCGTTATGAGACTGACATTTTTGATTTAAATAATAGAATAACCACCTTGCACCAATCCTTACAGGATATAACATTAAAATACGATGCCGCCCAGAAGGAATTAGGGGAGCACGTGATGGTCATGGACGAAGTGATTCAATTATCTAAATATAATGAAGAGCGATTCCAGTCTCTTATCAATAATGGCCAATACTCGGATTCTGTAAGTTCAGGGCCTCCGTCTCAACTAACTCCTTTAGAAGAAAAGAGTCAAAATGTCGGCTCAACAACCTCAGCACCCTTTAAGAATCAAATTTTAATGTTCAGTGACGAATTAGGTAAAAACATGGGTACGAAACTGTTTAATCTCACTGACAAAAACATCTGTAATTTTAGTATGCCTGGGGCCACAATGGCGCAAGTATTGAATAAGGTAATTAGTGGCACTTATGACCCCAGCTCTACACTAATCTTACTTTGTGCAAGACGGGGTAATATGAAACAAAAACTGTTACTTACATATTTGCAAAGATTACAAGAGTTAAATGTCAATAAAATCATAATGTGTACAATTCCTTATGTTAAGGATGACTTTACTGAAAACAAATTACGACAACAATTAAATATACTTTTGTATAATTCAATTGGCAACAACAATAATGTCATAACACTTGGATCTGATTGTAACGATCCAAATAGGTTTAGATTCATTGACATAAATAATTTATCTAGAAACAATTTTAATATTACGAAAGATAGAATTATTCTATCGAATTATATTTATAAACAGATAGCATATTTGCTATCTTATTATTTGACTGATAATGTATGTAATACTTTATCTTCCAAGACTACTGCTTCTATTGAGCACACCTATCTTTTAAGTAGTAATACTTGTTGTAGTACTACTTCGACTTGTTTGGATGTTGCCCCAAACACTTTAAATTAAGTAATCAGACAACAGAGGCTCACGTCTCTAGCAATAAAAATATGAACATGTATATTGAGAGCCCGTTGTCGAGTAGTTTTTTAAAGAACAATAATTGTCTAAATTTGGTGCATCAAAATATGCAAGGCTTACAAAATAAAGAGCTTGAATTGGACTTATTTTTAAAATATTACAATATAGATGTTATTTGCATTACCGAACATTGGCTGAAAGATTGCCAAGTTGTGTTTAACTTTGATAAGCACCAAGTTGCCAGTTCGTTTAGTAGAACGACAGCTATTCGCGGTGGCTCATTAATTATTTTAAAAAACGACCTGAAATTTAAGGTCCGTAAAGATATAGTGAGCCTTTCTATTGAGCGAACTGTAGAAATAGCTTGTGTGGAGCTACCTTATTGTGTAATTGTTTGTATTTATAAACCTCCAAATGCATTGTTTGATACTTTCGCGTCAGTTCTTGATGAATTATTTCTTAAATTATGTACCAAGAAGAAGAAGGACATTATTATTTGTGGTGATTTTAATATTAATCTCTTGGAGGAATCATCAGTTAGCAAAATGTTTTTATCGATAATGAAATGTTGTAATCTTACTAACCTGTTTTTAGAACCTACCAGAATTACTGATTCCACAGCAACTTGCATTGACAATATCTTTACTGATTGCACACCAGCTCATTCAACGATTATCAGTAATCTAAGTTCAGATCACTGTGGTCAACTCGCATGTTTTAAATATGAAATTGCTAAACGGGTTGATAAGAATAAAGTGGTCGTTCCGGTGAGTAATAAACGAATGGAGAGATTTAGAAGTAAGTTTGTAAATGGATTGTCAGTTCCTTTCCATGGCAGTGTAAATAAACAATATGGTATACTATCCGATCACATCAACAAAGCATATAATAATGTATTTACCCCAAAGACAATCTCTCCAAAGATATGTAAGTCATTCAATGATTGGGCAACATTGGGACTACACCGAAGTAGGCAAAAATTATATGACCTTTATCATGAGAGGTTCTATAACCATAGTGAGTCCTTTTGTAACCATGTAAAAAATTACTCAAAAGTTTTTAAGAAAGTCTGTATCGCGGCCAAGTCATTGCATATTAAAAATCAGATTAAATTCAGTAACAATAAAATAAAGACGACTTGGAACATCATTAATGCCGAAACTGGAAGAGGCAAGGACCGTAACCATGATTTTAAACTTATTGCGGATAATACTGTGGTCAAACAAGATGAGAATGTAGCTACTATATTTGAGAATTTTTTTAGTGACATTCCAGTTTCGACAACTAAATCGCTTAACTCTTCCCCCGATGTTGCTGAATTGTTGCTCAAAGAAAATGTGAGTGAATGCAAATGTAACTTTAAATTCAGACCCATAGACGCCAATCATATTGTAAAAATATTCAGGACATTAGATGTTAAGAATACTACTGATCTTTGGGGTATTTCTGTAAAGATTCTTAATTCCATAATAGACTTAGTTGCTCCACACTTAGCCCTAATATTTAATAATTGTATAAAAAGTGGTGAATTTCCTGACTTAATGAAACATAGTAAAGTGATTCCTTTGTACAAATCGGGCAGTACTACTGACCCCATGAATTATAGACCAATTTCTGTTCTCCCCACGTGTAGCAAAGTATTCGAAAAAATTCTTCTTAACCAGCTATTGTCTTACTTCACAATTAACAGACTCTTACATAAGAACCAATTTGGCTTCACTAAGGGTCGTTCAACAACCGATGCAGGTGTTGAGCTTTACACAGTTATTATAGAGGCTTGGGAGAGATCACAGGATGCCCTGGGTGTATTCTGTGACCTATCTAAGGCATTTGACTGCGTTCAGCATGAAACCCTTATCAGGAAACTCAACCACTATGGCATTAAAGGTACCGCGCTCAAACTCCTGTCATCCTATTTGAGGGATAGGACTCAGAGAGTTGAAGTGAATGGTAAAAGGTCGTCTGGGTCACCTGTAGAGATGGGGGTCCCGCAAGGTTCCATTTTAGGACCTTTTCTGTTTCTGTTGTATATAAACGATCTTCCTTTCATGGTTGAAAACAGTCATGAGATTGTATTGTTCGCAGATGATACTTCTTTGTTATTTAAAATCGATAGACGAATTTCCAATTATGACGATGTGAACAATGCTCTCTCTAAGGTAGTTCAGTGGTTCAATGTAAATAATTTACTATTAAACAACAAAAAAACTAATTGCATAAGGTTTTCACCCCCAAATGTTAGGAAAGAAAATGTAAATCCTCAATTAAATGGTGAGGATCTTGCCATTGTTGAAGCAGCTCCTTTTCTGGGAATTACAATAGACTCGAAATTACAGTGGGGACCCCACATCTCTCAGTTGGCGAATAGACTTAGTTCTGCAGTTTTTGCGATAAAGAAAATTCGTTCCCTCACAGACATTGAAACAGCCAGATTAGTTTATTTCAGTTACTTCCATAGTTTAATGTCATATGGCATTTTACTGTGGGGTAATGCGGCTGATATTGAATCAATTTTTATTTTGCAGAAAAGGGCTATTCGCGCAATTTATAACTTGTAATTTGTAACGTGTTAGAGAATCACTTAGAGAAAAATTTAAAGAGATCAATATTCTTACATTTGCTTCGCAATATATCTACGAAAACATAATGTATGTACGCAAAAATAAAGAGAAATTCACAACCATATTGGACTTGCATAGTCCTAACTGTGTCTCAACTAGGAACGGCCACAAGCTGGCATTTCCGAAATGCCGGCTCCATAAAAAAAGCTCTTCTTTTATTGGGATATCCATTAGAATATATAATAAAATCCCAATAAAGATTCAATCCCTGCCTTTAAAACCTTTTAAGAAGACAGTCAAACAAGTCCTCTGCCGCAAGGCTTACTACAACACTAAGGACTATCTTAATGATAAAAGAGCGTGGGAATGAATCTCGCCCACACAAAGCTATTTCTAAATGAAATGTAATATATAGTTTTAGTAATTACTCGCAACTGTGAGCAGCTGGAAGTGGGTTTATAGTGTCTCATACGATCAGCTGTCACGTGTGCCCATTATGGACCCATAGCCATACTGTTATCTCAATTATATATGTACTGTTTTTTTTAAAAAGAGTGCTGGGAGTTTTTTTCCGCCGCCTTTTTTCTCTCAGCTCAACATCTAGCCCAAACGGGCACTTAAAGGCGATGACCGGGAAAAAATGACATTCATTAAGCGAATATTTTGTATTCCTAATATGAAATAAATATTTTTTCTTTCTTTCTTTCTTTCCCAGGTGGGCTCTCACCCACCTGGATCGAGGGATGGCCAACGAGGTGGCGTTCGTCCAGGACTGGTTTGGTGCGCCTGCCAGTACCGACGTCGACGCGGCTGCGCTGCAGCTTCGAGAGGCCCTAACCGAGGTGTGCGATGGTAGCATGCCTCGGTCCCGCAGGCCGCCTCCTAGACGCGCCGTGTATTGGTGGTCACAGGATATCGCGGACCTGCGGAGAAGCTGCATCGCAGCCAATAGGGAATACACGAGGAGCCGACGTCGACGTCGCAGGGACCTCTCAAACGAGGACCTCCTCTATGCCTCCTACCAGGAGGCAAAGTGCCGTCTTAAGGTGGCCATTGCCGAGGCAAAAGACCACGCCAGGGCGGAAATGCTGGAGGGTTTGGACAACGACCCGTGGGGGAGACCGTACAGGGCAGCGCGTAAACAGCTGCGCCCCATCGGTCCCCCGGTGACGGAGACCCTCCAGCCGGATGTACTGGATGGGGTGATCCGGGTTCTGTTCCCGGTTAGAACGAATTTCACCCCACCAGTGATGAATCCGCCTGTGGGCAGCAGTCCACCGGCAGAGGACTTCGTTCCCCTGACGCCGGCGGAGTTTGAGACTGCTGCAAGTTGCCTCAGTGGCAAAAAGACGGCACCAGGCCCAGATGGAGTGCCAGCGCGTGTGCTCGCCATCGCCGCCAAACACATGGAGGAGCGGTTTCGGGACCTCTTCGATCGGTGTTTTGCCACCGGGAGGTTCCCGAAACCCTGGAAGGAGGGACAGTTGTGCCTCCTTCGCAAAGAGGGGCGGCCGGCGGACTCACCGTCGGGCTACCGCCCCATCGTGCTCCTCGATGAGGCGGCGAAGCTGTTTGAGCGGGTCATTGCGATCCGTCTCAACGAGCACCTGTCGTGGACCGGCCCGGATCTCTCCGATGCGCAGTTCGGGTTTAGAGTGGGCCGATCCACGATTGACGCCCTCAAGAGGCTGAAGAGCCTCACAGTGGAGGCCGCGGAGCGGGGGCAGGGAGTCCTGGCGGTGTCCTTTGACATCGCCAACGCTTTTAACTCCATCCCCCACTCCACGATTATGGAGGCACTTCGGTTTCACGGGGTGCCTCTGTACTTGAGGGCGTTGCTGGCAGACTATCTGGGCCAACGGGAGGTCCTCTTTGTTGGAAAAGACGGCCGTCTGCAAAGGCGTGCCGTCGAATCCGGGGTTCCACAGGGCTCGGTCCTGGGTCCCTTGCTGTGGAACCTCGGATATGACTGGCTGCTCCGGGGTGTTCTCCTGGCGGGCATGAGTGTCATCTGCTATGCGGATGACACACTCGTCACTGCCCGCGGGAGAACGTACGGAGAGGCGGCGAGGCGGGCCTCTGCAGGCGGCACGCTTGTCGCTCAGAGGATTCGCCGCCTCGGCCTCAAGGTGGCGCTGGAGAAGACCGAGGCCCTATTTTTCCCTGGGCCCCGGCAGCGCCTCCCTCCCGACGCCCACATTATTGTGGGCGGCGTGAGGGTTGAGGTCAAGGCCCGGCTTAAATACCTGGGCCTTACCCTGGACAGCCGGTGGCAGTTCGGCGCGCACTTCGCCGGGCTGTCATCTCGCCTCATCCGCGCAGCGGACGCGTTCAGCTGGCTCCTGCCGAACCTTGGGGGTCCAAGCTCACGATGCCGGCGATTATATGCCGGCATCCTAAAGAGCATGGCGCTGTATGGCGCCCCTGTATGGGTGGACTCCCTGCATCGGCGGGAGAACGTGGCCCTCCTCCGCAGGCCCCAACGGGCCATTGCACAGCGGGTGGCGAGGGCTTACCGCACTGTCGGGTTCGCGTCCGCATGTGCGCTCGCGGCAACTCCTCCTTGGGAGCTGGAGGCCAGGGTGCTGGCCACCGTCTATGATTGGACGGCAGCGCAAAAGGCGCTGGGTGAGTGGCCAGCCCCTGAAGAGCGCAACGCGGTGAGGCGGGATGCGCGCGAGGCTATGGTCCAACTGTGGAAGGAGGACCTAGCCTCCGCGCAGTTTGGACGCCGCACTCTCGACGCCCTCGGTCCTGTGATCGAGGCGTGGGAGGAGCGGCCGCATGGGTTCCTCACCTTCCGCCTGGTGCAGGTACTTTCCGGACACGGATGTTTCGGCAATTACCTGCACCGAATCGGAAGGGAGGAGTCCCCGTCGTGCCACCATTGCGGCGCGGCGGAAGACTCGGCGCAGCACAGCCTTGAAAGTTGCCGGGGCTGGGAGGAGCAGCGCCGAGTCTTGTGCACCGTTGTCGGCCGGGACCTTTCGCTGCCGAGCATCGTTAGGGCCATGCTCGGAAGCGAAAGAGGCTGGAAAGCCGTTGCCTCCTTCTGCGAGGAAGTAATCTCGCATAAGGAGGCGGCGGAGCGGGAGCGAGAGGACGATCCGTCCCAACCCCGGAGGAGGAGAAGACGGCAATACGACCGTTCTCTCCCTCCCCCCGGTGGTGGCCTGCAGGTTGGAAGTACGGGGGTGCCTCCACCTGCATTGCACAGGCCATCACTGATGGACAGGAATGACCTGGCGCTCCCGGTCATTCCTGTAGCCTCCCCATAAGGGGAGCGTGTAGGGCCTGCCAAGATAGGCAGGCAGTCGCCGACGATGTTGTGGAAGCAAAGGCTCTGCCGATTTCCCACGACATCGTCACGATGGGGATGGAGGAGCGCAGTAGGGTTTAGTGGGTATACCCCTGCCTCGTAACGGCAGGGGGGAGTCCCACACACCTCCCTCTGTCCCCTCGACAGAGGTCGAGAAGGTGCGTAATAGCATTCCCTACTTAAAAAAAAAAAAAAAAAAAAAAAAAAAAAAAAAAAAAAAAAAAAAAAAAAGGTTAGGTTAGGTTAGGTTGGGGGATGTTCACAGAGTTTACGTCCACGTCGTATCCCCCGGTAACGTCGCGCTTGTCCACGGTAACGCAGTGGCAGGCCGGCGGCTAAAAGACTCTGTGCTTTCGATTGCGATTAGTGCGCCTACTTGCGATTTTCCAGTGTCTCGAGTTGTTTCTAGTTGATCCCTGCTACCTGGCTGTTGAGGTTTACTCCGGTTTCAGGCTGAGCGGGCAACTAGGCTCTCGCTGCGCTGAAGTGTCTGTTTGTGTGCGTCGTCAAATTCCTAGAATTTGATGGAGGGTGAAGACCCTTTTGTTAGGCCTTCGGAGCCTGTCTCCAAGGCGGTGAATGTGCAGGTCGGCGATGGTGACGCTAGTCGTCCCAGCAGTTCTTTGTCCGACATAGTGGGAGAACGGGACCTGAGGGTGGAGCTGACACGGCTTCCACTTTCCGGGAGCCATTATGTTAGTAGGGGCGACGTGTCTGACTCTTCGGACACCTCGACTCTAACCGACGCGGAAGAGGGAACAGCCCGCTCTCGGTTTTTACGGAAGCGGAAGACGAGGGAGGAGTCCGGTGGCTCGGACACCCCTTCCGTAAAGTCGGCGAAGGCGTCACCAACGCGTGGGCCTTCTACGTCGAGCCGAGGGCGCAAGCCAACGGCCGGCCATTTTGTGGGCCTCTCAGAGGCGCAAAAAAGTTTAAGCTCCCTCAAAAGGGACGCCGTCCAGAAGGAGCTGGAGGAGCGCGCTGCCGCGAAGGAGCGCCAGGAGCATCTTGCCCGTACCAAACACGGTTACGGGCCGATGCTCTATGATGGCAAGACGGTGGCGGAGCTAGAGGCGATGGTGGCGGAGGAGGCCGCCGGAATCGCGGAGATCGCCTCGAAATGCTCAAACATAAAGGGCACCCTCCAAAAGGCCCTTAAATTGGGGGCCCGCAATGTGCAGGCCATAATGCAGGAAATGGCCAAGCGCTCTGTTTCTGAGGAGACGCAGCGGCTGCAGGCGACCGTCGACCGCCAGCAAACGGTCATCGACGGTCTGCAAAAGGAGGTTGCCAGGCTGAAGGCTGCCGGCAACGCCACGGCTCCTGAGACACAGGTGGCTGTGGAAATGGAGGTGGCTCCGGACGCTCAGCCCGCTCTTTCCACCGACCTTATGTCGGTATTGAGGAAGGTCCTCATGGAGGAACGGGCCTTTACGAGGGCCTGCTTTGCGGGCATTGAGGACCGCCTCCTGCCCGAAAAGCGGGTGCGTCCACCTCTAGCGGCGGACCAAAAGAAGGCAGCGGCCGAGGTAGCTGCGGCTGGCGTACCCCAGTCCAATGTTGGCAAGGGGAAGGGGAAGGGAAAGGGAAAGGGCAAGGGCAAGGCCTCTGAGGCCGTGTCACCGGCCACTCCCGCTCCTGGTCCCTCAGCGCCAAAGCCCAGCAAATCTTATGCCGCTGCTGCGGCTCCTAAGCAGAGTCAAGCTGGGGCTAAGGAGCCCAGGGCTGGCTCTGCTAGGGTGCCGGAGCCTAAGCCAGGTCCGTCGAGGCCTCCTGTGCCTCCACAAGAGGACCTCATGCTGCCCACCACCACGGCCACCAACGACCAGTGGACAAAGGTGGGCAAGAAGAAGAGGGGGATGAAAGGAAAGGCTGCCGCAGCTCCTCCTCCAGCACCCGCGCAACCGACCTCTAAGCCGGCCAGCAAGGGGAAGAAGGGAGCCCCGCCGACTAAGGCCCAAAAGGCCAAGAAAATGGCTCCCCCCAGTACCGCGGCCGTTGTGGTGACTATTTCACCGGAGGCCGCGAAGGGGGGGGCCACTTACGAGTCGGTCTTGGCCATGGCGCGCGAGACGGCGAAGCCTCGAGAGATGGGCATCGAGGCCGTCCGCTGCCGCCAGACGCAAACCGGGGCTCGTATATTCGAGTTCCCGGGCGCCGAGCGTGAGCGGCATGCGGATCTCTTTGCCGCAAAAATGCAAGAGGCCGTCTCCGCCGTGGCCAAGGTGTCGAGGCCGGTTAAAACGTCGCCCCTGGTCATTTCTGAGCTGGATGACTCAGTCACCAGGGACGACGTAGTCGCTGCAATCGCGGCCGTGGGTGGGTGCAGCGCGGAATCAATCCGCGCAGGCGGAATAAGGCGTAGCCGAGGGGGTCTAGGTGCCATTCGCGCGGAGTGCCCTGTGGCCGCCGCAAAAGCCGTCCTCCTCAAGGGGCGGCTATTAGTAGGTTTTAGTTCGGGTGTGGTCCGAGCGCCTGAGGAGCAGCCTATGCGCTGCTTCAAGTGCCTCAGCATCGGTCACACTCGTCCTCGTTGCCCCTCGAGTGAGGACAGGTCGGAGCTCTGTTTCCGCTGTGGCCAAGCGGGCCACAAGGCAAACGCCTGCAGCGGCAAGCCGAAGTGCGCGGTGTGTGCAGCGAGCGGGCGGCCTGCGGGTCACATCATGGGGGGCTCCAAGTGCAAGCCCCCTGCCAAGAAGGGCAAGACGCAGGCCCCTCCGAAGCCTGCCGGTGCGCCTGAGGCTGGTCCAGCCCCAGTCGAGAGTGGTACAATGTCCGAATAATGATCCAGGTTCGACATTGTACCACAATAATGCAGGCGAACGCCAACCACTGCAGAGCCGCCCAGGACCTATTGTCCCAGGTTATGGCCGAGTGGTTGGCGGAAGTGGCTGTGGTCGCTGAGCCGTATTCGGTCCCTGCCAACTGGTTGGGGGACCATGATGGCTTAGTGGCCATCGTTCCGCGGCCCTCCACGGATTCCCCACCCCTCTCGCTCATCGAGAGGGGTCATGGATACGTGGCCGCCGCGTGGGGGGAGATTGCCATTCTTGGCGTTTACTTCTCCCCAAACCGGCCGTTCGCGGAGTTTGAGAGGTTCCTGGAGATACTGGCAGCCGTAGTCCTTGGACTACCGCCCCTGAAACTGTTGGTCCTCGGCGACTTCAACGCCAAATCGGTGCGCTGGGGCAACCCAGCCACTGACGTGCGGGGAGCCGCCCTCGATTTGTGGGCGGCATCTATCGGTGTGTCCCTCCTTAATAGAGGGACAACACACACGTGTGTGCGGCGGCAGGGGGGGTCAGTGGTGGACGTTTCGTTCGCCGCCCCTGCACTCGCCACTCAACTTGTGAGCTGGCGGGTGGACTTGGCGGAGACAATGTCTGATCATCGGTACATCCGGATAGACTTCTCCGCCGAGAACCCGTCGCACGCGCCCCGCACGCGGCAGTCGCCGTTCCCCCGGTGGGCTCTCACCCACCTGGACCGAGGGATGGCCAACGAGGTGGCGTTCGTCCAGGACTGGTTTGGTGCGCCCGCCAGTACCGACGTCGACGCGGCTGCGCTGCAGCTTCGAGAGGCCCTAACCGAGGTGTGCGATGGTAGCATGCCTCGGTCTCGCAGGCCGCCTCCTAGACGCGCCGTGTATTGGTGGTCACAGGAGCTCGCGGACCTGCGGAGAAGCTGCATCGCAGCCAATAGGGAATACACGAGGAGCCGACGTCGACGTCGCAGGGACCTCTCAAATGAGGACCTCCTCTATGCCTCCTACCAGGAGGCAAAGTGCCGTCTTAAGGTGGCCATTGCCGAGGCAAAAGACCACGCCAGGGCGGAAATGCTGGAGGGTTTGGACAACGACCCGTGGGGGAGACCGTACAGGGCGGCGCGTAAACAGCTGCGCCCCATCGGTCCCCCGGTGACGGAGACCCTCCAGCCGGATGTACTGGATGGGGTGATCCGGGTTCTGTTCCCGGTTAGAACGAACTTCACCCCACCAGTGATGAATCCGCCTGTGGGCAGCAGTCCGCCGGCAGAGGACTTCGTTCCCCTGACGCCGGCGGAGTTTGAGACTGCTGCAAGTTGCCTCAGTGGCAAAAAGACGGCACCAGGCCCAGATGGAGTGCCAGCGCGTGTGCTCGCCATCGCCGCCAAACACATGGAGGAGCGGTTTCGGGACCTCTTCGATCGGTGTTTTGCCACCGGGAGGTTCCCGAAACCCTGGAAGGAGGGACAGTTGTGCCTCCTTCGCAAAGAGGGGCGGCCGGCGGACTCACCGTCGGGCTACCGCCCCATCGTGCTCCTCGATGAGGCGGCGAAGCTGTTTGAGCGGGTCATTGCGATCCGTCTCAACGAGCACCTGTCGTGGACCGGCCCGGAACTCTCCGACGCGCAGTTCGGGTTTAGAGTGGGCCGATCCACGATTGACGCCCTCAAGAGGCTGAAGAGCCTCACAGTGGAGGCCGCGGAGCGGGGGCAGGGAGTCCTGGCGGTGTCCTTTGACATCGCCAACGCTTTTAACTCCATCCCCCACTCCACGATTATGGAGGCACTTCGGTTTCACGGGGTGCCTCTGTACTTGAGGGCGTTGCTGGCAGACTATCTGGGCCAACGGGAGGTCCTTTTTGTTGGAAAAGACGGCCGTCTGCAAAGGCGTGCCGTCGAATCCGGGGTTCCACAGGGCTCGGTCCTGGGTCCCTTGCTGTGGAACCTCGGATATGACTGGCTGCTCCGGGGTGTTCTCCTGGCGGGCATGAGTGTCATCTGCTATGCGGATGACACACTCGTCACTGCCCGCGGGAGAACGTACGGAGAGGCGGCGAGGCGGGCCTCTGCAGGCGGCACGCTTGTCGCTCAGAGGATTCGCCGCCTCGGCCTCAAGGTGGCGCTGGAGAAGACCGAGGCCCTATTTTTCCCTGGGCCCCGGCAGCGCCTCCCTCCCGACGCCCACATTATTGTGGGCGGCGTGAGGGTTGAGGTCAAGGCCCGGCTTAAATACCTGGGCCTTACCCTGGACAGCCGGTGGCAGTTCGGTGCGCACTTCGCCGGGCTGTCATCCCGCCTTATCCGCGCAGCGGACGCGTTCAGCTGGCTCCTGCCGAACCTTGGGGGTCCAAGCTCACGATGCCGGCGTCTTTATGCCGGCATCCTAAAGAGCATGGCGCTGTATGGCGCCCCTGTATGGGTGGACTCCCTGCATCGGCGGGAGAACGTGGCCCTCCTCCGCAGGCCCCAACGGGCCATTGCACAGCGGGTGGCGAGGGCTTACCGCACTGTCGGGTACGCGTCCGCATGTGCGCTCGCGGCAACTCCTCCATGGGAGCTGGAGGCCAGGGTGCTGGCCACCGTCTATGATTGGACGGCAGCGCAAAAGGCGCTGGGTGAGTGGCCAGCCCCTGAAGAGCGCAACGCGGTGAGGCGGGATGCGCGCGAGGCTATGGTCCAACTGTGGAGGGAGGACCTAGCCTCCGCGCAGTTTGGACGCCGCACTCTCGACGCCCTCGGTCCTGTGATCGAGGCGTGGGAGGAGCGGCCGCACGGATTCCTCACCTTCCGCCTGGTGCAGGTACTTTCCGGACACGGATGTTTCGGCAATTACCTGTACCGAATCGGAAGGGAGGAGTCCCCGTCGTGCCACCATTGCGGTGCGGCGGAAGACTCGGCGCAGCACAGCCTTGAGAGTTGCCAGGGCTGGCTGAACAGCGCCGAGTCTTGTGCACTGTTGTCGGCCGGGACCTTTCGCTCCCGAGCATAGTTAGGGCCATGCTCGGAAGCGAAAGAGGCTGGAAAACTGTTGCCTCCTTCTGCGAGGAAGTAATCTCGCAGAAGGAGGCGGCGGAGCGGGAGAGGGAGGACGATCCGTCCCAACCCCCGCTCCGCAAACGAAGAAGGGGAAGGAGAAGACGGCAATACGACCGTTCTCTCCCTCCCCCCGGTGGTGGCCTGCAGGATGGAGGTACGGGGGTGCCTCCACCTGCATTGCACAGGCCATCACTGATTGACAGGAATGACCCGGCGCTCCCGGTCATTCCTGTAGCCTCCCCATAAGGGGAGCGTGTAGGGCCTGCCAAGATAGGCAGGCAGTCGCCGACGATGTTGTGGAAGCAAAGGCTCTGCCGATTTCCCACGACATCGTCACGATGGCGATGGAGGAGCGCAGTAGGGTTTAGTGGGTATACCCCTGCCTCGTAACGGCAGGGGGGAGTCCCACACACCTCCCTCTGTCCCCTCGACAGAGGTCGAGACGGTGCGTAATAGCATTCCCTACTTAAAAAAAAAAAAAAAGGTTAGGTTAGGTTAGGTTTTTTTTTTTTTTTTTTTTTTTTTTTTATTCATATCCTACCTCCGGCTTATGATGCCGCAGACTTTGTTCATCTTTATTTTCATTCATACAAATTCTCGCAATTATCCTTCTCGCACTTCATGCTTCATACTAAATACTCTTTCATTCATCTCTTTCTTTCTTCCGGGCCGAGTGGGATGTTCGGCTTCTGCTACTGCTTTTTCCTTTATTTTATTAAGTAATTTTTCTCTATGGTAGGGTTGCAGGCCAAGTTCTTTTGTTTATATAACTTTTAATTAACTCTATCTTAATTTTTTGTGCTTATATAGTTTATACATATAAATCACCATATATATAAACTACTTAATACTTCTTTTTCTATGACATTTCTTTATTCCATTTCTTGTTCTATTTTATACACTATGTTGGTCACATTTATATTAATTATATATGTGCCAGCATATAGTTCCTCAACTTATTTATTTCTTTTTATAACTTTAGTTGCAATTTTATTACAATACTTAAGGAATTTAGATCTTAGATGTTTTTCCTGCATTATGTCCGCGATTTTATCGGTGCTAAGATCTATACCTATGTCATTTTCTATGTGGTACCTATCGTCTATAAATACTGGACACTCCAGGAGGACGTGCAGTACTGATTCCTCCACCCCGGGGTCACAGATGCACGACGGGTTCTCCTTACACTTGAACCGGTTCAGGTATTCGGAGAATCCGCCGTGCCCCGTCATAACTTGGGTCATAACACTCCCCATCTCGAGTTTTCTCACTGTCCTGTACGCGTCAACGGCATTTGGGAAGAAGACCTTTGTCACAGAGGCCGTATCCCCGGCCCTATATCTCTGGTCCCATTCGGCAAGCGATTCCAATCGGATTTGTCGCTTGACGTATGAGACTGGCACGAGATCATAATCCGGCCTCCGCCCCTTCCTCTTCGCTGCTTCCTTTGCCAGTTTGTCAGCGCGCTCATTTCCCTCCAACCCTGCGTGTGCCTTTACCCAGTACAAGGAAATCTCCTTTTCCTGTATTGCGCAAGTTTTTATATTATGGCGCGCCTTCACCGCCAAGGGGTGGAGGGAGTGAGCGCTTATGACGGTTTCCAGGGCCGACCTCGAGTCACTGTAGACTCCAATACTAGAGTGCTTGCTCTTGACTGCCTCTTCCGTTGCCTTATATATGGCCAGTAGTTCCGCCTGATAGACCGTGCAGTACGGCGACAGTTTTAGACCGACAGACTTTGTCTCGGCTTCTCTATTCCATAAGGATAGGGCAGCTCCGACTTCGTCGTCGATCTTACTGCCGTCAGTGAAGATGCGCACTGCTTGTGTATTGTGAATATCCACATCTTGTCGGTCTACCAGTCTTACGAACTCCAGGTTCATATGGCTTTCGGGGTGTGGGGTTTTAGTGTACCTCACCATTCGCTCAACCTCCCTGTCCTTTAGTGCCGGCAGTGGGACTCCTTTCTTTGTCTCATATAGGGCTGCCATCTCAAGGACCCTAAGGTCGAGTGGCAGGATCCCTGCCAGCAATAGGGCTGAGTTCAGCGACACGGTGCGGTAGGCTTTTGTGATTTTTTGAGCAAACACTCTCTGCACTGCGTTGAGTTGTCTTCGGACTCCCTGCTTTCTCGCTGCCGGCGCCCAGACGCTGGCCGCGTACAGGACAATCGGCTCCATGACTGCCGTGTATATAGTACGGACGACTTCAGGGTGGAGGCCCCAGCTCACGTGGGCTGCTCTGGAGAGCTGCTTATAGACATTGAGGGACTTCCTGCAGACACTCGCAACGTGACTGTTAAAGGTAAGCTTGTTGTCGATGACGAAACCCAGGATTTTTATTTCGGGCACTATATTTATGGGTCTCCCGCCCATGCTCAGGTGTGGTGTGTCATATTTGAGCTTTTTAGTCAGTACCATAGAGTTCGTCTTATGGGCTGCAAATTTCAGTTTGTTTGTGACACCCCACTCCTGAACATGTGTGAGGGCCCCATTCGCCTTTGTCTGAATTTCTAGTGCGGTGTCGCCATCGAACACAAGAACGACATCGTCTGCGAATGCCTGACAGTAGTCCCCCCGTTTCTCCATCGCCTTTAGCAGAGGGTCCAGCAGTAAATTCCAAAGGATTGGTCCCCCTATGGAACCCTGTACGCACCCCTTGGTCGTTTCCTTTTTGTGTTCAGCCCCTGCATGCCTTACCTTCACCGTTCTGTTGGATAGGTAGCTGTTCATGATTCGTCTCAGTCCCAAAGGGCACCCCTCCTCTGTCAGCCTGGCTTTGATGGCAGGCCACCAGGCGTTATCGAAGGCTCCCTCTATGTCCAGTGAGACCAATACTACCAATTTTTTAGCATTGATTCTTCCACGAATGTGGTGCACAAGGTCATAGAGGGAGTCCTCGGTGCTTCTCTGTGGCATGAACCCATATTGCCTTTGGCTTAGCCTTGGTATGAGATGCCATTTGAGCCGTGAGACGATCATTTTCTCCAAGATCTTTCCCATTACGGGGAGGAGTCCTATGGGTCTATAGGATTTGGGGACCGAGTAGTCGGTTTTCCCGGGCTTTTTTAGGGCTATGACTGTGGCTTCTTTCCACAACGTGGGAAAGTGGCCCAATTCCAGGCACTTGTTGAATATGACCAGAAAGGTTTCGGGGTCTTGCCGAATGGCGTGGCTGCAGATATCGGCCGTGTGTCCGTCTGCCCCAGGGGCCTTTTTTGGGTTAAAACCTTCCACTGCAGTCTTCAGTTCGACCATAGTAAATGGAGGGTCATATGGTTCATCATGTGCCCTTTCATTTATTTTGTCTGCTATCTGTCGTATTATGCGGTGGTCGGCATTATCCTCTTCCTTCGAGTCCTCTGGGTAGAAAGTCTCGGCCAGCAGCCTTGCCGATTCGGCAGGTCCCTTTTCTCCGCCACTCCCTGCAAGAGGCAGATCCTCCTGTCTGGATGTTGTCCTACCGATCACTCGGTATATGCCCTCCCATAGGCCCTCTCTATCCTGTCTTTCGCAAAACGCTTTCCAACTTTCTGTTTGTGCCTTCTTAACTTCTTGTTCATACTTTTCTTTTGTTTGCAGGTACTCATCAATGACTTTTGCTCTTCGGATCGGTGCCGCGCGATGGATTCTGCGTTTCTTGGTTTTGACCTCTTGCTTCATAGTAGCAAGAGTCTCGGACCACCACGGAAATGTTGGTTTACTATTTTGTACTTTCCTCTTTATTGAGTTATTACACGCTATTGTTATACTATCCTTATATTTGTCTACTATTTCATCTAACTCGTTTGTGTCTTTAATGTTTTGTATGTCTTGTGTGTTTAATTTATTTTCGATTTTAAGCTGGGCCAATTTCTCATGAAATTGGCTCCAGTTTGCTTTTTTAGTATTATAAATTCTTGTCGTTCTTTTTATGTTTAGACCTATGGATTTTTGTAACTTAATTTTGAAAATGATTGCGTTGTGGTCCGAATTTGTCAATTTCTCCTCGATTCGCCAATCCACCACACGTCCCAAAATGTCCGAGGAACAAGCTGTAATATCTACATGGCTGGTGTATGTCTTTCCTCCCCTAACAGTATCAAATGTGGGAGTGTTGCCATTGTTGAGTACCTGCAAATCCATCTCCGCAAGAGCCCCTGCCATTTCTTCCCCCCTAGCATCCAGTTTATCGCCACCCCATAGAAAGTTTTTCGCGTTCGTGTCCCCGCCCATGATTATTGCATTTGAGCCTACTCCATTTACTGCTTTTTTGATCTGCTCCAGGTATGGTTCAATCGGGCGGTCCGGCTCGAAGTAAAAGGAGATGGCGACGATAACGACGAAATTTCATTGCTAAAAAAGACTATTGAGCATCAACAAAAAACAATTACCATCTACAAAAAAATTGGGATTTCTGACAACCTAATAACCAATATATCATCACCAGCAGCATATAAAATTCGCAAAATAGTTAGTGAGAGCTCGCAGCCTAAAGTAAGCCAACAAAATTCAAAATCTACTCAAACAAATTTATATTTAGGGCAGATGACAAGATTTGATGAGAAAAAATCTATAAATAAGACATTAAATTATCAAATAAGACGCCAAAATTGTGTCATCCGAAGAATGAAAAAGCAATTAAAACAAATAGTAAGAAATAAAAAGAAAATTCTTAATATTTTAAAAAAACATACTTCAACAAAGAATCAATCTCAAAAACAAGAAGTCGTTTCACAATCACCAACAGATACACAATACCTAATACCAAAAACCAGCTCACAAGAAAATGAAACAAAACCATGTAAATTTAGTGATACCCAGGATCAAGCGCAAACGAAAGACATTAAACAGCAACAAAAAATCTTTATTTTGGGTGATCAACAAGTGCGAGGCTTATCGGACCAAATAAGAAAAAGTAGGCAAAACAAGTGGAATGATGTATATACTGTAGAATCATTAGTGAAACCAAATGCAGACTGTAGTGAAATATTAAAAAATACTGATGAACTCCTTAACACTTTAAATCACAATGATATAATTGTATTAGGAATTGGTTGTAATGAAAAAAATCCCTATCAATTTTATTCAGAAATGTGTTCATTTGCAAAAAAATTTAAAGACTACAAAATTTTTGTTTTAAATGTTATATTTAATCCTTATCTAAATGTTAATTTGTTAAATCAAAACCTTAAACTTTGTTTAAATAATTATTCACATTGTCAATTTGTCCACAGTGACTATATTTTGCAACCAAATGGTTTAAAAGTAATATCAAACTACATACAATCAAAAATTTTCTTCAAATTAAATATTGAGATTGATTACATAACATATAAAAAATTATACATAAGTCCAAAATATGATATGATTAGAAAACATAATTATGCAAAAAAAAGTTTCACAGGTAACAAACCTCAGAACACAACAAAAATATGCACGAGGGACTATACCCTATTTTTTCTCCAAAATAGACATAAAAAACAAAAAAGTAGTGCAGGATAAATGTAATGCCTCTGTAAATTATAAATATAACGAAAGATGTAAACGTGGGACGATACCTTACTATTTCTCTAAATTAAATAAAAAAGACTGTACATATGGGTCGACTAACAGCTTTTTTCGAGACTAAAACTTACAACATGACTAAAAGAGTAACACTATTACATCAAAATATAGCGGGTGTGTTTGCCAAGAAAGATATTTTGGAACTAACTTTGGATGAACTTTCAAACAAGATCGGCGAGATAGAGATAGTATGCTTATCTGAAACTTTCATAAAATCAGGAAGGGAACAAAATCTGAAACTAAATAAATATAATGTAGGAGCATATTATTCTAGAACTAATGAGTCAAGAGGAGGCACCACCATTCTTTTAAAAAAAGGATTAGAATACAGAGTTATAGAGTTGGCCCCATGCATTACAATGGAATTTGAATATTGTGGATTAGAAATATTAAATTATAATATGATTGTTATTTGTATCTATCGCAGTCCTCTAACAAAACCTGACAGTTTTTTAAGAGAACTGGATCTACTAATGGACAAACTTATTAAGGGTAAATTATATAAAAAATCAATTATATTATGTGGTGACTGGAACATTGATCCTCTAAAAAATAATAAATACTCAAGAAAGTTAAATACTATTATAACAAACCACAATCTAAAAAATCATATTACATGTTATACAAGAAAAAAATCGTGTTTAGATCTAATTGTTACCAATTTATTGCAAGTGAATGTAAAAATACATAAATTACATCTTTCAGATCATGAAACAGCTCAGAGCATTACTCTTGATATCAAAACACATAAAGAAATGTTAAGAAAATATTGGTTTGAAACAAAATTTGACTATAGCAAAGAAAACATAAATAAATTCAAAAATGCTATAAGTAACTTGTCCTTCAAAGATGTTTTTATGGATGTTTCGTAACCGTAAGTTACGACGTCCTATTTTCTTATTTCAAATTTGGCGCCGTAGCTTAAGATGGGGCTGTTGGCTCGTTTCCCTTGCGGGCGGGAGTAACCGACCAATTGCAGAACAGTTTGATACTGTTCATACGATTTCGCCCAATCGCGACAGCCGGTTTTGACTATACGTCAAGACTTCTTCGCTGGACTCCATCGCGAGAGGAGTTCCGTGTGTGTCCTCGTGGTGATAGAACACTCTAGACCGGCTGAACCCTAGAACTTAAACTGTGTGTGATTCTTATGTGTGGACTCCATAAAAACTGTATCTTTCAAGCATAATAATTAGTGTCGACAAGAAGATAAAGAAAGCGCCGTGGAAGAAAGCAGCTGCTGGCGGTTCGTACGTGGCATGCAGGTTAGTGCTCTCTTCTTGTGAGGGGAATCGTTGGCAGCCCCATCGTCTCTTTCTGCTGCCTCCCAAAATGTGCGCTGTATAGCGACCAAAGAGCCGTTTGCGCACATTTTTTCTGGTGCCGAAACCCGGGAGGATTAGAATAGGAACCTTATCTAGCTTAGATTACCTTTAGATAGGCCTAATTCGCATCCTAATAACAGTTAACATCTATAATTTAACGATATTGCATTGCATTAACGTAATTCATTTCATTCAACTCCTTTGGTGAGAAAAATTAGGATCTACCTGCATTCCTTCACTTCGTACGAACAAAGAAATCGTAAAAATTATCTTTCTTAGGCATTAGATACATGAAGGCATATACGTTTTAGATCGTACATTGATTAATAATTGTGTTTCAATTTTAACTCTTCACTAGAAAGTTTTAATTCGAAATTTTAATGCATAACGCTTCGGTATAATCCGTCCGGCTTACGTTGAACGTAAGACGTTGTACCGCTCGATACATTTGTACGCTCTCGCGCGCCTTCATAATTTAGTCGGGTAATCGAAGTCACCTAACCGTTGACCATACCTTTTTAACCATACGTACGAACGAGTTGTAGGTATGCATTATCCATCGATAACTTCGATTATAGTTTTAAGATACAGTTAAGTAGAATAGGATCTTTCACGTCTATTCTTTTAAATTCGCTTTAGACGTTTCGTACATATTTCCACATTTTGATCGTTTTCACAGATTAACACTTAGAAGTTAAGTTTCGCTTCTAGGTAATATTCACTCGACTCGATCGACTATCCGTAATTACCTAGATTCTTATCGCTTATTCTTCCCATCGGAACTCGTTTTGTTTTTATGTACCTGCGACGTTTACAATACAGACGTAGGTAAATAACTTTTCTGAAGAATAAGAAGCCGGTTCTAGGTCTCATCACCCTTATCATTTAGCCAACTAAAGTTGCAAGTACACTTTCCGTTCACTATATTCTCTACACATAAAGTGCATAGGTATTTATTGTAGTAACTTCGTTTCCAAAGCCTTTGTTATTCATTTTCTAAATATTATACGGTTAACATAGTGCCGCGGCTCACTTACACATTTAATAACTATTGCATATTGAGTGTATTTCGTTATAGTGAATCTTATCGACTTGTATGACGGGACGTCCTTCGTATTCTATGTGTTCTTTACTTATTCGTTCGCATAGAAATCTCACGTCCGAATAGGCTGAATGGTAAAAATAAGTGACACACATGTATTCGTAATTAAATACAAGTTTTAGTAAGGAATTTAACACTCGTAGTAAGTACTACCTATCGCTTTTAATTTCCTTAAATCCGTTTCGCACTATACTTATACGCTATCTGTTCTCGTATAGTGTCGAAGGCGCTTTATGTTTGGAATTCTCGTAGCATCTGGTTCATTGTTTCGCCGAGGTTCTAACGTAATTCTTTTCATTGCGTTTGACATTTCGTGCGTTTTAAGTTAAACTTTTATACTGATAAGTAGGTAAATAAATACAGCTACTTTTCGTATCGTTTTTTCTTCAATCGTTTAGCGTTTTTAATCTTTTAAAAATGTCATATCCCATTCGACGACGCCCTAAGCACGCTCCGACATCTAAAAAGCGTAAGTCGCTCGTTATGGATGACGAGCCATCCATCCAACAATTAGGCGCTGCCTCCACGGGCGAGAGAATCGCGGCGATATTATCGTCGTGCCACGTATTTCTTATGGAGCCGTCTCCACACGGCGATATTATCGCGGCGATGCGACGAGTGGCAACGAGGGCGCGATACGTCATTACATCGCCACGAGCCCGTCGCGACTAGCAGCGGGCCCGCCGCGCGCTCGTGGCGCTCTCGCAACCAGCGCGCAGCGGGCGCACTGTCAAACGCAGCGTCATTTCAGCGTTGCCTCTCGTCAAGCAAGGACATTTCGACAAGTTTTTTAAACAATAGTACAATGTTTGACATTGAAAAGTTTATACTTGAAGTGAGAGAGAGACCTGCCCTTTACGATGTTCAGTTGGCTGAGTATCGAAACAGAGAAATTAAAGCAAAGTATTGGTATGATGTGGGAAGTGCTATGTTCACAGAGTGGGATGATCTAACCTCTAAAGAAAAAAAAGAAAAAGGTAAGCGTACAATTTTATTTATTTTTAGGTAATTTTTGTTGTTATAATTGTTAGTTTTTATTGTCTATGGTGTAACAAAATAAAATACATTCGTCGGTACGAAACCGTTGTTTCAACAATAATTATTAGAAAGATAATTTTCATTAAATGATGTAGTCTTTTTGCCAAGGAACCGCGCCCACTGTGTTAAAATAATCTTTAAATAAGTTTCGAATATGCAACCCCGAATTCCTTGTCCTTTGAAGTACGGGTGTCATATTTTGTTGATTGGATATGTCTTCATTTTCCCCGTCAGTGGCATTTAATGCTCGACGCTTTATGAAGTTGTGCAAAACGCAAGCTGCTTTTATTACAAGAATTGAACTGTCTGGTTGAAGATTTATTGTATTATGAAATATGCGAAATTTTGAGGTGATTTGTCCAAAGACACATTCCACGTAACGTCTTGCACGAGACAGTCTGTAGTTGAAAATTTTTTTATCCGTAGGAAGACATCGACCTGGATACGGTCGCATTAAATTTCGATGAATGCCGAAGGCCTCATCAGCTACAATCACATATGGCATTTTGGGTCCGCCAAATACCAGTTCTTCTTCTTCCGGCAAATCAAGAGCTTCTTCATTTAGCTTCTGGCCTAGAATTGAAGATTGAAATATGGTAGAATCATTTTCACGACCATAAGAACCTACGTCAATCACAGTAAATAAATAATTCGAATCCACCAAAGCCAATAAAACGATTGAGTTGTACTTTTTATAATTAAAGTATAGAGAGCCGGAATTCCGGGGGCACTGAATTCGAATGTGTTTGCCGTCTAGCGCTCCCAAGCAATGTGGGAAATTCGCGTTGTCTTTAAATCCCTCTGAGATTCTTCTCCATGATTCTTTGTTCGGGGCTGCCATTTCTGTAGGTGCTAGCACTTTCCATATAATTCCACATGTTTCTTTTATTAATTTTGTCAACGTTTTTTTCGAAATTCTGTACTTATTCTGAAGGCGTTTATAACTTGTTCCAGAAGCGAGATATCTGGAAAATGACATTATATTTTAAAAATATACTTTATCATATATTTTTTTTTATATAGAATAGGCTCGCGTTTGTTTGCAATCACACCTGACGGAAAGTTTATTTTTAAATGGGATGAAAAACGAAGACTCCATCAAAGCGTTCGGATTTATTAATCTGTGTTGTTTTTTTATTAAAATACATAATAGTTAATTAATATATGTATACTTATATATACTTATAATATTTAAATTAAAAGTTATTTCTTTGCTTCAGGACTTGAGTTAATGACAAAATGGAAATCTTTAAGGGATCAATTTCGTAAGGAGTTAAAGTTGCAGCAATGTTCAAAATCCGGTCAAGCTGCCTCAAAACGACGAAAGTATATTCATTATGATGCATTACTTTTTTTAAAGAAACACACAGAACACGCTTCAACATCGTCAAACATGCTCAATGAGGATAGTCAAGATGTTTTTGAGGACGACGACAGTTCGGTTAATACCACCCCCAGTGTCACGGAACCATCCACGTCTAATAAAAAGAAAACATTAGTACAAATGTTTCTGGAATCTAATAAAGAGATATCGAATGTTATGCGCGAAAGTATAGATATACAAAGAAATAATGTTCAACCACAGTATCGTGACGAGCGTGGAAATGAGGCATTTTTCCGTTCGTTGGTACCACTTATGGACAAAATAAAAGAAGACTGTTTAATTGATGCCAGAACTGAGATTATGGCCGTAATTAAGAAATACACACCATCATCACATACACTGCTAGACTCTTATTCTCGTACATCCACACCAACAAGCGAGGACGATATTGCTCAAATGTTAGAACACTTTGATGAAATGTAAACTATAAGTTTTGATTTTATGTAAGCGTTTAAGTAAAATAAATCTGCTTTAAACTTACTGTAGTGTTACTGCTAATCTTTCACATGGCCCGATACTTTTCCTCATATTAGTATCTTGCTTTGATAAGTGTCTTGATAGTAAACTTAACAGTTCATCGAAAACAGGAATTGGCATTAAATATTCATCTTCAAACCATTCTGGATGATTTCGATATTCTTCATAATTCACATGGAAATGTCCATGACTTTCACGACGTAGCAACATGGGATGTGTCCACCAACGGCGCTTTTTTTTCCTTCTTAACAATAACAATAACTGCATATTCACTAGCGTACTTGCAGAAGCACCCCACAACACTATATCCATAATAAAGAATTATTTTATTGACTGAGACACTACTTATTTCGCTCTCGTCTGGCACATAACTGAATTCTTTCTTTCACAACGCGTCGTCAAGGAAACGCGACGATTCCGTTACGAGTCGTTGCGGAAACGCGACGATTCCGTTACGAGTCGCGACGATACGTGGCGTAATTATCGCTCGTTCGTGGAGATTCTCCGACGATAAAAGCGCGGACTCGTCGCGATTCTCTCGCCCGTGGAGGCAGCGCCTTACCGGTCTTACGACGCAAGCGCACCCTCGTGTTAAATCGATTGCGGAAAACACTAGAGGTCGCGCAGAAAGCAAAAGAAGATGTAAGTCAGATTCATTCGTTTCTTGCTCATTATTCGGTCGTGTCAAAACTTTGTGATACGTTCGAGCAGGTTCATTCTGACATCTTATGCCTGGTAGATGGTGAGTCGGAAGAAAAGGAGGACGTTATTCGTGCCGAATTCGATGAGATATATTTTACCGTCGTGACCATTCATAGACAGCTGTTTCCGTGTATTGCCGAATCGTCTGTTCCTTCGCCTACCGTGCCCGACCGTTCGTGCATCTCAAATGTTAAGCTGCCTAAAATTAAAATTCCTACGTTTTCAGGTTTAATAAAATCGTGGCCTGAATTCTATGATATTTTTAATTCGTTGGTCCATAATAACGAATCGTTATCAGATAGTGAACGTATGCATTATCTCGTCTCATGTCTTGATGGTGAAGCTCTCGGTCTCATTCGTACGTACCCTATCCAAGGTACCTTCTACCGTGAAGCTTACGACACCCTCGTTTCGAGATACAGGGACAAACGTGAATTAGCGTTTACGTGTTGGAAAGAAATCTTAAATATTAATTTTAAATCGAACTCGCCTTTCGAGTTTCGTTGTGTTTTAGATCTTGTTAGTGAAAACTTAAATATTCTAAAGGGTCTTGGATTACCGACCGATAATTGGGACTTTGTACTTTGTTACTTAATTTTATCTAAATTAGATTCAAAGACACGTTGTGCATATGAACAAAGTCACACTAACACTGAGCTGCCCAGGTACCAAGAATTAATTAAATTCTTATATACGAAATGCGAGGCGCTCGTTCGTGATACACATTTCTCAGCGCCAGAACGACCTAAGGGTAGTGCTCCCAGCCGTGTCCAAGACAGACCTCAAGCTGTAACCAAGTTTAATAATAAATTGGTTAACTCTAAAACTTCGGTATTCTTTTCCAACACAAAGCAAACGAAACGTTCGTCTGATAACAATCATACCTCTCATTCGCTGTCGGCTCCTAAGACACCTACTACTTCAAACGTCAAGTGTTCATTTTGTTCAGGTATTCATTCTGTCAACCTGTGTAAGTTGTTTGCACAGACACCTGTTACTGAACGAATTGCACACGCTAAACTTCATCGTTGGTGTTTTAATTGTTTACGTCCCTCGCATACCGTAAAAGATTGTAAATCTATTTTTAGATGTCAAAAGTGTCGTCATCGTCATCACACGCTTATTCATAATGATACCGAAGAAAGTACGACTACTCCCTCGACGCCACCAACTCTGAGTAGTCATACTAACGATCAGGTTCAAGCACTTACGAGTTTAGGAAACAATTCGGTTGTGCTTTTATCTACCGCTAATGTGCAAATTCGTAATTCGTCAGGTAACTTTCAAACGTTTCGCGCTCTGATAGACTGTGGTAGCCAAGCCCACTTCATAACCGAACGTGCTGCTAAAAGTTTAGGCATTGAGTTCACACCTACTTCTCGCCGCGTTAGTGGCTTAGGTCATTCGTCTTCTGCCATCTCCGGTACGATTAAAATTGAAGTCGGCGCTCACGGTAAAAGTTTATTTACGGTCGACGCGCTCACGTTACCTAGCATCTGCGGTAAAATGCCATCCTCTCGTATAGACAAGTCCGCTTGGCAGCATCTGCAACACCTCACATTAGCTGACCCTGATTGTCATAAACCTGGTCCCGTTGATCTTCTTCTCGGTGCTGAAGTCTTCGCCTCTCTACTACTTCCTGGGAGCGTGGCTGGAGGACCTAGGCAACCTTCGGCTCTTAATTCCGTCTTTGGCTGGCTTCTGTTGGGAACTGCTGGTGACAAAGAAGATCTCCAGTCGTTTTTTGTAAAAGAAGATGACTTACCTAATGAAGAAGTCAAACGATTAGGGGAATTAGACTCATTCGCATCTTCATCGTCCGATTATTTAACTACTGATGAAGAACGTTGTGAAGCCATTTATGCAATTCAACATTTTCGTAATCCCGTGGGAAGGTACGCGTATACCTTGCTTTTCCGAGGATCACGTGACATCGCTTTCCATTGCTTCCATTCTCTCGAAAGAAACCATATTGAAAGTTTAGAGTTCCGTAAACCATACAATAACTTTATTACAAATTATTTCGACTGTGGTCACCGGCATCGTGTTCCCCTGGATATACCGAATCCAAGGAAAATATTTTAATTCTCATCATTGTATCGTATCGTATCTCGTTATCATCGTTATCGTTTAATTTTCAATCTAGTTAATTCGTCGATAGTTTTTTTCCTTTTAGCCGACCTATTAAAATTTGTAAAGGACATTTACGTTCCCGTTCTCCCGTGTACGGGTTCTGTTTGCTCGGTCTGACTCCATCGTTGTGCTTGCGTGGATTCGCTCTCACCCTTCACGTTGGAAGGCATTCGTCGCGAACCACGTAGGTCACATTCATGACGTCATTCCTGGCGCTCGTTGGGGACATGTTCCTTCGGAGGATAATCCAGCAGACATAGTCTCGCGCGGTCAGCTTCCTTCAGCTCTTGCCACTAATCGCTTATGGTGGGCGGGCCCGTCATGGCTGCTCCAACCATATTTCTTCTTGGCCCGTTTCTGACGGAAGTCCTGACGTTCATGTTGTTGAATCCGTAGAACGAAACCCTCATTCGTTGCTCACTCAAAGTGATGCATCCGTTTCTTTTATAGATTCTTTGTTAGACCGTTATTCGTCTATTCGTAAAATTCAGCGTTTAATATGCGTCTGATTTTTTTTATTGATTTCATACGAAATAAATACATCCGCTGTTCCAATCCTTTTTCTAATCGTTCGGAACTTCGTAACACACTTATGATCGTCGTAAAACACGTTCAATCGAGTCATTTTGCTTTGTAGATAAGTCAATTGCAGGATGGTAAAGTTCTTACGAAGCAAATGCGTAAGCTTAATCCGTTTCTGGATCCCCATGGGCTTCTCAGGGTGGGCGGCCGGTTGGCCAGATCGGATCTTGAATTCGAGCGTAAATACCCCGCTCTGCTCCCTCGTGAATCCAGACTCACCAACCTGCTCATTGAAGCTTTAACGTTAGAGCCGTTAACGTCCGTTCCTGACGAGGATTTTACCTCTCAGAACATTAATCGCCTCGGTCGTTGGCAGCTCATTTAACGATTCCAACAAGATTTTAGAAACGTTGGAGGTTAGAATACCGCCAGACTTTAACTCAACGGGCAAAGTGGACTACTCATTCCAAGCCGTTATCGGTTGGATCGGTTGTAATTCTCAAAACTGAGACCTCTGTACCTCTACATTGGCGTCTAGCACGCGTAGAAGAATTACATACTAGCCCGGACGGAATAGTGCGTATCGCAACCGTTCGTACGAGCAATGGCTCTCGCTTAACGAGACCATTGGCAAAGCTCTGTCCCTTACCTAATTCTTTAGATTAAGGCGTTATTCATTAACCTCTTATTTGTGGCTATACCGGATCCCGGTATGACGTCAAACAATCACATCTGTGGCCTATACCGGGAATCGGACAAGATAAGGGCACTCAGTTTTGTTTGAATTGCAAGCACCATAGACGTTCTATCCTTTTGTAGCGTATTGTAAAATGTTCAGGAAGAAACGAGATAGCTAGTGATTCATTGGCTTCAACGAGTTCAATACGATAGAACGAAGGTATATGTCAGTGAAATACTGCATCGGTCGGTCACATATTGTTTGTTTAAGTTTGTTGTAAGTTGTGTTTGTGATTATTGTGCGACAAAATAAGAATAACATGGACAGATAAATAATGTTTCATTTTAAATAATAATTTTTAATTGTGTCGTTCTTATTTTAAGTAAAAACATATCTTAGAATTGGACCCTATGTTACCTAGTTAGAAACATGATTCTGTTGTCGGCTAATTTAATAAATAAATAAAAAATAAGTAAAATAATAAATTTACATAAAGTATAGTATTATTATGACCGAAATTGAGCAAAATTCTGATTAGAATCAGAAATAATCCAATTAGAAAGTTATAACCCCTGTCTGTGGCCATACCGGGATTCGGTTATCGCTTTATCTGTGGGTATGCCGGGAATCGGTTTCACAGATGCGCAAAATCAGCTAAAGAGGGCTCCACAGTGGAGATGTTAAACCGTAGTTTTAAGCTCTTGTTAGTATATATGCCTTCTCGTTCTAAGTTAGATTCTTAGTTCATATTCTCGTTCTAAGTTAGATTCTTAGTTCATATTCTCGCTCTAGGCTAGATGCTTAGTTCAAATTCGTCTAAGGTTAGGGATAGTTCTTAGATTAGGTTGAAAATACCTAAAGCGTATTTTGGTGGGCGGAATGTTTCGTAACCGTAAGTTACGACGTCCTATTTTCTTATTTCAAATTTGGCGCCGTAGCTTAAGATGGGGCTGTTGGCTCGTTTCCCTTGCGGGCGGGAGTAACCGACCAATTGCAGAACAGTTTGATACTGTTCATACGATTTCGCCCAATCGCGACAGCCGGTTTTGACTATACGTCAAGACTTCTTCGCTGGACTCCATCGCGAGAGGAGTTCCGTGTGTGTCCTCGTGGTGATAGAACACTCTAGACCGGCTGAACCCTAGAACTTAAACTGTGTGTGATTCTTATGTGTGGACTCCATAAAAACTGTATCTTTCAAGCATAATAATTAGTGTCGACAAGAAGATAAAGAAAGCGCCGTGGAAGAAAGCAGCTGCTGGCGGTTCGTACGTGGCATGCAGGTTAGTGCTCTCTTCTTGTGAGGGGAATCGTTGGCAGCCCCATCGTCTCTTTCTGCTGCCTCCCAAAATGTGCGCTGTATAGCGACCAAAGAGCCGTTTGCGCACAATGAAACATGATACCAATGCTTCATTTAACATCTTTCATGATTACATACAACTTTTCCATCAATTGTGCTTTCCTAAATTAATAGTAAAAGTTATGAAAAAGCCTATCAGAAAAAGATGGATTTCTAAAAGTCTAAAAAAATGCTGCATACAAAAAAGAAATCTGTATATTAAATATCAACGGTCATCTTTCAATAAACATAAAAATAAAAGACATTATAAAAAATATTCTAGAATTTTAAAAAAATGCATCCTTGGAGCCCAAAAACTAGAAAATAACAAGTATATAGCTAGATCTAAAAATAAATGCAAAGCTGCTTGGGCAACTATTAAAGAAGTTTTTAATAATAATACTGTTGCAAATGATATTCAAGAAATTACTGCTAATAACAAATCAGTTAAAAATCCTTATGACATTTGTAATTTATTTAATGACTTTTTTATCAATGTAGGAAATAGTGTGACTAATGAAAAAAATATACTTACAAATAGATATAGAATTCCCAATAACGAAAAGACTTTGTTTTTGACGCCAACTGATGATAGAGAGATATATAATATAATAATGTCATTAAAAAACACAAACTCAACAGGCTATGACTTAATAAGCACAAAAATTTTAAAAGTTGTTGCTACATATATCTGTGGACCAATCAGTCACATCATAAATCAGTCTTTTACACAGGGTATATTTCCAGACAGACTAAAATTATCCATTATAAAGCCACTCTATAAAAAAGGAAATCACAAAGACATTAATAATTACAGGCCTATCACTTTAATCCCTGTGCTAGCGAAGGTTGTTGAAAAGACAATGTCCAAAAGGTTATATAATTTTCTTAATTCTTCAATGATCCTTAAGAATGAACAATTTGGTTTTATGAAAGGTAGATCTACAACAACAGCATGTTATTCTTTAGTAAAATATGTATTTGATAGCTTAAATGAAGGGACTCCTATCTCAGCGATCTTCCTAGATATGAGTAAAGCTTTCGACCTTGTTTGTCATAGGAAGCTATTAGATAAACTATATCAATATGGAATAAGAGGAACATCATGGGAATGGTTCCAAAGTTATTTGGGCGAACGTAAACAGTATGTGGAAATAACGAGAATTGTAGATAATAAGAAAATTACTTTTAAGTCAAACTTTAAACGAAATAATAATGGAGTGCCTCAAGGAAGTGTCCTGGGTCCACTTTTATTTATAATCTATATTAATGACCTTCCAGATTGTATAAATGAAAAATGTATATTGTTTGCTGACGATACTACTCTATTAATAAAATGTGCTGACAAAAATAACTATAATGACAAAATTAACATGGCTTTGAATGGGACGATAAAATGGCTCAATAATAATAATTTAAAAATAAACATTGAAAAAACCAAATTAATGCAATTTCAATACCAAAATAGTTCTAATCCAATCATTAATATATTCTATGAAAATAAACAAATTGACAATGCTGATTCACATTTATTTTTGGGTATAATAATGGATAAATATCTAAAATGGGATACTCATATTGAGAAAATGATACGAAAGTTAGATAAATTTATTTATGTACTGAAACGCTTGTGTCAAACAGTTTCGAGAAAGGCTGCTATAACAGCCTACTATGGATATGTCGAATCTGTGCTTCGCTATGGAATAGTCCTTTGGGGTAATGGTACCAACTTTGAAGATGCATTTAAATTTCAAAAAAGGTGCATTAGATCTATATGCGGGTTAAAACCATTAGATAGTTGCAGAGAGTACTTCAAACGTCTTAATATTCTCCCATTACCCTGCCTATATATCTATGAAGTATGTGTCTTCGTAGCAAAAAACTACCACCTATATCAAACATATAACGATGTAGGTCAAAGTAGATGCAGACACAAAAATAAACTGTGGTTTCCAAAACAACGCTTAAAAAATTTAAAAAAAAACACACATTGTATGACAGTAAAAAATTATAATCACTTACCAGAGAAGTACTCTAAATTGAATATTAGGCAGTTTAAAAAAGAACTATTAGAACTACTTAATGTAAAACAGTACTATAATGTTAAGGACTTTCTCAATGACAAATATATATAACATTGAACTGTTTTGTTATCCAATTACTGATGTTAAAATAATATGATCCAAGAAATTTATTATTGACATTATCTTTGTGAATTTTTATTAAATCTTTATTAAACATAAATTATAACTATTGACATTTACATGACTGAATTTTTTGACATTTCAATGGCATTTAATAACTATACAAAATTGTTAATTCATTTTGTGTTACTAAACTTGTTATCTTCTTTATATTATTATAAGTCTGTTAAATCAATTTATTTTGATATGTAAAAATTTGCACACTGAGTTATATCGGTAAAATATGCAGGTTAATTATAATGTAACAACTTATATGTACGCATATTTATGCAAATAAATAAATTCATTCATTCATTCATTCATTCATTCATTCATTCATTCATTCATACTCCAAGCGCTTGTCCGGATCCTCACCACAACAATGTTGTTAGTGGTGAGTTCTGGGTACTGTATGACATCGATATTATCGTCGAAGACAGCTATTGCTGCCTTCACAGTCCCTTCTCCCTGCACAGCGTTTTGGAATATCCTCGCCCCCCTATAGCTCTTCATACACCTTATGCGCCCCACATAGGGCTCCTGGAGCAGCGCAAAGGTTATTCCCCGTTTCGCACATTCTATCAACAATTCGTTTGTCGCCAAGTCCATTCTTTGTAAGTTCGATTGGGCTACTATCATGGGTTTTCTATGCGGTGGCGTGGTTTGGGGGTTTTGTCTGCTGTTTACAACCTGATCAACTTTAGCAGTATGCCACGCTAGCTCTTGCTAGGGCATCCCATTTTTTCCTGACTGGGCATTCAGTGCTAAATGCATTATGTGCTGCGTTCTCTAACTTTGCTTTTGTGCAATTACAGCACGTGGGTTCCGTACCAGTCAGCAGGTCAGTGCACTCTGATCTCATATGCGGTCCTCCACAATGCGAGCATTTTTCTATAGTATCCTTGCAAAACCGCTTGCCATGGCCATAGCCCAGGCATTTAGTGCATTGCATCAAGGGGGTCTGGTCCATGACTCTCACGTTTTGCAAGTCTACTCTCAGTCTCCCCATGGCCATTGCTCTACGCCAGATTTTGGGGGATACTGTCACTATTATATGAGTGGTGTGAGGGTTTCTGGCTTTTCTTCTATATTTTATTTCCATTCTATCCTCCTCATTGTCGAGGCTGTCAAAGACAGACTGATTTTGCTTTCTCAAGGCGCCGATTATCTCATCATCTGTATGGATGGTCAGGACGTCCCTGAGAATCAGCAATGGGTCTTTATTTTTGACCTCCTCGACAATGAGGGAGTCCGCTTTTTCTTCCAGTCTCTTCCTAACTTTCTCCCTCTCATCTTTGTCTCTGAATCCTACAATGACCTTCCTATCTTTCGCTTTCCTCACTTTTTCCACCAGCACCCAACCTTCCCGTGCGTCCACAGCCTTTCGGACCTTATTCAGCACTTCGTCTCCCGTTTCTGTTTCATCCTTGGAGGAAACGATTACAGAGTGCAGGGTAGGTCGGGTAGGTTGCTCGAAGGTGTATTTATTTTGGCCCGCCTTGAGTGCACTCGCATATGTCTGTTCACCTTGAGACCTTAATATAGATTGCCGTAGTTTCTCCATTTCTAGTCTATTTTCTTGAAGAAATTTGGTGTGCTCCTTGATTTCATTGCTTAAGCTCTCTAATTCTGTTTTTCTATCCTTTGACAACATATTATCTTCCCCTTTATCTCCTTTCTCCGGGCTCTGGTCTCGTTTGGCGCCGTTCTGCCCCTCCGCTTCCCTATACAATCTGTGGAGGTGGTTGAGGGCTTGCTTCAAGGTCTCCTTTAGGTCCCCTTTCAGATTCCTGGATTCAGTAAGGGCTGCGTGACCCTTACCGAACCAGGAGTTCGCTGATGCTGCTCTTTCCTCCGATGTCATATATTGTAAATTCAGCTTTGGTGAGAACGCCACCCTGCCTATTTTCACCGATTGCTCCTTCTTGGGTGCCTTTCTAGTTCCCGGAGGTACGGCCGTTGATGTTGATGGCTTTGGCGAGGGGGTCTTAGTCATATTTTCCTGTACTGGTGGGGGTGGGCTGGTGTTCGTACCCTTTTCCCCCTCTCCGACACTTCTTGTTACATTGGTAGTAGGTTGTGGGGATATGTTGTGCTTCTGTGCTTCTTGAGCTTGTTTAGGTCTTACGGGAGTTCTTATGCCAAACATATTGGTTGCCAGAGCGGACCTGCTATTTCCTTTTGAGGGCTAGGCAGGATAATCGTCTTGTGCGCGCGCGCGCGTGTGTGTGTTAAGTATTAAACTGATTTCAAAATTTTTTATGCCAAATAATAGGCCGCGTCAGTATTGATTTTTCGAATACCTAAAAGTGAAGGATTTGTACTAAATTTGATAGTTATAGCGGATTTTTTAATTTAATATTTGTTAAAATTTAAAGTATCTGTAAAACCAAAAATGTGCAATTTATTTGAATGGAAACTGTATATAATCGTGTGTTTTGCAGATCCGAATAGTAAAAGCCGAAAAATTCAGTAGGGAAAAGCTTTAAATCAACAAAATAAAGAAATTTCTTTACGGTTAGGTTAGGTTAGGTTAGGTTAGGTTTTAGGTTAGGTTAGGTTAGGTTTTTTTTTTTTTTTTTTTTTTTTTTTTTTTTTTTTTTATTTCATGCATCTACCTCCAACATTGTCGGAGCCTATGCTCGCTATTATATTTTATCTTTCATTCCAGTTCTCGCAAGTATTCCTCTCGCACTTTCATTCCACATACTTGTTCTTTCTATCATACATCTCTTTCACTCTTACGGGCTGGGATAACCCGTCTATTCCAACTACTCTAATCTATCTATTCTTATATTTTATTTTGGGTATAATACAGTACACCAACTTCTTTATTTATTTCTGCATAATTTCCTTATTTCTATTTTATTTCTATCTTACATTACTACTATACTATCACTATATATCTATACATAATGCGGTAAGTGGGTACACAGAGGTTATTTTAATTTATTTATTACATACTAACTTATACTTTCTATTTCTACTAATAATCTTACAGTACTATTTATTACATGTTTTACCTAACTATATATGTATGATATACAGGGTATTTTCCAAAATACTTTGGTATCATACTTTCTAAATCTTATTTCTATTTATTACATCTGTTAAAATTTTTCGACCATATTCAATAAATGCACTTCTACTCAAATCGTTTGATACAATACTTGCTAAATTGTCCCTTGCAACGGCAATTTCTATATTTTGCTCCAGTTCAAACCTCTGCTTAATATATTTAGGACAGTCTAATATTAGATGAAGGATTGATTCGTCGGATTCGGGTTCACACACACATGCGGGGCTGTCCTTACACCTAAAACGGTGTAGGTATGAGGACATCCCCCCATGTCCAGTAAAAAGCTGCGTTGTTAAGGCATCTACGGGGGCCTTTTTTATGATTCTGTAAGCAGCCCTGGCGTCCGGAAAGAACACTTTCGTGACAGACGCCGTCTCCTCCGCCTGGTACCTCCTGTCCCACTCTTCGAGGGTTTTCAGGCGGATGTCTCGTTTGATGTACGAGATTGGACATCTGTCATAATCGTGCCTCCTCTTGGATCTCAAGGCGGCCTCCTTGGCCAACTCATCCGCCCTCTCGTTCCCCGCTAGGCCAATATGGGCTTTAATCCAAAATAAGGAAATATCCTTATTTTGGATTTTGCAATTATAGATTGCCTCCCTAGTTTTAATAGCGAGTGGGTGGGGGGAACTCGAGTTTGTGACGGTGTCGAGTGCCGCCCTTGAGTCACTTAGGATACCTAAACTGTTGACACTGAGTTTTTCAGCTGCTAAGGCTGCTCTACTCAGTGCCAACAGTTCCGCCTGATAGACGGTGCAGTAGGACGGCAAAGTAAACTTTTGGGCTTTGGTTTCGGTGCTTCCGCTCCAAATGGATATGGCTGCACCCACCCTGCCCTCAATTTTACTGCCGTCCGTGTAAATCGTTACAGGGTATTCCCCTGTAATATCTGCAAGATGTTGCTCGTCCATCAGGCTTTGGTATCCTAACGCCAGCGCCTGTGCGGGGTGCGGCATCATTATCGCCGGTGCCATTGTTTCTACCTCTCTATCGGCCAAATCTGGGATGTGTGCCTCCCTCTTAGCCTGGTACAACTGTGCCGCTTCTAGCACCCTCAGGTCAAGAGGGAGTATGCGGTTAGGTTAGGTTAGGTTAGGTTAGGTTAGGTTAGGTTAGGTTAGGTTAGGTTAGGTTAGGTTAGGTTAGGTTTTTTTTTTTTTTTTTTTTTTTTTTTTTATTGCTCTCTACCTCCAACGTTGTCGGAGCCTATGTTCGCGATTTTTACACATCCATTCCAGTTCTCGCTAGCATGCTTCTCGTACTTCCATTCTACATACGTGATCTTTCTATCATTCTTCTCTTTCACACCTACGGGCTGGGATAACCCGTCTACACTAACCATCTATCTATCTATCTTTTTATATTTTATTCGGGGTATAACTCGGTACAACAACTTTTTTTATTTAATTATACATAATTTCCTTATTGCTATATTTATTTCTATCTTATTCTATATATATCTATTTATTATGCGGTATGTGGGGTGTACAGAGGTTGTTGTTAAATTTATTTCTTACATACTATCTTACAATTTCTATTACAGCTAACAATCTTATCGTACTATTTATTATATTTAACATAAATACATATATATGATATACAAGGTATTTTCAAAATACTTTGCTATCATATGTTTAGTTACTTATTTCTACTTACAACTTCTTTTATAATTTTACTGCTATATTCAATAAATGCACATCTACTTTCCTCATTACATATTATACTTGCTAGATTTTCTTTTGCAATGGCAATTTCTATACTTTGCTCTAAATTAAACCTCTGTCTGATGTATTTCGGGCAGTCTAAAATGAGGTGCAGAATTGTTTCATCGGCGTCGGGTTCACACACACATGCGGGGCTGTCCTTACACCTAAATCGGTATAGGTATGAGGACATCCCCCCATGTCCAGTAAACAGCTGTGTTGTTATGGCATCTACGGGGGCCTTTTTGATGATTCTGTAAGCAGCTCTGGCGTCCGGGAAGAACACTTTCGTGACAGACGCCGTCTCCTCCGCCTGGTACCTCCTGTCCCACTCTTCGAGGGTTTTCAGGCGGATGTCCCGTTTGATATACGAGATTGGACATCTGTCATAATCGTGCCTCCTCTTGGATCTCAGGGCGGCCTCCTTGGCCAACTGATCCGCTCTCTCGTTCCCCGCTAGGCCAATATGGGCTTTTATCCAAAATAGGGAAATATCCTTATTTTGGATTTTGCAATTATAGATTGCCTCCCTAGTTTTTATAGCGAGTGGGTGGGGGGAACTCGAGTTAGTGACGGTGTCGAGTGCCGCCCTTGAGTCACTTAGGATACCCAAACTGTTGACACTGAGTTTTTCAGCTGCTATGGCTGCTCTACTCAGTGCCAACAGTTCGGCCTGGTAGACGGTGCAGTAGGACGGCAAAGTAAGTTTGTGGGCATTAGTCTCTACGCCGCCGCTCCAAATGGATATCGCGGCTCCGACCTTGCCCTCAATCTTACTGCCGTCCGTGTAGATCGTTACAGGGTAATCCCTTGTAACCTCTGCGAGATGTTCTTCGTCTACCAGGCTTTGGTATCCCAACGCCAGGGCCTGTGCGGGGTGCGGCATCAATATCGCCGGTGCCATTGTTTCTACCTCTCTATCGGCTAATTCCGAGATGTGTGCCTCCCTCTTGGCCTGGTACAGCTGTGCCGCTTCTAGCACCCTCAGGTCAAGGGGGAGTATGCCGCTGAGTATGAGAGCAGAATTTAATGACACCGTGCGATACGCCTTGCACATTTTCTGCGCAAACCCCCTTTGCACGGCGTTTAGCTGCTTACGAGTCCCGAGCTTACGAGCAGCCGGGAACCATGCGGCCGCGGCGTAAAGCACTACTGGCTCCACCGCGGCGGTATATATGGTTTTTATTATCTGTGGGTTTAAGCCCCAGCTAACCCGCGCTGCTCTAGCTAATTGTTTGTAGATGCCCACAGCTTTCCTGGAGACATTCGCGACGTGGCTGTTGAAGGTCAACTTACAGTCGATGGTAAGTCCGAGTATCTTGATCTCGGGAGACATGCCGATGTCGACCCCCCCCATGTTTAGTCGTGGTGTGTCGTACCGAAGCTTATTGGTGAGCACCATTGCACAGGTTTTGTGCGGCGCAAACCTCAGCTTATGTGCGACACCCCACAACCGTACACTCTCGAGGGCGGCATTGGCCTGTCTCTCGATCTCAAGAGCTGTTGACCCATCGAATATCAACACCACGTCATCTGCGAACGCTTGGCAATACATTTGTTGGCTCTCCATCAATTTGAGCAGTGGGTCGAGTAGTATGTTCCAAAGGATCGGTCCACTGATCGACCCCTGGACACATCCTTTCTCCGTTGCTCTCAGATGTTTTTGTCCTGCATACCTGACCTCTACACTTCTCCCACTGAGGTAGCTGCTGATGACCTTCCTCAGGTTGTCCGGACAATTTTCCTCAGCCAGTCTAGTCTCTATTGCCGGCCACCAAGCGCTATCGAAGGCGCCCTCGATGTCCAGTGAGACTAGTAAAACTAGCCTCTTGGCACTTATTTTATCTCGTATATGTGTCATAAGCGTAACAAGGGCGTCTTCGGTGCTCCTCTGTGGCATGAAACCAAACTGGCGAGTACTGATCCGTGGCAACATATGAAACTTGAGGCGGGCCACCAGCATCTTCTCATAAATCTTGCCGAGGACCGGTAACAGCCCAATGGGCCTGTAAGACTTGGGAGAAGTATAGGTGTCCTTCCCCGGTTTTCTGAGGACTACCACGGTGGCTGTCTTCCAAACCTTGGGGAAGTAGTGGTATGCAAGGCACTTGTTGAGGAGTGCCAAGAAATACCCCGGGTTTGTCCCTATTGCTCTCGCGCATATGTCTGCGGTGAACCCATCCGATCCTGGAGCCTTTTTCGGGTTGAAGGATTGAACAGCGACGTCCAGTTCCTTAGGTGTAAATGATGGGTCGTCATTATGACTCACCACATCATTTAGCGCCTTTGCCTTGGCTCTTATAAGGCGGTGTGCGTCGTTGTCACTGTCAAAGTCATCCTGTGGATAGAATGTTTCCGCTAGTAGCTTCGCGGAACCCTCCTCGTCTAACGTTCTTCCGTTAGCTACTAGCGGAAGATCCTCCTCCCTTTTGGCTGTTTGCCCTATTATCCTATAGATGCTCTCCCACATCCCTTCCCTGTCCTGCCTCCCACAGAAATGCTTCCAGCTCTCTGTTATTGCTGTCTCTACTTCCTTTTCATAAACTTCCTTCTGTTTCAGGTAATTCAGTACAACAGCCTGTCTTCGGCGCGGCGCTGCGTTCCTGATTCTACGCCTGCGTCTGTCGACTTCCTTCTTCAGGCTCGCGAGCTGCTCGGACCACCACGGTACGGTAAGTTTTCCAATTTCTTTTTTTATTGGTATTGTTTTTCCACAAGTAGATGTTATTAAACTATTATACATTTGGATTGTTGTTTCTAATTCGTCTGTTGTGTTAATTTTTTCCAATTCATTTATATTCAAATTTTTGTCTATCATAAGCTGGGCCAGTTTCTCACGAAACTGGACCCAGTTTGCCTTTTTTGTATGATATTTACGAGTCGTCCTTTTTATATTTACTCCTGTAGACTTTTCTAATTTTATACTAAACATTATTCCGTTATGGTCCGAGCTCGTTAGGCTCTCTACGACCCTCCAGTCGTCGACAAGACACAGGATATCATCAGTGCAGGCCGTTACGTCGACATGGCTGCTGTACCTTTTCCCCCCTCGCACAGTGTCAAAAGTAGGGACGTCTCCAGTGTTCAACACATTCAGCTCCATTTCATGTAGTCCACTGTTCATTATTTCACCTCTGGTGTCCTCTGCCATGCTGCCCCACCAGGTGCTCTTGGCGTTCGCATCGCCTCCAACGACTAGGTGTCCTTGTGTCGCACTACTTATAGCCTTCAGGTTGTCTATATATGGCTCGATGGATTTGTCCGGTTCGAAGTTGTACGACACAAGGGTGATTGTCCAGGCTCTAGTTCGGATCCTGACCACTGTGATGTTGTTCGTGGTCAGTTCTGGGCACTGTATTACGTCAAGCGCGCTGTCGAAAATAACGATTGCGGCTTTTACAGTGCCCTCTCCTATACTAGAGCACTGGAACACTCTCACTCCTCCGTAGGCTTTCATTTTTCTTGTTCGACCTACGTAGGGCTCCTGTATCAGCGCAGCTGCCACCTTCCTCTTCTGCGCTTCTAGTAGGAGCTCATTCGTGGCTAGCTGGCTTCGTTGGAGGTTCGCCTGTATGAAGTTATACCTGTGGGTGATGTCAGGGTTGCCCTTAGCAGTAGGACACCGAGTCCCTGGCTATGGTGTCCCATTTTCTTCTTGTTGGACAGTCCGAGCTGAATGCGTTGTGTCCACGGTTATCAAGTTTTGCCCTTTTGCAGTTTATACACTGCGGTGGTATATCCAGTTCTTTGTCCGGGCATTCCCTGCTGTGATGTGGACCACCGCAGTGACTGCACAATTCCACTTTTTCTTTGCAGAAGCGGCGGCCATGTCCATACCCAAGACATCCGGAACACTGGATCAGAGGCGACTGATCTTCTACTCTTACGCGTTGTAGGTCTATATAGACTGATCCAGCTTCCAACGCGCGTCGCCATATCTGGGGGGACACCCTTAGTACGACATGGCCGGCGTGAGGGTTTCTGGTCTTCTTGCGAAAGCGGACCTCCATCCTCACGTCGGTCCCATCGAGATCCTTGAACAGGGATCCGTTCTGCCTCCTTAGTGCGCTCAGGATGTCTTCATCCGTGTTGTATGACAGAACGCCTCTGAGGAGGAGGAGCGGATCCCTGTTTTTCATCTCCTCTACCTTAAGGTGTCCCCCTGCGCCTCTGATCTTAGCGGCAACCCTGTCTCTGTCCGCCTCGGTGCCGCAGCTGACTATAACTTTCGAGTCTTTCGTCTTCTTTATCCTCTCAACTCTAAGGCCACCCTCTCGCGCCCCCAGGGAGTGTCTCAATTTAGTGAGGACCTCCTCACCCGTGTCGGTCTCACTCTCCGACGTCACCGCTATCGAGTGCAGTGGAGCTTTCCTTTCCGGTAAGAATCCTTTCGGTTGGCTGGCCACTGCACTTGCGTACGTCTTGTTGACCCCGGCTAAGTGATGGAGATCCTCACCTTGTCTGTTCAATTTCTCCTGGATGTCCTGGAGCGCCAACTTATTGTTCTCAAGGAGTAGCTGTATTTCTTCCAGTTTTGTTTGCTCCTGAGTGTCTTTGTTTTCTCCTCGGTCCACCGTGTCTTTCGCCATCTCCGCGCCAGGTTTTTTACCTTGCTCGCTCTCCTTAACCAGCTCGAATAGCCGCTGGATGATATTTGCGACTTCAGTCTTTATTTCCGTTTTTATGTTTCGAGACTGGTTAAGGAGATTTTTACCTTTTACCACACATGCCCTTGCTTCTGCAACTTTGCCTAAGGCAGTGTTGGTATTTCCCGGTGTTGTTGGTACTGGGTCGAGTTTGGCAGTGCGTGCGGCTCCAGCTTGCGGCGCCTGTGTTGTTCCGGCGGCAGTGCGGTGTTTAGCGGAGGGTTGGCCATTACCCCTAGATGTTGTGGGGGTAGTATCGGGTTTCTTTGGTTGTGCTGGTGAGATTTTCTGTGTCTGCGCTTTCCCGGTAGTTGTATTTTGTTTGGGCAAAGGTTGGGCAGTGCCTCCAGATGTTGGGCGAGTACTGTCCAATTTAACTGTGTGATCTGGTGAAGTTTGCAATACTGGATATTTGTCTGTATTGGTACCGGTATTTTTCGGGGAGAGGCTGGCATTCCTAGTTACTGTGAATGTTGTCTCTGAAAGAGTTGTTGTGCGCACCGGCAAGGTAGACGGTGCTTGTACTTTTCCAGCCTCCCACTCCCCAATGCTGCGTCTAACAGATGAGCTTTGGGTCGATGGTTCGACCTCGGGAGTACGGTTAGTGCGCTCCGACTCTACTGGACCTAATTTGTTAGGCTTTGCTGGGGTCCTGTACATGTTGGAATTCGTGGTAGAGGCTTAGCAGATATCAAGCCGCACAGCAGCTGTTGTTAATTTTGGGGTACTGTAAACGTTACTCTTTCGTTGTCAGTAATGAATTTGGTAATAAAATTTCAATAACGAATTTATACTACAAAACTAAGAGAAATTTTAATAATATAATATAATAAAATTTATTTATAGGGGTAATGTAAAGGTTACCCCTTAGTCCCAATTTTTGGCTGTATCTATAAATTAGCGGTTTCTGTCAATAAAACAGCAGACGTTAAATTTGTCAATAAGAGAATAAGATAAAATAATTAAATTTGTGTTATATTAAGGAGTAATGTATATGGTTACTCCCTAGTCCGCAATAATCCCTTGCAATTTGCAGGATCTGTCAATAAACAGCTGTAAATGTCAATAAATTAGATAATTCAAGTCAATAGTTATAATATTATAAATATATAATGTATATAAAATGTTCTTCTTGCTTTTTAACTACTTGTGCAGTAGTGTCAATCAGAGCAAAGTATAAGTTGCAGAACAAAATAACAATCACGATCAGGAGTCAGTAGTGTGCATTTATAACTTACTTCTTGACTTAAGACTAAGATTTAAACACAGTCACAGTTTAGAATTTTAAAAATAAAATAATACAAAAGTTATTTAAAATTATAAAATGAAAAATAGAATTATGAAATTTTTTGGGGGGGATTTAAGAAAAAGGGGGGGGTGGGACGACTTTAATATATTAGAGGGCTGAAAAACAAAAATTTCTGTGAAAGAAATTCTTTGCTAGGTGTTATATTTATCAAGTTATTAAGGTTTTAAAATTTTAGCCAAACTGAGTTACGTAATTATAATTCGAAAAATCACTTTTTTATTTAAGGTTTTAGAAATTTTTTATTTATTGAATTCGAGAGGGGTTACCAAAAAAATGATGTCCTGAAAGTTCTAGCCCTCTAGGAGTAGGGGAAGGGGGTTAAATATACAATAAAAACAAAAGACACTAAAACAAAGTTATTGGTGCAGTTTTTCCGCCACACAGCTGTTCACGAAAAATTCAATAACTTTTACAATTTTCTGAATTTTGATTTGAAATTTCTACACTATATTAACTATAAACTAGGCAATATTTAAAAACTAAAATTAAATTTTTTATTGTTTATAAACAGGTAAATATTAAGGTCCAAACATAAAATGTTTCTTACAAAAAACCGCAAATCCTCGGAAATCACATGGAAAAGTGTTTTTCCTCTACGGAAAAAGGTGGTGGGGGGTCTGGGCGGACTCAACCAGCCCAGATCCGTTGTGTCCCAGGGTCTAGCACCCTGGATTCCTGGAGCACGTGCCACGTGGTTTCGGGAAAAAGCTTAATAACTTTTTTTCCATGAGCGGGAAAATTTCCAAATTTTCCCAGAATCTGCCGGGCGGTCAAACGCAGTTGTCCAAATAATAAAAATAATAGGTCGTCGCGACAATTTTGGAGTAATTTTGAAAAAACTGATAATTTTTGTCACTGTTTCAAAAACTTGTTTAATTTCACAGTTCCCAGTCCAAATTTTTTCCAAATTTTCTTTATGGGTGTCCAGGAGGTATTTAACCATCGATTGCACCAGTCAACACTATTTTATGAGGCGATTTTACGTCTATCACACTCAAAAAACTTTGATAAAAATTTTCACTACTAAAAAGTTAAATAACTTTTTTATTTCTGCACCGATTTCAAAAATTTTTTCACCAGCGTGTTGGTGAGGTCAGCGCGCAACTTTTGATGTATAGCACTTGTTTATACACACACTTTATACCACTTTTTCGATTTTTAGTACGCGGAGCTGTGCGAAAACGATGTCGACGCCGGTTAGGTTAGATTAGGTTAGGTTAGGTTAGGTTAGGTTAGGTTAGGTTAGGTTAGGTTAGGTTAGGTTAGGTTAGGTTAGGTTAGGTTAGGTTAGGTTAGGTTAGGTTAGGTTAGGTTAGGTTAGGTTAGGTTAGGTTAGGTTAGGTTAGGTTAGGTTAGGTTAGGTTAGGTTAGGTTAGGTTAGGTTAGGTTAGGTTAGGTTAGGTTAGGTTAGGTTAGGTTAGGTTAGGTTAGGTTAGGTTAGGTTAGGTTAGGTTAGGTTAGGTTAGGTTAGGTTAGGTTAGGTTAGGTTAGGTTAGGTTAGGTTAGGTTAGGTTAGGTTAGGTTAGGTTAGGTTAGGTTTTTTTTTTTTTTTTTTTTTTTTTATTTTTTTTTATTCTACCCTCCAACGTAGTCGGAGCCTATGCTTTACATATTATTTTATCAACCTCATTCATTCCAGTTCTATCAATTATGCCTCTCGCACATTCATGCTTCATACTATTCTTTCTTTCATTCATCTCTATCACTCGTTTGGCCGGGACAGGCCGTCTATATTAATCTATTTACTCTATATATCTAATTCTATTTGTATTTATCTATTTCATCTTTATTTTTACAGAATGTGGGAAAATAAGGGACGCTACACACAAGATATTTTAATTTTTTAACACATGTACATTTTTTAACAATATTTTACATTTAACTTTATACGCTATATTGTACTATCTTAATTCTACATTTCCTTTATTTTCTAATATTATTATTATTCTTATATATTATTACAACAGGGTAAAAACGGGGAGTGGTAAACACTTTAATAACGCTTTACATTTTTAAACTATTTTCTATGTTTATACATTTCTTAACTTATCTTAATTTTTTACATATATTTCTAGTTTTAATCTAAATTACATTTTTTTATGTATGATATACAGAGTATACATTAGTATATTTTGTTGTCATACCTTACTTAGACTTTGTTTCTGTTGTTTGCTTGTTTTATAATTTTGCTACAGTATTTAATAAATTTTATTCTAGATTTGTCATCCGAAATTATTTTTGACAAATTTTCTTTTATAATTTCCATGTCTAATACCTGTTCTAGGTCGAATCTCAACTTTGCGTGTATTGGGCAATCCAGGATCAGGTGTAATATCGATTCTTCTGAATCGGGCTCACACGCACATGCGGGGCTGTCCTTACACCTGAATCGATGCAGGTATGAGGACATCCCCCCATGCCCAGTAAACAGCTGTGTTGTTATGGCATCTACAGGGGCCTTTTTGACGATCCTGTAAGCAGCTTTGGCGTCCGGGAAGAACACTTTTGTGACAGACGCCGTCTCCTCCGCCTGATACCTCCTGTCCCACTCTTCGAGGGTTTTCAGGCGGATGTCTCGTTTAATATACGAGATTGGACATCTGTCATAGTCGTGTCTCCTCTTGGATCTCAGGGCGGCCTCCTTGGCCAGCTGATCCGCTCTCTCGTTCCCCGCTAGGCCAATATGGGCTTTTATCCAGAATAAGGAAATGTCCTTATTCTGGATTTTGCAATTATAGATTGCCTCCCTGGTTTTAATAGCGAGTGGGTGGGGGGAACTCGAGTTTGTGACGGTGTCGAGTGCCGCCCTTGAGTCGCTTAGGATACCTAAACTGTTGGCACTGAGTTTTTCAGCTTCTAAGGCTGCTCTACTCAGTGCCAACAGTTCAGCCTGGTAGACGGTGCAGTAGGACGGCAAAGTAAGTTTGTGGGCTTTTGTCTCGACGCCGCCGCTCCAAATGGATATCGCGGCTCCGACTTTGCCCTCAATCTTACTGCCGTCCGTGTAGATTGTTACAGGGTAATCCCTTGTAACATCTGCAAGATGTTCCTCGTCCGCCAAGCTTTGGTATCCTAACGCCAACGCCTGTGCCGGGTGCGGCATCGTTATCGCCGGTGCCATTCTCTCTACTTCTCTATCGGCTAGTTCCGGAGTGTGTGCCTCCCTCTTGGCCTGATACAACTGAGAAGCTTCCAGCACTCTCAGGTCAAGGGGGAGTATGCCGCTGAGTATGAGAGCAGAGTTTAACGACACCGTGCGATACGCCTTGCACATTTTCTGCGCAAAACCCCTTTGCACGGCGTTAAGCTGCTTACGTATGCCGAGCTTGCGGGCAGCCGGGGACCATGCCGCCGCGGCGTAAAGCACTATAGGTTCTACTGCCGCTGTGTAGATGGTATGTATCACCTGCGGGTTGAGGCCCCAGCTGACTCGCGCTGCTCTTACGAGTTGTTTGTAGATGCCGACAGCTTTCCTGGAGACATTTGCGACGTGGCTGTTGAACGTCAACTTATGGTCGATGGTCAACCCAAGTATCTTGACCTCGGGAGACATGCCGATGTCGACCCCCCCCATGCTCAGTCGTGGGGTGTCGTAACGGAGCTTTTTGGTAAGCACCATTGCACAGGTTTTGTGCGGTGCAAACCTCAGCTTGTTTACTTCACCCCACGACCGTACACTCTCGAGGGCGGCATTGGCCTGTCTCTCGATATCAAGGGCCGTTGATCCATCAAATACCAACACCACGTCGTCTGCGAACGCTTGGCAATATATTTGTTGGCTCTCCATCAATTTGAGCAGTGGGTCGAGTAGTATGTTCCAGAGGATCGGTCCACTGATCGACCCCTGGACACATCCTTTCTCGGTTGCTCTCAGGTGTTTTTGGCCTGCATACCTGACCTCTACACTTCTCTCACTGAGGTAGCTGCTGATGACCCTCCTCAGATTGCCCGGACATTTTTCCTCAGCCAGTCTAGTCTCTATAACCGGCCACCAAGCGCTGTCGAAGGCGCCCTCGATGTCCAGTGAGACTAGTGTAACTAGTCTCTTGGCACTTATTTTTTCTCGAATGTGTGTAATAAGCGTAACAAGGGCGTCTTCGGTGCTCCTTTGTGGCATGAAACCAAACTGGCGAGTACTTATCCGTGGCAATATGTGGAACTTGAGTCGGGCCACCAGCATCTTCTCAAAAATCTTACCCAACACGGGTAACAGCCCGATTGGTCTGTATGATTTGGGAGAAGTGTAGTTGTCCCTCCCCGGTTTCCTAAGTACAACCACTGTGGCAGTTTTCCAGGCCTTGGGGAAGTAATGGTATGCAAGGCACTTATTGAGAAGAGCCAAGAAACAGCCCGGGTTCGTCCCTATTGCTTTCGCGCATATGTCTGCGGTGAGCCCGTCCGCTCCGGGAGCCTTCTTTGGATTAAACGAACTGATTGCGACATCCATTTCTTTACGGGTAAACGGTGGATCATCGTTATGATGCTCCACCTCGTTTAGCGCCTTGGCCTTTGTTCTAGTGTGGCGGTGTGTTTCACTGTCGCCTTCCATGTCGTCTCTGGGGTAGAATATTTCCGCTAGTAGCCTCGCGGAACCCTCTGCATCCAACGTTGTTCCGTTTGCTACCAGCGGAAGATCCTCCTCCCTCCTTATTGTCCTTCCAATGACCCTGTAAATACCCTCCCACATACCCTCTCGGTCCTGCTTTTCACAGAAATTTTTCCAACTTTCTGTGATGGCCATTTCTACGTCCTTCTCATATCTTTCTTTCTGTTCCAGGTATCTCAGCACAACAGCCTGTCTTCGATGCGGCGCTGCATTCCGAATCCTGCGTCTTCGTCGGTCGACCTCCTTCTTCGTGTTCGCGAGCTGCTCGGACCACCACGGCATGGTAAGTTTTTCATTTTTCTTTTTAGGTGGTATAGTTTCCTTACACGCTTTTATTATTACATATGTATACTTATTTATTTCTGTTTCTAATTTTTGTGTACCATTTATTTGATCAATACTATTCAAATTTAAATTTTCTTCTAGCATAAATTGGATCAGTTTCTCATGAAACTGACCCCAATTTACTTTTTTGGTATTGTATTTCCTCGTGGTTCGATCTACATTTGTTCCAGTTGATTTAATTAGTTCTATTTCAAATATAATGCCGTTGTGATCCGAGCTAGTAAGGCTCTCGATCACCCTCCAGTCTTCGACTAGACCCAGGATATCGTCTGTGCAGGCCGTCACGTCCACATGACTGCTGTACCGGATACCTCCACGAATGGTGTCAAATGTAGGAGTATGTCCGTTGTTCAATATATTTAACCCCATTTCGGACAGGCCGCCGCTCATTTCCTCTCCTCTGGTGTCCTCCGCTTCGCTGCCCCACCAGGTGCTCTTGGCGTTTGCGTCACCTCCAACGATCAGGCGTCCTTGTGTCGCACTACTTATAGCCTTTAGGTGGTCAATGTATGGCTCGATGGGCTTATCGGGCTCGAAGTAGTACGACACAAGGGTGATTGTCCAGGCTCTAGTTCGGATCCTGACCACTACGATGTTATTTGTGGTCAGTTCTGGGCATTGTATGACGTCGAGGTCGCCATCGAAAATTACGATGGCGGCTTTTACAGTGCCCTCTCCTATGCTAGAGCTCTGGTATACCCTCACTCCTGCGTAGGCCTTCATCCTCCTTACTCTTCCTACGTAGGGCTCCTGTATTAGCGCAGCTGCCACTTTTCGCTTATTTGCCTCTAGCAGGAGTTCATTAGTGGCTAGCTGGCTTCGTTGGAGGTTCGCCTGGATGACTTTGTACCTGTGGGTGACATCAGGGTTGCCCTTAGCAGTAGGACACCGAGGCTCGTGCTATTCTATCCCATTTCTTCCGCACTGGACATTCCTGACTGAAGGCGTTATGCCCGCTGTTCTCCAATTTGGCTCTCTTACAGTTTATGCACTGCGGTGGCTCTTCTAATTGTCGATCTGGGCAATCTTTGCCGTGGTGAGGTCCACCGCAGTGGCTGCAGAGTTCTACGCCTTCTTTGCAAAATTTGCGGCCATGTCCGTACCCCAGACACATTGAGCATTGGATGAGGGGGGACTGGTCTTCTACTACCACTCGTTGTAGGTCTATTCTGATCTTCCCTATACCCAGTGCCCTATTCCAGATCTTCGGGGAGACGGTGAGGATAACATGATTCGTGTGTGGGTTCCTAGTTTTTCTTCGAAACTTTATTTCAACCCTGTTATCCTCATCGTCGAGGTCGTGAAAGATCTCCCGGTTCTGGTTCCGCAATGCCCTGACAATTTCGTCGTCACTATTCTTTGTTAGTACATTTCTAAGAACCAGAAGCGGGTCTCTATTTTTCACCTCCTCGACGACTAGGTGTGAGCCATCTCTTTCTAATCTTTCCTTCAGCTTTCGTCTGTCCTCTTTTGTCCCTAGACCCATTACAATTTTTCTGTCCTTTGCCTTACGGACTTTCTCTACCCTTATCCATCCCTCCTTTGCATCCACAATACTTCTGACCCTCTCAAGGACTTCCTCGCCAGTGTCCTGGTCATTCTTAGAGGAGATGACCACAGAGTGCAATGCGGTCCTTTCTGTTACGATCTCAACTCCCGGTCTTGTGACACTGGCGTAGGTAGCCCTTTCTTGTTGTGCCGCTTTCTTTTCTTCTGCTTTTTCGAGGGCATTTTTTAATTCCTCCATCTTTCCCATGTTGTCTTTAATAAGCTTCGCATGGTCTTGTAGCGCTTTTTCAAGATGGGTTGAGTGGCTCTCGCTTATTAATACACTCTGGTTTGTCGGAGGGGCGTCATCTTGTATTTCTTGCTGTAGGTTTCTGACCGCAGTTCCACCAACAGCAAGGTCATAAAGCCTGTCTAGGGCTTTTCGCAATTCAGCCTTGACGCTTGCCCTGAGGTTTTTGAATTTTTCCAGGTTTTCCACCCCCTTTTTGTGGACTGCTCTCGCCTCGGCGACCTTATTTGGATAGAGTCTTCTAGCCGTTTCGGGTGATTTGATCGGGCTAGGGGTTTGGGCTGTACTTACTGCCTTTTTGGTCACCGTGTTTCCTTTTACAGGTGGTTTGATTTTTGTTGGAGGTGTCTTTTGGCTTTCCAAGGGGATGGAAGACCTGGAGTCAATGTTGGAAGGTCCGGCAGTTGCGGTCGTTTTTTCTGTTCCTTGTGTGATGGTAGTGGAGTTTGCAAGTGCTGGAATTGGCGACTTTCTTTGCGGCTGCCCGGTGTTACCTTCCGCTGCCTTCTCAAAGGCATCTATAGACTTGCGAACATTTATATTGGCTTTTTGGGAGGGTCCTGCCCTCTCCACAGTTTTGGTTTCCGCCGGATTCCCTTCCATTTTTTTGGTTGCAGGGGTACGAATCATTATCAAGGATTTCGTCAATACAATAAAATAAAATTAAAATAAAACAAAAGATTTAAAAGGTTTGTATAAGTTATAAATCAATAAATAAATTCAAAATTTTAATATACTGTAAAATAATAATAAAATAAAATATAGTAATAACACTATATTGTCAATTTATGACAAAATACGGTAGGGCACTGTATACCTGGTCCTGGATTGTCTCAGCGAGATTTTAGTGCCGCGAGCTAAATAGTTGTATAAAAGGTCAATTAACAACAGCAGAGACAAGTTCTGGAAGTCGTCAACAAAGTTAAATATCAAATTTTACGTATCACATTTATATTTACCAATTTCGTCAAAAACAAAATTTTTGAGTGATAATATATGACAAGACTCCAAGAGATTTATTATCTCCACCTGTCCTAGTAATTATTTATAGCATCACTATCATATTAATAGTACAGTAACAATAATAAAATAAATGTCTGTTATCTGGATATAATATCTATAAACGTTCCTTTAAAACAAGGAAGAGTCAAAAATTGTCAAGTCACAAAAGGAACAACAGAAACAAAGTCCAAGGTAATTGGTAAAGTACTGCGTCACAATGATATTTAAATATTATAACTAGTACCCCAGAACTTATTTATAGTGTCACCAATTTATTTATGATAAAAATTTAAAAATAAAATATGAAGTAATATAAAATCAAAAAATTTTAAATAAAAAATTTTTTCCTCTACCTGGACCCTCAAATTTTTGAGCTCAACATATAAAGCTCTTTAAGCCAAGTCCAAAGACCCCAAACTCGGGCACAGAAGGTTAATATTCACAGAGTTATTCAAATTTTAAGTTTCTATGTAAAAATGTTTTACGTAATTTCAAACTGGAAATTGACTTTTTTGTTTTAATGTTTACAGGATTTCCACTTATATTAGTCTTTTGGATATGACGAGAAAATGATTTACCGAAAGTTTCAGCCCTCTAGGTGCAGGGGAAGGGGTCCAAATACACAAAAAAAACAAAGCAAAAATGAACAAACTTATTCGTGCGGTTTTTCCGCCGCGCGGCAATCTGAGAAAACTTAATTATCTCCAAAAGTATTACGAATTTTAATTTGAAATTTTTACACTGCGTTAACTACTAACTAGGCTATATTACTATACTAAAATTAAGACACTTACTATTTATAAAAAGTCCAAAAAGGGAGTCCAAATATAAAAATTGTTTACAAAAAACCGCAAATCCTCTCGAACACCTTGGGAAAAGTTTTTCAGCTTCGGAAAACGATGGTTGGGGGTCTGGGCGGACTCAACCAGCCTAGATCCGATGTGTCCCAGGGTCCAGCACCCTGGGTTCCTTGTGCACGTGTCACGTGGATTTGGGAAAAAGTGTAATAACTTTTTTCCCTGATGTGGGAAAATTCTCAAATTTTCCCAGAAGTTGCCTGGCGGTAAGATGCTGATGTCCCAATAATAAAATTTATATGTCGTCGCGACAAAATTGGAAATATCCAGGAAAAACTGTCAGTTTTCACTACTCACTAAAAATTTACTTAATTTAGGTATTTCCAGTCCAAATTTTTCCGAGTTTATTTTACAAATATGTCCAGTAATCACATAATTAACGATTGTCACCAATAAAACAACGTAATGCATTCACAACAAGAAGTTTTTACACCAACAAAATGTCTTATAACTTTTTCATTTCTTATCCGATTTCGAAAATTTTTTCACCACCGTGTTGGCGACGTCAGCGCGCAACTTTTAACATATATCACTTGTATATACGCGCACTTGTTACCACTATTACAATTTTTAGTATGCAGAGCTTCGCGGAAACGATGTTAACGCCGTCAGAGCTGTCGCGCGACTGGTTAGGTTAGGTTAGGTTAGGTTAGGTTAGGTTAGGTTAGGTTAGGTTAGGTTAGGTTAGGTTAGGTTAGGTTAGGTTAGGTTAGGTTAGGTTAGGTTAGGTTAGGTTAGGTTAGGTTAGGTTAGGTTAGGTTAGGTTAGGTTAGGTTAGGTTAGGTTAGGTTTTTTTTTTTTTTTTTTTTTTTTTTTTTTTTTTTTTTTTTTTTTTTTTCTGCTCTATACCTCCAACATGGTCGGAGCCTATGTTCGCTAGTTTATCACATCCATTCCAGTTCTCGCTTTTATGCTTCTCGTACTTTCATTCCTCATACATGGTCTTTCTATCATACGTCACTTTCACACATACGGGCTGGGATAACCCGTCTATACTAGCTACACTAAACTATATTTTCTTTTATTTTATGGGTAGAACACGGTACACTAGCTTTTATTTAATTGTACATATTTTCTTACTGCTATGCTTAATTCTATCTTAGATTTATACATTTTTCTCAGTACAACTATGCTTATTTCTATTTAATATATATCTATATCTAAACAAATTTTGTGGTATGTGGGATACAGAGGCTATAAATATACTTATTTCATACTTTCTTACTATTACTATTACTACTCATAATCTTATTGTACAATTTATTTTATTATTTAACTTAAATATGTGTGTATGATACACAGGGTATTTTTATAATACTTTGTTATCATACCTATTCTATGATCTATTTCTATTAGCAACGTCTTTTATTATTTTACTACTGTATTTAATAAATGCACTTCTACTTTTATCGTTGGATATTATACTTGGTAGGTTTTCCTTTACAATGGCAATTTCCATACTCTGCTCCAAATCAAACCTCTGCCTGACATATTTAGGGCAGTCTAATATAAGGTGCAAAATGGATTCTTCGGCGTCGGGTTCACACACACATGCGGGGCTGTCCTTACACCTAAAACGGTGTAGGTATGAGGACATCCCCCCATGTCCAGTAAACAGCTGCGTTGTTATGGCATCTACGGGGGTCTTTTTAATGATTCTGTAAGCAGCTCTGGCGTCTGGGAAGAACACTTTCGTGACAGACGCCGTCTCCTCCGTCTGATACCTCCTGTCCCACTCTTCGAGGGTTTTCAGACGGATGTCTCGCTTAATGTACGAGATTGGGCATCTGTCGTAATCGTGTCTCCTCTTGGATCTCAGGGCGGCCTCTTTGGCCAACTGGTCCGCTCTCTCGTTCCCCGCTAGGCCAATATGGGCTTTTATCCAAAATAAAGAAATATCCTTATTTTGGTTTTTGCAATTATAGATTGCCTCGCGGGTTTTAATTGCGAGTGGGTGGGGGGAACTCGAGTTTATGACGGTGTCGAGTGCCGCCCTTGAGTCGCTTAGGATACCTAAACTGCTGACACTGAGTTTTTCGGCTGCTAAGGCCGCTCTACTCAGTGCCAACAGTTCAGCCTGGTAGACGGTGCAGTAGGACGGCAAAGTAAGTTTGTGGGCTTTTGTCTCAACGCCGCCGCTCCAAATGGATATCGCAGCTCCGACCTTGCCCTCAATCTTACTGCCGTCCGTATAGATCGTTACAGGGTAATCCCTTGTAACCTCTGCAAGATGTTCTTCGTCCACCAGGCTTTGGTATCCCAACGCCAGCGCCTGTGCAGGGTGCGGCATCATTATCGCCGGTGCCATTGTTTCTACCTCTCTATCGGCTAATTCCGAGATGTGTGCCTCCCTCTTGGCCTGGTACAGCTGTGCCGCTTCTAGCACCCTCAGGTCAAGGGGGAGTATGCCGCTGAGTATGAGAGCAGAATTCAATGACACCGTGCGATATGCCTTGCACATCTTCTGCGCAAAACCCCTTTGCACGGCGTATAGCTGCTTACGTATCATGAGCTTGCGAGCAGCCGGGAACCATGCGGCCGCGGCGTAAAGCACTACTGGCTCCACCGCGGCGGTATATATGGTTTTTATTATCTGTGGGTTTAAGCCCCAGTTAACCCGCGCTGCTCTAGCTAATTGCTTGTAGATGCCCACAGCTTTCCTGGAGACATTCGCGACGTGGCTGTTGAAGGTCAACTTACAGTCGATGGTTAATCCGAGTATCTTGATCTCGGGAGACATGCCGATGTCGACACCTCCCATGTTTAGCCGTGGTGTGTCGTACCGAAGCTTATTGGTGAGCACCATTGCACAGGTTTTGTGCGGCGCAAACCTAAGCTTATGTGCGACACCCCACGACCGCACACTCTCGAGGGCGGCATTGGCCTGTCTCTCGATCTCAAGGGCTGTTGACCCATCGAGTATCAACACCACGTCATCTGCGAACGCTTGGCAATAAATCTGTTGGCCCTCCATCAACTTTAGCAATGGGTCGAGGAGTATGTTCCAGAGAATCGGCCCACTGATCGATCCCTGGACACACCCCTTTTCAGTTGCTCTAAGATGTTTCTGGCCCGCATACCTGACCTCCACACCTCTCCCACTGAGGTAGCTGCCGATGACCCTCCTCAGGTTGTCCGGACAGTTTTCCTCAGCCAGTCTGGTCTCTATAGCCGGCCACCACGCACTATCGAAGGCGCCCTCGATATCCAAAGAGACCAGCGTTACCAGTCTCTTGTCTCTTATTTTACTACGGATATGTGTGATAAGCGTGACGAGGGCGTCTTCTGTGCTTCTTTGAGGCATGAAACCGAACTGGCGAGTACTAATCCGAGGTAAAATGTGGAACTTGAGGCGAGCCACCAGCATCTTCTCGTAAATCTTACCCAGAACCGGTAGCAGTCCAATAGGCCTGTAAGATTTGGGGGAGGTGTAGGTGTCCTTCCCCGGTTTTCTAAGGACTACTACAGTGGCCGTCTTCCAAGCCCTGGGAAAGTAATGGTATGCAAGGCACTTGTTGAGGAGAGCCAAGAAATACCCCGGGTTTGTCCCTATTGCCTTCGCGCATATGTCTGCGGTGAACCCGTCCGATCCAGGAGCCTTTTTAGGATTAAAGGATCGAACAGCGACATCCAATTCCTTGGCCGTAAATGGTGGGTCGTCATCATGACTCACCACATCATTTAGCGCCTTAGCCTTAGCTCTTATAAGGCGGTGTGCGTCGTTGTCGCTGTCCAGGTCATCCTTTGGGTAGAATGTTTCCGCTAGTAGCTTCGCGGAACCCTCCTCGTCTAGCGTTCTTCCGTTAGCTACTAGCGGAAGATCCTCCTCCCTTTTAGCTGTTTGCCCTATTACCCTATAGATACTCTCCCACATCCCTTCCCTGTCCTGTCTCCCACAAAATTTCTTCCAGCTCTCCGTCATCGCTGCCTCCACCTCCTTCTCATAATTTTCCTTCTGTTTCAGGTACTCCAGTACAACAGCCTGTCTCCGGCGCGGCGCTGCGTTCCTGATTCTGCGCCTGCGTCTGTCGACTTCCTTCTTCAGGCTCGCGAGCTGCTCGGACCACCACGGCACGGTAAGTTTTGTTCTTTCTTTCTTGGTTGGTATTGTTAATTTACATGAATTTGTGATTATTTGGCTGTATTTAATTACTGTTTGTTCTAATTCGTCTACGGTTTTAATTTTATCTATTTCGTCTATGTTTTGTTTATTTTCTTCCATAAACTGGGTCAGTTTTTCACAAAACTGAACCCAGTTTGCCTTTTTTGTGTTGAACTGCCTTGTAGTTCTCTGAATGTTTATGCCTATTGATTTTTCTAGTCTTATGCCGAAAATTATGCCGTTGTGATCCGAGCTCGTCAAGCTCTCTACTACCCTCCAGTCGTCGACAAGACCCAGGACATCATCAGTGCAGGCCGTTACGTCGACATGGCTGCTGTACCTTTTCCCCCCACGGATAGTATCAAAAGTTGGGATGACGCCGCAATTCAGCACGTTTAAGTCCATTTCGAGCAGGCCGCTACTCATTACCTCCCCTCTGGTGTCCTCTGCTCTGCCGCCCCACCAGGTGCTCTTGGCGTTTGTATCACCTCCAGCGATTAGGCGTCCTTGTGTCGCACTACTTATGGCCTTCAGGTGATCAATATAGGGCTCTATAGGTCTATCTGGTTCGAAGTAGTACGACACAAGGGTGATCGTCCAGGCTCTGGTTCGGATCCTGACCACTGTGATGTTGTTTGTGGTCAGTTCTGGGCACTGTATTACGTCAAGCGCGCTGTCAAAAACGACGATTGCGGCCTTTACAGTGCCCTCTCCTATACCAGAGTTCTGGAACACTCTCACTCCTACGTAGGCCTTCATCATTCTTGATCTGCCCACGTAGGGCTCCTGTATCAGCGCAGCTGCCACCTTTCTCTTCTGCGCTTCTAGTAGTAGCTCATTGGTGGCTAGCTGGCTTCGCTGGAGGTTCGCCTGTATGATGTTATATCTGTGGGTGATGTCTGGGTTGCCCTTAGCAGTAGGACACCGAGTCCCTGGCTATGGCGTCCCACTTCCTACGTATCGGACACTCCGTGCTGAATGCATTGTGCCCTCGATTGTCCAGCTTTGCTCTTTTGCAGTTTATGCACTGCGGTGGCTCCTCTAGCTCTTTATCCGGGCATTCCCTGCTATGATGTGGACCACCGCAGTGACTGCATAAATCTACTTTATCTTTACAAAACCGGCGACCATGCCCATATCCCAAACACCTGGAGCATTGTATTAGTGGTGACTGGTCTTCCACTTTGACCCGCTGTAAATCTATGTAAACCGCTCCCATCTCCAGTGCACGTCGCCATAACAGAGGGGACACCCTTAGTACGACGTGGCCGGCGTGAGGATTTCTGGTCTTCTTGCGGAAGCGGACCTCCATCCTCACGTCGGCCGCATCGAGACCCTTGAACAGTGATCCATTCTGCCTCCTCAGTGCACCCAGGATGTCTTCATCCGTGTTGTATGACAGGACGCCTCTGAGGAGGATGAGTGGATCCCTGTTTTTCATTTCTTCCACTTTCAGGTGTCCTCCTGCATTTCTAATCTTCGTGGCGACCCTATCTCGGTCTGCCTCGGTGCTACAGCTTACAATAACCTTGGCATCCTTGGTTTTCTTCACCCGTTCGACTCTCAGGCCACCCTCCCGCGCTACCAAGGAGTGTCTTAGCTTTATGAGGACCTCCTCACCCGTGTCGGTCTCGCTCTCCGACGTGACAGCTATCGAATGCAGTGGGGCTTTCCATTCGGGTAAGAATCCTTTCGGTTGGCCGGCCACTGCATTTGCGTACGTCTTGTTCGCTCCAACCAGGTGTTGGAGATCCTCACTTTGCTTTTTCACGTTCTCCTGGATATCTCTTAGTGCCAGTTTGTTACTTTCCAGTAGTGACTGGATTTCTTCCAGTTTAACAGTCGGTATCTGTTTATCACTTCCATTGCTTTCTTTAGGGTCCGTCACAGTTTTCACCGTCTCTGAGCCGGGTTTTTTGCTGTGTTCACTCTCCCTAACCAAATCGAAAAGCCGCTGGATGACGTATATGACTTCATTTTTGATTTCAGTTTTAATATTCCGCGATTGGTTTAGGAGAGTTTTGCCTTTATCCAAATATGCTTGCGCTTCCGCGACTCTACTAAGGCCAGTGACGGTGCTCCCGGATGTTGTGGGAGTAGTATCAACTTTCGTTGTGCGTGTAGTTACAGTTTGTGGTGGTACCTGTGATTTCCCAGTAATGGTGGTTGTACGGTGTTTTACGGGGGGTTGGCTGGTGCCCTTAGTTGTTGTGGGGGTGGTGTCTTGTTTCTTGTGTACGGGTGAGGTTTGTGCTGGTTGGGATTTTCCAGTTATGGCACTGGATTTGGCCAGGGGTTGGGTATTGCTTCCAGTTGTTGGGTGGCTGCCGTCCGGTTTTGCTATCCGCACACCTGTGCGAGTAGGAGTAGGCGATTTTTGTACTTTACCGGTGTTTGTACCGGGTTTTCTCGGGGATAGGCTGGGATTCCTAGCGACTGTGAATGTTGCTTCATGCGCTGTCGTGTGCGCCGGTGCTGTAAGTGGCGATTTTGCTTTCCCAGCCTCCCATTCTCCGATACTGCGTCGGACGGAGGAGCTTTGAGTCAGTGTTACGGTCTTTGAAGTGCATTCCGGCTCCGCTGGGTCCGATTCGATAGACTTTACCGGGGTTCTAATCATGTTGGAGGTATCTATAGAGAGTCGCACAGCAGTTGTAGTAGGAGTAATGTAAAATGTTACTCCCGTCAAATCTATGTTATTCTACGGCACTGCCGTTGTCAATACACTGATTTATATATATAATAATTTAAATAAAATAAAAAAAAATTTAAAAAATGGTATTTGTAAGGAGTAGTGTAAAAGGCTACTCCTTAATATAATAGTCAATTTTCTTGTTGTTCGTTGGCTGATGTCAAAAAACAATCAGCCAAGTCAAAATCAATTAAAAATAAAAATTTTAAAAGTATATCCTGCTAATATTTCTACTTTTACGGTAGAGTCAATCGGAACAGAGTATGAAAATGCAGGATAATTGTGTCTATGACGTGTCAACCTAGTGCATTTATTACTATTACTAGCCTTAATCTACTCTATACTTAAGCACAATTTAAATTTAAAATATTTACAAAAAGAGTTTTCAAAGAAAAAATTTTTGCTCTAGGTAGAGCCAATTTTGTGTCCAACGTGTAGAGCTCCTCAAGCCAAACCCAACAACCCCAAACTCGGGTATCCTAGCTGCACGGGTTCCGGAGATATATGCGTTTTAGTTTTTAGGTAATTTACCAAAATCGATTACCAAATATGGTAAAGATGGTTATCTCCGGAACGGGTGGGCCGATTTTCACCGGGTTTGGGGCACCCGGCAGTGCTTGACGAACTCTACCGATTGTATTTGTTTTCAGGCCTAAAAATTTCAAGGTCCTGAAACCTGAAAACCGTATCTTAAGCTGATTCAAGATGATCAATCCAGCACAATGCCGAAAACCCTGGCTTTCTGCGACCTTCCGTTCGGGAGCTATGGGCGTGTAAAGAAAACCAAAATGGCCGCCGAAGATGTCAAAGTCACTTTTATTATAGTGATAACTCCCTTGCTTTTGGTCGCAGGATACCCGAGCTTGGGTTCTCTAAGATCGCCACAATCTCCTCTAAACGATTTTTCAGTTTTCAGGAACCCTGAAATTGATGTTGTCTGATCAGTCTGAAACCCCACGGGGCGGGTGGTGTAAGCCCTCCTGACTCCGAATCTGAAATCGCTAGCTTTCTACGCCTTCTGGTTTCAGAGCTATGTGCAAACGGAAAAAAGCAAGATGGCGGCCAGACGTCAAACTCCGACTTTGGCGGGCTATAACTCCGGTTTAAAAAGTCGGAGCGACACGGGGTTTTCACTCCCGCTATAGGCCCCACTTGACGCGTCTCCCAGTATGGGTTTCAGGCTGAAAAAATTTTCAGGACTGTAATCGCCTGAAAACACTGAATTTAAACTCTTAAAACTACGTCGCATTCGGCAGTCAAAACCGCAGTTCTCTAGCACCTATAATTTATGTGATATAATACTTTAAAAAAATTTACCTTGAAGGACAAAATGGTAAAAATGTTGACTTTCCCCAATTTTGAAAATACAGAGACCTGGTTTGGGGTTCCTAATATGTCAAAAGGGTATCCGAAACAGGTTACACAGTTAAAATTTTGAATTTATGATTATTTATATATTATTTATGGAAAAAACATTAAAAATTCAATAACTTTAAAATTATGCGCCTGAAAATTCTGAAAAAAATATCAGTATATAGCTAAACTTAAACACTATAAAAGATAAATACAAAATTTGGTAAATTATTTGAAACGGCTGCTGTAACACTGAAAATATAAGTTTTTCAGTTTTTTAATTTCGGTAAAGTGGTTTCAGCTGAAATTTAATTTTGAATTTTGTATTCCTGTAGGCCAAATTAGCGCGCCAAAAATAGCAGTTGCCGATTTTCAAAATTTAAGTTAGAACACAAGTTATAATGGTGTAAAGTTTACAAATTTAAATGTTAATATAAAATTAATCTTACAAGTTAAAATTTTTTCAGGAACGCCAAAAGTTCTTCTAAGGTTGCTTCTATTGACTGCCAAATTTTCAGGTTTGTGTCTCAACTGGTTTGGATTTTCAGGCCCACGTGGTTTTTGTAAAAATGTGAATAACTCCTGAACGCGCGATCGGATTTTCAGTTTTCAGGTGCCGGATGGTGGGGGCTAATTGCCTTCACCCGATGATGCAAAAATTTTTAGGGGGTACTGATCTCGTTTGGGCAGCGTCTTCAAAAAACTGGTGTAGCACATGCACTTAACCTCTTTTCCCACGTGTTTGAGGTGTTTTTTCACTGATTTTCAGGGGAAAACGAATCACTTTGTGCACACAACACTTTTCTTTATCTGCGTTTCACTGCACTGCATCCAAAACTGTTTAAATCACGTAAATCGAGCGCGTATGTCCAGAGTTATGGATTTTTAAAGGCGGAGCACGTGTATAAATGATCTGTTCGCAACAGAAGTTCGAATGCGACTGGTTAGGTTAGGTTAGGTTAGGTTAGGTTAGGTTAGGTTAGGTTAGGTTAGTTTTTTTTTTTTTTTTTTTTTTTTTTTTTTTTTTTTTTTTTTTTTTTTTTTTTTTTTTTTTTTTTAATCATGCATCTACCTCCAACATTGTCGGAGCCTATGCTCGCTATTATATTTTATCTTTCATTCCAGTTCTCGCAAGTATTCCTCTCGCACTTTCATTCCACATACTTGTTCTTTCTCTCATACATCTCTTTCACTCTTACGGGCTGGGATAACCCGTCTATTCCAACTACTCTAATCTATCTATTCTTATATTTTATTTTGGGTATAATACAGTACACCAACTTCTTTATTTATTTCTGCATAATTTCCTTATTTCTATTTTATTTCTATCTTACATTACTACTATACTATCACTATATATCTATACATAATGCGGTAAGTGGGTACACAGAGGTTATTTTAATTTATTTATTACATACTAACTTATACTTTCTATTTCTACTAATAATCTTACAGTACTATTTATTACATGTTTTACCTAACTATATATGTATGATATACAGGGTATTTTCCAAAATACTTTGGTATCATACTTTCTAAATCTTATTTCTATTTATTACATCTGTTAAAATTTTTCGACCATATTCAATAAATGCACTTCTACTCAAATCGTTTGATACAATACTTGCTAAATTGTCCCTTGCAACGGCAATTTCTATATTTTGCTCCAGTTCAAACCTCTGCTTAATATATTTAGGACAGTCTAATATTAGATGAAGGATTGATTCGTCGGATTCGGGTTCACACACACATGCGGGGCTGTCCTTACACCTAAAACGGTGTAGGTATGAGGACATCCCCCCATGTCCAGTAAAAAGCTGCGTTGTTAAGGCATCTACGGGGGCCTTTTTTATGATTCTGTAAGCAGCCCTGGCGTCCGGAAAGAACACTTTCGTGACAGACGCCGTCTCCTCCGCCTGGTACCTCCTGTCCCACTCTTCGAGGGTTTTCAGGCGGATGTCTCGTTTGATGTACGAGATTGGACATCTGTCATAATCGTGCCTCCTCTTGGATCTCAAGGCGGCCTCCTTGGCCAACTCATCCGCCCTCTCGTTCCCCGCTAGGCCAATATGGGCTTTAATCCAAAATAAGGAAATATCCTTATTTTGGATTTTGCAATTATAGATTGCCTCCCTAGTTTTAATAGCGAGTGGGTGGGGGGAACTCGAGTTTGTGACGGTGTCGAGTGCCGCCCTTGAGTCACTTAGGATACCTAAACTGTTGACACTGAGTTTTTCAGCTGCTAAGGCTGCTCTACTCAGTGCCAACAGTTCCGCCTGATAGACGGTGCAGTAGGACGGCAAAGTAAACTTTTGGGCTTTGGTTTCGGTGCTTCCGCTCCAAATGGATATGGCTGCACCCACCCTGCCCTCAATTTTACTGCCGTCTGTGTAAATCGTTACAGGGTATTCCCCTGTAATATCTGCAAGATGTTGCTCGTCCATCAGGCTTTGGTATCCTAACGCCAGCGCCTGTGCGGGGTGCGGCATCATTATCGCCGGTGCCATTGTTTCTACCTCTCTATCGGCCAAATCTGGGATGTGTGCCTCCCTCTTAGCCTGGTACAACTGTGCCGCTTCTAGCACCCTCAGGTCAAGAGGGAGTATGCCGCTGAGTATGAGGGCAGAATTCAATGACACCGTGCGATACGCCTTGCACATCTTCTGCGCAAATCTCCTTTGCACGGCATTAAGCCGCTTACGAATCCCGAGCTTTCGAGCAGCCGGGAACCATGCGGCCGCGGCGTAAAGCACTACTGGCTCCACCGCGGCGGTATATATGGTTTTTATTATCTGTGGGTTTAAGCCCCAGCTAACCCGAGCTGCTCTAGCTAATTGCTTGTAGATGCCCACAGCTTTCCTGGAGACATTCGCGACGTGGCTGTTGAAGGTCAGCTTACAGTCGATGGTAAGTCCAAGTATCTTGATCTCGGGAGACATGCCGATGTCGACCCCCCCCATGTTTAGCCGTGGTGTGTCGTACCGGAGCTTATTGGTGAGCACCATTGCACAGGTTTTGTGCGGCGCAAACCTCAGCTTATGCGCGACACCCCACGACCGCACACTCTCGAGGGCGGCATTGGCCTGTCTCTCGATCTCAAGAGCTGTTGACCCATCGAATATCAACACCACGTCATCTGCGAACGCTTGGCAATACATTTGTTGGCTCTCCATCAATTTGAGCAGTGGGTCGAGTAGTATGTTCCAGAGGATCGGTCCACTGATCGACCCTTGGACACATCCTTTCTCCGTTGCTCTCAGGTGTTTTTGGCCTGCATACCTGACCTCCACACTTCTCCCACTGAGGTAGCTGCTGATGACCCTTCTCAGGTTGTCCGGACAATTTTCCTCAGCCAGTCTAGTCTCTATTGCCGGCCACCAAGCGCTGTCGAAGGCGCCCTCGATGTCCAGTGAGACTAGTAAAACTAGCCTCTTGGCACTTATTTTATCACGAATATGCGTCATAAGCGTAACAAGGGCGTCTTCGGTGCTCCTCTGTGGCATGAAACCAAACTGGCGAGTACTAATCCGGGGCAACATATGATACTTGAGGCGGGCCACCAGCATCTTCTCATAAATCTTACCAAGGACCGGTAACAGTCCGATGGGCCTGTAAGACTTGGGAGAAGTGTAGGTGTCCTTCCCCGGCTTTCGGAGGACTACCACAGTGGCTGTCTTCCAAACCTTAGGGAAGTGATGGAATGCAAGGCACTTATTGAGGAGAGCCAAGAAATACCCCGGGTTTGTCCCTATTGCCTTCGCGCATATGTCTGCGGTGAACCCGTCCGATCCGGGAGCCTTTTTTGGGTTAAAGGATTTAACCGCGACGTCTAATTCCTTAGGCGTAAATGGTGGGTCGTCATTATGACTCACCACATCATTTAACGCCTTAGCCTTTGATCTTATACGGCGGTGTGCGTCATTGTCGCGGTTAAGGTCGTCTTTTGGATAAAATGTTTCCGCTAGTAGCTTCGCGGAACCCTCCTCATCCAACGTTCTTCCGTTAGCTACTAGCGGAAGATCCTCCTCCCTTTTGGCTGTTTGTCCTATAACCCTGTAAATGCTCTCCCACATACCTTCCCTATCCTGCCTCCCACAAAATTGCTTCCAGCTCTCAGTTATCGCTGTGTCCACCTCCTTTTCATAAATTTCTTTCTGTTTCAGGTACTCCAGCACAACAGCCTGCCTCCGGCGCGGCGCTGCGTTCCTGATTCTACGCCTGCGTCTGTCGACTTCCTTCTTCAGGCACGCGAGCTGCTCGGACCACCACGGTACGGTAAGTGTTGTTTTTACTTTTTTAGTTGGTATTGTTTTTTTACATGTGGCTGTAATTATGCTATTATACTTATCAATTGTTATATCTAATTCATCTATTGAGTTTATATTTTCTATTTCACTTAAATTTAGATTTTTATCTACCATAAGCTGGGCCAGTTTTTCACAAAACTGGTCCCACCTTGCCTTTTTAGTATTATATTTACGGGTTGTTCTTTTGATGTTTACGCCTATAGATTTTTCTAACTTTATACCAAACGTTATACCGTTGTGGTCCGAACTCGTTAGGCTCTCAACGACCCTCCAGTCATCGACAAGACACAGGGTATCGTCAGTGCAGGCCGTTACGTCGACATGGCTGCTGTACCTTTTCCCCCCTCGCACCGTATCAAAAGTGGGAACATCTCCATTGTTCAACACATTCAGCTCCATTTCATGTAGGCCACCTTCCATTATCTCTCCTCTGGTGTCCTCTGCCATGCTGCCCCACCAGGTGCTCTTGGCGTTAGCATCACCTCCAACTACTAGGTGTCCTTGTGTCGCACTACTTATGGCCTTCAGGTTGTCTATATATGGCTCAATAGGTTTGTCCGGTTCGAAGTAGTACGACACAAGGGTGACCGTCCAGGCTCTGGTTCGGATCCTGACCACTGTGATGTTGTTCGTGGTCAGTTCTGGGCACTGTATTACGTCAAGCGTGTCGTCAAAAATAACGATTGCGGCTTTTACAGTGCCCTCTCCTATACCAGAGTTCTGGAACACTCTCACTCCTCCGTAGGCTTTCATCTTTCTTGTTTTGCCTACGTAGGGCTCCTGTATCAGCGCAGCTGCCACCTTCCTCTTCTGCGCTTCTAGTAGGAGCTCATTCGTGGCTAGCTGGCTTCGTTGGAGGTTCGCCTGTATGAAATTATACCTGTGGGTGATGTCAGGGTTGCCCTTAGCAGTAGGACACCGAGTCCCTGGCTATGGTGTCCCATTTTCTTCTTGTTGGACAGTCCGAGCTGAATGCGTTGTGTCCACGGTTATCAAGTTTTGCCCTTTTACAGTTTATACACTGCGGTGGTATATCCAGTTCTTTATCCGGGCATTCCCTGCTATGGTGTGGACCACCGCAGTGACTGCATAGTTCCACTTTTTCTTTACAAAAACGGCGCCCGTGTCCATAGCCCAAACATCCGGAACATTGAATCAGAGGCGACTGATCTTCTACTTTTACGCGTTGTAAGTCTATATAGACGGATCCGGCTTCCAACGCGCGTTGCCATATCTGGGGGGACACTCTTAATACGACATGGCCTGCGTGAGGGTTTCTGGTCTTCTTACGGAAGCGGACCTCCGTCCTCACGTCGGCCTCACCGAGATCCTTGAACAGGGATCCGTTCTGCCTCCTCAGTGCGCTCAGGATGTCTTCATCCGTGTTATAAGATAAGACGCCTCTGAGGAGGAGGAGCGGATCCCTGTTTTTCATCTCCTCCACCTTTAGGTACCCCCCTGCGCCTCTGATCTTCGCGGCGACCCTATCTCTATCCGCTTCGGTGCCACAGCTCACTATCACCTTTGAGTCCTTCGTTTTCTTTACCCTCTCTATTCTAAGGCCACCTTCTCGCGCCCCCAGGGAATGTCTTAATTTAGTAAGGACCTCCTCACCCGTGTCGGTCTCGCTCTCCGACGTCACAGCTATCGAGTGCAGTGGAGCTTTCCTTTCAGGTAAGAAGCCTTTCGGGTGGCTGGCCACTGCACTTGCGTACGTCTTAGCTCCAATCAAGTGGTGGATGTCCTCACTTTGTCTTTTTAGTTTGTCCTGGATCTCAGTCAGCGCCTTCGTATTATTTTCAAGGAGGGACTTGATCTCTTCCAATTTTTTGGGCTCGTGACTCTCTTTATTCTCTCCGCTGTCTGCCACTTCTCTCTCCATCTCTACGCCTGATTTTTTACTTTGCACGCTCTCCCTAACCAGCTCGAATAGCCGCTGGATAATATTTGCGACTTCAGTCTTTATCTCTGTTTTTATATTTCGAGACTGGTTAAGGAGACTCTTACCTTTTACCACACATGCCCTTGCTTCCGCAACCCTGCTTAAAGCAGTGTTGGTACTTCCTGGTGTTGTCGGAGTTTGGTCAGTTTTGGCAGTACGTCCGGCTCCAGCTTGCGGCGCCTGTGTTATTTCGGCGGCAGTACGGCGTTTAGCGGAAGGTTGAAAGGAAGAGGAGGGCTGGCCATTTCCCCCAGATGTTGTGGGGGTGGTGTCTGATTTCTTCGCGTGTGCGGGTGAGATTTTTTGTGTTTGGGCTTTCCCAGCAGTGGTACTTAGTTTGGCCGAGGGTTTGGTAGTGCTTCCATGTGTTGGGCGGGCACTGTCCAGTTTTTCCGTATGATCTGGTGGAGTTTGCGATGTTTCAGCTTTATCATTGTTTGTACCAGTTTTTTCCGGGGAGTGATTGGCATTCCTTGCTACCGTAAATGTTGTTTCTAGGTCTATTGTGCGCACCGGCAGAGTAGGCGGTACTTGGGCCTTCCCAGCCTCCCACTCTCCGATGCTCCGTCTTACAGATGAAGTTAGGATCGGTGGTTCGGCCTCAGGAGTACGATCAGTACGCTCCGACTCTACTGGGCCTGATTTGCATGGTTTTGCTGGTGTTCTGTACATGTTGGAGGTACCTAGTAATAGAGCTTCGGCAGATATAAAGCTGCACTGCAGCTGTGGTCAATTTTTTGGGGTAATGTAGAAGGTTACTCCCTTTACTAATATCGTCACTAATATCTACTACTACTGCCGTTGTCTATAAGAATTTATCAATTTAATTAATATAACAAATCAATAATAGTATAAAAAAGTAAAATAAATAATAAATAAAATAAAAGAATAAATAATAATATAAATTTAGGGGTAATGTATAGGTTACCCCTAGTCCAAGTTTTCGGCTGTGTCTGTAACTTTCGCAGGTTTCTGTCAATAGGACAGTAGTCGTAAGGTCAATAAAGTAAAATTATATCTCTGCTTGTGCAGTATTGTCGATAATAACAAAACATAAAAAACAGGACCAAATAGCAATCACGAATCAGTAAAAGTGCATTTATAGTAAAATTTTAATTATTTCAGCTAATACCTTAATAAGGATGATTTTACACATATAAGATATAATCTAAGCAATTTAGAATAAAATAAATAAAACCTAGTACTTATTTCTATCGTAACAGGTCCCTTTATTCTTAGAATAACGTATTATAATTAAAGTCTAAACCAATTAATACTTTGTCGATAGTCTTTGTTTTACTAAAAATTAAAATACAAAGTTTCACAAGTTAATATCTCCACCTGTCCTAATAATTATTTATAACATCACTATAATATTAACAGTACAATAACAATAATAAAATAAATGTCTGTAACCTGTATATAATACCTATAAACGTTCCTTTAAAACAAGGAGGAATCAACAATAATTGTCAAGTCACAAAGGGAACAATAGAAACAAAGTCCTAGGTAATTTGTAAATACTGTGTCACAATGATCTTAAAATATAATAACTAGTACCCCAGCACTTATTTATGGTGTCACTAATTTATTTATGATAAAATTTTGAAAATAAAAAAATAAAGTAAAATAAGTTAGAAATAAAAAATAAAAATAAAAATGTTTTCGTCTACCTATAGCTATACCTATATACTTTTTGAGCTCAGCATATAGAGCTCTTTAAGCCAAGTCCAAAGACCCCAAACACGGGCACATAAGGTAAATATTCACTGAGTTATTCAAATTTTAAATTTCTATATAAAAATGTTTTACGTAATTTCAAACTGGAAATTGACTTTTTTGTTTAAATGTTTACGAGATTTCCACTTATATTAGTCTTTTGGATATGACGAGAAAATGATTTACCGAAAGTTTCAGCCCTCTAGGTGCAGGGGAAGGGGTCCAAATACCCAAAAAAAACAAAGCAAAAATGAACAAACTTATTCGTGCGGTTTTTCCGCCGCGCGGCAATCTGAGAAAACTTTATTATCTCCAAAAGTTTTACGAATTTTTATTTGAAATTTTTACACTATGTTTAGTATTAACTAGGCTATATTACTATATTAAAATTAAACCACTTACTATTTATAAAAAGTCCAAAAAGGGAGTCCAAATATAAAAATTGTTTACAAAAAACCGCAAATCCTCTCGAACACCTTGGGAAATGTTTTTCAACTTCGGAAAACGATGGTTGGGGGTCTGGGCGGACTCAACCAGCCTAGATCCGGTGTGTCCCAGGGTCCAGCACCCTGGGTTCCTTGTGCACGTGTCACGTGGATTTGGGAAAAAGTGTAATAACTTTTTTCCCTGATGTGGGAAAATTCTCAAATTCTCCCAGAAGTTGCCTGGCGGTAAGATGCAGATGTCCCAATAATAAAATTTATATGTCGTCGCGACAAAATTGGAAATATACAGGAAAAACTGTCAGTTTTCACTACTCACTAAAAATTTACTTAATTTAAGTATTTCCAGTCCAAATTTTTCCAAGTTTCTTTTACAAAAATGTCCAGTAATCACATAATTAACGATTGTCACCAATAAAACAACGTAATGCGGCGTTTTAACGTCTCACACACTCAATTCACAACAAGAAGTTTTTACACCAACAAAATGTCTTATAACTTTTCCATTTCTTATCCGATTTCGAAAATTTTTTCACCAACGTGTTGGCGACGTCAGCGCGCAACTTTTAACATATATCACTTGTATATACGCGCACTTGATACCACTATTTCAATTTTTAGTATGCAGAGCTTCGCGGAAACGATGTTAACGCCGTCAGAGCTGTCGCGCGACTGGTTAGGTTAGGTTAGGTTAGGTTAGGTTAGGTTAGGTTAGGTTAGGTTAGGTTAGGTTAGGTTAGGTTAGGTTAGGTTAGGTTAGGTTAGGTTAGGTTAGGTTAGGTTAGGTTAGGTTAGGTTAGGTTAGGTTAGGTTAGGTTAGGTTAGGTTAGGTTAGGTTAGGTTAGGTTAGGTTAGGTTAGGTTAGGTTAGGTTAGGTTAGGTTAGGTTAGGTTAGGTTAGGTTAGGTTAGGTTAGGTTAGGTTAGGTTAGGTTAGGTTAGGTTAGGTTAGGTTAGGTTAGGTTAGGTTAGGTTAGGTTAGGTTAGGTTAGGTTAGGTTAGGTTAGGTTAGGTTAGGTTAGGTTAGGTTAGGTTAGGTTAGGTTAGGTTAGGTTAGGTTAGGTTAGGATAGGTTAGGTTAGGTTAGGTTAGGTTAGGTTAGGTTAGGTTAGGTTAGGTTAGGTTAGGTTAGGTTAGGTTAGGTTAGGTTAGGTTAGGTTAGGTTAGGTTAGGTTAGGTTAGGTTAGGTTAGGTTAGGTTAGGTTAGGTTAGGTTAGGTTAGGTTAGGTTAGGTTAGGTTAGGTTAGGTTAGGTTAGGTTAGGTTAGGTTAGGTTAGGTTAGGTTAGGTTAGGTTAGGTTAGGTTAGGTTAGGTTAGGTTAGGTTAGGTTAGGTTAGGTTAGGTTAGGTTAGGTTAGGTTGGGGTGCGAGCAGGTCACCTCCACGTGGTGCACCCCGGGCCCGCTCAGTAACTTTCGTCGACGTTGATTTTATCCGTGGACAGGTTACTGAGCGGTGGCAGAGAACCTGCGGGGCGGCGTATTTCGCGCGTCCCTCTGTCTTGGCAGGGGACGCAGTGGAAGAGACGCTAGGACGGGCCCGATGTGTACTTACCCTACCTTCGGGCAGGCAGGGATATATCCCGGCCACCGTCACATATCGTAATCCCACATGGGGTGTCGTGGACATGTCTCACGGCCTCGGGACCGAGGGTCACGCCTTAACCGGCCTGACTGCGAGGAAGAAAACCTCTATAAAAAATTACCCGAAGCTCAAGCGGCGGCGCACCGCGAGGGGCTGAATGGCTGGCGGTAAAGGGCCTTGTGCCTCCAGTCGCTAGTGCGTCCCCCGGCACTGGTACCAGCCGACACCAGTGACGGGAGACAAATTTAGGCTTATCCGGGTAAGGGGCCACTGCCCGGATGGACTTTTACTTGCATCCCATTCTCGTGGGAATTAAAATGGAAAAACTAAACTTAAACCTTATAAATAACGATGTTGAGACGGAAGGAAGGGAAAGAGGGAGAGGAGAAACGGCGAGGGAGAGGGAGTCCGGAAACGAGACGTCCCAGGATAGAGTGACGAGGGGCAGGGCGGGGCTTTTGTCCGCTGCCACCTCCGACAACGAAGATTCGGACTGCTCATTGATGTCCACCATATCATGGCAGTCCACGGCCAGTCGGGCCACGTCGGTCGCCTCACGACGAAAGAGGCTCCCCGCACATGGGGGAAGTAGTGACGAGAGGCCGGCACGCAAAAGTGCCAAACCTGCTAGAGACGGACGGGACGACGAAGGGTTTCTGGACCCAAGCGTCCCAGTGCCAACGACGCGCGCCAAGGCCTCGTTGCCTACGGTGGAGGAACTGGGTCGGGAGATGGCCCAACAGCCGACAGGCGATCTAGGTTCTCGCATAATCGAGAACCTAGAAACGATTGAAAAGGTGGCAGACAAGTCCGGCCGCTTGAAGGGCACGTTTGTGCGAGCCCTTAGGATGGCGGTTCGCCATATACAGGCGGCGTCATTGGAGATGGCACAGAGGGCGTCAGGGTCAAACCTGGAGCAGGAGAACGCCCTCCTCCGCTCTCAGCTCTCAGAGCTGAATAGCAGGGTGGAGAGCCTCTCGACGGAGCTGGCTGCTCTCCGGGCCGAACGCCGGGCTGATCCCAGCCCACCAACCACGGGACCATCCGAGAGTCGGAGCTCGGACGTGGTCCTGATGGAAAGGCTGGGAAACCTTATTGAAGGGAAACTGGCCGCCTTCAAGGCGGAGTTATTCCCAGATAGGGCTCTGAGGCCCCCTCTGGGAAAGAAGCCGTCCCCTGCTGCCCCCGCTGAAATCCCGCCGCCTAGGCAGGGAAAAAGCGGCAAGCAAACGGGGCAACCTACTGCGCCGGCTACCACTCCGAACGCAGCGCCGGCCGCAGAGCCGCGAGCAGTGCAGGCAGAGACCTGGAGCACTGTGGTGAGCCGGAAGTCCAGGGCAAAAACCCGGAAAGCCACCGCTGATCTGGCCACGGCTCGCCAGAGGACGGCCTCAAGGCCGGTGCCGAAAGCGCCATCGGGAGCTCAGGCTTCTCAGGCGCCTAAAGCCCGTACGGCGCCTAAAAGGAAGGTGCCTAAAGGGAAGGCACCGAAAAAGAATGCCCGGCTCCCGAGAGTGCCGAAGACGGCGGCGGTGACCATCACTGTGCCGGAGGGCAGTGAGGTCACCTACGCGCAGGCCATGGCGGCCGCCAAGGAGCGCGTGAAACTGGCGGACGTAGGGATCACCGAAGTGAGGCAAAAGCGGGCCCTCAACGGTGGTCTCCTACTGGAGGTGGCGGGGGAGGAGTGCGCCGAAAAGGCCGTCGCTCTTGCCTCGAAGTTGCAGGAGGCAATTGGTGATTTGGGCGTGCGGGTGGCGCGACCCATAAAACTCGGGGAGGTGAGGGTGACAGATCTCGATGACTCTGTCACCCAACAGGACGTCGCCGCTGCCATCGCCGATGCCGGTGAATGCGGCATCGGCGATGTCAAAGTGGGAGAGATCCGGCGACAGTCCTTCTCCCTGGGTACGGTGTGGGTGCGCTGCCCTCTGACGGCAGTCCGCAAACTGGCCACCGCAGGCCGAGTCAAGATCGGGTGGGTGTCCGCCCGTGTGGTCGCTCTGGAGGCACGGCCACTGCAATGCTACCGGTGCCTGGAGTCCGGACACGCCAGGCACCAATGCAAGAGCACGGTGGACCGTAGCGCGCTGTGCTACGTTTGTGGCGAGCCTAATCATACGGCTCGCCATTGCGTAGTACAGACGCCGAAATGCGTCGTTTGCGCGGAGCTCGGCCGGAAGTCTGACCACCGGCTGGGCAGCAAACGATGCACGCCTCCAAAAAGAGGCCAGAAGAGGAGCGAGCGGGCGAACGCCCCCGCATCGAACCGGGTTGATGGGCCTGCGCCGGCTTCGGCTAGCGCTTCGACCCATCCCCCGCCAGAGGAAATGATGGAGACCCAGCATGCATAGGTCTCCATCATTTGCAATTATACAGGGGAACCTCAACCACTGCCGTGGAGCACAGGATTTGCTCTTGCAGACTATTGCAGAGCGTTCTGTCTCCATGGCGGTGGTTGCAGAACCTTTCAATGTCCCCGACCATCCGCGTTGGTTCGGGGATATTTCACGGAGTGTCGCCATATATTGGGGAGGCGGTATCGGGGATCCCCCGTGCACCCGGCTTCACGCGGAGCCTGGCTTGGTTGCGGTGGAGTGGGGGCCTCTAGCAGTCGTGGGCTGTTACGTCTCCCCAAATTGCAGTCTGGCAGCCTTTGAGAGCTACCTCGACAGGTTGGGAAGCTGCGTTCGCGGTTGCCTTCCTCGCCCCGTGCTGGTGCTTGGCGACTTTAACGCCCACTCGCGGGTCTGGGGAAGCGGCCGCGACTCCGTCAGGGGCGATACCACCCTGGAGTGGGCTGCAGGTCTGGACCTTCGGCTTTTAAACCGTGGGGCCGTCAGTACCTGTGTTCGTTGGCAGGGGGAGTCGGTCGTGGACCTATCATGGGCGACTCCACCTGCCGAGCGCTTCGTGACCGGCTGGAGGGTGGCGGAGGATCTGGTAACATTGTCAGACCACCGCCACATCTTAATCCATATGGCCTTCGACCTGCCAAACCAGCCAGGTCACCGAAGGGACGGCCCCCTGCGACGTTGGGCGTTAAAACATCTTAACCGAGATATGCTTCTCGCCGCCGCCCACGTCGCAGAATGGAGCGGACCTGCCGAGCCCAACTCACAGCGCAGCCCAGACGAGGAGGCTGCTGGACTCCAAGCCGAAATGACGGCTATTTGTAACATAGCCATGCCGCGGGTTTCTCCCGGCCGCAGAGGCCCAGCCTATTGGTGGACGGGACATATTGCCCAGTTGCGAGCGGCCTGCTTGCGCTCCCGGCGCCTTTACACCCGCGCTCGAAGGCGTCGTACTGCCGGTGCTGAAGAACGGGAGGAGCGATACCGGGAGTACCGGGACGCAACCATAGCACTGCAGGCTGCAATCGCAGACAGCAAGGCCGGCAAGTGGAAGGAGCTGCTGGAGGGACTCGACAGAGACCCCTGGGGACGGCCGTATAAGATGGTGCTGAATAAGCTTCGCCCATGGGTGCCCCCACTAACGGAGACGCTTGACCCCGTCTTCGTGACCACAGTGGTGGGCACGCTGTTCCCTGGGGTCCTGGACGGCCCTGGCAGTCCTCGACAACTGCCGAGTCCTGCTGACTGGGCAGACGAACTGGCCGTCACGCAGGCGGAGTTGGAGTGCGCAGTCAAGCGCCTGGCCGAACGCAACACTGCCCCGGGTCCCGACGGAATTCCCGGACGGGCCTGGGTGCTGGCGCTAATGGTCTTGGGCGCGAGACTGCAGCGGCTGTTCACCAGCTGCCTTCGTTTCAGCCGGTTCCCCGCGGCATGGAAGACTGCCAAACTCGTGCTTTTGCACAAACCTGGACGGCCAGAAAACTCGCCAGGGGCATATAGGCCTATATGTCTGCTGAACGAGGCCGGCAAGCTCTTTGAGCGTGTCTTAGCGTCTCGTCTCAGCGGACACCTGGCGGGTTGCGGCCCGGACCTGTCCGACGGTCAGTTCGGCTTCAGACGGCAGCGCTCGACCCTGGATGCCATCCTTCGGGTCCGAGCGCTCACCGAGCAGGCCGTCTCCCAGGGCAGAGTTGTCTTGGCTATAAGCCTTGACATCGTCAACGCCTTCAACTCTCTGCCCTGGGAAGCGATAAGGGCGGCACTCGATTATCATCGGGTGCCCGTCTACTTAAAGAACGTGCTGGCTGACTACCTGTCGGACAGGAGCATTTGCTACCCGGGCCGCTACGGGAGCGTAGAGGAGAGGGATGTGGTGTGCGGCGTTCCACAGGGCTCGGTGTTAGGGCCGCTCCTGTGGAACCTTGCATATGACGCTGTGTTGCGGACGACGCTTCCACCAGATGTGAGCGTCGTCTGCTACGCCGACGACACCCTCGTCCTCGTGGAGGGGGAGTCCTTTCAGAGGACCTCCAGACTGGCGGAGCTGGCAGTGGCACGCATCGTGTCTGCCATTCGCGGGCTAGGGCTTCGGATAGCGCCTCAAAAGACCGAGGCGCTATGGTTCCACGGCCTCAAACGGCGAGAGGAACCCCCTAGCGTGTCGGTGCGCGTGGATGACGCAATAATTCAGCCGGGCCGGTATTTAAAATACCTCGGGCTGGTGCTCGACAGCCACTGGAGTTTCGACGAGCACTTCGATCGTCTCGTCCCCCGGATTCATAAGGTAGCGGGTGCTATGCACAAACTGCTGCCAAGGGAAGAGGTCCGCCGCCTGTACGCAGGTGTCGTGCGCTCTATCGCGCTCTACGGCGCGCCCGTATGGTCGCAAAGACTATCGGGCTGCCGGCGCCGCGCGGCGAAACTCAACGCCGCGCAGCGTATGATCGCGATCAGAGTCGCACGAGGGTACCGGACCATCTCGTACGAGGCGGCCACAGTCCTGGCGCGGTTTCCGCCCCTGGACATCCTGGCGGATATGGATGCAGAGGTCTTTAATAAGATCCGCGTCCTCCGCCAGGGGCCCGAACCCTCGAATGAGACGGTCGGAGAGCTTCGTCGGAGAGCCAGATGGCGGGCTCTGACGCGCTGGCGCGATAGGCTGCGGGAACCGCAGAACGCGCGTCAACGGGCCGTCGGCGCCATTTTGCCCAACTTCCGGGCCTGGCTGAGGAGGAGGAGTCGCGTCACCTACCGACTGACTCAGATACTCACCGGACATGGCTGCTTCGGTGAGTATCTGAACCGCATTGGAAGGGAGGTGTCTGCAGAGTGTCATCACTGCAGACACGACCAGGATTCCGCGCAGCACACGCTCGCAGACTGCCCAGCTTGGGAGTCCGAGCGGCGGATCCTGGTCCAAAACATCGGACCAGACTTGTCCCCGGCGGCCGTCGTTGCAGCGATGGTGCGCTCCAGGGACGCGTGGGACTCGGTGACCTCCTTCTGCGACAACGTAATGTGCGCAAAGGAGGAAGCCGAGCGAGCCCGGGAGCGCGAAGATCCCGCTCGGCGAAGGAGCCGCCGGGGCAGACGTAGATAACGTCCCCCGGCGCGAGTCCCTGTAGTTTCGGGAGTAAGAATAGAGCTACGGTATCCCCTGCCTGATCGTAAGAGGCGACTAAAAGGGGGCTTCCGGGGTTGCGGGCGGGGAGAGTGGGAGCTCGAACCGTCCAGCCAGCAGCCCCGGGAAGGACGGCGGTGTGTGCGTGGCCGCATGCCGCCGTAAGCATCGGAAGGTGCAGGAGAGCAACACAAAGCTCTCCCGAAGATGGGCCCATCGTGGGCGCCGCGCGTGGAGGACACCGGTGCGTTCAGTCTGAGATCCCGGAGTCCTCCCCAAGCGCAGAGGCAGGCCACCGAGGGGGTTTTAGTGCGGTCAAATCCCACATAACCCGGTATCCTCTCCCAAGGTGCCGGGTACCTTTTGAAGGTTTCCCCCCCGACACCAAAAAAAAAAAAAAAAGGTTAGGTTAGGTTAGGTTAGGTTAGGTTAGGTTAGGTTTTTTTTTTTTTTTTTTTTTTTTTTTTTTTTTTTTTTTTTTTTTTTTACTTACTCTATCCTCTGACGTAATCAGAGCCTGTTTCGACTATCTTCTTTCATTCAAGTTCTCGCATTTTCACATACTTTCATTCTGCATACTGGATCTTTCTTTCTTTCTTCGTCATTCATGCTGTCTGGGTGGGATTCCCAGCTACTCTATCTATTCTAACTATTATCTTATTTTTATTTCCAGGGTAATAAATTTTTGACACAGTCATTTTTATTTGGCACTTACATTAAAATACTTACAATTTAATTTTTATTTCTATCTTAAACTATATTGTATTACAATGTCCTAATTTTATCTTACATCTATCTTATCTCTTTATTATTTTTTATGCTGTTATATCTGTTTTTACACTTTTATCTATGTCTATATATTTTAATACTTATATTGTTAACTTATGTGTATATATATATAATTAAATATATATAACACAAAATATTTATTAGCTATGTTATGTTTTGTACCATTATTTATTTCTTTTAATTACTGCCGCTGCTATTTTTCTCATGTATTTAATAAATTTTTCCTTCTGGTATTTGTTTCCTATAATTTTACTAACTGTATTTGTATCAATTTTTTCTTCGAATTCTTTCTCAATTTTTTGTCTCTCGTATTCGTGTACAGGGCATTCGGATATTATATGCATGACGGTCTCGTTCTTTTGCGGATCGCATATACACGACGGACTCTCCTTGCACTTGAAACGATGCAAGTACGAGGAGAATCCGCCGTGCCCCGTCAGTATTTGGGTGAGAACACTGTCGCATTCCATACTACGAGCCATCATGTACGCGGCCCTCGCATCCGGGAGAAATACCTTAGTTACGGAGGCCGTCTCTCCTGTCCTGTAGCGCTGATCCCATTCGTGAAGCGACCCCAAACGGATTTGCCGCTTCACGAATGCGACCGGTACCAGATCGTAAGGTTAAGGTTTCCTGTTTTTCTTAGAGGCAGCCTCCTTGGCCAGTTGGTCGGCGCGTTCATTCCCCTCCAGCCCCGCGTGGGCCTTTATCCAGAACAGAGAGACTTCTCTGTTCTGGTTAATGATCTTATATATATTTTGGCGTGCTTCCACTGCCAGGGGATGGAGGGAAAATGGGTTTGTGACCGCCTCAAGAGCTGATCTGGAGTCACTGTACAATCCCACGCTAGGATATTCGCCCTTTAGACTTACTTCGGTGGCTTTACATATGGCCAAGAGTTCCGCCTGGTAGACCGTGCAGTACGACGACAGCTTTAGGCCGATGGATTTGATTTCGGCCTCACTATCCCACAAGGATAGTGCGGCTCCAACTCCGTCCTCGGTCTTGCTGCCGTCGGTAAAAATACGTACTGCTTGTCTGTTGTTGTGTACAACTTCCTGTCGGTCCACCAGACATATGAACTCGAGGCGCATATGCTCCGCAGGGTGTAGAGTCTCAGCATACCGTACCATACTCTCAACCCTCCGGTCCTTTAGCTCCGGCCGGGGTACCCCCCTCTTGGCCTCATACAGGGCGGCTGCCTCTTGTATTCTGAGGTCGAGGGGTAGTAATCCGGCCAGGGCCAAGGCAGAGTGCAGAGAGACGGTACGGTACGCCTTTGTCAGTTTTTGGGCAAATACCCTTTGAACAGCGTTCAGCTGCTTTTGGACTCCGATCTTTCTCGAGGCGGGTGCCCAGACAGCAGCCGCGTACATGATGACGGGCTCGACAACCGCTACATATATAGTGCGGATAACCTCCGGGTGGAGTCCCCAACTCACGCGAGCGGCTCTGGCGAGCTGCTTGTAAATATTTACAGCTTTTCTGCAGGCGTTTGCGACGTGGGTGTTAAATGTTAGTTTATTGTCGATGGTGACCCCCAGGATTTTAATTTCCGTGGACATTTTAATGTCCACGTTCCCCATGCTCAGCAGTGGTGTGTCGAACTTAAGCTTTTTCGTTATGACCATAGCGCTTGTTTTGCATGGTGCGAATTTTAGCTTATTTTCGACACCCCACTCCTGAACATATTTGAGGGCGGGGTTTGCTCTCTGTTGTATCTCCAGAGTTGTGTCACCATCGAACACCATAACGACGTCATCAGCAAACGCCTGGCAGTACACGCCCTGCCGCTCAAGCGTTTTGAGCAGGGGATCCAGCAGGAGGTTCCACAAAATGGGGCCTCCTATTGAGCCCTGTACACAGCCCTTTTCAGTTTCTTTTAGGTACTCGCCGCCGGCATAACGTACCCTTACTACACGCTCCCTCAAATAGCTGTCTATTACCCGCCTTAGGTTTACTGGACAATGTTCCTCAGCCAGGCGTACTTTTATGGCTGGCCACCAGGCGCTATCGAAGGCTCCCTCTATGTCCAAAGATACTATAGTTGTTATTTTCTTGGTACTGAGAAGACCTTTTATGTACTGTATCAGGTCATAGAGGGAGTCCTCGGTACTCCTTTGTGGCATAAAGCCGTACTGCCTGTGGCTCATTCGAGGAATAAGGTGCCATTTAATCCTTGATATAAGCATTTTCTCCAGTATTTTTCCCAAGACGGGTAACAGACCTATGGGTCGGTATGATTTGGGGTCCGTGTAGTCCGTCTTTCCCGGTTTCCTCAATGCGACAACTGTAGCCTCCTTCCACAATTTAGGGAAGTGTCCCAGCTGCAAGCATTTATTGAACAATGCTAGGGCTAGCTTGGGATCTTGTAAGATGGTGTGGCTACAGATGTCAGCAGTGAAGCCATCGGCTCCCGGAGCTTTCTTGGGATTGAAGCTGTCCACCGCAGCTATCAGTTCTCCTTCCGTAAAGGGCGGATCATGCTCAGCATGGTCCGTCGCATTTACTTGGTTTGCCGTTTTTCTTATGGCTTGGTGGGCAGCCCCATCCCTGCATTCTAAGTCCGGTGGGTAGAAAGCCTCGGCGAGCACTCTAGCTGAGTCCGCTGGGATATGGCTATCACTTCCCCTTAAGGGAAGGTCTTCAGTTCTCTTGGTGGTTTTCCCTATTACTCTATAAATACCCTCCCAGAGGCCTTCTTTGTTTTGCCTGCCACAGAACTCAATCCAGCTTTTAGTTTGAGCCTTTTTTGCCGCCGTCTCATATTTTTCTTTTGCTTGCAGGTACTCCTCCACGACCATGGCTCTTCGGACCGGAGCCGCGCATCGGATTCGACGCTTTCGCGTCACCACCTCCTTCTTCATGACTGTAAGTTCCTCCGACCACCACGGCATGGTAGGGCGTTGTTTGTTTCTTTTTAAGGGAATGGTATCAAGGCACGTTTCTTTTATTATATGTGTGAATTTATTGGTAAAAATTTCTAACTCTTGTGTTGTGTTTATGTTTTTTATAGTGTCTATGTTTATTTGTTGTTCTGATTTAAATTGGGCCAGTTTCTCACGAAACTGGCTCCAATTTGCCTTTTTTGTGTTAAAGATTCTTGTCGTGCGCTTGATACCATTCCCCGATGCCCTGTTCAGTTTTACGCTAAAAATTATGCCGTTATGGTCGGAGCTGGTAAGACCTTCGTCTACTCTCCAGTCCTCAACCCGGCCCCAGACATCCGAAGAGCATACCGTTATATCAACGTGGCTCGTATAAATTTTTCCCCCTCTAACGGTGTCATAAGTGGGGGTGTCGCCGTGGTTGAGCACCTGCAAGCCCATTTCCTCCAGAAAACCAGCCAGTTCTTCTCCTCTGCTGTCGACTTTATAGCTACCCCACCACAGGTTCTTGGCATTTGAGTCGCCCCCCACAATAATTTGGCTAGGTCCCACTTCAACTGCAATTCGCTTCAGCTGCTCCAGGTATGGCCCTATCGGTAGATCGGGCTCAAAGTAGAAGGACACAACGTTGAGTTTCCAAGCACTGGTTTGGATCCTCACCACAGCGATGTTGGTAGTGGTGAGTTGCGGGTACTGTACCACTTCAAGTTGTTGGTTAAAAACTGCTATTGCAGCTTTTACAGTCCCATCTCCTTGTCCAGTGCTTTGGTATACTCTTACTCCGTTATAGTCCTTCATACTCTTCTTCCCCCCGACATATGGCTCCTGGAGCAGCGCAAAAGCAATATTGCGTTTGACTGCCTCTAGCATTAGCTCGTCCGTGGCCAGTGCCTTCCTTTGCAGGTTAGCCTGGACGACGGCGAGAAGTGTTTGGGGCGACCCAACTGGATTTGTGTCTGTAGTGTGGATAGCGGTGCCCTCAGCAATAGGCTATAGTAGCCCTAGCTATAGCATCCCACTTCTGCCTAATGGGGCATTCATTACTGAAGGCATTGTGGTTCGATCTGTCCATCTTTGCCTTTGTGCAATTGCAACACGATGGCTCCGCGTTGACTACTAGGTCTTCGCAGTCAGATCGCAGGTGGGGGCCGCCACAGTAACTGCACTTGTCCTGCGACTCCGTGCAATGTCGCTTGTTGTGGCCGTACCCAAGGCAGCGCGAGCACTGAATCAGGGGTGATTGGTCTTCAACTTTAACTCTTTGCAGGTCAATATAGACCACCCCCGCCTCCAGTGCCCGACGCCATATTTGAGGAGACACCCTTATGGCGACGTGGCCGGCGTGAGCGTTTCTGGCCTTTTTCCTGAAACGTATGTCCATCCTCACGTCAGCCTCGTCGAGGTCTTTAAAAATATGTCCGTTCTGTCTCCTCAGGGCACTTTTTATGTCATCGTCTGTGTTATAATTCAGGACATCCCTGAGGAGCAGAAGTGGGTCTTTATTTACGATCTCCTCGACCTTTAGGTGTCCCCCCGCTTTCTTTAGTCTCTCCGCCACCTGGTCGCGTTCTGCCCTCGTGGTGCAACTCACAATGACTTTCCTATCCTTGGCCTTTCTGACGCGGTCAACTTTTAGGCCCTTGTCTTTGGCGTCAAGGGAGTGTCTCAGCTTTTGGAGTACCTCTTCTCCTGTATCCGTCTCAGTGACAGAAGTTACTGCTAAAGAGTGCAGTGCCGGCCTTCTTTCGGGAACATTTCCTTTCTGTTGGCCGGTCACTACACTGGCATAACTTCGTGCCTCGACCAGGATTTTGAGGTCCCCTGCTTGCCTATCCATACCTTCCTTTATTTTTTGCAGGGCTTGATCGTTTGATTTAATTAAGGCATGCATCTGTTCTAACTTTTCTTCTATATTTGGCTGAGCGGGTGTGGTTTCCTCCGTAGTTAATTTTGTTAATTTTGTGCCCGCGTTTAGTTCGGCTTCGCTCTCTCGAACCAGTTGGTACAGTCTAGCTATTTTCTGCGTGACTTCGGTTTTGATGTCTGTACGGATGTTACGCGACTGGTTCAAGAGAAGCTTAGCCTTTTCCAGGCATGCCCGGGCCTCTGATGTCCTGCCGCCGGTGGAAATGCGGGTCTCAGTATGAGGCAACGATTTTTCTTGAAGTCCAGATGTTGAAGGTATGGGATTTGGTTTTTTGGGGACAGGGGATACGCCTTTCGAAGGGTTGGTCTTCCCTGTCTCCCACTCCCCTATGCTGCGCCTAACGGAGGGTCTATTAATATTTAATGTGGCCTCTGGGGTGCACGATTGGGCACGTTCTGGTTCAATTGTTTGCTGGTTATCCATCACAGGTTCGCGGCTCTTAACCGGTGTCCTAATTCCCAACATTATGATCGATAGTCAAGTAACTATTTGGCTCTTGTGTCTAAGAAATGTGTTATGTCTATGTAAAGAGTAGACTCTGCACTATTACTTAACTGAAGGAGCAATGTATATGGTTGTTCCAACAGAAACAGTCAATATTAAAATAAAATGAATATGTGTAGTCGATTTGTTGACATAAAATAAATAAAAGATTTAAGAATGTTAACTATGTCAACTATGTCACACTGAAACAGCACAGTAAATTTAAATATTGTGCTATAGTCAATATAGCAATTATACAAAATAAATAGACACTAATTTTGGCAACAGTCAGAGGAGCGTCAATAATTAACAGATAATATGAATTTAAATTGGTTGCAAATTACAATAATAATATAGAATTGTCTTATGGCTAAGTCAACTTTTTAATTCTAAGTATAATACAACTTATAAATTAAGTAACAGTTTGTTACTGTTCTTAGTGTTACGACTAACAAGCTATTTACTTATATTTACAATGTAAATTTAAAAATAAAATATTAAAAATGTAAAGTAAAATAAAATAAAAAAATTTTATTAGTCAAAATTTTAGAAATATAAATAACGTCAAAATAAAGGGCTTAAAAAACCCTACTCAATGACCCCAAACACGGGTGTTTAACTTAATATATACCAGAGTTATCAGTTTTTAAAGTTTCGGTCAACACTGTTTGACGTAATTTCAATTCAGGAACTCACTTTTTTAATTCAAGGTTTATTGAGTCTTTGCTTATTTCACTGTCTTGCATATGTTGAAAAAACGATACCCTGAAAATTTCAGCCTTCTACGACCATGGGAAGGGTTCCAAATATCCAAAAAAAACAAAGCAAAAATTTACAAACTTAATGGTGCAGTTTTTCCGCCGCGCGGCCGTTTGAGAAAACTTAAATTACTTTTTTATTTTTAAGAATTTTGAAACAAATTTTTTACACTGTATTCTATATTAAATTTACTATATAATGATACTAATTTAGAATTTCTTACTCACTATTTAAAGTCCAAAGTTAAGGTCCAAACTTAATAGCACTACACCCAAAAACTGCAAAACGTCTTGTTTTCGCCGAAAAATCACTTTTCCGCTTCGGGAAAAGATGGTGGGGGGTCCAGGCGGACTCAACCTGCCCAGATCTGGTGACTCCCAGGGTCCAGCACCCTGGGTTCTTGGGGCACGTGTCACGTGGTTACAATAAAAAGTGTTATAACTTTTTATCCCCGTGAAGGAAAATTTTCAAATTTTCAGCAAAGCTGCCAGGCGGTAAGACGCACACATCTAAATAATAAAAAGTATATGTCGTCGCGACAATTTTAATTTAAATTTCGAAAAACTAACGATTTTCACTCAGTTTCACAAAAAACACTTCAAATTCACTATTTTAAGTCCGGATTTTTTCAAAAATTGTTTGACAGTGTCCAGCAACTGTCTGGGCAATGGATTAACACGTTTTATCTGGTTTTTGTGGCGTTTAAAACGTCCAACAATATGAAATAGTTTAAACCAAATTTCCACTGTTAAAAACTTCCATAACTTTTTTGTTTGTGCACCAATTTTAAAAATTTTTTCACCACTGTGTTGGCGACGTCACGGCGCAACTTTTGATATACATCACAAGTATATATGTTCACTTTTTCCACTGTTTCAGATTTTTCACTCGCGGAGCTATGCGGAAACGCTGTCGACGCACTGAGAGCTGTCGCGCGACTGGTTAGGTTAGGTTAGGTTAGGTTAGGTTAGGTTAGGTTAGGTTAGGTTAGGTTAGGTTAGGTTAGGTTAGGTTAGGTTAGGTTAGGTTAGGTTAGGTTAGGTTAGGTTAGGTTAGGTTAGGTTAGGTTAGGTTAGGTTAGGTTAGGTTAGGTTAGGTTAGGTTAGGTTAGGTTAGGTTAGGTTAGGTTAGGTTAGGTTAGGTTAGGTTAGGTTAGGTTAGGTTAGGTTAGGTTAGGTTAGGTTAGGTTAGGTTAGGTTAGGTTAGGTTAGGTTAGGTTAGGTTAGGTTAGGTTAGGTTAGGTTAGGTTAGGTTAGGTTAGGTTAGGTTAGGTTAGGTTAGGTTAGGTTAGGTTAGGTTAGGTTAGGTTAGGTTAGGTTAGGTTAGGTTAGGTTAGGTTAGGTTAGGTTAGGTTAGGTTAGGTTAGGTTTTTTTTTTTTTTTTTTTTTTTTTTTTTTTTTTTTTTTTTAATTCCCGCCAGGGTTCCTCCGGCATGGGGGCAGGAGACCTTGGTTGCTTTAAGAGTTCGAATGCTAGTTTTGTTAAAAAATTTTGAGGTGGTTGGGTGGGTACTTCGAGCATATATATTTTTAAAATTATTTTCTTTATTTTTGTATTACCTGCATATATATTTCAATATATATAGTAGAATACAAAATTTTACGCTTTATATTATTATTACTTATTTTACTGTTTATTTTATGTTCCCTATTTGTATCTGTGTATTATATGCAAAGTTTATACTAAATATATACTTTCCATATATATTTATACTAAATTAAGTTCCAAATAATATGCCAAATATGTCTTTAATTTTTTAATATAATTTTCAAGCATTTCCTTCGTCATCGGCGTGCTCAACAAGACTTTTTTGATTTTAATTGATTTTATTTTATTTATTTTAGAATTTGAGTAGCATTTCTGATTGTGTATTTCAATTTTATTCCAGAACTTTTCGCACAATATAATTTTGTTATATATCTTAACTTTAATAATTAATTTATTGATTTTGAATATTCTAATAATTTTGGAATTGGATGCACATTGGTCCGGTTTTGTGTCAACAAACCCGGACTCAATTGCTAAAATTTTGAATTTAAGTATGTTTACATTTGTGTGTGGTTTTGCTGAGCACGTCCAGATTTTTAGATTTCGCCTCCTGGTGTTAGAGCGGACATCCTTAACAATACGCAATGGACCTCCGGGCGAGAGCGTCCCATTTTCTGCGAATTGGGCAGTGATCGGCGAATGCGTTATGATCTGCCTTTTCCAGTTTCGCGTGTGTGCAGTTGCAGCACGAGGGCTCCAAGCCGTCCGCAATGTCGGTGCAATCCGAGCGCACATGGGGCCCGCCACAGTGGCTGCACTTGTCCACCTTCTCGGTGCAGAAGCGCTTACTGTGGCCGTACCCCAGGCACCGCGAGCACTGGACCAGGGGCGATTGGTCTTCAACCCGGACCCTTTGTAGGTCGATGTAGACCACCCCTGCGTCCAGTGCTCGCCGCCAGATTTGGGGAGACACCCGTAGGACGACGTGGCCGGCGTGAGGATTTCGTGTCTTCTTGCGAAATCGAAACTCCATCCTCACGTCGGCCTCGTCGAGGTCTTTAAAGAGAGAGCCATTCTGCCTCCTCAGAGCGCCCAATATGTCTTCGTCCGTGTTATAGGACAGGACGCCTCTGAGGAGGAGGAGTGGGTCCCTGTTTTGTATGTCCTCTACTTTAAGGTGTCCCCCTGCGTCCCGGATTTTCGCAGCGACCTGCCTCCGTCCTGCCTCCGTGCTGCAACTGACAATCACTTTCGCATCCTTCGCCTTTTTTATTCTCTCGATCCGGAGGCCCTCCTCTTTTGCGCCTAGGGACTGCCTCAGCTTGGTGAGGACCTCATCACCTGTATCGGTTTCGCTACACGAAGTTATGGCCAACGAGTGCAGTGCCTTTGGCCTTTCGGGAATATTCCCTGTAGGTTGAGAGGTCACTGCACTCGCGTAGCTCTTCGTAGCTCCAAGCAGGTGTTGAAGGTCCTCACCCTGCTTCTCGACAGTCTCCTGTATTTTTCGCAGGGTTGCGTCGTTGCTCCGCAAGAGGGTATGCATATCCTCCAGCTTTTCATCGGATGTTGTCGGGGCTGGAGCCAAAGGTGCGTCCCTCTCGGCGCCGAGGGCAGTTTTTTCAGTCTTATTTAAGGAGGTATTTTCCCCCTCCTTGACCAGCCCGTAGAGTCTGTCCAATATATGCATTACATCATTTTTTATCTCTGTTTTAATGTTGCGTGACTGGCCAAGGAGGGTCTTCGCCCTAGTCAGGCATGCCCTCGCCTCTGCAACCCTTCCGCTAGTGGTAGGGCGGCCCCCTCCGCAAGTTTGAAGCTGCTGCCCAGATGATGTGGGAGCAGGGGATCGATTTTTTGGAAGCAAGGGAGAAACAACTGGTGAATTTTTTCTGCCTGCTTCCCACTCCCCGATGCTTCTGCGTACGGAGGCGCCCCGGACCTGCGGCGCCATCTCAGGGGTGCGGCGGATGCTCTCGAATTCCAGTGAGCCGGCTTTTTGGGAGGTCTTGGCGGGCGTCCGGTACATCCTGTAAGTTCTAGGGGATATAAATTAATTAATAAAGTAGATTTGGCCGCACAGCAGCTGTCAACGTTTATGGGATAAGGCCGGAGTAGTGTATAGGGCTACTCCAGACAACAAAACAAAATTTAAATTTTTTTTTTTTTTTTTTTTATAATTAATTTAGTCAATTAAAAACGTATTACGTAAAACCTACGTACTGTCCTAAATTCTGCTACTGGATCGGTCAATACAGGATGTGAAAGACTACCCGGACGTGTACTTGAAGCTGCACAGCAGCCACAGTCAATAAATAAAATTTTTGTTCTGACCTTGGCCGAACCCTATGTGGTTAAATCAAGAAAATAGGGTGGGCGGGAGGGCCTAATTTTTTATTTTCGGCCGGAAACCAGGTGGAGTGGTGTCAATGGATGCGGGGGCACGAAATAATAAGTTTCCAGTGAGAATTTTCCGAAAAGACGCGAAAACGCCGGACTTATAGCGAATTTAAATTTTTCAAAATTTCGATGATTATCCAAAAAGTATTAAACTGATTTCAAAATTTTTTATGCCAAATGATGGGCCGCGTCAGTATTGATTTTTTGAATACCAAAAAGTGAAAGATTCGTACAAAATTTGATAATTATAGCAGATTTTTAATTTGATATTTGTTGAAATTTAAAGTATCTATAAAACCAAAAATGTGCAATTTATTTGAGTGGAAACTGTATATAATCGTGTGTTTAACAGATCCGAATAGTAAAAGCCGAAAAATTCAGTCGGGAAAAGCTTTAAATCAATAAAATAAAGAAATTTCTTTACAAACTCGAACGCGTGGTGCGATCGCTTAGGAAACCTCGGTTCGGATGTTATGATACTGTTAGTTGTAATTTGAACTCTAAGCCAACGCAGTAAGGTCCTTTTGACTATCTGTCTAATAAACTATGGAAAACTATGAAAATACGGAAAATTATTACTGCCAAATTATACAGGAGGCCAAAAGGAATGTTTTTGATGTAATTAAAATAGTATGCAGTATTCCGAAACTATTTAAAGAATTCAAAGAATGTTTTGATATTTAATATATGAAGATTTTAAAGTTTTATTCAAAAAGAAAGTAATTTAGAATTTGTTTTTTACCTATATATTACAGCGTTACTGGCTTAATAAAGCGAAAATAACAGTCTATTTCGATCGTCAAAATAAGTCAAAATATAATTTACGTAAGTAAATTGAAAAGATAAACTTTTTTATTTTCGGCCGGAAACCAGGTGGAGTGGTGTCAATGGATGCGGGGGCACGAAATAATAAGTTTCCAGTGAGAATTTTCCGAAAAGACGCGAAAACGCCGGACTTATAGCGAATTTAAATTTTTCAAAATTTCGATGATTATCCAAAAAGTATTAAACTGATTTCAAAATTTTTTATGCCAAATGATGGGCCGCGTCAGTATTGATTTTTTGAATACCAAAAAGTGAAAGATTCGTACAAAATTTGATAATTATAGCAGATTTTTAATTTGATATTTGTTGAAATTTAAAGTATCTATAAAACCAAAAATGTGCAATTTATTTGAGTGGAAACTGTATATAATCGTGTGTTTAACAGATCCGAATAGTAAAAGCCGAAAAATTCAGTCGGGAAAAGCTTTAAATCAATAAAATAAAGAAATTTCTTTACCGTTAGGTTAGGTTAGGTTAGGTTAGGTTAGGTTAGGTTAGGTTAGGTTAGGTTAGGTTAGGTTAGGTTAGGTTAGGTTAGGTTAGGTTAGGTTAGGTTAGGTTAGGTTAGGTTAGGTTAGGTTAGGTTAGGTTAGGTTAGGTTAGGTTAGGTTAGGTTAGGTTAGGATAGGTTAGGTTAGGTTAGGTTAGGTTAGGTTAGGTTAGGTTAGGTTAGGTTAGGTTAGGTTAGGTTAGGTTAGGTTAGGTTAGGTTAGGTTAGGTTAGGTTAGGTTAGGTTAGGTTAGGTTAGGTTAGGTTAGGTTAGGTTAGGTTAGGTTAGGTTAGGTTAGGTTAGGTTAGGTTAGGTTAGGTTAGGTTAGGTTAGGTTAGGTTAGGTTAGGTTAGGTTAGGTTAGGTTAGGTTAGGTTAGGTTAGGTTAGGTTAGGTTAGGTTAGGTTAGGTTAGGTTAGATTAGGTTAGGTTAGGTTAGGTTAGGTTAGGTTTTTTTTTTTTTTTTTTTTTTTTAAATATATCCCGCAGAATCCTCCAGTATGGCGGCCGGAGACTTTGTTTTTCTTGTTTTGTTGATATCTTCATTTTTGTATCTTAAACTTTGTGGGTGTGTTTCTTGCCATGTTTATTGCATTTTCTTTCTGTATATGCACTATATATAAATTAATATATATGTTTATATACTATTTACTACTATTTATATTCTTGCCTTTTTTTTTTACACTATATAGTACTGTTAATATATATATATATATATGTTAAGATTATATCCAATTATGATCTTTACATATGTTATTTTATCTCGTTTTGTTTCTCGCTATAACGTCTGAAGCTACTTTTTTACAAAATTCCAAAAAAAATTCTCTATTTCTTGTTTCTAATAATATTTCATTTAAGTTTTCTCTTTTTAATTCTTTATTTATGTTCATTTCTAATGATGCTCTTTTGTTTCCATATTTCGGGCACTCCAGCAGCAGGTGTTCCACGCTCTCTTCCTTTTCCGGGTCACAAATGCATGATGGCGACTCCTTTCGCTTAAATCTATGCAGATAACTAGAGAAGCCGCCGTGACCGGTAAGTATTTGTACTAGAATAGGTGTCAGCATGAATTTTGATAGGAGCGTGTATGCCCTCTCCGCGTCTGGCAGGAACATTTTGGTTACGGCGGCTGTGTTACCCTGTGTATACCTGTCGCTCCAACTGCTGATGGTATTCCGTCTGATGTGTTTCTTTATGAAACACAGTGGACACTTATCATAGTTGGAGGTGGTTTTAATATGTAACGCGGCCTCCTTGGCCAAAGCATCTGCGCGTTCATTGCCTTTCACCCCCACGTGAGCCTTGATCCAGAATAGGCGGATTGTTTTGCCTGACCGTTCTGCGTCTAGTATATTTTTCCTGATGGCCATCACGAGGGGATGAAAGGCAGCGCCACTCCTTATTGCTTCCAATGCTGAGCGGGAGTCGCTAAAGATGTTGGATTGCAGTGTGTCAGTTTCTAAAGCGACGTTTGTTGCTTGAAGGACAGCGTATAACTCTGCCTGGAAAACTGTGCAATACGGTTCGAGCTTGAATTTTTTATGCTTGGTTTCAGCATCGCTATACCAACAGGATAGCGATGCCCCAACTTTTCCTTCAATCTTGCTCCCGTCTGTAAATATTTGGTGACCTATGATGTTATGTGCACTTAATGTTTCTGCATTAGTATTTTCCAGGCAATCAAAGGTTATACTCCTGTCCTTCGCCGGGTGTTGTGCCTCTAGAACTGACACCCTACGTTCGACCTCTCTGTCGCCTAGCACCTCCTGGGGCTTGCCCCTCTTTGCCTCATAAAGAGCGGCTGCTTCTTTAACCCGAAGGTCAAGAGGAAGCAGTCTGGCCAGTACTAGTGCCGCATTGAGAGAGGTCGTCCTATAGGACTTGCAGATCTTTTGTGCGAACCCCCGCTGAATCGCATTCAGCTTTTTCTGGATGCTGATTTTGTTGGCTGCGGAGGCCCATGAGCTAGCCGCGTACAAGATTATGGGCTCTATAACCGCAACATACATGGTCCTGATGATCTCCGGATTCAATCCCCACTCCACCTTGGCCGCTCTTTCGAGCTGCTTATAAATATTTGCGGCTTTCTGACACACTGCTCGTACGTGATTTTGAAAAGTTAATTTGCTATCTATCATTAGACCTAATATCTTGAGTTCGTCTACGAGCAGTATGTCGGCTCCGCCCATGTGTATGCGTGGGGTGTCAAATTTGAGCTTATTTGTTATCACCATCGCGTGTGTCTTTTGCGGTGCGAATTTAAGCTTGTTTTTGACACCCCACTCATACACATAGTTCAAGGTTTCGTTAGTTATGCCCTGTATGTCGGATGTTTTGTTTCCGGAAAACACCAGGACCACATCGTCGGCAAACGCCTGGCAATACACGCCTCTATCGCATAGTGCGTTTAAAAGGGGGTCTAGCAAAAGGTTCCAAAAGGTAGGCCCCCCTATGGAGCCCTGAACACAGCCTTTTGAAGTGACCTTTGTGTACGACGCATCTGCATACATCACTCTCACTTTTCTGTTTTCCAAATAGCTGTTTATGATTTTGCGAAGATTTAGCGGACAGCGTGACTCTGATAACCGGCATTTTATTGCCGGCCACCAGGCGCTGTCAAACGCTCCTTCTATATCTAATGAGACCAAGATGTTAATTTTTTTCTTTTTCAAATTTTGTGTGAGGTGATGCATCAGGTCGTACAGAGCATCTTCGGTGCACTTCTGCGGGACAAAACCATATTGCTTTGGGTTTGTGCTGGGTAAGGTATGCCATTTAACTCTTCGAATAATCATCTTTTCGAGTATCTTACCCAGCACTGGCAGCAACCCTATGGGCCTAAAGGACTTCGGCGTCTGATATTCTTTTCGGCCTGGCTTCCTCAACACCACGACGCACGCCTCCTTCCAAGCGACAGGAAAGTAGGACAGCTGGAGACACTTATTCATGAGGCTCAGAAAGAGCCCGGGGACTACGGATATTGCCGCTGTGCAAATATCGGCAGAGAAGCCGTCGAGGCCAGGGGCCTTCTTAGGGTTAAAGCTGGTCGCGGCGAACATCAGTTCCGCGAGTGTGAAGGGCGGGTCAGTTTCTGCTTCCGACGACGATGGCTCTGGTGTTTGTGCCAGTGCTCTTGTTCGCTGGTGATCGGGGTTGTCGTCGTCAGAATGGTCGTCTGGAAAGAATGATTCAGCTAACCATTTGACTGAATCATCCACGCTTATCTGCTGCCCGTCCTTCATCAATGGCTGGTCTTCGTGCCTTTTGGATGTGCCAGCTATAACCCTATATATCCCGTCCCACATGCTCTCTCTGTCCTGTTTGTTGCAGAATGTTTTCCAGCTGTCCGTTTGCGCTTTTCTGGCTGCCTCCTGATACTTGGCTTTTGCCTGTAGGAAGTCACTCACCACATGCTCTCTCCTTCTAGGAGCTGCACACCTAATCCTCCTCTTTTTGGTGGTCATATCACGTTTTAGGGCCTCAAGATCCTCGGTCCACCACGGCATGCCCTTCCTGTTCCCCGTCCGGACTGGCGGAATGGTCGTCTCGCAAGTGGTTTTGAGGGCCTGGTTAAGTCTTTCCAATGCAATCTCCAATTCTGTTGATATGTTAACATTGTCTAGATAACTTTCCGAAATTTTATTTGTATGCAGTTGATTTTTGAATTCTTGCCTAAATGTAGCCCAATCGGCTTTTTTGGTATTGTATTTCCGAGTTTTGCTATTATTTTTATGAGTTTTAGAAATTTTAAGTAGTATTTTAAATTGGATTGCATTGTGATCAGACGTAACCAGGTCCCTGTCCACTGTCCAGTCCTCCACAAGTCCGAGGAGATCAGTAGAGCACGCCGTGATGTCGATGTGACTCTTGTACCACTTTCCACCTCTGATGGTGTCAAAGGTAGGATCGGTTCCTGTGTTGAGGATGTGGAGAGTGACCTCCTCCAGCGTACCCCACAACGCGTCTCCCCTGTGGTCGACTCTATGGCTTCCCCACCAGGGATTCTCGGCGTTTGAGTCACCTCCTATGACGATTTTGTTGGGCCCGACCTCCGCGGCGATTCGTTTCAGCTGCTCCAGGTACGGCTCGATGGGTTGATCGGACTCGAAGTAGAAGGATACTACATTGAGGACCCAGGCACTGGTTCGGATTCTCACCACAACGATGTTATTTGTGGTGAGTTGCGAGTATTGCGTGACTTCTAAGTCACTGTTGAAGACTGCAATTGCAGCTTTTGCAACGCCTTCTCCTTGCTCAGCGCTCTGGTAGATCCGTATCCCTCTGTAGTCCTTCATCCTCCGAGATCGTCCCACATACGGCTCCTGAAGCAGCGCAAACGCAAAACCGCCCTTGGTGGCTGCCATCATCAACTCCTCAGTGGCCAGTGCCTTCCTTTGCAGGTTGGCCTGAACCACGACGAGTGGTCTTTCCGTTGAAGGAGGTGACTCCGAGAAGGTGTTTGCTATAGTGGGGGTGGTGCTGCCCTTAGCAATATGCTATGGGTGCCCTAGCCATAGAGTCCCACCTTCGCCGTATCGGGCATTCGCCGCTAAACGCGTTGTGGTCGGCACGATCCATCTTGGCTTTTTTGCAGTTGCAGCACGAAGGCTCCGCTCCGGCTGCAAGATCCTCGCATTCGGATCGCAGGTGGGGGCCGCCACAATAGCTGCACTTGTCGATCGACTCTGTGCATTTTCGCTTACTGTGGCCGTACCCGAGACACCGCGAGCACTGGATCAGGGGTGATTGGTCTTCCACTCGAACCCTCTGCAGGTCGATGTAGACCACCCCTGCTTCCAGTGCTCGCCGCCAGATTTGGGGGGACACCCGCACGACTACATGGCTGGTGTGAGCGTTTCTTGCCTTCTTTCTGAACCGCAGGTCCACCCTCACATCAGCCTCGTCGAGGTCCGCGAAAATGTGTGCGTTCTGCTTCCTCAGGGCGCTTTTAATATCGTCGTCCGTATTATAGTTAAGGACGTCCCTGAGGAGCAGAAGTGGGTCCTTGTTCTTGATCTCCTCGACCTGCAGTTGTCCCCCCGCGTCCTTTAGTCTCTCAGCCACCTGGTCGCGGGTCACCTTCGTGCTGCAGCTTACAATTATCTTGCCATCTTTGGCCTTCTTCACCCTCTCCACTCTCAGCCCCTTCTCTTTGGCGTCCAAGGATTGTCTGATTTTATGGATGACCTCCTCGCCCGTATCCGTTTCGCTAGCCGAGGTCACCGCTATCGAGTGCAGTACCGCCTTCCGCTCGGGAACACTCCCACGCGGTTGGCCGGATACCGCACTTGCGTAACTCTTGGCCGCGCCGGCTAAGGTTTGGAGGTCCTCCGTCTGCTTCAACATGCTCTCCTTGATTTGGTCGAGCGCTGCAGTGTTTTTTTGGACCAAAGTGTGAAGCTCTGCTAATTTTACAACGGCGTTGCTTTCGTCCGGTACGTTTGCGATGACTCTCTTTTCGACTTTTTGCCCACTTGACCCGCACGAATTTTGTTCTGTCTGGCTCTCCTTAACCAACTGGTACAGTCTTTCGATGGTATGGATTACTTCCGTCTTAATTTCTGTTTTAATGTTCCTAGATTGGTTAAGGAGATTTTTGGCCTTGGACAGACAGGCCCTGGCTTCAAGAGTCCTGTTGCCGATCGCTGCGCCCTTCCCTCGCTGTGCTTGAGATTCCCCTATAGATGTTAATGACGTGGGTTTAGAACCAGTGACTCCACGCAGGGGTGAGGCAGAGGGTGAGGGGAGAGGGGAAGGAACTTTCCCAGCTTCCCACTCTCCAATACTGCGTCGCACCACGGAGGTGGTTTGCGGTGCGGTCTCTGACGTGCGATTTGCGCTTTCTGGTTCAACAGAGCGCGATTTTTTGGCCGGGGTTCTTATGCCGAGCATTGTGAAGTTTTGATAGGGGTTGGCGTAAATTTATCTCTGAGATCGTACCCAATAAGATACGATACAGTCAATATATAAAAAGAGTAATGTAAAATTTACTCTGCGTAAAGTTGAAGTTGATTTTAAAAGAATTAATTTATTTAGTATGTATATGTATTTAGTATGTATTTACTTTGTTATATATATATATATATTTTTTTTTTCAGGTGAACCAGTCTCCAGGCAGGCAGGACGACGTAGGCGGAGGGTCAGCGGAACGTCAAAAAGAAGATAAAGTAAGTATAATTATATGTAATTATAATAAATGGTCAAAGAAGGCAATGTATAGGTTGCCTTCTTTTTGTCTTTATTGCCGCCTATTGACGTTTGATTTGACGTTTTTTACTCTTTTCAGGTCCCTGGAGCGTCCCTGGAGTGGCCGCACAGCAGCCACGGTCAAAAAGAAAGAATTCAGAAAAATGTTTTGACGACCTCGGGATGACCTTGACCGATCCCACCTAACTAAACCGAGACAATAGGGTGGGCGGGAGGGCCTGATTTTTTATTTTCGGCCGGAAACCAGGTGGAGTGGTGTCAATGGATGCGGGGGCACGAAATAATAAGTTTCCAGTGAAAATTTTCCGAAAAGACGCGAAAATGCCGGACTTATAGTGAATTTAAGTTTTTCAAAATTTCGATGATTTTCCAAAAAGTATTAAACTGATTTCAAAATTTTTTATGCCAAATAATAGGCCGCGTCAATATTGATTTTTCGAATACCTAAAAGTGAAGGGTTTGTACTAAATTTGATAGTTATAGCGGATTTTTAATTTAATATTTGTTAAGATTTAAAGTGTCTGTAAAACCAAAAATGTGCAATTTATTTGAATGGAAACTGTATATAATCGTGTGTTTTGCAGATCCGAATAATAAAAGCCGAAAAATTCAGTCGGGAAATGCTTTAAATAAACAAAATAAAGAAATTTCTTTACGGTTAGGTTAGGTTAGGTTAGGTTAGGTTAGGTTAGGTTAGGTTAGGTTAGGTTAGGTTAGGTTAGGTTAGGTTAGGTTAGGTTAGGTTAGGTTAGGTTAGGTTAGGTTAGGTTAGGTTAGGTTAGGTTAGGTTAGGTTAGGTTAGGTTAGGTTAGGTTAGGTTAGGTTAGGTTAGGTTAGGTTAGGTTAGGTTAGGTTAGGTTAGGTTAGGTTAGGTTAGGTTAGGTTAGGTTAGGTTAGGTTAGGTTAGGTTAGGTTAGGTTAGGTTAGGTTAGGTTAGGTTAGGTTAGGTTAGGTTAGGTTAGGTTAGGTTAGGTTAGGTTAGGTTAGGTTAGGTTAGGTTAGGTTAGGTTAGGTTAGGTTAGGTTAGGTTAGGTTAGGTTAGGTTAGGTTAGGTTAGGTTAGGTTAGGTTAGGTTAGGTTAGGTTAGGTTAGGTTAGGTTAGGTTAGGTTAGGTTAGGTTAGGTTAGGTTAGGTTAGGTTAGGTTAGGTTAGGTTAGGTTAGGTTAGGTTAGGTTAGGTTAGGTTAGGTTAGGTTAGGTTAGGTTAGGTTAGGTTAGGTTAGGTTAGGTTAGGTTAGGTTAGGTTAGGTTAGGTTAGGTTAGGTTAGGTTAGGTTAGGTTAGGTTAGGTTAGGTTAGGTTAGGTTAGGTTAGGTTAGGTTAGGTTAGGTTAGGTTAGGTTAGGTTAGGTTAGGTTAGGTTAGGTTAGGTTAGGTTAGGTTAGGTTAGGTTAGGTTAGGTTAGGTTAGGTTAGGTTAGGTTAGGTTAGGTTAGGTTAGGTTAGGTTAGGTTAGGTTAGGTTAGGTTAGGTTAGGTTAGGTTAGGTTAGGTTAGGTTAGGTTAGGTTAGGTTAGGTTAGGTTAGGTTAGGTTAGGTTAGGTTAGGTTAGGTTAGGTTAGGTTAGGTTAGGTTAGGTTAGGTTAGGTTAGGTTAGGTTAGGTTAGGTTAGGTTAGGTTAGGTTAGGTTAGGTTAGGTTAGGTTAGGTTAGGTTAGGTTAGGTTAGGTTAGGTTAGGTTAGGTTAGGTTAGGTTAGGTTAGGTTAGGTTAGGTTAGGTTAGGTTAGGTTAGGTTAGGTTAGGTTAGGTTAGGTTAGGTTAGGTTAGGTTAGGTTAGGTTAGGTTAGGTTAGGTTAGGTTAGGTTAGGTTAGGTTAGGTTAGGTTAGGTTAGGTTAGGTTAGGTTAGGTTAGGTTAGGTTAGGTTAGGTTAGGTTAGGTTAGGTTAGGTTAGGTTAGGTTAGGTTAGGTTAGGTTAGGTTAGGTTAGGTTAGGTTAGGTTAGGTTAGGTTAGGTTAGGTTAGGTTAGGTTAGGTTAGGTTAGGTTAGGTTAGGTTAGGTTAGGTTAGGTTAGGTTAGGTTAGGTTAGGTTAGGTTAGGTTAGGTTAGGTTAGGTTAGGTTAGGTTAGGTTAGGTTAGGTTAGGTTAGGTTAGGTTAGGTTAGGTTAGGTTAGGTTAGGTTAGGTTAGGTTAGGTTAGGTTAGGTTAGGTTAGGTTAGGTTAGGTTAGGTTAGGTTAGGTTAGGTTAGGTTAGGTTAGGTTAGGTTAGGTTAGGTTAGGATAGGTTAGGTTAGGTTAGGTTAGGTTAGGTTAGGTTAGGTTAGGTTAGGTTAGGTTAGGTTAGGTTAGGTTAGGTTAGGTTAGGTTAGGTTAGGTTAGGTTAGGTTAGGTTAGGTTAGGTTAGGTTAGGTTAGGTTAGGTTAGGTTAGGTTAGGTTAGGTTAGGTTAGGTTAGGTTAGGTTAGGTTAGGTTAGGTTAGGTTAGGTTAGGTTAGGTTAGGTTAGGTTAGGTTAGGTTAGGTTAGGTTAGGTTAGGTTAGGTTAGGTTAGGTTAGGTTAGGTTAGGTTAGGTTAGGTTAGGTTAGGTTAGGTTAGGTTAGGTTAGGTTAGGTTAGGTTAGGTTAGGTTAGGTTAGGTTAGGTTAGGTTAGGTTAGGTTAGGTTAGGTTAGGTTAGGTTAGGTTAGGTTAGGTTAGGTTAGGTTAGGTTAGGTTAGGTTAGGTTAGGTTAGGTTAGGTTAGGTTAGGTTAGGTTAGGTTAGGTTAGGTTAGGTTAGGTTAGGTTAGGTTAGGTTAGGTTAGGTTAGGTTAGGTTAGGTTAGGTTAGGTTAGGTTAGGTTAGGTTAGGTTAGGTTAGGTTAGGTTAGGTTAGGTTAGGTTAGGTTAGGTTAGGTTAGGTTAGGTTAGGTTAGGTTAGGTTAGGTTAGGTTAGGTTAGGTTAGGTTAGGTTAGGTTAGGTTAGGTTAGGTTAGGTTAGGTTAGGTTAGGTTAGGTTAGGTTAGGTTAGGTTAGGTTAGGTTAGGTTAGGTTAGGTTAGGTTAGGTTAGGTTAGGTTAGGTTAGGTTAGGTTAGGTTAGGTTAGGTTAGGTTAGGTTAGGTTAGGTTAGGTTAGGTTAGGTTAGGTTAGGTTAGGTTAGGTTAGGTTAGGTTAGGTTAGGTTAGGTTAGGTTAGGTTAGGTTAGGTTAGGTTAGGTTAGGTTAGGTTAGGTTAGGTTAGGTTAGGTTAGGTTAGGTTAGGTTAGGTTAGGTTAGGTTAGGTTAGGTTAGGTTAGGTTAGGTTAGGTTAGGTTAGGTTAGGTTAGGTTAGGTTAGGTTAGGTTAGGTTAGGTTAGGTTAGGTTAGGTTAGGTTAGGTTAGGTTAGGTTAGGTTAGGTTAGGTTAGGTTAGGTTAGGTTAGGTTAGGTTAGGTTAGGTTAGGTTAGGTTAGGTTAGGTTAGGTTAGGTTAGGTTAGGTTAGGTTAGGTTAGGTTAGGTTAGGTTAGGTTAGGTTAGGTTAGGTTAGGTTAGGTTAGGTTAGGTTAGGTTAGGTTAGGTTAGGTTAGGTTAGATTAGGTTAGGTTAGGTTAGGTTAGGTTAGGTTAGGTTAGGTTAGGTTAGGTTAGGTTAGGTTAGGTTAGGTTAGGTTAGGTTAGGTTAGGTTAGGTTAGGTTAGGTTAGGTTAGGTTAGGTTAGGTTAGGTTAGGTTAGGTTAGGTTAGGTTAGGTTAGGTTAGGTTAGGTTAGGTTAGGTTAGGTTAGGTTAGGTTAGGTTAGGTTAGGTTAGGTTAGGTTAGGTTAGGTTAGGTTAGGTTAGGTTAGGTTAGGTTAGGTTAGGTTAGGTTAGGTTAGGTTAGGTTAGGTTAGGTTAGGTTAGGTTAGGTTAGGTTAGGTTAGGTTAGGTTAGGTTAGGTTAGGTTAGGTTAGGTTAGGTTAGGTTAGGTTAGGTTAGGTTAGGTTAGGTTAGGTTAGGTTAGGTTAGGTTAGGTTAGGTTAGGTTAGGTTAGGTTAGGTTAGGTTAGGTTAGGTTAGGTTAGGTTAGGTTAGGTTAGGTTAGGTTAGGTTAGGTTAGGTTAGGTTAGGTTAGGTTAGGTTAGGTTAGGTTAGGTTAGGTTAGGTTAGGTTAGGTTAGGTTAGGTTAGGTTAGGTTAGGTTAGGTTAGGTTAGGTTAGGTTAGGTTAGGTTAGGTTAGGTTAGGTTAGGTTAGGTTAGGTTAGGTTAGGTTAGGTTAGGTTAGGTTAGGTTAGGTTAGGTTAGGTTAGGTTAGGTTAGGTTAGGTTAGGTTAGGTTAGGTTAGGTTAGGTTAGGTTAGGTTAGGTTAGGTTAGGTTAGGTTAGGTTAGGTTAGGTTAGGTTAGGTTAGGTTAGGTTAGGTTAGGTTAGGTTAGGTTAGGTTAGGTTAGGTTAGGTTAGGTTAGGTTAGGTTAGGTTAGGTTAGGTTAGGTTAGGTTAGGTTAGGTTAGGTTAGGTTAGGTTAGGTTAGGTTAGGTTAGGTTAGGTTAGGTTAGGTTAGGTTAGGTTAGGTTAGGTTAGGTTAGGTTAGGTTAGGTTAGGTTAGGTTAGGTTAGGTTAGGTTAGGTTAGGTTAGGTTAGGTTAGGTTAGGTTAGGTTAGGTTAGGTTAGGTTAGGTTAGGTTAGGTTAGGTTAGGTTAGGTTAGGTTAGGTTAGGTTAGGTTAGGTTAGGTTAGGTTAGGTTAGGTTAGGTTAGGTTAGGTTAGGTTAGGTTAGGTTAGGTTAGGTTAGGTTAGGTTAGGTTAGGTTAGGTTAGGTTAGGTTAGGTTAGGTTAGGTTAGGTTAGGTTAGGTTAGGTTAGGTTAGGTTAGGTTAGGTTAGGTTAGGTTAGGTTAGGTTAGGTTAGGTTAGGTTAGGTTAGGTTAGGTTAGGTTAGGTTAGGTTAGGTTAGGTTAGGTTAGGTTAGGTTAGGTTAGGTTAGGTTAGGTTAGGTTAGGTTAGGTTAGGTTAGGTTAGGTTAGGTTAGGTTAGGTTAGGTTAGGTTAGGTTAGGTTAGGTTAGGTTAGGTTAGGTTAGGTTAGGTTAGGTTAGGTTAGGTTAGGTTAGGTTAGGTTAGGTTAGGTTAGGTTAGGTTAGGTTAGGTTAGGTTAGGTTAGGTTAGGTTAGGTTAGGTTAGGTTAGGTTAGGTTAGGTTAGGTTAGGTTAGGTTAGGTTAGGTTAGGTTAGGTTAGGTTAGGTTAGGTTAGGTTAGGTTAGGTTAGGTTAGGTTAGGTTAGGTTAGGTTAGGTTAGGTTAGGTTAGGTTAGGTTAGGTTAGGTTAGGTTAGGTTAGGTTAGGTTAGGTTAGGTTAGGTTAGGTTAGGTTAGGTTAGGTTAGGTTAGGTTAGGTTAGGTTAGGTTAGGTTAGGTTAGGTTAGGTTAGGTTAGGTTAGGTTAGGTTAGGTTAGGTTAGGTTAGGTTAGGTTAGGTTAGGTTAGGTTAGGTTAGGTTAGGTTAGGTTAGGTTAGGTTAGGTTAGGTTAGGTTAGGTTAGGTTAGGTTAGGTTAGGTTAGGTTAGGTTAGGTTAGGTTAGGTTAGGTTAGGTTAGGTTAGGTTAGGTTAGGTTAGGTTAGGTTAGGTTAGGTTAGGTTAGGTTAGGTTAGGTTAGGTTAGGTTAGGTTAGGTTAGGTTAGGTTAGGTTAGGTTAGGTTAGGTTAGGTTAGGTTAGGTTAGGTTAGGTTAGGTTAGGTTAGGTTAGGTTAGGTTAGGTTAGGTTAGGTTAGGTTAGGTTAGGTTAGGTTAGGTTAGGTTAGGTTAGGTTAGGTTAGGTTAGGTTAGGTTAGGTTAGGTTAGGTTAGGTTAGGTTAGGTTAGGTTAGGTTAGGTTAGGTTAGGTTAGGTTAGGTTAGGTTAGGTTAGGTTAGGTTAGGTTAGGTTAGGTTAGGTTAGGTTAGCTTAGGTTAGGTTAGGTTAGGTTAGGTTAGGTTAGGTTAGGTTAGGTTAGGTTAGGTTAGGTTAGGTTAGGTTAGGTTAGGTTAGGTTAGGTTAGGTTAGGTTAGGTTAGGTTAGGTTAGGTTAGGTTAGGTTAGGTTAGGTTAGGTTAGGTTAGGTTAGGTTAGGTTAGGTTAGGTTAGGTTAGGTTAGGTTAGGTTAGGTTAGGTTAGGTTAGGTTAGGTTAGGTTAGGTTAGGTTAGGTTAGGTTAGGTTAGGTTAGGTTAGGTTAGGTTAGGTTAGGTTAGGTTAGGTTAGGTTAGGTTAGGTTAGGTTAGGTTAGGTTAGGTTAGGTTAGGTTAGGTTAGGTTAGGTTAGGTTAGGTTAGGTTAGGTTAGGTTAGGTTAGGTTAGGTTAGGTTAGGTTAGGTTAGGTTAGGTTAGGTTAGGTTAGGTTAGGTTAGGTTAGGTTAGGTTAGGTTAGGTTAGGTTAGGTTAGGTTAGGTTAGGTTAGGTTAGGTTAGGTTAGGTTAGGTTAGGTTAGGTTAGGTTAGGTTAGGTTAGGTTAGGTTAGGTTAGGTTAGGTTAGGTTAGGTTAGGTTAGGTTAGGTTAGGTTAGGTTAGGTTAGGTTAGGTTAGGTTAGGTTAGGTTAGGTTAGGTTAGGTTAGGTTAGGTTAGGTTAGGTTAGGTTAGGTTAGGTTAGGTTAGGTTAGGTTAGGTTAGGTTAGGTTAGGTTAGGTTAGGTTAGGTTAGGTTAGGTTAGGTTAGGTTAGGTTAGGTTAGGTTAGGTTAGGTTAGGTTAGGTTAGGTTAGGTTAGGTTAGGTTAGGTTAGGTTAGGTTAGGTTAGGTTAGGTTAGGTTAGGTTAGGTTAGGTTAGGTTAGGTTAGGTTAGGTTAGGTTAGGTTAGGTTAGGTTAGGTTAGGTTAGGTTAGGTTAGGTTAGGTTAGGTTAGGTTAGGTTAGGTTAGGTTAGGTTAGGTTAGGTTAGGTTAGGTTAGGTTAGGTTAGGTTAGGTTAGGTTAGGTTAGGTTAGGTTAGGTTAGGTTAGGTTAGGTTAGGTTAGGTTAGGTTAGGTTGGTTAGGTTAGGTTAGGTTAGGTTAGGTTGGTTAGGTTAGGTTAGGTTAGGTTAGGTTAGGTTAGGTTAGGTTAGGTTAGGTTAGGTTAGGTTAGGTTAGGTTAGGTTAGGTTAGGTTAGGTTAGGTTAGGTTAGGTTAGGTTAGG